>OY755082.1:46646257-48070451 GCA_963576655.1 Gastrophysa polygoni
ATATCTCACTGTATAAGATTACACATAACGTTATATCTACAATAATTTGGATGAAGAAATCAAGTTGTTGCTTGTTCTTCTACATTATTGAAATATCACTGCCTGTCATCAAACAATAATAAACAATGCAACCAATATGAAGTTTGATAACTTTCAAGAATTATAATTTCCTAGGAATGAATTTGTCACAAAACACTTATGCTTTTTATTTCTTTTTTGACTGATAACGATGTTCATTTTGAATGAGTGTCCTGTTCTATGTCAGCGTAACAGAGGCATGGAATCATTAACGTTTCAACTTCCACCGAACGTCAGTAATGACACCATCCATCTAGACATCTTAACCTCGGCGTCCGGAAGCGGAGGGCAATCGACAGCTCCAGTGCACTAACTACGCCAAAGCCGCAAGAATAATTTCCATCTGTTCCGAACTTCGAACTGAGGAAATATTTTTGCACGCGCGATTTGCCGCGCCCCGATGGTTTCCAACACAAATGAGTCGGAAAACTCGATCGACTACAGAAATCTCGATCGTCACATAACTCTGTTGGTGATCGACCCTGCCCAAGTTTTTTTCTCAGGCGCTTTCTTCAACTTTGCTGCGATGAAATAATACCTCGGATAGCTGGAACAAGTAATACAATGGTATGAATTTATCGAGAGGTCGGTTTCTCGTGGCTTTTTCACGGCAATCTCTATATCCTGGCAACAGTCCAGAATTATCGTTTAGCGTCTTTTCCGTGAGGCCGGTCGGAATGAACAAGAAAGCGGAATTTATCCTTCCTGTGTTACCGGGGAGAATATCCTAGGAACCGTCTCTAAAAACGGGGTTGAGCAGCCTCGTGGTTTTGTTGTTTGTATTTCTCTTCTCTTCTTCCTCAACCAATCCGGTAAACTGAGTTGCTGCCCCACAGGTACTGATAATTCATGGAACATTGACGGTAGTCTTTTGTATACATCTTTTGCGGATACCTTAGTAGGAGAATTTGGTATCAGTCGCTGAGTTCCGCTCATATATTGACAGTGTCGATGATTGTTGACGCGATACTGTATGTATGTATGTATATAGAGAAAATACTCCGACCTGGAAGATCTGTTTACCATATCCAACGAAGGTGTGCCCTGTTGCAACAGTGATTGCTCTAGTTCTATTTCCCTCAGGAATCCTAAGATCTGAACTAGGTGCAGAATGGATGAATTATCCTCTTCCTTTGCGTGTATAGTGGTTTCATATTCTCCCCTACAAAACCTGCATCCACCTCGTTTTGCTAAGACAATCTACTTCAGGTTACATTTCTGTTTCGAATATAGAGGATTCCTCTTATTGAACTGAGTGTGTTCTTGCTTAGGCTGTGAGACGTGCCTTGGAGATCTTTCATTTATCTGATCTCTTTTTGACCATATTTCCTTTTTTTTTTCATGGTACTGGAGCTCTTCTCCCTGTGACTTTTTTCTTCTTCAGCCATTTCATATAGTAGTCGATATACTGGCGATTTCTAACACTAGTTTTGTCAAAAATCTGAGATGATCTGTTGCCTTCGAAGGAGTGAATATTGTCAATTTACTGATATTTTCTCTCCATATGTGGTTCAATTCTCAGTTCCAGTTCTCTCTATCAGTGTCATAATATTCCAGATATGTCCCGTAACGAATTCACTTTCTATTTAGGAACATCTAGAGTGATTCGATCCTATGTTGGGAGTATTATATGGATTTTTCTGATCGTCAATTGTGAACAGTGCAAGAAGTTCATTTTATCTCACTACGTCTTGAACTTTATGCTTCGTGCCACAAATACACACATTTGGCTCGAGTTGAGCAAATAGTTATCTCCTCTCTTATATGTTTTGGTATACAGGGTGTTCCGGTGATCATGTTACGAACTTCTAGGGTAGATAAAACACACGAAAATAAGAAAAAAAGTTCATGTGAACATGGGTCCGGTAACGCTTCTTCAGGGAGCTAGGGACCTTCGAAGATGACCTCCAAAAACTACTTTTCGTTTTATAGCTTCGGTACTACTGCAGCTATCGCAACCAATTTTGGGACATGAAATCTAGTTCGTAGGTTCATCAATTTGAGCTTTCCGGTTTCGTCACCTTTAACCAAGGGCGTACAAACCAGGGGGGTATTTGGGCAAATTTGACCCTACTCCTCTTAAGCTTCAATTTCTTACCATTTTCATATCTGATCATGATTCTCCAATGCCTATTACATAAAAAAAGGTACTCTTGTAAAAATCGCTATCTGTCACCGTTTCCTCCGAAAATGGCTAAATTCAATCAATAATAAATTATTGGTCTTAAACCAATTATTACGTAGAAATATGAGAATGAGGTTCAGTACAGATAGTTGTCAAAAATCTGTCAATAAAATATTGTGTCGCCAGTGAAAGTGAATTCATTTTGGTACGTACAGGGTCAGTCAACGACAGCGTTAGTAAATTCATCTTCAAGACAAAAATTTACTCTGCCTTATCCTCGACTCACTCGTTAAACCTGTTTGTGTTACTTGTTTATTTTGTACTTTTGAAACTTCAAAACTTCAAGTTCTTCATTGGTGCTCGTAAATGATTTATTGCAAATTTATTATTAGTTTTGCTTGTGTAGGTTTAATTGTTTTTTTTTAATATTTTGTATACGTTCCCTTTTACTTTTTATACCCCCAATTTCGAAAAGGCAATAAATTTCTCTAATCTAATGCATTTTCATTAAAGAAGAAGATTTGACTAATAATGCTCACTATCTGTACTGAACCTCATTTTCATATTTCAACGTAATAATTGGTTTAAGACCAATAATTTATTATTGATTGGATTTAGCCATTTTCGGAGGTGACAGATAGCGATTTTTACAAAAGTACCTTTTTTATGTAATAGGCATTGGAGAATCATATTCAGATATAAAAATGGTAAGAAATTGAAGCTTAAGAGGAGTAGGGTCAAATTTGCCCAAATACCCCCCTGGTTTGTACGCCCCTGGTTAGAGGTGACAAAAACCGGAAGGCTCAAATTGATGAACCTACGAACTAGATTTCATGTCCCGAAATTGGTTGCGATAGCTGCAGTAGTACCGAAGCTATAAAACGAAAAGTAGTTTTTGGAGGTCATCTTCGAAGGGCCCTAGCTCCCTGAAGAAGCGTTTCCGGACCCATGTTCACATGAACTTTTTTTCTTATTTTCGTGTGTTTTATCTACCCTAGAAGTTTGTAACATGATCAACGGAACACCCTGTGTACCACAATGGATGAAATGATGTTCATGTATACACTGTATAGGAATAGGCAAAAGCAAGAATCGAATTAAGTATCTACTGCAATCTGTATCATATGAATACGAAACAAACATATTATTATACAAAGAGACATTACAAATCATTGAATCTTCATTTGGTTTCCATTTGGAAAGATTTTACTTGATGATGACATTTTCATCATTGTAGTTAACTTATCGTATCATAATGTGCTGAAGCCTTTAGATCAGATTACAAAATCAATGAAAACAATTTCAGTACGAAGAAACAATTTTTGTCCATTCACTTTATTAGCGTAATTCATAACTCTCCAGATATTTCTCTTATTGAATTCACTTTCCATTTAGGAACATAAAAAGTTATTCAATTCTGAGTTGAATAAATTTTCAAGAGTTTCTCTATTTAATGAAGACCTCTCACCCAAGAGGGTATTTTTGCATGACAGATATTGTTCTCATTGAATCATCCATTCCGAAATATTTCATTAATTCTAATATAAACAGCAAAGCCAGTTTCTAGTCAGGGGGCTCAGCTACCAGAAAATATAGTTCGTTATATTCCGAATGGGGTGGATTCGATTGACCAGTTCAACTAATGTTGAATAAAAATAGTACATAAAATCATTTTTCCTGAACCCTCGAATTCGTTCCAATATGCGAATGAAAAATTCTTTCAGTGTCTCTCCTCCTCAATAAGTTTTAGTCAGTCGAAATGGAAAATACTAACTCTCATTCTGATTTCATCTCTCTTGACCCACGAACTATAGGTATATCACCATGCTGCTTGAATTGTCATATAACTTGGAGTTGTATATCGTATCATGCTGAACCTCCATTTTCCATCGTCATAATTTTGATTATGACAAAGTTAATTGAATTCGAGAATGATTTATTTTGAAAGTGGAATGTATTCCAATCTGATGGAATAGTTGATGATCATATATATCATCATAGATATTAGTGACACTCGGTCACTAAACAACTGAAAAACAGTTTGTTAGATTTCAAGCACTCCTTCTTCTGCTTCGTCTTCTTCTCCGTCTTCTTCTACTTCTTCTTCTTCTTTTTCGTCGTCTTCTTCCCTTTCATAGAACAGTATGCAAAATCAAGGTTGACTTTTTTTATTCATATCTTAGAACCTCCAAAATATGGATAACTTCATGAGAGCACAGTTATTCTCTATACTGTTAGAGAGTTTCTTCATCTTCTGAGGATTCAGGGTTCTTCGGCCCTTACTGTGGGTCGTATTGTGGTGATGGTGAGGTCTTCGTGACTCTACAATAGAGACGTATATAGATATTATACACGAATTTATGTAAACTTCATCCAGATGCTGAAAACAAAAATTTTATTCTTTCCAACATTTCTGTCTCCAATTGGTGCATTTTATGATTTCCATTTGCATGAAAATTCTCTCCAGGCAAAATGAAATACACTGGAATGAGTATTACATGGGAGTAAGTGAAATCCGTTAATATTTCTTGATCGATTTCCGAGCATGCAGCTACAATTGCAATCACTGGGTGCAGCATAGTTATTTTCCTAACAAGTTTTTGCGTACGGAAAAAGCACTTTGCGCAAATTTTCCCCTAAAAGCTCGATATCAGGAAAAAATATAACTCATTGAATAATTTTTGATTAAATTCGATGAAAACAACGAAATGACTCAACACTGAATTATTTACTCGTGAAATTTATAATGGAAGAACGATTATTGACATTTCACAAATTGGTTGCAGGTGCAGTCAGTTCATTTATATTTATATTATAGGTGATCATTCACCAGTACTCAGAAGATACTAGTTTCCTCTTTTTGTTCCAAGCTGAAATTCAAAAATCAAGAAGTACCATTCAAGAGGTGACAGAATACTATAGAGAGAGAATAGCAACGGATTCTCACATTGCATGAAATAGTCACGGTGTCACTTTCCTCCGGAACACCATGTATATAATCGATGAAATGTAGGATGGTCAGTTTTTTGGACACTATGTAAACGAATGAGCTTCAAGCACTTCCATTCGTTCCTGAATTGCAACCATTATTTCATTGTTACCGCTCTTTCTAGTACTCCGAGTTGATGGGGTTGATCTCAGATAAGTCTCAAGTCCCATCCTTCGGAGAAATTCTTCCTGCTGTAGCGATCATAACAGAAGTGACCTATAAGAGTAGCTGGTTCCCCTGCCTCCAGGGACCGTCACTGCGACGAGGGTTCCACCAACGATATCCATTTCGAAACAATAAAGCTCCAAATTACTCAATTCCCTTAGATCGCCGGCACTCTGTTATTCCTAATTAAAAACCCGTCGAGACAGATGAGCGACCGGGTCTCGCAACGATATAGAGCCTCAAACGTGTGGCGTCTCTGAGGACCAAGACCCCCATAAAATCATCGTTTCCACCCGACCCTACTCGCGAGAGAAACAACTGAGTAAATAGGACGATCGATGATGGGAGAAACCGCACTTCGAATGGATGTAACGACAGCGGGAACCTCAATAAATGTTTTATGTTCGACACAATCATAATGATGTATTTTATGAAGGCGGTTGCGGTTCATAAAGTACTGCTTTATGGGATTGTCGATGAGGTTGGGTTAGGTTTCGATTCCTTCCGTTTCCATACGGCACAGGGGTACCATTAGGTTTGTGAATGGTATGAAGCCCACTTACAAGGTGCTGCACTCTATATGACATGAGCAAAACAGACGCAACCTCACTTTGGTCGAACGAATTCATCGGACGTTGCGATATGTGAAGGCGTTTTTTTTTATCTGTGGACAACACGAAAAGGAAACCTATAATGTTCGAGGAACATTTCATTGTGCCGATCATGAAATACTACTGAAAACACTAGATCATTGTGGGATTCGTGACAAAACAAATAGTTGGTTTCGTTCATATCTACTTCATCGTGGAAAGATGTTGAAAATTCGTCACGCTGAGAATTAAGAGCACTCCAACCACCAATCGAATCTCGGCTCTCTTGAAAGCGCTATACCACAGGGCTCTGTTCTGGGGCCAAGCAGTTTTCTCCTGTTACATTCGATCGTCCGTCAGTATCCTTCTCATTGTTTGCATATGACACTAGCATAATTGATCAAGAGAATGATCTAATGAGCCTCCAAAATAACTCTGAATACACCATTCGTACTACTAACGTTTTCTACTAATATCCCTGAACTTCTCCAAAACGCACTCTATTCTGTTTCAGTGCTATCGGCAAGATCTAGACTTCCAAAGGTCCTGTGAATTATATGAAAAATTTAGGCATATATTTAGACAAGGACCTAAAATGATGCGATCACATTGTTCAGCTAAATCAAAAACTGTGCAGGTCATTATTTGCTATGCGAACAATGAAATGAAACCTGGGTACTGCAGTTGCCAAATCGGCCTACCACGCATACTTTCATTCCTTGATTCATCACAGAATCGAATTCTGTAGGTGTCAGAAACATTTTCATAGCCTAAAAAAAAACAGTGTGTCCCAGTCGTTCTCTAGGACACTGAGCTGAGCGTCTCATAAGACTCGTATCATAATATACTATTCTATGACCCTCAAACAGTGACACACATACTGTGCAGATGCGGGGTACTAGACCGCAAAAGACAGCTAATTTTTGGGCAACCAACTGGTAAGCCAGATCTATACAGCTACCAACTAGTAAAGTACTTTTACAAGCTAGTATAAGGAACAAAAGTACTGGAGTGGGTACTGTGAAACACACAACACAGGGGTGAGATACAGTGGGCCAACAGACCTAAGTGTCAACGGAGGCTTCGGTCAGACGGGCCCACAAAAAGGGGGTGAAGTTTTCAGTGAGTATGCCTGAAAAGGAGACTCTCACAGTAGACCTTGAGCTTTCAGACTCATTACCTCCCCATAAATGGTTTTCTTCACATCCGCAAGAAAATGACCATCTAGCAATTATATAAAGGCAGAGAGAATTAAATACCAATCAATATGGCAGAAGATAATATCAACTTACGAAACAGAAGGCGAATGATCGTGAGATGCGTGAGACGTAAAATTAAGTGAAAACAATTGATGAGATTGTCGGATAAGAGAACAACAAAGTTGTAGACTTTCGCCCACTTGATTATGTTGAATTTTATTACCTCACTAACGCTTCCCAAGATCGAAACTAGATCTCGATGGATATCTTGGAAACTATGGACGATATGATGATGATGTTGAATTTTAAATTCAACACGGATGTAAGATTTGAACCAATAGCCATCCATTACTGTCAGATATCCGTCAATATCAATTGAAACGGTTTTGGTTTTACAGAATCGACGATCGTATTGCCATCTCCACTTTGTTTGATAGGTCTACATGTTTTGGAAAGAAACAATTGAAGGGTTGGTTGACCATCCTATATCCAACTCGAATGTACCTAATAGCGCATTTCGAACCTGATTTTTTGACCTTTTTTAGAATATAATCTGTTGAATGATGTCTGCCAATGTCAATTGAATCGATGATAGATTTGAAAACTGAATATTCTCATTATAGAATTTCTCGAAAGGTAGCAACACAATTTGTGGTTCTAATATACGCAACTTGTACCCAGCCAATTCCTTCCAACTTTGGCTCTCTTCTCGAAGGCTTCCTAAGGGATGAGAATGTACAGAAATTTTTACAGAAACTTCATCAGTTTATATTTCTTGTACATATTTATCACCCATGGTTTTATCAACTGAATGAGTTGTATGATACCTATTATTGTCCTCCTTTCCAATACAGGAACAAAAAATTCAAAAATAGACATTTATATACTCCCATTCGTCATGAAGTATAGTTCATGCCTGGTTCTGAAAAAAATATGCTACTGGTCAGTAAAATATCAGTGCTGATGATCATTCTGAAATTAAATGAACATCAAAACGTTATGAGTATGGATTATTTCTGTGTGGGAATAAAGCTGGATTATCCTCAAGAATATGCTTCTGCTCTTATCGACGGCAAATCCGATTTGGAATTAGGGTCTGATCCGAATATCCATCATCAAAAACATATTCAGACTGGTGATTCGGATAGTACTCGTATACATCAGTTCCGTTGACGTTCAGATAGATAAATTGGTCAATAAAAAGTTATGTCGAAATGATTCATGTCAGTTTTCACTAGTCAAGTGTAGAATCACCAAAATTTTATAGTTTCCAAAGTTGATTGAGAAATTCAGATGATGTTTATTTCAATTACGAGTTCTTTCCATTCTCGGTTTGGTCCAAATATACTCGATTTCTCGAACAAAAGATAATGTTCAATATTGAAATCAAGTTAGCGTGCCTTCATGCAGCGATTTGAATTTTATAATCTAGTTACGGTAAAGTTTCGTGAAGTTTCGTTTATACTCTCTCATTTGTTTTCTATTACAGAGAGGAACACCTCCCTTAAACCGATTTAGACTGAAATTCGAAAGGAGATTTCATTAATTTGAGCGCCAAAGTCGATCAAATAGCTGCGTTCACAATCTCCAAATTCTTATATATTGTTCAAGCCATGGCATTTATCTCACAGAAATGAGCTTGCATTAGCTGGACTATGGATAGGGTGCATAAAGGATGGAAGGCAAATGATTGGGAATCACTTTCTTGGCGATCTGAGACGGAGGCATTGACAATTGATACCCAAGGGATGATCCAATTCTGTGCTCTACAAAGGGTCGGAGCTGATTCAAAATGGAATACTTCTGCTATCTGAGAATCTTCCGAATGAACTCGGTTTCATGAAAAAAGATTTTTGTACAGGGTAATTTTGCGGATGGCGGATTCGATCATGTTTCCGCCAATTTTGCCACGTTTCAGTTCTCCCAAAATTGTTGTCAACTCTATCAGTTCAAATTACTCACCCTGTTTATTCTAATGGAATTTGAGATATAAATTCACTCCAAGATTCTGATCTTCGAGCTAATTCATTGGTACATCATTTGTTATTTTCATTTTCGATAGCAAGAGAGATATCTCAAAAAAAAGAAACGAACGGAGTGATCAAATAATCAAAACTTACTACAACTGATGTGCTCTTCTCATCCAAAATTCACACTATCGACATTTGACGCATTCCATTCGGAATCGTATATAGGGTAGGCTTTTTATCAAATCAAAGGTAAACCGTGATACTAACAAAAACATAATTGCCTTCTAATAATAACAACACATGGTAATCAAATTGAATCAATACAAAACAGTGAAATAATTCATTTCATCAAATTTTCAAGCCAAGCACTGTGCAATTCTAGGCAGTAGTCTAGTTGTTTGTAAATTCCCTCGTAACATTAGCATTAACTTCTAGTTGAATTCTTTGAATATTTACGGTTATTCTTTCAGCTAGTTCTTGCGGACTATTTGGTCGAATCAAATAATCTTCGGACTAAAAACAACCCCATGGAAAATAGTCCAGTGGAGTTAGATCGGGGGATCGCGCAGGCCATTCAATTCTTCTTCTTCTAATCCAATCTATTATGGAATGTGCTGTGATCTCAAAAACTTTGATTTTTTTCTGTTGTTGAGGATGAAAATATCAAAATATATATCAAATTTCATAGAACTCCACAGGGCGATATTAGAAATGATAAAGTTGACAAGAATTTTGGAAAAACAGCTAACGCGACAACATCAGCTATAACATTTCCGAATCCCCCTCATTTTGGAATCGCTATGTCCAAAAATTCGAGAAAATCTAACAAAGGGTCACAGAGATGTTCACTTGGTTCCACACTTTTGCCCATCACTGTGTATGTGCGAAAGCATCAGCGCAGATTGAACAGAATAGGGTCATTCAACAGGACATTCAACAGTTTCGCGATTCACTACAATCAAATTGATTCTCAATGTAAACTTTAATTAGTCGTTCCCGATTCGAAAACATTCCCTGTTCGATCCGATGGAGCGGTCCGTCTGCCATTGTGTGTAAATATGACCTTTCCATTCAGATAATGTTGAAGAGGATGATTCGGATGCTAACTAGATTCACTCAAGCGTGGGTAGCAGTGAAGTTTCTGATTGATATTGGCGTTGATCTCTAACTGAATAATTTTCTGTTCATTCAAAATACTAGAAGAGATGATACCACACCCGAAATTCATGAGGACCATAGTTTTTGTAACAGGATATAATGTCAGTATTTTTCAATGGAATCGAGGATGAGTTGAGATTAACTACTAGTACAACTTCTCTTTCTGACCGATAGTTGGAAATTAGAAAATTTCTCTGATTGTTTCCTGGATTCCCAGCGATTCTGACTCAAGTATTATGTAATTTCACTCTCTCCGAATATTGAATACTAGATTTATTTCATCTACTTATCTATAGAGATGAATGAAAGTCCTTATAGTCAGACTACCGAGATCGAAATATTTTTTGGGCTTTGATGAAATTGACTCACCATAAAAGAACTGTGGAGTATTCAACCTTTGCTTTTTTTTCACATTCTTAATATCTACTCTTACAGTAGGTATTTTGTGAACTTCCAATTCATATATGGTTTTTTCCATAACTTTATTTGTTTCTAACAATTGACCTGAATGGGCTCCATGTCGCTTAACAACTTTGATTACATCATAAAAATACTCGCTTTATTCGAATCCAGATATTTATAATTCTCCCAGAGCTTTCAGGCCAGCAGATATTCTAGTTATTTGCAGAAAACAATTGGAGAGAAAATATGTGTCGTAAGAGACCAAAATCTCGTTCATGCATCATAGCAAAATCTACCCCCTGGCAAACAATCCTCGAGAAACCACCCCTTATACTTGTTCTTCAAATTACTGTCTGTTTCGGTTCGACTCACAGCCCTTTTCATTTCTCATGCAATGATGTATAAGCTCATCTGTATTTTGAATGATACATTTGATACTATAGAAATTGTTCAAAATGTTGGTCAGCACTGGCCACACATGCATCAACTCGCCGAATCAGCTAGCGAGTACAGGAAGCTCTGATTATTTCCTGAGTAACGGTATTACAAGCCTCAGAAATTTTCTGAGTTGAATCTTCAATATTTATTGGTTGAGTTTCGAAGACAACTCGTTTCAAATATCCCCATAGGAAAAAGTCCAGTGGCGTGAGATCTGGGAAACGTGCAGGCCATCGAACAGGTCCACTATTTCCAATCTACCCACTAACAAATTCGATTATCTCGATAACTTATATTCACAACTACATATTATGATGTAAAGTTGAATACAGAATGGAATGAACTGTGAGTTGAACCAAAACAAACATAGGGGTACGATTTGAAAAACAAAAGTTAGGGGTGGTTTCTCGGGGGTTGTATGCCAGGGGGTGCTATGCTGCATGAACGATCTCATGGTCTCCTACGACACGTATTTTTTCCAATATTCGTTTCTGCAAATAACTGAAATATCTGATGGCCTAAAATCTCAGAGACACCCGGTATATATGAATAACAGCATATTACATTATCTCTCGGATACACAGATATCATTCGGCCAATTCAGAAGTTGCCCTCATCAGTGCACAGTGGCCCCTATTATAACTTCGCCAAAAAGTAGTGCCCTTGTCTGATACAGAAAAATTATTCACATGTTTTCTTCTTAAGTTTGAGTATTTTTCTTGTTAACGTCATCAATTTTGTAATTAGGGCAGCATAAATCGGAAGCTTCACATCGCGTTCCAGAGTAGAATAATCTGACCTAAGATGGTCGTGAATAAATGGATAAAAGGTGATTCTGCTTGCACCAACACCTTCTAACATAATCTTGAGATAGGGGATGGGTAAGGAATTACAAGAGGATTTGTGGAAGTGGGCCACTCTCAGGCGCTATATTAGTGGAATCACTGAATACTTGAATCCGTTGTCAGTGAGAATACATTTGAGGAATTAGTTGGGAGTTCGCGTAGTGAAGAATTCTATTCTGTTGATGAAATTCATGTTTCTATTTCTTGCCCATCACACCTCATTCAATTCAAGAGTTTGAGATTCCGCGTCGATTCCAGAAGATATATCTTTCGAAATCGATGGCACCTCTTTACCAATTGTGGAAAAATCTGGGTGTTATCTTCGATTCTGATCTGAAAATCACCTTGCATATCAATGGTATGCTCAAAAAAACATTCATTTCTTTGAAAATTATCTACCCACATAAGAACTAACCCAATCAACCCATACGGAAGTTACTCAGTAGATCATTGGTCCTTCCTAGGTTCAATTGTGCTGATATTGTTTACCGTAATTCACTCCCTGAATTCAATCAGAACCGTATCCAGTACAGAACTTTTGTTGTCGATTCATTTTCGTCCCTAGAAAATACGACCAAGTCACAATAAAATAATGGAACTGAAGTGGCTCACCATGGCTGATCAATTTCTGTGTATTTCTATATGAAATGATAAAGACTAGAATTCCTCTGGCTTTATATCGTGAATCATCTGTTCTTCATTCCGCAGATGTGAGGAACAAACGAGCCGTTGATTCAACAACTCATTTCTTATCGATCACAATAATTCATCGGAATATAAAATCGAGAAATTTCCGAAAGCAAATATAGATTGAGCCCAGTTATATGCTGGACAATCAGTTATATGTTTGACAAACTACCTTTGCTTTGACGATTATTTTTTTTTTTTCATTACCCACCTTCAATGAATGTCTCCGATACCTAAATTCCTCCTAGCAATTGTACAATCAAAATTGAGTGTGAGAGTAGCTCTAGCTGAACTTCGCCTACTTTTTATCGAAGAAAAATAAAAAGACGATTTATTATTATCATCTTTCTGAACCTACTGAAAACGCATTAGTGGATTCCATTCGAAGAAATGAGTTTGGCAAGTTTTCAATCATGATTGGATGAAAAAAACTGAAAGTAGGTTCAACTTCTGCTAGATATCACTTGCCTCAAGGGGTTCAGATAGATATTGGACTCCAACGAGGTATAGAGTGAATTGTATTGTTCTGTTCACACTCTCCGCTTTGACAGAACGGTATTCATCTTTTGACAACACGCGCAGCTTCGTCTTCTGTGGGTTTCCCAATCTTTGTTGATGATCATCGATAGATGGTCAATGTAGTTTCCATCCATATCATTATAATTATTATTATAAACATCATTCTTTGATTACACGAAGGAAAATCTCACAATGTTCGGGAAACATCGTGTTAGCCAGAGCTGTGGAATGTTGGGAGAGAAAGAAGATATTGGAATATTTCTTGCATGCAGATTTGGAGTTCAAGGCATCAGGGAGGACTTCACTATGCAAATGATTCCATATCTTCGCCTATATAATGATGAATGGTGCTTGCAGAAGAGAAGTTCGGCATGTCTCGAGCCTGACAATGTCAGGAATTAACAGCCTGAGCTTGTCTAGTTTGTCTACTAGCAATTGGCTCGTGGTGGCATTATAGATGAGATTTCCGCTAAGGACCGACCGTGGAAATATATATAAAAGAGAGAGTGAAAGAGCCTGGGCGAATAGCTCTCTTTAGATTATAGAATCTAATAAGAGCTTATGTTTGTCGGCAGAACTTCGAACATGTGAACTGTACTCTAGGAAAGGTCGAATTTGCGCTTTTTAGATCGTGAACAAGTACTGGGGGTGAGCCAAGTCTTTGTGAAGCAGTTCTCACAATGGACCGAATATGATCGTCCCATGAGAGAGCGTTGTTGGTGGTGAGACCGAGCATGGATATTGACGACTTCATGGGAACTGTGGTACTTGATATATTTCATATTGGTCATTGTGTAATGTGCCTTCCTGGTGGAGATAAAAGCTTGGGTTTTTGTTGCATTGAACTCTACCAGATCTTCAGATTCCTATTTCAGAATTGTTTTTAGATCTCCATTTGGAGGATCGACGACTTCGGTAATTGAAGTAGGAAAAAATTTGCATACAATCATAGTTTATTGCCTCAGTATATTGTGATATAGTAAGTGACTAGTTTATTCGGGTTGAGTTCACATAGTCACAATCATTTTGAGTTGATTGATTGACAATAAATTGTTCACATGTTCAGTATATAAGTATACAAACAGAGTGCTATAAGGCCAGGCTGAACTACCTAATCGAAGATTGAGGTGTAGTCAGCATGGAGAAAATGTTGAAATAGTTTGCATATCATCGAATTCTTTACATAATGAATTATAATAATCTGGGATGAAAAACTAAGAAAGGTTGTGAAAACAAGTAGAGATTTTTATCTAACTGAAGCTAAATGAGAGCGAGAGGGTGAGAGAGAATTCGTCTAGAATGAATAATTTCTTAGGAAGGCGAATGCATGTTTCAAAGAGTTCTCATTCATTATCATATATTACTTTCAGTTCATCATAGTTAATAATCACGGATTTCTTCATTCTAGTTTTCATTTTGTGTTTATTCGGTAAGAGTCTTATCTCCAGTGGAACTTGGTTGAACAGTTTGAGACCAATACATGGTTTCATTTCTCAGTATTGCTATCTCCTGGAGTTTCGCAGAGAAAGATGGATGTTCAATCGGAAAAAAAGTTGTATTTTCATGAGTACACTACTATTTCTGAATCAATCTAATCTATCGCTTTATGATAATTGAGATAACTGAGAAAAATTCAATTTTATTCCCAATATTGCTTCTATGTAACCCACCTATGATTTATACAATACAGTGGGTCCTCATGAAGAGGTCGAATTTTCCTGTATTTCTACTGAATTTTTTACATTGTCTTGTTTCCAATATCTCCATGCAACAGAATGATAAAGTTACTCACCCAGATCTTGCATTCGATCTGCAATCATCGATTATCACTTCAATGATCTACATAACGGATTTCGATGCGTAGAAATCTCATCTCCCATTCGACAACGTCGTCGAAAAACACGCCAGGGACTAGCGCAAAACGAAAACGCAATCGAATTTCCAATCCGCTCGGAAAAAATAGTGAAGCCTGCTTATAGAGCACCCTTGAACGAAAATGTTTCTGTGGAACGTTACCCGTAAAAGTGGAATAGCCTGCTGTCACTCACAGATGATTGGAGGGCCCGAACAGTGTTAAATTATAATGTTACAAAGTGGCAGTTCAATCAATCAGCGCCAGACGATGGCCAGTTGCATATCGAGGTAGAAATCAGATATTATGGGGCAGACTACAGAAAATTAGCATATACTCTCAACACTCTCTTCTACACGATTTTTGAAGGTGATAAAATCGATAGATGAAATCATTTGTTCCATTCCGTTTTGCTCGAATATTTCTTGCCTCGAATGAAACTAGCAGGGCGAAGAAAATGAAAAAAAAATATCCGGTAGAACTTGAGGAGCATTTGGAAAGATTCTTGGAGATAATATTCACAATAATTCAGCTCATTAGCAATCAACTCATTGAACCCAAGAAAGAAATCAGCAGAGCGATAATAGAAACTACGATCAAAATCAGACAAAACCAACACATCGACAGACAAATTCATGCAACACACATTACTCTACGTTCTTATGTGTTTAATAAATAACAACGTAAGTGTTTTTTTCCGAGGTCAAAATGGTGAATGACGAAATGTTATGTTTTGTTTATTTTTCGAAATAATCATCGATTCACCATTAGACATAAAAATTCAAGAATGGAAATAGGTATAAAACTAGTTGTGACGGTTCGAAAATAGAAAAACGTTTTATCAAAGAAGATACTGTTCTATCGATATGGAACCAAATGATTGATCAGGATTACGCATTGAAAACGATTCACAGAAGTCTGCTTCAGTCACTGAGGGTTTTTTGTTTCGCCAAAAACACTACCAGCATTTTCCGCTTTAATGGAATTCAAGTTATGAAACTCCTCAGACTTGATTCTATTGGTTATATCGGAAAATCACTCATATGTTTACGTTAATTTAGGATTGACCTACATCATTACAATCTATTAACTTCAACTATTTGTACAAAAAAATGGCAAGAATGTTGCGAACTTCTGAGGTATCTCATGAAAATATGCTATATTACAGAAAATGCTATTGACTTCTGACGAAACAAAACAATATCAACGATTTCACCATCTGCTCTACATCGTGGTTGCATGAGAATGAGCGACGATAAATATACTCGCAGTTGGAATATATTTCCTATCGTTTCCTCGTTCCTTGATTATTCTCAATGAGGAATTAATAAACCAATTACAGTTAATCAGATTCCAGGAATTGCGATATAGCGGAAATTCAGCGAATATCGATTTAATTTCCCGATTCACTCTTACAAAAGATAGGAAAATACCGTCGGAATAGCTGAGATTAATTTCGAACCCCAGTCACAAAAATGGCTGCAAGTACCAGATGGTATTGTTCGATCAGCTCCATGAATCATATTCTGTCTTCTGAGGAATATTGCACTGGCATTCAGTCATTGTAGAGGTAAAGCTTCAGTCGACATCAAAATCTTATCATTGTCGCACTAAATAAAGAGACAAAATCTTATCGTCACGAGCTGTATCAAATCATAAATGTGGTGTGTGCATATACCAGGTGTCCCAGAGCTTTTAGGCCTGCAGATATTTCAGTTAATTGCAGAAGAAAAAATCGAAAGAAATAGCATAGCAACATCCACCCTTTGGCAAAAAACGAATAATAATTTCCGGAGTTACGGTATTACAAGCCTCAGAAATTTTCTGAGTTGAAACTTCAATATTAATTGGTTGAGTTCCGAAAACAACTCGTGTCAAATATCCCCATATGAAAAAGTCCAGTGGCGTGAGATCTGGAGAACGTGCAGGCCATCGAACAGGTCCACTATTCCCAATCTACCCACTAACGAATTCAATTCTCCCGATCAACTATCTTTACAACTACATTTCATGATGTATAGTTGGATGAAGAATGAAATGGACTGTAAGTTGGACCAAAACAGACATATATGTGTATTTACCCTATATTATGGATTTGAGTTGATTGATTCGTCGTACTATGAATATCAACAGGTGAGAATTGACAGTCGAAAGAAGAGAGAGCAGATATCTTCTGATTGATATTCTGTATAGGCCCTTCACATCATTTCATGGGTTGCTCAAGATGAAATGTTCGCTATATTTCACGTGGAGTATTTCTCAGAGCAAATAATTCCCGTTCGACAATAAGCTCGTCCTTGTTTCTAACATGATGCAGGAAATATGAAGCGTAAAAAAATCTGAATAAATTGAATTCCATCGAGTCGAGATCGCTTTGAAAACAAAAATGAATTTGTTTTCGTCTGACGAATTCAGATTTATTCCGGATTGAATGGACACTCTCTGGAAGAGGAAATTACAAGCAGCTGTGTCTCATGTCGAATACTATTCACTTCCTAGTTTCTAGTTCACAATCATTGGATTTGATTGCTTCATTTATCGTTTCGTTAACTTTTTGTATTCTTTTACCGAAAATGTAGCTGAGAGTGTTCACGAATCCCATTTCTAACATTAGGATTAAAAAATGGTTTCAGAGTTGTTGATGCAGGCTAGATAGGCATTTGTAGGTGGAATTCGTGAATTAATCTAAGAAAGTGTATTCGAGATACTAGCTTGCGAATACAACATTATCGAAATTCAAAAAACCTAAAAAATACCTTAGGTAGCATATTGGGACATTCATTGTTTTCACTATATACAGCAGATTCTTCAAACAGTCCTCAATATCATAAGTCTCATCAGTATGTTGCTGATACTCAACTATATTATTCTTTTGATATCTGCCAATTGAATCATGCTGTTAGTTAAATGAATTCGGATCTTTCCTGCATGTTCAAATCATAATCTGCTCATGGCTTCATTTCCAATGGAACCAAAACCAAAACTATTCGGAAAAAACAAAATTGGAATCATCAATAATAATATCCTTAAAATCCATGTTTATATTGTTCCCATTCAATCTTCCGATCACCACAGGAACTCGGGCATATATTTTGATGAGAACCTCAGATTTGAAGAACATGTTTCACACCTATTGCAGAAGTCATTTGGCAAGTTGGAAGTTTGTTTGCACATGAACATATTCTTGATATGAATGTGACTCCCTTACACTATCCCATCAACTGAAATATTGTGATATTGTTTACTGGCTTGCATTACTCCAAAGTGATGAAGATATTTTATAGAAGCTACAGAATTCTTGTCTCAGATTGTGTTATAACCTGACATATAAAATATGATCATATATATTCGAATCATCATGTATTGACTGGTATATATATGACCCTACAGCGGCAGTAAGATGCCGAAAATGAATTTTATTTTCAGTTTCTTTCTATTCAATGGGCTGTTTTCATGGAAGAACAAACTAGTTGAATATATTTTCATATTTCAATAGTATTTTGAAGGATGAATATGAACATTTTATTATCATTCTCATCATAATCATTATCATCGAATCAATCGCCTACACTTCACTCCACCCATATTACTATATTTGATTCTCATTCGGTATGACATTCATCGGACGCACGAGTTCAACTCCGTGTAATGTAGACCTGTTGCATTCTACCTCTCGATACTGTAGTTACCGGTGTTAACAAAGAGAGAAGATGCCTATAATTCAGAAAATTCAAAACTGCTACGTCATTGAATTCGCGAAAATTCGATCATTATTTCTCGTGCCTCGGCTGAGTATCGGACCGTATTTCGTCACTTCATTCCAGAATTGAGCAGATTTAGTTACTCCATTCTATCATGTATTGAAGTTGAATCACTTAGTTCAAATTGGAATCATGAATGATTCATTTGACACCAGTAGTTATTGATTTCGATCACTCAAATCAAATGTATATGTTATTTGCGTCGATATTATCTTCCATCCAATCTATTATGAATTGGATATAATTCCGTTTGATCAACATATTTTCGAATCAATATTATATGAGAATCGCATCAAGCATATTTTTTCTCCCTGTTTTCTTTGAATATGCTCACATATATTTTTCGAATAAGTTTTTTGTTCTATTTCAGGCCGATGCCAATTCTGACCAATACTAATTTCCATACGTATTTGATCATCGTGATGACTCAATAATAGACGTCAAATAAAAAATAGTGTGGTGTTCAGTCAGTGTTATGAACGTCATTTCAGTGTTAGCACAAGTGCAGCTTAGTGAGAGAATCTAGAGGAGTCCATATACAAGTAACATGCTATTTACTCAATATACGACATCAACAAAATTCAATTAAATTGAAAACTGGGCTGGTGTCAATATCCGAGCATGATCTCCAGAAACATCATTAACATAAATCAATAAAGAACTGAAACCAAACAGTAACCATGATCACGACACTGAAGATGCATAGATCGAGGAAATGAAATATAACTCCAGCTTTAACAGTTCCTGGATGCGATTCTTCAGTTGCCAACTTAGTATTCAGTTATTTATTCTAATTCATTCCATCTTCCTCATTCTATCGGAGAAATTTTTGTCCCAAATCGAATTCCTTTTAACTCAACAAGCTTTGTGATACGTATAATGCTTTCTATTTTGGCGGCCCCGCTCATTTCATTAGAACTTCGCCATTTTGTGGTCCAATAAAAAAAAGTTATTTAATTTAAAATGAGATCGGCTCTTAAACCAGCTCCATAATAAGTTTCGTACTGGGTTCGTTATGAAATAGGATTCTTGCCATTTTATATCTGAACCGATACTATTTTACAACGGATAATCGAGAAGAAGAGAGCTTGGCGAAACTGAGAAGTGGATCATCTACTTCAGAATACTTCGTGACTTCGAGCAAAAAAAACGAAGTTCTATTTTTATTGGAGATAATCCATAACCTATATTATTTCGTTACTGAGAAACTCATATTCGTTATGTATCGAATATGTTTTAGGGATGTTGATACCCTTCAATTGGTAATCTATTTCATTTTCTAGATATCATACGTCAAAGAACAAACGAATACATACCTCCATACTGTTACTGCAGTGTTGTTGCTATATTCATCAGACAATCTCTCGATTCAATTATATTGCATCTAATTCTATAATGATTCAATTCTAGCTATTCTTTAATTTCTATAAGTTATTCGCCGATTTCATCAATGATAATATAATAATCAATCTACTATCTAGTCTGATTATCCATAACCTAACAGCCTATTTATTCTACAGCAATCTCTGAATATTTCCAAGATTGAGACGGAAGGATAACATCATTGGTAGGATACAATTCACATAAAGCTGTATCTCAGAATACAGAATTCTTCCTCAAATAATCGTACCTACTTGGGAGAATTATTATAGGTCGAAAAAAATATATTGGAGAGAATGCTGTTGAAGCTTCTAACAATGTATTCCCATCTAATCAATGCCGATTTATAAGAAAGAATATAAAATAAGTACTCAATAGATATTGGGAAAAAAACAAATGAAATTAGCGGGTATTATCAACTGAAAAACGCCCACTCATCAAGCCTGTGGTCATAATTAGTTCATTTATGGTAACCATCCGAGGTATTGAATACAGATAAAACACAAAAGAGGATAATAACAATTTTTTTTCAGATCAGATCATTAACAGGAAAATGATTCTTCGCTCCGGTATTACACTAAAGTACACTCGCTTCCAAAACGATATAATTTCCTCTACTTCCGCTAACTCATTCAAAATAAGATTTTGTATTTCCGTAGCATTGACTGAATTCATTTTCTGTTTTTGACACTCAAGAAGTTTATTCGGTACCACACTCTTTCCAGTAATGAATATTGATTTAGTTTTTTTTTCAGGTAAGCCCACAACTTGTCCTCTACTTTCCAGACGGGTATGTATCACTCTTTCATTTCCACTTTTGATACCTCAGGGCCGTGTTTTCACCAAAAGCAAAGGGCATCAACGGCAACGCAATTGCAAAGTGACCGCAACTTCAGTTAAGCTGCATTTATGTTCTTCCTGAAACCGCTTATATAGTCTCTGATTTTAGTAATTTCTCTCCAGGCTCTTACTTCGATGTCGACACGTGAATAATATGGCTTCGTCGTATTCACATGTGTGAATTCCAATAAGGATCACAAAATTCGAAGATTTTGATGTCTCTTCCACCATGACACAGCAGGGCAACGTTTACTGTGACGCCGAGTTTACACCGATATGAAGCATTGGCGGCATTCAGTAGAAGGAAATACGTGTTTTGAAACATTAGCACCTAATTGTCTCAGCAAAGGTCATGCAATAATTGTCTTAGCGTATATGATTTCAGGAATATTGATATTTCCAACAACTTGGTGTGAATTCTGATTCGATGCTCAATATATTTGTAAAGAAGAGTTTCAGCAAAATTATAGTTCTAATGGAGCTCCAAATATTTCCCACTGTTGAATATTTCTGGTTACGGTTTACAGGAATACTAGACTTCTCACTAGTACTGAACATTAATTAGAACTTCCGGTGCGAGATTTTGCTTCACAATATTTGTCTCCTTCTCAATTATGGACAGACGACATACCCACATTTGCAGGTCTTCTTGATAATTGACTTGTGACATCATCACAGAACATGACATGAAATAGAAATATACATTTCATGATTCTCAGGCCGAATAGACTATCTACAAGTTTCTCATTTTGTCATGAAAAACTAGAACATCCTCAATAGACAGCGGAAATCTTCTTCTTGTTGATCTCTCCGGACTGAATATAAATAATTATCTCTTTTCGTTGGGATGAATAATATGCGAAATTTGTGTTCCCAAAATGTTCGTTACCAACCGGAACCTTAATGAACACCAATTTTTCATTATCCTTGGCAAGACATCTTTGCTGTAATCATGTATATGGTCCAATAATGGAAATTGCTTGTTCCGCCGGAAGAAATCATTGTCTTCTCGACAACGGTAGAATTTTGAAAACCACCTTTCCGGCAAACCTACGGTAATCGAGAAGTAGATGCCGATATTCTATTCCCTGAAAAATGTAGGGAGATATTTGAATCTTCATAGACATTCCTATCTATATCAGCTGATTTTTGAATGTGCTTGAACAGTATTACAGGAAATAAATAGAAGAATTGAAGAAACAATCCGATCTACCAATTCCGTGAGTGACATATGAGAGACATGTGAGAATGAGGATGTCCACCTGAATATTTCCAATGAGTTCTAGAAGTTGAAGAAACTTCCTGTAATGAGGGCGTTATCGAAAGGCTTCTATCTATTCACAAACCTCCAATTAGACTGCGAGTACCTTTCAGTTCAGACGAATTCCTTAGTACTAAAAAGGTATATAACCATTCAACCCAGATCAAATAAATTCTTCCATGCCTCAGTACCGTAACTGTTCCATATCCCATTTTTCAGTAAATCCTTTGATGAAACAGTTCACAAGCTTTCAAATCTCTCAGTATCGAATTATTCTCTTCGGCCCAGATGAATTCACTCCAATATCAACCATCGTTGCTTAGTTCTCAATAGCTGAATTTCTAATTTTTCTTCATTCGTGTGAATACTTGTATTATCTATCAATTATGATCCGAACCTGATTCAGAATGACCCCCAATTTGTAACTCAATATTTCCCTCCAAGAATCTTCTAGTTTTCCATACATTGAAAGAATAAGTTGAAAATACTTGAGATATTCCAGAACTGGACAATATCTTCAATTTTCATTATCCTGAATAACTGTAAAATTCATAATTCATTATATCACTTGCAGCATAATTAAAATCTTACAACGTCTACGCATATATTGGATTGTGGACTGTAGCTATAACAACCGAATTATTTTTGCTGTTGAGAGTAATGGAAAATGTTAAAAATGTTGATAACGCTTTTCGAATTAATACCATGCTCCATACAAATGAGGCATGTTCGTCTACTGTGGAAGATTAATTTAAGTGCCATCATGATCCAAATTTCATATGCAACGTGGGTAAGAAGCGCTCTTGCTCTTCGTTATACGAATACAAATGTTTTGCTATGATGTTTCTGTTGTCATAGGCGTGAAACGATATTTTCAGAATGAAAGTCACAAGAATGACATGTGATGAGAAAATTTTGATATGATAACAAAAAAAAGGCATAGTGGGTTTATTGAAATCCTCAGTGATTGTAAATTGATACCAACTGTCGGAATTGCGTATTTCCACGTAACTTTAGTTAATTCGTAAAAACAATGAGAAACATGGGAATCGAGGGAGTTGATAACATTTTTTTTCATACCGTTCCGCTAAGAATGAGAAATTCTATGATTTGCCGCTGCTATCATATCGGTATATGGTGAAATCCTATGCTTTTTCTATTCCAATATTCATTGTCCTCCATTTTTTTTTGTTTTATTTCCATTGAGCTTCCAATAGTCCACTGTTGATAATCACTAGCAGAACGGATATTTGGAACATTCATCTTTTTGACAAGACTTTAATCAGATAACGCTGAAGTGGATAAAGGTAGGATCCATAATTCTTCGATTGCTTCATGCAAATGTTGCCATTGTTCGATTACAGTTCGCTGTTTCCGAAAAGTATAAACAGGGTCATTGTTTTCGGAGCTGATAAGGCTAGAGGCCATTCGAATACCAGTTGAGCGCAGTCTCTATATGTTTTTCAAATCTCTATATTGATGCTCTGTATTACATTTTATTGTGTTATATACTCTCCAAGAATTTTGTATGAAATGGTGCCAGCGAAACGGTTAGTAGAAAAATATCTTATTCGGTGCCAGAGTTCACCAGAATGAACACAAAGGCATGAGAAACCAGTATGAATCATACTATATAGATTGGATTTCCAGAAATGCTACGGATACGGAATGGCCACGGATTTTCCATATAAAAGAAGTTTCGAATGAAGTATTTTCATTTGTGTGTATTTTGACAACTAGAGAATTTCTCTTTTAGATGTCTATAGGTTTAATTTCAAGCCCAGTGACATTTTTGGACAGATCACAAATCTGTCCTTACTACAAATATATCGGAATGATTTTCAATAACTTCTATTTCATTTTCTAGAAACGAGGAGAGAAAATCCCACACAAAAGCTGAAAAATGAATATACTTCCTCGAATAACTCACAGACAGTATCAAGAATAAAATTCAAAATAGTAACCTTAAGGCCGTCTTACTAGAGCAACTTCGTACTGAGGTTAGTTTCGACTCATTCCGACCTGAGGAATATGAAAAAAATCAATCTTGATGGAAATATATTGATTTCTTGACTAATTTATTCAGTCGAATGAACTGAATACAAACGATAGTTGATATCCCCGAAATACTTCCCCGATTATGGAACCGTAAGGAAGTCGCAAAAAGTATGCAAATACGAAATGAAATATTATGTAATCAACAACATGCACAACATAATATGAACTACACTCGCTACAGACACTCATAGTAGCGAATGAGTCAGCAGCTCCAGAGCCATGTTCTTCCATCAGAGTTGGATCATTGCTCATTAAACGAAAATTTATGGATGAGAGTAACTGTGCATCCATCCATCTTCATTAACTTCTGAGTTTTATTTGACACACATATAAGGATCTCCGGATTCGTGAACATTGCCACATGTAAGAGAAACGGGAAACTTATGGCGAATTTGATTTTGGAGTTATTTTGCCCGTATCGGCTTCTGATTTCTGACATGGTTTGTCGATAGTTTCATCGAAGCGATTAACCTTCGGAATCATATATTATTGAAGTTCATACATCTCGCTTCCATTTCCGCTCAACTTTGATAACGATGAAAACATTCCAATTCCATGTCTTGTTAACAAGTCTCCGAATATTTTTCTGTGAATTTAACGAGATGCCATCGCGAATCATGCACGAAGTTTCCGCTCAAACTTCTCGAAGGAGTTGTGAAGTTTCGGAGACTGTTGGAAATGGGGTGAGGTTTTTGTTGATGAATAATTTAATAAACATATCTACAGTGTACAACGACCTTGTTTACCTAGTTAACATCAACAACCTCTTATTCACACGCCAATTATAATTGCATACAGGGGTGATTGTTGTCAAACCAAAATTACAATTCATATCATCTTCTGAGTTGTAGAAGAAATATTGTGGTACGATCTTTTGAAAAATGATTTTCACCATTGAGTGATTCATCCATCGTGAGCTAATTAAATAAGTAGGAATCATTTTAGATATGTTTCTCAAATCATTCTATCAATTTGGATAGTTTATCGAATTGTTCATTCAATCGGAAACAAACGTTCCGGGATATTTTGATAGCCGTGAACAATGTCTGAAAAATATATGGAAGGCCTCGTAGAAAGCATATTTATGGTCGTTACCTAGGGTGGAATAAAGGATATTTGTTTCATTTTTTCACCACCGTATTGGGAATTACCCACAGCAATTGGATGTCGAAAGCAATGCGACAGAGATTAGTGGGGTTAGGATATGTAGTGAATGGAAATGGAGAGGAAGATATAGCAAAAGGAAACAATGACTGAACTGGACTGAATTGTGAATCGCACAATTGGAAATCCATAGTCGTTTCAATTGCTAGAATTTTTTCGTTATTCTCATATGAACATTGAATGTAGCTTGATATTACATATTGTTTGTAGTTTTATAGAGTTGCTTTTTGTGTCTGCTCAGTTGACCCGTTTTCAGAGTTCGAAGAATACACTCATGAAATGAGATTATAGAAAAAACATGTGTTGTTTCATGAAATCACGATGCAAGTGAAACTTCTTTTTGGATCGTAGGCATATTACTGAAAATTTTCGGGGAATTAATTGATTCATGGTATTGAAACTGACTTTTTAATCTCAACTTAATAATTTGAAAATGAGAATGATGATGTGAAATTGATGATAGACAAGATATCCAACTCTGGATTTCAATCCCAATCTGCGTATTAGATCTGCGTGAATGTAGATTTGTGTTGTCGAACAATAACATGTACAATAATGCACTGATCAAAACACCGCGGAGCACTTGCACGAATGCGTTAAAAAATAAATACTACACGGTGAGCTTGTAAGCCGTGCCGACCGCCTTTCGCTTCACCCCTACTCCGCGGCGGGCCGTATAACGCGACATAGGATAGATGTACGTAAATATTTGAGATGATGGTGTACAAGTTTTACTTTGAGAATATTGCATCTTCCAACTGAATACAATTCCCATCGTTCAGAATCCATGTTTGCTGTCATTACTTTCTCCACAACTTACCCAAGAAACAATTCGAATATGTCATCCATTCGTCGTATTCCTTTCTGAGAAAAACTTAATTCATTCCTGTATGTATAGAGGAACTCCATAACACCGTGATTCGAAAAGATTCATCATTTCATGTCCGAAACGTCTCTCGGACGAATATAAATGTAGTGCTCTGTGACTCCTTCACTTGAGAATTATTTTCATGCAATGTAGATATTCTGGAGTATATCTCTCGAGTACACTCGAAACCATTGAGTTCGAACGAAGACAATAGAAGACAATAGATGCAAAACGGAATACGCATTATTTCTATGCCATATCGTAATACTGTGCATAAATGGAAACATTTTTTTTTTGAAGGAGTTGCTGAACGAGCAGAAGTCAGGAAACTCCGTTTCTAGGGTTTGGACGACGTATACCAAACAGAATGAAAAAAAAAGTTACATGAATGAAACAAAATAACCATGAAACATTGCTACATGATATTCAAATGAGTACGTAGAGTCGAATTAGTTGTCCGGGGAATTCGCTTCACAACCAAATTCACACTCTTAATGATATCAGTGAATCCAGAGGAGAAAAGTAGAACTTTCAATATGTATTCTTCATCGTTTTCACCTCAACACTTATAAAGGTACAAGACGAAGAGAAAATGATATCGAGAGTGGTATGCAATGTTGATGCCGAGTGAGAATCATGGCAAACTTAAAAAAATCTGAATGGGGATAAGTTTTTCGAGTAACATCACAAAAGTGCTTGTCGAGTCTTCTTCCTTTTTGCCTCGCCGTCTTTCACGCATCGCTGATTCCATTTTTGTCCATTTGCTGATCCTCGACATAGGCGTAACACTGGGAAAGCAAAAAATAGGAGATTGAGCGAAGGAATTCAAGTTCATTTTGATTATTCACTGAAGATCAGGAGACCTGAGAATTAATTCATTGAATGATCTTCTTCTCGTTCATCGGTGATGATTCGATAACGATAATGGAATGTTCTCATGACATAATGCCAATAGGAAGAATTGGAAAGGGATGTAAGATAGTGTAGAATCAATTTTGATGTAGAAGATAATGATAAAAGTTTTGTGAGATACTGTTTTCAAGGAGCGAAGCAAGAAAAGCTTCAAGAGAACGAATGCGACAATATTCCTTATAAAACCCGTTTTTTTCAGAAGAAGTTCTGGTGCATGAAAAGTTTAAGTCAATCTAGCATGATCATTCAGTTCATATTTATGGCGGTGTTGTAATTTAGTTCCTGTACGTAACATCACTGTTTCTGCTATTGGAACACTGGGAAATGATGACCCAATATCAAATGAAACCAATATTCGTTCTTCTAGTTTGATATGCCTAATTTGTTCAATGGTTGGAAAGCTCTCTTTAGGAGAAGATAAGGTATATTCTTGAGAAGGAAATGATTCACTTATGAGCCATTCGAATAACAGATGAGTGGGGAAGTTTATGCCCCATATCATGGAAACTACCGACTTACCAGGTTCTTGAATTTTCTTCAGAAAAAATTGTTTCTCTCGCCAAAGTTTCATCATCAGATATAATAGAACAAGTGATATGATTATTATCGATGATATTTCGAACGGTATCGAGGTTTCACGAGTTATATCATCGCTTAATAATCATGCCATCGAGAAGAAAATATAAGGAACGTCTCCCTAACGATTTTCACACATTTTTGGACAATTTCGAATGGACAGTTCAGATTTGTCAAAGATGATATTTATAGCTACTGTTAGAAGCGGACCGAAGTAAGGTGATAGTTTCTTCTGATTTTTATCATCGCTGTGATAGATGCGTAACTATGCATCTCCAGGCATTCCATTTTGGTTCATATTCGAATGATGTATGAATATGCTTAGTAAAATATACGAGGCCCAGATCATTGAATCAAGTGACGTGTCTAATGACTCAACATCGGAAATAGGAGATGAAGGAAAATGAGATGATAAGCGAATACCAAGAAGGAAACGATGACTTATGATGATTTTAGCTCAACAAATGATCCACTATATTTCCTAATCGAATCTGACTTACTGACTGAGTTTTCTAGTGCCCTCATGATTCAGTTTCCTTTTCCCACTATTCTGAGTGAATTAGTCATATTCGTAAAATTGGAGTATCATATTCTTTCTTCGATGGCTCTCTTATCATTGAGATTTTCCTCGAATCAATGATCAGAGTTCTCGGAAACTCACAACTCATTGGCTCCTTTCTTATAATCTAATCTAATCAAATCTCTGATCTAGTATTCATGATATCGTTGTTGCATGTACTGTGAAACCGTGACAGACCTCTACTTGATTTATATCCACCAATAGACAACGATTCAATTCCAGATTTTTTTCTATGGAGTAGCAACGAATGAATTTTCCTCATGAAATTATTCTGGCTCGTAACCATCAGGAATAATACTGTTCAACATTATGGATGTAAATGGTAGGGACAGCAAATATGATAATACTTCCACATTATAACCAACTGAAGCAGCTCTTCCTCGAGACTGGATACAGTGGAGAGCCACCAACGGGCACAGATTCGTCAGTTCCAACTTCATTCAAAGAGTTCATATCATGTCAGTTCTGGAATATTGTATTTCGGAAAAAAAAAGTATAGCACCAATGTCGTTATCCCCACATATCCAGCTGACCTAGTGATATAGTCCTGCAACAAAAAATAGGTCAACAAAAAACAGCCGAACTCACCCGACATAGGAGGAAATATTGTCTGTAAGTTTTCCGAGGTACATTCATTATCCAGCTTCTTGTGGGATTTTCTCTCCTCGTTCCTAAAAAATAGAGTAGAAGTTATAAAAAATTATTTCAATATATTTGTAGTGAGGACAGATTTTGTGATCTGCCCCAAAATGTCACTGCACTTGAAATTTAAGCTTTTGATACCTGAAAGAGAAATTCTCAATACGTCAGTGACACCTTGTTTTTGAAAAATTTGGGAGTACAAATATATTTAATGAGAATAAAACCTCTACTAATCTTGGTGGACGTTTCTTGCTCCCTTTCTCAACAGAATTAAAATTTTTTTTCTGTTCGCAATTTTTTTTTCAATATGTTGTCGGTTTTGTCACTTTTCAGAGTCACTTTCCAGTGTGAAAACCGACCACATATTGAAAAAAGTTTGCGAAGAGAAAAATATTTTAATTGTGTTGAGAACGGGAGCAGATTCGTTCCCGAAACGTCCACCAAGATAAGTAGAGGTTTTATTCTCATTAAATATATTTGTATTTCGAATTTTTCAAGAACAAGGTGTCACTGACAAATAGAGAATTTATCTTTTAGGTATCTAAAGGTTTAATTTCAAGCGCAGTGACATTTTGGGGCATATCACAAAATCTGTCCTCACTACAAATATATTGAAATAATTTTCATTAACGTCTACTCTATTTTTTAGAAACGAGGAGAGAAAATCCCACAAGAAGCTGGAAAATGAATAGAAGGGAATGTTGGCCACATTTTCCTTGTTCTCTCGCCTACCAATGATTACCCACTGAAACACCAACCTAATTTCTCATGGATTACTTATTGCACGCGTGCATTTACCTGTCTTGGTGAGAAGCTAGTCAAGTGCAGATATGTCACTTTCATCTCACTATCATGGAGATATAGATAAGTAGGAAATATTTTCAGATATCCACATTATGGAATACAATCATAGTTACAGTAATATCACCCTAGGTGATGACCTATTGTTGGGTAGGAGCACGATACAGTTTCAGATTTCCAAGTTGCGCGGCTCTCATTAACCCATATCACAGTCTTCTAGATGATGACCCACTGATGGAGTCATTCAGATTCCTAAAGACTGCATCAATGCGTGTCCCGCTTCTTCTGATGGGAGCTAGCCGAAGAAAACAAACGCAGACGTGTTGGAGTTCTGGTCCAGTCGACTCCCCTCAACGGTTTGCCGGCAGCATCCCCAGTGCTGTACCAAATCTCTTGCCGTGCACAGTTCCCGCGTCTTTGTCGCGCAGCGGGAACGTCGGTCGGTGAATTTTTGCGCCAAACACCAGAAAAGTGAGGAATTTTAGGAGAGTTGTTCGTAAAGTGATCGAAAAGGTTGTTCCGTTATTGTGTGTTGCTTGGAGGTTTCGAACGGGAGATGTAGGCGATTAAATATCTTTTATCTCTTTGCGGATGGGAGATCCAGATATTCACTTTATCTTATCATTGGACTCTCGACGGATATGTCCTGCGAAATATGCCATAGAATACTGAATTTGATTTCTGCTGAACTATTCCAGAAATTACCACAGGATGGTTCAGGATAGTCAACCAATACCATAATAGAATATGAAATAGTTGCTATTTTTTAGTTCTGATTATGGAAATGGATGTGATACGACTATTGATTTACAAATAATCCATGACTGTTACGCTGTAAATATTATTGCAGATGGATATTATTAATTTTGGTGGCTTGTCAATTTCGACACGAAGTCGATTAGTGATATTTATAGTGATGAGGCTTTTCCACCGATATCTTATCGACTAGAGTCGATGCATTTTCAATTTCGTTCATCAGATAATGTTTGATTTTACGAAACAGACCAGATATTGTTGATTTGACCAGAATTTCTCGATATCCAACCAAGACCCTGTCTTCCACTTTCACTATATTCGCGGTAACAATTCGAATACGCTACATGGATCAATTGATTGAGCTGTCAAACGTAAGACTGTACGTCAGCGAATGAAAATACTTGTGAAGAAAGAAATCCTAAAATCAAATTCTGCTGATTCATTCATTTGAGTCTTCATGATATTTATCATGTTGACAATACACAAGATGACCCAACAACAACAAACACTTTTCACTCAACTCCATTTCACATCTCATGCATACATAAATCCATATCAGTATGAAATGAACAATAGAAATATGCTGAGTATTTTATAATTTCCAATGTCACACATCCCCCACATGGAACACATCCCTCCTGAGGGTTGAATCTGAGAGAATCTAGACTTCTCATGAATTCTTGGGCTTCCTGAAGAATTTCCAAATATTCAGTGAATCTCAACACAGGTTTCAGGAACTTCTTAAGGATTTGTCATTGGTACTGCTATTTCTCACGTTAGACAGTTTTCTCGTTCATCAAGTTTTGTCATTTATAGATCTCGTATCGATATTATCAGATGAAGTTCGGGAGTTTCACTTTTCATTAAATCGAATTATACTTTTCAGGAATGAATCTTCCAGTTCATTTCCGCATATGAAAGCGATAAGTTGGATCACTCAAATTAGACTATTGATAAATTTCCGAGTCTGCTTCTATCAGGCAAGGCTTTCAGTTAGTTCTTTCGATATAATTTGTGAATTGGGGTACGCAGAATATCTCATTCGCTATGGAAGACTAGTACTATCTTGCTAATTGGTTCATCAAAAGATTCTACTTGAACTGCTCCCAACTCCACGCATTCTATATTTCTCGTATTCGTCAGTCTTGATCCATCTTGTCCATACGCATCGTACTGATTGGGATTCTTTTGTTGTTTTCAAATCGATATGGTTACTTCAGCAGCTATTTTCCTACATTATCCATGTCACGTTTTATAAAGATGTCTACTATCGAACCATTGTTGCTAGTGACATATGAGTTGAAATATGCAGTTATTTGAGAAGGAATCCTAAATTTCTGAATTGATTTACAGTCGCTACTGATCCGCTGGAGTTATCCCGAGGTTGTTTTGTTGTATTGTGTTTACTTCCTCGTTTTCAGGAAAAATTTATTAGTTGAAATAGGAAGTTTCTGACAGCTTTATGATAACGAATAACATGGTCTGTTATGAAGCATTCAGAGTGTGTATGGTACAAAGCAGAGCTCTTGATTTAGACAATGCTATCTTCTGGAAGTGTAAGCTTCCAATCGTTACATGTTATGTGATTGCGTTGATGTATAAATGAATTATTTTCCATGACGATGTTTCTTCACTGTTTCCCATGAAACAATGAGGTACATCATATGTCTTCAATTTTATTCCCTCACCTGATGAAACAATGAGGAAAATTCAAGCAATGAATTGTATACTACTACTACTGTTCAAGTAGATTGTTTTAAACGTGTCAAAAAATCAAGATAATGAAGAGCGAAAGTGATTCAGAACTATCTGCTACCGTAAATCAGGCATGTGTATGTTCGATCCCAGAATTATCGAAAGGGAAGTACAAAAAAGTCTTCAAATCCTTCACAGGTCGGCGAAGGAAAAAGGCTACTGCCTCGAATTCGGTAATAGTTTATTGTGTCACAATGTTAGGAAATGAGCTCTATATACTTTGCATACTTTTCCATATATTTTGATTCACACTGACTTCCTGAAAAAATTCATTGTGAAACGTAAAAATACGACTCACGCAACGGACAGTCGAAGGTGTCTAGCTAGAGGAAAACTTCAAAATTTTGTTGTTGAGTTTAGCAGCCCAAGAGACAAGAGAGATATAGATTATTTTCGATCATATTTTCATGGTTGATATGATTCATTTTTCAGGTAAGGTAGGCGAAATATATATTACCTGCACAATATAGTAAATCATCTCATGAATCAAATGAATATTGTAGTCGTAGAAAAAGGAGTGTGTCTAAAAAGCACGGAATGCGCATTGCTCATTCGTATCATTTCAAACTTCATATTCGTGGAAAAAGAATCTTGCGTATTGGTGTTGAAAAAAATATCATTTCTTTATTGAGGAAACGAGTCCAAATCATTTCAAATATCAATAGGTAGTTACTTTATACCCATCTATTTGGTTGTTCGAAAAATAATTATTTTCGGCATGTTTACATAACATTTGGGAAGTAAATTATTCATACATCATTATTGTGAGATATTCATTGAGAGAACGATTTGTTTTGATAGAAATAAAAATGTTTAGTAATTCTTCGGATGATTCAAAGAAAGTCCAAACACTCTACAGAAACATGTGGCGGAAAATATTCTCAATTATATGCATGCACTCATTCAAACTTCTCTCACTTGCCATTCGTAAATCATATTTCAAAGAGAATTTTGGAGTTTTAATTTTCACTATCCACTTTTTATTACGCCCTGATCCACTAGAATAAAGTATAGAACTAAATAGCAGGCAACAAGAGGAAGTTTCTTAAATTGAGATTTTGATTTCTTCGCGAAGTTTATGGAAATTTATTGTACAAATGTTTCATCCTTGGTAGTTCTTGAAATAATAATCGAGAGTTGAATTGAAAAAAAGTCCATTTCGATTTTCCTGAATATCTTTGTTTGGAACAAAAATATTTCAACTTCGTGGAGATATCTGAAGTAACTGCGGATGAAACGAATAACTGAGTCGGGAGGTGGATCATGATAATTCAGGTATTGTCAGTAGTTCAGTACGAATCGAAAACACTTTCCTCCAGATGATGTACACGAATATTTCCAATTGTGATATTTCACAAGGAATTGCCAGAGTATTTATAACATTTACAGAATATTGAAGATGAATAAAAATTCGTTGAATATTTCTGATAGTTATTTTCATCTTCACATGACTAAATTCTCCGACTATGATGATTATTTTTTTTCATGATGATATACAGGGTGGTCCAATTTTTTTATTCAAATTGCTCAATGTGGAATATTCATGTCTTATGAGATATTTTAAATGACTCAATCACACTAGTTTTCCTCACTACCCTTTCTATTTTGGTAAACGGATTACAAGATTCTTCTTGACACAAAATTAACACAAACATATGTGTCGAAACTTATTGCTTCGTTTTCATGGTTTTTCGTGAATATCTCAAATATGATTCAACCAATTTTGTTTCAATTTGACATCATTATTAGTCGAGGTCTAGGGGCGTCAGAGTGGCACCTACACAAATATTTTGATAAAGAAAATGGACGTCGCTGATTGTGGTGATCTGATCAAATTTGAGATGAATTATTAGATCTCCTCAACACGACGAATAATGCCAAATCGTAACAAAATTGTATGGAGCAGGAGCGAGTAAAGCTCTTCAGTTGGTAATTAATCATTGCTCAATGATATATCAAAGTTCAGATTTCAGTACTTACGAACCTTCTCCTTGGTGATATTGACCACTTTGTAGAATTTCGTGATTATCGGTCAATTCGCCTAGGATGAGTACGATCTGGAAGAAAATTCTATAGGAGCATCGCTCGCTCAGCTCGACTAGAGATGTGAGGCGAATCGTTGCTTGTAATATTGATCTGAGCTAGTGAATTGTGTTCTCAGTGATCATTACTCGATGGTATTGATGATGGTATGATGATTGATGATGGTTTGATTTTAGATTTTATCACTTCTGAACATTCCTCTTGGTGACATTGATCATTCGCTTCGCAAAATTTCGTGATTCAATCAATTCTCGTAAGAGTGAGATTTCAAAGAAGATGCAGAGTCTAGTATAAAGGGTGAACCAGAGTTTGTAGGCCAGCAGATATTTCAGTTATTTGCAGAAAAGAAAATTGAAAAAATACGTGTCCTAGGAGACCATAAGATTGTTCATGCGGTTCATGTCAACCCCGATAAACCACCCCTGACTTCTGTTTTTCAAATTGCACCCCCATGATTGTTTCGGTTCAACTTACAGCCCATTTCATTTCTCATTCAATGATGTATCATGGTAGCTAGAATGGCAAATAGAAATACAAATGAAATATTAAGTCATAAGCTCATCTGTACTTTGAATGATACATTATACTACAGGAATTGTTCAAAATGTTGCCACACATGCTCGCTCAGCTGGAATTTAATGATGATATATAACATATTCAGGAAAGAATCCAGCCTCCTCGTACTGATGATTGGATACACAGTCACATCAATCGTTGAGTAAAAGTTGCAATGTATTTTGCAGTAACTAGTTCTTATAAATGAGTGTTCTTATCTAATACATCTTTTCGACTATCTTGCTGCCTGTTTTCTTGAAGTTGTTCATAGTTCATGTCAAATGCATGCAAAGGATAACGTATTACTGGCTAAAAGAAACATCACGCAGGTGCCTGAAAGCCCGGATTCTTGGAAAATAATTGGACTACTGACTCATCAGTTCCGCACATATCTTTCTTCATTTTCGGAAAATTGTTCTTATTATCTAGGTAGCCGATTATTATTTCTCTATTTCGTAGTCGAGAGATGAATGAATGATAAATGAATCTCTTGAGATGATGAAAATATTTCGATATCCGCAAGCTTTAGAGCAATCAAGTGAAGGAGATGACAAAAATCGATGGATTTCAGAGAATATTCGAGGAAATATGAAAGAGGAGTATTATCAGATAGTGATGAAAATTGCAAGAAATCTCTGCTCTCGCGTTATGTGTTAGGCATGAAGAGTGCATTGCATTTTGATGTTCTTCATTGTTGATTCATCGGAAGACTTCGCACCTATGCATCATAGTTCGAATATCTTTCGCAACTGCGTTTGGAAGCTGTCAATACTGCATTCAAAACTGTTACCGCCTGTATGATTCAGGAACAATTCATTCCAGGAATTTGATAATAATTTATTCGAGAATTTGTGATTCTTGGTTTTGTTTTTTCAAGCGAGAACCAAGAGTTACAGTTACACTCACTTCTGATTACTCTTATAAGCTCCTTATCAAATTTTTGCAATTCTCAAGTGTTCCTTCCTGATCACAACGATGTATCACTCGATATAAATCTTACATGTTGATCAATATTGGAACAAATCTGGAAAGAACGCCAACAATTTTTTCAACAAACTAAATTTCGACACTTCAGAAGAATGTCGACTTGAAACGTTCACATCTTCGTCAAGCTCATAATTATTTGAGAACTGAGTTATGAGTTATGAGTTAGAAACGACTTGACGAGCTGGAAGGTTATTGTTCGCAAAACAATACGGAAAAAAGTCAAAAAAGGTACCCAATATGGCGCTCATAGGAAAAAACAAAGCTCAGTGTTGTGAAATACGTTGATAGATTCAGATACCTTATGAAAAAGTGCCTCAAGAAAATGCTAGTTCAAGACGTCTTGTTCTTTACGATTTCTCTTGAAGAAATAAAAATGGAAATTACAAAATTATGTTCTTTTCCAATGATTCTAAAGAAGAAAATACACTTGGAATTCAATTCCAGATAATTGTTCAAACTTTCATTGATTTGACCGACCTCGTATCTCTTATAATAACTGAGGACATGGAGGAGTTCGAAAAACTGGCACCGTGTATATCAACATGAAGATATACTGTGGAAGAATATGTGGAAAAAATGTCCATTAGTCGATGATCCATCATTTTCACAATTCCATGTTGAAAAATGACAGGCCTATATATGAATATTGGTAATATACATGAAATATCGTGAGACTATGCGACATCCTTTGCGAGGAGCGAATGCAGAATTTGAAATATCTCAAACATATTCAACAGAATAAATCGTCATCGAAAATTAATGGCACATAGTCCAGATACCTCAGGATGTCGAATAAAGACTATTCGAATAAATCACGCCCACATATATGGATAGATATTCCGTGTGCATATTGAATGAACTCATCTGTTTTCAGCGATGATAATTCCAAACGAACAAAAGGGAACAGAAGAAGAGAAATGTGTCGAAATTTACGATGAGCAATATAGCAGGTTGAACGTTCCACGAAAAAATGTAACTCGTGTTCCTTTTCCCGGAAAACAAATTTGGAACCATAATCACCTCATCTGCGCCGAAAACAAAAACGAATCGGATGGGATTTGAGCGCGAGATTCGTTCTCTTTTTCCATGCAAATCAATCTACGGATATGGCAGCTTTTGTATTAACGGTGCGGGAACACACGTTCTCGAAGAAGGAATTCAAAGTGTGTGTGAATATCAATGACTTTTCTCATTCTATCCATATGCCTTTCGTTCCAGATTTCTGCTTACGATATCGAAGAAATCTAATTCATTATCAGATTGCTGGTAACCATATTCCGATCATCCGGTTCGATCAAGGAGAACCATTTGCTATTTCTCCTGGTGATAAACACCATTGAATGAGTGAGTTTTCCTGTGACCACCCGAAAAACAGCACTCTCAGAATTATTTTGTTATTTCCACTATGGCAATAGGAAAGTGAAACTCACCATTGTGGAAATATTGGAAAAAAGCACTCTTGCAGTTATTGATGAATGTAATGATATTTCACATGGAAATTATCTTGCTGGTATCATCACAAATGGTACTTACATTTCAGATTCATTTCGCATCCTAACCTTTCGGAAATTCATTCAATCCACTACCTTAGTTCCTCCTTCGAGATGTGTTTGGTAATAAGACCATCATCTCCCCCATTTCATTATTCTGATATCTGTGGATATAATGAATCCACTAATATCAATCAAGAAAGAAGGATAAGTCAAAAATGCTCAGGATACTTTTATTAAACATATTTATATGACAAATACAAACAACAAATCAACGTTGACGTTGAATCGATTGACTGAAGCTGGTTACCGAAGATTCGTAGCAAGAATATCCGAAATTCATAGGCGTACAAATTTATTTTCATGAAATCGATATCGACAACTATCGAAAGGCTCCGGTCTGGTTCTTTCGTATCTGACAATACTGTATCTTGGATTCCGTGGTAGCTGTTGACGATGAGCGAAACTTTGAATAAGTCTAATTCGAGTAGGCGTATTTCGTGAAATTCCGATGAATGACAATGGACATGGGTATAACTTCGAATATAAATGATTCAAATATTCATGGTTGTAAGAAAATAGTGTACATAACTCGTTGTTACGTGTTCTGCACCTGTTGTGTAATAGACTATTTCATAACCACACTTGTATTGCTCAAATCATTGCAATCAACCTAATTGACTTGATCGATGATAAGCTGTAAAATGATGATTCTGATTTCTGTCTCATCTATATATCTGATGAAATATTCTCATTGTCTTGATACACGTCTCCGATAGAGTTCCAAAATACCATTCGACTGAAACAATTCCAATTGGAGAACAAAACGATTCTCCCTCTTACCCTATCTGTCATCTACAATGTACAATTTTTTCTGTCGAATCTTGATCTATATCCAACCTTGACAAATATACTCTCCCTCCGAATAAATCGTATTGGAACCGCTCATGAATTTTTTATAGAGTGCGCTGGAATAAAAGATATTCGATTGTGAAATATGGCCGAACGGATTAGTATTTTTTCCTGGGTTTCACAACCGCAGGGCATTAGGTATTGATGGATATACGCCAGTTTTGCATATCCTATTGATGTTGTTTCAAATCGAAATCGGTGCAGAAATTGCTAGCGCCGACAAAAAATGTCGCATAGTCAATGTCTTGCTGGACGAAAATGAAACTGAAAGAGGATGCTTCAGGAACAGTCTTCTGTCGCCTACAATTCTTAAGAATTTGCCGTGGACCTCTGTGGGAACCAGACTCACATGGTATTGAAATAAATTGAATATAAGGGCTATGTCATTCGAGCTGGAGGTCGAGAAAGTTTTTATACAGATTTTTCTCGACTGAATCTCGACTGAAAGTGAGGTCATTGACATGATCATGGATTTATTGCTAGAAATCTAAGTCTGAAATGCTTCAATGCATAATCGACAGTTTATTTTGCAGTAGGAAATATAAACTCTTCACATACTTGAAAGCTCCAACCTTCGAGAGGTCTTCAAGGAGATATAACAATGGGGTAGAAGGAAATACCGCTGATGTGTAAAATTATTTCACCTGGTCATAACTTCAATATACTCACCCGATATAGCAATTTTTATTCGCTTGATTCAATATTTCAAGCAGTTTATCAAGTGGCGGTACAAATCTGAGAAATAATAGGAACTCAATAAACCCATTACTTTTTCTTATTGTTTAGTTCCGAAGAAAGATTGACCAACTCTAGATGACAGCAAAAATGGAGCGACCATACGTATACTCTTTCTCGATCATCACATCACATACATTTCCGTCTCTAAAGCTGATGGCTGACAATCAGTATATCTCTTTGTCTTGCGGTTCCCATTGTGCGCCTCCAACAAATATGCTGGGTAGAAATGAATCAGGACATTCATTGAACAATGAATCCTTGTGAGTGAGTTTTTCCTATCATATTTATTTTGTTCCAAACGAAAAAATCCTATGATAGGTTCGGAATGTACTGATGCGAATATTTCAGAACTGCTTGGCATCTCAAGGGATAATAATTTTTCAAGATCTCAAGGATTCTGTATTGGTCTTTTTTTCTCAATTTATCGAGAGACAAGAAAAGTCCTGAGATTTTTCTCGAGAGTTCAGGGGTCGTGAGCATCTGGGAAGATTTCATTAGGCAAATGATTCCATAAATTTGCCATTTCATCGATGATGAATATTCGAAATATCGTTGATGTATTTCGGTCCTTTCGTATACAACTTCAAAATTCCTTCAGAGTCAGTTTGCTTTCTCTTGCGTTCTGTGGCATGTTGGCTCTTACTGGCTGGAACTGAAACCGAATGCTCAACACCGGGTTAAATGGAACCATCTCGTCCAAGAGTCTCCAAGACTAGAACGGTGCCACATCCTGAACACAGACAAAATGAATATTCATATCCGGCATAATAATGTAGACGAGGAGCCAGTAAATTTTCGGTGTCGCGACCGCTCCACATTCGTACTGGAACGACACGATTATCTATCAGCCTGCATTGAATTAAACAGCGCTGCACTTCAGATGCACCGCTTACTGGACGGTTTGTTGTCGATAGACCTGAGAGGTGATTTTGTTGATTGCACGCTCTATGATCAACGACCTTTCATACTACCAAAGACTGTATTACACTGAATGGCGACGGAGCTCTTGTATTTTTACATATAAATTAGATGTTGACGACGAGTCCTTCCGAATGGAGAGAATACTAGACACATGTGCTCGCGTGCATAGAAAAAAATCTCAAGTGTATAATTCAATCTACTGAGGTAGACATGGGGAGTGATATACTCTGGGAATATCACGATGTTCCTCTAACATTAAAGGCTCTCCTTCCGTGTTGTCGAGAGTTGAAAAAAATCAAAGGGCTATTCATGAACATGTGAGAGTTATCAAACGGTGCTTTCGATCATTCACATATTCCAGGTAATTATTTTTCTATTTCAATAAAGCAATGTCGAGAGGAGATATCCGAAAAATTCCTGGAAAACTATGGAAAAGGATATATTTCCGACAATTTCAATCAATAGTTTGACGACGAATTCCAGTCTTATTGAATTCCCATTCATTTTTTTTTATATCTGTGGACAACACGAAAGGGAAACCTATAATGTTCGAGGAACATCGTGTTAGCCAGCGGTTGAATTTTGGGAGAGTAGGAAGGTGTTGGAATTTTTCTTGAAAGTTTGGAGGTTGTAAGCATCAGGAAAGACTTCACTAGGCAAAGAATTCCATAACTTTGCCGTTCTATTGATGAATGATGCTTGGTATAGCGATGTTCGACAGGTCTCGAGCCTGACAGTGTAGGGTTGACCAGCTTGAGCTCGTCTGGTTTGTCTACTAGGAATCGCGCGTGGTGGCATAATAGATGATATTTCCGTGGAGCACCGACCGTGAAAGTACCTATAACATAGGCATAGATCTCCGACCTTTCTACGATGATCTAGAGAGGTCAATGATTTGGTGAGTGTTGTATCATCGACAGGTCGAATTTGTGCTTTGTAGATCATAAGCAGTTGCACGGAATAGAAAACCAAGTTTTTGTGAAGCAGTTTTTGGACCTCACATGATCGTCCCATGAGAGAGCACTGTTGGTGGTGACACCCAGCATGGATATTGACGACCTCATAGGAACAATGGTACCCGACATCATCAAATTGGGCATTGTGTGATCAGCCTTCTTGGTGAACATACAAGCTTGAGTTTTAGTCGCATTGAACTGTACTAGATTCTCAGATCCCCATTTCAGAATTCTTGTCAGATCCTCATTTGGAAGACTATTCACATTGGTGTCACACTGGAAAAATTAGTTCTCATGAGGAGAAAGAGGTTGTTACCCAAGGAATCATGATGACTGGGATTTCCATGAGAGTATCAGTCGAGATACAGAATACTGTCTGTACGTTGATGATTAAACACAACAGTTGGCATTTCGAAACAGTCAGCGACCTTTTTACAAGGAAAAATGCTGCACACAGAATCCAATTGGAGTCATTTTCCTTCGAATTGTTCCGTATGAGACAAAATCGTGTGTGAGTCAGCTATATCAATTATCCTGAAATGTTTCGTACTCTACCTCTTCCTCTTCAAAACAACCAATACAATAGTTTCTTGTATATCTACCATCACAATACTGCTATTCTTATGATTTTAATCATATTCATTGTACTTTTCATTCTTATTCATTCATAATAATTGAATACTATGCTTCAAGGAGAAAGTGTGAGGTCTTAAAAACTAGGAGAATTGACGGGTTGAAACCGAGCTGCAGATTGAACGAGTTCGATTGAAGTTAAAACTGCCGCTTCTCTCTGACGATCATCACAAGCTTAAGAAAATTGAATCGGTCAGTACTATTTATTGATGTCAGGTTCAGAAACCAAGTAACAGTTCAATAGGCATTGACTGATAAAAGACTATTCAACAACTTGATCGTAATCCTATTCGTCCCTACAATATGCTATTTCTTAGTCTACTACCTAGTTGACTTCGTTCTTGTACGAATTCTGACCACTTCTCTACATATGGTTCCTAAAAAAAAAACTGTTGTCGCATCGCACAGAAAAATTCGTTGTTTCCTCATGTAACGTATTTTCCAATCTATTATTTCAATCTATGATCTTTGAATACCCTGTATGATCAAAATGCTTGCAAGATTTCTGATTCCTCTATATTTCTCATTACGAAGGATGTGATGTGATTTTCAATTTCATATTTTAAAATCATGGCCTAATGTATACAGGGTGTTGAAAATGAGAGAAATGCTCAATTATTAAACGTGTTCTTTCATATATCAGATGAACTATAATGTTCGGATGTATCAAGCCTGATATCAGTAAGAAATATCTGTCGAATAGTGTAGAATGATACGTGATAAGCCATTCGAAAGAAACTGAGCTATGAACGTCTCGAATTCGACAAAATTTGAGTGCTATTCTGACCACCATGTACATTTCAGGGAGAAAAGGAAATTGGATGTTTTTGAATATTGACTCACTACCGATAGTTGACTTGTCTAAGAAGATGCATTTCAGGAATAATTTGGTAACGTCATGTCGGATTCTTGAAAATGAAATACAAAGAATAAGCATAATCCAGTGAGTATCCGTATATATACAGGGTGTCCTTTTAAAAATATATCTTTGAAACGTCAAGCTTTGTTGGGTCATATTGTGCAAAGGAAATATGTTTGAAGCAGGCCTCTCGTGAACCTACAACTCTTGTCGAAATTTTGATCATCAGATCAAAATATCTCGAATAGCAGAACAACTATTTCATCTCGGCAATCAAACGGTGTACCCTGTATGGCATGATAATTTGCTACGTGAACACGCATTTCTTATTTCCTATCAACAATACGGTGAAGAGGGTCTTTATACCATTGTCAGTCATTGTCGTCAATGTACGAGAGGACAAAATATCTCACCCAAGCATGGCAAGCCTTGGAGTGTGAACATTTTGGTCTTAGATAATAATGGTATCCATCCCATAAGGCGAAAGCAATTCCTCAGGAAATTGAATGCTCTCAGGCAGATCTACTGATATTGAAAACGTGTACATTCAGAGATAGTGAGAATTGTGCCCTGAGTTCTCCGAAATATTTTAATTTTCCCAGTTCATTTACCAAATGGAAGAGGCTGCTGTGTGATATTTCGTTATGCTCGCATGATATTCTAATAGACAATGGTCACCTGTATGATGAAATGCATGTGTATGATAGATAAAAACATGGAACACCGACTACCTTACTCAAAGTGATAGATGACATCGAAAAAGCTGATGACAAATCAGCTGGCTCTCTTCTAGTTATGCTCGATCGAACTAAAGCATATGATCTGGTCAATTTTGAATTGCTCATCAGTAAACTGAAGAACATTGGGTTCGATGAGATATCAGTGAGATGAATGACGAGTTATCTCACGGGACGGGCTCAAAGAGTCAAACTCGAGCAATATCTCTCGTGCTCATCATTGAAAGAAACTAAATTAGGAGTTCCACAAGGAAGTATTCTGGGGCCCTTGATGATTTCGTTTTTGATATTCGATTACCCGTCCTCATTGTCATTCTGCCAAGCCCATCTCTATGCAGATGATTTTCGAATTTATTCATCTGGCAAGGCCGATGTAACTGAGAATTGTATCACACATATCAACCAAGACTCACAAAATACGTTAATTCACTCCGAAAACAACGGTTTGAGAATAAATTCTAGTAAAACAGTTGCCTCATGCTTTGGACCATTAAGACAGAAAACAGAAATATTAAATCATCATAGGCTCTCACTAAATAATGATGACATCGAATGGGCCGATTCTACAAGAAATTTGGGCGTTATTAGTGATTCCTCTCTTTCATTCGCTAAACATGTGGAAAAAATATTCAGAACATCATTTTCCAAACTGAAGAATTTATATAAATCCAAATACCAGCTCTCTTCAGAAATGAAACTAAGATTAGTCAAAACTCTGATTTAACCGCATATGGATTACTACTGTTTAGTGTACTACAACTTCTTGCCACAGTATAACAAGAATAAATTGCAGCGCATTCAGAATACTTCCATGCGATTTGTATGTTGTATACCATTCGGAGAGCACATAACTTCTTACCTGATAGGTATGGAAGAATTAAATGTCAGAGCCAGAGTTCAACATCTTACTAGTGTATTTGTGTACAGGTTACTACAGACTCAAACTCCTAGGTACCTATATAGTTAGATGATCAGGAGATCCGATCTTCATTAAGTAAATGTAGGAATTGAATATTCCCTTTCATTGTATACTCACTCAATTTATTTAATGCAATTAATTTAATTATATCACGAAAATACATGTCAAATTTGGGAAGGGTGGAAGATAGCTTATGGCTAACCCTTTTTCCCTTTGTGTTTAAAATTCATTTTTTTATGCACAATAAACGTTTTTATCATTATCATCACATGATCCTTCATTCTCTTCTATATTCGTATAACAAGAGATGTAAATGGAGATCATTCATAGATAGCGTGAATAGTGAAATTATCGATGTTCTGATTCTGCTCAGCATAACTTTGGAATGATTTCACAATAGGAAAATTATAAAATCATTTCTGAGAGTATTCACACATCGAATATCTCTTATCTTGGATTCTCTGTATTCTGTTCTCATGATGTTCCAGCAGGAGAGCTAAGAAAAAAATTCGATTACCGAAAAATGAACATCAAATTCTGAGGATGACATAACTTCACAATGACTATGTCGAAGGGTCAAAGATCAAGTTAGGTTAATCTGTGCTAGGTTATCAAACCCTGTCACGCATATAATATATATTCCGAAAATATCAAAAATCAATCAATTTTGTCGACAGTTTTATCCTACTCAATGAAATTGATATCCAGAATTCGTTGAAAATCGGTTCAGAATCCATATGAATAAACAATAATGAACAGAATAATACTCAATGTCAATCATGTGATGATCAACATCATCTGGGGTTGTTAATCACTTCCGTACGTCTATAAGAATATTACACATAATATAAAATGGAATCCCTCTACGCTTCTGTTCGTCTATATGTTCACGCAGATCTCAAAAACTACTTTCCGATAGTAAATGTATGATACATGAATGTGAGCTCATAGAAAATATAGAATAGTCAGTCTTTCTTGAAAAACATGATTTATGTTTGGTGCTTCAACTGGCTAATGCTGACTAAACTTTACGATATATGTCAAAATGATGTACTACGGAGTTGTGTATCATATAAAGATCCACAAAGAAGTCCGGCGCGATGGTATTTGTCGATGAAATGAATTCGATGAGAGTTATGGTTATAGAGTAAATTCATTATCAAGTTTATATTATGTATGCTGAAAATGGGGTGGATATCGTTAACCGCCATAATTGCTTTGGACCAATAAGGGCGGCCAACACTCCGCCTCTGATTAGATAGCTATTTGAAAGCAATACTTCGTTATCTATCCAGATGATGAATATTGATAGTGCATAACAATCATAAAATTTTTCAACATATCACACGACAGTTTGATATTCCATCTTCAGCTCCACAATTTTTCGCATTATGAATTTTCTCAGAAGTATTTTCCTACGTTTTTATTCACTGTATTGGGTAACTTCAGAACGTATCTCGTACTCAAACGAGTCTATAAATCATAATGGAATGACAGCGGCTCTGAGACGACGCCGAAATTGTTAAAAATGGTTTATTAAATATCTGCAACGACTCTTGAAGAGGAGTGTCGCCGTATTCACTCGGTTTACTGCACACTCTAGTTTATGTGACGAGATATCACGATCCACTTTGAGCACTGTTCGTTCTGCTTTCTCATTTACTGCACCTCTATACCAGATATTTCTGTAACGGGCGTCACCAAGAATATTCCAGAAAGATATGAGTTGTTGCAGTTTATTTGATTTCATACAACTGAACTGAACTCTCACAGTTCTGGTAGACCCATTCATAGACTTTCTCATTCGAAGAAGAACATGTGGTGCATCATTCTAGCATTGCAGAACGTGCATTCACAATTACAGAGAAATCCTACACGTCCTTGGATTTAGACTTTTCTTCACTATCATTTTTGGTGTCTTCTGCTGCGTCACTGCCCGAAACGAAAAATTCACTTCTGACTCACTGAATACACAGGAGGGACTGATATTACCTCTCTTCAATATCTCAGCACCACATTACGAAAGCAATTCTCATTATTATAAACATTCAATCTAAGATAATTCAATCATTTCAACTCAACTAAAAATGATCAAATTTAAGAAGTATTAAGGAACTTATGCCTCCATATCTTTCTAGTTTTGCTGTTATTCATATTCCTGTCAACTGAACGTTGTGACTTCGTGAATATAATTATGAAATATACTTTTGATTTATCTAGCTCCCATTCCTGGAAGTTCGGAAAACTAGACAAGAAGTAGTTCGAGAAACTTTCTGACCTGACTTTAATGTGTATGCACCTAGAACATTCAATATACATATTTTCTCGTACCCATGAGGATGTTTTCTCATTGAATTAGTTCTGTACTACAAATCGTTTGGTATAGATAAGAGTGGAAATTGTCATTTTCGATCGCTATTGCAGATAAACGATTACAAATCAATTTCGCCGATAATTCGAAGAATTCTCAATAATGAATTCACAGCATTTCACCTTCTTTCTCAATTTCGGTTTGCTCAGTTCAACGCAGTGCTCATTATCGAAATGAGAAGTCACAGTGGCAAACTTATTTCTTCGATGTAGTGTGATGACCAAACTATTTCCATAGTTACAGTATTATTATCATTTTCCGAATATATCTCTATGACTACATTATTATGTCGACAGAGTAAACATAGAAACGGAATTCATCAGCTCCTAATTTGAATATGCACTATGGATTTAGTTGTGTTGATACGACGAAATTACAGTGCTCTGATATGTGATCCAATACAATGTAGATGTAGATCGTATTCAATATCATTCCATGATTCTCTCACTATAACTGTTTCACATCTCAATACTTTTATTGTAAGATTCAACCAATGAATTCATCGATATCGATTAATTTGAATTTCTCACCGAGCAATAGAAATGCATTCATATAAAATTAATATTCGATGGTGAATTTGCTGAAGTGTGGAATTTCTAATGAACTTTCCCAAAATTGAAGGCGACGTTCAGGAAAATTCATCGTTCTGCACAATATTCCACAGACCGAATATAACTCTGGTCGGTATGCGAAAATTGATGAAGTTCGAGAACTTGTTATCATATCGGAAAATTCATTAACAATTCCGTGGAGTAGAAATATATTTACTCTGTTATTCTGGGTTTCATGTGTTTCAATTATATTTTGCGAAATAATTGAAAAGTTACTGTACCTACCGTTGCGAACTGAATTACGTTGACACAATATGATAGCGCTTCTATGTATACTATTTTCCACTTAAATCATCCAATGTGAAAATTGTGAATGAATATGAATTCAATAGAAGTAAAAGAAATGCGATTTGTCACTTGAAATATCAGCTAAAATAATTTTCAGTTGGCTTTAGAGATTTGAGTACGAAAATTGGCTAACTAGGAAGATTTGTCAGTGTATTGTCATAGTTTCTAGAGTTGCGAGGGTATAATATTAAAACTTGACAGGAGAGGAAGATTCAAGAAACAGAACATTTTTCATTATTTCATCATCAATGTCTATCGAATTAGTTGAAGTGAGTCCAATGCACTCGAAATGCAAGAACAAAAATGCTTCTGAAAAATCAAATTTATAAATTTCTGTCTCGAAACTATGTGATCTTCAATAAAAAAATTGATTGACGGACAATCAATCCGATGCAGAGTTGATCCATCCCAAATTTCTCATATCGAATTCGACCTTTGGAACCTTGATTCAGTCGCAGTCGATATATCATTGCAAAGGTCTTATTGATCGAAATATCTTAGATCATTTTCTACCTGTCAGTTGAGATATTTATGTATGCAACTCCTACAAATAAACAACGAGATATATGAGTAGCATTCGATTCGGACTCCTCTTCATTTCATTTTGACAGTTCAAATTATAGTTGGAAACGATATCTCTGACTTGAATAATGGTTTTACTTAAAATCCAATTTTTCTTTTTTCGTGAACGTATACATTTCCGTGATTCAAAGTTGCACTATTCGGCGTACTCAGTTTTTTATTTCATTTCTTATAATATTCTCTTTCAATAGTCATCCTCAAGGAAGGTAGGTAATCTAATCTACTACTGGTAAACACGTACGTACTGGTTTTTACTGGCTGAAGTATTCTCATCATTTGCATTATTTCTTCCCATCAGTGCCTTGTTACCGCTCAACTGCATGAGCCTTCCTTCTTCTATTACCTTCCAATTCACATCGCTTATTACGAATCAGCAGTGAAACTACAAAGGTGAAAGTTAAAATCAACATCAACTCGAATATTGTGGCGTCAGCAGGAATAACGCTCGAGTTCAGTCTTTTTGCGGTATCGTCTTGTTGACTTACAGAGGAAAGGCGCGGGAACAGCTGTCCAAGGAAACCACTGCAAAGCTGAATTCCTCGCAGTGGAAATGAAAATGCTCAATGGCGTAACAGAGAATAATGAATTTTCATGGCGCAGCAACGAACATTAACTTTTCGTGATGTGTTTTGAAAATTTCTTTGATTACAGATGAATTCCAACTTTCTTTCAATACATGAGAGGAAGTAGTTGAACATACATTTCGGTCAATTGGAATACCTGACCTATATACACCTGTTCATTCTGACTGTCATCGTCAGTTGAAATATATATTTTCTGTCATGAATCTTCCTTTTCCACATCTGGATGCCACAGCTGAATTTGTTCAGATTCAGTGAACTCACTTCATCAGTTCCTACAGGGTGTTCCGGAAATAGTGAGCAATACTCTACCTGCAGCTTTTAGAACAAAAAATGGGAAGAAAACTTTATACATCCATAGGCTGGCCAGTTTTCGCAATTTCCCTCCAAAATATGAAAATTCAGACTCTTCAAATTGGTTAGATTTGATAGGATCTATCAATTCCTAAAAATACTGATCTCAGAATTTTGTGACATGCACTAAAACTGAGTATTCAGAAAAAGTCATGGTTATTCCGGAAACGCATAGTGTGCAATACTTCACCAGCAGCATTGACGGACAGAAAATAGTGAATTTGAGTTCTTACATAGTTTTATTTCAATAGTTGTTCCAACAAAAATTACTTTGAATTCCCAGTAGTTCTACCTCATACCGTAACAACGTAATGATAATAGTAGTATCGATATTAATAATGTTTATAATTATCTGTCCAAAGATATGGGTCTTCCCAATAGTCCTACCTCATACCGTAACAACGTAATGATAATAGTTATATTGACAATGATGTTTATAATCATCTGTCCAAAAATATGGGTCTTCCTAACATAGTTTTTCGTAAATACTTACAATGCGAATAATTCATCCGAGTCAATATGTTGGACCTGAATGGAGTAGAATTGAAAAACTCACACATAGAATCATTGAATAATAATAATCCTACTCATACACATTGGTTTTTGTCGTAAACTATCATCATGATACTGTTGCAAATTATAAAAGGGTCCTGCTACTCAATATTTCTTTTCATGTGTTTTCACAAAAAAAACAACTTTTCATCATTCAATTTCTTTTCACCTCGACTGGCAAGTGATCATACATCTTCACTCCATTATAAATAAATGGATCCTTGATGATGGAGGAGGATGGTGAAGGCATCTTCACGTTGTACATAGAACTTCCTCGAGCAGAATGATGACAAGAACTGATAGTAATAAAATATGAAATTGATCTTCGTGTAGACTTGATTGATTTCGTGCGCATCTCATATATGAATTCTAACACTATGGTTATCTAGTAGGCGAACTATTTCCTTGAGCTATTCAACACTACATAGAAGTCCAAGACTTCATCTTGACATCCGGCAATTTGCATATTTCACGTGATCTCTTCGCCTTCATGATCGTCATAAAATCCTCTGACCCGCATGTCACTCCTCCATCTTTCTTCCTTTTCGCTCAACTTTGTAAATCACTTCCAAACGACGCCATCATATACATATACGTATTCGAACCCGACCCATATCTGTAACAGACGGACGTGCATTTCTATCTTTACCGGAAGTTTCCTGCTGGAAGAGGCAAAAAGAGAGGAGGAAGCAGCTGCGTGTGTACCCGCAAGTCGACTATAAAGGAATAGGCCAGTGGATGGGGTTGTCTCGAAGCAATGCCTCAGATGAGTGATATGGCGTCGAGCGAGTCACATAAAATTCTTCATTTCTAGCTACCTTATTCATAGTAATAGTATCATGGATAAATATGATGAAGTTATCAATACCGACAAGTTATTTCTCACTCAATCTGTGCTGTCTTATTTGAAGAGGAGTATCAGGAGCTGAACACTTCCATTACAATAAAAATAGTGATAATAATAATGTCCATTGGAATTGGATAATGAAAATATATATGACAGATCATGACTTGGGAAACGGTTATTTGAAATGCTGAACATCATGGAATGTTCAGTAGCATAGATCAAAAAGTGGAATCCAAACCGCTGTGGCATTTGGGCTAGTTCTACACAGAATATCCCATAATTTCCTCAACAAGCATTATCTCCGTTATTTACAAAAACATATCAACAGATCATTCTTGAACTCCAGAATGTGTTAATCGGACATGACGTGTCACTGTGACAAAGTATTCTAAAATTCCGAATGTTCGAATGGTGAAATGGCATGGACACGAAGTTTTCATAGACATGAGCAGGGATCAGAACTTCTCATTGAAGAAACAAGAGAGAATTCTCACAATAGTGAATTCCTCTGCATATTCGGCAGGCATTCTTTATATGTGATCATTATCGAAATTAATATTGTAGAATTACGTATTTGGCACCTCATATAGGATATGGTGGTTTCACTTCCCATTCCAATGGATATACATGCTGATTAACGGTAGTTGGCACTTTAGACGTTCCTGGTGAACCAGACAACGGATCACTTTGGAAATTCGATGGATTTTTGCTTCCATTAGAAATCAGTAGCAACTTGGATATTTCAAATAGAACACCCTGTAGGTACTATGATTTTCAGAATCTTCATTATCGATTTCCTAACGCCTTTTGATATTTCGAATTGAAATCAATTTATTCCTCTAAAATATCTTCGATATCTTCGAGTTCAGAATGGAATCGATATTTGGTTTGAAGTTTGGTGATAATTGGGGGCTTCGAAGAGTGATTCTCATTTTCGGGAATCATGACCACTAATTATTAGTATATCGATAAAACTGATGATGAATCGTTCATTCTCTGCCACTGAACAAAATATCAATATTATATGTGAGGAATTCAAACCTTCCACACTTCCTTAACTATATTACCTTACTAGTGTCGAAAGTGACTCATTTTGCACGAGTTATGTACTGTATTATGTATGTATGTATTTTTCCTACAACCGTCCTATGTCATCCATTGTCGATTGATAACCTAAAATGCAGCAAGCACTTTGTTTCGCTTCGGCTGAGTGCTGACTGTTCGGTTTCACTTCCGTGGTGTGCTAAGATTCAGAAGTTATATAAGGTCTTGCAGCTTATGACAAATAAATCATTATTCACGAATTCTCTCAATGATCTGGAATGAGGCAGATAATAATCTCCAATGAAGAATATACTCATTGGGAAGGAAGCAAATAGTGACAGTGACTATCAAATGTGATAATTTTTGTACAATGAGCACGGCATCGTAGTCATTTTTGGAACGAGTATGAAATTGGTGAATGCTGCAAGAAATGTTGCATTCACTATTCAAAACTAATATAAAAGGGAACTCTTTCTAGATCACGTCAATATCAAAGAAGGAGGATTCGTACTCAGACGATAGGTTTCATTTACCTGAAATTACAAGGGGAATGGAAATACCTGGTTTCATTAGTGAGGTGGATTGATGACAGGGTTCGTGAATAATTACGACAAGGAATCCTTCTGATGTTTGATATTGAGTTCATATGAAACTCATCAAACAATTATCAGGTGATTGATGAACCCTCCTTGATGATTTATTTCTCAGCAGGTGAATAAATTGAAGTACTCCGATTAAAATTCTTTTTGATGTTGTGAGATTTGCAGAGTTTTTCAGGTCTAATCCCGATGTTACTACAATGTTTGAGCCAGCATTCTGATTTCTATCCCATTTGTTCCCTACAAAATTACATCAAATTGAGATTTTCTCAAAATCAGTACCTTCATAATCGTCTCGTTCGATCCAATGAAATACAGTATCGTTGAATTCTCACAGACAGATGACCGAATTCCAAATCATTTCAGCAGTTCTACAATTAGTGTGGGTCATTTCAGCTTGAACCAATACTAGTATTTCTTGACTAGAAGTGATTAGTGAAGGAAGGTGTACGTCGTGGGTGCACCGTTGATCATTTCTCAGGGTCGAAATACAAGAAAATATCATTCATTCATACAGACCAAAAAATCAATATCCTCTTGTCGACACTTCTCCATGTCATGTCAATAGCTTCGTATGCCCAAATTGCTTGCTGCTACTTTCGAAATGTTTTCGAAATGATAATCATCATGGGAGCTATATATTTCCAGGTGGTTCTAATGTGGTGATGAGTCCAAAATGTTCTGCATATAAGAAGTGTTGATGGCATCGTAGATGATGGTCTCTTTCTATTCGAGTCGGAGAGTACAAGTCACTATCATGAGGAGATGAATGCCAAGATTCTCGAATAATGGTTCAGGAAGGTATTAGCTAAGTTCTTGTTACTGCAGTCATCGTCCTTGTCAATGCGTCTTATCAGAGACAACTGGAACGTTCGCCAAAGGCCAAAGGCATCTTTGCGGAAGGAAAAGATAACAAAATGGTTGGAAAGCAAAAATATATGGATAGGTTCGATGAAGTCAGATAACCTATCACTTGAAAGATAGCATTAGGCCAAATATATGAAATGTGCTGTAGATGAGATAGCTTTGGCTTGTGGGGTGACTGTAACTACGTCTACCGCCTTATCGAATTGATTTGGGCCCAAGTGGAGGGACATGTTTTATGGATGTGTGTAGGTGAGGGTGATGTGTACACTGCTACCCATATGATTTATCGTGTCCCTTCTCCTTGCTCTGCATCCTATGACTTTTCAATTCATAGCTGTTTTTTTGAACATGAAGAGACATGTTACTTGTCATAATACCACTCTCAAATTAATAGATTTGCAAACCCTCTCCCTGGAAGCTTCATCTACGATTGATGCAACATCATGTAAAAGTTGCAGTGAACATGTTAAGGAACACGAGCATCATATATAGAAACTTGATCATCACAATATAGTATTTCCAGTTGAACGGTGTTCCCGATAATGTGATTTTTTTCTTTTATTTTATCAATTCTGTTAGAAAATGATTACTTTTGAGAACAACCTGAGCAGTAACATCTCTCTCATCGATGTAGGTGATGAGAATGAACTTTAGCATACCTCATCATGAGCGAGTTAATAGACTGAATCCGGAAGAGAAAATAATTATTCATTTCAAAATTCATTTCCACAAAACCTCAAGAATCTTTCACCTGCGGTACTGTTGACCAGTAGTGTATTGTGATCTCCGTCGTCCAATGATTTTGACCTGAAAAATGCACTGAAACAAGTTGTGATACGACCACTAGTGAGGTGATTGTGTTGTGTTCACTGCTGCTTGCTATCCTCGCGCTCTCTGGATATTTCTTTTTCAATAGTGCTTTCATCCGTATCATCCAGGTATTTGTTACAGGTTATTTCTATATCTGGAAAGCAGCGAGGGCTTTGATTCCAGATTTAATATGCGCTGAGAGGCATGGTTATCGAAGTGAAAAATTGCTTTCTCCCCGAATCAATCGGAAATAGTGCCTTCGCTCCTTATGTTTCGATCATAACCGGATTTACTCAGTTCAATAAGATCTTATTGAATCGTTCCTGAAGGATATGATAGATGATTGAGCTTTGATAATAAAGTATGCAAGGTTATGAAAATATTTTGTGGTCATCAATAAAGTTCGCATCATATGGGTTATAAAAAATGTTTCGTTAAATTACAATCACAGTACAAAACAGTCATTTGATGAATATTCAATGAGATACTGAAGACTGAGATACTGAGACGCTGAAGGAATCATTGAAAGGCGAACTAAAATATTTTCGGTATTGTGAAGCTCACAGTTTCTCCGGAAGTGTCGTCATCATTATTATCTTCAATTCGACATCCTACATTTCACGAAATTTTTGGATTCCTGTTGAAATAATTATAATTCAAATTCATGTGAAAAGAAACATGTTGAATTATTCGTGTTTTTCTAGAGGAATAATCGAATGCAGCCTATCGAACATGCGCCCATGTGAATCACAGTGGGTCCAGGAAGTGAGGAAGAAACATTGAAAATCTCATTTTCTTAGGTGAAAATCCCATTGTGTCTTCTCGCCTTTCAATTCTATGATAAAAATGAGCCCTAGATCTAATTCATTTTTTTATACCAAAAACCCATAATTTCAGAGATATATTTCGTAGTAGTACTCAATTCTGCCTAAAATTCTGGATATTCTGGAATGCCTCCGGAATCTTGCCATTCTTCTATGCGTTACAAAATTTTGATGTTTCGAATTGACGCTTCGTTTATTTATAGTTATGCTACGCACAGAAGAATGGGAAGATCTGGCAACATCATCGATTCCATTTTTGTTCAGATATATTTATCAAAATCGCATTTGTCGTTTGGAGTTTCCATACTATTTTTGGAAATTTCGAGTTTGCAAAATATCAAGAAATATTCGAAATCAAGATTTTTCATTCTGGGGTTTCACTAAATGAATCACTAGCGATTGAATGCAGATAGAACGTATGAAATATTCCATTCAAGAAGAGTTCTGCAATGCATATACGAACGTAAAATCCTGGTAAGAGGTCGATGCGATTTTTGAGTTCACTAGGTTAAACAATGTCCAGGTATTCAATTTTATTGTGATCACTTTTGTCGTTTCAGAGATATTAAGAAGTCTCCATACTATTACCTAACTCGTCTAGTAGTATCTACATTACATCAGTATCGGAAATTACGTGTTGCTCTTCAATCACCCAATATATTATCATCTCCGTCCAATATTATTCTACCATTTTCCACGTATGACTTTCCTGTATGTATCAATCAGGTCGTAGGATCTGGGAGGCCTGTCATTTGAATTTTATAAATGAATGGAGAGCGGAACGGGTCATCATTTCGTAAAAAGAATGTACCATAATATGATGGATGTGACAGGCGACTGAGCATGAACTATGGAAGTGAGGGAATAACCTGAAAATGCACTCTGACAACAAAAATTATATTGGAATATGGGTCAAATTCAATATCAGTGACTTCAGTGCGTATAAGATCTCAATTTTTTCATTCATTCAGTAATCCGAAAAAGTCATTCGTTATTTCCGATATAAAAATCTATTCCCGATCTAATGAAGATTCATTCAGGAAGAACAAAGAATTCTGTCGGAAAGGTGTGGAGTATAGTATGAGTTAGAATAACTATCATTCAATTCACTCGAAGTTATTCTGGACTATACTCCAGGTGAACTCAAATTTTACTTTTATGGTGTACGGTTCATGGGTCATATTGAAAAAAATAATATCGTTCGTTGACCTTACCACACAATAAAGTGAGCCATAAAAAAATCCTTCTACTTTCACGCAACTACTCCTTCCAAGATAAACATCCATTCACTCCAAAACACTTTATAGTGATACCAATACCATATGCTTTTCATTTAGGTGATACATATCTCAACACTACCCGCAACTATAATAATTGATTTTCAGAAAGTTAGGAAGAGATTTTGTAGTACTGATGATCCCATTACTGTGCAATGGAAAGAATTGGAAAGCATGATACTGTAAAGGCTCCTGAGTGAAAATTATATACATCAAGCTGTAAGTTTGTTTTTTTGGAGAGGCTCTCAACTTATAACAGATGGAGATTCTTTTCATCTAACCTAACAACATGACACAATGAGCAAATATCAATGGTTGGTCGTATTTGGGCCTCTTTCTCGATCCTCGACTTCTTATTCTCGCTCCAATGGATCTTATTGTTGTTCAATCAATAATAGCATCTTTAGGTAACCAAGTATTCAATATCCCTCTATAATCTATATGGATGAAATTTTTCATTTCTTAGAATACAAACACCAATTCATTGATAAAGTTGGAATAGATCCTTTCGAATAGTGAATGATTTTTCAATCTATATTTTAATCTAGTTATTTCAGTTCGGGACGCAGGCTTCTTCGAATATCTTGCTGCTACTGGTGATTTTATACCTTCACATCACTTCTAATTACATTTACTTCAATGAATATCAATGTCGTTTGACATAATGAACATAACAGATCTGCAATTGTCAATTGAAACACTTCCATATCTTCACTTGATGTGCACTGGAGCATTTTACTGCAGCCAGTAAATCAGTTCGCTTCACTACAGTGCACACTGACAGTCAATTAAATCAGTATTGTTGAAATTGTTTCCTACATTGTTAGACATGTACCATGGCATATGCGACGCATTGTGGCTTCGATGACAGTCACATCAAAATTTGAAACTAGCCCGTTTCTGAATATGAATACGATACCCTCGATCGATGAGCACACAAATCATCAGGTTAACTGTAATCATGAAATAATCGAAGATTGGAGCACTTAGTGTTTTCTCGTTGTTGAACTTCAGCCTTTGACTGATTGTGAGTGTATTTTGTGACAGAGAAATTCATCAACCATCATCGGAAAGAGGACAAGTAATAGATCTGTATATCTTCAGTTATTCATGAGAACTTCGAAGATTCGGAAAAATTATTTGATTCATGGTGATGACATCTTGTTCTCAATCCCAACTCCATAATTGGAAAATGGGAATGATAATGTGAAATCGATAGTAGACAAGATATCCAACTATAAATTTCAATTTCAATCTGCGTATCAGAGTACGGAATAATATCTTACAGTTGTAGATTTGTAGATGTAGATTCGTGGACTTGTGTTGTCAAACAGCAACATTAACAACAATACACTGATCAAAACACACAAATGACGCGGAGTACTTGCACGAATGAGTGAGAATATAAATGTTGAATGGGGTAAGCTAATGCGGGCCATTGGCTGCTCTACCTTTCGATTTCGCTCTGACCCTACTCCGGCCGGCTGTAACGCAACATGCGATAGATGAACAAAAGTTTCACTTGTGGACATTCATACCGTATGTAATGAAATGTAGTCATAACAAATATTTACATGTAATTTCCTAAAATATTCGATTCTTATGTTGTGAATTGAATATGTACTTTCACATACATTTTCATGTGATTTTGAAAATATTCAGTGCGTTCTAGAAATATCGATCTGTACCATATTAGCTGGACTAACAGTTTGATATACTGAGCTCTAGACAGATCACGTTCATAACAGATACACAGATTTTGAATAATTCATTTGCTGAATTATGAATGAACTGGAAAAGCGACTGAATTTGCCAAAGCAAAGCGTCATGGAAAATTATATGTGAAGAAATGGAATTATCTGTGAACTGTCGTAATTCCGCTGTATCATTGTATTAGTGATTATCACATTCATTCATAGACATCATGTAACTGAGCTGGAATCACGTGTGAAATCGCATTCATCCACATGTTTACTATGATTTGGAGGAGAAATACAGAAAATTCGCGAAAACATTCAAAATTACTTGAACGATCCAATCATAATACTTCAGAAAGTATGTTGACTTAACATTTTGTCATGTATCTTTCCATCCATTTTTTACTGTGTAGGCTCGAAAGTAGCGAATCAGAGGAATCAAATTGAAATGGCAAAATAAATTCGCAGCGATATGTCAACATCCATCTCACTACTCACCTTGATTAGAGATCTGTATACTCGTCGGCGAACAAATCGAAACTGATGTGATGACTATATATACCATGAGTTTTCATAACTTCCAAGTTATCTGAAATTCTTGAGACATGACATCTCGAAGGATTTGAAACAAAATTTGAACGGAAATAAATATGTGAATAGAGATTTTTTTTCATCTGTGGAGAAAGTATACTTCCAAATGGGTTGCTAATTGAGCCTATCCTTACTCAGATATTTTTTCTTATATTTTCGAATTGTCTTTTTCACTCAAATCTCGCAGCTTCCCTATATCAGTAGAATGATAATAATAATTAATGGGCCTTATTTATCGATTCTTAAATATTACAAAAAATCAACTTGCGCTGCGTTACAACTCAACCATTCAGGAATTGAACATATAGAAATATTTAAATAAATATAATCATATATGTACACAAATATGAATCGAAATATTCACAAATTGACTAGGAGAAAATACATAAGGCGTCTTTATCATTGTCCTGCAGCTTCAAGGTATTCTTTCAACATTTTCTTGAAACCCAGTAAACTGTAGTGTTTGAAGTAATTAGGAAAAGAGTTATACTACTTGATTGAATTATAGATGAGGCATCGTTACGTATGCTCGAGTTACCTTGAGATTCGAATGTGGTTTATCTCTTGTAGATGGAATCAGGCGTTTTTTGGGTAATAAATTTGTGAGTGCTTACGAGAAGGTGATGCAGCCAAATTTTATCGAATTTGAACCAACCGGAATCCTCAAATTTGGAAGATATGTGATCGAACTTACGAAAGCCATATGAAAGACAGATACAATTATTTCGAATATTGTGTAGGCGTTTCTAGTCCATTTGTATGTGAATTAACATGCTTGTGGAATCTGAGGTCACAATCAATCCACAGACCCAGATTTTCACTCTGTTCAGCTATTGCGATTCTATCTCGATTGTGCGTGATAAGAAATACTCCTTCAATTTCCAACCTTTTTTGTTTAGGGCCGAAGAGGGTTGACTGGGACTCCTTCGGATTCAACTTTAGATTATGCGCTGTTGAGATATTCAAAAGATTTCGTCGAGCTTCATTGACATTGTCTTCTGCAACATGCCAGTTTTTGTACGAAAAGGAATGATTAGAGCACTCGAGCATTCTCTATCAAGAGTGACGATTTGTGATCGATTTTTCAAATAGTTTCTCAGTAGCCCACAAGCTTCATCACAGAATCCAAAATATCTCAACTTGGTACAAAGAATATTTTGGTTCAGTGCATCAAATGCTTTACTGTAGTCCAAGAGAACCATAGAAGTTTATCATCATCAAATGCTTCGGAAACATCTTATTTGTGTTCATTTGGTCTTTTGAAATAAGTTTGAAAGCTCAAGATAAGATGGGAAGTTTGATTATCGGTCTGAGCTAAGATAGTTCAGTTGGATTTTCACATTTTTGTAATAAAAGTAAAAATGCCTGCTTCCATATTGATGGAAAATCATTCGTTTCTTTTGAAGAATTGAAAATATGTGTGATGTGATGGATGAGATATTGCTCAACGTAATGTAGCATAACGAGTGTAATGTCGTTGGATCCTGCACAGTTACTTTTCAAGCGATCTAGATATTGTTGTGATTGGTTAGAAGTTATTCGGGGAAATTTGAATGTTGACACATCATTCGGAATCTGATTACACCTTGTGAGAAGTGTTCTGTGTGAATCTGTGTTAGATAGATGATCTGATTTTGTGAAATGCTCATTTACTGTATGAGGGTTAGATTGAAATATTACATTTATTCTACAGAATATCCAATGACCTCAACGAATTCCATATAGTTCTAGGGTTTTTTTTTCTACGTAAATGAACATGCCAAATTATGTTCATTTTCAGTCAGAAACGCTTAGTTTCCAGTCCGATTTCACGAATGCAAAATAAAAAACGAGGAGATCTGTTCGCTGCATGGATGAAATTCCATATTCCAGGATATTCTCTCGCATACTACGATTGCTATTGAACCGTATGAATCAGAATTCGTACGTTTCCATTATTTCACTATCATCGCTATTCTATGAGTAGGACAAAATATAAAACTCTGCTGATACGTAGAATTTGTGGATAACTAGAATCAATTTGTGTTGCATTCACGCGGAATTTCGAATCCGATGGAATGGCTCTCATTCATCAATGCAATGAAGACCCAATGATCACTACACTGAACAATGAAATAAACTCATCCGAAACACTCTCTTGAATAGCCCGAAAATTTTGCCCCACAACAACGGAACTCCAGCGATTCTCAATTATTTCGCGACCAGCCGCGTCGCTTTCGTTGCTAAGGATGACTTCAACTGAAATTTCGATAGAAATATCCGATCTGATACGATACATGTCATGAATATTACGAAAATGTAAAGACAAAGACAAGTTTCGGGATGTAGGCGCTACGGAAGTCTCCAACCTTGAGTTCATAAAATTATATTCAACAAAAAATGATTAGAATGCCCTACCTTTTCAACTTCCTCATCTTCTGGGGCAGCCAATAATAGTATTGCTTCTTCTCCAAAACTTGAAGAACCCATCTTCCCATATATCAACTGAAATTTTGACGCAAATGTTACAGGAGAGGCAACTTTTGTTACTGCCTATGTAGCGAAATATCCTCGCAAATGTGATAGGAGAGACGAATTAATTCAAATCAATATGTGCATTACTTCTTGCCAATTCTATCACACCTCTACTTGAACTGTGAAAAAGTGATCGAAAATTGCTTCTGACACTTATCTACAAAACTCTGATTCAACCATCCCTCAACTAATATTCGCATGTTCGGGGTTCCGCGCCAAAACATTCGCTGAATTTGCTGGAGTAGTTTCAAAAGATAGCCACTGAGCTCATCATCAGCTCTGACAAGATCACTTCAAACTTTATAACATCGAAGGAATATTAACGACTTCTCACTCTGTCACAGATGCTAACATGGAAGGTGCTCTACTGAATTAGGTAGCTGTGATTCCCCCTCCTAGAATTGTCTGCATCTGCCGAACTCGACTGGCTCGAATATGACACCCTTGTACAATCAGAATTGAAACACCTAGAAAACAATTCTTCTTTTGTAGGACCATATCTTTTCTTGCTTGAATAACTGTGGGTATTCTCCTCAAAGAATTTCAATTTGATGTCCTTCAAAGGAAGGATTTAGCACTATATATATATCCAGCAGGACTCGCTGTGCCTTTGTGATATATGTCTTTCAAGACAGCGAAAGGCAGGCACACTCGGAAATCTTTTTGAATTTCAAACATTTGTTACTTATACATATCGAGTTAGTTGCTGACAATAATCGTGATGTGGTAAAGAGATGAATTTGTTAGTGTAGATGCAAAAAAAAATAGTACGACCTCCGTCCACGGCATTTTCGTTTCGATTCTTCGAATATGAATATCCACAATGATCCTTCTTATTATTTCAAGATGAATATTTAATCTACGCACTGGATATTGAAATATCAATGCTGTTGTTATTCGACAATAATTGCGATCAAGGGTAGGTTATCTTTGGGGGATGTAAGCTGATGAGAACTTCAGCATTTGATAGGATCAACGTTTATTGCAATAGTCTTCGAAAGAAAACCCAGGTACTTCAACTCATACGTCCAAGACAGAATGCATTCTCATTCAGGACTGCTGTCACCTGAACCAAATATAATCCGATGAGATTCTGGTTTTTGCAAGAAAAATCACTCGCAATCAAGATCCTTCGAATTTCATGAGTGGATGAATGGAATTTTACTTCCATTTGAAAAAGGTCGTTTTGTTGAATGTCATTTGGATGCTCAATCTCTGGGAGAAAAATCGAAAACCTGATCTAATGATGAATACTATTTGGTATAATGATACCTAATACTATGTATGCCTTGGATACTACAGATTTGACTAACCAACTGAATGTAGAAAAGTTCTGTCTTATTCTATATGTATCTAATCGTTATATTTTAGGCTCAGTATAAATTTGTTGTTTGTTCATTTTCCCCTTTGAGTGGTATAGTTTCCATTTCTAGCCAATCAAGAGCATATCTTTCTACTTTTTTCAGTTGGTGTCTTGTTTTTCCTTCTCGTCTGAGAATGTTCAATATTCATGAGACATTTGGCGAATTTTCCAACTTTAATTGGACTCTTCCACAAGAATATTCGTCAAAGTGTCATCGAGCAAAGTTGACTACATTAAGACTTCTATTGAATTGATTCGTTTCATTGATACCCTTTCAGGATCTCCACCGTCTCATTAAATTATTTATCACGATATGGAAGATTATTTCACGAAGAAATGTCTGTCGTCTACTGAACCTAAAATCATTTTTCATATTGTATCCTGTCTTTGATTGTCCCCTTCGGTTTCGAGAGAGTAAGACGTTCTGGAGTGTATTTTTATTGATGGAGCGCAAAGTTTTCCTCTGCGTTTTTGTATCCAAAAGTTTTTCAATTGAATGAAGCTCCGCCTTTTTTATTCCGGGTCTTGAAACACATTCAAGGGGGTTTGTTGCATCGATTCGAATTCATCATTCGAGAAATGAATCAATTTTATCGGGATTTATGTACCATTGTTTTCATTTCCATGAAGGATTCAAGTTTCTTCCCGCAGCGCTTTAAAATGTCAAAAAAGACAGATCTCACCAAGATGGAATGGAGGATAAAATAGATCAATATTGCAATACTGTTATTCAACTTCCAGTCTTTTCAACCAATCAACCTTTCATCCAATGTCAGAACATTGCTAATAACAGAAATCGCTTTCAGATTGAGCGAAAGACATCATCGAATCTCAATTCTTTGCTACTAGCTCATTCCATACTTGATAGAAGATTATTTTATGATTCCACCAATTCAACCACTCATATATATCGTCTTGTTGACAGTGGAAGATTCTCTTGAGAGCAATTCAATACAACTCTTTGTCACTTCTTTCTGTTGTTCAAGTCGATCATTATTCTGTGTTCTCAACTTCATGTTTTAGAGCCTTCAAACCAACGTCTGTTGATTTCTATTCTATTTTAAAGGTGTAAGCGTACTTTAGCGTATGGTGTAGGCAGTACTTAGTGTACTTTTGCGTACATCCTTCTTCCCGGATATTCCCTATAGTTTTTATATTTGGTCAGACACAAAATCGGCTTTGGTATGGAGCCATAGCTGCTCCTTCGGTGAATGCTTTGGCATCAGCTGAATGTGAATGAGAATATAATGACCTGAGGCTTCACAACTTCTCCCACGCGTTCACCCCATATAATATACTCAAAATAATATTCTCGTTGGTTTGTTTGGTCATTCTCAGATTCATAGAAGGAGAATCCTATGTAAATAATGGTCGAGTTTTAACGAATGTGGGAAAAAAACATGTCTCTCGTGTGACTAGATCAAACTTCTCTATATTCAGTCGACATTGGTCTGGAATGATATGATTGCTATGCTATACGAACTGATACTGCACTTCCTCTGCACAGGCGAGCAGATGAATGTCCAAAACGATACAAAATCAGATGGATATCGAGTTTTATTAATTATCTATCAGCCCTTGTTCAATACAATTTTCGAGGCGCCGTCGTGCGTAATCCTTCAATCATCTCATTCAAATTCATGTAGTGCTGAATGAGGCACACATATTGATGCCCCCGCCAAGCAAGCCCGACAATAAAACTGTGCTCGCAGACGTCGACAACGCTTTGAATAATGCATGGACGACGATATTAGACGCCAGTTTCGCGTGACCTTGCCTGAATTCCTTCCACTTCCGGACCACTGTTATCCGGACGATTCGCAGAGTGGCTGGCATATCAACAGCCCATGAAGAGAATTGACATGGTACGTGGGTGGGAAATGAGAGAATAACGGAGTGAGGAAGAATTAGAAGAATGTCCAATGACGGAAACACCATCATGTCTGTTCGAATGTGAGACCCCAATCATGGGAGGTGATTAGGAGCAGTCTTAACCGCCTTCCGCTTACAATGTTTTACGTCACCACAGTCCTCGCAATAAGCCTCTTCGAGGGAAAGGTCTTTGGGAGTCTGACGTTGGGGATGGAATACTGATGGACTCCTACCAGGTGATCCCTTTTGGAATTTTGTCTCATTTCTGATTGTGGGCACGAGGATGGTGAATGATTACCTTGTCCATGGGCTTGATACAATTTATAACATTTGTGGGAACGCATTCAGGGGTATTGATTTGTTTTCCTAGGTTGTGAACATATGGATGATGTCGATATGTTTGAAACCTTTTTTGCGTGTATTAATCAATTTGGCGTGTCTCCTATGAATCATGTCCTTCTGAACAAAAATTGTATGGGCGTTATAGTATACAACATCATCATGAGCATGAACTTGAAGTTCAAATTATGAATTTTACGAACTTAAAAGAAATTGAACAATCAAATACTATTCTCAAAATTGACTAAATTCAAATCAATCAAAATTGAATTGAAATCCTATTAGATCGAATAATTGGATAGAAAATTTCATAAGATCAAATAATTATGAGTTTGAAGATTTTAGGAAAGTTCAAAACAGTCGGATATACTCAGGAAATGGAAACTGTTGATTGAAAATAGTTGGTCTATTTTTGCCTCGAAGCTTGATGAAGATTGATTGAATTCAAATCAATTGAAATTGAATTGCAATCTTATCAAGTGAAATTTTTGAATTGGATTCCTTAGAGGAGTTCCGAACAGTCAGATATACTCAGAAAACGAGAATTGTGGATGTTGCATATGATAGTGATGATTAGTTCATTTTTGCCTTGAATCTGACATAATCGTTTCAATTGGAGTGACTCACAAGAGATAGCAGGACACATACTTTTATATCCATTGATATACAGGCCTTTACAAATTCTAATATGTGAATGGGGATCTCTGCAACCATCAGATATACAGCAAAGTTTGAATGGATGCATATTTTCGTAATCAGGATACCAACGAAGTACATGTGGAAATTCCGACTATTCTGGCAGATATACATGCAGGATATGGAAAAAACTGAAATTCCGATTTTAATTTTCACTGAGTTCATTCGGAGGCAAATAGAAAAAAGTCCGTTTATGTTTCCATTCCGGTTTTGATACATAGTCAGAAGAAATGCCGACAAGAAATCTGGAAACTTCCTACTATTTCAGGAGATGAACAGGAAAAAACGGAAAGGTACCATTTCGTATTCATTTCTTACTGAGCTTATGAGCTGACATTGTCGTTGTCATTTGATATGACCTACAGAATTGTAGAGATTCACAGAGACTTTCAAATTGATGATCCGACGTTTCGGATCTGGGCTGTCATCATCATGATCATTTGAATGCCTATTTGCATTTTTCATTCCATTTTTGAAACTTAGATGTCAGTTTGTTCCGGAGACTGAGAGCTTCAGGAAAATGTAATAAAAAATCCAGGTCAGTTATCGAAAAAATTAACTTGATGATGACAGCCTACAGCCGGAACGTCACATCATCAATTCGATGGAGTCATTCTTTATGTTATAAAAAGTGTTGAACTATCAAAAATGTTGAACTATTTTTTCATTTTGTCTCCGAATAAGTTCAGTGAAGAAACGAAATAGCAGTTATTCGTATTTTCCTCTATATCTCCTGAAATCGTCAGAAAATTGCAGAGTTTTTGACGGCATTTTCTTGAAGGGCTTTTGATTACGTAACTTTGCCTCCATTTGAACATTGCTGTAATTGCTGCCTCTTATATCCTTTCATATAGAATGGAATGAAATGAAAGTCTGAGGTATATTTCACGGTTTCTATGGTCAATAATGACATTATTATATGAACAACGGAAAGATCTGAATATTTAGTTGTGTTCATTGTATGAAAGCTATTTCCTGACATACACCAATTCGACATCAGTATCATCATATTCTGAATGATCTCAGGAGAGCCAACAATAATAAAGCATGTTTTGTTGGGGAAGATACACCATTATTCATAACATCAAAATCTTCTGGCATCATGATTATCTCGCTTCTTTAATGAAGAGAAACATGATTATTATCTCGAAGAACCCAGATATATTTCAGAATTGCGAAATATTGGTTGCTGTAGACCGAAAAATAATGGAAAAGAGACTCAACAAAAGAGATATTTGTATGGTATACTTTCCTTCGGATAATCGAAATCCCAGAAATGAAGTCCGCTTCCGAAGCATATTGTCAAATAGTGGAGAGCTTTTATGTGAATATAATAGAAAAGAACTGAGCAATACTTTTTCCGGGAAATATGTTATATCAGACAATACTATCATTGTGATGAGGGTTCATTTCATTTCATCATTTCATATCAGAATGATTTACTTATGTATTCATGAACATACCTTCTTCACTTAAATGAATTCTCTATAATTCCTCTCAATATTAATTGTTACATTTCTGATGCAGACCATGTTTCAGAATCAGGCGACAATACTTCGTCAGCCTTATTCGAGTAAAACTTACTTCATAATAATGGGTGATGGAATACTTCTCATTCTCAAAAAATAACCAAAAGCAAATAGCAAATAGCAAATTCGATAGTTACAAAAACTACATGCATTATACTAACAACAGAATATACTGCGACTTTCTAACTGAAACTAATTCACAACACATTTTTCCTTCAGTTTTACGATTTCCAAATACAGACATATAGTTCATTTGATTCAATTATCATTATGATATTGATGAATATTTTCAGAACAACACATTCAACACATTTCATCGCGCGAACGGAAGCTATGACCCATCATTGCATCAAACTCTTGAGCAGTTTTCGACGTTTGTTGATTTTGGAGACACTATGATTTTTTCACTCCCAGTTACAAATCTTTATTGGTACAGGAGTCGAGAAATAGTATACCCAAATTATCCATACCAAACTTATTTGAAATTAAAACAACACTGAGGTGAGCTGAGCAATCTAATATGATGAAATGGACGAGTTAGTCTGGAGAAAAACTCCAAAGTGTCTTTTTTTGGTTCGCCTCAATACAGGGGTGGTTGAGGGAAGGAGAAAATTGGGAAAAAGCCAATGGAACTGCAGAAAAAATCGATGTATGTAATTTTGTATGGTAATTCACGACTACGGAAACAGCTCTCTGCTGCCAAAGACCACTTCAGATTACTTCGAGAAGATGGCGTTATATAATAATAATAATATAGCTATTTGGAATTCCAAACAATGTTTGTGAAATTTTTCCTTGTTCCTTTCATGGCAGCAACGTGCCGGGTACCAGCTAGTATTGAGTATATTCCGGAATACTTGAAACTTCTGAACTCACTACTCAAATCTCATGATCGTCCTTGTTGTTCATCGTATAAAGGAATTTCACGCGGGCGAATTACTGACCTTCCCTGAAATTTTCTGAAAGAAGTAACTGTCAGCTCCAGTAAAGGCATTTCGAGTCGAAATATACTGAAATAGCTCGCAGAAACTCATGAAGAGTGATAAAGTGTTGCTAGAACAGCGGTACGCCCTCGAGTTTCCCAAAGTAAACACACAATAACCGAACAAACGGGACTCCGGATACGAAATTGATGTAGCTCCAGGTGCGCACAATCCGAGCTGACTCCTCCAAAGAAGCGAATGATGCCGTTGAAGGCCGTCGACAAGGCAGGTCCGAGGGTTTCGGGGGAGCACTAGGTGCCGCTCCCATGTGCTCTAGAATGACGGGCCTATCGAGCGTGTGGATATCCCGAGCTCCCTGAGGCGTTCCCATGGCTGCCCTCGATTACAATCTCCATCTGTTCGCCTCGCTGCTGAGACTGCTAGTCGGTAAGTTCTTCGTTGGGATATATTCACGGAGGGTCGCTCCTATGAAAACATATTCATGACAAACGAGTTGTGAACAGCATTTCGTCCACGACCCTAATAATTTCATGTTGTTTCCTCGTGATGTCATTTCATTTCCATCTTTGTATAACGTCACTTCAGCCTCTTGTGACCTATTTGCTTTGACAGACATGTCGGCATACACATTATTATGATCGGTGAGGCTCAGAGAGTTTTTTATTTCACCACCCAATTCCAGGCTTCTAGTCAAATAACACTTCGAACATCCATGAATTCTTCCTTATATCTTTGTCCCGATTCATTTACCTATTGTTCTTCTATTCTTCAATTCATTCATCGTCCTGATTTGGACAGAGTCGGACAATGGATATGAATTGATTGAAGATGTCCCAGATTTCAATCGATAAAATACCTGATTTTAGGAAAATTAACATATATAGCATTGACATTATTGACATCACTTTGTATCACTCGATTCTTCAAACCTTCCAACTGAAGAGTGCTTTCAATTTCCAACCCCCCTAATGGGGCTCTCGTATAGATGAGTTTGAATCCCATTTCATTATATAATTTCAAAATTTTAACTTTAATGTATTGACTTTCATCTCTAACCATGTGAGTTAAACATAACCTATAGGTTTATTACCATACCTTACTTGATTTCTTGTAGATTCACGCCGATTGTTAAGACTGAAGATGGACATATATATGTCCGAAACATGTCTCACCATTTTCACCATTTACAATTAATCCAACCACAGCATTAAATATTGTGGAGATGACTTTGAGTTTTCCTACTCTAATCTACTAACTCCACTTCGAGAATGGACTACTTCCTTCAATTCAACAATGCTAGTCGAGCAACCCTAGTCCATGAATACAAGAAGCTACTTCTACAAAATTAACGTCCCTAAGTATCTGGTTCAACAACAGTTGTCTACGCAGACATTTAGTTCCAAAATATGTCTCCATTCGTTCTGATACACATAGTCATTCCTCTAGAAAGGCCTTGGAAATAGCACAAAGAACCTGGATCAAAGTAGAAATCAAGTTTCTCTTCGCTAGACTGAACACGGTAAATTCAAAACTGAAATGGTTATTCTTAAAACTCTCCACTTTGTTACATCCTATCGAATTCCATATTTTAGATTCCGATTTGAGATATTATGTACAGGACAAGGGCCAAGTCAAGTATGACAAACTCTCAAATAAACTTTTCATGTTACAAACCTCCCCCTCACATGCTCACCTTAGTACTTCACAATCTAATTTCTCTGATTTTAAATTTCACGCTAGAGTCCTCAATCTCACCAATGTTAATTTTGATGAAATAGAACTTAAATTACTTGATTGTGGTTTGAAATATAATGTTGATGAGTCAAGAAATAAATTAGTTATTAGCTGTTGAATGTGAGAAAGTGATAGAACAAAATAGTTTTCATAACAAGAATATCCTCAGAAGTCAACTTGCAATTTCCCTCAACAATAATTTTAGTTTCAAACCTAACTTAACCCATAAACATGAAAAATCAGATAGACTCATTCTCAAAAATATTAAAGATAAAATCAAATCCAATAATTTAATCATTACTAAAGCAGATAAAGGCAACTGTCTGGTTATTTTGAACCAAGATGAATATATTCAGAAAGATTAATTCTAACCCAACCTCGAAATATACTTCCCAAGTCAAAAATATTTTAAACATTACTTCAGATACATTAAATCATTATAATACTAATAGATGGAAACTTCTGCCGATGAATCCTGCTACCCCAAGACTTTATGGTTTGCCAAAAATACATAAACCTACTATCCCTATTAGACCAGTAGTTTCGTATTCTAATTCTCCAACCTCTAAATTATCCTCCTGGCTCAATGTTACCATCAGATCCATTACAAATTATCAAAATCCACTTTCTATCAAGAACTCTGAAGATTTAACTGACAAAATTTCCAATATATCAGTCCCGGAAAACTCACTCTTAGTTTCCTTTGATGTAGTCAACCTTTTCCCTAGTGTAGATCCAGAAGATTGTCTGAGAATCCTCCGTAATTTACTTTTTGAATCTGATATTCCTTTTAACGATTGCTTAAACATCATTTCACTCACCGACACAGTTCTTGAACAAAATTTCTTTCAATTCAATAATCAATTTTTTAAACAAAACAGTGGCTTAGCTATGGGATCTAACCTATCACCTTTATTAGCAGAAATTTTCCTATATGATTTATAAAAGAAACTTCAAGATTTCCCACTTTTTGACAAAATCATATTTTACTACAGATACGTAGATGACACTATCATTTTATTTTCCGGTACCCATAACGAACTCAATGAATTACTAGTCTTCTTGAACTCTCTTCACCCTGCAATCACATTCACCATGGGAATAGAAAAAGATAATTGTATCCCTTACCTTGACTTGCTCATTACAAGAACTACAGATAATAAATTAGAGTTTTCAATCAACCGTAAACCTACACATACAGATACTATTATACCTTTTTGTTCGTTCCATCCTGATTCCCAGAAACATGCATCTTTCAATTCTCTCTTTTCACGTCTCATCAATCTCATTTTATACGAATAATACATTAGCTTTAAATCTCATTAATTCAAAAGATAAAGTCCCCCTGATGGAAAAGTCAGGAGTATATAAACTCAATTGCTCCAACTGTAAAGGTACTTATATCGGTCAAACGGGCAGAAAAATTTCACAAAGGGTACATGAGCACACATCCATAATTTCAAAATTCCCTAGTAACCGTGATCATGAAGACTATGTCTCAAAAAGTTCTTTCGCCAACCACATAATTAACAACCAACACAATTTTGATATCAAGAATAATCTAGAAATCTTACATATTTGTAATAAAAGTAATAAACTTAACATTTCAGAAATTTTCGAAATTAATAAATCCCAAATAGATCCAAACTCTATCTCGTTAAACGAACAAACTCATTTTGACTCCCTATCATTTTTCAATTCCTTAAAATTCCTTTTGTAAATATAACTTTACTATGAACCTTGCCTCCTCAACATTATAGCTCAAATAACAATGTTTCATACAGTCGTTCATTACACCCATATACTATTTTCTGTTACAGCCAAAGATAATAATGTTACAGTTTAAAAAATTTTTCACAGTCTCCTTGTTTAACTTCATAACGAATTATATAGATGGCAGCTGACAACTTTATACAGTTTTCTTGTTAATCCTTGTACCGTACAGAATAATCTCGAAAGAGGGCCTTGTCTCCTATTTCAGTTTTGAATTTATTTTGCACAGTTGGTACTCATACTCGTACCTGTACAATAATGGCGATTGACATCACTTTGTATCACTCGATTCTTCAAACCTTCCAACTGAAGAGTGCTTTCAATTTCCAACCCCCCTAATGGGGCTCTCGTATAGATGGGTTTGAATCCCATTTCATTAAATAATTTCAAAATTTTAACTTTAATGTATTGACTTTCATCTCTAACCATGTGAGTTAAACATAACCTATAGGTTTATTACCATACCTTACTTAATTTCTTGTAGATTTACGCCGATTGTTAAGACTGAAGATGGACATATATATGTCCGAAACATGTCTCACCATTTTCACCATTAACAATTAATCCAACCACAGCATTAAATATTGTGGAGATTACTTTGAGTTTTCCTACTCTAATATATAGCATAGGTTATAAGAAGGCTAGCATAGTGTTTTTGCTGATTTGTATGAGAATCTCTTCACAAAAATTCGAGCCATTTCAGTTAATCATTGATCACTAGCGAATTCTTTTCACACGAAAACGATCACTTGATTTCGTTATAAAAATGGTCCCTCACTGAAGCTCGATAGGATATATAAGTTCTAGACAAGAATCGGGAAGAAAATTACTCGAAATTTTATGTTAATTTTGATAATTCTTCAATCATTCAGTTCTTTGAATTCGGTTAGTTGTCTAATATGATCATTCGATGAAACATCTACGGCTAAAGCAGTAAATATGACACGAAAATAAATGACAACTTTGGCACTGTTATCTCTGAAAATCTCTGAAATGATAGTGATAGCTGTTCTAGTGAACGATACAAGATTAATAATGAGCTATTGGCGCACCAGTTTCTTGGAGTAAGAGGACCAAATCGAGAAATGCTCCAAGAGAACAATATATTTCAAAAAACGTGTATCATATACTATATTTTTGAATTCTGCATCAAGTTCTACTGAAAATGATGAATTGGAGTTGCATATGATGAAATCATTATTGGCATCATAGATGCAATGTTCGGAACTTCAGAATGACTGCCTGTTGCTGTTTCCAAATGTGGAACGAGTGATTTTACTGCATGGACAGAAAAAAGTATGATAGCATATTATTCAATGTGTCGTTGAGAGTTCAGTGATTCCAATCGATTCTTATATCAATAAATCAAAATATCATTCTCACAATGGAAGATATGTCAATACGCATTTGAATCATAACTTCATCCAAGATGCAAAATGGCACAAAGTAAATCATTCAATAAGCACATATAATAAGATGGCAGTCATCGTCAGTAGGTTGAAAAGTTTCATTCAACTGACTGACTTTTTCTGAGTATTCAAAACCGAGTTCATGTATATAGCATATCGTAGTTCTGAAACGATTTGAGTACAATCAGTGCATATATGATCAATGAATCAAAACTGTGGATATCGAATATACGATTATTATTTTTTCAACAGCATTGTTGTGATGAGATTGATCTGAGAACTGATCGATTGCGAGGATTTCACAAGAAATTGGCATGTCATTTCAATTGTTTCAATCTCCTCTGATTGTTTGTAATGCTGCAATGTTCAACTTCTCTATTGATCCGAGAAGTCATCTGAATGTCAGAATTCAGAAACCCCCTCAATTATGACAACTATACGAAGAAATCCATATCAACATAGATTGAAGCTTTTTAAATTGATCCTTCAATATTCGACGATGGATTTTGGAATGAGACATGCAATGATGAGAGTAGAGAATGAGACCTCACCCTCGCTTCATTCTTGAAATATAATGCACAATGAAACTGAACGATCTATTGGAGAGCATTTTCTAAGAAGTACTTCGCCTGCATCATGATTTGACTTTGCTATTCTCTCAAGGTAAGCGGCAACTGAAGACTAATGAGAAACGTAATATAATTTCTACAAAATAAATGAAGAATTGTTCGCCTCGCTTTTTGAATAAGATGCGAATACCAGATCATAGGAAGAATGAGGATAACAACGTCCATTTACAGTGTAATTAAAAACGTGATTGTACCGGAAAGTATTGACTTTGAGGTTCATTCAATTGCTAGGAACTCATTTGAGAGAAATGATGAATTACATTAAGAAAGGTCTCGCTCAACTGAGAGAAAAAAATCATTTTGACTTATTTTGATGCAAAAGTTTTCAAATCCCTTTCTAGAAAAGAACAAACTCAGATTGAAATCACTGAAGTATCTTTTCATGTACTATTCAGTAATTGCAATTCCTGTCATGATTAGAGATTTTTCAGAAGTTTTCAAATCAGCATATAGAAAATTAACGTAATGATTACACTCCGAATGTCAATGTATTTCCATATATGATTCATGAGATAATACAGGATGTTCCTGACGATGAGGTATTCTTCAACAGGATGTAAAACGCACCAAGATAGAAGATATTACTGACATTCGTGAAACAAAAAGTTTCAAAACAAAATAAATCATCTAACTTCAGTGAGTCTAGGTGCTAGAAGGACAATTTCACAGGCGTTCCAAAAAATCAACAAGAAGACAGGAAATTTTCGACGCATATAGTGATTAAATACGATATACATCAAAAACACTTTGACAACTCTGAAAACTATTCGTAAATCAACCATAGCTATACCATCATTTCGTTATGAGGAAAGTTCCAAGTAGACATTTTTTGATAATTTTGTATGCATTGATGGTGTACACGTTTAGAAACAAGGCCGCACTTCAGAGAAAATACCTCTTTCACTCATGGTTTGGGGTGTGCGACGAAGGCAGCGTGATCACGTTTTATGCAAAACGTGTGTAGCATACTATTATTTCAATTTCTTTTCATTCAGAAAGTGTGCTAAATTGAAACATGTCGAATATCAGAAACATTCAGTTCCATTTGAAGGTGATTGATCCCTGCGAAGAAATATCTGAATAATATATTCAAGACTCTTGTCAGACTTCATTTTGTTAACATCATGGAAATAAAAGTGGCGAATCGTATAGAACCGATTAAGATATGCATTCATTATATACCTGAACTATATCTCGAAGTAGATTCATTTTTTGCAGCATGATATGCTAGACACAAATACAGTCTATTGTACAGGGTTCTCCGTATATTTTCACTCTCTATATCAACAGTGTATTTTGTTGAAGAAAACAATTACTAACTGTTCAATAACTGTTCAATAACTTTTCAGATCAAATCTGCAGTATACTCATTTTCACAAATTCATTCAAAAGGTCAACCACACATGGATGCTACAACCAAAAGTAATGAAAATCTCATATTTCTATCTCGAAGAATATACTTATGAGATCATCTATGCTTTCACATAACTAACATTTATTTCAACACTCTTCGTTGTTACTGCTCACTTTTTGGCATTGATAATGAACCTTCAGATCCATTAAACCCCAAAGAAACAAATCGAGTGGCGAAATCTGGACATCTCAGCTTATATCAATCTTGGATACTTGGCTAACCAGTGTCGACAACTTTGACTTCAAACTTTTTTATTCGTATTGAATATGGCTGCATTACTGGATGAAAATGTCATTCTAAACAATATCCCTATTTCTCAAAAACTACAGAGGGCGTATAAAAATTTTTTCAAGAAAAATTGCCTTATTTTTCTTGAAGAATTTATTCTTGGATTTTTTGCAATATCGATGAGACACCCTGTACATACATATGTTATAAAGATGTGGTATCAATTGAGAACATAGATATCAGATATCTGTAACTACTAAAACACTTATATACCGTATGTATAAATATTTGAAACAGGAATGAATTGAGAAATTGAAATCGTGCAAAATATACAGGGGGTTCCATTGAATAATATATTACTCTCCTGTATTTTTGATACCATTGCGTATATTCGAACAGAAATCACAAAAACTCAGGTCTAGAATATTTTTTATTGTAATTTTCGAATACAATGAAAATAGTCCTGTACAGATATAGATAGGAATTACGTTATTGAACATGATGACAAAAAAAGCTCAAATGTTCATCTGCAACAGAACAAAACAAAAAATCTTTTTTGAAAGAGACTTTGAAATTTAGTTCCGAAAGATGTATTATTATAGTTTTCACAATTATTCTGCATGTAAATTTATGAATTCCATCGTATCCTTCTACATACGCAGAATATTTTGAAAACATCGATTGAGTTGTTCCGAGATCAATTATGATGGGGGGGGGGACAGGAAAAATATGTTGCACTTTGGTATATTCATGATCGAATGAAAATATAACACACTCAACCAAAAATTTCAAGATCGATTGGGGGTTGAATCAAGTCATCATAGCTCAAAATCGTGAATAGTATGGTTAGTATAGGCTGAATAATCTTCGAGAAATCCATAGTGTTCTTATAAACAATTCATTTCATCAATTATAGCATTGTAGATAGTTATAGATAACACCCTCAACTGGAAATGCCAATATCAGTTAATCTTATATCCTCAAGAAATTCATACTGTTTCTATAAATACCTCATTTCATCTATTATAGCAATGTAGATGGCTCTCTTCAGAATGAAAAAAAATCTCTCACTCCATGATACGGCATCCTGATCCTGAGCGGCATTACTGTATTGATAAAAATATTTCATAGGTATAGAGCACGAGCCATCATTGATGTGTACTAATTTTCGAAATGATCTGACTTTCCCTTCTCCAGATACTTCCAATAAACCATCCACTGTGAATCACCCTATATATCTTGTCACTGTGACTCGTTCAATGTCCAGCTCTCTCGATCCATATTCACCGTTCAATTGTTAGAGTCATGCAATAAATTACGGAGCCCTGTCCCTATCATCCTCCAGAAATTAATGCGGGAGAAGGCCATTACTCGTCCAAATGAATAAAAGACAATTCATAAAGGCGGTTGTAAAAAGCGCCAGCATTCTTGGTTTCCTTGCGACCTTTCTTATAGCCGCTTCGACGACGAAACGAGAGTAATAATTAAAGATTTTATTGCCGTTTAATGACAAGCAAGAGCCGCCGTGTATCCTGAATTCCCTTGGGCATTGAGAAAATTCATCTGGGGGAGCTGGGCATCTAACGTCCTCTACTGCCATTAGGATGATTCTCATCGTGCAATAATAGTATCCTTTCAAAACGTGGTTAATTAAATGAGGAACTTCCGGAAGTTCGTTAACAAAAATATCTTCGATAACGCTTGGTAGTGAAGTTACACCAGATGGTTTCATTCCCAGCTTTCTCAAACAACCAGACTTGGCAGCAGTCAGGTAGTTCCTATAATTGATTTCAATCATATCATCAGATATGATTTTAATCAAGGATAAGATGAGGAAGTATTTGCCTCTTTAGAATTGACATTAATCTCCTTCTAGCTTATATGCCATCGTAGAATACATGTGCATCCATAATATAGAACTCTCTCGAGATGAAATTCAGAGAATCAGTCTCAAAATTTTGAGATATTCATGAAAAATTTTCATGGCCGTCGCCGTCGGGCAAATATTTCGAAACCGCCTTTGTTTATTTCAATTCTCCCACTTCGGAATGCCAATTTGAACTCCAGACATCTTCCCTTATTTGGGTACGTGACGTTCTCAATTGAATGATCATATATCTCAAGTTTGGAATTGTGACACGTACTTAATACGTTCAATCTTAATACAAATCGAATCGGGTGCATCCCACACGTTTCTGGGATTTATACGTTATAAGAGAAGCCCACTCATGCAAATTATATGGCAAAGGAAGTGCCAAGATAAATTGAAGTTCGCGAAAATTTCGAACTTGATGATCCAGTCTACTCATGAGATCGAAATGAAATCAGTTTTGCTATGGATGATGCATTCTCGTACTTCTTGAATGAGCTGAACTAAAAATATTGGTGATTCTCATTTCGAAAAATAGTACACGTCAATGATCGTATATGCTCGATACGTCTGACATTGTTGCATTCGAACGGTGTTGCTGAACCTGGTGAACATCGTGAACTACCTAGAATTCATTCGATGGTAACTCTCCAATATCAAACTCAATCAACCTTCCAACTCCAATTCATTGACATCGCAAATATTGGCCGCATCATGATCCATGGCTGCAAAATCAATTCACCAATGGAATGGCTGATCAAAATGATTGTTCGAGAGATATAACTAAATTCTCGACATCTACTACCTTCCTTCACGAAAGAACTATTTTAAATGTGATAGATTTCACTCAACCGTTAGAAATGAATAACAGTTCAATGATCTGTTCCCGTTCTTCAGTTTCTTATATGACGCTATCCACCTTGAATCAGGTTGAGATTCAGATGAAATATTTGTAAGAATATTATTTCATCGATGCTCAAAGTATTTTCGTGGTACTGGAAACAATGATTCAGTGAGTACTTCTTGGGTTTAGAAGAGGAGATCCACTTTGGCAGTGTGGCATATTCAATTATTATTTAATTATTTGGGGATCGTTCTCATACTGAACTAATATTAGATATGAACGTTCTTTGAATCTGAATGAGATAAGCAATCGATAGACTACAATAAAACAATCAGTCTCGAAATAATCAGTTGGAGCCAAAAACATATCTGAATGGTGAAAGACATCACTCTCGGAGGAACTACTTCTTCAATTCCAGTATAGATACAAACGTTCTCATGGAAATGATTAAAATTCACGCTTGGACTCTGAAGATAAAGATCAGGATAATTGGCATGGCAGCATCAGTGTTCACTAATGCAGTCATGGCCACCTATAAGGATGATGAATGTTCGTCAGTCGATATTGGTTTCACTCATTAGGAAAATTGAGGATGCATGTTAATAACTCAGAAGAGAAGCAATAGCTGGAATAATTGATTGACGTTCGCGTTCGGTATTCTCCTGTTCAGTTCTGAACTATCTATCTACTCATAAAACTATTTGTTTCGAACAGCCAAAACAGACTTTATCCCACCTTCCACATGCGTTGATGCTGAGGCATTTTTCGAGTCTATCGATTCTTCATAATTTAATGTTTGAGAAAGGATTCTGTATTCTTATAATGTGATTCTTTGCATATGCATATATTTTCTATATATCTACGTAGTGAAAATAACCAAGGAAAGTGTGATTTATGATCTGCTCACATCGCATTAACTAATTACTATCATCCGAAGCTCCCGGAGTTGCATCACTTTGGATTCTCGTATTCGACTCTATCCTGATATAGCCATTGATCCTGTATTCGAATTCTGAGGGAGGCATTCTTTAAGGAATATTACACGTTCAACATCGTAGCACACATCAGTATTCCGTATACACCAATTCACTTCATGAATGGCTTCATATAGATTCATCTACATGTTCCATTGTTTAGAGTTTTTCAAATTATCAATTTCATTCGAACGCCAGTACTTCAAATGCCTCCTCATTTTCCATTACTTGCATTGTTCTATTCGTTTCATTCGCAACGATAATGTGAAACCATAAGTTTGAATTTACCCTTGTGTCTCTTTTCAAGCAGGATCAATTGCTGTCAACATTTTTTGCTCGCAAAGGTCTGGAGAGGAAGTTCAGAAGAAGAAATAGAAGTAGAAAAAAAAAGTTTTGAACTCCAAAGAGACCCTGAAGCATCTATCGAACGTCTCATGCCTTGTCAAACAAGCGCAGATTTTTTCAACCATTTTTCGGGCACCAAAAAAGCAGTATCAAAGGCAACACTCGGTCTCAGAGAAGGAACCAAAAGTCTCACTTACTAGAGAAACACTATTTCAAAGGCGAGTCAAAAATGTCATACATATATCTTATATTCTGGCAAAGTTGTTACTTTTGACTTTTCTCTGTGGTGTTGTAGTCAGAATACAAGTAGAGTAGGAAATAAATTATTTTGACTACTAAAATCCTCATTTGATGAAACGCATACTTCACATAAAATCAATGCTTCAATTCACATTTCATGAAGACACTGCTGAAAAGAAGCTATACAGCAGCAGGAGATTTGCATTGACAGTGGTGAAAAGAAGGAATACAAAATCCTCTATTATAATATATCAATTAGTTCATGGATGGTCATTCCTCCTGATATCTCATGAAATGATCCACAGTAACTAATGTTACACTCCAGAGTATCCGCAATTCCATGCTGATGGTAACTTTTGGGTAAGCGTCACCTTGTGCGCAAATTGTGGAATTGCCAAAATTAAACATAATGGATCAAATTTTGAATTGCGGCATCTGTGTAATCGGTATAATGGAACATTATAACTTCATATGCACATTAGCGCGTGAACAGTTTGAATTATTTCAACTACTGCGAAGCTGCAGTCAAAGCAGGCCAGAAAGTTTTCGAACGGTCAAATTACTCTTAATCGATATCATTCGACCAGAAGTGGAATATTGTTTAGTAGAATAGGAATTTTCAGGAGGAAATATGTTCAGTATCCTCTGGAAATGACTGAAGCCATATGGTGATGACGAACCAAATGTGATATGCTATTTGTTCACTGATGTTCATGAACTCTCAATCAGTGATGACCATTTCTAATATTCAGACAGGGTTAGTAATACCAATAAAAAGGATAAGCTACTCACATGCATATCATGCATCATAAATGATCCAGATAATCATCTAAGGAGAAAATTGATGCGAAATTTCCTCATTCATAACGACATACGTTTCGACTATATTTGCTTTACGGCTGGCTAGACATGAGTCTAGTGTCTAACGGTAATACAAGAAGAGGAACGACAACGGCATGATTATTACGTCACCTGTTTGAAAGGATCTTTGAATAGGGCTTTGATTTGAATTCGAAAATAAAGCATGTGAGTCAACCTCAACGAATAATGCTGTTACATGATGTTTTTGTATGAGAACATCATCACAAAAGTGGTTTCAGTTGGAAATTCGATGAAGTGTGTACACCCATATTGTTGTGACATTGCATTATACAATTTTGTGGCCATATATCTGTAGGGACTCTGAGTTTTTGTGAGTCTGTATGATGGAGGGCAGAGATCACTTTCTTTTCTTGTATTATAGGAGGGAATACAATTGTGCTGAATGCTGAAGTCTTCGGCGCATCATGATAGTAATTTTTTCCATATAAAAAGGCACTCCAATATGTAGCAACATGATGAAGCAGGATACTAAATTTCCTAAACGATGGTTTACTGTGATCATCATAGTTCGTCAATAACTTCTGATTTTTCTTATGAATAAAAATAATAGAAGTATATTCCCAGTATCTCGATTATATTACGCTCATCTCTCAGGCATATCGCACGTCAGCACACGTTCTCTGGTAGTCAAAGGAGTCTTCATTTGATGAAACGGACTGAATCAACTTCTGATCATAGTATTCATGTATCGCCATGAAGCTAACTGAGCTGCCGCAAAATCGAGTTTGTTGCTATAATTTTATTCGGCACTCCATTATTCATTGCAAATTAAACGGTGCGTTTCATTGCTACTGAGAGTTATGCAACTTTAAACTTCTACCAAATGTTGTTGGCAACTTCATCTAGTCTGAGCTCCTATCTCTAGCTATCTGATTAAACACTAATTGGTTACATATTAGAGAATTGGAACTAACATTCCGCTATTTAATATGCAATTAAAGTTTTGGAATATTGAATCACCGTCGACGTGTCTCCACTCGATAATCACGGGGACAGAGGAGCCACTAAATAAATAGTTTGTTTTCCTTCATCAATAGCAACGGGTGAGGAAACCGTCAGTTGATTCAGTCAGTATGATTGGGCAGTTTCCTTTTAGATCTTATGAAATAATCCTGATTCAAGTGAGTCTTTGGTGACATCTTCTGTTTCCGCACCCTCTTGGAAAGTGGACTTTTTCTGCCTAGGCAGAAAATGTTTGTCTATAATCCATGAATCGGCTGTGTGAGTTCATACATAGTTCTTGACTCATCATAGATTCAATTCCACATCTCGAGCGAGGTCTCTTATCTCAGGTGGTGTTAATGGCAATAACTCATCTTCACTTTCAATTGAATCCATTGAGAACAAATACTACATTTTTCGAATTGACAATGACATTGAAGTAAACAGAAACAATTCAACAAACGTCATCAGCGGTATACATAATAACGAAGTCCAAGATACCTTTGTTGAAATAATTTAATTATCTGAATATTGTGTGAATTCGATCATTCGGATTTTGCATGAAATCGGAACGAATTTGGGAAAAAAATTATATGTTTCACACGGCAGAAAAGAAGATTCAATGCCTTGGCTGGTTCCCCAGTCGGCTACGCCTCGCCTTTGAAACACAGCCGCGGCATTGAATCTTGTACTTTTCTCTCTAGTAAAACAAATAACAATTTTTTTCTTGATATACTTCCGATCTGAGAACATCTGAGAGTTTATTGATGTGTTTTCTCCATTCACCATTATCTATCATTCAATTCCCTACGGGTTTCATCATTCGGAGTACCTCTTCCATAGAAAATACTCCTATAGAGAGAAAGGTTTTTGTACTATGTATGACTTCAGACAGCATCTTCAGAGATTGACCTGTCTTAGTTGAATACCGAACACACAGAATTCGCATTAAAATGCCATTTAGTATGATGACGTTGCGATTTTCAAATAGGATCGTTCAAGCTTCAACTCTCGAATGAGCTTCTCTCACAAATTTTGAAGATTTCAGAACAAAAATGAATATGTATAGCATCCGTCTATTGGAAAGAAGTATTATATACGTCACAGACATATAAAGGTTATGTCACGACGAGCTCACACTGTCCACCTATATATGGAGAATCAGTCTGAGAAAAAAACATGTGAATTTTTTTTCCATCCAATGATTGTGAATATTTTCTTGTTGAAACATTCTTTGCCTTTCGAAACAAAATGAAGATGATTAAAACGTCAGGAATCCACTAACTTGATAAGGAGAAGAAAACAAAACAGGAACATAACAAAATGTAATAACGAATATGAAATATAAAGAATTGGAACATAATGACAAGAAATATTGAATGAATGATGATTCTGTCATTTTGGGTGGAATACTGATCAGTATAGGTACCAATTTATTCTCGTTATTTTTATGCTCTATTTGAATATCCTAAAAGTGCCTGTTTTGTGTTCTGTATTTCATGTTTCATATTCTAATGTGTTGTTCAGTTTTTTTCGAAAGACTAACGATGTTTCATCATTCCTGCCGAAAATTACATCAAAATCTGAAATAAGGATTAACAAGGAAACCTTTGAAAATAGCTACAGAAAACGTTTCAGCGATCGATGGAGATTTAAAATTATGCAGTCGACTATCCAAAAATCTCTTCAAGATAGGAAATATGAATTAACAAGAAAAGCGTTGGAAACAGGTACAGAGAAAGTTATGGCAAATTCGATGCAAAATCAAATTCTGCATCCGACCATCTGATAATCACATTTCGGTTGCGAATTTTTCATTCCTGTGCTTCCGTTTACCACAGCAGCGCTCACCAACAGTCGGTGAAGGGTAAAAGGCGCAGTGAGGATGAACGAAAATGAGTTTACATTTTTCAAAATTATCAAAGGATTGAAGATATCTAAGGAACAGTAGAGAATAGGTATGAGAAAAGATAATGGCACTTATCATGAAATGTTCTCAGGAATCCATGAGTGGAATAATATAACGGGTGTCACATCTAAAACAAGAAAGTTGATGGCAACATCTGGTATGACCTTGTGAATATTTCAAAATGAAAGGGAATTCTAAATAACCCTAAAATCCATAATTCCGAGTTATTTCTGATCAGGAAACCTTCTAACGACCCTGTAGCACGAAACGATCGATTAGCGCTCTTCCAGCACAACTCATTAAAAATATGTTTGCAGCAGCAATATAGCAATATAATCAAACGCAAAATCCCGTAATTATGATCAACATTATAGTAATTTGGAGAACGTCACAAACAATAAATAATTCTAGAAATTAAAGCTGTACAGCGTAAACGGCCATACAATCTGCTTGTGACATATCAGACCGCTGGAATATATATGTAGATGCAACAAAGACTATAGCAAATATTTCGAATCCATGGACTTGGGTTGTAAGCCATATGCGATTCCTGATGGAACTATTTTGAGTTGATAACCACTACATGCAACGAATGAATAGTATATGTATAGTATGAATATCTGAAACTCAATCAACACATTCGTGATGACGTGATGCCAAAAATTTATTATGTTTTGCAACCAAACATTCATTAATTCCTGATTCCAACTATTTGCATTCAAGTCAGATATAGTGATGAAAAAATAAGTACCTAATGCTTCAGAACAAAAACTAATCCAAGAATCCTAAGACCATTATTTCAGCAGAAAGTTTGGAAGGAAAGTGTTTGGAATTTATGAATCTTATACCGCATGGTATTGGTGAAAGCCAAGTTACTCGAAAGTTTCGGATTGTGTTTCTAGCAGTGCCAATAGTCACTAGTATGACAAATTTCACATCAAACGAACGATGTTCCTTTTTGGGCTCCTCTTGAGTCAACTTCTCAAATGTCACAGCAATTTCAAGAATAACGATATCATAGATATTACTGTATGAGATTTCTGTCGGAGTTCGATCTGTAATATTCCCAACTAGAATCATGGACCACCTACTATAGCATTGTTTTCTTAAAACTCATCAATCTTCTAGTTTCGATGCATAAATGACGATTTGTATTTACAGTAGATGATCAACATAATCTAGCATCATTTCAAATGTCTCTTCGTCACTCCATATCTTGAATAGGGTTTTCCAGCAATCAAGAAACAAGGCAATAATGATGTAACCTCAGCGTCGGGTTTGAGCTTCGGGGTTGGTATTCGGAGATATTCAGGTGTATTTAACCGGTTATTGAATTCAGAACATGAGATAGCTTCAAATTGCTTTGTTTGGTTTCCGCTGGGACACCTTGTATGTTGTACATAACACTGATTCCTTATTATCATTTGTAGTGATATCCGTGAAATAATTATTCAAAATATCAGTGCCGCAAGTGATCCACCATCTCATGTGAGCTCCGATCATCTCTGTGAGAATGTAATGGAACAATTATCAAATTCTCCATAATTTATCATGAAATAGCCATAATCAATTATGTATGAAGATAGGAAGGTTTCTAGTGTTAATGAAATCCCATAAATCACTTCAAATACAATCCTCAGAATTCATAACCTAGGATTCAAAATAACATGTTCGGAAATTGAAAAAGTGGCATAGATCACATATCTTGTGATAATGGTAGACCAACATTCGCGTTGGACCGAACGAGTACATTTTACCTTTAAATACAGGCAATTGAGCTACAAATGTTACCTTCTGAGGAACATCGTTGACACAAAACTACGACTTTTGACAAATGACGCCTTGGCTGAATCAATAATAAGATGATGCATTGTTGTCTAGCGTTATGTAGGTAAGACTGGAACAATATTCAGATCACTCTCAGAATAACTATCTTGATAAAAATATCGGGAAATGGGCCCATTTAACGTGAGGAAACTTTCTGTGTATCACGGTCTGATTTGGAGACTGAACTCTCCAATAATATATAACACCCATTCATACAATAGAAGAACTACTTGTTAGCTCTCATAATAATAATTCTTTTACATACAAAAAGTCCAACGCACCAATTTATTCCCCACTATGGCCCGGAACTTACATCTGAAAACCATGCAAAATCATAAAGATTTTAAAAAAGAAGGAAAGGATAAAAAATATATCGATAAAAATTGTGACACTCTGACTATTGCTTTCTCCAGCTCATGTATACTCATATTCTGTACGTCAATTTCCATACTAACGATTATTCTGTTCTTATAATCATTATTATAATAATACAGGATTGAAACTGAACATATGGTTCCTTAGATGTTCACGACATGAGCTTTGCTTAGGTATTATCCAATGGACAAAGTTATATCATTGTAAAACTTCAACACCTGAATGAATGTCTATTTATCTAACACTCGATTAAATAGGCCTGAGACAATTCTTATTCAATCATGATCTATTGAATCTGTATACCATATACTTTTCTATAGTAGTTCATTGATAAAGCATTTCATGGATGTAAGGCGAACATCGATCGGAGTATAATCATAGAAAATAACTAGTAGTTTGTTTTCCTCTAATCCTTGTACACCAGATTTGCAGTAGAACAACGGCTACAGTATTAGGCTAATGGCTCCGGCTTAACGTTTCCATCAGATCACGAAACATAAATTGGTGCTATCGCACAAAATATGAGCTTCACGATCTTGAACAAGTGGATGTGTCAACTGATTCGATGTGAGATCATTTACATTTTATTGTATCAATAATCATCACTGTCACTTTGAATATGACAGTTGATATCCGATCAAAACACATTTTGAAATCTTTGCTTCTGATCATAATAAAATGAGACAAGTGAATGCACTGATGCGCTTTTGTTTGAACCAATCCGCTTTACCTCCAAGTGATGTAGGAGTCGCGGGTTTTCCTGAAGATGGCGCCATTATTTTACAAAAAATTGCGTTTCAAATTCCATGGTGTCTTACGAATGTTTTGATTTCACTCATTCGAATCTTTCCATCATGATTCCATCGAATATACAACAATTAGATACACAAAAGTCTATTTATGTTTCAATTTTGTTTTATTGCAAGTTTGGTAGAACTGCATTTCTCACTGTTTTCAGTTCTGCCACCCTGAATTTAGTCGAATAATAGTGCCCTCTTCAGGAGAACCAGTGACTCCTACAGTACCTAGGTAAAGCGATTTGGTTTAATTTTCTAACCTTGCATTGGATAGGAATGCGAGCTTTTATTCATCATGCTTCTGATGTGTCATTTTGACGTTTCGAAAAGGCGAGTTGATTTTTGTACTGTGATTCGTTCATAGCTCTATATGTACGACATACAATATGGAGACCACAAACTGGATACCCTGAGAGCTTCTGCCTAGGAAAATCAAAGACATTGTATGAAAAACATCAAAATATCTATAAGACCGAGCTCATATTCTCAAAAAAATACGCTAACGTCACACTTGTCGTCCTCCATTTAAAAAATATTCGAAATTAGTGCCTCCTCGTATTTAACATTGGATACCGAAGGATGTAAGCAGTTCATTCAGTAGCAAGACATACTTGAAGATATTTTGTAGCTTGAACTCAATTCGACCCATGAAAATGAAACTCGTCAACTGTTATGTAAATGAACAAGGTTTCTAGGTTTCTAGGCTACGGAAATTCTACACGCTATGGAACTTTTCAAATTTCCAACTCTGTAATGCTTCCATATGGATGATTATTTGCTTATGATTATCTACATGAAATTCAAGAAAATACTATGAACCAGCCCCGTGAGGAAATCATTCTTACTAAACTCATAAAGCTTTCAAGTTTGCACTCGCTCGTCCTCAAGAGTTATTATATTCGTAAACCACTCTTTCAATACATACTATTTTCATTGCATACTCAAAACCCCCAAAAGAAGGGAAAGAATGGTTCTTTCCCTGATGAAAATTTCTGATTCCAGAAGAATTCCGAATAGAGATGGAAACAAGAATGAACGGTTCTTTTGGAAGTGAATCAGTAATTTCAACACAGAAGAGGAAGGTAACTCACCGTCTTGTGACTTCATGACTAGTGACTAGTGACTTTACTAACTTCAACTTCTCCAGTGTGGAGGCGATCGTAATGGATCCAAAATAGATACAAAAAACGAACAACGCCAGAGCATCGACTTCTGAATGACATATCGTTAGTGAAGACTTGTCGAACCTCAGCCACAAATCCTCACCCGAAATACTACTCAAAAGCCTTCTGCAAGCCACCCCTGTGGTGAAAAAGATCTCGAAGGGGGTTTTCTATAGCGTTTTTCTTTCATTCGTTCATCCATTCAGAAATGGAACTTCGATGGAAGGATAAATTTGGTCGGAAGTCCGAGACAAGTTGTCTTTTACTCCTGGTATTTTCAGTCGGTTAGCTGACGAGATTTATGTGCTTCGTTAATTCTGGTTACTTAAGAAGCTGTTGGGAATAGATTCTGCGGGTATTTTATTGACTCTGAGCTGTTTGAACGAAATGAATTGGCTTTTTCGAGTTGTCATTATACTCAATGTTGTTTTGTAGGATTTCATCATCCACACGGATGGTGATCCTCTCATTTGACTTCTTCATCAGAGGCAAAAGTACATATATTATTCCTTCTTCATTCTTGTTTGAAGTGAAATCTTTGTTGCTCATGATTTATTAGTAAAGACCTCGGAGAGAAATTACTAGTGTTAACATCTAATGCAGTGTTTACTCGGAGCTTTCAAGATTCGCATGCTCGTATCTACGCTGAATATATGAATCAATAAATGGGCAAATGACACAAAATGATCAAGAAATCGGTATCACTCCCCGGTATTACCAAATTGATCACCCTGTGATAATAGTCCTCAATGTTTTACCAAAATGTCAATATCATCTGTTCTAATTAAATTATTTTTTTTTCAGGTAAGCGAATTTTTTCACCTATATTGATCTGGGTGAGTCGATTTTAAAATATAATGTCTTCATTTTTGGTTTTATAATGTACAGAAAATATATTTTATATACGTTGGAATTTGCGGTAGCTAATGAAATAAATTGAAATCCATCATCATTTGCAGTTCGTTAGTTCAAGTTCTATTGAGCTTCGAATAATAGTTATAAATTCGCCAATTTGTGAACTGTTCATCAATTCAAATATTCCGTACATGAAAGTGTCCAAATTATTTTAAATACAATGTCAATTTCGGATGTCAGGTTCATCAAAGTAAAACAGAGTTCGATATTTGCAGTTCATTATTTCACAGCGATATGCAATGAATATCAGCTAGGATAATAGCTGTGATCAATCACAAATATATCAATAATTCATTATAATTGGTCAGATGTGACTGATCGAAGTGGCTCCTGTCCTATTCCACTATGACCAACAATTTGTTTCCAACTACGCTGACATAAAATAATTTCACAGTGTTTCAAACCAAAGATACATACAGGCTATTCAGACAATCGTGACAATACTGTAGTGGCAACTGCAAGTTCTCATAATCTTCACATATATTTTGAAACCCTCCTCAACTCTCAGATTTGAACTTACATTTTTCACAAACTGTACCATCATGGATTTTCCTGTAGATTTCATTCATGTGAACAATCATTGACATCTCGAAGAAAGTTATTGGCATCGAATGTGAATTTTCAAATTGCGCAGATTATATATTTTGTTCTCATCAGATGTAGTGGATTTTTCTCATTCCATATACGCGTATATTATGCTCTCTTACAGTTTTCGAGATATTTCAAGTTGTAGATAGTACGCTGAGTATTATATAAGACAATATAACAATTATTGTGATGTACATCTGTGAAGAACTGAATGGAGACGACTTCTCATTTTCCAGCTTTTCGTGGGATTTTCTCTCCTCGTTTCAAAAAAATAGAGTAGAAGTTATTGAAAATTATTTCAATATATTTATAGTGAGGACAGATTTTGTGATCTGCCCCAAAATGTCACTGCGCTTGAAATTAAACCTTTAGATACATGAAAGAGAAATTCTCTATTGGTCAGTGACACCTTGTTTTTGAAAAATTTGGAAATACAAATATATTTGATAAGAATAAAACCTCTACTTATCTTGGTGGAAGTTTCGGGAACGATTCTGCTCCCGTTCTCAACACGAAGACGACTTTGATCGTCGATCTCAATTTTGAAAAATTGTGACTGAACGAGTAATTGAGAATGGTGATTTCATATTCAATATATGTTTTTGGGACTAGTGAACTTTTTTTTCGAATGGTTCAGTGGATTTCCACAATTGTCATTACCGCGTGCTGATACCAATCCAAGGATTTTCTAAGAAAAACACAGAAAACACCCCCAGGAATCAAATACAGTGCCCATCTGAAGTCCGTTTCTCCCCTACTGGTTTTTCAACCACCTGGTAAATCGAAACGAAATCTGGGGAGAATCAATAGGAGATAAAAACCTACTTTTTTATGGGAAATCACAGCGAAAAGTTTCAAAATGGCGCTGAGCGCCATCTTTAATATATTCTTCAGATAGAACACCCCGTATATTATTGCATCTCCGAAGTCATTAAGAGATTCAACTACCAATCAAGAACAAAGTTCAGTTAGCAAAATGTTTTACCGAAAGTGGCCAAAATCCATACTCCTCTTCTAACCGGAATGTCTCTTTTCGAACGTTGATATCCCGATAACAATTGAATTTGGGAGTGAAGTGTATTGCAGAGAAATGTTGCGAATCATAAGCATATCATAAACATATTTCCGAAACGGAATACTATACGGGGTGTTTCCGTTTCCCCCTACCGATTTATCAACCACCTGGAATATCGAAACGAAATTTGAGGGGCATCAATAGGAGATGAAAACCTACTTTTTCATGGAAAATCACAGCTTGAAGTTTCAAAATGGCGTCTGAGCGCCATCTTGAATATTTTCTTCGAATAGAACACCTCGTATATTATTCCATCTTTGAAGTCATTAAGAGATTCAACTACAAATCAAGAACAACGTGTAGTTAGCAAAATTTTTTACCGAAAGTGGCCAAAATGTATACTTCTTTTCTAACCGGAATGCGACTTTTCGAACGTTAATATTTTGATAACAATTGAATTTGGGAGTAAAGTATATTGGAGAAAAATGTTGCGAATCATAAGCAAATTTCGAAAACGGAATGATATACGGGGCGTTCTATTAAAAAAAATAATTGAAGATGGCGCTCACCCGCCATTTTGAAACTTTCAGCTGTGATTTTCTCATGAACGAGTAGATTTTTATCTCTTATTACAACCCTCTGAATTTCGTTGCGATATATCAGGTGGTCCAAAGTTAGTAGGAGGGGAACTGATTTCAGACGGGCACTGTATATGGGCTGGTGTTTTTGGAAATCCCATTGTAGGTTCTTTTCAAAGAATGCACAGGAAGCAGGAGCTGAGATACCGCAAGTGCTCCAGAATGTACGGCGGAGGTAATTAAAATCAAAATGAATCAAATTAAATCAAAATCAATAACATATCGCTTCTTCAATGTTCAAACATCTTGGTGTTTTTCTTATTCTCTGACCGAGTGGATTGATCTTCAAAAACCGAGCAATGTATAGGGAATTGAAAGCCGTTTCCAGTTGATTGACCTCCATTTCCAATTGAAAAAAAATGGAGGGTGACACCCCCACTTAGGGTGTTGAAGACTCTGCTATGATTTATGTCTCAATAGATATCCCTCTGACAAACAGATTGGACGTGTTTTTGGATTTTGTCGAGAAGAAAGGAAAATAAAAGCCGCATGCCTTGAGGTACGCTTTTGATGGACCCCCATATAAATATATGGCCATGTTAATATATCAGTGTATTTGAGGAAGAAACAGAATGATAAAAATGCTGTGCCGTAATTAACGTTGGAGAACTCAGTAGCTGTGAGAAATAACATCTATATTATTTACATTGTTACTCGTATTTGAAATCACAAATCATCACTCAAACAAGAGCAAAATATTTAGGTATCTAATTTGAAATATCCCATTAGATGCAAACTTCTCTCACATCCATAAGACATATATACACATATATAGACATAACCGTGAAAGAAAAAGCCGAGGAGGGGTTTTGAAAATATGTGGAGACCCTGAACATCACCTCAATTGAGTAAATTAAAAAAAGTAATACTAATAGCAACATCCTGTACCGTAAGTTTCCAGTTGAATTAGGACTCATTCATTACAATCATTCAAATTATATTGTTACACTGAATACTGATTATTGTTCTGAACTATACAGGGTGTCCCAGAATGACGTTCGTATACTCCGGGAGGTTATTGTACACATAAAAATTAGAAAAACTGTGTCCAAAAATGCTTCCTGAGGGCGCTTACGCCTTTTGGAGGTGGGTGCCTAAATGTAGTTTTTTTCCAATTATATTTGATTCTGGAATCGCAAAACTCGTTACCTATTGAACATGAATAAAATATACAGGGAGGTGCGTAACTCGTAACCGATGATATAAAAATGTCCCAATTTTAATTCTCCCACAATTTATCTCATTTCTAGTACCAGAATATGATTTCTATGACACTTTGACATGAAAAAGATACTCTTGGTCAAACTCCGACCGTTCTCGAAAACGAACCTAGTGATAAGAGTAATCATATCGAGGACATTTGCATAACGAAATAAGATTCGAAGATGGTAACAAAGGTAATTGGAAAAAACTGAAGAAAATGAAGAAAATCGAAATGTTCGGTTCTTCACAAGGAAAGTGATTTTCTTATTCCTCGCAAAACCTCCACGAGCAATTGTCTGTATGTTTTTCATGTGCTATTTATAGTGATCCTGCACTAACCTATCAGCTAGAACAAATCTGGCTTGGAATTTTCGTTGTCAGTGTAACTAATAGGCCCTTCAGGAATAATTCGGCTCCTCTATGTCTTGTTTTAAGTTATGAGATACTTCCATTACTTTTTCAACTTGTTATTTTGCCTGTGTCGATCTTTACTTGGCTGAAAAATCAATCTGCTCGTTGTATTTCACTCCTTCATGCATTTGTGAAAAAAACCGCTCGTCAGTTCATCCAAACTAGTCCAAAGCGATAGGTACACACTCCTGATATAAAATATCTTCTGAACTCTGCGAGAACAAAACGTTTGTTCAGTGGAATGATCTCAATTAGAAATAGCACTCTCCGTTCATTGTGAACAGTGGATCCATCAGACGAAAAGCTCAGGGCATATTTTTTCAGCAGCATAAGAACACAGATGTAAAGTAAATTCAGGAACAACGTGACGAATGAATTTCACATTACCAAACAAGCGAACATGGGAGACATCAAAAACAAATCAAGGTTATACGAGCGGAAAAGATTACAAATTAGAAAGATGATTTAGTAGATGCACGGGGGCGTGATATACGTTGTTTTGTTGCCCGGTATTTCCATACAGAAAGTGGGATGTCATGAACCTATATGAGTTATATTTTCAACAGAATCCACAAAGTCCTTCGCAAGATATACAAGGATTCTAATATCACAGTAGATCTAGAAATAGCAGCTCTTTCCTTCATTTCAAATAACTTCGGTATTGTTTCTATCTTGAAGTGCTTGTGTGTTCTTTTCTGAAATACAATTTCTCTCATTCATTCTTTTCTATTTGGTTTCGGCTTCCTCTATTATAGTAATCTTCCTTGCATACATTTATATTTTCTTCCACTCTTTCTCCTTCTGGATTCATTGTGTCTCCACGCACTTCTTAATGGCCCTAATTACTACATTTCCTAGTCTATAAGTATCCATACTTCTCATTCTATCTTATCCTCATTGATACCCTTCTACTTCAGGTCACATCAATCGCCTCTGAACGTTTACTATTCCATGTGTGTTTCATTGGCCCCATTTTCGATATAATCATTCTCCTTTTTCACATTTCGAATCATTCTACTTTCTGATGAGCACCATTATATACAGGGTGAGTCAAAAATGTGTACCGAGCTTTCTGGGGGTGATAGAACATTGAAAAATAAGTGTAGTTTGATGATCAAACTCATGGCCCAAAATGCATATTAAGGGAGATATATCCTTCCAAAGTTGATAAAATTAAAATAATTTCTCCGCATAACTTCTGAACGATGAAAGTCACCCGATTGAAATTTTGTGCATGAATGTATGTTGTCAAAATACATTTTTTCGTCACACTTCCACATTTCTGATATTGTTATAAAGGGTGTTTTCAGAGGGTGAGTCATGATTTTTTGTAGAAAACTTTTTTCCCTGTATTATTTTCGATGAAAAAACAGGAGCATTCGATGGAGCGAAGAGAATTACATGAAAAAGATACTCTTATTCAAATACAAAAAATTGAGCCGTTCGTGAGATATTTGAGTTTTTGTAGTTACATGATATCAGCAGATTGATTTTATTCATCGCGAGATTCATCGGTATAACGATATTTCAGCAGCAATGTGGAAGTGTGACGAAAAAATGTATTTTGACAACATACATTCATGCACAAAATTTCAATCGGGTGGCTTTCATCGTTCAGAAGTTATGCGGAGAAATTATTTAAATTTTATCAACTTTGGAAGGATATATCTCCCTTAATATGCATTTTGGGCCAGTTGGGAGTTTAATCATCAAACTACACTCATTTTTCAATGGTCTATCACCCCCAGAAAGCTCGGTACACATTTTTGACTCACCCTGTATATTATCATCTATGTTTGTTGTTGACGTTGTCTGTGAATGTTTCAATAAATTCTTCAATTGTGTTATTATTGCGAGTACCATTACCGACCATTCATTATTATTCAATCGTCGTTGTTATTTCAGCTGCTATCCAAATATGGATTTCTCTTAATGCATTTGTTTTCCTGTCAAAATCACGACTTGCCTTCGTTTCCACCGCCAACTAAGTTTTATATAACAATTTCATTAATCTTGTACTAGGAATATCTGGTAGCATCATTTGAAAGAACATTTTTTTCCTTCGAAACTATGCGATATACTAATATAACATATATAACACTAATGAAATGAATACAATCGATCAGTCTTCAAACTCAAAAAAATTGAGAACCTCATGACTACCCCTGAGGAAGTTTTAAAAAAATGTCAGGTGGTGAGGGTGGTTTTAACCCTTCTACAATTTCTTTTTGATTTTCGATTGCCAAATTTCATCAAATATGTTCGACTCATCTAATGACAACATACAAAAATGTTTTTTTTTATTCTGTTAACTCTGAATTCTTCTCTCGGACGAACGGTACATCTTCCCACAATAATAAATTGGGACCGATCAACTTATTTTGACCACGTGATAGTTATTTTGGGACACCCTGTATATATTGACGTGGGTTTTAATATTTGCCTACATATCCTTGATTTGGTTTTGTTGTCTAATTTTATTGCCTAGCATATATTGGGAATGACATATTTTGTGGTTGTAAGTTTGATTAGGTTAGTTCAATGTGTCTCGATCAGGACAGTGTAAATCACCCTCTACAGTCCTGATGATGTAAACGAATAATATACATTCCAAACATCGAAGATCTCCAACCTACTAATCCTTCATTTTGACATTGTGTGAAAACGCATTTACTTTTTCAAAAAATTCTCGTTATTATGTGTCACACTGTGCGGCTTTCCTGCTGATTTTATTCCTGTGAGCAGCTTCCCTAAGAGTTGTACATCATCTGTTCGTGCTCATAAAGCAATTTCAGTGTACATGATCCCACGTAGAAAATGTTAAACAAATTTCACGTGGTCTTAATCGGATGTACATATCATTACAGCGTGCATACTCAACGGAACAAACTTCTTTAATCTCGTGGAACATGGTGACAAATATAAAACGCCACAATGCGCGATAGCCTTCTCTTGTTTTTCTTTGTATGCGAATGAGAATGAGCGAGACAACAATAGGTATTAAACGCTTCCGACTGCGATACGTTTTTCACAAAACGAATTTTCATATTCTTTTCGCGCTTCACGTCCAAGAGCCCTTTTTGGCGCTGGAAATGATCCCTGCTTAATGCAGGTGGTCATATTAAATGTCAAGTGTTGATTAACGGGAATTCTGATAAATTTGTCCCGGATTAAAGAGTCATTTTGCTACCAGCCATCCGGTCTGGGTAGCTATAAAACGCAGCGATCGTAAAGTCCTCTCGCATACGAAGCATGAGTTTATTCTCCCAGAATTTCAATTTGGTTGATTATAGTGTTTTTCCATTCTTATGTGAGTTTTGATGAAAATTCCATCGACATCCCTTTCTTTAGGAGCGTGTAGGTATAGTCCGATGATCTTGAGACTTTTTGCATCATGTGTATTTTATTATATATATTTTTCACAATGTCCGGAATAAAATCATCTGTTCAACCAGTAACTCAAAACCTTTTTTTTTTCAATGTGAAGGTATGTCGTGTGTAGGTTCATTAAAAATCTCGTGAAAAATATAATCTCACAATACTTCTTTTTCACCCAACTCGACATACCTTTGCATTTGAATATAAAGTTAAGTGGGGTTGCAGCTGAGGGGTTGAAGGAATAAAATTCCATTTCATTGGCAACAAATACGTTCAATGTAAAATCATTTCACGTGTTCCAACATTTGTTTCCTTCAAGTTACCGGTTTCAACAGTATTAAATATGGAAATGGAAAGAAAAAATGAGTCAATATTGTCATTTTTCATTGCCCATAGAATGCCTCTGATGGAAATGTCAAATCAATCAATGATTATCACATCAATAATTTGACGTTTAGACGTTATTGCATTTTTTAAAGCTCCCTGTCTCCCAAATTCGATGATGTATTCATAACTCGTATAAAGATCTTCCTTTTTATTAAATTCGGGTCAACTGTGAATATTTCGGTTTTTATAATTATGCTGGAAAATCGACAGTTCATTCCTGGAAAACCAATTTTCCTTCTTTCATTAATGGGAATGTCTAATAGTGGTTCCTCAGGTAGAGAGAATCAAAAATTCAGAAATCTTCCAGAAAGCTGCGAACTTTTGAATATAAGAGATTCATTCCAAGATACAAATTCGGTTTTCATGGACATCAAAAGTATTGGAACTCTGAGTAGTCATCGTATTTGAGAGACTTTGAGTCTTCAATTTGATGGCAGCCCAGAGCTGAAACATCATATTATAAATAATTTCTCAACGTCAATTTATAGAATGTCTCCAAAGTCAGTGAGCAATGGAAATGAAACAGCCGTTTTTGCAGTCACCTGTATATCTCCTACAATATTCAGTTGTTCTGGATTTGTTGTCGGCACTTCGTGCAACTTCATTATATCTGAAACGGTTCCCAAGATCCTCATACGTTCACCGAAGTAACAACCTGTGAACAGAAATCGAAATACTGTATAGTGGTTGAGTCGCAATAGAAACAGATCGAGTTCTCGTATTTGAAATCTGTTATATCCCTCATCAATGATTTGTGTAGACATATGATTGAATTAGTTTCGCATCGTCAATGATCTTTCTTGGATGATGGATGAGGATGAACTTGTACTGCCCTCGATGATGGATTTCACAGAGAGAGTGTTATTTCACGTTGAACAAAACCGATTTTTCTGTGCTCAATTATTTATTCAATTAATGTTTTATAGAGCCTCCACCAATATTGAAACTGGTCTCTCATTTATTTCTTTCTCCTGTCATAAGTAATCAATTTGATTATTATTGGTCTTCTATCGGAGGATCCAAAGTTGGAAAGTTATTGACAATATTGAGGGCAGGTTGCCTATGTCACCTGCTGAGTATCAAATGGATGATCAATGAAACAGTCTGAATCGCATTCAGCTGGACGTGTCATGAAACGACATAATGAAAAAGCTTCACTTACAATCGAGATGAACTTCTGGTTTACTCGAACGTAGTTAACTCGAACATGATATCAACTCACCCTTTGTAAAACTAGACCTCAGTGTAGATCATATCAGGATCGTAGGATACAAATCCATTAGCGTTTTTTGAAATTCGGAGGAAATACCTAGATTTCTTTGATTGATATTATCTTTCAGTGTACTCATATGCTCATCACTAAATCAAAAATCTTTCATCTGAGTACAAAGCGAACAATACCTACAACTAACAATAGGTATATGGCGATGTTCTGTCTCATTTTCGATATCAATCTCGACACACATTCCAGTTTTGTATTTCAATTTTGTCAATCAATTTGTTTGCCATATTTCTTGACACTGCTGTGAAAAATCAGGTAGAGCAATTTTCCGACTCCTTATTACAACTACACAGATATATTCTGGTTGGCTGGGAAATCAAAATAATGAGTACGACCCCTGGAAATCCGTCTTTCCGAACGAACGTGCCTATACCTATTCTATTCTGTTCTATTCCTATATGTAGACTTCACTCTTCCAAATCGAGCTATCCATATCGATTGAGAAAAAGGGTTGATTCCCAAAGGAGACAGTTCCTAGGATATCACCTGGATATTCGCGTAATAAGGTCGGATGGATATTCCGATTCAATTTGGTGCCTTCGATATCATATTGCGTTTCTGTGAGATCGCCTTATTTTGCGAGGATATTGTTCAGATAGATTGAACCGACAAAGGGGAATGACAGAAGGTTGGAGGAAAATGGCATTCTTTAATTTTATGGCAAGCATATGTAGAAGTATACGTCAAAAGTAATCTTGAGAGCATAAAGTCATAAATGTTTTTCGGAAAAAATGTGTACTACTATCTTTGTGTGGAGAAAAAGATCGATCGAAGTCGTCCTAAACTCAGAATGTGTATACCGGATGAGAAGACGTCTTATCTAGACAAGTCAAACTAGGCAGTGTTATTGATGTGATGAAGATTCAGAATATTTCATACTTCCCCACCAGCTCGATTCCATCCAGAAACGATGTTAACTCCGGAATTCTGAATGAAGTACCCTGACTATTATCCCATAATCGATTGGAAATTGTCATTACGAATCCAACGATACCGGATTTAATGTCATTAATACGATGTACTACGAAGATATACCTCATTTTATTATACATGTAGCCAGTGAGTGTGACAGAAGAGTTTGTTGTTTAACTAGGCAATAAAGTAGTAGATTGACTGCCGAGACTTTAATTTTATAGCCGAGCTTAGCGAGGCTTAGAAGTAAATATAAGTAGAGTCAAGCTGCTTTGCTGCTTGGTTGGAAATAATTTTTTTGCCGATTGTTCAGATATATTTTGCGATTTGTTATGATTCCCACGATTTTTCTTCCTCTCCCATTAAGATGAATTCAATGAAGAATTGATAGACATCATAGTTTTCGAGTGGACGGCTCATCAGTAGTTAATATGAACATGTATATGTCAATTTCTTTCTCGACGGAAAATAGTTGCTATATAGAACATCTGCTGATTGACATTCAATAACGAAATTGATATTGTCTTATTCTGGTGAGTGATAGGGAATTATAAAATATCGAGAAATTATGTGATTTCCATATCAAAAACCCATTCTATACCCATGACTTTGTGTGTAATGTACCACCTTCCTTCAAATACTGTCTGCAATTCCCAATGAGAATTAGGAATGAGTGCTGAATATGACAATGAAGAATATTGGCGATGCTTGGTGACACTGATGAAATGATTCAAACTTCGAAATCGCGCTGTGAGTGACAATAAAATGAAAGTTCAAATGAAGTAGCACAAATTGAATTACGTCATTTCCGAATGTGGCATTGAACAAGAAATATTAGTTCATATTTCTAGATCTTTCTGGGATTTTCTCTCCCGAAAAAATCAAAATGAAAATTAAGGATGAATGCTGAATATCCCACGGATATTCAGCAGGTATCATGCTGGTATATATCTGACGTTTGGCTGATAGTTCAGTTCATATCGAGAAAATGAAAGATGCAAATCGAAAGGGAGGCTGCAAAGATGAGTTGCTGAAAAGAAAGAAACAATTAAATAGAAGGGGAAAACACGTAAAGAGGTTAATTACTAACAACTAATAATAATAATGACGAATGCTTTCATCTCTTCCAACATCCCACCGCTGACTAGCACGATGTCCCTCGAAGATTATGAGATTTCCTTTCGTGTTGTCAAAAGTTGAAAAAAATACAGACGACCAAACAAATTGCAGTATCTCAATTTCTGCACATGATGACCATGTATGAATGAGAACGTTGAAAACCAATGATTGAACTTCTCACGACTTATAATTCATTAAGATGATGACTTATTGTTGACCTCCAACTGATTCTGATAACTATAAACGAAAGAGAATGAGCGAAAATTATTGTACATTGATCTAAATTGCCGTACACTATCGAATGGTTATCCGGTGTTCGATTACATGAAATACAAATACATTGCAGTACACACGCCGTCTGGAAGGCGAGATGAGGGAACTCTACGCATACCTAATGTATTCAATGCACTATCGGAACAACTCCTAATATTGATGTGATATTGTGGCGATTCCACGAGCATCACGGAAATTGTTCGCAAGTGAGTTCTGTGGAGTTGGGAGCCCATTTCCCATGTATCTCGCCCACCTCTCGCTACGAGAGACGGCAAACTTCTGCGGAGAATCGTTCGAGAACACGGATGCGGTTTCTTACGTGTAAGTCCCGAACTTCGGCAGTTCCATCAGCAGTTGGCGGACCCGGCAGGCCCGCTTCCTCGAATCGTCCGGATTTTATCGCCCCCATTAACACGTGGTAGGCATTTCGGAGTTGCCGAATATTCGAATTTATCCGTAGCTCTACGGATTTCCTTTATCATCCACCAAATCCTTGACCAGACGAGCTCAGGCTGGTCACTGTCAAGCTCGAGACCTGTCGAATATACCAAGCATCATTCATCAATAGTTGTGCAATTATTCACATAGTGAAGTCTTTCCTGATGCTTAAAACCTCCATACTTTCAAGATAAATTCCAACACCTTCCTTCCCTCCCAAAATTCCACCGCTGGCTAACACATCGATAACCGTATGCCAGAAATTGTCTTCCGGCAACACACAATCAGACACATTCTGCTTAGCCTCAACGTCAAGAAGGCTATGGGGCCTGACGGAATACCGCCGATCGTTCTCAAGAAATGTGCCCCAGAACTAACACCAGTTCTTTGCAGGTTGTTCACCCTTTCGTACAAACTTGGCGTATTTCCTTCTAACTGGAAGAAAGCTAGGGTCCAACCGATTCCAAAGAAGGGCAAGAAAACCCTCCCTAACAACTATAGACCGATCGCACTACTATCTGTGATCTCTAAAGTAATGGAAAAAGCAATCAACATCGAGCTCATCCGATATCTAGAGAGCTCAAGAATCGTGAACGACCGGCAATATGGCTTTCGTCACCAGAGGTCAACTGGAGATCTGCTTGCCTATGTGACACACAAGTGGCAGGTGTCAATAGAGAAACATGGGGAGTCTCTGGCTGTAGCCTTGGATATCTCCAAAGCATTTGACCGAGTTTGGCACCAAGGCCTCCTAGCGAAACTTCCGTCATATGGTTTGCCGCCCCAACTGTGTCTTTTACTATCGAGTTTTCTTGCAGATAGATCAGTCTACGTGGTGGTAGACGGGGTCTCGTCTGATACAATGACGATCAATGCTGGTGTTCCACAAGGCTCTGTCTTGGCACCAACTTTGTTTTTGCTCCACATCAATGATTTGTTGAATGTGACCTCCAGCCCAGTTCATAGCTTTGCGGATGATAGTACACTTCATTCCGCCTTTTCCTCTAGAGCCCCTATATCATCCAATGAGGCCAGAGGTGCAAGGCGAAGACAGGTTGATGCTTTAAATGAGGATCTGACAAGAATTCTGAAATGGGGATCTGAGAATCTAGTACAGTTCAATGCAACTAAAACCCAAGCTTGTATGTTCACCAAGAAGGCTGATCACACGATGCCCAATTTGATCATGTCGGGTACCACTGTTCCTATGAGGTCGTCAATATCCATGCTGGGTGTCACCACCAACAGTGCTCTCTCATGGGACGATCATGTGAGGTCCATTGCGAAAACTGCTTCACAAAAACTCGGTTTTCTTTTCCGTGCGAAGAGATACTTCACATCCCAGCAACTGCTTATGATCTACAAAGCACAAATTCGACCAGTCCTGGAGTACTGTTCACATGTTGGAGCTCAGCCCCCAAACATACGCTAAAGCTCTTAGATTCAATTCAGAAGAGAGCTATTCGCCTAGTCGATGACACAACACTCACCAAATCATTGACCTCTCTAGATCATCGAAGAAAGGTCGGCGATCTTTGCCTTTTTTATAGGTACTTTCACGGTCGGTGCTCAACGGAAATATCATCTATTATGCCACCACGCGCGATTCCTAGTAGACAAACCAGACGAGCTCAAGCTGGTCACCCCTACACTGTCAGGCTCGAGAACTGTCGAACATCGCTATACCAAGCATCATTCATCAATAGAACGGCAACGTTGTGGAATTCTTTGCCTAGTGAAGTCTTTTCTGATGCTTACAACCTCCAAACATTCCAGAAAAATTCCAACACCTTCCTTCTTTCCCAAAATTCCACCGCTGGCTAGCACGATGTTCCTCGAACATCATAGGTTTCCCTTTCGTGTTGTCCACAGATAAAAAAAAAAAACAAAAAAAACACGTGTTGTCAACAGATGAAAAAAAAGTTGTTGTATCCTGTTAGATATGCGAACAGGATATTGTATCATTTCAGATAACAACATAGAGATGATGATAAGGAATTGAAGGATTCATTTTTCAATGGTGATGGGTCACCTTAGGTGATAATAATGAATATTTGCGAGGGTGAATGATTGGGCCCTCATTGAAATGTATTTATATGAATGTCGACATTTAATTATTTCCATCGACAAGTGAGATAGAAATTGTCGACTTTTGTGAAATACCTGCTAACGCACTAATCTCGGCTCATCATGAAAGTGTTATTTTATAATAATAATCATATAATAATTCCATTCTTATCATTAAATATCGAAAACTAAATCTAATATCTTCCTTGGTATCACCAGACAAGTGAGAGAAAAATTGATCACTTTCTCAGTAGCATCGCATCGAATTTTTTGGTCTTGGCTCAAAATTCGTATTTCTTCTGTGATATACCTGCTGAGACACTGATCTTGTCTCATAATGAAAGTGATGAATATGGATATCATGAATATTTTAGTAACTTTTGAGTAGAATAACTAATTGGTTTCGCTTCATGAATCTTGACACTTCCAATCTTATTAGTTTATTCATAGTCATATTCCATCACAATCCTGAATTGAATAACTGCAAGCCACCGAGGTATGCTCGAGATAATCAGAAACTAATATCACTGTGATAGATTTGCACTTCTTCACAATTTCTATATAATTACTTCTAAGCAATAGATTTTCAACGGAAACTCGTGTATGTTGAGTTGACAACATTGTGAAATCTACACTGTGGTCGGTTCTAACAGCTGATCCCTTTGGGAGCTATGAGGATTGAGGATACTTTGTATGTTTGTGCGAAGCTGATCCTGAGCCCGAGCCGTGCTGGAGGCTCTAAATGAACGATATATCAGCAACGGTTGCTCACACCGCAATAAAACTGCCTCTAATCAGCAGAGTTGCGATTTATTATTTATAACTATTATCTTGTGACAATACGAAAGGAAGAGCTATGATGTTCGTGGAACAAGTTTACGCAGATGATTTCATCACTATTGTTGTGGGTATAAAAATTCATGAACGGGTTTTATACTTGAGTATGAAGTGTGATAAATAATAACAGAAACTATTTCATAGAGTTGTATATTCCAATAATAACGTCGCTCCATCGTCAATACAAGAGTAATTATCAACTCACGATGTCATCGCCTCATGTAACTATATAAATAATAGTATTTTTCATACATACATTGGAACTAGGTGGTTTTCAAAAAAATGTGGAAACTTTTTGATATAGCGGGAAACAAGCGATCCTGAATAACTGCAATGGATGCAAAGGCGAAAATTATTATCTAAATTCAAGATTATGCTTCGAATACACGAATATATGTCAATATGAAACGTATAATTTGTAGGATGAAGAATTTTGAGTGTTCTCACCAATAATGTGACACCTCAAATATGCAGTCGGAGTGACTGCATATTTGTTGTACAAAAAAGTTCAATTCATCTCTATGAATATTCAGGGTTCATCACGTAACCCGTTGGTCAAGGGTTTCCATTTGATTGAAATTTCAAAAATTCGTAACGTAATATAAGTCAACACAAACAATCGATATGAAATTTCGGTTGAACCGGAAGTGGACACGAACAAACTCATTTCGAAGGAACACCTTGCATTTTCTTACATTCTCGAAATCTACGTAAAATTCTGGAAAAAATCGTATTTCATATCCCTATAGTAATTCTCGACCGTTTTCGAATTGTTACGATTTTTGTGGAAAACAAGTATCTTTGAAAATGCTTTTCATCAAAATTCTCTAAGTTGGATCTTTCAAATCTCTTCCATAGATATTAATCATAATGACCTCTGAAGTGAGATTGAGAATTTCACCAAATCTTATACAGTGTGGTCGAAAATATCTTGTCATTCGGAGGATTTTTAAAAACCCGAAGGTCAATTCATTCAATCAAACGCCCTGTTCATTATTGAATGACTGAACATAGTATAAATTCTGATTTAACTGATATAGGATTTTCTGTACCTACCTAGGGTATCTTCAAAAAACGTCATGAGAATTTGAATTGTATGATAAACAACAATCATAATATAACTGAAGCATCTGAACCATCACCACGAAGAGAAACAAATCGAAATTTTGTTTATTCGTGATGTGTTTCGAAAATGCTACATTCTAGAAAAAATGATCGGAAAGATAAAATTAGAGTGCAGTTTGAAGAAACGAGCGAATCTATTCCGTACATGTATGTTCAAAGTGGCAAGCACAGGGAACGTATGCTGAAACTACTAGATTTTTTTTTAATTCAACTGAGGTATGCATATTTTCCGTACCTATCACAATTCAGTGGTTGACAGTTTGCATTCCATTAGACATATCACTGCTCGGAATCCGTCTGATAGGACTGAATCGAACTTCACAGGTATGCGTTTGGGTATGAGTGATATAATCCCATGCAAAGTTTGTCCCAACTCCAACCCCTGTCACAATAACAAAACCCTTGTGATATTGATGATAAGAGTTGAAGTATGTATCATATTCAATGAGTGTGTGTGCAAAATGAACTTCCGCATGTTTGGACTCGGCAGGGCAGAGGGTTGGGCAGGTTACATATTAGAATGATCGAGACAAGGACGCTGGATAGTTGTGATGGCTGGAAATGGCGCTCCTTTGTGGTTTGAGTTATCGTTCAGGCACGGAAACTGTGCACAGGAAAGGCTTTGGAAAAGTCAGTCCATTTTGTTTCCGTGAAAATGAAGCGCTTCAGTATTACCGACCTCGAAAATATTCGTTCCAGAGAGAGGATTTGTCAAAAAGGTGCGGTATGTAACCGAGCATCGAAAGGTGAATCAACGAATTTGTTCAAATAACTGGACGGCTTCATTTTCATTTTGTTTTCACACAGTGAGTTTTTTCACAGTGGAATCGGAAATGCTGTTTTGGTTTTGAAATCGACATAAAAGAATGAAGTTGAATCTCAAAACGAACCAGAAAGTGTTCTATTCATACAGGGTTTGTCAAACTCAGCATCCTCATAGACGCGCTCAGAAACTAATGAAAGGGAGGCGCGAGGGTACGGGGTTGAAAACCTGTTTCATTTCGATAATTCTTACTTCAATCTCCTTCTGAATTGTGGGAGAAGATTCTGAGCTTTCTTCTACTGCTTCAGATTTTGAGCATTGAAAAGCATGCACAAATGCATAGTGGAACAGAACCTCGACATATGATATATGATAAGTGATATATTCTGTACATAATATAGAATAGTTCCAATAGTAAACATCTATCTTGCAGTTTTCCGTGACATATCCGGCCAGAAAGTAGTCATAGTGACTGATTTTAATATAAAGATTCACTGTATTCATTTGGAACTAGTACAAGCAAATTGTGATAGATATAAATAGAACATACAAGGAATTCAGTCCACGTCAAACATGAATGCCGCAAAGTTCCATCGAGAGAAAATCAATGTATATACAAGAGAGTAATTATTATTTTCTCCTTTCAAAAATTTCATGACGTTCGGAATATGATATTCAATTCAAATATCTTGGTGCTTGATGCTTTTATTATGAGCGCACTGTGAGAAAACATTTCCAATCTAACCAGACATTTGTTTCGTATTCACTGTTGAACATTCATTCTGATTCCCTGTATGGGATAAATCAATTGGTAGTGTGAATTTCTGTCTACCCCTGAAGCGCTAACCCCCAGTTGAAAATGTTTAGAAGGCGAAGTGTTGAAAATGAGGCTACTTCTTTCAAAATTTCCTAGAAAACAGTTGATAATAGGTATAGAAAAACCTGATGCAAATACCAAGTGTTCCATTTGAAATGAGAAAATTGATGGCGACATTCGGCATTACCGGAAGTGATATGACTTTGAGAATATTTTCTACCGTGAGAAATCCTGTATACAATATTCAATAAGGGGTTGAAAAGTTGAGACTTTTAGAAAGATTTCCAACGTTCATGAATTTATCATGAACAAATTTCACAATGTATCTTCGTGGTATAGTGAACAATTTGATAGTTGTGAATGATGCGTTAGAAATTCTGAACGAAACATAGTACGATGAGAATCCTGCTTCAACAACCCTATATTGAATTCCTCGTATGTCAGAAGAACTAATCAAAATGTCGGCTAAATATGGCGTAATGTTCATATTTCATATCATAAGACAGCCTTTCAAGCTTGAATTCGTCTGAAAAGATATCGGTGCGCTATTTTCGAACATCAGAAAGTTATTTTGTGGCACTGCCTCAATGAACTAGAATGAAACAAAAGGAACTATCGCAGCAAGTCTGAACTTTTTGTGGGGTATCGATTAGGAGCAATCGGACACAATGAAAAATAGTTCTCAGCTAATTACGTTATTGGGCGTTGAAAGGAACTTTTCAGGATTACTGGCGCCATCTCTATTGTCTCAGATCCTTGAACAATATAACTAGAAGTTGTATCTGTGGAGAAATCGTATTGTCACCATGTTGTTGGCATCTCTTTGTGTAATAATTTGATTGAACTGAACTGTTCGTGTCACACTGTATCCAACATATCTCCTATAGTTTTTAACTCGAGGTTGGCAAAACTTTGGAGGAAATTAGAGAACCGTGCTCTCGGAAGTCTTCTTCGGAACTTCCTTGAACTCAAAGAGTTCACCAACTTTGTTCCAGTTTCTGATACATTTTATGCTAAATTTCATCATCACGTCTCAACACTTTGTAGTACAATATGGTGCTACTTCAGTGCATGCTTCAGACAATGAAAAAACGGTTGAAGCATCCATCATTTCGGATTTCAGTATGAAAATTTGGCTTTGTGGTAGTGTGGCTTCCTGAAGACTTGTCGTCGTTTTGATATTTCATCTACAGGATTTGTACTATTCACATCTCAGTATAGATTAATTACAGTATATTATGGCTTTGAAAATGTGTTTATTCATCGTCATTATTATTTATGACTCTTCCTAATCTGATTGAACTCATTGAATATAAAATGCATTTCGTACGAAGTAATATTCCTCACTAGATGTAATGGCAACTAGATGTAAAGCATCGGAAAAAACAAGGGGGTGATCTTTATTCCAGAATATCGAGTCAGGAAGTCGACCAAATATATTAGCACTCGCTTGAAACATGAACAATGCAGATAAAACAATGATGAGTAACGTAGTACGAAAATCAATCGGATGTACCCACTCAAATGATCTCATTGACTAGTTGGCTGGAGGTCATAGGTTAACATTTGTATATTCTTTAACCTGGATGTACAAGCGGCAGAAGAGCGATTTCAATGTCATCATAGCAACAACCATTAATAGATAGGTTTTTGAACTCCCTATCCCTAACCACTAGAAAAAGTTGTAGACTTCTGCCTACTCGATTATGTCCAATTTCGATTCCTCACTCAGGCTTTTCAAGATCGAAACTAAATGGCATCACCTTCGCTAATCTCGATGGTTATCATGGAAACTCTGGAAAACATGATCTGTATTTGAAATTCAACCTTAACGTGGAAATTCGACCGTTCATCCATTACTGTCAGATATACGCCATGATCAGTAAAAGCGAAAATTACTTCGCAAAATGAACGATCGTATCGCCATCTCTACCCAAGTGGTGCGGCCTTATTAAGGTAGTTTGATAGGTCCTCATGTTTTGGGAAGAAACAATCGAAGAGTTGTTGAAGCCTTGAGCCTTCCATGGTGTCTTCTGCTTGTCAACACGCTTTCAATTCATTTTATCACGCATATATCAGAAGCAGGCTCTCTGAGTGAAAAATCGAGCACGATTGATATTTACATCCCCATGATCATCAATTTTTTTGTCCAGCCAATGAAACTTTCAGATAATCTATGATGATTTTTCATGATGGAATGAGAATTGATATCTAGTGAATTTGAGAATGACACTATTCTTTTACTAAGAGTTACATTCTCTTCAAATCTTGACATTTTGAAACGACGTTGATTGAAACACAAATCAAATCAGAAATCAAGGTGATTTTTATCACACTTATTCTAGAATCTCAGGTAGCACTTTTTATCTGTCTCAGCTCATTTACTTCGATACTGGTGGATGTATTATGCGCATTCGCCAATTATTTTATTCTCATCAGAATGTAGTTGAGAACATCGAGGAGAACATTACATGCAATTCAATCTGTATGACTCGATACTGGTGGATGTATTATGCGCGTTCGCCAATTATTCCATTCTCATTAGAATGTAGTTGAGAACATCGAGGAAAACATTACATGCAATTCAATCTGTATGACTCAAGATATGATATTTTTTCAATCATAATATATTGACCTAGGGAATATCATATGGTCTTAGCGATCAGAAATACAGTTGACACAGAGACAGGATGATAAATACTTATGTACCATCGAAAGTCGAGTTCGTGCCATTGCACGGCAACTTGAGTATTAGAAGATAGTCAGAACAGAGTATTGTATTCAACTATCGACAAATTAGAAGCCATCAAAAAGAGCATTGTAATGATAAATAATTCATATTGACTATCGATATTTTGGTTGATAATTTTATAAGCGCGCTGAACCGATTTTGACATCTTGCACTACTGAACTACAATGATTAATATGAATATATATATTTCAGAATGAATTCAGAAGAAAATAGCCGTCATCGTGAAAATCTAATGGTACCTATTTGAAAATATTATAATGGAACAATTTCTGCTACTTCGTGTATTTGCTAGAGTTCTTCAACACACAATGCTAAAATGCAAGCCATGACACTTCCCAAATTGTCGCCAATCGATGTTGTATCCATGACATCGATCAACAATTCAATGAACCGTTATAATATCTCGTTATAGATCAGAGTTCAGGGGTGCTATTTTCGATTCGTAACATGCCTCTGAAAAGAGAGGGAAATATATAGCCGGTGTGTGTTGGAAAGATATTTCAGTTGGAATTTGCGTGTCTCCAGATCAATCATGAGAAATTGCATTATTATGTAGTAACTTCTGCATGAGATGTTGGTCACTTCATTCAGCGAATTTTTGCGATTCGAAAGATGCTGTATTTTCCCACAAAAAATATCACTCGTATGAATGTAGTTCAGTCGTTTTAAACTTGCACTGCATTCTTAATACTGGTGGCGCCACCTAGCGAGATTTTCTACAACTCCTAAAAACAATTTCTCTTCTGGTTTTCCGGCTCAATCGCATAGTTCCGCTAACGCTTCAGAGAAGGCGCCACTGATACAAATCCGATAGATTCCTGTATTTCCTTCGCTTGAATCGATCCAGGCGTCACTTTGGCTACAGGAATCCTGCTGGAAACGTTCCGACTCTAGTCACGCAAATAGAATTCTGCACACTTTGGGGAGCAGATATCGACAAAAAGCGGAAACGTGTGAGTCATATTGAATTCCTACATACGTTCGAATTTCAAACGCATACATATAATTCCATTTGTTTGAATTGCATTTCACATTTCCGCTTTCATCCCATTCACCAATGGAATACTTCGAAATAACGGATCGTGGAAAATTTCTTGATGATGTATAGCGAGGTGTGCCAGACTTGAATTAACTATAGATATTCATCAGGCGAGAGCACTGATGATATTCATTCAATTCGAAGAAGTTTCTTTTCCAAAATGAATCATGATGTGATTGTTGTTTGAATGGACAGTAATATTAGCCAAAAAAACGTCTTTATAGGTAATGATTATTATGGAACAAATGAAGAGTGATGGAGGATTGAAGCAAAGTTGAAATGTGATAATACACATTGAAAGATTGATGTTGCTTTTCACTCCAATCAATTTAAGCGTCTCAATGTTCGACTAAACAAACTTGTAAACTATAGCAATTCAGAATTTCAGCTCACTAGGTACCCCTCCGTATTTTCCTGAACACGATAGAATATCGAATGCATCACTCATCAGCAACGCATAATGTGTTAGATCTGCAATTCATTTATTTTCTAGCTTTTCGTGGGATTCTCTCTCAAGACAGAAAATACAATGAGATCGATTTTGACTCATACAAAACCGAAAAATGAAGAACAATCATCAAAAATTGTATCTACAGTATACCATGTGTTTGTGGAAAATATTATACCGGTGAAACCAGCAGGCCTCTATCAGTAAGGATGAAAGGGCATAAGAACAATATAAAGAAAAGATATACTGAAAAATCAAAATTAGCTGAACATATCCTTACCGAAAATGGACAACATATGGCCGACTGGGGTAATATTAAGATCATAGGGAAAGAAGACAACAACCAAAAACGGAAGATCAAAGAGCCTGCTCACATTCTCCTGAACGGAGACAATAATATTGCTTCTTGTTCAGTTGATATAGATAGAAATCGGCATCCACTTCTGAGAATTGAATATGAAAATGGAAAATTCGATATCAATTAATGAAAACACCTTGTGACCAGAATTCCTACGTCTACCAAACTGTCACTTTTCAGTTTCAAAACCGAAAACATATTGAAGAATTTTGCGAAGAGAAAAATATTTCAATTGTGTTGAGAACGGGAGCAGATTCGTTCCCGAAACGTCCAATAAGATAAGTAGAGAAACGAGGAGAGAAAATCCCACGAAAAGCTGGGACAGTATTTAACTGAAATTCATTTATTCACCTATCGCGGTACTTAGAGTTCTGAGCTACGAGTTTCTGTTAGTATGTTATATTATGTTCTGTTAGTATGTTAGTTATAAATTTATGATAGATCTATGAGTTATTTTCTGAGAATATTTTGTCAATGAACAAAATCCACCTACCTCCATTCCGGTTTCACCGGTAATGTCCCCAACTTGATGAGAACTCCGAAAGGACCACCCCATATATTTTCACTTTTTGGATTCTACGGACGATTCAAGGATCACTGAGTTTCGAGGCAAGAAAATAATACAATAATTTTCTTCTCATCTTCTCATCTCCTCTTGATTTTCAATATTGTCTCCAATGATATTCGCAATATCACCATTCCAACCGGGTGAATGATTTTTCGAATCAAATTCGAGAGTTCCTAAAAAATATCAAGCATTCAATCAATCGTATTTCTTCTGAAATTATCACAGTATGAGCACTTCATTATCATCTATGCCCACTCGTGATCATGTATCACTTAGCCAAGTGAAACATCTTTCAAGACCCACTTACCAAAATTCGCCTAGATGCAAATTGAAAAATGAAAGAGGATATCTTCGAAAGGTCATTTAATGAATAATAATAATGTTGACAGCACCGCATTTGACATGTCGTCATTCGTCAATTTGTGCATTGGTATGATACGAAGTTTTCTGAGCAGAATATCTTGCAAGATTCAAGGCAGCAAAAAGCAATTTAGAACGTACATTTTTATGCCGATAAAGGCTATGAGCGCATATCGGTAACTTCAACTATAGTTGTTTGACCGTACCCCAGGATCATGTCAATAGCAATGTCATTGTGGAGTTGTTCTCGAACTTTGTTATTCTACAACTTCTTTATAGTCTGTTGTCGGAAAAATGTATGTATTATCTACAAAAATGAGATATACACCCAGTTAACAATATGCTTCACTACCGGAGGACATCCACTATATAGATATTATTGAATATTTGTTGACATCCGTTTCCATCCATATTTCTGCATTCTGCATATCACGTTCTGATTGGTTTGTTAATTGAATCGCTCCATATTCATATTCTGTTGTATCATATTTTAATTTATCTTGAAATCCACCTATTCATAGTGACTAGTTCTGTGTGATGGCCGCAGGATATATATTTTTCATGATCGAATCCTGAGTTGAATCTGTTGTTTCGATATCGTCTGTCATAGAAGCGGAAGATAAACACTCAGTTATCATTCTGCGGAGCACCTCTCGTATTTCTATCTGAGGGCTGTTCTGTAATCTTGCCAAATAAGCAAAGTAAGATTAATTCCCCGATAAATCCAGAGTTATGGCCTAAAGTTAACCTCTATTTGAATTACGTTATTTTATTTGAAGTTATATATCATCTCTAGGATAGAACTTCCGCTGAACCCCATCAGAGTTCTTTGGAAAATATCAGATGTTTTTCGAGGCATATTCAACTGGTTAGTCGAAGATCCGATCTAGATTGCCCTCTTATCCGAATCTGGATGAAATGACAGCTAGAATGGTTGAAGTTGGGCTTCAGCAAACAATCCATCGCAATATGTTCATGGATGGATGTGGTAATTCTATATTCAGAATCGGTAATGAGTTCACAAATAGCACTGAGCAATCGAAAAATTAATGCAGAGATGACACAATAATTAGATTTGATTCCAAAATTAAATAGTCACGTTATTGAATATCAATACCTGAATTCACGGAGCTACGTCGGGCTAACAGTTACTATAGAGTACCTGTTCAGTTGACTCTACATTCTGGTGTTCTTTCATAGCTACAATAAGCAGTCTATACTATACTCTATACAGCTACTATAGTCGCTACTATACTCGTAACCATACGACATATTTTCATCAGATTCAGCTGAATATAATGTACATATTGAACAGATATCAACAAAACACAAAATATTTATATTCTGTCTGTATCTATCTATATTTCGGTGGGGCCACGAAGTGAAAGCGGACATGTAGTGAAAGCGGCCGTAAAGTAGCTATTTTTTTTTTATCTGTGGATAACACGAAAGAGAAACCTATAATGTTCGAGGAACATCGTGTTAGCCAGCGGTGGAATTTTGGGAGAGTAGGAAGGTGTTGGAATTTTTCTTGAAAGTTTGGAGGTTGTAAGCGTCAGGAAAGACTTCACTAGGCAAAGAATTCCATAACTTTGCCGTTCTATTGATAAATGATGCTTGGTATAGCGATGTTCGACAGGTCTCGAGCCTGACAGTGTAGGGGTGACCAGCTTGAGCTCGTCTGGTTTGTCTACTAGGAATCGCGCGTGGTGGCATGATAGATGATATTTTCGTTGAGCACCGACCAAGAAAGTACCTATAAAAAAGGCAGAGATCGCCGACCTTTCTACGATGATCTAGAGAGGTCAATGATTTGGTGGGTGTTGTATCATCGACTAGGCGGATAGTTCTCTTCTGAATTGAATCTAAGAGCTTCAGCGTATGTTTGGGGGCTGAGCTCCAAACATGTGAACAGTACTCCAGGACAGGTCGAATTTGTGCTAGGCGGCGTTCGAAAACTTTTCAACTCAAGAACTCTTTAAGATCCGTGAATTTTTATTCAAGTTTTCAGTTGATATTCCAAATATAAATTCATTTCTCAAATTTTGTTACCTGTTCATTCTCAATTGAATAATCATTCTGTCATTCTCACATCATAACTCTGAAGAGTGATACTGTAATAAAACAGCAATCAATAATAAAGTAACAATAGAAACTTGCTCTGATACAGCGTTTGACAGTGATATTTCTAGAATCAATTTGCAACCTTCAGTTTGAAATCTGAATATTTTGAGGAAATACATCAAGGTGATCAGATCGTACAGGAAATATTATATAGTTACATATTTTATATCTACATAGTTTCACGAATAATTATCTCAACCTATCGGATATTTTCCATTTCTTGTGAAAATATACTTTCTGTTCCTGTCATTAGATATTATTCGATTCGTTTGATTTCGCGTCTTCTGAACGACGTAAAGCTCTCTGGGTTTCGGTACATGATAATGAATTATATTCCACTCTCCTGCACCTTGCGTTTAGCTTCACACAATCTGCTGAGGCAATGTCATCAACCCTACACAACAAACTGCCGCTTTCCTGACAACAAAGCGAAAATCGCCGCAGATTTTCGATTGTTTTTCGCTGATGAAGTTGCTCGAAGCGCTCCTTAAGCAAATAAACATAATTGGAACAACAATGACCCGACGATCTCCTACTCAGATATGAAAACAGATGCTGGCTAGAACCTTCCGAGCCAGATTTTAGCGAAAATAGGCAATGGGCCGTAATTAACGCGCGAGGTTGAACAAATAGAGGTTTCGCTTATTTATTGAAGAAATCGACATGACTGGAACGGTCAATATTTCGTCGATTTCTATTCCTATGTAATACAGTTTCAAGTCGGTATACAGGGTGTCCCAGAGCTACATTTCATTCATTTCATTTGAGTTATTTGCACAGAAAAAGTTAAAAAAAATACTTGTCGTAGGAGACCATGATCTCGTTCATGCAGCAAAGCAAAATCCACCCCCTGTCAAACAACCCCCGAGACACCACCACTCACTTTTGTTGTCCAAATTGCATCCCCACGGTTTTGGTTCAACTCACAGCCCGTTTCATTTCTAATTCAATGATGTATCATGGTAGATATAATGGCATGCACAATTATGGCGAATGAAAACACAAATGAAATATTAATTTATGAGCTCATCTGTGTTTTGAATAATATATTGTAGTATAGAAATTGTTCAAAATGTTGGCCAGCATTTGCCACACATGCATCAAATCGCCTAATCAGCATGCGAGTACAGGAAGCTCTAATCATTTCCTGAGTAACGGTATTACAAGCCTCAGAAATTTTCTGAGAAGAATTTCATAGGAAGAAGTACAGTGGCGTGAGATCTGGAGAACGTGCAGGCCATCGAACAGGTCCACTATCTCCAATGTACCCTCTAAGGAATTCAATTTTCTCGATTAACTATCTCCTGTACTACATATTATGATACATCGTTGAATGGGATGACCCATCAGGAGCTAGGTAACCCCCTGTAAATTCATCAGTTCATATGGAATTGAATGAGCTAATTCCATATCAGAAACGATACTTTCCAACACTCGTTTGATGAATTCTATTCACCTGATCGAAAGGAAGTGATACCAACCCCTTCTCAAATACCTCTTTTTTTTTCACTAACTGACTGACCATCCGACTGATAATAATTATATTTCATAAGGAATAAAATCAAAAGAATAGTTCGCGTTCGCAGAGAACAACTTTACCATGATTTTCGCCTCGAATCGCTTTGTTATGTGCAAATTTCGAAACGTTGCCCTGTATAGAATCAAAAATGATAATTCGCCTATGAATGTCATGACTATTCTGCTATGAAGAATTCTCGAGTCTTTCGTCTTGACTTTGCAATTCTGTTCCTTCATTAGCTACTTCAACCTGAGGATAAAATTCTGGTGAAGGGTGTGCCATATTTTTTCGTTACTTTGAGAAAATTTGGACTTCTAATTCCTTGTCCTGAAATTTTGCCGTCATATCATCTATTGAGGTGTGCTATTTGGTGTTGACCTCCCCTTCAAATATCACGTTTGTGGATTTTTAAACAATTTAACTTCGATTTGTATTGCTCTAGTCACATCTTATACTTGAACCTCCATTGATTTTAGAATATCTTGGAACATTCCTGACTAAGAATAACTAAGAGTAGTCTATATCTTCAGATATCTTCAAGCCACCCATCACCTGGGAAACTGAAGGAAGTAGATGAAATATTTCGTTTTATATATATCACGCTATGAGAATGAACCAACTCAAACGAAACTTTCATGCAGATTCCATCGAAAGCTTTTATTAGGTATCAATTAGGTATAATTTCGGATGTTTCTGTGAGCCATCTATATCTATATTTGGTGCGTCATTCGAGTCTTACAACCCGAAAATTTGTAATAAGGTCAAACCAAATTCAATTTATTGGTTATTTTGAAACTTTCTCTGATTCATTTCGTTTGGTTATCCCCACAAGGTGAGAGCAAGCGGGTGGCGCCTTCATATTCATATATTACCCTTTCAATTATCTCATGAATAATTTGAATTCAGTTGAACCCTCAATTCGCGGTTGAGGTGTGAACGCTAAACGAAGAAATTGAGAGAATTTGCTGGTATATATTTTCTTCAACATCACAGGATTCGAATGATCAGAATGATCTATATTTAGGTAGATTTTGTTGTTACCATCAATGAAAAGGACTGTAACAGCTCATATATGGTATAAAATATACGTGGATCGACATCAATCATATGAAAATAGTTCCAAGATGCTTGGAATTCAATCAACAAAAAGAATACTGTCTGTAAATTCTTCGAGGAGGTGGTACATTCATTTTTCAGTTTTTGATGGGATTTTCTCTCCTCGTTTCTAAAAAATAGAGTAGAAGTTATTAAAAATTATTGCAATATATTTGTAGTAAGGACAGATTTAGGATCCGTCCCAAAATGCCACTGCGCTTGAAATTAAACCTTCAGATACCTAAAAGAGAAATTCTCTATTGGTCAGTGACACCTTGTTTTTGAAAAAATTTCACTTTTCAGTGTCAAAATCGGAAACATCGAAAAAAGTTTACGAAGAAAAATATTTCAATTGTATTGAGAACGGGAGCAGATTCGTTCCCGAAACGTCCACCAAGATAAGTAGAGGTTTTATTATTATTAAATATATTTGTATTTCCAAATTTTTTCAAAAACAAGGTGTCACTGACCAATAGAGAATTTCTCTTTTAGGTATCTAAAGGTTTAATTTCAAGCGCAGTGGCATTTCGGGACAGATCCTAAATCTGTCCTTACTACAAATATATTGCAATAATTTTCAATAACTTCTACTCTATTTTTTAGAAACGAGGAGAGAAAATCCCATCAAAAACTGGAAAATGAACAAAAAGAATATTGAAAATTCTTGAAGAAAAATAATGAATTGATTCTTATTGAAGATACTGTGATACTGACAAACAGCGCTATTATCCTAGAAATATTTTTTTGAATTTATTCAAGATCCAATGAAATAATGTACCAAAAAGCTTCGTTGAATGAACTACCAATGGAACATAATCAAATTCTCAATCATTTCGAGATCACTGAAATATGCCCTATATCAAATCAAAACTGTCATGCTTGACTCATCTGAATAATTCATTAACGAAGTTGTTTTCCAACCGATCCTGAATTTTCCGCCATGGAAGGTAATGTTATTAAGTCTGTGAAATTTCTTTGGAACGAGATGTTGTATCACTTCCGGATGAGTTTGTTCTTCAACCGATCCTGAATTTTCCGCTATGGAAGGATACGGAATATGATGAAGCCTGCGAGTTTCCTCAAAACTAGAGGTTGATTCACTTTTAAATGAAAAACTAATCTCATCGTGCCAATACTTATTTTTTCCTTATAGCGGTATCTGTGGAAAAAAAAGAATTCCATGAAATGACACTTGACAGGCAGAAAATCAAGCAGGTGGTATCTCATTCAATCGATTTGGGTTTCCTAATGGATCGCGCATATTCTGGTCCTGAAGCACTATTCCGAAAAAGTGGAACCATGATGGGTAGTCATTCTCTCGACACAATGTTATCGAATGAATTATTATATGATTAAAAGTCTCGGGTTTCCTTCCTATTCAACTTGCCAACAAAAGGAACTTTTCACGTACCAATTTTATTCACGAATCTCCTATATTCTGTTTCGCACAATAAGTTCACAATGGTTCATTCAAGCTATTCGGAAAGGATTTCCCCAAGCATAATTGAGTATTTCATGTGATAATGGAATCGGTTCATCCACTCTGTGTTGAATGAATGGCATATTTGTTGGCACCCTCTCCGATCCTAATGTATCTGGCCTATAGCTCGTTATCACGTTGCAGGTTTGCATTTCAACATTGTGAATGTTTAACGTTTTCACACTTGGTATTACACTCGATATTCGGTTTTTCAGTTGATAGTTCAATATACAATCTCATGCATGCAATATACAAAAATGAGTTCCTAATTTGGCTGATGGATGGAATTATCGATATGATACTCCGGAAGTGTAACACGCTTATTATGAAGCAAAACCGTCTCAAGAATAAATATTCCAGGAAGAGTGAGAATATTGATCTAATGATACTAACTATGTCGCTAGACTACCTCAACCACCTGCGACCGTTAATATATATATATCAAAGTATTAGGTCTGTGAAAGGAAGTTATAGAGGAAATTTGTAGTGAACTGAATAATGGATGGAAAACTTTGTTGAATGCAAAAACATTGTTTTAGTGAATCGATTTTTGAGGAAGTTTCAGACAAGAAAAGAATATTTGCGATCCGAAAAAAATTTAATTGAAAATCGGTACTATGACCGAAGAGAAAGAGTGGAATGAGAATGATGATGAATCTGATGATCTACAAATGAGATCTCAAGTTTTTACCCATCCGAAACCTGCCGATTTGAATTTGAGCTTTTTATTTTTCAATAAAACGCTCACAACGTTGGAAAAGAATTGTTCACAATGTTGGTAATTTGATTCGTGGGCTTATAGTCTTATAGTGAAATGGAAACGATGTTCGTCATTGATACTTTTTGAAGAGGTCGTAGCTCCCCTATAATTGTCTCATACTCCTAGAAACTTCTTCAACCACCATCATCAGAGTTATACTCGAACATTGGAATGAGACATTAACACACAATAATTTAGTAGCTGTGTATTATTTGTAGAAACAATACACTGGAACTGCAACGAATATTCATACCGTGCTTTCATTTTGTGGATGTGATAATCCCATATGCTGGGTGGCCCAATGAAAATAGAACAAGGCCGATTCGACATAGTTATCGTTCTCAGGAAGAAAAAAACGCTCGAGCCAGTCGATTTTTATTCCCAGGGAGAAATATTTTGGGCATGTTTTCAACTTTTTCACTTCAAAACACTCGAAGGGGTGAGCTCCAACCCTTGAATCTCAAATGGCAATGGTCAAGTAATGCATCATTTTGAAGGTAATAGAAATCTCTTACGCTTTCTTGTTTTTGGAATTCAATGCAGTAGTTCTCGAGAGAAAACGTTAATGAAAATAATCGGCTAGTAATGGAAAGTAACGCTTTCTTTCCTTTCATCACTATTTCTCATTCTGTAGTTAGAACGATGTTCATCTAAGAAGTGCCTAATGTGTTTTTCCGAATCTTGTCCTATCCAACATTACATAAAGAATCATTAATTTCAATGTCAGCTCCTTGATCTCTCAGTAAAATGCATGCCATGTTCCGTTTTGATTGGGCCACCCTGTAATAGTACTTCTAATCTGAATCGTTCGTTTTCTCGCTATTTTCTTTATGTAGAGTGTCCCAAAAACGAACCGATAAACTTCGAGAGGGAATAGGGTAAATCCAAACAAAGTTCTTTCTCGTTTGATGAACAGTTATATAGTTCACGCATACTATATATAGACTATATACTATATACTATATACTACATACTATATACTAGGTGAACCAATGAAAACGAAACAAGGCCGTTCTCAGAAAAAAAACTGCTCGAACCGGTCTATTTTCATTTCTAGCGTGAAATATTTTGCGCCTGTTTTCAACTCATTCACTTCAAAACCCTCGGAGGGGTGAGCTCCAACCCTTGAATCTCAAATGGGATAAGGGGTCAAGTGATACATCATTTTGAAGGTAATCGGAATCTCTTACTAACGCTTCCTTATTTTTGGAATTTAATGCAGTAGTTCTCGAGAAAACACGTATAATCGGCTAGTGATGGAAAGTAACGTTTTTCTCTCTTTCATCACTATTTCTCATTTTGTAGTTAGAGCGATGTACATCGAAGAAGTGCATTATGTGTTTTTTTTAACCCTGTCCTATTCTAGATTACACAAAGAATCATTCATTTCAATGTCAGTTCCCTGATCTCTCAGTAAAATGCATACTTTGTTTCGTTTTTATTGGGCCACCATGTATATCAACATCCGTTGCGAGTGGATGTTGTTAATTTAAGCCTTGGCGGTCTAAGGTTGTTCGCGTTTCTTGTTGGGTAATAGTTGCATGGGTCGCATACGATTCAATATTGTTGCGGATATGTATCAAGATATTTGAAATCAATAGTGAGAGTTGAGTTAGGTTCCTGAACTGTTTGGAAGGTGGTTTACAATGTTCATTATATGTTGCCCCAGCTGAGGTATGGAGTGCTTTTTTCTGCATACGGAAAGCTCTTGAGTGAATGAATTGGAGTTGAATTTGTCCACAGTAAGATTCCATATGATAGATGTGACTGGAATAGGCTGTAATCAGATATGATTAATACGTCCAACACTTTTTTCAGTAATGTTGACTTTGGACAAGAGTTGTATAGCAAGTTTTTTGCAAAGCCTATCTACATGATTTTTATCTTGGACCGTCATCGAGAACTATGCCTAAAAGTTTCATGCGGTGATTAGATGTTGAATGAGAGTTGGTTGAAAATAGGATTTCTCGTGTCCAATCTTTGTTGAGTCGCAGCATTTTTGCAGAAAACCTCTCACCCACTAGTGTTGTTGTATCATTTGGATAACATACACAAATATCAGGCAATGAATAGCTGAATATATCATTGATATGAATTACAAATAGAATGGGACCGAGAATGGGACCCTGAAGAACTCCGTGCTCATACCTAACATCAAAGCAATCATTTTCAATATAGACAGTTTGCTTTCTGAATCGTCAATTAAGATAAGTATACTGTCTGTAAGTTTTCCTAGACAATAGCACTTCTTGTTCAGTTGATATAGATGGAACTTGGCACCCACTTCTGAAAATTGAATATGAAAATGGAAAATTCAATATCAATTAATGAAAACACCTTGTAACCAGAATTCCTCCGTCTACCAAATTGTCACCCTTAATGTCAAAACCGACAGCTCATTGAAAAAATTTTGCGAAGAGAAAAATATCTTAATTGTGTTGGGAACGGGAGCAGATTCGTTCCTGAAACGTCCACCAAGATAACTAGAGGTTTTATTCTTATTGAATATATTTGTATCCCCAAATCCTCAGAAACAAGTATCACTGACAAATAGAGAATTTCTCTTTTAGGTATCTGAAGGTTTAATTTCAAGCGCAGTGACATTTTGGGGCAGATCACAAAATCTGTCCTTACTACAAATATATTGAAATGATTTTTGATAACTTCTACTTCATTTTTTAGAAACGAGGAGAGAAAATCCCACAAAAAGCTGGAAAATGAGATTAGTATACTTCAACAAACTGCTTCGATTTCATTCGTGAAATTGACACTGACACTAAATGTAATGAAAGTAAACACATAATATGGTCTCATACAAGTGACTCAAGGCTTCCATTGGTTATTCATAGATAACATAAAGAGCAATCTGATGCTTGATTCACCTTTTCGTTTGCTCTGAACAGTGTTCAAATGAATGCAGTGAACTATTTACTTTATTGTACACTGCACCCCATGAAACATACATTGAAAAATAAACGTGAACAGCTGCATCAGAAGTATATTATATTTCGTTTCGAATTTCCGCGAGGCAAATATTAAAAGCTGCATGCACCTTCATCTATTATTTACGATTATGATTTTCGCGTTCCAACAAAGGGAGGGAGCTTCCTCACCCACTTGATCATCTTTTTCATTGCTGTCGTTTCACAGGCAATTGTGAGAAATAGTGTTCATCATTTTTATACGACAATCGAGTTTCTCATAAGAATGGCTCATTCAACTCGTATATGCGAAACGCTTTTCGTAATCAGTTAATATTCCAATGCCCCGTAAAGATTTCCAAGTTAGCAAAAACACGGAATAACGTTCCAGATATTTCTTTTTAATGATTAACTCTGGAAATGCTCATGCCGACGGGCACAACTTTGAATTGAAGTTTATTTTCTGTTCAGAATGGATGGGGAGCGGAAATGAGTTTGTATTTCGGCACTTATGCTGTCACTTTTGTTTGAAGAATCCATAGATTATATATTCGAAAATGTTCAATTCCTACTATGTTTTGTGAAAAGAGAAGTAGAGTTCCAGGTGGAACTGAGAATGATTATCCGATTGGAGTAATACGAGAGCTCATTATTAGAACTGCGAAATGAGAGTGAGTTATATCTTTCAAAATTCTATTTTCTTATATTTCAGCAAAATATAAATATTCTGTAACGACACTCTCAATTAACAAAAACTATTGAAATTCACCCTATGAAGAGAGAAAAGCTAATGTACAGGATTTTCCCGTATATTTTAGCACCCTAACCTATACAAAGGATATTTCGATAGTTATCCAAAAATTATGAGGGAAAAAATTTCATTCATTCATTTTTTTTTCTCAACCATCAGAATTTCTTGTCGAAAATTCAAATGTCATATTTTCACATGTTGTAATTCCTTCCAATGGGACATCCTGTACCTATAGACAGTATTCAACCCTGAAACCTGAAAAGTGCTGTTTTTTTTCTCATTTCAGAAATATATGGATGTGGTTTATTACATCCATCCGTTTCCGAAGTATTGGCGTTCGAATATTTTCGGAAATGTAATAACTATATTAATGTACACTGAAACATAGGTGGGCAATGATGGGACCTAATGCCATTTTTGTTGTTCACCTATTAGGAGTAAGTTGAATTGAAATTTTCAAACATTCCCTATGGGTGTAGGGTGTAAAAATATACGGGATATGTACAGGCTGTCCCATTTTCGATGTCCTTACGGGATATCTCGCATATTTTTGAAGATACAGATTTGCGGTTTTCGCGAACGTTGGCTACTTTTTTGTGCAACTCACGAAACCGTGAACAGAATTTCCATAGCCCGTTTCGTTCCTGAGATACAGGGCGAAATTGAAAATATTGCATTTTGGGACCCCCCCTGTATCTCAGCTATCTTTCAACTTAGAAGAAGAGTAAGAACTGTTTCATTCACAATTTTTCACGTAGAATCCAGTGGCGTAGTGAGAGTTATATTTTTGAAAGTTATATTTTTTTCTAATAGAACACCCTGTATATTTTTCAATATTTGAAACAAGAAAGCTTTGCGCTTTTCAAAAATATATAACACTGATATTTTGAGTATTAGTCCTGTATTTGGGTAACAGTGGTTGCCAACGATGGTTGATGATAAATAATGCAAATTTTCGATTTTCATGACTGTCGAGTCACTTTGTTAAATCGAATACATTCACTCACATTGACACGCTTCAAAGGTGCTTCGAAAATGATAAAAAAATTATTTGCGATGTTAGGTAAAAGGCTCTCGAAATGAGAGGAGTGAAAGATATGAAGCGAATTGATGATCATCTCACCAATCGATTTTGAAGTGGTACCTTCATAAAAAATGTGTATTATGGGCATTTCATTATCAAATGCCGAATAGTTCCTGATGAGTGTCGTCGTACAGAGGACGAACTACGACTAACGCAACATTGTGATGAAGTACAAATGTACGGAATTGAATATGGGACAAATTCGAGAGTATCTGAAAGATTGCACATTTCCGTTGTATGGCAATTAGACGACATCACCGCCATTGTAGTCTTTGGTAAATATCATCAAATCTTGTTTCCAAGTAAATAGTTTCGACAGTGAATAACTTCGGAGTGAAGAGTCCCGCCCTTCTCAATCGTGCACAAGTTTCATCCCTTCAGATTTCAGAATTGAAGTGACGATAATATATTCCACAAGTTGATACAAGTAATAGGGCGGCTGGGATTTATGAGTGAATGAGATGTATTTATGGCAGAAAATTAGGATACTTAACATAAACGTAACCGAAGATGGCTACGACAAAGATTCGAGAATTTCTCTCATGAAGAAGTTATTCATAATAATCTCCGATAAAATGCATCGTTATCAAGTTAAATGGATTATGGAAAGTATATGCGAAATTGCTGTGTAATATAAAAAAATAATGTGCAGTAAAATAACTCCATCTGTGGAAACTATTTTCGTGAATACTCCTTATCAAAATAACCTCAAACATTTAGTTATGACACATTACAACAAATGTGTAGTGAAATAACCTTATATGTCGAAGCTATTTTCGTGAATACTCCTTATCAAAATAACCTCAAACATTCAGTTATGACACATCATAACAAATAAAAATCTGAATGAGTCTACAAGGATTATTACTTCACCTCATTCAAAAGGCACTAGCCTCCTTAGGAGTCAAATTTCGACGTACGTTCATATATAATTCGGTCTCCATTTTTCTCCATAGACTCATCTTTCTGAGCACTCTGTTTTTTCGACCTCTACTTTATCCAGCAAGGCCATTCAACCTTGGATTATATGTATTTGTATTCTTCATTCATGTATAAATTCATGGGATCTGACAAAAATGTTTTCATATCATCATTAACATACTGCTTTAGATATCACTAAATGAACACACATCTTAAAGTCTGTGTAAACAGACTTCTTTGGGGTTCATCAAGTGTTTATTCTGATTTCAACCTGTCTACCTTAATTATCATGGATCTCGTATGTAATGATTACTGTTCAATGAATACTATTATTATTATTATTATTATTATCCTGTACATACATATTATATATCGTATAAACTCTGTGTATTCAACCAGATTGTATTTTAGTAGTCATCTCAGTTATATTGAAATCATATGTATACCATCAAATATTTCGCTTCTTCATCCGCATACGTTCAGTAATACTTTTCCAATAAATTAAGGCTAACGATCGATATGATCCCGTTCGACCTGAAACAGCGCTTTCCCATTTCGATGTAAAACCATTATTTTGATTTATTACTTTTTCCACAAGTGGAAATTCTCATAGCAAGCAATCATTTCTTCGCCTCAGTTCACGTCAAGACACAAAAAAGCACAGAGAAAACCAGTAATTGACCCAAACAAGGAAAAACTAATTCGATGTGTTCGCTGACATGGGAAGTTTACTTTCTCCTGCCAAAACCATATATCACGAAATAGGATTGCGGAGGGATGTGCGTCTTCATGTTGGAAATCGAATGCAGGTTATTTGATATGTTCAGGAAATGCTTCAATTATTTTTCCTCTTTATGAGAAAAACGTCTTCCATTTCCTGGAGGTAAAGAATCAAACCGTTATGATTAACGATTCATGAAATACCTACCTACCAAGCAAGTGAAGCAATATTACCAAACCTATAGATTTTCTTCTCAGTACATATATTGCGGTATTTTCGTGATCAAGACAGCTGATCATCACATCTTATTTGATGTATGACAACCTGATCTGACGATTCAACGTGTGGATAAATATTATGTTATCATTCGCATGACCAAGTCGGATGAAACGGTTCAGTATTACAGGCAATATCTTGGTAACAATTTCTAGAAACTCTTTGAAAAATATCTACAGATCATTCTATATATTCTTCATTTCCCAAATGAGAGCTGATAGCTGTTCGTGTTATTTGTTAAGAGACATCACCTCAAATTGTAAAACAGAATTCTCAAAATCTCAGGCTACTCACTGCATGGATTATATTTATGAAGTAATGATAGTTCCACACAATGAGATGTGAATTTTCATAGTTGTCAACACCATTCCAATCATTTCTTCTTTGCATCAATACCCATGAATATCCTCTGATGACTTTCAATTTCCGTGGTAAATTGATTCAGTGAATCAAAGGGAAATATTAGAAAAATAAAGCACATGATTGATTCTCTCATCATGTATCTTCAGATTAGTTAGTAATTCTGGGTCATCATGAATCTATGCATTCATGTTAACGATTTCTTTTCATTTCAACTTTCCTAACCTAATGACTCTTGATGTAATGTATTGATATATCATTTGGTGAGAAAAATTCATGATCTCCTTCCGAAGTGAACATTCAAGAACGTAATATATTCCAGAAAGTGACTACTGTGGATGATTTGGTAACCGAATCCATCTTAAAATTCAAAGTAAAACTATATTTACATACATATCGACACAGAGCTTGGAGGTTCCTTTCAAGAAATCACGGGATACTCGAGATCTTCGTTCCGGAAGGTTCGCTCTTGTTGCCCCGTTAGAATGATTGAGAATGACCCGAAGGACTGATGTGAATTTCAAATCAGTGTCGGGTCGCGCCAAATTGGTGTTTGCGGAGATTTGTGGATGTAGGACTCGAAACGTCCCGCGCACATAGCAGTGCATTTCTCAAGATGGATTTGAGGTGGTTGTCTATCATTAGAGATTATTGAGGCCATTTTCCAACCTTTTTTCCGAAGAATTCTAGTAATAGGCTACAAATCTTTTCTCAAGAATGATGATTCAGAAAATCCCATTCTGAAAAGTAACTCCACATTTTTTTGAAAAACCTATATTTTCATAAAATAACCATTGTCACACGGCTAGACTGAGACAGAAGCTTATTAATATGCATATACATAAAAAAAACAATATAGTTCTTCGGCCAATTACTAATAATCTCATCATCAACATTTCGTTATAACTTATTCATCATGTGATTTCACATAATATGGAATCGAAATCTGCAACACTCTTTGCGTTGGACGTGACCAATTCGATGAGACAAATAACGCAACTGAAAATATCGATAATTCATTTGAAGTATGCAATTTTTCTAGCCACTGATCCTTGAGAGATATTCAGATGCTAGATCCTGCTTGCGTTTTGAATTTTTCTCAAGAATCAAGAAATTCTGTCAATCAACTGACTTTCCAATTGAGTACAATGAATTCCACATGCCAAATGTGAGACGCATTCGACCGGATCTGAGTTATTTTTTCACTGCTGAACTCAATTATTGTCCATTACACAGGGTGTTTCGTGATATGTGGGATACACTCATATAGGTTCTCGGAAAAATGATGAAAGTTCCTATTACGAATGTCCATAACTCTTTTATTGCTACAGAGTGCGGAAACTTTCGAGCATTTTTGAGCATTATTGAGTAAATTCAGTTCAATTATCTCAATGCATGTGAAGGCTATGGAGAAAACCAATATTTTCCCAATATTTCCCACACTTCATAGCTAGGAACATAGGTTCATTACTGTCCTTCCGTGCGTAGCCGAAATTTGAAAACACGAATAACAGAAATTTTTCAATATTTTGTCTTTAAATAGTGGTCGCAGATAAGGAAAAACTGCAAGAGAACAAAAAGATTCTGAACGAACCATATAGTAGTATATTGAACATTATTTCATCGAATCCACCAGTGGCGCACCACTAAAATGTTCAGGTTAAAAAAAGGGGTTGTGAGCCCTGGAAAATTGTCTTCCTGTATGTCATCAAGACTATTTGTCATGCCCGAAAATGAGAGCCCAACAGTGTGACCCTCATTCCGAATTCGAGATGGATGTCTTGAAAAGTTCAGGAACTATGAGGAGATAACTTAAAAAGCCCCTACTAATCATGATGGCTTTATAAAAAAAATTATCACCTAAGATTCAGCACTTAACATTTAAGACTTTACATTTAAGACAGATGGAACATGGGAATACAATTGTTCATGTTATAAAACCATTTGAGACTTTCCATTTAACAGTTATCATTGTTGAATTATTGAAATTATTGTTAAATGGCCATAAATGAAAATGAGATGTGCACATGTTTCCCATGATCGGGAGAATATTGTCAGTGTTTTAAGGATTTTTGCAGATTTTTGTCATGGGTATTATTACTCTAACCAGTTTTTCAATGCTTTCGGCGTTTGGAATTCATTATTCAATCAATAAAAAGAAACGTCAGTATTCACAAACCTCAAATGATTTTCAAATGTTGAATATTTTTATAACCTAAGCCATTACAATGTCTCAAATCTTGAAGTGATGAATGCTGAATGTCAAATGTTGAAAGTTTTTATAAAGCCAACCATCATTTATTATCAGAAATAGATCTATATTTAATGAAAATAAAATATCCTCGAGAGCAATCCGCAGTGTTTGGCAATTGAATGCAGATATCTCTCAACAATCAGTAGGTTGTTATAATACAATTTCATTATATGCTTTCAAGTCATTGATTTCCAATCAGTTTTGTATTTATCACTTTTTATTCACGTATTTCCACGTGATCACTAAACCACCATTATTTTGCATGACGATGTTAGAATAATCTGTCGAAACGTCGACTTGTAATATGTATGGAATTTTATCGTGTCTGAACACTATATCGGCAATTCATATTCTGTCGAATAGAGTCTTTTCCTAACAGAGTAGTATAGGCAGTGTTGAAATCGAGGTTGAAATGAATTGAATGTTTTTGTTTGCGTGCTCTTCTTCCTTTCATTATGAAACATCATCTTCAAAAAAGGTATGACTTTGCAGATTTTTCACTTGAACAGCTGGCCTTGGTTTAATCGTGAAAATGGTTGCAAACATACGTTTCAGCGCACTGAAAGCTACACACCTCGTTTCTACTCATGACTTGAATTGCTCTACTAACCGAAATGACCTCTGGAAGCATGCACCACACCCCATATTCCTTGCCTGATTACGTTGGCAATTAATTGAGCTTGCCAAAAGCGATAACCCAGGAAAAAACAAACCATTTCGTGTGATGAACATTAAAATTGTGCATTAAGAGAGTCCAATTCAGGAACCTTTCAGGATACTAACCGGAACTCTCTTTTTTTCTTGTTTTTACACCACACTGATGGCATCGCCTTCGGCGAACTAATCCGAAAAGATATTCGGGAAGGAAATGTGTCACTGGAATTTTGCAATTTAGATTCGCTAATACTGCTTTGAAGATGGTTGGCGCAAGTAGATATCCGGAGGCGGAAACTCAAATGAAACGTAATTTGTTCTTCGGAAATTGCGAACTTCGGTTATTGCTCTAATCACGCGGGTTACTTGATCCTAATGGATTTTTTCTTTCGTCAGAACGTGATTTTTGATATATCCGTACGTCCTCATAAATCAGGCACAGAATCAAACGATCACATCCAGTTTTTTCATCAATTATGAATGTATAACTCACTTTATAGATTACATTGTAGAATATATCATCTCCAGATATTCATATTGGAACAGTAATATCGATGGAATGAAAGAGGTATGGGTTTTGTAAATATTTTTTCCTATGACTGTTGAAAGATAGACCATCTCCTATAAAATTTTGGTTGGGTAACTGGATGCATTACGAAAAACAAGCCACGCCCCGTGTGTAAGAGCCTTTACAGTACGGGCTATGGCCAATCACCGACAAAGTAGATTTATTACCTACAAGACACCAGTTGTACAAAATTGAAATGGAATATAATATGGGGCATGCAGTGCTAGCCTCTTTTTTGTATCAGCAGCTAAACAAAGCATCCTCTTTTCGGTCACATTCGTTCATTCTAAGAAACACAATTTCAATGACAAATTATCTGAATATTGAGACATTACGGGCGAAAATATTCTATAGATTCCTCATACGATTGAATGGTGAAACCGAAGTCTTAGAAGAAGTATAGTATTCCACTCTCGTGTGATGCCTATTACACATTCTCATGACTAATAGCCATCATTACACGCTGTTTTGTGTACGAGTGAATCCATATCCGTTATAGTCATATTCAGAATGTCTGTAAGTTATCCGAGGGGTGGTATATAAATATCTTCTAGATTTCTTGGGATTTTATCACTACCAGTGCTAATTTAAGAGAGGAACTTATTTGTCTCTCTTGTTCAGAAAATGAAAGCAGATTCCTTCCCAAAACGTTCACAACAATGCGATTTGCATAGAAATTTCGACAATAATTATATATATTCATTTTCCAAATGTGCAGTTACACTTTGGGGCAGATCATCAATCGGTCCTTACTACAAATATATTGAGATGATTATTCTAATTTCATTCATTTTTTAGAAACGAAGAGAGAAACTTCAGAAAAAGTAATGGAAAAATAGTTATGAATATGATTTTAAAATACATGACATGTACGTACTATCTTTGACTATGAGTATTTTAGTATAACTGAATGATATAGTATACCAGAGAATTTTACTCTCATTTGGAGCTTCGATGACTGAACCAGTATATTCTATGAAATATTTATGGAAGTGATATCATATCATATCATGTGATATTACGTATTTGAAACATGCCAATAATCAATCTCATCTGGTATAGTAATAGATGTATAGAAAAATATTCATTTTGAGTACTTCGCCAAGTTCTGACTATCACCAATGGATTCGGGATGATAGACCTGAAATTCGACCTGCCATAAAAAATCTATTAAAGTCACTAGATTCGACATGAAGCAAATTCCAATAATTCACGCGGCATTTTTCATCGAGTGTGCAAATCAAATATTCATAACAAAAGAGGACTGAATCCAATCAAAACGTTTCCGAAAAATTCGAGTAATTGTTATGGTGTTCAGGGAGAGATTGATCAAAAAATTCATACACTGGTGAAAAGTAATTCTCCTGGATATCAATATAGCGGGACTAACAAATGATATTGATGAATCAGCGGAAAATAGAAAAACGATAACAGATGGTCTGCAATATTATTCCATACTGAGTGTATCAGTTTGATGGATAACAATCGGACTAACAATGAAATTGGATCTATCTCTTGGGAAACGTTCTTTCGATGAAAGTGCGCCTACTAGATATCGAAATATTCGTTCAATATTGATAATTCATGGTACTTTTCAGTTAACCAAAATTCTGATTTTTCGTTCTCCTTTGTGAACTGTTCTGAAATTTAGAAATCAGATGATTTGAGTGTAGATTTTTTGCAATGCATCAACTTTCATCAAGAATTGAATATTCTGGCAAATAGATGATATGAATGCTACCCTTATGTCGCATTTTTTTTTACTCACTGTATTTTGGTCATAGAAAAGGTATAGTACACAACTCGAGTTGTAATGCAATTACGCACTCTCTACTTCGTGCGTAATATGCAATAACAGTTACAACTGGGAGTTCAGTAATATTCCGAGGTGCAACTCGGAAAATAAAATCGGAAAATAAAAATAAAGAATTATCGGCCCTCCTACTGTTTCGTAGGATACGGCGATATACGTTATGTAGGAAGTGAAATGATGTATGTGTTACTAAAATGTAGGCGGTGAAAATTGTCTGTTGTTCTGTGAAGAAGCGTCGTGGCTATAAATCTCGGCGGTTGACCGAATGCGACAATTGGATACAAAATATACGAAATATCAAAATCAAAATATACTCGCGGAATAATATGAGGTGCTCCTTGATAACGAATTCGATACAAATCAGTCAGTATATCATCTCACAGCAATGGTATCACGTCGAGAAAATTAGGATTTCAGTTGCATTGTGATATGATCAGTTCTACTGGTATCACTGCGACTATGATCCTCAGCACAAGGCTATCGATGATATCAATACATCTATGATGCCCTTTGGTGGCTGTAACTGCCGAAGAAGCGAGCTACGATCAATAACAATTAGGTTAGGCGGTCGAGGGATCTGACTTTGAAGTTCCTCCGCTACTATATCCCTCCCTAATATGGTATATGTTGGCCATAATTATTAGACTCATATGATGCTCGCTCACCGTTTATAATGATGTTTGCTGATCATGATCCATCCCGCTACATCTTGAAGTGAACATCCACCTGCAATGGTTTTGGTAATCTTCATTTTGCGTTTGGGTTACTATTGATCACTATGGTCCTTTTCAGATTCAATTTTATTTCATTTTCACTAGTAATACCACTAGAGGTCACATTATTTCCGAATCCAATTTGACCTCGTGTGGTATTCGGTAAGAAAATTCCAAACATCAACAAACATCAACATCAATTTTCGTCTTCATCAAGTTCTTGCAAAAGAGGTTGGTACAAGAACAGCCCGGTTGGACAAAATACAATATCTTCCTGGTTCAAATCGGCGGCAACAGTGATTGGAATCAATGTCAACAAGATCAAGATAACAAACCATTCTGCGAAGGCCACTGCTGTTTCAACTCTAGCCAAAACGGAAATTGGAGAACAGCAATCAATTAAAATAACAGGGCATGGTAGCAGTCACTCCATAAAACCATATCTGCAAATTGACTCGGGCCATCATCAGGATATAATTAACGTAATGAGGTCTGTTTCAACTTCTGCAAAGACAGTCCAAGAATCTCTAAATCAAGAGCAAGCAACTTCAAATCAACCTGCCATAGTATGCTATAACTGCGTTTTTAATATAAACATCAGTAATCATAATGGTCCATGAGTTTAGAAAACATTTAAGCTTCTTGTTGAGATTAATCAAAATTATAATGTGTGAAAACAAATGAAAATAAGATTGTCAAGAAACATATTATGTCATTATAAACGTCAAAAAAATTTCCAGTATAATTCGCTGTTGGGTACCCACCAGGAAAAAAATTCCGATAAAATTCATCCGTTGGTTATTAACCACATGTGTGGAATTTTCATCAATATTTCATTTTATACTCGAAGAAAATTTTTTGAATGCTTACCCACTCAGAGGAATTGATAACAAACTTCTCCTGGATAGTTTTGAAATAAATCCTCTGGAAAGACGTCAAATAATTTTAAGTCTGACATTTCTTTACGAATTAATTCACAACCAAATCGATTGCTTCGTACTTCCGAACACAATAAATTTTCTTATTCTTAGATTGAAACAGTTGACAATCAAACATATTTTACAATGTTGCTACTAGAACTGGAATGATGATGAAATTCCCTGTTTATATCATGTGTGATAACTTCAACAATATTTCTCATAGATGCAATAAAAATCATGACCCACTGAGAGACGTGGTTGATGAACTCTTAGTTTATACTAACTAGTAATAGTTAGTATAAACTTATCTATTTTTTTTATGGTTAGTATTATGTAGTTCATAGATTTAATCAATTTAATCTTTTCCTATTGTCTCATGTTATTCAGTAACAAAAAATATTTTTCCGCCTACCTCTATCCAAAATATACATTTCCTGGCCTCATTGTAGAGAGCAAAGTCGTACTTTTTGTCTCTATAATATCAGCCAAGTACGAGTACTCTCGGGGAGATACCATACCAACTTCATCCTCGGGAGGAAAAGTAGCACTTTCCTCCCTTGATATACAAATAGCCATAATTCAAGGGCACTCAAGGATACAAAAATATATATGTGATCCTCTTAGGACCATTCATGAAGTGATCAAAACAGGAATTGAAAGAATAATCACAGCAATCATGATATTATACTACAATGAGAATCAGTTCCCAACATTCAGAAGTAATTGACGATTATTGGTAGGAAGAGAAGGTATATATCATCTATTATCGGTGATAACTCAAAACAACATGAAATCTTAACAGTACAATACTCCAAAGGCGAAATTATCATTTATATATTTATAATATAAGAAAAATCTTTAAATGCCTATATTTCATCCTATATTCTAGAGAAGGATTACGTCACCAGTATGGAGTGATGGATCAAAATATTACTGTGCTGTTGTTGTCATCTGGAGAGAAAACCTTATCTATGGGCCTATGAATGCATATTCTTGTGCTCTCATGATGGAATTTTCGTTATCTCTACCCACTATGTCCAGGCACTATTGGTACAAGCTATGTAATATCTGAAACGATGATTTTATTACATAATTATTTCAATTATTTCTGTGAAATATGTGTGTTCGTGAGAGAATGTCTGAGTATAATGAATCTCACGTTGAACCCGATCTCAAACCATCACTTTATTACAGCTTCTTATCCGTTCATAAAACGTGAGAATAATCTGAAGGAAACATAACAAACACAGATGTGTCAACGTTGATTCTCAGAAGATTTCACAACGAAATAAACCTCTCAAATCTTATAAACACGTGATAATTCATCATCTTCTATAGATTTATGAAACTCCATGAGATTCATTCAGTTGGAAACTTTCTCATCATGAACTATCTAAAATACGAAAAAGCTAGCTGAAGCGATATCTTTCATCAACGGGAATGAAAAAAGAAGAAGAATTGATTCATTACGAATTTAAAAATATATAATGAAATTAACCTAATTGAATGATATGATCTTCCCATTCGATGTAATGAGGTTGTTTCTAGAAGATTTATAAGAATCGAATCAGCGTTGTCAATACAGAAATATTGAAAGAGTGCTAGGCGGGATTTCAATTTCCAATTTTCTTCAGTTCCATACTTCCGTTATCCAGTACGGTCGATGCACATGAATATTCCACTGTTTTCACCATCAAGATACATTTTTCAATTCCCTTCTGGCGAGAGCATGATTCCTGAATGGATTCGTATTCTCAACTCTTTCCTTTACAAAAGGTTTCTCGTTACGGGACCAATTATTTTGAAGCGAAAAGAATGTTCGAGAACAACAAATTAAATATTTCAAATAGCTCTCGTTTATTCGATAGGAAGATTAGAACTTAATTGAACGTGAATACTAGCTCCTGGTGGTAACAACGATTATTTTTCGGACCATATCTTTATCACGGGATGTAAATCTCTTCGACCGTGTCTCCATTAGATCAACTGAACATAAATGAACGAGATTCTATGATCGCCGGGTGAAAACCACAAGCTCATATGCTTCTTTCGTGTGATGGGAGGCTCAAAAGCTCATCCTCACCTCCACCTCTCCAGAATTATTATATAATGTCTCCTTCAGATTCGTTCATATCGCTCCTCTATGAGGGTTCATGAAGGATCATCTCATTCCTAGAGAGTTATAGGAACTACAAACTGCTAAATTGCGCGAGGTATCTATGATGAAGCCATTCGATTTCAATTCAGATAGTTCCCATTATCTCGTTGTTGATTATCATTAAAGTTGTTTGAACCTGGTCAGTTTCATTCCGCATAAAATTCTTGAATTTTATGTAATAATTGGGAGTATCGCTTTGAAAGTGACGTTGATTCCGCATACTGTAACTTTGGTCAATGCACTCCGTTTTTACAAAGACGTCTAGACACATGCCTTCATGTGACTGCAGCCAACACTGAGATCGTTTGTCTATTTTATGCGCACAATGGATAATTTCCATTATTCCATTACGTGTGTTCAAACAACTTCATCTGTACAAGATCTCAATTCTTGGTCTTGTTGTAGATGCATCTTAGATGCTGGCGTGTCTGGCGCTGTGTTTGTCGTCTGAGATAAGTTAATGAGGGAAACCAGTGAATTACCGGTACAATACCGTACAATGTTAAAAATAAATACGCTAGAGATAATGCTATTAGCTGATCAAGGCGATGCAGAGTTCGGCAAAGTATGTGAGGATGTTACCGTTGTCGATAATTCGATATCTAGTTGTTTTAGATTTAATTCACTCTGCAGTTTCTCTTGTGACAGTGAATAAAGTGGCGTGATGATAACGATTGTGCATGGCATGTGGGTTGCTCTGTTTGCGAACTTTCCATCACCTCAACTTTCAGTATATTACGTAGATGCATTGTCTGTTAACAACTTCATTCTCTTCCATTCTTCAATAGAATCGATTTCTAAAATCAATAAATTACCGTGACGACTTGAAATAAACTTCGTGAACTCGAACGGCATATTTCGAAAAAGTATTACTGAAGGATGTCTATTACAGTATTGACTGTACACTTTCGTTTTCTTGTTAACATAGTATCAACAGATACACTGAGAGGATTATATAAATGAAAAGTTGAAATAATGAAAAGTTGCATTGATCTGATTTATTCATCTGCCAAAACTCCGAATTCCTTTATTTCAGTATGTTGTGCTGCCCTACATATTACTGAGACTAGACATCCAATAACTTTAGATACTTTGGAACTTCTTAAACATGTAACGAATAATCGAGATTTGATTAGTTTTGAAAGTATTTTCATTCATCTTAACAGGAACCAATTAATGAACCAAGACCCAGGTCCTATTCCATACACTCGATTATTCGCTTTGCTTGATTGAATTGCTACGGTTCGCTGAATTGCAACGGTTCAATGAAACATGATATCATTTTTTTTGTATAAATAGGCTGACATAAATACGGACAATCACTTCTGATGGTAATTTCTGAAGAATATTTTGAAAGATACTAAGGAGTCGCTAATCATTTTTACATTCAGGGTTTCTGATGGTAACATAGTTGCTGAAATACCTGATTAGACTTTCCAAATGGTGTTGTGGTTTTTTGGGTATATATTTTTCGTATTTGGAAAGAATACATTATTCTGATGATATGATGTTATTTTGATGAAATGTCGTTGGAAAAATCCAGTAAAATCTGAAATACATCGGTTTCTGCCATCTACAGTAAAGTGAGAAGCGAAAAAACATTAGAAATTTCCAGATATGATCAGAATGAGCAATTGAAATCCAGCAAGTATCAAGGAATCCTGAAACGAACAAAAAATTCAACAATTCCGTTGAATTCATTCACACAATTCGACAACATCAGCTCATGTTCAAAGACTTTACTCATTTCCTGGGATCACGAAAACACCTCAAAGACATACTCTTTAAGATATAAATTCTGAGCATTCAGTTGACTCTATCGAATTATCTAATATCTAACTATACCTATCTGATTTTTCAGTGTTGGGTTCATATGGTGTCTATTTTTGAGTTTTTGAAATATAACCTATTACTTCGACAAATTATGAATCAGTGTTTGTTACTTCTCACTACTCGAATGAATACCTCAAAAATACTTGAATTATTCCAACAAGCACAAAATTAGTACAATCACCCAAAATTCTATCGAAGTATTACCTGAAACTTCAAGTTTTTCTATCAAAAATAGTACTTGTTCTGACTATCACCAATGGATTCAGAATGACATCCAATCATATCCCATGTGTACACAGTATAAAATTTGACGGTGTAAATTTTTACACCTTAGAGTAGTACAAACATTTGTCACCGAATGGTGTTATCTGTTACACCATTGACAGTGGTCAGTCTGAAAAACTCCGTTTTATATGATTCAACACCTGCCCAAAGACATTTACAATATTGGACACCGCTAGTGTTCAACATTGAATCCGCAAGTGGTTGAGACAACACCGTAGAGAGCGAATAAAAACTAAGACGCCATATTAACGCGTCTTTCGTGGTTCCGGTTAACAGTGAATCCAGTCCCTCCAACAGTCGGAGGTCGTACGCGTCCTTATCTATCTAGACCTGTACATCTGTACAAGCCTGTCGAATTACCAATAAGATTCCCATTTATACTCGAATTTTCGGTCGTCGGTAAATAGCCAATATCTCTGGTGACAGGTTAGTGTGTTTTACCTTGAATCAATTCAATAGTGCAGTGTGATAAGTATAATGTTATAATTCGATGTTATTGAAAAAGCTCAACTGTCATTTTTGTACATCTTTCCGATGTAAAACGTAATATTTTATTTATGTTCTGTTCAGATAGCATTTTCTACTGTTGTAAGAAGTGTTATTTATGTTTTTAGTTCCTATGTTGTATGTATGTATGTATGTATGTATGTTCCTATGTTGTTCCTATGTTGTATGTATGTTTTTGAAAGGAGGCATAATTACAGGTTCCATTTGAATTTGTATATTTTTTTATCATCGGTCAGATGGAATGTTTTTCGTTGTTTATCATTGGAGAATAAATACTTATTTATAATCTCCATGTTTTTTCTCACTATACTGCAACTGGATACAGATACCTCAAAATTATTCTGAAACATAAAATGATATATGAAAAAAAGAACACATTTTTTATACAGTTTATTCCATATATTTTTCACCAGAATTCATTCCGAATATAACTGTCAAAAGAAACTCCAATAATTTTTACAGAAGTTGTGTTTTCTGATTCTTGTATCAAGATAGAGATAATTTGTTTATAACTCTGAAGGTTATTCTACATGTATTATCATTGACAGGTCTCTATGAGTTATTTTTGAAAACTACAAAATTTCCACGAAAAAACGAACAACAAATGTTGTTTTTCATATCATGTGGAATGAAAGTACCCATTGAATTCGACCGATTATCGGTGCGAAATTAACCACTTAGATATTTCAACACTCAATTTGGTGTAGAAATCTTTCGATAATTATCGGTGTAAAATATCTGGAGTAAAATAATTCCATATTTCATGGTGAGAGATCCACCATTTTTAATGGTTGTATACTCTTTTTAGTGTCAAGAATTGATAGCTTGTGTTGTGAAATTAAACATTAAATGGTGAAGAAATAGCACCATTAGGTGTTCTGTATACACCCATGAATGAGTTTTTTTACACCTCTCGGAAGTCAAATTGACACCATCGTAGATAAATATCAACAACTACCGGTGTGAAATATATTCACCATCACAGTGTCAATTGAACACTGCACCTACGTTGTTAAATCGACACAAAAATGGTTCGTATGGATATAGACACCGCCGGGTGTTATTTTGGTGTCAAATATCCCGTCGATTTTCTACTGTGTATATCATTTTCGGAAGGACATCCGGTAGTCCACAGATTAAAGTTGGGATTATAGATTCTGAGAAGAATCCATCTCCGAAGACTATCCAATTGTAATATCTTTCACAAAAATCGCATAATAGAGAAAGCAAAACTAACAAAATGAGATAATGAAAAAGTCTTTCAGACTCTCGAACTCAATTTGATTGGGACATATACTTTCCTCAATGTGGCGAAGAATGAATAATACTGATGATCACTCCACTGAAGCGTTTGCGACTGATCCTAAGAGAATTTCGTAATCATAATCGTAACGTGTCAGAGATTTTGAATGGCATTATTCGAAGGGATGTCGAGTCGTTTTGCTGTCATTCTAATTGTCAGTCGGTTGTAGAATTATTCGAGAAGAATGAGACATTCTGGAACTGACACTTCATGTTCTCTCGTTGCATGATATCTACTGCCATACAGTGCTACTTTCGAAATTCCAGGTACACACTCTAGACAATCGTTGTAAATACCTGGGCATATTATTCTTGCAAAAGGTTATATCATCTCTAATTAACTGTGCTTACTTACTTGCATGCAAGGTGGATATAGGATGGTGAAATAACTCTTCAATTGTTTCTTTCCAAAACATGTAGACCTGTCAAACGACCTCACTAAGGCCGCACCACTTGAGTATAGATGGCGATACGACCGTCGATCCGGTGAAGTCAAATCCGCTTTTACTGATAATGACGGATACCTGACAGTGATGGATAGCTAACAGTTCAGTTTTTACATTTATGTTGAATTTCAAATCCACATCGTGTTTCCAGCATTTCCAAGATAACCTTCGAGATCGGCATAGGTGACGCCACCTAGTTTCGATCTTGGGAAGCCTTAGTAAGGTATTGAAATCCGACAAAATCAAGTAGGCGAAGGTCTACAACTTTTTCTAGTGGCTGGGTATAGGGAGTTGAGACACCAGTCTTTATTTACATCATGCTTGCATGTATGAATTTCTATGTTCCCAGGCTACCTGTGAGAAATAGTAACACATTTTATCTCCCCTTTCCTCAAACAAATTTACTGCATAGAATATGTCTTGATTACTCGTCAATCCAGAATAACGTTGATATTTTTAACTGTAAGCCAATTGACATCAAAAGAGATATCTTGCAAGCATAAGATTGATTCTTATGGTGGTGAGATTTTTACTTCATCTCTGTATGATATTAAATCTGTACACTAGGTTTAACTCTGCATCAGCGTGTTTATGCTTGGATGTATTTCTCCCATTCTGTAATTGGCTTCGGATTTGAATGGTGTACTGAATAAATGAATAAATTAAATGAATGAAATCTTTTCGATGTTTCATGTTACCAGGATAACCGAAGTGGAACCATTTTCGTTAAAGTGGTGTTGGTGCTCGTTGAAATTCTGCTCTGACATTCAAGAAATCCTCATGTAGTTCAGGAAGAATCTGAATTTCGAAAAATCGATCTCATTCTTTTCCTGACCCATTTGACAGGATATTTCGAAATGTTACTCAGATTATCTTCCCTACTTTTTCTACCCTGAACAATGGCGATATCAAATTCGAAATCCATCATTTCCTTTTTGGACTTCAACTTCATTCGTTCAATCATGGTACTTTCTGGAGTTTTTTGACGTTCCTTCCGTTTCCATATGATTAGGAACTATTATGAGAAAATCGAAAATATTTATTGTAATTATGTAATACACAACATTCAATGTTAGTCAATCGAATGAAATTCCTGTTTTTGAATGTGGTTCGATTTTGATTAGTGCATATTATATATGTATTGTGTTCACCGTTTCCAGGTCCAGATAGCATTCCCTCTCAGAGGAAACGTTCCCCTATATACTAAAGAAAATACACTGAAGTATTCTGAAGGAGAATGAAAAGGGCCTTATTCAAAATCTTTTCTAGCCTGCCTTATCGTTTGCCGTCGATGTAGTACTCTGCCATAGATCTTGTCTTGCCACGTTAGCTGTCCATTAAATTCGATTACATTCAGGAACCCGGATGAATCGACAGATTCCGCAATTTTTATTCGACTGGTATCGGTGTTGGAGAATCGTGCGTCGAATTGAATATTTATTGGGGAATTTCCAATTTTTTATTTGGGATACCTTCAAGTCCCGGTAGAAGACGATTGGCATTATTTATCTCTCTCCAGGCCAACTTTCCTACGTGCTCGGTAGTTATTCGAGTATTTTCCCGGATTCATGAGTGATCAGGTCATTACGGAATCTCAATACTGTTTTGATATTGAACTTTCAAGTTATGTTATTGAATCTCGTGGGAAATATGCACTATGTGAAATGAGTTCGATTAGATTTTTGATTCACTTGGTATAACTTGTTGGTATAAGGTTGATACATCTAGTAGTGTATCCGATACCGTAATTCTATATTCTTGACACTGGTATCACTGAACTGTCATCCACATATCCGACTTACTATTTTCTATGCAAACACTAATCTCACGTATTGAACACCACAGTAGGAAAAAACGGAATTCAATTTCATACTCATCACTGTTCATAATCTCTTGGGATAATAATATATAATCATAATCTTCTGGGATAATCATCATCTTCTGGTATAATTATAGTAATCGATGTTTTGATTTTTTCTGTCTAACTTTTCGGGCATCTCAGTCTTCTGAAATATTCTGAAAATGATACAATGAACTCATGAGTGGAAAATACTGTGATTCGTAGCAACCCTGAAGTTTGCTTGACATTCTGGAAACATTCAGGACTGAGAAGACAAAACTCTGTGCGATTTTGGCGTCATTCACATTTCATTCGTGTCACTGAGAGTTGTGTTTATTCTCTGTATTGCAAATAATATTAATAATCGGTATTTCACCCATACATATACATACATCGCACACATTACATGCTCTCGAATTCAATATTGAATCATAGATACGCAGCCTACTGGTGGATACGTTATTCGGAACAATTATTTCGAAGCTATCAATATCAAACATCGGCTGAATTTTATCGGCCGATATATATATACATATATAATATTATTTATCATCCATTCGCACTATTTGCCTATACCCGAACTGATTTCGATCGGTGATTGGTGGTGATTCGAGCTCATTACATAGAAAACACAGTGCATGATGGATTTCTCACAGTATGATGAAGTGAACACTAATAGAGTCATAGAGTCATTCTGTGACATTTGTGATTGTCTACATAACTGTACGAATTATTCAAATTCAGAGAAAGAGAGAGAGAGATAATAATCTATTACTACAAGTGTTGAAATCAATTACTTGTCCGTCTAGTTTTTGTCCCTGAAAATTGTAATCTATGAAAATCAAAATGTTATTCCACTATTTTAAGGGAGAGTTGAAAGGAAAAGGTTACGCGTAGGAGTTACTCAGGAGCCGATATTGTGATTTATGAAAATCAAAATATTATTCCACTATTTCAAGGGAGAGTTGAAAGAGAAAGGTTACACGTAGGAGTTGCGTAGGAGCCGACATTTCTCTACTTGTAAAAACAGTATCACAAATGTAAAAAATATTAGCTATCTAACACTTGTACAATAAATAACTATTTCACATAACGAAACGTGAAGATTAGAGCTGAAATAAAAAGTATGCTCTTACAATTCTCACCCAGATGAGAATGACCGTGTCATATCTAATCATTTGGAGAGTTGTATGGACACACCAACTTTGAGACGTGAACTGCACCAAAATGAAATGTGAAACATATTTCCCTGAAAGAACATGTTTCTATGAAAATATCTCCTCTTAAAGTAGTTCTTTTTATATCTATAGTGAAAATTATTTTTCGCGGAAATCGGACTGATGCTTTCATTTTGGAGTGTAGGTATCTCAGCTAGCAGATTCAGTTGAAAATAAAACATTAGCATTCCAGGGTTGATAGAATTCGTGCATATGATTTCCGAAAGTTGATGTATTCAATTATCAGGATAGTAGATAGTTAGCAATGCACATTTCAACGATGCATTTCGATTTTCATCTCTGACGTCGGAGATTACTGATGTGATTTGTACATTATCCAATAATTGGATAAGGATAAGAAGGCTTCCGAACGATGAAAATGCTGATTTTGTCTGCCAATTATGGGGTTAATAGATCAGACTTAATCGAATATGCATAAACGATAATGATATAATAAAACTATCGTAGTATAATATGGTATCAATAGTCTTTGTGAGATTTCCTTTGCTTTCTCAGAAACTAAAATAACAAATGAAATAATTATCTCAATATATATGTAGTAAAGACAGATATATGCCTCAAATTGTCACTGCGCTCGGAATTCAACCTCCTCATACCTAAAAGAGACATTCTCTATTTGTGAGTGACAGTGTCAGACAAATATATTCAATAAATATCAAAATTTCTACTCATCTCGATGTAGTACACGTTTCGAGAACGACTCTGCTTCCATTTTCAACATAATGAATAGATATTGTTTTCGTTAAGTTCGTGATGTTCGCCTGACACTGAAAAGTGATAGTTGACAAATATTTTTGAATATCAAGTGTTCTTCTTGATTGATTTCAAATTTGCCATTTCCATATCATTGTCTCCGTGCAAAAGAAACTCAGTTCGTTCTCTAACAACCACGGACTCTGCTACTATATAATTCGACTACTATCTACTCGAATGAAAAACAGAACAGTACAGGTCAAAACAAATATGGAAAATAATTAGCTCATCAAGATTATTGAAATATAATACAAAATTATTCATAATATTAAGTGTCTCTGTAAGAAATGTGTTGATGAGAACTATATGAAAACCATGATAATAATGGTGAAGCTGAAGTTGAAACTAATTTGCGAATCGATATATAGTGCCTGTGCTGTTCTGTTCCATACAGAATAGCAATTACTCCGCTACATGATATGTATAGCTGGAATCTGTAATCATGTTAAGTATACTGATCAAACTCTCAACAATAATTGATGGCAATGAATAGTAGATTGACTAAGTTTCACAAAGTAGGTGTCTTACATTATGTTTCAAGTTATCTTCTGATTATTGAGCTTCACCATATATTTTCAGATCCACGATATTCTCCAAAAATGTTTCGCGTTTGTTGATTATTTCCTGTCAACCTATAGTACTATCATGGACTGTAATATAGTCCACAAAAATCCTAAAAGAAATCCTGAAAGAAAAGAATAACTGACGAGTAAGAATTATTGAAAAGAATTTTCACTGTTTTGCTGTTTCTCTCAGCACAGTTCACAGAAATCCAGCCACTGTTTACTGTCGTTACTTACATATCGACGTTTGTGCGACAGTTTTGAATCAACACATAGCTGGCACTTGCCATCGCTAGTATGTGTCTCTCACACTTGGAAACCCTGATTCGCGGCCATTATCAGATACACAACTCTATTCGACCATGTGATGATACAAATCAGCTTCAATGTGATGAATAGAATAGAATAGAATAGAATTTATTAACCACGTTATGTATAAATACATTTGTAGCAAGTCAAAACGAGATACAGCTAATTAGGTGTATTGAGTGTAAGACTATTATCAACCTAATATGAAAAATAGCAATGAATAATAGATAAATCAGTGTATAATACAACAAAATAAAAATGCATGTTGTGATATAGTACATTGAGCATTATATATTCAAGACAGACAATGGTCATATAATAAAAGTTCAGATGTTTAGATGAATGGAGTCTCCATAATAATATCAACTCATGGAAATACGTTATAAAAGTGTAAGAATTTTACGCCAATTGGGAAACTCAATCCTAACATATCAGTCTTGGGGATTAAATATATTTCATCTTCCAAACAAGTAGAGGAAATGTGAAAAAAATAATTAGAATTCAATCAAATATACCTGCGGCCATAATCTAATAGGCAACTAGCCAAAACCGTTTTTCTCTAACAACAGTGATATGTTGAAGTTGTATCTTAAGCAGATGAGTACAATAATCACGAAGTCGAATATCAGACTACTAGCAAAAAATTTGAAAAAAATAATGAATTTCATGTATCAAAATCATCACCTTTGCCAAACTGAATTGAAAATGGGGATCGCAACTTTTTGAATATCTTGTAACCGTTAGTGGGAGCTCAAAACTTCTTCGCTTCCTGGTCCAACTTCAGCACTCGAATAATTCAGTGAGTTCTACATCTTTCATCAAGACATACTCATCAAATAAATTACTTATAATGATCTGGCAAACGCGAATACTCGAGAGAGGTATAATACGGCATCGCATTAACAAAAATCAGATATGACGTCACGTCTTCGATGAGTATGGAAATTAGAACTCTTTCAGTATTTTTTGAAATCAACTCATATTTCAACGTTTATTCGATGGAGTGATCATATTCATTTCGTTTTCGAGATAAATCTATCAATTATCAAATACTGTCTCTAAGTTATTCGAGGAGGTGGTGCATTCATTTTTCCAGCTTTCGTGTAGGATTTTCCTCGTTGCTAGTAGAAGTTATTGAAAATTATTTCAATATATTTGTAGTGGGATAGATTTGTGATCTGCTCCAAAAAGTCACTGCGCTCGAAATTCAACCTTAAGATACCTGAAAGAGAAATTCTCTATTTGTCAGTGACACCTTGTTCTTTGAAAATTCGGATATGCAAAATTATTCTTATTGAAAACACAACTTCTACTTATCTCAGTAGATGTTCTTGGAAGGAATCTGCTCCCGTTTTCAACACAATTCGAACACTTTATCCTCGCGAAATTTTTCAAAGTCAAGTTAAGTTTGACACTGAGAAGTGACAATTTGACAGACGGAGGAATTCTGGTTTCAAGGTGTTTTTCACTAATTGATTGAATTTGCCATTTTCATATTCTGTTTTGAGATGTAGATGCCAAATTCCATCTATATCAACTGAACAAGAAGCAATATTATTGTCTCCGTTCGGGAGAATGCAAGCAGACTCTTCGATTTTCCGCGTTTGATTGTTGTCTTCTTTTCCCATGATCCTAATATTATTTCAATCGGCCATATGTTGCCCATTTTCGTTAAGGATATGGTCAGCGAATTTTGATTCGTCGGTATATCTTTTCTTAATACTATTCTGCCTGCTAGTTCAGTATTCTCAACAAACACATGATGAATACAAATTTTTGATGATTGTTCTTCATTTTTTGGTTCCGTATGAGTCAAAATCGATTTCACTGTATTTTCAGTCTTCAACACTGTTTTTTTCTCGAGACTTGTCACCAACACGTTAAATTCTTTCAAATATTCCGGAAATGTATGGGATTATATTCGTCATCAGTACTGGTTGTCATTGTGGTTGTTGTGTATTCTGTCTGTTTTCAATTTGGTGTATTGTTTTATCAATGAAATGTTGTGGATAAGTGTTGAGCTGTAAAAAATATATCAATTATCAGTTAGTCATATTGATATTGAAACATTTCCATTCCGACAACAAAGTTCATAGCAGATAACTTCGTTATTGTATATCACCCACTTAGAGACGCCAATATCACTTTTTTGTATTATGAAGAAATCTCTGATAGTCGGATATTTATACCTATTATACGCTTGCGATCCACAATTCATATGCCTTTCTGAACTTGGTCATGTAACACGAGAACATTCTGAAGTGGTAGTTGGAACATACAGTAAGTTCCACTTACAATTTCTGAATCAACGGAAACAAAGGTTATTTGAGAGCGAGTCAGTCATCTCTTCAATTCATCAGAGTTTATTAGAGTTTCCGCGTCAACTCTGAAAATTCGATTCGTTCACCGGATACCCGCAGTTAAGTTTTCGGAGTGTTTACTGTGGGTCCAACTCAGGATGAAATATCATCCTTTAGATGAATCCTGACTCTCAGCAGCTTGTTTTTCATTTATGTCAGTAGATAGCGAAAAGAGAGGAAAGAGATACACCTACAATCAATGGTTGTGATGATGATCACTACATTTTATATATATATACTTGTATAGATGTATGAATTGAACTATATACAGTGATCGGAAAAAGTGTGGAACCAAGTGAATATCTAAGTGAACGTTTGTTGAAAATTGAATTTCTGTTCAGGATGATTTGAAAATAGAATAGATAGAATAGAAAAGTTTATCGCCGATGTTGCCACGTTCCCAATTTTTACGAAATCATCGTCAGCTTCATTATTTCAAATGACACACCCTGTATATTCTCATGAAATTCGAAAGATAATCTTTCAGCAAATTCATAGATACATCATTCACTATTTTACCTCCATTTACTTCATTTTTATTTCCAATATCAACAGAGATATCACGAAAAACGAACGAAGTAACGAAATAATCCAAACTAACTAATACTGATGTGTTCTCATTATTAAAAATTCTATTTGCATGTGAAACAATAGTAACAACATATGGTGAACAAAATTGAATCGATACAAAACCGTAATATGAAACAGTGAAAGATATAAATTGAAAATAAACTCATTTCATCAAATGTCCGAACTTATCACCGTTTGCTTCTTGACAGTAAGTTAGTCTGTTTTTGAATTCCCTTGTATCCTTAGCAATTACCCGTGATCGAATTATCTGGATCTCTTCGGGTATTCTTCCAGCTAGTTCTTGCAAATTATCTGGTCGGTTGAAATGAACTTCGGACTTCAAATGACCCCATAGAAAACAGTCCAGTGGAGTCAGATCGGGGGATCGCGGAGACCATTTAATCTCTCCTTGATCCATTTATTATAAGATGACCTGCCTATGCGATCTCGACGATGTGATTTTTTCAGATATCTCAACAAATGATATATCAATCAATCCGATAAAAGATTCTCTTTCAAATAACATGAAAATATATATGGTATCCCATTCGAAATGATAGAGATAACAAGTATTTCTGAAAACTGAAAACGTGGCATCATTGACTACAATATTTTCGAATCCGCCATATTTAGAAATCATCCCGTGAAAAAATTCACAAAAATTAAACAAACCGTTACTTGGTTCGACACTTTTTCTCGTCACTGTATACATATATTATATACCTATATATTCATCTCTACTGATTTACCATTTACTGATTTCTCATGGTGTTTCAGAAAGCTCGACTGCAAGTGATAATCTTCATTGATATTTATCGACTGGCTTCCCACTGAAACCCGATGCTTGTACCCTGTACATTTTTCATACAGTTGGGAATATCTTGAAATTATCTTTTCAATGACATCATGAGTTATATTCTGATGATGTATTCATTCGAAATTGTTGCAATCAAGGTATCAGGCTCTGATGTGAATGATTCAAAATATAACGACACCTTGATGGCATGCATTTGAATTTCCGATTATTTCATTTCGTCAAGAAATTGGGATAATGATAATTAAATGTTCTCCACTCGAGCATTTTTCTGAATTCTGAAGAAGGCATTGTCATGTCAGAAAAGTAATTTGTATTATCGGAGATCCAATATTCGCGAAGTAACTTCATGAATTCAACAACACATCCTCATAGTATCAGTGATTCATCTCTTCCGCATATATCTTAGAATACGTAGCATTCATATGATTTTTCAGTCAGCGACTGCACATATTCTGGCAATAATATAAGTCACATAGCTAGCCAGGGAATTCATTTCGGTGGGAGCATATGAGATTCCAGAACAATAGCCGTATAATATTGTCTGGGCCATAGAATGCGTCTAATAATGCGATAACGAAAAACAATTCTCAACATTATGTTGTCGACGCTGAGAATTGCCAGCGAACTTTCAGGATGCTGTACGATGTGATTGAAAAATAAAACCTCACTTGTTGTTCTCTCAGTTGAGATAACTTCTTCAGTGATTTTGTTGAGCTCTATATGACCACCATATTCATCGAAAGTTCTATAAACAGTCCTGTACTATGAGACAAATGGGACGGGTCTAAATATCCTTGGATCAACACCAAATACTCCGAACCAATTGGTCAGTTCACCAGCATTTTTCGAGCAGACATACACGCCGAATAAGAGTGCGTTCAGTTCAACCTTTACAGGAAATATCGGAACTCGAATATGGTAGGGGAATACATTGATAAAATGGATCATCTTAAGCAACAGCAAAGTGATCCTCCTCTGGGTGTCAAGGCACATTGGACACACTGACAGGAAAAGAAGCATCAACGCTACTGATCGAGCCAGAAACATTCTACAGTCTCGTAAACTCTTATCAAGCAATGAGAGTAACACACTGGCAAAAACTTCCAGGACTGCAGCAAGCCAAAAATTCCGGTAATTTCAACTGAGTAATAGCAAAAACACCTTAGCAAAAGGAGTCCCACGGTAATAACACAATTTCTATCGGGGCAGTGTAGACGCAAAAAACTGAGGCTTTTGGAAGGAGAGTACCTTCAGATTCTGTGGGAGAAAAATAGAAGGCGTTGCTGTACATCATGAAAGATCGAATATACTAGGATCTTATAAGCTGACTGTGGAAGTGAAATGACGAATAGATTGATGAAATCATGAGGAAAACAGAAATGTATCTTCATCTAAATATCCAGCAAAGAAATATCAAATTTTCGTTCACAGCAATAGCAACTGAATACTTAATGGTTGCAGGGGAAATGAAAACAATCTCAATGAAATCTACATATCAGCAAACTAAAATAGAACCTGTAATCCAACTGAGCAGTTCAGCTGTACTGAATATCTCAGTTCATCTCAGAGTTGGTGAAAAGACATTTACTAATTTTTGCTACTTGCAAGAACTTACAAGAATTTCAATAATCCTGGCAATCAGAGTGGATGAATTTTATGTTTTGCCAGGTGATGATTTCAGTTCGCACAACTTTGCTTGAAGGTATTTGTACAATCAGTAAGAATATATATTGCACCATTTTGTATTCACCACTGTGAACGATGTCTTCATGCATTGCTACACTCGAAGAACCTCAAATTCCCCTTTTGGGAAATATCTGATAATTTACGATTTTCGAAATGACCTTTCGGGACCTGCTCCGGGCGCAGGTCCGGGCCGTCAGTATTGTATCCCGCTCTTTTCGCTCCGGATAGTCACCGGAGGAGAGTCAATACAAGAGCGTCGAGACGACCCGCACCGATCGCGCCGCGTGTGCCGCGAAAAGTCGTATACAGGGTGATAAATGATGTGAGTGATCGTGCTAGGTGATGGTTGACCCTTTCAAGATCTTCTGGGTGTTAACCAACAGCACTTATTTAGGTAATTTTTTGTGCATGTGAACTTCATTATTCAAAATGGAGGACAGCCCCTTTTCATTTTAGTGCAAATTTTTCGATAAAATAGCAGTTTAGTTTTCAGATGTGTTACGTTCAACGTTTTTCATGCACCTTTATATTTCTTCAATTTTGAAACTTCTCTCAAACGTGAAGGAGCTTTTGTGTCGTTTCATGTCAATAGAAGTTGATAGATGGCAGCAATCTACATCAAACTATTAGTGTCGATAGTAAAATGTCCCTGTCATATTTACCCATAGCAGCTTTATATTTTCAGAACTAGCCCTGTCAGAGAGAATTTCCAAACTAGTTTTGTGAATATGAATTTTCCAGACTGGATTTTCAAGAAAGATACTTGAAAGTGGTATTTTTTCCAATTATTTGAAGAACGGATCACTCACATGAAACGTTGTCAATTGAAAATTTCAAACAAGGTTGATGATAAGTTCACGAAGATATAATATTGTTTGTAATATTTCGAATATTGCGCTCATATTCTTCTTCAAAACAAGTATAGCATTGAACTGTGAAAAATATAGTACAGGCCCTCCTATTAAGGTCAGCGAGCGATATTTTGGAAGTCCTAAATCTTACAGTTCTCAAAAAAAAGTTCTCTCCACTATATCAGTCAAGAGAAATGGATGCAAAATGAGTTTCTGAGATGACCCCTAGAGGGCGTAACTACTGTACAACGAGAACATCGAGTTTTCTTGAAAAATCGCATGTTGATGTACTTTTTTGATCACGGAAATGGAAGTTCCATCAAATTTTGCGTCAGTTTGTCATCGGACTTTCTTGATATCTTTATAATAAAGGTTGAGGTGCTGGTGATATAAAATTCTTCAAATTCTTCAAATCAGAATTCAATCAACTTGAGCTCGTGTGAAAGAGAGAGAGAAAGAAGAAATAACTAGTGAAGTGGTAATTCGATGAAATAACAAGTCGAATACTTAGATCCGTAGTTTCATCTTGAGTACCTACTTCTACAGAAAGATGTCTCTAGGTCAGCCGAAAATCAGGGAAACTGAAGTTGAAGGAATATGAGTATGTGAGTATGAATTGACAGTTTCTTGAAACTATTCCAGTGGAGTTTTCGTAACGTCAAGAAGAAATCAAGTGAAATGAACACTTGATGTATTCCTTAGAACTCAATCACATCGTTATGAAACACCATGAAAACCTCAGATATATCCACTTTTTTAAGTGAAAGTGTTTCATCACCATAACCATTCTTTCCTTTTCTTTGCTCCATATTTCTGACAGCTGAATATTTCAATGTAGCGATGAAAAATCGCCTCGTAATCACCATTTCACCTTTATTAATGGAGGTAAAGCTTTGATGCCTTATAGGCAGTATACCTTCACGCTGAAAGGGACTGTCAAAGCCATTCATTCCCTGATTTGATATGGAATAGGACAAATGCCTAGTATGTTGGTGCTTTATATAATAATCAATATAAATTTCAAGACTGAACCATTATATTGTCCAAATTCATGTACGTATAATTAGTTGCACAACGTTATATTGCGTTGATGAAATATCAGTTATGTGTCATGTTATAAAATGTTGGTCAGCTCAGGTACAATATAAATAGAGTCTGTCATCGTCTTTGACTCGATATCTGATTACTAAAAAAATTCTTCCAAAGCTTTTTGGACACAGGAAATTATGTTTGCATGGAATCCAGCATACTTCTAAGTTGGAGACGTAGGAAACGTATCCTGGAATCTGGAAACGAGAAAGTGGATTAGTGAAGGCATACGACTTCTACTCCTATCGAATCAGTGGAAGTAAGTGAACTGATTGCAAGACTCTTCCTTCAGTTGGACATATCAATAGCGACAGGGTATGAACTAGATGAGATCTCATAAACAAAGAGGACGTTTTGCTTTTCAGAATAATATCGAGTCTTCGCTTTCTCTATAGATATATATACTCTCACAACACTATTCAATATTCTCATCCATATTTAACTTCACACGACTGCCCGTTATATTATTCAACGTAATGTGATATCAACAACTGTTCTTGTCTGTCACAATATTCCTAATACGGTGGCTGATATTCGATATGATTCAGGATGAATATTCAATATGGAATAAGGGTGTTTTGATATGACATATCAGAACATCACTTTGTCATATTTCAATTTATTCTGTGAAGTTTTTCAACCAGGACATTTTAAATTCTCGGAAAGCTAGCTAGGTGTCTCTTCCGAAAACTCATCTTCTAGCAGTAGAGGAGTATGTATCATTTTCTACTACCAATTTTCTATCCTTCATCGATTTCATCATGATCTGTAGAACGGATACACGTATGCTACTTCAATTAACTGAATAAATGAGCTATCACTCAATCCCCATTCCATTTTCGGAAATTTACATGCTTCTGAAGTATCTGTTGATCTGGGAGAGGGGTACTCTATGGACTAACTTCAATTCATTATTTGAGAATGTATCACAATGTTGGAACGACATACTGACATGACAAACACAAATCTCACTCTGTTCGAAATTCTAACATTGGAAGAAATTTACTCTCTTGTAGAAGTCCACAATTGTCACAAAATGGTCACAAGTTGAAGATGAACAGTGAGTCTAAATCATCACTTCAACTATAATTTATATATATATATATATATATATATATATATATATATAATCCATGAACCATTTTCTGATTTGTTTTTTTATTTTTCTTGATGAATAGCTCAATTCATGAATTCAGCCTCTCTTGAAGTCACCATTCATGTCCTTTTTATTTTAAGCTTGCTAGAAAATGTAATTGAGAACAGCAACGAATACATTTTGTTGATTATCATCTCTGCATCTCTGTAAAGCATTAAATATGAAGGCTCAAATTAAGAGAACCTAATTGTCCGCTCATATTCATTCCTCTTTCCTTATCACGCCATGAATAAAAATAATCCAGGATCAGTATTTGTAAGCTCGTTATGAGAATATCTTCATGAAATGAATTACTAGGATATGAGTTTCATTTCGAGTAGAATCCAATATGTTTTCGTATCTTCAGATGAAGAAATGGAAAACTTTCTTCTATTCCAATATTCAACATACACCAATTTGATCTTGTGGATTATTTGATGCAGTTGAAGTTGAGTACATAGATTAGAGTAGACAAACTCGCAGTCATCTACATAACATGTACGTCCATCATCAATTTCAAATTCATTCATAAGTGTGCCAATCTACAAGAAGAACAGCTGGAAAATATTGTAATCAGGCAATAACGCTGGATGTATACCAATAAGTTTTACTTATTTATTGGGGAGACGAAAACAAGAGCCATGATGATACAAAAATAATAGAATAACAATTAGGAGATGAATGCCATCGAATATATTTCTTCATTCGAGAGGTTCGAATGAAATGCTTGATGGTTCGATTGAGAATTTGTTGAAAAACGTCAACTTGCCATTTTGGAATCACATGATAGAATTCAGAATGATGAATAACGTAGTGGGTAAGTTCGGAAAGGCATTTCTAGTGACAAATAGATAGTATTTACGAAAATTTCACATCGTGTTATGTTTCATCATTGTCTGATTTAGATTTCCTGAATCAGTACTGTAAACATGATTTTCTCATTTTGAAAATAGGCCAAGAGTCTGTATTTCCATGATGAGTGCATGAAAACTTGCATCATTCGAAAAATATCTGTCTCTTGCAAATATTCATCGCATACGCGACATGGTCGAATGCCTTTTCTCCAGAACTATCAATACTTTGAATGATTTCCGAATAAAACGAATCGAAACAAGATATCCTGAAGTCGCGTCTGGACAACGCCAAATTTGTTTAGGTAGATATCCAAGTTGAAGTGGAAACCTATGCATGTGCGGAACATTCGTCTTGATGAAGAAGTCGATACTGTAAAACTGTAAAATGTGATGACATCTTCCTGAATGAGAGAGAAGTCGCGCCAAGCAGACGACAACACTGTCGATCATCGTCATATAAAGGGTATTGATTAATTGAATGCCGATAATAAAGGGGGCGAATCCTCGGGTGATTTCAAGGAGAAAAGCTCATATCAACATATGTCCTAGACCTGTTAATTTTCGAGCTATAGGGTATTGAGATTGCGAGAAAAGAGTAATTTTTTTATTACAATTTCTCATCATTCATTTCTTATCATACTCACGCGAACATCACTGGTGAAAGTAGGATATTTAGTTTTTGTACCAAAAAAGTGTTTCAACTAATAGTGGGTGCCAACTGAATTTCATCAAATCATCAAAAACAGTCTCATTGAACTGAAAAAAATATTTTTGTTTTATTTCTTTACGCTAAAACAGTGCGTTGTACGAAAGTAAGTATAGAAACCAAATTTACTCCAAAATGAATGGGGATTTCCAGCTTCTAAATTTTTTTACTACAAAACGATGGTATCAATACACCTACTACATATAATCGACTCCAAAGGATATGAATAAAGTGACAATTTTTCAAGCTTTACATGTAATTAACATTTTCATTCGTGATTTCTCAGAAAATTTCACTTCCGATAGAATGGTGACATTGCAGGAAACTTCTCTGAAAATATTTTTCTGATAATTTCGAAAATAATATGGTACTGTTTGATTGATCAAAACTCTTATTTTTCGTTATCCTTTGTATACCGTTCTAAAATTCAGAAATGCACAAACGAGTGTAGGTTTTCTGCACAATAACAACTTGTATCAAGAATGAAATTTCGTGGAATTCTTCCTACACTTCGTGTAATATGCGATTCACAATTGTTGTTACGTGATATACTATAACAGAATCATGATATGATTTTATGTGCTCGATCAACTCAAAAGCTGAATCGCTAATCCTCAGAGCTACATTCATCTCATTGTCAGATTAATACTTCCACATTTTCTTTAAGATTTAGCCAGAAGAGGCATTCGGATTTTATGACCCATCCGTGTTGTAAATCATGAATTATGGACTTTTCATTCCCTCGCATAGAGTAAGGCTTTTCGCGTCGAATCGACCGTCCTATCCCAATTAAACGACCAGATTACTTCTTAAACTTAGTTAGATGTGATTAGAGTTTGTAACTCCATTTGCTACGTCTTCAAAATGGTGATTTCATTATTTCCCGATGTTCCGTCGTATGCAATTCGTTCATTCACTGTCATTGTACACAAGATCCAGTAATAGAAGAACTATGGGAACCTTGGTGCTATCGTTAGATGTTACGATGACACAAGATAGTGAAAGTTATAAGTCAGCAGGATCACTTCCAAAGAACTGAACATATAGTGTATCGGCTGACATTTACATAATCAGTTCCTATGTTTTTTTTTTCATTTCGATGAGCAGAAAAATGATAATTCACCTGACTAGTCCGAGAGGTACTGATTTCTTTTTTCAGAAACAAAAAACATACAGTTTCCTGCTTTGTTGCGTGCACTATTCTTCCGGCAAAATTATATAGGAATTCTCATTTGTATCAATATAAATATTGAAATTGGAACAGAAGATTAGGAACATTCTGATTCTCAGATACTGTCTGTAAGTATATGGAGGAGGTGTTTAATTGATTCCTGTAGATTTTTGGCCATTTTTTTCTCATCGTTCCTGAAAATGAAGATAGAAATTGAAATATTTATTTCAATATTTTCGTCACTGCGCTTGGAATTCAGCCTTCAAATACATGAAAAAGAAATTCAAAATATCAAAATGAAATAAACGTATTCTTTGACAGTCAATCCTGACAAAGACTACCATTGCAAGTATTTCGGAGAGAACCATTATTTTCATTGTATTTTGTACACAAAGTTGAGTAGAAATTTCGATATCCATGGAATATATTTGTCTCCGAAATTTTCCGGAAAAAAGTATCACTGACAAATAGAGAAATTTTCTGAATTATCTGAAGTTTGAATTCCAAGCGTATATAGTGACATTTTGGGGCAGATCATATGTCTTCAAAATATATTTATATAATTTCAATTATTTCAGTATAATTAAATATGTTCAGATGAAAATCATTTTCTATTTGTATTTTCCAGAAACGAGGAAGACCTTCTCCAAGAAATCTAGAAAAATTTATTCTCATTACATCATCATTCACATGAAAATTCCAGCAATGGCTCATATTGGAGGGATACAATTTCTTTGAAATGCTTAGTATATTCAAATTTATGTTGTTGAGCCAGAATATAGAGGTTAAGGTTCTGGTCCACATTGATCATTTCCATATGATCGATCTGTTTCGAATGGTCCTGTCAATTTTAATTTCGTTTTTAAGTAAATTGTCTATTTATCCATCAGCGAGATTGGTAGACTACCAGCCACCGTGTCTCAAATTTGTGATGTCTCAACCAATATCAGAAAATGACCTCCACAATCCTAGATTTCTAAAAATCTGGATAACCACAGGCTGAGTCGAACCCTCTCTTTTTCTGTATAATTCACAAATAATCTGTTATTTGGTGTTTGTCCGATTACCACGTTCAATGTTGGAATCCGGTATTCACAAGCATATCCTCGTCTTTTATCAGTTGACTTTTTTGTAAGTTCTTCCCGCTGACATGCACTGTTAAACCAATGATAGTTGCCACCTCCGAAATGACAATAAAGCCAAACTGAACTGAGATTTTTTTCTACAATTGTGATATATAAAGTAGATGATTCAATAGCAATGGAAATTTGACCAGCCACATTTTCAAACTCGCCGCCGCTGTTGCTTTCTATAATCCATGCGAGCTTCCGAAAAGCATTCGTCAACTACTTCATGGCAAAGATGTCAAATTACCGTGAATAGTTATTTCGTTGCTATGGTAATGATCAACTGCATGCGTCTGAATCACCCTCCATACAACAAACTGCTAATTTCTCGAAGAAAAATCGTCCGGAAAGTGGGTACTTGCGGTGTCACCTAGTACAAAAATTGGATTGATTGAAATTTAAACAAAGTACAGAATCAGTGCATTGCTAGAATTCATTCTGAATTCATGAAATGAATGAGCACCACTGGAAGCTTATTGACTTTGGATTTTGATGTTTCTACATATATTTAATTTTCGGTCAATCTTTTCATATGTTATTTGAATATGACGTCTCATTTTACTTTTCCCTCTCCCAAAGCAATATAACTTTTCGAACGTTTCAAATATGATTTTTAGCACATCGCTTCATCTATTGCGTTTGGTCACGATATTCCCACGGTAAAAAACTATATGAAAAAAATATACGATAAAATGCGAAACCATATCAGGCGATACCTCACATTATATCAGTGTATAATCGATAATAACTGGATAGTTTTGCATTATCTTCCAGATGTTGGAATAATATCGACTATAGAACCGTATATATGATCTGATAATGCATTTTTCACAATTTATAATGCCATCATACATGCAAGGAGTCGGAAATCAATTTCGCAATTGATTTTGTCACTACAGTAGAAGCCACTGTAATGGTCACTAGATATTAATAATGGTGGTACGTATTCTAAAGTAATTATATCGAGGATTATATGAAAGAAGCAAATGATGAAACGAAATGAAAGTTTTCCCAGATCAACCATGCACAACGATATCTTACACAACACCATTCAGTGTAGAATGTGGGTGGCTAATTATTTTAGAGCTATGAAATTCGTCATCGGTCATGAAAGGTGACTGTAGACGCATACGGCAAACGAAACAAGTCTGAAAAACATGAAACTAACGCGAACTGACCCGAACGACCGCCATACATCCGCTTTTCCGGAGAAAATGATAATACGCCCTGAAACTTGCGGCCTGCAACCGGCTGGAAAGTGAGTGTACGGCTAATTTAATAGTAGAAGTGCATTGTGTCTCGGGCGACGTCGAATATTAAATTAATTTCCAGTCGGCCCAGCATTTATATGTTGATGTCATGAATGTGCGAATTATGAACTAAACTTCCACAATTTTTTTCACTGAACTCGGTATAGTTACTCGAATCTCGATAGGGGCTGATACAAATATCTGTTCTACATAGATAAAAGATTGAACATCATCAGATATGTTAACAATGGATGATAGTACAATTTTGCAGATAAAAATATGCCCCAGAAATGAAATTTACAGCTACCAGTAAACATTTGCTTTTTATTTCATCGCCGCGTAGTCCAAAGCCTACTTGTTCAAAGTGTGCGTTCCAAAGTCTACATGTAAAAACCTAAAAAAGCTCTTCAATTCAAAGATGACTCCAGCGAAACACCAAGTGTGGTATATTTCTGTAATGGTAATTTCAATCTCGATTGAAATATTGATATATAATTTCAAAGAATAAATCACTTATATCATTGAATTCTTCGTGAAGAAATGCTCTGGAGATGTTTTCATGAATCAAAAACAGGAAAAAAGTTACAGCAACTTTTCGAAAATACACGCTGTAATTCATAAACGACAATTGATATCGATATGCGATTTTCACCATCGTGTTTCTCATGAAAATGGATCCACTGTCACCGCCATCAGTTTTCGTCTAGTTCAGAAATGGGACTTTCCCTTTGAAAGTGTCCAATTTGGAACACCCTGTACACAATTGAACTGCGAATGCAATATATAGAAACTGAACAGGAGCAGCAAAAAATAATTTTCATCTGAACTGGTGGCGAAAACGAACGCACATCGAACTACCGAAATATTCGGTTTCACTTATCCCTACTTAACTTATTCCTCGGCACCGTTTTTTCAGATGATATATCCGTTTTTCGATTTCCCTCAAGATACTTATTCATAGGAGGCAAATATGGAATTGGGAGCCATTCAGTTCAATAACTCTTGACAATATAATCGCATTGCGATATGAAAACGTTGTTGGTGAACTATGAGGACGTGGGGCTATATAGACCATTGCCAACCTCTTTTTCTGAAACTACAAATGATGCCACTACCCACCCTATATCAATACAGTGTCTTGTTAGAAATTCATAAGAAGGCAAATATGTTGATCAACCAATCAGACGTTCATGATCATAATACTAGATCTGCAAATAATATTCGTACAAATCGCTACCGCCTCAGTAAATCAAAGAAAAATACATTAAACTTCAATCTTTATAATCTTTTGCCAGACGATTTGAAGTGTTTCTCTATGTTTAATTTCAGAAAGTCCTCAAATAGGTATCTCTTGAGATAATGCTTCTACTCCGTCAATGAATTTGTTAGCCATTTCCATAATCATTATCTCTGAACAAACTCGCCAACTTTTTCAACTCTGATTAATTCGATTGTTTCAAATTATTGTGAATCTATTTCAAATAATTGGTATTTGCTATCTTTCAATCTGTTCATTTTTTCTTTTCTTCTTCCATAATTGTTTTTCGACTTGCTACAAACATTTGAAGAATGTAACGTAGTCAAATAAATACTTTACTTTACTTTACTTTACTTCGTGCATCAAGACTGAATACGAAAATCTGATGAAAGTGATAGACCCTGAATGACCTGAAGAGCTGAAATGGAACTGAGTACTTGTTATACTTACCTATGTTCAGCACCTTAAGTAAGCAACAACCAATATGATCTGAATGTAGTTCATCTCTAGTGAGAATACTTACAGTAGGTACAGCCGATCAAGAACAAATCATCATGAAAATTCAATGAAGTGAATAACGTGATTTAGTATTGTACACTCATTCTCGTTCATAACATATATCTTTGAATGTCTACGCATTGTTCGAATGAAAAAACTTGAATGAGACGAGCTGGGCATCAGTTTATTCATTGTGTCGATTCTTCGATTTCAGTTCCATGTTGAATCTCGAGGCGATCGTTACTATAAATTGAATTTGGATTATTATTTCAGTGGACAGTCCTCAATAATTGATAGTGCATCTATGCCAGCTTCTTTGTTGCAAGAATGCGAAGACCTCCCAAAGTTAATGTCTGCCATCATGGGCGTGAAGTGCTCGAGGAATCAAATTAAATTATTCAAATTGATATATGAGATGTTTTTCATTTCCTTTTCATTATTATTCCATTCAGTTTGCGCTCAATTTGTTGGGGACTTCTGGACATGGATATGTATTTGGAATGAGAAACAGAACTGTTGACCTAATGCATTATCATTACCCGTGAATGAATCTGAACTAAAATGGGTCTTTCACTCATGAGTTGAGAATTACGTCATGACATCAAAAGACACAGTGTTGTCAGTTGAAAAAAAATCACTAGTGCTCCGATCATCAGACAATATTTTTTCATCAACGACGAACTCTCAAATTAGAATTGCAAGAGTATCATTGTTATAGGCCCGATATACCTAACTAGCTGATGATTTGAAGATGTTTATTTTTGCGGCATAGAATATTGAATTCGCGATGAGAATTCTGTGAAATTCTCAAACTGAGTACATAATATCAAATCCATCCTTATCTTTTTTCAAGTTTCAATTCAGATATTTTCAATAAGCTCACTGGGGAAATTCACCAAGACTCAACAATTCAATTCATGTGTCAAGAAGTGCCCTCTAGTGAGCAGATCTGATATTTCAAATTCCTGAAATGAAGCTATTGAAACGAAGGTGAAAAAAGCGTGTACCGAATCAGTCGTGTTTGCTGGTATATATGCAGAATTCGCATCTATGATGAATACGTAAATTGATAATTTCTATTATTTCTTTCTTTTATTCCAGGTGAGTACCGAGACTGAAGGTTCATCGTAAGTGAAATGGACAGATATTAGTGAGTACAATAAAATCGCGATTTTTATCATTTACAGTTAGTACCTCTTCGCAGTCTCTTAAAGAAGCAGTATAGCATTATTGAAAATCGCTAGATGTAAACAAATTTCACCATATCAGACTTTCGAAAATCAACCCTCTTCAAGAGTATGTATCATCATTCCCATTCTTGGCATGCAGGCTTTACATATGAATATTCCCTTTCGAATGTCAATCTGAACCTTACATGTGACAATTCAAATCACTGGCAGTATCTTTTCCTGGTGTTTCAGTTCTCTGCTAGCTAAATATCTCCTTTTCCCATTCCACGACCGAATGACGCTAAATCCTTCAAAAAACACATCCTATCGTTAAAGTTAATGATATATCGCCTCTTTAACGTCCGCGTTGGATATTTTGCATTCACATTTATCGTTAATCTCTGTAATGTCAAGCCCGTACCGGTGAATTTTCATTACATCCGCTATCATATTCTCAGAATGATGAAACTCATAGCTACCTCTAGCGAGATAGAGGTTCATTGTGAACTATCTATTCCAATTTATATACGATATCACTCCATTCAAATAGATAGTATTCTCGAGAAATAACAAGCTGATCTGATGAGGACTTCCAACGGTAGAGACAGTAATGAAACTTCCTACCAAGGAAAGTATATATTTCAGACTTGTATAGTTTTCATCCGAAACAAGACTTCCTATTTTGTCGATATGTAACAAAGCCATCGACGTATGTCAATTAAAAACTGATACGATTATGTTGTTCACTATCAATTCCTTTTTTTGATTTGAAAATAATTTGATGATGGGACACAACATAGTGTTCCACATTTGTGTAGAATTGTATTCATTGTCATCCACAGAAACATCAAATCCGTGGAGAATATGTAAAATCAGAGTCATCTGGTCCATTATGAATATCAGGGATATGAGGGAGAGAATACTTTTCCCATCAATCAAACGCCTTCTGTTGAAAGTGTAGAAAGCGAGAAACTTAGTTCAATATTCCACTCCTCCTTGAGAAAAGGTCTTCTTTCATGTTCATGGAATTCCTGTCTGCTGTTTGATGTGAATTTAATAATAGTAGCAGCGATTTGTTATGTTAGAATGGCACTCCAAACAATTGTTTGGTCAGAATTCATACCTCAACAGAGCTTCGGAACAGTGATGGACATGATATGATGGAACAATGGATATTCCTTCAACGGCCTCCAGTTCTGATTGGTTTTCTTAGATCATTTTTCACATTCGATGCCCATTTCCATTTCATATTCAATGTTTGTTTTCGTTTTCTGGTCAGAAACTTTGTGTTTAGTTGAGTTTTCTTGTAACATCATTGAAGTACGGTAACGAAGAAGAGATTCGTTGAGGCGGCCAGATGGTCGAGATGGTCGAGCGACATCATAGTAATCATGAGGTCGTGGGTTCGATTCCTGGCTGGCCGTTGGATTTGGGTTTATTTATGCGCTGTTCAATGTAAATCATAAAGTTCTACATAGAACTATCCCAAATGCCACAGTGGTTTGGATTCCACTTGTATAAACTGTCGACCCCCGTCTCCTCCACTCGTACAAGCTTTTCGGTGGTTCTGAGGGTTGTTTCGGCAACTAAGGAGATGAGTAACAATAACAATGTAGCAATAACAATAAAAATGATTCACTGATGAAATCTCTCCTAAAACCGAATATACAGGGTGTCCTTAAAAGGTCTTTACAAAAAGCTACCACATATTCTTCAGACTAAAACAATTCGATACAAGCAAACTTACCTCAGTAAAAAGTTGCTTAGTTTGGGCGCTAGACGGCTCTGAAGTTGAAATTTTCAAATCGATTTTGCTTCATAACTTTTGAACGGCTCATGAGATTTTTTTCAAATTTGGTACGTTGGCATAGACTCATCGGGCAATGAAACTCATATCATAATCATAATGAATATCATTCCATGGGCGTAGAACTTGATTTTTTCAGTAAATAAACATCTAAAACTCCTACGCCAATGGAAAACAATTAGTTTCAATATGAAATCTAAATTATTCAACTCATTCACTACAAAAAAGGTACTCTTGACAAAAGTCGATTCCTCTCATGGTTTCGACAAAATTTTAATTTTAGTGATTTAGAGCATAATTAATAATAAAACGATTAACAGATATTTCATAAAAATTGTTCAAAATGTTCACCATTTTCACGTATACAACGCAAAAAGTTGAAATGTACTCTTTGCATAACTTCTTCATCGCCTGTAAGATTATTCGTCGCCTGTTGGATACGTTGCCATAATTGTTCTACAGTATTCACAGGGGTCTTGTAAACCGTAGACTTGAGATAACCCCATACAAAATAATCCATCGGTATTAAGTCTGGAGAACGTGGTGGCCAATTCACGGGTGCATCATTACCTCTACCTATCCATCTGTCTGGGTACTGTTGGTTTAAAAAATTCCTAACATCCACCGAAAAATGTGGTGGAGCTCCATCGTGCATAAACCACATATCTACCCGATGTTGGAGTGGTAAATCTTCCAACAAATTTGGCAACGTATTTCGTAGATGTTGTAAATACATGTCTCCTGTTAATCTTTGTGGAAGTATGACAGGACCAATTATAAAATTTCCTATTATTCCAGCCCAAACGTTGATTTTGAATTCGTGTTGAAAATGGTTTATTTTAATGGAATGAGGATTTTCAATTGCATAAACGTGTTCATTATGAAAATTAGTTATTCCTCTTCTCGTGAAACAGGCTTCATCAGTGAACAAAATATTCTTTCCAAAGTTCAGATTCATTTCTCTTTGCAAATTAATGAACCTACAAAACATCAGACGACTTTGTGAATCATGGATTAATAAATCTTGAACTGGCGTCTTGTGGTATGGGTATAATAATTGTTCTCTTAGTACTTCATGAACGGCATTCCTAGAAACTTCTAGTTCATTACTTATCCGTCTAGTACTCAATTCTGGATTTTCTTCAATACGGTCTAAAATTTCTACTTCGACTTCGGGAATCCTTACATAACGCTGTCTTCCATAATCACCAGTTCTAGGAGCAAAATGACCGGTCTCCCGAAGACGTCTCTCAACTGCAGCAAAGGTTGGGTGGCTTGGTACGCGACGATTTGGAAACCTTGCCGAATACACCCTCACACTCTCTCGACCATTTCCTTGACAATATCCGAATACCAATAACATATCGGTGTATTATTCATTGGTGTATTGTACGGCCATGATAAATCAGAAAAGTCCGATATCAACAATCAACGTCAATAAAACTCGACAAATCAACACAGATGAAACTATGGAAACCAAGAATGTGAATATCACTGTTTTCGAGCAGATAATAATAGTCTTCAGAAAAAAAAAACCAGTGCTACTTATTTTCAATAGAAATAACCTATGCAAAAAGTACATCTCAACTTTTTGCGTCGTATAAATCTTTGTATACGTGAAAATGGTGAACATTTTGAACAATTTTTATGAAATATCTGTTAATCGTTTTATTATTAATTATGCTCTAAATCACTAAAATTAAAATTTTGTCGAAACCATGAGAGGAATCGACTTTTGTCAAGAGTACCTTCTTTGTAGTGAATGAGTTGAATAATTTAGATTTCATATTGAAACTAATTTTTTTCCATTGGCGTAGGAGTTTTAGATGTTTATTTACTGAAAAAATCAAGTTCTACGCCCATGGAATGATATTCATCATGATTATGATATGAGTTTCATTGCCCGATGAGTCTATGCCAACGTACCAAATTTGAAAAAAATCTCATGAGCCGTTCAAAAGTTATGAAGCAAAATCGATTTGAAAATTTCAACTTCAGAGCCGTCTAGCGCCCAAACTAAGCAACTTTTTATTGAGGTAAGTTTGCTTGTATCGAATTGTTTTGGTCTGAAGAATATGTGGTAGCTTTTTGTAAAGACCTTTCAAGGACACCCTGTATATTAGTGGATCTGTATTGTGTCAGATTTGTAACGAGAATGAAACTGAAGAATAGTTATCACATTCGGTACCAAGCAACCAGTTCACATGATAAATTTTCTATTGGAGATTCGAGCACACGAAGCGTGAATGTTTGGATTTACGACCGCGGATTGATAAATTAATATTCATTTAGGAATGATCCCGAAAGACTTCTATCCCAAGTGCACCTACGTTCGTACCAATGGCGAGTGAATGTTCACGGCGGAAATAATTATTCTGGGAATATCCCAGCATTCAAATGTATAATTAATCACAGAGATTTCGGAGATGGGTTTCCAGTATTTCTGAAATATAGGGAGAGGACACAGCATCATCAGTAGACTTGAGCTTCTCTTTCACAATATCCTGAAAGGATATGCATAGATAGGTATATGTTGTTTTGTCAAATTGGATTATATTTGCAGTAGTAAGCACCAAATAAATTACCAGATGTCAAATCAGTCTGAACACTCCGAAAACCCTTTCATGAAAATCAGCCTTTCAGGCAACTCCATTGTGAAAGTAGACATTCACTTGAAGTCATGGTGAGAAACAAAAATGATCACAGTATTTCAGTATTAAGTACTGGTTGATAGTGAATATAGGTCACGAGGTACCAAGTTTTACAGTCCATTTCTCCAATTCAATCTGAGCAGACCATTGTCAGATCAATATTATTTCAAAAACCTTTCAAAATCGCCCATTACTAGTTATATATACTATATAATGGTAACTACAAGTCAAGCTCTGCTCGGGTTGCTCATCTTGGGTTCACTATTGTATATTGTATTATAATATTGTATATCATGAAATTATGTACGCCTGAATTAACATTCTATTCTATTCTATTCTAGTTAGCCTATACAACATATAAAAAGAATTCCGATGAAAATACTTCTCATTTTCATATACAGACGAACCAGATAATTTCGCTACTATGGCAATGACAGTTTTCACACCATTTTTGTAGTTAAAAACGAAGAGTTGGTCGGAGCCAAATAATCTGCTTCAGCATGATACGCTAACCAGATAGTTATTTTCGGTTAGTGTATTTAAAAGGTAAAGGATAAGAACAAACTCGTACCGATACATGTGTCCTGTTGGTCTTTCTGTTATTATTATTATTATTATTATTATTATTATTATTATTATTATTATTATTATTATTATTATTATTATTATTATTATTATTATTATTATCATTTCAGTATTGCCTTTATGTTTCGCCGCCGTAAGAGAGAGAATAGTCCGTTTTCGTTTCACGCATTACGTCGTCTCACAACAATCATGGATTGTGTTTTTGAAGTATTCATGAATGAAATGTCTTGCGTATGTGTGCTAAATAGTCTAAAATCTTTCTCAATATGTTGTATTATGGATGAAATTCTCAAGTCTGCAGTCGGCACGCAGAAATATTTACCTGCGAGTCTCTCGCACGAGACACGGGAAGTCTTGCACGAGACTGGAGACGAGACCACTCACGGGCACCACTATAATGTGGTCAAATCGAACGACTGCTGAATGTTCGTGCGATCGAGCATTGAACAATTTATTCTGCTCTAGCTTTGAGTGCTCCTTTCTCTGCAAAATACGCTCAAACTGGATACGAAGAGGATGCGTTGTCATCCTCCCGTAATAACAAAGGATACGTTAGTAGTATGTGCAGAGGTAGAGTGGCTGACGAAGCAAAATCGCTAAATGAAACTGCAGCTCTCCTTTCTCCATTACTCAGCTTGTTTCGATGATAAATTTTATATTGAATTACGTGGGAACGATGTCCTCATATGAAACACTTCTGCTGTTGTCTTTCCGGAACTGCACCGAGCTTCGAATCTTGGAAATATAATGAATACAAAACTTCATGTTGAATGTCCAATGGAGTGCTCTCTTCATGTTCATTATCTATTTATATCAGTATTCATCAAGGACCATGATTAATGACACTCCAATTGGTGATCATGAATCATGAACATGAAAAATATCAACGCTACTTACCGACCGATTTTATGTGTTTATCATGGAAGTTGACATGTCACGGATCCGATATCAATCAATATTTCATAATTATCTGTCAAACTTTCTTCAAGTTCTTATTCACATCACAACCGCATGCGCATATTCTCATCTTGACTTGAAGGTAGTGGAGGTTCGAAATCAATGTCCGAGGCGATATTGGGATATTTCGGTGAAAATTCCACACATGTGATTTTTAACCAATCAGAACGTGTATTTCTGTCAGATCATCATAGGAACGGTGAATTAAACTGGAAATTCTTTTGACGTTTATAATTACAGGTTTTGTCAACTTGATGAAGACGAAAATTGATGTTGTTGGAAACACATTTGGTGTGAAATTTTCTCACGGAATAGTGAAAAAATTCCGAGGATCTTAATAATTTTCAGTTCTAGGTCATGGGTTATGAGGCAATTCAGATTCATATTCGGAAGTAAAATAAAATTCCCGCGAGACTCAGGTTATGCGCAATGAGGATCATAAGTTACTATACCATTTTTCCAATGTTACTCAGAGCATTAATTTTCTAGGTAGAGTAGGTTTGCGTGTTCACTCATCTTAACGTACCTATCTTATGTAATTACCCTATTCATTTCCTTATTCGAGCCATTTGAGAGATATTCGTACCAATACCTATGCCAATTACTCAGAACGAGTCCTTCATATATTTTCCATTGAAATTCCTTTGGAGTTGAGTATTTCTCACCTGGCGTTTTTCATAGGAAATGATATTAGTCCCAGGCAGAACCAAAATCACGTCTCCTCTCCCTGGAGCGCAAATACATTGAAGTGCTTGAATCACATAGGCATGTGGAATGATGAAGTTGGAATATATTCATCTTCGAATAGTAAATTATTTTTTTCCAACTGATACAATATTTCATAGTACACACTGTATTCTGCTTTTTAAGGATTCAAATCGAATTATATGTAACTATATTCATTATGGTCTACTCGCGATCCTTTCACACATATGTTACATTCTTCTGGTATATATTACAGGTATCTCCATGTATTATTTTTTCATCGATCTTGGAAATGAAGAAAATGTATGAAACTCACATTGAATCCTGATTGATCGAATATCGATTCTGGACATTTTGAGTCAACATCGCCGTGTGTGAAATTCAATTCCTTGATGTTCCTTTTATTTTTTGCTGGTACTGAGATTGCTGTTTCATAGTCTGATATTACCTTCTTTTAATTAATTTAAAATTTGCATCTTAATCAAACTGGTGAAATATTGCCCTCGGCTAAAATTTGTTAATCACCATAAAACCGTAAAACCAATAACATGATAATGAGCTTGTCATTTCAAGCTGCCAGTCATGAAATTTCAACGTCTCGGAAGTTTCCATTCAGAAATTCTATGAAGTATTATCTGTGAAAAAGTAAGAATCAGTTCCAATGACGTAGAAATGATTTTAGAATTTTCATTTCGAATGCAATCACAATAGACTAGGGAGAAAAAATATTGTAATCGTTGATAATTCTTCATCAGATTCTGGCGAATTCAGAATATTCAGTTGACGTCGAACCATTTTCTACATTGCAAGGACAGTTTCGAACTGTCAGCATCTTCAGAAACAGAATATAAAATATTGATATAAATAAATATGGAGCATTTCGAAAGGATCGATACCATCATGAAGATATATCAGGAACAATTGATGTTTAAGTACATGAAATTATCTTGATTATGTTATATACTATCATACTGAGTTCCTCGAATATATCTCCATGTTGCATTCACAGGATTACTCGAGCGAGTTCAATAGTCTGGAATAAAATGAAATACATTCCATTTAAGATCAAATATCAATATCCAAATATCATCTTGTCAATTGTCAGAGGAGGCGGTTATTGTTCTTTCATTCTACTAACATAAGTATTTCTCAATGTCTTGATACTCGGAGGTTCCGCCACCCCAACTTTGATTTATTCATCATGATTGATAACTTTCATCCAAATTTGACAAAAGAACTCACCAAATCGTGTTCGCCGAGGAAATGTTTTTTGTTGAACGATCTTAGGTCATGATGAAGCTACATTAAAATGTCACTGACGTAGTCAAAGGAATAGCCAATGGACAATTTCACAAAGTGTTAGCGGACAAACCTTGAATACGTCGATTTTATTTCTTTGATGTCGGATTTTCTTGTCATAACAGAAGAATACAGGATGATACAACAACATTCATCTTCGAATTGACACCCCTGAATGTCATTCCATACTCTCTTCCATACTTTTGTCGAAAGACTACAAACTTGAGGATCCAGTTACAAATATGCCCAATAAGTGTAACAGAGCGGTTGAGTTGATTCATCAAATCATTTTCCTCCGTAGAGTATGTCATGTTAGATTTTTGTATTCTCAATTAATAGGATTGCCCACATATTCATACTTTTATACTTCCTCACAAATCAATTTATGAACCATCGGAACATAAGGAAAGCAACTGGATCCTCGCGAATATCGCGATAATCCTTTCCAATCTCCACAATAATAAATCATCTGAACTGAATGAATCGATTTTCGGGCAAACATTTCTCATCAAGTCGTCAAGTTCAAGTTATTCACTAATCCATGAAATTGAAACTAAACGATTCATTTTCTTCTAGGAACTCTCCTGGAAATTCATATGATATGTCAAGTCGATAGCTCATATATTCTGCCCACTGACAACCTCACATTCCATCAGATTACTCCTATCAAAACTGAAAACTTCGTGCCTCCCATCAATTCGATAGAAGTGTGTATGCTCGGAATTCCAAATGATAACGTGAAGAACTTCACGCGCAACTGCTTCCTTTCAGTAAACATTCGCCTTGACCGCTGCGTGATCACAATTTATATTCAGAAATAGAAGTCAGATGACGATATTGAAGAATAGTAGGTGAACTCAATATTACCCATTTCGAGATAAATAAGCACTAGTTCCTTCTTTGTTTCAATATACCTTGTACCTTCTTGTCTTGCCTAGTGTACTGTTTTCCTCCTATCTTTCCTTATTGATGCTTTCCCCATTGTATCATCTTCAGAACATTCATATTTTCTCTCTTCTTCACCTCCCTTCCCACCCTTAGAGATGAATGCAACAAAAACTCAAGCTTATCTCCACGAGGAAAGCAAATCATACGATGCCCAATATGATGTCAGGCACCACTGTTCCTATGAAGTCGTCGATATCTATAATCTCTCATGGGACTATCATGTAAGGTCTATTGAGAGAATTGCTTCATAAAAACTTCGCATTTTGTTCCGTGCGAAGAGGTACTTCACACCTCAGTAGCTCTTAAGAATCTGCAGACTGCAGAGTCCTTCTATAGTACCCTTTATATATCTGGAGTTTAGCTTCCAAACATACTCTGAAGCTCTCAGATTCTATCCAGAAGAGAGCTATCTATACGGTGATACTACATACTTACGTATCGATTGATCTCCCTAGGATCCTCTTCCTTTATTAATATTTCTATCGTCGTTGCGCAAAGGAAATCTCGTCTATTATACCACCACGAGCAGGAACTGGTCACCTTCACATTGTCTGGCTCGAGACCTATCGAATTTCACTCTACCAAGCATAATTCATGGATAGAACGGCACAAGTGTGGAATTCTTTGCCGACGACGACCTCCAAAATTTCAAGAAAATCCTAATACCTTCCTTCCCTCCAAACATTCCACCGCTGCGATTCTACTATGTTCTTCAAACCTCAAAAAATCCTGTCTTTCAACTCCAGTGTTACTCTTTCAATTGATTTTTCATTACTCGAGACCCTCCACATGTTGATTCAACATTGTTTATTATCTTCTTATACCAAATATAATTCAGATATCAGAATGTTTTTGCGGCATGACCAGGCATCGATTTCATATTCCATTAGATTATCATTTTGATCAAAGGTATTGAGGAAATTTTCTCTTTCATGGTAATTAAGGTATCCGATGCTGTCATGAGTTCTAGAATATTTTTCTCTGAGGGCTGAATTTATGAGACATGAGACATGCGAATGTCTTCTTCGAATTGTGAAGACCATTCAGAAATAAATGAAATCTCAAGAACTCAGCTCGTCTGATGAGCACTCACAAGAAATTATAACAGCCTCTAGTGAAAATATAATAAGAGAACAAAATCTTCCTCTGAAGACCAGTTAGATGGCTATAACTTCTTTCCGGAAGGGCATTAACATGAATAATATTGGATTCCAACGGTTCCAATAGAATTTATCAAAATGGTTTCCTGCTTCTCTGAGAATTTTCATCGTCTTGATAAAACGGAGATGCGAACATATGATATAATTCATGGAGGTTCCACTAGAGCGGCATTCATAGAACTTTTACTGAAAAGTTATGAAAGTATAATAGGGATGAGCAGAGAATATAATGCATAGTATATGTACGATAGAAGCTTTTAAATGACAGTTTTTTTTCTGTCTCAGCATATCGTTGTATTGCTGTGTTTTTGCTCATAGTGAGATTTTTCTTCTAATGATTCGGTTTGAAAAAATTAAGATGCACTGCGGTGTTCATCAATTCAAGAAATGAAAAATTTCATAATGAAGAAGTAGTTTTTCGTTCCTCAATATTGCTATCTTCCAGATCATCAGTGATAGAGACGAAATATGTTCGAATATAAATGAAGTTGTCTTCTTCTGAATGAACTATGAGAGCTGAAATAGATCTACTCTAACGTCTTTCATTTCCTATATATCAGAAAAGTACTAGAATTTGTCCTGAACAACCCGTTATACAATTGTATACAATTTGAAAAAAAAATGTAGTACCTACTATCCTAACTAGGCGAAGAATCTTTGTTGTTGAATATAAAATATGAATGAGGAATATCGTGAATATGAAAATCTTTGTGAGTAGGGATTTAAAAGAATCCAGGTGATCATCATCATAGCAGCGGAATGTGACTCAAACTAGTTGACATTTTGGCTTTCGAAAGTTCGCATGGTTTTTGGTCGTGATAACTCAAAACCTATCACATGAAAACAATCAATGTGCACTTCACTCTCATGTTCTAACGTCAACAACTGGAATTTAGAGATACCGAGCAATTCGAACAAAATTGAAACCGTTCAATAATAGCAATCGCTCGAATTGTAATATAAATAAGAATTAGAATGTTGAATGTTCTTAATCTGCCGTTCGAATTTCGATATCGGATTCAGAATCGGATAAGAGATTCGGAAGAAAGTTGAGCACTGAAAATATTGTCATGGATCTTATCGAAAAAACTGTTATATTTCTCGATTCAGCCAGGGCACATTCCACTGGTTGAAAAATTATACAGATATGGTGTGCAGGATAAGATGCTAGGATTTTTGCAAAATTATTCAATAAAACTCGAATGTCCCACATTATCGAGTACCTTCTCGGCAGTATTTGTGAACATAGGATTATTCTCGAATCTGCCAGAATGAGTTCAATCATTTTTCATTTTCCTCTATAATCGACACTTCAACTTCAGAGATAAAATGATGAAAAATATCTTTTGAACTATCTATGATAGTATTCAATTTGTCTGAAGTGAGTGCTTATGAACTTCCGTTCCTCTTCTGAGGACAACTTCACTGGTTTCGCCTCTTTGCATTAAGCGCTTCCCTGGCAGTTTGGAATTCGATATATCCAAATGAGAATCTGTGTCAGAATCACTAGTTCCATGAGTCAAAATGTCAGATTCCCATTTGATAGCGCCTTCTATAAGAAAGAAAGTGAATCCACCTTCAACAGATAAAAAAAAAACAACTACACTAAAGAATATAAATTCAACACCTTCGAGAATGTTCTTCCATATTCATGATTCCTGGAGGTTAAAAAGTATCGTGTGCGAAGATGGCAAGTTGCACACGTTTTCATCACAAAATTCGGGTTCTTGAGGTCAAAATACGTACTTGCCAAAGTGCAAAATCAGCCGATTAGGTTTACTGAAATGTACTCCTTGGAGGTATGTCGCTGTTGAATCTCCATGAGTTGACTGTTTTTTACTATTCATCATTTTCCTCACGTATACAGGGTGTTCCGGTGATCATGTTACAAACTTCTAGGGTAGATAAAACACACGAAAATAAGAAGGAAAGTTCATGTGAACATGGGTCCGGAAAAGCTTCTTCAGGGAGCTAGGGCCCTTCGAAGATGACCTTCAAAACCTACTTTTCGTTTTATAGCTTCGGTACTACTGCAGCTATCGCAACCAACTTTGGGACATGAAATCTAGTTCGTAGGTTCATCAATTTGAACCTTCCGGATTTTGTCACCTCTAACCAGGGGCGTACAAACCATGGGGGTATTTGGGCAAATTTGACCCTACTCCTCTTAGGCTTTAATTTCTTACCATTTTTATATCTGGTTATGATTTTCCAATGCCTTTAACATAAAAAAGGTACTCTTGTTTTTCATTGGTGCTCATGAATAATTTATCGCAAATTTATTATTAGTTTTGCTTGTGTAGGTTTAATTGTTTTTTTTTTAATATTTTGTATACGTTCCTTTTTACTATTTATACCCCCTATTTCGATAAGGCAATAAATTTCTCTAATCTAATTTATTTTCATTGGAGAAGAAGATTTGACTAACTAATAATGCTCACTATCTGTACTGAACCTCATTTTCATATTTCATTGGTTAAAGACCAATAATTTATTATTGATTGGATTTAGCCATTTTCGGAGGAAACGGTGACAGATAGCGATTTTTACAATTCAATCAATCCGGAAGGCTCAAATTGATGAACCTACGAACTAGATTTCATGTCCCAAAATTGGTTGCGATAGCTGCAGTAGTATCGAAGCTATAAAACGAAAAGTAGGTTTTGAAGGTCATCTTCGAAGGGCCCTAGCTCCCTGAAGAAGCGTTTCCGGACCCATGTTCACATGAACTTTTTTTCTTATTTTCGTGTGTTTTATCTACCCTAGAAGTTTGTAACCTGATCACCGGAACACTCTGTATATCATGTCCCATTCTTGAATACTTCGGTAACCTCTATAGTTGTCAAAAAGACTTGAGTTGTCTCCAGACAGACTCTTAACTCCTCCTTGTATTTTCTGGAATCGAGTTGTTTGTATTTTCACTGATTTCTGCACTGGAAGATAACACGAAAGTAGGTATCATTCTCACGCATGGTTGATGAATGTCAATATTTGACATGTAAGCTGCTCATGTCACTCTGTTCATCTGAATAGTCGCAGATATCATGTATATATATATATATATATATGATATGATGATAGATGGGAAAATGATGTAGAAATCGCTATTTCCTGAACATCGTTAGTCTACATATTTTCTCGAAAAATATCTGAATTTCTTCGAAAAAATAAAGGGCGGATCCAAGTTGCTGAAATATATTTGCGACATTCATGAAATATACGTAAACGAGTATCTGTTTCCCGGAATAGAAATATATAGCTCGAATAAATAAGATCGAGAATCTGATAGCAGCTCAAGGTAAATACATTACATTTAGACCAGAGTGAGGATGCACATTATCCTGTCCCAGGAGGGTTCAATCTCACTAGCTATACGTTTATTGCTTCCTTATATTACTCGTTTCCAAACGACGACCTCTTTTGCTGCAACTATGATTGTTCCATGTTGAGCTCTCTCTACTGAAGTTTCTAATGCATATTAATTGTTGCTCATGATGAAAGGTTCGCCAGTTGAATTCTGTACAACTTGTGACATTGAGTGCATAGCTACTGAAGTTGGGAATCTTCCTCCATTAGGGAAACTATGTCAGATGCTATAACCCCAACTTCCAAGAAGTACTTTTCGGAAATTAATTACACTCAACAAATATTCTCCGTGGAAAGAGTTAATACGTTAGGTGTATCAAGAGACCTTCTAAGAACCTTCAATCAGTTCGTTCATTCCGGTTGAAGAAAGAAATATATTTAATTTAAGACCGACAAACTCCTGAGAAAAAAAATCAGGGAAAATGTGGCCACATACGACTGTAACTACGCCACTGGTCATCTGAATTCAAAAGTGGAGAGTAATTACCTTCATCAATCCGGGATAGTATACCAAGTTTGATTTTTTCACACACGGGTTCCATAGAAATTAATACGAACCATAATTTTTCCCATGGTATCGACACCCTGTATCTCAAATAGGATGCAATTCAGGACATACGTTGATAGGAACTTTTCACCTCAAACTGTCGAAATTTAGCGGTCTTATTCTAATTCACCCTGTATGCCGTTGGATATAACTCACATTGGCGTTCTCATTTACTGTTGGAATATTACATGCGACCAAAGTTGATAATGAAATGCGCCAGTGAGAAAACGTTGCACAGCCTCATTCATTGTTCAGAAGTCGAGACACTTCAATTTGAGAGACACATGCTGTGGGGTGAGCCATGATGCATCTAAACATTTGTGTATTCGGGATTTTCGAATTATTTCCAAACAATGAACCTTTTGCTGCCGCAACGTTTCTACACTGGGGGTGCAGGGGGGTGATGATTCCTTGTGTCATAAGTTTCGGATGGAAATCCGTATACCTTCGTCACTATGAAGGACAGTCAGGTGATATAATGTAAGATTTTCCTCGGCCACTTGGACTGATTTTTTTCAATCGAAATGTGGGTCTTGTCCCAAGGCAAATATTTGTTCGTCTGAAATACATGAACATGAACCTCATACGATTTTACTAATAAAAATATCAATTGAACGTATTAAACTTGCCATAAAGAGAGTAAGAATGATGGAAACTTCGAAATTATATAACCAGGTGACCATTCGAGGAAATGTATGCCCCTGATATTTGTTGTGTTTTTGGAATTCAAAAATTGTAAATTCAGACTTTCAAAATGATTCGCAAATTTCCCTTTTGTTCATAAGAAGCCAGACCTTCACGACTTTCGATTCCACTGGAAGTTAAAACATATTTTACATTTCAAATGGAACACCTGATATTTCATTAGATTCTCAAAAAGAGCTGCACATTTGTGAAATTTTCCTTTTTCCGAAATTTGTGATCCGATTTAAAATGGCTATATCAATCAAAGTCGGTCATGAAAATCATACTTAAATCATTTTGATCGACAAAATACTTCAACAGATGTAAACAGCCTTACAGGTGACAACAGATTGAAAACCGACCTCTTAATCAAATTCTAAATTTCAAACATCTTAATTTCTATTGAATCCTTGAAAATGGGACAGCATTCTCGAAAAATAATCGTGAACATTTCATAATTTGCATGGAACAATTGGGGAGCTAATAATCCTGAAGAGAGAAATAATTAGGAATTAGGTTGAAGAATCGACCAAATCTCCGCCATTTTCATTTCGAATTCGAATTTTGAAGTGAGAAAATAATGCAAATGAGAAGCTTTCTTCTCGATCATGTGTACAGGATGGCTGAAATTAGAGCCTCATGAGGATCTCGGAAACGATAAAACAAAGAGGGTTGGTGAAATTATGGTGCAGTTGCGAAAATTCAAACCAAACAGAATCTCACACTAAAGTTCGTGAAAATATTCCATGAAACCCAGCTTTACTTGAATGAATACAATGCATTAAATAGCACTTAGTAGGAGTATGTGATATTGACAATGCCAACCAATGCAATCAATGCATTTTCTTCTAACAGTGATCTAAACCCAATATATGCGGTACTAGTCTAATGGAAATGCCCCACCTCATTTGATAATTTGTAACTCGATTCTCCTTCCCTATGAAGATTTGGGAAGTAGTAACCACAACAGTCGGAAGGATGAAGTGGTATAGTTGAGTTGGGGAAGAATATTTTGACCCTCAGAACGAAAATCTCACTTTTTATGTTTGTCGTTGGTTCTCCGAGCATATCGTTGAGACACTGTGTATATTGTCGACTTCAATAAACTTCTAGTCGCCCGAATCAGCTCCATATACTTCGTCAGATTAGCAAGGTATCGAACTGCACGTTATTCGAGTAGGCACATCGGGAGAACTTTTTAATACCCTCCGAACTAGCGAGGGTTTATACGATTCGGGATTGAATCGCAGCCAAGTTAGAGCCATGCTGGAGCATTATCTGTGTCGCCTGGGAGCTCATAAAATAATTTCGCATCTCGCTATTAGGGGATACACAAATACAGCCGGGAAATGGGGATGTGTCACTGTCCAGCATCGGGAAGTGTAGTATTCGTATTATTTTGGCTCTTTTTGAATCGAGTATTTGTTTGTGAGAGTTTCACGATCTTGCTAATCAGTCATATCAGTGAAAAAAATATTGTGTGGTTTCATGAAACCACGATGCAAGTGGACGTTTTTTCGGATCGTACGCATTTAACTTTGAAGTTTCGGAGATTCAGGGTATTAAAATTGTGTTTTCAATCTCAACCCAATAATTGGGAAGTGAAATGATGAATTCAGCGTACTAGAGTACTTGCACGAATTGCATGAGCGCCGCCATATTGGTCTCGACTCTGGGCCTACTATAGGAAAGGAAAGAAAAGAATAGAAGAAGTAGCCGATTCATCCCAACCCACACTGGTCACCATGCTCAATAGGAACTAAATAATTTCAAACTTCTCCTGCTCAGCTTGTTTCCATCTGTTGACAACACCTAAGGAAAACCTATAATGTTCCATCATTTCAGTTGTATGGAACTTTCATTTACAATGTTTATATAATGATATTCACATTCTTCCTCATTCTACCAGTATTGTTATTGGATTTCATTGTGTGGGATTAAAAATGTGAGCGAAATTAGTCTCTGATTGAGCTTATCTAACCATTTATTGGTCCTTGACGATCCATTCCATTCCATCACAGCATTTCTGTTGAAGGATACACATAATGCTTATTTGATTTCTGTGCGACATCCTCAATATTCCAAAATCGAATCATGAATATTCATGCAAATGCAAATCTATGAATTCAAAACGCGGATTTGTTCGACAGGAAAGAATATTTCATTTTCAGCTCTCTCGATGCCGAATTCTCATTCCCATCACGTATTCCACCTGAATATCCTGTTTCGTATTCGCCATTTGGAGTTGTGATTAGTCTCTACCTCATAGTGATTTGGTTCTTGAGAAAATACGTTTGTTCATTGACTATAATTGAATGAATTGAATCGAGAGTATAGTTTCAGGTCATATCCAGGGCCAACTATCAAAATATGAAATATGCACTCATGCATAAGAATATTCATCTGGTAGGCAAATAACCCCAACCTTGGTTTAAATGCATCTGCACAGTGAAAACTGGTAATACCAAATTAACACCACGTAGTGTCTATCGATACAAACCAGTGTGGAAATTGGCCTCACTGTGGTGTTAATTAACTTGAGAAAACCTCTCTAATCGTCTCTACATGTCTGGTATTAATGGATCGCTGAAGGACCTACATTTTCAAGGTACATGCCCTCTGGTACGATTAGATAATTCACAGTGAACCTGTTTTAGGACTCTATGAGTTAGCTGATGAGAAGTTTCCAATTGTGATTACAGTCGATATGGCTTTCAAACTCCAAGCACATGTATTTTCTCATCAGGGAAGAATATGATTTTCTTCTCATTTCAACCTGAGTTCTCAATATAGAGTAGTGAGTTTAATCTCCTTCTGCTGTAAAAATGAATTGTATCAAGATATATCTTCAAGGGAATGCCTTCTATTGACATAGTTTGATTATAAAAACATGTTTGGGATCATGGGACACAGTTATTGTTGATAAGTTCAACAGTACCGTCTCCTCAGAGGAGTCAACGGAGAAGAAGTTTCACCGATAATCATGAATATATCTATAAAATGTACACAGAAAAGCTTTCATTCTTTGTTCGTTTCATCGGTTTCATATCTTTATATCAATTAGATGTTCGTCATGGATATACAGAATATCAGAATTCTGCTACTTAGTGAAATGCCTTAATGTAATTCCTCTCACTCTTGTGGCTTCACAGATTGACTGAGTGGGCGATTATTTTTCATAGAATTCCACATTTACATTTCTCTTTCAGCCTCCTTTGTTGAAAGGATCACGAGCCGCCACTGAAGTTGAATATATCAACCTCCACGCACTCACACTACGACACGCTAAGGATATGCCAACTATCTTAACATGGATTTGAATAATTATAACATGGATGGCATTAGAACTCCATGTGTTCCAAATAGCAGCTTGACTACAACTTATCGAAATACATACTCAATTTGCGATCCCATGCTCAAAATATTGTGTTTCACAAACTTACGTTATTCACCCTATACTGTCATACAATTTGATTTGGGAAGGGTGATTTTCCCGTACTAGTGTGGTAAAATTTCCATATAGTTTTATTTTATTTCATTTATTTTCTATTTATTTATTCAACGGGGATACACCCCCAAAATCGTGAAATACAATACTTATGTGATATCTACAGAAAAAGTACCAAATCTAGAACTACTACGCAAATAACAATTTTCATTCAAAATACAAAGTTTGACATAATTGCTCAAAATGGATAAATGAAAAAATGGAAATATGTTTTATGATAATCCTACAAAGCACCACTTATTTGTCCAGATGGGATATTGTTGACCAATGATTTCTTGAAGTTATTGAAGGCTGGGTTGAAAAAATCTACATTTGTATTATTTGCATTCCTCATTTCACGTGTCAACGGACTGTTTTGCCCATAATTCCTTTGATGGAATTGTACGTGAAATGTAGAAATTGATCTTGTTCCGAAATGCTTCACTTTCAGACCAATATTGTGCAGAAGACAAAAGTCCGCTCGTATTCTCCTATTTTCAAGTGTTTCAATATTCAGCTTGGAGCATAAATTTGCGTAGTCCACATGGTAGTTTACTATGGGAATATTTAGTTTATATGCCGAATATCTTGAAAATTTATGCTGTATTGTTTCAAGCATATTTACATAAATGTTATAACGAGGATTCTGAATAATCGATGCATATTCCATATTTGAACGAACAATTGCGCAATAAATGATTTTTAATGACATTAAAGACAAATCTTTCGTTGTTCTCTGGGCATATCCTAATAGTTCACGTGATTTCATTGATATATTTATTATGTGTTGGGAGGAAGTAAGTTTACTGTCCATAAGAATACCAAGATCCTTTATGTCATCCACCCTTGTTAACTCCATTCCATTATTGGAATATGGAAAGCTGAAGTCATTGTGGGATCTTTTGAAGTAAATAGAGAAACACTTGTTTAGGTTGAGGTCCATACCATTCAGGTTACACCATCGTACAATTTTGTTAAGATCATTCTGCAGCATAAGGCAGTCTTCTTTATTTTTTATGTTTTTGTATATTTTCAAATCATCAGCGAAGAGTAAGAAGTGTGAATCACTAATACTTTCAGTAATATCGTTTACAAACAGATTGAATATCAGGGGACCACAGTGACTTCCTTGTGGTGGTGGTGGTGTGGTGTTGTGTCGAGAAATAGCATTAGGTTGTGACAAAATAGGAGAGCAATACCCTATTGTTTGCTGCAGAAGTAAGTAAGTTTGTAACGGTGTAGATATGGTTCTCTCGTTTCTATTAGCATAAATGAAAAATTCGAAAAATCAAACGTTCAATTCATATCCCTACGCTCGTAGAAAAAATGTTGATCCTCATCCCGCACTTGATTTCTTACTCGAACTTCTCTTTACGTCATTAGGGGTAGGTCATGTGTTAGGGATAATAACTATTTCCTTCATGGAAAATACCGACGTGTTTTCCTCTAGAAGGCATACTGACTGAGATTAAATTTCAAAATGTGTCATCAGCTGCAGGTCTATCAATCAACTTATTGACATTATCAGTCCCGCGACCATTCTGACCTAATCGAAAATATCGCATCACTCATTGAGCTCGATACATTCCAGCCATCAATCAGCGCTTTATAGAACCGAGGCTCTGAGAATGGCAAAACCGATGATTTCTGAACAATTGTTCGGTTAATAATTCTGAAGGTTCATATTCGTAACCTGGAAAGTGAACTTCGGAATGTTTCGTTAGACGCAATTCTCAGAAAGGCCTTTGAAGACGAAATTTCCAGCGACGACATTATTTGTTTGGTAAACTTAAAAGGTATACAAACGCTTGACCTCTCGTGCGGTGGCTCAACTGAATTTGTAAGCTATCCGAAGTCGCTCGAGATCATACTTAATAGGGTTATAGAGAGGAAGTTCAACTCAGATTAGAATTCTAGATGTGGCGCTCCTCATAATAAGAGGTTGTATATAAATCAATTCACGAGAATAGCCTGGTGATGCTGAATGGTCCATTTCAAAATCATGTCAAATCAGAACTCACTCGGAAACTGGTACTGAATGATAACTCAAAGCTATTTCCATGTGTCGAGCTCTTCCGTTTCTTCAGCTCATAATCAGGGGAAGTAATTAATATTCTTCGAACGAACGAATTTGATTTTTGATAGCAAAATAAACTGGAGAGACAATATTCCATGTCCTACCGAAATGTGTTCACATTTTGTACCAGAAAACATTCATCTTTGATCCAATTCTGGAAAAAAATCGCTTCTTGAATACTTTCAATTGCTACATTGAAGGCGCCATTCGATGTTTTTCTCCGTATCTTGTCATCGGAAATATATTAAGGCGATAATAAATACCGAGCTTCACTTCAATGTTGGTTTGAAATCATGAATTATGATTCGAAATCATGTTGTGACTTTCATTCTCTCAATTGAGATCAAATATTACTTGCATTTTTCGTATTGGGCCTCATTGTATTCCCTAGGAGAATAGGATTATATTTGGAATAAAATCGAATGAATATGACTCAACTACAGGCTCATAACATCCTGCTTGTTATTCAAGTTGTCCTAGTATTGTTCTAATACAGCGATATGTATGTAAAGATGTTGATTTTATTCGTTGTTAACTACTAATTTTCAACAACATTTTTAACACAATTTTATGAACGAGAAAAATGCATTGGGCTTAATTGTTATGAATTTTGGGATAATATCGTATCAAAACAATCTGACAATAGACTCATCATGTGCTGAGTTGCTGAGAAGAAGCTCTTATTCCAATGTTTTAGTATATCGAACACTAATAGCGAGGTTCAGAGTCATTCTGAGTCATTCCATATGGTCTTATTGATGATTATGATTGCATATATTTCGTTCAGCTATTGATTTTCTGAGCTGGATAGAATATGATTCATAGCACCATTGTACGGAATCTCATTTCCAACCACTGTAGATCAAAAACTTCTATTTTTCGGCTAGGTATCAGAGGAAACGAACAAATTATTGATTCTATGAGACCTTCGAGAATGTGAACTCTACTGAACGCTGTCCAATTTATCCTGACCAATCAGTTTAATGTTGTGGCAAACCCAGAGCCCTTGATGAAAAGGGAAATATCAACATGCCAGAAGAAAAGGGCACGAATGGCGGTCTCTCAATTGGTCTGGACTTAATGAATACTTGTTGACATCAGCAACAGATTACTTCGCATTTTCAGAAACGATAAGCGAAGGCAGCATGATGATATATAGATGTGGATCAGATATGTCAATTAATCCAAGAGAACCCATTAAGGAATAATTCTATAATCCCTGATCTGTATAATAGTATCGAGTATAATAATTCACAATGACTGAAAAAAATCAAATGACGTGAAGTATAAAATGAATTCAGAATTTCCCCCATACAGAGTGTTCACGAAAAAACCTCGTACACTTCGATTTTGTCTATCAATGATGCATTTTTCAGTCATATCAGAAATTTGTAGTATGATACGTATTCGAGGACAGCAAAGTTGAGAGTTTCCTCGGATGGAAACCCGTATATTTCATGTCATGTTTGGATATGAATTCTAATTGAGAGTTCAACGATACCAGATCTACTAGGGTTATGTCGACATGCTACGAAGATATGAAGAAGGATTATGTTATGAAATACGTAATGAGTGTGTTTGTGAAAATTGATTTGGCGAGAGATCAGGCAAATTTGCTACAGAATTCTCAATATATCTTCGAAGCCTTCCGACATAAGAAAGTTTTATTATCATTGAATATATTTGTATTTCCAAAGATTTTTCAGAAAACAAGGTGTCACTGACAAATAGAGATTTTCTCTTTTAGGTATCTGAAAGTTTGATTTCGAGCGCAATAACATTTTGGGCAGATAACAAATCTGTCCTTACTACAAATAATTTGAAATTATTTTTATTGACATCTACTTTACTCTTTAGAAACGAGGAGAGAAAATCACACAGTTCAGCTGAAGTTATAAAGTACCGTATGGATGATATTTTCAACATTCATATATAAATTCTGCAGTTTAGCTTCACTGAATCAGTCACCAGTCTCCTGATTTGAATTCTATAGAGGGAGCAAATATCCTTTCATGATGCTGCGGACAAAATCGTGTGTAACGACTGGAAACAAAAAAAGTCAGATGCTGCCTCTACTCTCTGCCAAATTTTGATAAGGAAGCTCAATTTATCACCCTCTAGGCGGTTAATAATATCGCGGCGTTTATTGGAATACACTCGCCTTCCAACATAGAATTGGGAAGTGAACTGTGGATAATAAATTCCTCCGCGATTTCCGAATGATGTATTCCGGATAGTTGTGCGGTATAGATATCATATGTGTTCGTTTAGGAGTGTTGTGTATTTGATTTTATGGTTATTGCCTGCCGGACTACTACTGGTGGAAAGAGATATCGTTTTCAGTAACTAGTCTTCAATGTGAACGGAGCAAATCATGGCCACTTCACTGGGCTATTGCAAGTTGCTTTAGTCCTATCATAATTGATGATTGAATAGGGTGAGGATTTCTACACATCTTATTTCCAGCTGTTGATTCTTCCAAGTAACGAACCTCGTATTGACGAGTCGTATTAACTTCTATGGAATTGATCGAGAATTAACAAACATACATCGTGGCATACCATTTTGAAGCTGAAATTATGTGAGATCTGTATTCGAATGAAAATGGATACTAATCAAGATTTCACATGTTCAAACAGCTCATACGACGTTTCGGTGATACTCGTTGATCTAGTTCTCTCCACAAAAAAGTGTTTTGTCGAAAAAAAATATTTTCGGCCGTGTTGCGTGCAATATTTTTTCGGCAACTATGTGGAATAACAAATCAATTAGGCGACATATTCCTTCATTTCTTCATCATACATTTTAATCCTTATATTTGAATTAAACAGAACAGAACAGAAAATACTACATATTAACAGAAACATTCCAATTCTTATTTATATTAATATTCATATTGAAATTCCAGCGAATGCTAATATTGAAGGGATTCAATTTGTTTGAGATGCTTGGTATATGCAAATTCCTTTTGTTGAAGCCAAAACAAGAACAAAATTTCCGTTTCACATTTATTGTTTTCTTTAGATGATTTTTGAATGGTCTTGGCAATTTTCATTTTGTTCCTAAGTGAATTATCCATTTATCGTTCAGCCACATTTCCCGGCCTAGTCCGGGAAGTACGAATGCTAGTTTTCAAAGAAAAAGCGTCTGGGAAGTGGGTACATCTCGGACGGTTATAACGCCATCATTCGTTCTCAAAGTTGACTCACATGCTTCATTTTCGAATTCAAATTGAAGCCCTATCCGAAGACCCATCAATACTGGTGACGTAATTATCATGCTGCTGTCGTTCCTCTTCATGTATCACCGCTAGACGCTATACTCATGTCAAAACTCCGTGACGTTTCTAGCCAGCTGTGTTCATATAGGAGAGTATTTCAGTATATCTGTCAGTATAGTCGGAACGTATGTCGTAATGAATGAGGAACTCTTGTAATAAGTTTGTCATCTTTGTTCGGAGGTGGCAGCCGAATGGCGCGGCTATTGACGTCACTGGATCTGTTCGTTTCCTGCTACTATGAAAATGAATAATTATTCGAAAAACGTTAGGAGTACTTAGAGAAAAACAGGTTGTGCCAGGGAGCTGGTGTGAGTGAATACTATCAGTTGATGGATAGTGAAGATCTTCTACTTAACCAAGTGAAGATGAGTTGAAGTTTTGTTTTTATCAGGTTTCTGAAGGTCAAGTTCCGAGCACACTGACATTTTGGGACAGATAACAAATCTGCCCTTACTACAAATATATTGGAAAGATTTCAATATTTCATGTTTTAGTAATGAAGAAGGAAAATTCCACACGAAAACTAGAAAAGAAGGTGAACTTAGTCAAATTCAACATCACTTATTACATGCCTTCATCATTCGTCAATATTCTCAATTTTCTCACGATGTTTTCTTGTTTGGAGATTTTTACGATCCTGATTGTATCTGAGACTGATGATGGACATACATATTTGTTCCAAAACATGAATCTCATTAATTCTACTCTCATCTACCTATCTCCATTTTGGAACTTCCTTCACTTTCACATAGTTTGCTGTATTCACAGATTTTCCGACTTGATCTGTTCATATTGACTCCCCACATTTTCCTTTCATGGAGAAGTTGAGGAATTCCTAATTTCCTTTCAATATATTCGTATTTGCACATTTTGATTCACGGCATGACACATCAAGAAATGGAATGAAAGGATGCCTGGGGATATGACTCAAGAAGAATATCAGAGGTGCCAACATAAAAATAAATTCACTACCTCCTTGAATTCAATTTTTTCTATCGAAACGCCAGATGACTTCATGTTGGATATACGCATGATCAACAACATAAATGAAAGTTCTCTCGAGGTCGCAAAACCCAACTTAAAGCTCAGAATATAACATTATCTATGTTTCCTCAATTTCGACCATCCGTTAGATGATTGCCCCAAAAAAGGCTCATCCCAACGATTCTATTTTTTCTGATAAGTTTCGAATTGTAGATAAACTCGCCATTCAGAAAGTTCTCGAACCCTTCTCTGTTGTGAATCCTGAAGTCTAGATCTAATCTCATCAGTCATTAATCTTGTTATGCGTGTAAGGCCAAGTTCTTTCTTGTTACGTGTAGTTTCCTACCATTAATCTTTATTCCTCATTATGCTTGTGGTGAAATGAAGACACGTGCAAAAGGAACAAGCATCGGGATGTTCTGACGACAGATACTAGTTCGAAGTGATATATGAAAAGGAAATTAATGGAGCCGAAAAGTGATTATGATTTGTATTGCCAAACAAGGCTTGGAATCTAGCTAGGGAGGATATTCTCGTGAAATTTCAGCCTCTGCTTCAACCGGTTGATTCACCTTATTATTAGTATACAACTGAGAGAATATTCATGGTACGCCATGAAGCCGAAATTGGATTCATACGGGACATCATATTTATCACAATAAATCCTGATATCACTGTATTTGATGTATCGCTGGAAGTTATTTGAGGAGAAAACCATTCTACACGATCTTGACACCTTCTTTTCATCATGCCTTTGAAGTACCTGATAGATACATTCATTCCTTGCTCGTTATCACGATGTTCCTCGAACATTTTATCCGATTCCATTCGTGTTATCAGAAGATGAAAGAAATATATCGATGTTGTTCCTCCAATTCGAGTGAGAATTCACCTTGGATTCCAATCAAATACAAGTTCTATCCAAATATTGCGAATTTCAATGATATATGGTGTTGCTACCTCGCAAACAATTCAAAAAAAAAAGTCTACGTAATTCTATTACATTCGGAGTATCGTAATAACTTTCGGACCTTTTGTACTTCCAGTGGTGCTGAATTGCATGCAGATGTGTACTAATATATTATTCAATACAGGTTTCATATGTGCAAGCACAATTTTCGTGTTACATTCGCTTCAGAACTATTCTGTGTATATGACTGTTCATTTTGTATTGTCTGTTCACTTCGATCAAAATGATATATATTTTCATAAAAATGGAATATATCAATTGAATTTTCAGCCGGCACCCAAGTGAATTGATGATGAATTTGAAGCTATTCAAGAGGAAACATTTATGAATGTTGCAGTCATTTTATTGTTATGTGCAAATAAATTATATGATAAAATGCAATATAAATGCACCATAAAAAATGGCATGAAAAAATCCATAAAAATGGCCCAACAATCAAATTTACCATTGTACTCGATCGGGAGTGAATTATTCAAAAAATTCAAGGCATTCGAGAGTCAAATATGATTTTATAGTGGAATGTGAATGGATTCGAAATGCACTAATTCAAAATGTGAATCTATATCTGACACGTTCATCAACCAGATAATAACTGATACTCTTCTTGATTTCTCCCGTTTCTTTTTCAGTGACTAAATTCATCCGAATCGGAATTGCTGACAAGAACGACAATCCTCCCTATTTCGATAAGGCCCTTTATGAAGCTGAAGTTGACGAGAATGAAGACATACAACATACCGTACTCACTGTCACCGCCAAAGATCACGATGAATGTAAGTACTGTATTATTATTCATTCACAATAATATCTCTATATTCAGAGTTTACTCAAAGTTGGGTCGATTCTTTCAACAGCTCGTACAAAGTCAAGTTATAGTCAGACATAGGTCAATTTTTCAAAAATCGTGTGCATAAAAGTTGCAATTATGAATAATATTAGATTCAATGTTCCGAGTCAATGCAAACAACACATTTCTCAATTTCAGTTCAAAAAAAGCCAGTTGAATTCCCAAGTATTCATTTACATCTAAAAAGCATCATTTCGATTTCAACATTGCTTGTTGAACTTCGGAATATATTATTTGCATTGCAAAAACCGTGAACTTCATCTCAAAATAGCTTTTCTCATTCCAAAGGAGTCATTTAGATAACAAAAAGGATCAATTTTATTATGAGCAATCAAATCAATTTCATAAACTAACAGTGTGATTTCCAAAATACTAATTTTCTTCCAAATATATCGAACGTATTTCATAAAGCATTATTCATATTTAGAGAGAATGCTGGCAAGTTTTGTGAGGTACTATCATTGACTATTTTAAGTACTATGTATAACATGCGACTGAGGTGTTATGTGATATTCAATCACCCTGTAGTTTCTGCATATACAGATTGTAGTATCATCAAGACTACTGTATATCTCTTTCGGAATAAAATTGTTAAGTTACGATATGGAAATGATGAATTTTGAAATTCATATGATATTTCTTTAAAATAATACGACAAATTTGAAATACATTCGACGTATTTTGAAATTGAATTGATACTCTCAGAATACAAATGATACTTTTTGAAATCCAATCAACTATTTTGGAATACAATTGACGCATTTTGAGAAAGAATTCATAATTTTGAAAAAAAAATTAACACATTTGGAATTGTAATTACTATTATTATAATACTAATATGAGATACAATTATTGATGCTTCCACTACTATCAATACTGAATCGTTCAAAATGGCCCAGTTGCTCTACTGAATGAATAGAGTCATTGCAGCATTCTATCCAAAAATTCTGTACTACACTGAGATTATATTATAGTATATAGGACACTCTTGATCTATTTTATGCATAATCAGTTGAAAAATACTATGTCCAATCACAAAATATTCTATTATAATCACAAAATTATTTGACAAATCCAGTTGGTTTCTTGTCTTATTCTAGGTAGGTACTCATGGTATCGCCTTTCATTATTTGCTTCTGAATATGGAATATGGAATATACGAAATGAAAATTTGCAAAATGCAGTGAGATGAATATTAAATCACCTAATTATATAATTTTTCAGCATATTTTTGATAATCTTCAAGAATATCTCTAGACCAAATATGTCTTGTCAATTCAATTCGTTTCATTTCTCATTCAATGATTTAATCATGGTAGCTAGAATGGCATGCAGAATTATGTCAGATAAAAATACAAATGAAATGAAATCAAATTATACGCTCATCTGTATTTTCAATTATTATTCTACAGATATTGTTCAAAATGTTGGCCAGCACTTGCCACACATGCATCAAGTCACCGAATCAGCGCAAAAGTACAGGAAGCTCCAATCATTTCCGGAGTTACGGTATTACAAGCACAGAAATTTTCTGGGTGAAATCTGCAATATTTATTGGTTGAGTTCCGAAGACAACTCTTTTCAAGTATCCCCATAGGAAAAAGTCCAGTGGCGTGAGATCTGGAGAACGTGCAGATCATCGAACAGGTCCACTATTTCCAGTCTACCCACTAACAAATTCAATTTGCTCGATCAACTATCTTCTAACTACATATCATGATATATCGTTGAATGAATAATGAAAAGGACTGTAAGTTGAACCAAAACAAAGACGGGGTGCAATTTGAAAAACAAGGGGTGGTTTCTCGGGGTTGTCTGCCAGGGGGTGGATTTTGCTATACTGCATGAACGAGCTCATGGTCTCCTATTTTTTTTTCTGCAAATAACTGAAATATCTACTGACCTAAAAGCTCTGGGACACCCGGTGTGTATATATATATATATATATATATATATATATATATTCACTAAGCGGCTTATTCTCTGCCGTATGATCTATAATGATAATTCCGAGGGATTACTCACTAATCGGCTGGAATAATATGGATATATATTCCCGACATAAGTGAAGTCGTATAATCTCATGCGATCGAATGAAAAATATTAGAATCGGTTCCCTGATACTCAAAAACTGCCGAGGATCATAAGGATCTTCCTTTCTCCTCATAACATCATTTCCATCGACAAAAAATTTCTTACCTGGAATGTTGATATCAACGATATGATCAAGCATGTATATCTGTCGAAGTAAAAAAGCTCGCCATTATGATCCGTGTTCAGGCTCCATATAATATATTTTTCACAATGCTGTGTCGTTGTACAGAGGCAAGATTTTATATTTATTATTATATATTTTCCAAGGAAAATATTGCTGTTTTTGTCGAGAGCATATCACAAGAATGATTTTCCTCATCATTGATAATTTGCAGTGAGAGTGATCACCTTCAAGAAATATATCAAGAGATAAAAATTGACTGAGAAAATTGTGACAATTTGAATAAAATATCGCTGTCATAAAACTGTTGCTCTGAATAGACGTTTCTCACCATCGCTGTCACAGATATATCAATTTATCGCGATGATATATATCCGGGTGCCAATATGAGATAGATATTCTTCTTTCTCGTTTCTCTTTTTGCCATTGGAAATCGTTTGGCTGGCAGTTACTCGATCGACTGAAGCAATTTGAATGTGGTATCGTGTAGTCAAAGGAATACATGAAATTCAATCTTTTCGGGTACCTACTATCTCATTAACATCATTGGAAAGTTATAAAAGGAAAGAATGGGATAGTGTTTGAGTGATTACAAGTTTGTAGTGCTTCGAAATGCAATTATTGTCAAAGTTCGGAACATGACAGACCAATTTACTGAATTCTCATCGAATCAAAATCAATACATGATTACAGAAACACCATTGATGATTCACCATACCTACACTTTCCTTAAATACTTAGGAAGGTTTTCGGAACTGAATAACTTACCATTGACAAGGTAGGTTGTAATTGAATCATCCCTCTCAAGAATGGTTGGTAAAGTTTTGACTCAAACTTGAAGCTATGCTCTGATATATCAAGTTCACCACGTGAGACGTGTGTGAACAATATATGATAGTAGTTTTCTCTTTTTCATCTGGACCCCGGATCATGAACGACCCTTACCCGAAACATATACCCCAGGGATACGATACTTTTTTATTCTGCAGTCACGGACGCTATGAAATCATCAGGCCGATCATAAAACAGGTATTCTACCTGGATCATCGATTTCGAATTCTCTTCATGACCACATAAATCCGGAATACGACCCTGACCGTTGTCACGATATCTGAAGCCCATTGTGACGGGTCATATTATCTCGAAGAAATCACAGTAGGTACATTATCGATATCGATACCACGTAGACAAAAATATTATCAATGAAAAATATGAACTAACGGCCAGTTCATGTAGCAAGCAGAAGCAATGTAGGAAAACCGTAATGATACAAAATGTAAGCACATATTATTATCTCAAAAATGAAACCAAAATACAATGAGGAAATATGAAATCTAGATCTCTATTTGATGCTGTGATGCGTCTGAAAAATTCACTCTTAGAAGAAATGATTCTCACATGCAGGGCAGCTTTTCATGAAAAATGCATCGGCGTTCGTTGAGCGCAGCAAAATTTTCAAAAATAAAAATTGACGTCCTTCGAAGGAGAAGTACTTCTCTACGGTAGTATAACTGAACTTTCAGACGTCAGATATAATTAAATGATATCAAACTCATGCATATTGCCCCACCATTCGGGCTACTTGCCCTACTGCAAACGCTGTCATTCAGTGTCAATGGCGTCGTGCTTGTATAACCATAGCAGGATGGGGTGGGGCATTGCGTATCAATATCAATATCAATGCATTGAAGATTATCATCCAGAGGAGAGAAATTTGGACGGTACTTCAGATCTATTATACTATTGGACGACAACTATATCACCTATTTGAATGTCGTAATAAATTTCATCTATACTAGCAATATGTAATGTGAAACTTTACGATACTGGTATGAGTTTCGTAATGTGATACTTTACCGCACTAGTGCGGTAAAGTGAAGAAACTAATTTCAAATTTCATCATTTCACTTATATCCACATTTTTCTTCATAGAAATGGTTGTTCTGAGCATACTGTAGTGTGTCCATAGTGGGGATGGCTTTTCTCATCCAGCATTACCAGCAAAACAAAGTAATAGAATTTTCTCTGATATATCACGGGCTTTTTTTGAACTGCACCACTCCTCAAATTGCCTATATTCATTTTCGTACCTCTTTTGGGATTCAACCGGTACTAATGTTCGAATTGCTTCATTTGCCGCAAGTTCTGTATCTGAATCCATTCTTTCTTGATCGAAACTCATGTCGATGATTTTGTTCTCAAATTGAAATGAACGCGTCAAAGATGACAGTTCACTGAATTAGTGACAATCGAGAACACAATGAATCCACGACAACGCTTGCTTGTTACATATTTTGAATGAATATCGTGAATTGGAGGAATATTGATTATTTCTGATAAAATTGGCGTTATCGGTAGTAGTTGAAATATTGTACTATATTCGTATCGTAGATTCATATTACGATAATCGATGAGTCATCAAACACAATCTTCCCATCTCATATCCTAATATGAATCTTCAGGATACTTATCGTAAGTACTAAGTTAGTTACGATATCGTTATAAAAATCGTGAAAATCTATAACGGAACTGAAAAATCATGAAAGTTAGCTCATATAAGCAAAACTAACTGTCAATTTCATATATAGCACCAAAAGCGGTCAAATGATTCCTGAAAATTTCAAGAAATGAAGAACTCCAATATGGTCAAGATCAGAGTTGAAAAATTCATTTACGAAACCCCAAATGCGACGTGCAATAAAATTATCAAACCGAATTTTGAAGTAGTAAATCAATTTTGTAGTTATTCCTATGTTTCGTTTCATATTATCAGATGTCGAATTATTGAAGATAATGAAATTCTCATTTTTCCATATACCTATATATCCTTTCATCAACGACCTATTTCGTTTGTTACATAAATTTGTTATATTTCGTTATTCCCTAATAGTTTTATGATTTTATTGTCCTCAAAACAAGTGTACAGTCACTTATTGGGCAGCATCGTTCATATTAACTCATTGCCCCTTTTCCTATCAATTATTAGAAATGCGGTCATTTTGAAGTTCCAATCATTTCATCATGCCAAGCATTTCTATATTCAGCACTAATTCATCATTTTCGATAAAAATTGATGCCGGAACTCGTGCTCTCAAAGAGCGTATTAGGAAACTTACAAATAATCATATATTCTAGATGAACTCAATGTCATACCCCACAACGGTACCATGAGAAAGATTATAGGCTTTTCAGTATGGAGTTAATGTTGATAGCATAGCTCATCGCTCAATATATCTTGATCAACTTGAAGCGATCGTATTATCTGACAACAAAGATGAATATCAATAATGGCCATCTGGCCGAGACAAATTGCTATTCGATGGGGCAGAGTCCTTGGTCACGGTGGAGAATGGGTATTATGTGCAGTGACAGTTTGGGGTCGTTAAAAGTACATTAGTCTTTGGTTTCACTTGGTAAAAAAATTCGGAAGCACTAGCGAAAGCCAGAGTGAGATATCCCGGGCTTATGGTTGAAGCTAACTTTTTTATATTTCGAAACAAAATTCTCGTATGTCCAATTTCTTAGGAATACTGAGTCATCGAAACGGATTCAGTAATTCACGACGATAGACGAATACATGTACAAGTATTGCCATGACGTAGAACTCATTAATATACAGGGTGTCCCGAAAATAGTGTGCAATGTACCAGCGACTTCTAACACCAGAAATAGGGAAGAAACTTCATATATAAACATACATACAGGTTGACAAACGGCCCCTATTAGAGCTACAGTTTCTTATACGGTCGCTCCTGAAGAAAATTTTTCGATCATTTTTCTGAAACGGTGTGGGACAAAATATTGAAATTTTGTGAACTCACCTGCTGAATTTGGAAATGTGAATTGAAGTTGAAAAAAATCATTCAGCAGTATTCAAGCAGGTCCGGTACAGCCCTAACTTCTTTGTGCGCTATTGGAATTTTTTGGAGTTTTGAAGTCGTACGCTTCATGAGAGACTCCACTACGCAAAGAACTTTGTCGCTCTATTGATGAATGATGCTTGGTAGAGCGAAATTCGGCAGGTATAGAGCCTGACAATGTCCGATGGCCCGGATGCTGGATTGAGGTGACCAGTCTAAGCTCGTCTAGTTTTTCTACCTGGAACTACTCGTGTTGGCTTAATAGACGAATTCTCCGATGAGCACCGACCGTGGAAATATCTATATAAGAGGGAGACTCCAAAACAATAGTGGTACCTGACATCATATTGAGCATTGTGCGATCTGTCGTCTTGGTGAAGATACAATCTCGAGTTCTTGTTCTATTGAACTCTACTAGATTTTCAGATCCACATTTCAGAATTCTTACCAGATCATTATTTAAAGCATCGACCCGTCCCCATCTTTGGTCTCATTGGATGTTAAGGATACAAGCCCGAGTTTTTGTTCTATTGAACTCTACCAGATTTTCAGATCTACATTTCAGAATTCTCACCAGATCATTATTCAAACCATCGACCTTTCAACATTTTTGGTCTCATTGGATGTTATAAGGGCTCTAAAGGAGAATGCAGAATGAACTGTACTATCATCGGCAAAGCAAAGAACTGGGCAGGAGGTCACATCTCCGATGTGTTAAATCTGTGCTATATATGCTATACGCATCCAAATTCTGAGAAATATGGTATTTGGTTTTTGTTGGTTACATTTTCCTAAAATATTCATTCATAAGCGAGTTTGAAAGCCATGCAATATTTTCTCCGGATTGAATGCTGCAGATGCCACATCTCTGGATATAGGATATTATGAACACTCAGTAATGGGGAGAATATCAAGGAATCGAGGTGCATGAAATACGGAAGAGATTTGCTCAGCAGCAATCCAATCGACTACAAACACTATTCCACGACATCGTGAATACACTTTTCCTGTAGTGGATTTGATACTTCTGGTAGACAGTTCATCCTGATACATATCGGTGCTGAAATTACATTTGATTCAATTGGACTGCTATATAGAGCTTCAAGCAATAGAAAGAATGTGATTCAAGGATATAATTTATTAGGCGTTCTGAAAGCTCTCTGAGTGGTTTTACTCGTTATGGAAACCATTTCAGACAATTGAAAAGAAATAAATCTATTACTTACATTGTTGGGAAATGGAAAACTGCGACTTCCGATATGATATGGAAATATCATATCCTCTTTATTCATACTATGAAATATATCACAGGGTATACGTGAATGAGTTTGAAGATGATCATGGAGTAATGTTCTTCTGATGTTTCCAAAATTCATTAAATAGGTACACTAGTGGCATCTTTGGGACAATTCAGCTAGTGATATCGAGAAATTTCAGAAATCGATTTCAGAAATTCAGTCTGAGAAATTGAGTTTTCGAAAACTTTTGCTACCCTGCTCTCGGAAAGTATGAGTTCTTGAGGAGAGATTGGATGAGTCATATTTTTATTCCTTGCCAGGAGTCAGTATATACGAAAAAGCTTAGTATAGGCTCAGCCATATGGTCTTGTTATTTCAACAATCATTCATAGTTACAGTATCCAGAATATTTCGAGTAACGAGAAAATCTGGCTGTGTCCATATTAACTGAAACTCTTGTTAGGGTAAATATAGTTTTTTCTCTGTGCAGGATCTAATAAACATTCAATTGGCAGAAAGTGTAATTCTTCGAAATAGTCGCATTCATAGGTTGACATATCATACTTCGAAAATCAGTTGTACCTACTTCATCCCTCCATTCAATTCTAGCACCTTTCTGGAAGTTCGTACCTTCCTCATGCGATCTTACAGCAGTTGCGGATCGAACATATCTCCCCGATTCATATGAAACTAAGCTTGTTTGGTTAGTAATTGTTTGGATCTCGAACTCCCAATAACATATAATATCAATAACATATAATATCACATAGTCCAACTTCCTCAAATCAAAATCGATGATATATGAAACTTTGTCAGTTTCCCGATCTCGAATATATCTCCTTGTCTATCCCACATTCCAGAGCAAATGTTCTTACGCAAATCCACCCAATTCTGTTGATTCTCTATGCTGTAGTTATTCCATATAGTAAGACACAGGTGATGTGGGAGTGACTATGTATAATGTGGAAATGCGCTTCGATATTGGTAATATTCGTTTCCCAACTCTCGTAAATTATGTATGATTGCTCTGAACTAGTTTCGAGTCGATAGTATGTACCCGCATCAGTGATCAGATGTATGAAGATGGAGATACAGAAATCGTATTCAGAACTAGGAAGACTGTGCTCTAGACTATGCCAGAAAATATGTGTCTCTTGCAATAAAACTACCTCGATGCATAAACGGAAAAATGTGTTCACTAGAAATTCCGTGGAATTATCGTATTTCCATTCCATCAAAGAAATAATTTCTTTCTTGCACTTCTTTATGACCAAATTAATATGGCATCCTCAGTGGGAATTTGAAGATTCTATAGTGTTAGGATGGGTCATGCCAAAATAATGAAACATTTCCATTTCAGTCGAGTATGATTCACTGCTTATTATTTCATTAGTATGATCGTCAATGTCACTGGTGTGAGAATTCATCGACTGTATTTACAATGCTGTATGTTGGACTACAATGATGAAAAAGTTACGATCACGAAAACATACCTGCTATAACCACTTCAGAATTTTTCCCATTTCATTATAGAAATTTGTCATTCTAGGTTCATCCTTTCCGAGATCTTTGACCCAAATCGTGGTGTAAATTCCATCACATAAACAAAAAGTTCTCGTTTCACGTCCGGAAAATGGTCCCAGAGTGGCAGTTGGATGAAAATGAAACCTCGAAAAAACTAGATAATGCGGATTCATGAAAATTAAATGCAAAAAAAGACTTCCCAAGGTTATCATGAGGATATATAACATGTGGCCGACTATTCGTTATGGCATCCCAAATATTGATACCCTTCAAAGCATTGAACATCAACAATTTTATTGATGTCCTCTGAAAATTATGAATAGGCCAGTGGCTGCAATTTTTTGGAATTAGAAACCTGACTCAACATTTTAGGTCGAACAATAATTGAAATATCATAAGAAGTTACTCTATTTTATATTCCTTCAAAGATTTGGGGAACAGTACGAAATTATGTTGCTCTAGTTACAACGAATGATGATTGAATAGAGGCTTCGTCCTTTCAACTATTTTTATATAGATTGAGACATTCACTCAGTCACTAAGTCAACTGAGCTTTTCTATCTTGAAAAACTGACATGAGTTCATACTTACATATTGTGAAATCCAGACTGAATGTGAAAACTTCATAAACTCTTGGGTATACCTACTTCAATGAATCGTTGATACAGGTGACCTGAAATTGAATTATCTCCCTATATCTCCTTCGATATTCTTATTATCGATTCTGTCATTGAGAATTCTAGGAAAAACTATCTGCACACGCGCAAAGCAGGGTGTTATCTTGATATTCGACTTCACATGCCTCATCTCATGGCAGACTTATATTTCGAATAGAGTAATTGTCTTTATTTTCGAAAGAAATATATGTTTTGTGAACCTTAGATAATTTCTAGAGATCTTCGAGCGAACATTCCATCGGAACCTTCCATGAACTCTTTTATATTTCAGGACACGAAACTCCTTTGTTCGTTGTCGAACGGCGATGGCAGATCAGAAGTCACATCGTTCATTAGAGAATGATCGAGAACTACAAAGTATCTCACGTTATACATTTCATCTGGATTCGAAGTGACGCCTAAAACTTCGAAATAAAAGAGAGCTTTTTCTCAAGGAGCCAACATGAGCGTCATTTGAGATAGGAGTGAACTTGCTGAAAGTTAAGTTCTTATTGTTCCGAGAAACAATAAACTCCAAGTTACACTCAATTAGATAGATTCCGTGAGACGTTCAGAAATAAATACCAAGAACGAATCAGATCTATTTCGATTAAGCATATAGAAACTCATATAGCTTCTTCGTCATGTGTACAGACACAGACCATATATAGTTATGTATAAATGGTGTATACATTAACCCACCACAGATCACTCTGACCAAAATGAGGTATTGTAATCTCATCTCTCATTGCTAGGAAACTCAGAAGATGTGAAAATACAGCTAAGTCATTATTTGTACAGACTACAGATCATATATAGTATATGAACAACAACCTACAACAGATTTCTTTGACAAAAAATCCAGCTTTTGCGAACTCATTTCAGTGAACAGTTGTTCAGTTTAGATTGTATGTATTGTCTCATTCTCGATTGCGATATTTATAACAAGAAAAAATTTCCCCACAAGACTCGATCACTGCCTTGGTTTTTTCCGAAATTTGTAGTACAATAATGATGTATAATGAATTCTCGATAGAAAAAACTATAGCGCAGTAAATGGGCAACTTTGTATCGAATTGTACATTGGTGAACTTTAGTAGTTCTTTGTGAAAACCTGTTCATTTTGTTATTTATATTCCATAGGGTAAATGAATAAATATTTCTCTGTTTTCCGTACAGTTCAGAATCTACCTCCATGTTGTCGCGGCTGGAAACTTCATGGAGTAACCTGTAATTTAGTAATTGTCATAAGTGGCAATTTGTCTCGACTATATAGTCAGGTGCTTAGTCAACGAGATAGCTGTAAAAGCAATTCAGAGAACGCGCAATAAAACTGGATGTAATACGCTACTTTTGGTGGCTCTCTAAGCTCTTAAACACAGCTCTAAAAGGACATTCGATTTCCATTAGTTTTCCAGTACTTGGAACATCTACAGTATGTGATATTTCAAACCGCAACACTCTCGTAATTTGTGGGACAATTTTCAAAGACAAAAAAATATTGTTATGTTGTAGTCCGGGTTCGGTTTCTACAAACACTCCGTAGAACACTTAAAACGATTTATTCAACGAATTCTACAAAACACAATAACAATTCACTTTTAGGCTTTTTCGATCTCGCTTATTATTGCTCGATTCACAGTTCTAAATCGTACTACTCTCCCGGCCCATCATTCCCCTATTTATATCGAGATATACATGATTCTAGAACCCTCGCGAACTTCAGGTAGATTCCTAGTATTTCGCGATGATTCTGTCCCTTTTCCGTCGGCCGACAATTATAGTGGGCGCTGGTCAACTTCTCCTAATGTTGTGATCTTGTAACAATATCATCATTGTAATTCAAAAACAACTATAAGGCAATGCATGTTCGAAAAAATAGACAGCTTTTTCGATTCAGGCGCAGCTGAAATATCCCCATGAAAATTCTCAAAGCGATATCTCATATAGGGTGTTGGTTATTCGATGGAAAATTTCAGAAATCGTATTCTTTTGATTCACTCTGTATTGATAAATGAGAAGATCAACAAAGGAATACATAAAGTACACAGATCCAAAGTTTCATCTTGATAACTTCTACAGAAATATGTTCATAGGTAAGCCGATAATCAGGAAAACTAAACTGAAAAATAATATTAGTTTCAATATTTTTTTGAACAAATACTCCCTCATATTCTTTTTTGAAATTTCGAAACCTATAGCAAACAATAGTAGGCCTTGAAAATATGAATATTCCAGATATATCTTTATTTTCGAAGAAATTCCATGTTAATGGTTCGTTATTGAAAATAAGTCAATGGATTTCAGATAAAGAGGTTGTTGCAATTTTAAATCGAACACACTGTATATATGTCTCATTATGATATAATGTATGCTATCGTGGTAATACAATCTCTTGAACTAGTTGACACAATTTTGTTCGTTTGAACATATCACGAATTGATAATCCCATTCATCAAGTTAGCTAATTGTTCATGTTTGCATACCAGAATTAGTCAATTGAAGCTATTTCAGCCTGCCAAAGTTTGGTTGTTTATTCTGGGCATGTTGTTCATTCGGAGGATATAACATGATATAGAGGAGAATATTATGTTTGAATGTATTATTTCGTTTCTGTATCAATTTTGATAATTCATCACTAGAAGATATATGTCTTCAGAAGATTGGATATATATTTGGCGTCATATACATAGATACACAATAAGATAAACCAATTCGACAGGAGGAATTTCCTGCGGAAATCACAGTACATGCATTCCTAGCAAACCTCGTTATCTCTTCTGGAGCGGAATCCAAAATCTAATTTCAAGAAAATTTGCTTTCCGCACGGACTGCAAATACCACGGAACGAAGTATGCGCAGAGTGATACAGACATTTTGACATTTGACGGTTCGCTTGTGGTCTGTGTTCGAGATTACTTCCTGTGGGCTACCGTACAAAACTCGCTCCGATTGCGCGATTAGGGTATTGTCCAATTAACAAAAGTTTCAGGATGTCCAAGCGGGTATGGCTGATCGATGAGTTCAAAGGTGTACTCAAGAAACTGAGGACACAATCGATAATATAAATCCCGATATACACCTAGTAATTGGATTCGTCTTATGATACCTTTCCTTCGCTGGCTTGAATACAGGATCAGTACTGAAATACTCACTTCAGAAGACTATAGATTGCAATGATTGGATCTGAAATCGACAGGATTTTTTTTCATTATAATTTCCGCACGGCCTTCGGTTATTCAATTAGGATGGAACCCTGTATGTAGCGCCCTCTATCAGTAATGACAAAACTAGGATCATATTTGAATTTAGCATGATGAAAAACCCCTGTTTGTCACATTTCATCCATTTCTTGCGTCTCTGGCTGAAGACATTCAGAGAAAAACCCAAAAAAAAAATTAAAATTCAACACCCCGTATCTTTTAACAGAAGGCCTTGCAGACCCGTGTCCATGGGAACTTTCTTTCTCATTTTAGTGTCCCCTATTGTGTGGCACTATGCAATGTACTTTTTTCTATGTCACCCTGTACAAATGATCATGGTTCAGAACCCAGCTATATGTATTGAATGTTGGTAGTGAATCATTACCATCAAGGGGTGATATTTGGAACGTACGAAAGATTCATCTCTTTTCTTTGATAGTCTTTGTTTGAAAATTTCTCGTGACACTCTATCATTTATCAGACTCGAATTATCTGATACAGAGAAGCTTATTTCCGTTTCTGAATCCTGTCATGATATTATCCTAAATCTTTCTAAATATTTCATTGAATCCAGTTAGTACCCTATTCTGAATAATAAAGAACGTTCGGGATTAGAGGAGCAGCAGTTTGAGTCATTTCATGAAGTGACCTCTGATGGATATCATTATAATATCTTCATTGGAGGAATTGACTAGACCTCAACGAAAAAAATTCATGATTCATTCGAGAAATTCCGCGACGGAGGTAAATAGCCCAATTCAAATGGTACCGAATAAGAATTGTAGTGGATGAGAAGAAGTTAATGCTTCAACAATACATGATCATTCATGCTACAAGCTTCAAATGCACACAATGCACATGGTACATAGAAGTTGTTAATTTTCATGTTCTTCTGTTTGCTCTAGCAAATATTTCATTAAAATGAAATTTCATTCATGAAAAGTATCAGAATCAAATAAAGGAAATTATGGTGCATCGCACCTTGATAACCATTCTATCTTTCATAATGATGTGCTCATTGAACCAAGATTATATTTCAATGAGTTTATTCACGCCACAAGAATGGGGATGTGATGCTGTCTGTAGTAATAATGACCATTCAATGTGAAAATCAAATGTCGATATAATTACGTATTATAGAAGTGACTCCTATCCTTAAAATCTATCCTAGACATTGGCATAAATATGTCATATCATCCAATCCAAGTATTCTTCATTTTCCAGCTCCTCGTGGGATTTTCTCCTCGTTCCTAAAAAAAAAAGTGGAAGTTATTGGAAATTTTTTTGATATATTTGCAGTGAGGACAGATTTTGTGATCTGTCCCAAAATGTCACTGCGCTTGAAATTAAACCTTTATTTGTCAGTGACACCTTGTTTTCTGAAAAATTTGGAAATACAAATATCCGAATATAATAATATACAATATACAAATATAATACGAATCTGCTCCAATTCTCAACACAATTAAAATACTTCTGTTCGCAAAATTTTTTCAATGTGCACTGACAGAAAAGTGACAATTCGGCAGACGGAGGAAAAACTCACAGACAGTATTCAAGTATTTTTCGTTTGTCGAATACATTGGTTCCAAATGAATCCAAATGTGTTTCGATATACGACATAATTCTTACTCAATGTTGGCGATATCAAACTCTGGCACATCATGAAATGAACAACAACAAAATGAATTATGAAAAAATTTATGTAGATTCACTTGCATCGTGGATTCGATGCAAGTAAAACTTCTTTCGAATCATTGGTATGGCAGCACTTGGGGAGGACACAGGATCTTAGCGATATCATCAAAAATATGCTCGATTCAGAGAAACCGATATAGACGTAACCTTCGACAATCGACTCTTACCTAACCTCGTGTATTATGTGAGCCACATATTTCTATTATAAAAAAAGCCACAACTTGAGAAAAACGCTTGCTAACCGTTGGGCCGAGCATTAGGCTATCTAATTTAATATATTTGTATGTATTGCTGCGTTCATTATTATCACTGTGAGAAAATAATTCAGATGAATAAAACGTTGTATAAGAATAGTTCGATAATGTGAAAATGAATAACAAAATGTCGACAAATCACGCACCACACAGAAAGTTTTGCGAAAACAGATTGGTATTGAGACCCCTCAGACGTTTCTGCTCTCCTAATACTCAATATCCCGATTCCGTCTCAGAAGTGGAATCTAAAAACTTTCGTTTGGTTGAATCAGGGTTGATAAGAAATATCCTATCGCATTTCTGCTCTCCTGATAATATCAGGATTGATGCGATGTGAAAAAGTAACACTATAATAAAGTACAAAAAAATGTGTTGATGTGCGACAATGCTCTATGTGGTTTTAGTACAGATCACCATCATGTCTTCACCATATTATATCACTTGATAAATATCAAACATGTATAATTACTTCAATCTGTGATGAACTCTACAACTAAGTTCTCCTCGCGCATACTCTGAAAATGTATAATTCATCTTAGAGCAGATTCACCGTATGTCACCCCCGCAGACAGTGATGGAGAGCCAGCCATAGTTTATCGCTATACTCCAGACGGAACAAGTCAACTCTGGCCGTGCATTAATTAGCAGCTCGGTTCGGCGCTTCTTGCCATCCAGAGCTCTTCGAACATGGTACGTTATGCGTTGTACGATCCCCCGATGTGTAATGGACTGCCCTCCTCATCCTGACAAACAATACGAGAATTGATATATTTATCACGTAGCGGTGAAGAAATAGGTCGTAGACGCGTGTGGATTCGATTCCTCCTTGAGCTCGTACAATTAGGATAATTCCTTTGAGAAAGGCCAATTCATGCAGTGTGCCATCTTATAAATCGTATTATGTCACACTCGTGTCAGATCGACAACCGAATTTACGAAGAACTAGTGGTTCCATTCTCAAATGATGCTACCGGCTTATTTCCACTCACATACAAAACTGCACAGTGTGATTAACATAAGCATGCGAAGATTCATTCACTAGGTTGTCCCCACGAAATGATATGTGAACCAAGCGAAATTGAAAATTGTAGAAACGAAATGAAAAATACCTCATAATTATCTCATATTGCAGGGACTTCGGCGACTGCCGATACGTGATGTAGGTATACGTATATATGCAAGAACGGCTGACTCCCAATGCTTTCGATTCCAAACGTTACCACTTTCGTGCTCTGAGTTACGATGTCATAAATTTGCATACACCAAACTCCGAGTAAATCTACAACTGGAAATCCATATACAAACAGTATTGTAGTGGTAGGTGGAAGTAAACATTCCTAAAATTTGATACACGCGGAGTACATGGAATTTTCATCATTTCTGCGACGTAATATCTTGCAGAGAGAGGCTATTAGTTAACTACTGATCATGAAAATAATCGCAACTTCGCAATTCAAGTTATAACAACAATCAGCCCGATATCTCAAACATAACTAGAGGTCATCGCTTTTCATCACCTCTAGAGCTGTTCTTTCACTGGAATAGTGTGTACACATTCGAGAATACGAGTAGATATTGATCGAGGATAATCATAGAATATTGAAGGAAGCAACTGATTTTATTAGAATTTTAGGGTGAATTCGTTTTTGATATCGATTGCGTGGTAATATTCCCATTGATTTTAATTTTTGAACCTTATATCCTGTCGCTCATGATGTGTTTCGAAAGGGAAAGTGCCTTGTTACTCAGTGGCTTATCTTTTGGTTTTCATTTTGTACAAATTTTATGAATTCACTCGGTTTGATCTCAAATTTTGCAGACACTTCCTCTGGTGCCATATTGATACAACTTTTTTCTTCTCATTCTTACTCAAATTGTATTCATGTCATCTTCATCTCTATGGAACTCTTGCTGAACTAATTGAGAGAAAACTAATTGAAAAATAGTATCGTTTCACTATCGAATATAGCGCGTTGATATAGGTTTCGGGTGAGGATATCTTGATGAGAATGAATGCTTGCGAAAGTCGATATCATCAGATTCACACGAATTCACTGTAATTTTAGAAGATATGAATAGAAAATTCCTACAAAATGAGTTATAATATAACGAGTATATAATATAATGAGGTATCATATATAATAATATATTATTGGAAATCTGTGGACACTACTACAGACTATTATTTTTCAAGTAAATTATGAATGGTATTGTTCCAAATTCTCAATCAACACTTCATCCCTAATTTTCGAGGCAAATCACTATCTCCCATATGTTCAAGAACTTTCCCATTATACGCAATCAACTAGTTCTGTTGTATATGCGAAATTGTATATCACTCAGATTACATCTCATCGCGCTTTTCGGTAAATTGGTCCATTTTGGCCTCGGCCACAACTCCATATTCGACACAATATTTAATCAGGACGGGCGCATGTTCTCGCAGAGATAAATTGCGACACCGTCCCTTAATTGCGGGCCCCTTAGGGCGGTTCTAGCGGCAATTTCGTCGTATGAGGGTCGTGGAGGAGCATGGGCTTCTTGATAAAAATGAGGAAGACGGCGTTGACTGGGAACCGCAAAAGCTGCGAGGCGAGCATAATGATTTTGTTTCATTTATTAGTGGACTTTCGTACCTCAGGCGCGATATACAGCTTGGCAGCCTTCTGGACGACATGCATTTCGTGTATTCAGAGTTTTTTTTCTGTTCCCTAGCGATTTGTATCCCTTGAATTCCGAGATAGCAGTGAATTCAATTTATGAACAATATATTTTCCATTAATATAAATTAGCCTGTGTAAAGGATTTCACTTGCTTCACTCGGAACAAATTTATATGTGTAACGTCACAACCCTTCACTAGAATTTAGTGCTCGAAGTTAGCATTACTGAAATCAATGTGGTAACAACTGGCGATATTATTTTTTCAGTTAATACATTTTTTGTTGAAAGTGCCACATTACATGCATTTTCATTGTGAATGTCAAGTTACTTTCTATCATTTCCATCATCTCAGATTACAAATTTCAGGAGCCAATGGTAGTTAAGCAGGGACGATAAGCATTATTTCTTACTATTATCAGAAAATATTCGAGAGTTGAAATGAGAGAAGTGAAAAATCAACAATTATGAAAAAAAATTAATACATGAAGTTCATGATACCATGCATGCACTGTTTCCTTCTCAGTGAATTGAGGACCATATCAGTTGACTTTGGAATTATTTAGAATCAACATGAACTTTCTAAATGAGGTTTTTCAATAGATATAGTCAGAGTAGAGATTGATGACCTCTATTGAATGTTGATAATAATAATGATAACGAGCATAATCAAACTGTCATCCCAATCGGATAAAGTACTCTCTTGAAGTCCGAATGTCGACAAAAATATAACATAACCCAAAAACTCACAAATGAGATGATACATTCAATCGACGTAGCCTTTGAAATTCAGTTCACTATCTCATCAGCAATCTCATTCACGATGTTTATTCACCAATACCATATTCCTGTGGATATTATATATCTGATCAAAACGAGTGAAGAACATGATGATCAATCAATGATTCTAATGAAATAAATGGCCAGTCAAAAAGTCTCCAGATGTCTTCTCAGAACTTCTCAATTCATTGAACCATCAAACCTCCTGATGATTCATGTCTTTCGAACTCATCCGCAATTGAACTTCGAATGCCATTACTGGAAAAATCATCAATCACTATAGAGGAAATCGCTGACGATGGTTGGGGCTATAAAATGCAGATAATTGTGAATGCCGCGCTTATATATAATACACGGTGAGAAATGTGAAAAACCTTTTTTATTGTAGAGAAATTATACCATCTTCCGAGATGAAATATGTCATCCATTGAAACCTTTTTGTTCTCCGTAACTGACTTCTGAAAGACGATCTATCAGTCTATATAATAAAGATATGTTTTCATCACCAGTGACTCCATATCCATGAAGGGTTTCCCTATTTACTATTTTTGACCACTGTCTCCGAACCTTTGAGATATTTTCATCAAAGAATTCCGGAAACTGCAAAAACCTTCTCGCTGATTATCTTGCTTATTACAATCATTTCCTGCACATCATGTATGAGATCCTATACACCATATTTCCACATTTCAGACATAAATAACAGTATTTTCATAAACAGGAGTGTGCTACTATATCTTGATAATGCATCTGCATATACCGCACGAAAGGATATTCATGGTTCTTTTTATCCTGGGATTTGTGGGAGTTCTTTGCACAACCCAAATCATATGAATTATGTGAGCTTTCTGATGACCGACCTCGGAACGCCCAGAATGCACTCTTTCTCTTGTAAACACCATTTGTTTCAGAACTTGGAATTCTTACTTGCCAACTTTTCGAATAGCGCTGCTTTCCGTCGAAAACAACGTTATTGACGTTGATACTTCCAATTTAAGTTCCAGATTGAATTATTCAATCATCGCTCTCGCTTTTTTGATAGAATATATATGATTTGGAATTTGTTCATGGAGTTCGCTCCTCGATCTTATGAGAGAGGTTTATTGAATGAAAAAAGGAACGGTTCGTGGTAATTATAAAATTCACTGTTGATTTATGTTTGTGAAAACTACTGAGTTCACCTAAAAACTTGATACTTTTTCTTCTGTCTGTAGCTTCTGTGATTGGAGAAAGTTCTGAAAATTCCTCATGCCTAATTAATAGGTTTTCAGTTTATCATTAGTAATATTATATTATATCGTTCGGTATTCCTAACTTTCTTGAGGTTTTCACGAGAGTTTTCAATGAGACTCCTTTCAGATGCTGTAGTATTTTGCAAGAAAGCGCTCTGCAATCGAGAGTATCTGAGAGTATCCCAGTGAGAATGCCCGTCACTAGTCCCAAGTCTTTCACAGTCAAATTTGACATATCTTCGGTATGGCACTCTACTCTAATGAGATCAAGCTTCATTCAACTATGGGTTCTGGCCAAAAATATGTGTTTATCTTTTTCATTCCGCAATATAATCTGCCTCGTTTTGTCTCCAATCACCTGCGACCTGGCTCACACATGAGTATGTACTGGTTATTTGCTGCCAGTTGTGTTTAGAATTATTCGCTTTCTCAAGTCCTCTTAAGCTTCATACAGATCTGAACATTAGGCCAAACAACAAACAGACAAACAGCGATCAGAACACTATTTGGACGGGTCTACGAACGCGTTTGCAACCAGATTTGCAAATCCTGGTCATTCAGCAAATGGTTCGCGGTGTTGGTTTTTCACTTGTCTGGTGAGCCTACTTCAATGAATATTTCGTTCTCTCTTGTGTCTTCGAGTGATTTGCTTCTACACAATGCAGTAGATAAGAGATTGAATTGATTGAATTGATTTATGTTCATTGAATGAAAGAGTTGTCGAAAGAAACACATCCCCAACATTTCAATGAAGTTGAAAAGAGACAATTGTTTCCATAAAGAATAATGAATACAAATATAGTTTTTTTTTTATAACTCGCCCCTCTTGGGATCAAACCTGAGTTTATTTTGCCACAGATCTTTCTTCAATTTCATATATAATCTCAGATTTCATTTCAAATTCTAGAATTATATAGTATATTTTTCCATTGATAGTACTCAGCAAGACTGATGTTTGGTTGGAAAGAGGATATTCAAGGAAAGTAGTCTATCCAAGAAAAATCAGGATGTGAAGAGGATGTGATTAATTTCCGCTAAAGAAAGATTGTCACATGAATATACGGGGTTTATGTTAATGCCTGTTTTTGCTAAATGAACAGGGATTGTACCATGGTTCATTTTCATACGTGTTATGGTTGTGGAGCTGAATCTTGTAATGTTGAAGTTGTCTATGTGAGGAATATTTCTGGGAATTGAGAAATGGAATAGCGTATAGTGATTTCTGGATTCAGCTGGAAATTTCCTCCCAAAGTCTTCCGTAACGTCTGAGATTATGTCTTGCAGATATTGGATATCATTATCAGATCGTTTCGCTGTGTAATCTACTTTCTCAAACTGATGATAGTCGAGTGACCCCTGATCCAGAATGGTATCAATTTCATTAATGAAGAAGACTTTTATGATTTGAAAAATTAGTGGATTTTGATTGATATGACATTGTTAGTCATTGAGTGAGAGAAGGACAGATTGAAATTTAATAAAATGACTGAACTATCATCTCCGTTATGTTTAACCTACAGGAGAGCTTGGAGTATAGCGAAAGCCTCTGTTGTGAAAATAGAATCATTAGGAAGGTGGGATTGATATATAATTTTTTTCCTGTATATAAAATGCTCTTCCGATGCCATGCCTACTTTAAGACCCATCAACGTGAATTGTGTTGGTATTTACCATCGATCCCACTATCGATTATGTACGGCTAGATTGAGTTGATTGTTCAGTAAGAAGTTAGGGAATATGATCGAACATCAACATGAGAAATCCCAACTGAAAGCAGAACGATATGTTTTGGGAGTTGATGTCGTTAATCTTCTCTAATATTGCGGCGAAGGCTTCAGCTAGGGGTAGGCGATTTCTACGTATCCAGTATTGATTTGCGAGATGTTCAATTGTTAAACCGTAAATGGCCTCCATCAGTTCATCACTGCATAATTCAGTCTCGATTGATTTCGAAAATAAAATGTCTGCGTAGGTGAAGGGGTGGTTCCTGAGCTTCCAACGAGTATAACTCGCGTTGGGGAGGATTTGAACGCACCGATGCAAATTTTTGAAGCTTCCGCTCACACTTGGTCAATCTGAATTAGATTCGAATCTGCGGCCGATCCATATAATATACATCTGTAATGAAGTATAAATCGAATGTAAGATTTGTAGAACATATCAACGAAGTTTCGCGATTTGTCCCCCAACGGTTTCTACACACACATTCGAGAATATTTAAGTTTTTTTCGCATTTGGTTCGAATGTAATTGATGTGTTTTTGCTACTTCACTGTTTTTCTCCTTGAACTAATAACTACTGAAAACGATGGGACAGCACAAACGTTTGTTGTCCGGTTCATCTTTCCGTTTGTTGTTCAGGTCTGTACGAAGCTTGAGATTCACATCGTCAGAGCATTCAGTGTTCTGTTTAGCAATCTGATTCTCTAATATAATATAACGTCGAAGATATTAGAGAATTCATGTGATTTCATCAGAGGAATATTTGAGGACTGATAGGAAATGTGGCCAACAAGAGAAATATTGTGAATACAACTATATAGTAGGTATTAGAGAATCTACATACTTTCTGTAGAGGAGATAGGAAAGAATAGGGAACATAACTGATAGATACCTCATCAAGAGAAATATGTTGACGTTCATCAAACTCAATATACAATCATTACTTGATAATAGTACTGATTATTAATCGGACAATAATCGGATTGAACATTGTATTCATTCGATATGATTCATGCTTACGAATTTTTCACCTAGCATTTGCTCACTCTGATCCACATCACTTGCTGTATATTTGTGGATGTGAATTAATCAAAATGTCACGAACTCAACACACCACACACTCCATTTGAAACATCGTACGTCAGCTTGATGAAGAGGTCCTTTGTGACCCTCATTCGTATCTTTCCTTGGTAATTCCTTCATGTTTTCTACATCTTTCATCGAGGAACCAAACGTTTCAGGTAAAATATAGAGAGATAAAATGCTCTGATGAAAGTAGCATGACAGTACATCACCGACAGATAAGCTGGAGGTTTTTGTACCCGATCCACTGAATATTTCATGACATGAGACACAGTTGGGCTCTGATTTCGAAACAGTATTCTCGAGACTTACGATGAATGATTCGTAAACATCTCCAATTATAAAATACATTAGATGAAGATCGCTCTATTTGTAGTCACATCCATTTGTTGAATGAGAATGAAAAACACTGTGATGAGAGCATAGTATAATAGAGTGAATGGAAGTCGATCTGAACATTCTACGTCATCGGCAGGAATTTTCCGATGAAATATCCAACAATCCTTATTTCGAAAACAACAGGCTTTCTATTGAATACTGTCTGTGAGTTATTCGAGGAGGTGGTAGATTCATTTTTCACTTCGAAACGAGGAGAGAAAATCCCACAGAAAAGCTGAAAAATTAACAGTCTTTCATTTGAAGCAACTGAAAATATGAATGCATTCCCATTCTAAGTGTTATTCAAATGATAATTATCATGTTATATTATTCACTGAACTGGTATCAACAAAATGGATAACAATTGGCCATTCAATTCCATTATCCTGAATGTTTGGATTATTCTGAACTTGTTAGTAATAGAATCATTGTTCGGAATTCCAGGGGACTGAATGTCCTATGGATGTTTATTTTCAATAGCGATACGTAATAGGAGGATTTGCATATTCATAGTTGATCTAACTCGCTGTAGCAAAGTGAATAAAAAACAAATGAAGTGTTCAGTCGTTATTGAATATTCTATAGATATAATCCATGATTTTGATGGAAATATAAAGAATGATATACGCTATACTCTTTCAAGCATGTACACGTAAATTGTTATAATATGAATTTACTTTTGGATGATTATTCATATTCATGGTGAGTTTCCTCTGCCTTTTTTTCTGATTTTGTGAAATACATCGTATGTCCCAAGTTTTTTCTCATGAGCAATAGGATGACGACAGAAATGACAAGAATTCGACATGGTATTTAGCTCTGAAAAGATTTATCGAACTTATCATTTCTGATATCACATTCCGTGAAGATTCGAATTGATATCATAAGATAAAGATAGCTCGACATGAAAATACTGAATGAGAATACTGAAGAATGAAACTACTTGATAGAACTCAGAGAGATCGTGGATCATTTGAACCGATTTGAACTTCTTCAAATGTCTGCCTTCAGGAGAGAATGAGAACTGATCATTAGATACAATAATCATTCCAAGAGTCGAACAGAATGTTTTGTCCTCCCAGTATGAATTGGATTCGGCTTCCTTCAAATGATATACAATCCATGTTTGAAAATCTGACCTTTAGGTCTCTTTTCTTCTGCAACAAAAAGTCTCGGAAGACGACAGCAAAGTAATGGTAGTTGTATACTATTGGGTCTATCCAAACAACAGAATGGGGAATTCCGATAATGCACAAAAAAGAAGCGGAACATGTCATTACGTAAAAAGTAACGGTAGAATCTGAGAAGATCGATTCCTGGGAGATCTGGGAGAGACGGATATGCAATACAATCACCTCAAAACGGATGAATGTTTGAACACTCGCATCAAGAAAATTACTAACATCATGCATGGTTTTATATGATAAGTGTCGGAGTACTAATTCATTTTGAGACTAGGGAATATTGCTGAACGGGTGTTAGCGGGTGTAGAAACTCCAATGACAAAATAATATCACTTCTAACAAATCGTAAATAATGTTGAGTACCACTGTTATCGAAAGTCATGAAAGTGTATAAAAGAATAAATGGAACAAAAATTGTATAGAAATTTTTGGAATAGACAACTATTCGTCGTGATTTGTATTCACGAAAGACTCACTATCATCATTATACATATATTTCTGGAACCATTGTGTAAAATGTTTCAATACTATTGTTGAAAGTGATTTTGACGCGCAATTCTTCAACGCCAGTGTTCAATACATCAATCTATTAGTTGAACTTCCACCGAAAATTCATCGACAGCTATCTAGGAATCTATGAATGGGGTCAATGAGCTTGTGAAGGATTTCATGTGTTTTGTGTTTTTCCTTATGAAATTTTATCATTGTGATCAAAATAATCGACTTGAATTTGTTTAAGAAAGCATGGCATGCCTAAGGGAATATTCTTCTCTGGTCAGTCATCAAATTCTCTTCCAAATACTGAAATGAGATATTGGCGATCTGTGTGATCGCAAATGTGAGATTACATAAGATACCATTTTGACGTTTCATATACAATTCAACGCCTAGAGAATTGTTTGTTGATTATTTCATGGATTCCATTGTGAATAGATGGAAAAGTAGAGCCTGTACATGAATATACCATGAACTAAGATGAAGAGATAAAGATAGACACTACAAATTCATTTTGAAATCAGTGCCTGAAAATGTATCAATAATCCTCGTCTCAACTGAATTGGATGTTCTACAAACAATAGTTATTCACATCACGAGACCAGGATATAAAGTTTTTTGGTCGACCGAGTGTAGAAAGAAAAGGTCACGAAATGAAATGGAGGGGGATGTAGTATGGTCGAAAATATGAATGAGAAGTCGGAGATACGGCCAATTTTTGGAACGAGTTCGACAGGATTGCGGCGAAGATGTTTCAGTTGCATTGAAATGGAGGGAGGGCACTTTTAACATCTTATTCGACTATGTTTCTGTTGTTTGAGACTCTTCTAATTATTTTGAGACATACTGTCCACCCTGATTCCAAGACAAGCCGCAGGCGAGGCCTTCAGAAGAGGCGATAAGGTTATGATATTCATGAAATTATCATGTCATTTGACATCTAAATGAAAGCACAAACTCGTTTCCATCTTAAAAAAAACAAGACCTACTGTTTCTTTAGTGTTGCTGCGTTTTTCCAAATGAAAGATCGGCACTGGAACTTGCCGATCCCTGGCACGTACTTTCCGGTCGAGATAGGCGAAAAGATTCTCCAGAAGCTGTATAGTATAGTTTCTGGATGCACGTAAAAAATATTTAGTTTCGTCTATATCATATGGAACTCAAACTTGCTGCTGCTAGATAAAACTTTCAACCGAAGAATAATTTATGGCTAACCACACAGAGAATTGAAATTCAAAACATCCTGATAGAAATTTCCAGTCCGGATACCTCTTCATTCGCCTTCCGGTTATCATTTGAAATATAACCCGGCCTTTGCGTCCCCTACAAATCGCGTGCGGCACGTTAGTTTTTCTTTTTTCCGAACAGCTATAGCCGATTTTTCAACAAACTTCCATGTGAAGCAAAGGAGCAAGATAAATACGTACCATATTATATTCGATCTCCGCTGCCTTCACTGATACGAAAAAAGGTTCATTATAAAGGTTACAGATAGATTCAAGTTTGGCATTTCAAAATCATTCCTCATCAGAAGATCACAGCATATGGAATTAATATTTTTCCAATATATTTACTATATATTTACTAGGTTATACAAGATTATTTTGAAGGTGTAGCCGTTTCAATGTGAAACTCTGTATTATTTATAATCAACTAATGAGGGTCAATCTCTCCAAGCCAAAATGATTTCGTAGTAGTCTAGTTCTTTTTGGAACCCTTCACGTTCTTGATTAGCTTCCAGTTTGTATACTGGGGGAAAATGTGAAAATTCACAACTACATTTCATATCATCTTCCGAGAATACTTCTACTTCTGTTCTGCATTCCTCCCACCTGATCGTCACTGTTACTAAGGTATTTTCCAGAAAAAAAACGACATTTTTGGCATATACTGTAACTTTGCTAGAGTTGACCTGCTCTGTGTCAGCTTGAAAAAAACACACATCAGGTATGTAATATTCTGTTCATGAAATCACATATTATTCAAACAATCTGTGATATCAAGAGACAACCAACAATAAACGAAAAAAAAAATCGAAATGATCAGTAAGAAAATAATAATCACAATTACTGCTCAAAATGATGTCCCATGTTCAATCAATGTTCCAACCAGTGTGCCAACTCTAATGAACTCACAGTATTTTCCAAAAATATCTTTTTCATTCTCAAAAATCGAAATAACTTAATAACCGTGACATCAGGTATTAGACGATGTTCCTCGAACATTATATGTTTCCCTTTCGTGTTGTCCACAGATAAAAAAAACAAAAAAACAAAAGTGTGAGTATTTTGTTAGTAGTTTTTAAGATTACATAAAATATAGGGTGTGTAGAGAGTTTTGGGTTACCCTATATACAATGAAAGCTATCCAAAACGTTTATCCTTCAACCATCCAACGATTTTTTATTTGAAATGATAGAGGATGATGATTTCATTCGGATTTTGACTTGAAATTGGCCGTGTCATTCAAATCACCGTGTAGAATCTAGTGAAACTCTATATGGCCAGGATGGGGTGAATGATCAGAATTGAGATTCAAGAATATATTTGTGCATACAGATAGGTGTTCGGGGTGTTCCAATAATAACCATAACTTTGACAAGCTGTGACCTTATGAAATACCTAAGTTTTATATTATATTATTGATAACTTTTGTAGATAAAACTGTTTTTAGTATCTTCCAAAACGAAGGATTAATCAAACTCCGAAGAATTAGTTGATAACTCTGTATACAGTATGTTCGAAATTGCTGGTGATATTGCTATCGCGGAAACTTCGAGTGAGAGAAAAATGTTCCAATAGGAATATCTTCAAACAAATTTACAGGGTGGTGCAGAGTTCTTCCAGCAGGGGTGTAATGAGTCAAGTCAAGAAATATTGAGTCCATATCATATGTTATATGGTTTAGTAAAAATGCAGCTCACCAAAAATTTCAATGAGAAGTCGTGGCATGAATGTCTCACCAGATCACTATAGTGATAATACTCACACTTCCATTGTTTGGGAATCGGAAATAATGAAGATGGACATTCTTGAAATGGCTATTGAAATGGAAATATAACATTCGAGTTCGTATTTGTGGTACGTGTGTGTACTACTATTATTCTCCGAACACAGTTTCACTTCGAACTCAAAACTGAAACGAATCTGCTTTTGTCAGCTTCATCAGTGAACTCCTGATTTGAAATTTCAGAGAGTTATATCGAAATGATTGTATGTGGTATTCGTTGATTTGCATGTTTCCTGTGATCAGAATATAACTGCATTATTATCTTGTCATATTGTAAATGATTTTGAGATTGTGTGATACTTCACTCGCAGTAATTTATACTCTCAGTTTATCTGAGTAATTTTCTACTAGCGGATATATTTTATTGCTTCAGAACAAATTTGCTATTGTGTGTCACAGTTGAAATCACCTTTAGGTAATATTGCCTATAATGTTCTGGATGTCCACGAGAAAATGTTGTGAAACAATACCACGAGTCCGTTGGACATCAAAAACCTGCGATACGCCTAATCAGAATTGAAAAACTGCTGGTAGTTTCTAGACGAAACAATTCTTCTTCGACTGATGATCGGTGAGAGGATTTCAACAAGATTGAAAGTCTCAGTACCTAATACCACGTTGTTCTAAATATTATAGCAAATGTTCTGACATTTCTTGTACTATTTCTTCAGTATTTGAAACTATATAGATAACACTGCCTGTAAGTTCTTCGAGCTTTCCATGGGATTTTCTCTCCTCGTTTCTGAAAAATAGAGTAGAAGTTATTGAAAATTATTGCAATATACAGGCAATAAACAGGCACTGCTATTGAGATGATTTATTTTTGAGTACCTACATATATGTTCAGAGGAAATCTGATATCTTTCAAATCTATGCTGAAAATGAGCTAAGTGACGTTCCTAATCAGCTAATTTTATCCATCTACCAATGACTATCGAAAAACTCCTTCGAATCAGTTGCAGTGAAGACAGTGCTAATTATTTCGTAACGACTATTATCACAAAATATGCTCATTAATTTTTGAATATACTGTCAAATTCTGAATTTTGAACAATGACGCGTCTAAAATAGAGTTTCTGTTTCTACTCCAATTAGTTCCTTCACAATGTTCTTTTTCTTCGACGAATCTGAAAATAAATTAAAAATATTTTCGATGTGAGGAACTGAGTGAAACAAATAATAATTTCATACGAAGAATTCCAGTGCCTTACTTCTACCGAGAATCCGGCATTTGTTATTTTTCTCGCGGGCGTTCCAGACTTCGCGCTTCCGGCTACTCTCAATTATTTCCGAGACACTAGAGGGCGCTCTAAGCCAGGCTAATTGTCGCGAAGAGTCTGTGGGTCTGGACCCTAACGACATTCTGTCGAACATAGAAAAAGCTTCAACGGCGACACTAACGTCGAATTAGGATTCCGTGTCGGCAATTTAGAAGTGCCGGTTGCACCATATGCCGGGTTTTTGTTGTACGAGCGCAACCTATTGTGAAAATCCGGTATGGAAACACGTCGTTTCGATCACGTGATTCTTTCGGCCACGTAAGACATTTGATAAGAGTTGCTCAAAGATATGATATTATATACAGAGTGTTTAAAAAATGGTGACCCGTTGCTAGGATACGTAAAACACTGCAAAATAAGTTTGTTTTGCTCAATAAAAAAAAATCGTTGGGGCATCCATATTGAAGATACAGGGTCTCGAAACAAAAAACTAAACACATTCCTCACGATTATGTCGAGACTACTGGCAACATTGGTATGAAATTTTATATGAATATTTTTTGGAAACTGACAAATCGCATGGATTTGTTTTTATGACTGACTCTCATGTCTTATGTCTGACTTTTTTGAGGTTATATAAATTTTCCAGTCCAAATTTTATGTGAATTGAAACATCATTCAATTCCACTACGGAAATGTACTCTTAGTTTAGTAAAACTCTCGTACTATGTACCGTTTTAGAAATATTTTGATTTGAACATGATGAAGTAATAACTGATGCTGGTATAAACTGTTATAAAACACTACATCTATTCAAAAAAACAATAACATTGTTCCAATCCCAAGTTCATAAATTGTACAAAGAATCATAATGAGGAAATTGAAATGTATTTGACTGAAAAAATGAAGAATGCAATCAGTTAGAGTAAATGTGTATAAATTTCCTTTCAAGACATCACTGTTGGCATTGTCAAAACATTTTGATGTGTCATGCGATTGTATTGAGACATATTGAGACTGAAATTTGGCTAATAATCCTAGTTCTATCAGCCGGTTCAGTCCATAGATTCGAGAAATGATTTCAAAACTTTGTTCGAATTGGTGTTGTCTTGTTCAGCCTATATGGGATAATGTTGATCAAATTATTCCAAATCGACCTGAGTTTGCGCCTTGAGAAAGACAGAGAAATTCAACCAATGAAAACAGCAAACGAGAGAGAGGCAACCAGCAGTGATCAGCTGTTGTACATCCAGACGAATTGATAGGGCAAGGGTGCATCTAGTAGAGATATATACAATATAATATCATAACTTCGGAGTTTCTACGATTCCAACGTTGTCTTTTTCAAAGCACATAAATATCCTGAAATAATGCTAGTGCAAAAAACTCGCATTTACACTTTTGTCTATCCAGTGATTATTGACTGTCAACATATCAGTAGGTGAAAACTTTTTTTTCATATATTCGCGAAGCGAAGGACAGAAATATCAAGTATCAAAATTATGAACATTATATATATGTATACTCGGTTTTTATGAAAGGCCCACGCTCAGATTTCTTACAGCAACTGAGATGTCAACTGATGTCGAAATATTCTATATGAGCATTTCAGGGAGCACCTCCCTCAGAAATTCATTATGCCTATGCAATACATTTTGATTTATTCACCTCCAAAATACAATTTCATTGCTTTCTCATTGTTTCTCCCTGTTGTCTGCCTCTTTTATTCGTGTGTCTAGGTAGGTATCGAATTTTTTGTTCTCTATCGAGAGTCGAGATGTTGATAATTTGATCTCAGATCTCAGAAAATACGTTGGATGCATGAGTCTTCATTTCATACGTAACTTGATGTGATCTATCCTCTGAAATATTTGCACAGCTGCGAAATTGTCAATTCCTCAATTTATCGATATTTCAAATCATCCTATCTCTCCTAGTTTACAAATGCGTCGAACAGAACACTGTAACCATGTTCCTACTTCCTTCTTTTTTGATATCGTCTGCTATGAAAATATTGAAAATTACTCTCGACGGAATCTTTTGTTCCACCAGACACTGTTTTTTATTTCATAGCATGGTTTTGTATTGTTCCATAATTTTAATTTTCGTCTCTCATCAAGTTTTGACCCCATAATCCCGATTAGTTTTCCATATCCATTCTTCCATCACTTTGTCATTAGCCTTTGTAATGCAAAAATGTGGTCTCAACAGCTTCTTCGTTCTTCATTGACAAAAACGCATTGAAGTCTTTCATAGTGTGATATGATATATAATCTACTGATCTAACTTATCATCTTAGTCTTCTCATGATTGACAAACTACTTTTCTCCGAAGAAGAAAACTGAATGATTTTTCCACAGTGGGTCACTCAGTCTACAAAAAAATCAAACACGTCTATATAATGAAATTATTCCATCTACAGCGATTGTCCCAAATCTGTGGTATAAAATTCAGTATTGATTTGCGTTCATTAAAAATGAATATGCGTTCTACTTCAGCCAAAGCGGTATGGCTAATATCCCCCCAGTTTACTTACATACATGAGGGTGCAGCTATTATGTATCTGTATATACCTCCATTCATTCATCACGTGCCTATTCATGTCTGCTGAGATTATATCCATCATATCCTGTAACCAATCGCATTTATGCATTTTGAGGAATAGTATATCATTATAAGTAGGAATATCTTATTAGACTCATCTCATTACTCGGAGAATGCTCATCAAATGAGGAGATGGATGTCAATGGATCTTTTTATTTTCTACTGAGGCCTATTCAAATCAGTGTTCAATTATTTTCGTGTTTCCATAGTTACTCTAATGACTGATCAGACTTAGAAACAGATATGACTTAGAAACGTTTGTAGCGTTTTGTGTGTTGATCTTATTTATTCATCCATCAAAATAGGAGTTCCACTCAGAAACTTCAAAATCTTCTACTCAGTGAACTGAGAAATGATTGATCATATTTTTTTTTCGTTCTGAATTTGAAGCAATCGAAGCTGAACTCGATAATTTTCACATTACAATCAGGTTCTTCTTCATTTTGATGTTCTCCAGAAATAATTTCAGATAATATACTGGAAAAAATCATACTGCATGAAATACGTAAAATTATGCGATGTGAAGCCTCTTTTTTGACTTTGTATCTTGAACATCAAGTGCCCACAGAAACATCCCCATTATGCAATTGAAAGGAATACCATGTACTTGATAAATCACTATGAAATATCCATATATTGATGGAAGCAGCAATCATTGAATCAATTACCACTTTAATCAATTATCAATGATTCGTATAACGATCCATTGTTACCGAATTAGAATGATCAACCCAAATCAAATCATCAATTTATGAAATTATGGTCTATGGAATTATATTATTCAGATTTGATATTGATCATCGTAGCTTGTTTCGAACATCAAATGAGACTATTGAATCAGGACGAATGGATGAAAAATAATGGGCTTGTAAAGAATGAAATATTGTAGATCGAAAACGATAGTATAGGTTTCGACTAGATGATAATATTCATGCAAGCTTATAAAAGTCTCATAATGTAAGTCTGCTGACCATTTTCCTGAACGGAGACAATAATATTGCTTCTTGTGCAGTTGATATAGATAGAACTTGGTATCCACTTCTCAAAATTGAATATGAAAATGGCAAATTCAATATCAATTAATAAAGAATACCTCGTAACCAGAATTGCTACGTCTGCCAAATTGTCAAAACAGCTCATCAAAAATTTTGCGAAGATGAAGTGTTCTAATTTTATTGTGTTGGAAACGGGTGCAGATTCGTTCCCGAAACGTCCACTGAGATGATATTCATTACAAATATATAAGTATTTCCAAATTTTCCAAAGAACAAGGTTACACTGACAAATAGAGAGGTTTGATTCCAAGCGCAGTGACATTTTGGGGCAGATCACAAAATCTGTCCTTACTACAAATATATTGAAATGATTCTTAATAACTTCTACTTTATTCTTCATAAACCAGGAGAGAAAATCCTATAGAAAAGCTGAAGAATCGATTAATCAGTTAGGGTATAGCCAAAAGAGGTCACACGTGAAAGAGAGATGATAATATTTCAAAATCGATTCAGTTGATTATCGCACTGAAGATGAATTATTCCTACTCAGAAATTTATTGATTTCTTCATATATAACCAACCAAGAATATGCATTACATTGAATAGGCATTATGAATCTGTAAGCCTTCAATAGGATCGGTAGAAGATTGCTATCTGGATAAAAAATATTTCGAAGAACGTAACATTCAACACCCACCTGGAGCTCAAAAATTACATTTGATGGTCCATATTCACATACGTATATCGACCTGGTTTCTGACCTAGATTACACCAATGAAACATTATCAACAATCATTCTTCGGTAGATTCAGCCAATCCTATCTCCATGATACACATTCCTCATGATCTTCTGAAGGTCCTCTTGTTCATGCTTCAACGTAATCAAACCTCAAACCTGTAAATCACCCCGCTATCTCCTGAAAGATTCATTCAAGGAGAAATATTGTGGAGTGGAAGCTTCTTGCGGATCAAACAGCGTTTCCGTATTGCCCATCAGTATCTTGTGATAGAAGTTTCTATCGATTCACACCCTCGGAGTAGAGAACAAAACGTTCGGAACAAGTGCTGAACTCAAAGTCGAAAGTATCTTTTGTTCAGCTTGACTCGACACAAACATCTTATACGTTAGAATTGATTCCATCATTGCATGGAATCGAAAAATGCGAGCGAGAATGAAAATAAATTTCGAGAAAATCCATCAAGTGATTTCTACAATTCCGTTTCGAATAATTGGATTCTTGTTGTATACATGATTCAGCCTCATGTCTGTATTTTCTTCCGATCAGGCAATTGATATGTTCCATTTATCAAGTCAGATTATATTATACTCAGCTTTGTCAAATTTTCATCTCAGGTTGCTAATAGTTCTCAGTTATGACGACATATTTATGAGTTGTTATACTACGTGTAGATCTGATACAGACGTAGTACCCCCGCATATAATCTTAATAAACGATTCTATCTATATTCAATCATATATTATCACTATGTTCTCACTCTACTTTTTGTCGTTCGCCTGTTGTTCTGTTTTCAGTGTCGAATCAATGCAATCAATATTGCTTCGCTAGCTCACATCAGAATTGCTGATTCAACTTGTCTGATCTGTTTATTGTAATGGTTTGTATTATTGTATTATGTTTGTATTATTGTATTAGTTCATTGTATTTGATTCTTCTGTTATTTTGCTAGATTTCCTCACCGTTTAGTAATATTGAATGAATCACTCAATGTACCCAAGTTCGAAATTCAAGTTCATGCTCTTCTTCTTCTTCGTTCGAGACTCAGATTGGAAGGTGGTCCGCTTGTATTTGTAACTTCATTCCCACACTCTCGTTTGTTTAAAAAACCCTGTCGTGATCTATGTCATATGAATATATGTCGATATACAACAATATCTATGTACCTACTGTTCTGTTAGTTAGAATGCATCTGGTGTTATTGCATCATCGATTGATAGTGATGTCCTTCATGCATCCAAATGTATCAATGCGGGATGGAAACCTCCTAATCTTTGAATTGAGCCACCACGAAAGCTAATACGTGAATGGATATTCGGATCCACTGGAATTGTATGGTGCTGACAATGAAATTACGTGTTGCTGATTCAAAATAGTTGTCGTCCTCAGTACTCTGTGGAACTGTTGAATAATGGAACTGATACATCGAACACTCGAAGTATGACCATGATTGGTTTGTATACTCTAGTTTGGTTCCATTCCATAAGGAGTCATTCGGCTCGTCCTCGAATTACGTCACCTCAACGAATATAATCTCATAAGAACGTTATTTAATAGATGCCCGGGATGTTCAAACTACTTGCGAAGTTCATGAGACCTTACTTCCTATAATAAATAGTACTAATACCTGTCTCACAAATTCCGTGCAATTGTGAGAATTTGGATCAAGGAGAGAGGCGTGAGTGTCATCGGATGCAAAGGTCAGAGGAGCCCACAATGAATCTGAACATTTTCTGCCTAAAAATAAACTTAGTCCTCCTATTCATCAAATAGGACCATAATCTTTTCCACTCCGATCATACAGGGTGGCCCATCGAAAGCGCAGCGCAAGGCATTACAGGCTGGGGAAGACTTTTCGATAAAATCCAAAAACAGGTCAAGTTTGCTTGTCAGGAGGACACATTTGGGTTGTCACCCCAACATTTTTCTCAAATGGGAAGGGGGGTCAAGCGATACGTCTTTAGAAGGGGCTTGTCATTTCCTATACAGTGCTGCTTAGATTTTTCAAATCGATCTACCCTTTCAGAAAATATGGAGCCTTGAAACTTCAACCATCATGTGGGAATGAAATGTTCCGTTCGATAGGCAAACGGGGCCTACCTTCAAATTATCTTTTGGAATATGCCTGGGCCATTATGTCCTTATTTTCTCCTTACTCGGCTATATCTGCAAGTTATCACGCTGCGTCAGGCTGTTCTTCTCGCGGCCAAGTTCCCTTGAAAACCAGCGTCCTGTTGAACCGTATGAATAATTCATGAATCGCAAAATTCCAGTCGTTGTGGCATGAAGCGATACCTACCTACATGTTCCTCGATATATCTGCGTATTCATGGTAAATTAAATATCACTGTGTTTCTCAAAGTATTGATTATAGATGACGATAGATTCTCATAAATGGAAAATACAAATTTTCTTGAAGGGTTGAATAATCATTCATAAATGGCAATCCAAACTGATAATTGAACCAAATGAAGGTTCGGTGGGCAATCTCAATTCCAAATATTTTCGGATACCTGGCAGACCAGCATTATAAGAAAAAATATAGAATATGAATGATTTTTTCCTGAATATCTTCAAAACGGATGGCTCATATTCGACTCATGTGATCTCAGTGAAATTAAGTACCTAGTGGTTGTTCAACCCAGCGAATTCAGAAATCAGATCGACAATGTTGCCAAATCTTCCCATTTTTCGGTGCGTAACATATTTTTGTTTTTTTTGTTTCAATTGACACCCCGTTCATCTATACGCAGCATTCGATCGTTGGTGCTCCATTCAGTGGAACCACTGGGTGACAAATTTTATTCCTAGATATCTTCAGAAGAAAAAACATAGTTGTGCATTGTCTCGTCTGATACAATGACGATCAATGCTGGTGTTCCACAAGGCTCTGTCTTGGCACCAACTTTGTTCTTACTCCACATCAATGATTTGTTGAATGTGACCTCCAGCCCAGTTCATAGCTTTGCGGATGATAGTACACTTCATTCCGCCTCTTCCTCTAGATCCCCTATATCATCCAACGAGGCCAGAGGTGCAAGGTGAAGACAGGTCGATACTTTAAATGAGGATCTGACAAGAATTCTGAAATGGGTATCTGAGAATCTAGTAAAGTTCAATGCAACTAAAACTCAAGCTTGTATGTTCACCAAGAAGGCTGATCACACAATGCCCAAATGAAGATGTCTGGTACCACTGTTCCTATGAGGTCGTCAATATCCATGCTGGGTGTCACCACCAACAGTGCTCTCTCATGGGACGATCATGTGAGGTCCATTGCGAAAACCGCTTCACAAAACTTGGTTTTCTATCCCGTGCGAAGAGATACTTCACATCCCAGCAACTGCTTATGATCTACAATGTCCTGTCCTGTACCTGTCCTGGAGTACTGTTCACATGTTTGGATCTTAGCCCCCAAACATACACTAAAGCTCTTAGATTCAATTCAGAAGAGAGCTATTCGTCTAGTCGATGATACAACACTCACCAAATCATTGACCACTCTAGATCATCGTAGAAAGGTCGGCGATCTCTGCCTTTCTTATAGATACTTTCACGGCCAGTGCTCAACGGAAATATCATCTATTATGCCACCACGTGCGATTCCTAGTAGAAGAAACTAGACGAGCTCAAGCTGGTCATCCCTGCACTGTCAGGCTAGAGACCTGTCGAACATCGCTATACCATCATTCATCAATAGAACGGCAAAGTTGTGGAATTCTTTGCCTAGTGAAGTCTTTCCTGATGCTTACAACCTCCAAACTTTCAAGAAAAATTCCAACACCTTCCTTCTCTCCCAACATTATAGGTTTCCCTTTCGTGTTGTCCACAGATAAAAAAAAACGCACCGTGATATCTTGATTGCAAATTTCAAACTAACATTTATGAATTCAGAGTACGAATGAATGGTATTGAAGGATACTATTACGGACTGCACGTTTGAATTGACATATCGTGTGTTATGACCTGATATTATTGCATCCAATCAGTTATACCTAAACGTAAGTTATAACTGACAATTATTGAAATTATTTCGTAGTGACTCACGTACTGAGAGGTACTGGTACTAACATGGAGATGGTGCTGCCAAGCAAGTTAGCCCCAATGGGTCCTTCTTGCCAAAACCAGCTTTCGACATATCTACGCTTGCATCTTCCAATTCACCCTTTCGAACCTATAATAAACCTTCGAATAAAGGTCATTATTTCTATTCACTCAAGTTGATCAACTTTTTCCGCTGAAGCCTATTGGTGCGAAAAATCTTTGATCTCAGTCTTCCGTACTAGTTGTAACTGGAGAAGTAATCAATTGTGTGAATGTACAGGGTGGACTAGGGTGGGTATTACTTACATCTCGTGAACCATAAATGATAGAAGGTCCGTGAAATTGTTGCAAGATTGAGTTGTTGTTTGTTGCTTGATGAAATGATGCATTGGAATTCGAAATACCTCCGGAAATTTCCCCTCCCGACGATTCGCATCGGATTCTTCAGCCTGTACAGAATCGATACCTTGAATTATGCCGGACGAGTCAAAATCCTGGGAAATTCTCTGGAAAAAGAGTTCTTGTGAAGAAAAGAGTTCCTGTGATAGTGAGAGAGATAAAGCGAGAGTTTTCCCAGTATTCATCAAATCAACTTTATATAATACCACTGAATAGCCATTTGTATTGAATCAGATATCTACTTCCTCTCCACCCACGATGGACCAAAACTCTCTTATACGAGCATAAGAAAACCATTCGGGAAGGAAATTTTGTGTAATTCAGCGCGACACTCAAGGAGAGGCAAATCGAATCGACTCCGCCCTAAATAAATCCCCCAACAAGGAACGAAGGGGTTGCTTTCAGAACACCAATTCGAGGATGGACTGCGTGTTTGTATAAATCTCTCTAGTCTGTTATTATACTCAATGGATCAGATTCTATGTTATTTTCATTTCAATCTCACTCTCCGGTTGATAGAAATAACTTCCCATGGTACATTGTAAATGGTACATATATTGACAGAAGGAATGGTTTAGGACCCACGGAGAACGAGTTTTATCATGAGAGTAGTTCGCATATGGTCAATCAATTTGCAGACTCAAACCTCGAAATAAATAGTACTGATAAAACCAAATAGCTAGGTATAATTATTTATGAATATCTCAAATGGACAGATCATATTAATACCTTAACAGATAAATTACGGAGACTCCTATATAAATTTCATGAGTTACAAAAGCTTGTAAACAAAAAATCATCAATCATTCTCTACAAATCTTCAATCGAATCTATCCTGAGATATGGTATTGTTGTATGGGGTGGTCTTTGTGATAACTCCTTACAACCCTTGACTGTCTTTCAGCATCATATCATCGAAATGATACTTAGGAAAAAGAAATTATATCCTAAAAGCTTACTATACAACGAAGAAATTCTGAGTATACGCTCACTATATTATCACTCATGCTCCATATTCATCGACAAACATCTTCATTTGAGAATTAGTCGAACACATGAACATGAAACTCGGTCAAAAGTAAATGATATATACTAACAAGCCATTTTCATCAGAAAGATGCTAACCAGAGGTTTATAACGTCGATAGCTCCTAAAATACTCAATTCTTCACCAGTGAACATAAAAAAATAACAATCCTAAAACCGTTCAAAAATAAGCTGAACAGTAATAATAGGTTGAAGTCAAACTGAATACTTAAATATTATATAATTACTGTTGATACATGTATTTATCAATGACAAACAATCCACACCTGACAGTGAAGCATTGAAATTTGTTTCTGTAATTCTAATTACCCTTCAGTTAGAACATAACTGATGTATAGCTAATCACCAAGTTTCATTTAATTTATTTTTTCTCCTTGTTATACCTGTCTGAGATGAAATTGGATTTGTTCCATGTTATTACAGTTATTTTGTCACAAATAGTATATCGATGCAATGGGAAAATTCAATCTATGCACATACAAGTCCTTGAACCTAGGTGTACACACTAGTATCTACTTGTGTGACGCCTATATGAAAACAACAATTGATAAAGATATTCGAGAAAATCTCCCGGGATCAAGGTAGAGCAGCTCTCTGAAAACTTGTACTGGACGGAAAAATAATATCAAACTATCAATTGGTCATTTCTCTGGGAATTTTTCATTTCTGATCATGTCGATGTTGATTAATGTATGTATGCGCCACGATGGCGCGAACATTTTGAAGACTCGCTATGCTTTTAGCGGAAGTCTGTGTCGATAAAGTATCGATGGAGATTTCGCGAAAATATCCGACGAGTCTAATGGCGAGTCGGATCCACGCGGAATTTATGATTGTGTTTAACAATGAGGATGGGTTTTTGTCGGGTGCACTTATAGGTGGTGCTCTGGAAAACGAAGGATGACACAGTAGATCGTGGAGAGAATGGAATATTCAGCGGAGCCAAAAGTTTGTCGACGTCCGCAGCAAAAATGGAAATGGAGACGAGAGAAGAAAAATACCGTGGCGTTCGACATCCAAAAAATAATTTCGCTGAAAGTTATATTAGTAGGAAGATATAAATCGAAAATTGAGAACAAATTGATGATAATGATAATATTTATATTCTGTACCATTGGAAATGCCATAATTAAGCTATTGGGATTCGATACTGGTAATAATACGTATGAATATGCGCTTCTGTTTCCACCAGTTAGCTTCACCTCTGCTGATTTTCCTAAAGATGGCGTCATCATTTTACAACTATTTTGCGTTTCGAATTGCATGGTGTCTAACAAATATTTCAATTCCACTCATTTGAATCATTTGATCATCATTTTATCAAATGAACAACAATTTAATTCTTCTGAATGCACAAAGGTCTATTTATGTTTCAATTATGCTTCATTGCAAGTTTGGTAGAACTGCAGTTCCCACTTTTTCAGTTCTCCACCCTAAATTCACTCGAATAATAGTGCCCTCTGCAGTTGAACTAGTGACTTCTACATTATCCAGGATTTCGGTTGAATTTTTAACATTGCATTGAATAGGAATGCGGGTACCAGTCTACTCACATCATGGTATGAACGTGCACAAAAGTTTCACTAGGCTTAGATTTGGCTGCACAGGAAGCAATTTTGTCAGCTGTCTTGTCAGTCAAAACATAATAATGGGCATCACATATGAAATATGATGGAATGTAGAAAGATAATCCAACTCGTCTTCAATCACTCTTATGGAACCGTCATGGACTGAAAAATGAGCACTGATAAAAACCCAATATGCTCTTCAATCTCCTTGTCATACTCAAATCACGTCATATTTTCAGATCTTAATTATAGCCAATAGTTTTCTGATATCATGAATGATGGCCATTTTCAACCAACTGTCGAATTATTCATCATCAATGCTTTGTCTTATAAGATATTCATAATGGAACAAAGAGGCATGAACATGTTCATCAGTTCTTTTTCTCATTTTCAACATTCGTATCGTGGAATCTCAAATATTCATCAGCATCTCTGAAAGTAATCTCTACACGGATCACGTTCGCAAAATTCCTATCAACTTTTTGATGAAGGTTCATGCTCCCATCTGGATTGAGCGGTTAATTTAGATTGTTACAGCTTCCGAGTTCGAAAAAGATGAGTTTCCCCGAACATCACAATTACTTTTTCCCACATTTGCATATCAAAGGAGAGATTTGACGCGTGGTTTGGCTTATACATTTTAGGTTTTTGCCTGGTCGAATCAATCTAGAAAATTTTGTACATCAAATGTGCTAACAATCGAATTCAAATACAATATTCTGTAGCTTATCGATATCATTATGATGAAATAAAACTTGTTTCATTCCAGAGGGACATCTAATCAATTTTCTCGAACCCATAATATTTCATTTTTAGTATTATTCCACCGTAACTTTTCATTCCAACTCGATATACTGTTGTTTTCTTTCCCAAGAATCATTTTTTTTTTTGCTAATTCATCTAGTTTTGAAATGAAGTGTCCTCATGACTCAATATTCCGTACTAGACAGTTGAGAACTCTGATGTTTCCACCGAAATAAAATGAATATACGTCCAGACTACTACCCACATTATTTCAAATATTTGAGATCGCCTAATCACCACTTTTTCCCAAACATTCGCTAATCTATCTGCTCTCTCATGAGAAAAATCTAGTTTTGGAACAATCGGTGCATACGCGTGAATGATCGATTCGATACCAACTTCGAACCAGAACACATGCAATTAGAAAATCCAATCTCACTTCCAGGATAAACGTTTCGAACCTTTTGAGTGTTCATCCCTGTCGAATGGGATTTATGTACGCGCAAATTGGCAGGATAATCCAGAATAATCGAGGATTATTCTGAATCCTACGTTATTACACATGTAACACAGAGCGAACTGGAATCGATTCATCGTATATCCTATCTATACTGGTATTATCAGATTCGTTGCCTCACATTTTCAATGCCAGAGTAATCAATTTGTAGACAGATTCAAATAGTTGCAGCACTCGGTGTTCCTGATTGTCGCATTCCTGACGATGTGCGAATTCTATCGACCACCATCAATTGTTTTCACTTCTCTGATCGATTCTGGATAATAACGAGGCAGAAGACTACGAGATGCTGGAATGGGCATATGATGAATTTGGAGCCTACTTCTAGAAAGTATTTAGAAATGTAGCCAACAATTATAGGTTCGCAAGAAGCTATGAATATCGTTCCAAATCACCTCTAGAAGTTCCTGAAGCCACCTGGAAAACTTTTTCAGGAATCAGCCTGAATTGTATTGGCATGGGTATTCTGCAGCAATATGGAACAAACTCAAAGATGTGATATCCACGACATTGGGAATAAAGCTTCTGAAGATGATCATGTTTGAATAATAACATCACTGCTCAACTTCTAAGAATGAGAAATCTGACTATGACTACACAGACTGAGTTTGTGAGTATGATGACATAAATGATATTTGCAATCAGTCAATAGTATGTTCTCTTATTTTAAACTCAATCATATTCTATCGCAGAAGTCGCTGAATCAATCATTCTCTTGATCATTTGAAGCCGAAAATAGCAGTTCATGGCAGATATCCCAAAGTGACTAATGAATCACTATGGAATTTACTTTGAAGGATGAAACGCTGAAGTTTTTGTGTCCGTATATTTGAACCCAAGGCATACAAAATATGTCGTATATGCCTTGCTTATACTCAAGGGTAAGAGGAGATATAGAAGAGTTGTTGTTAATAAATGCGACCCACAAAAATTGAACATTCCTAGCGAAGGTGAATGAAATTGTGTTCATAGAACTTGAATACTAACATCTTGGCTCGTATCGATAATATTTCAATTCGATATGGAAGAATCTCACCCGAGTGACAAAAAGAACAATACTCTTGACTTATCATTGAGCACCGCCACAACAAAATTCCAAGCGAAACCTACCAAGATTGACGTTTCCGTATCATTCGAAACAAAAAACAAAGAACAATACCCTGCAGACATGAAATGAGGTTGGCCAACAAGGAGGGACAAACACCATTTATTTTATAGTCATCCTGCGACAGGATAAATTCGATTTGCCGAGCATCTTATTTTGCCATCATATCCTAGATCGTCAGAATTTCACACGACAATTTCATCCGTCGGGTGAAAATAATCTAGGGTGAACTACGGGAGAGCAGATGGTTACAGAAGAGCTGGCTTGTTTGAGCTATTTGAAAATAGAGAGTGTATTGAAAAATACCTGATGATTTTTCGTTACAGAGGGTGATTCACCCAATAATGCCGAAATATATACTGATGGTGGTCCCCACCAAATTGAACTAAGTTGGATTGAACAGAATTGAAAAAAATGATACCCTAGTACTTTTGTACAAATGCCCGCTGATGATACCGCAAATATTCGTCGCATATCATGGAGAAGGTCAAGTTAATTTATTCATTTATACGACTGGTTTCAGGCACTCAGGAAAACTACAATAATAGTTCACGTAATGAGTCCAGGAATGGCATCTTTACAGCCTACAAGTCCTGTAAAGACACTTACCGAATGTATTACAACGTTTTTCAGGCACCCTTCTTCAAATTTCAAATTTCTCTCAAGCTCAAATGAGCTTTCTTGATATTTCATTTGTATATAGATGTCAATAGGAAACAGCAATCTACATCGGACAAACGATGTACAGAAGACTGGTGCAGTCACCGATAGTGTTTTGTTTCGCCAAAAACACTAACGGCATTTTCCGCTATAATTGCATTAAAGTTATGAAACTCCCGAGAAGATGGCGACATTCTTGCAGATTTCTGTACACATTTTTTTTTAATTTGATCTTTTTTTTAGTTTGATCTTTAATCGAGTCTTCTGAATCAACGATTTTTTCGAGACAATAAACAAAGATTCATTTATGAAATCTCATTGTTTGAAATCGAAGGCATTAAATTTGATCAGCAGCTAATTAATCTGACTGTTACCATGGGACTAGATCAAGAAACAAAATCTGTAGTGAAACAGAAAGTCAAAATGGAGTACCTAAAGAAATTGATATTCAATCATTTGAAGGAATCATTCGTTGACCTTTTTGCAGATGACACACTCATGTCAGTATCTGCATTGAGAAAAATTTATAGTTATCATAACAAAACTTTCAATTAGTATAGCCACATCCAGAATTTCTCGTTACTCTTACAATTTTTAATGGTAATCATAACAATATTCTGGATATTATAATGATAAAAAAGTTAGGACAGCAAGATTATATGGTTTGTGCCTATACTAACCACTTTTTTGAGTGTGGTTAAAACTTCAGTGAATCGTCAACATAATCGATTCAGTAAACTAAGTAAATTGTATGATTGATAATGTACTGATCAATTGAAACTAAATGCTGCTAAGACTAAATATATGGTTCAAGGATCTAAAATACAATTCAACCTTTTTGATGCACATGATCATGCCATTGCAATCAACGATGTAGCAATTGAATGAGTATATCTGAAATCAAATACTCAGGAGTTATTATTGATCCAATACGATTATACATCCTCTGTTCAATTATTGTTCTGCACTTTCATTCAATTGCTCAAAAGAACAAATTAGCAGATTACAGATCTTGCAAAATAAATGTATGAAACGTTATTGAACTGTAATATATATGAATATATGTATACATATGATGCTTCAACAGCTAAATTCCATGTCAGTTAGGCAGAGCATTGAAATGGCGAATACGATTCTCATATACAAGATGATCAACCAGCAGGCTCCCAGTTATCTTAGCACTTTCCTTGTTGAACGTTCAGAACTTGTTCTACGATATTTGAGATCAGAGAATGCATTTAAAATTGATTTCACCAACGAATGATTATTTGGGGTTGCTTCAAGAAGAGCTTCGCATTTTCAAGCGACATAAGAGATGCTTCACGAAAGGTACTTTTATTGATATGGTAGAATAACATTAGGATTAATGTAAAATTATTGTATATCATTATCAGATGCCTATTGAATAATTTACTTACTCAGTACGAAATCTATTTTCAACCTTGTGGTTCACGAAGGTGTGATCTGAATACTGAGAACATATTATCGTTCTATACGTTCCCAGTCATCATGAGAGTTGAATAATAACCTCGTTTTTTGTTGCAGCCTCCCGTATTCGATACGAGATCACAAGCGGTAACATAGGAGGCGCTTTCGCAGTGAAAAATATGACGGGCGCTATTTATGTGGCTGGAGCATTGGATTACGAGACCAGAAAGAGGGTGAGTTCGGGAAACAAAAGGCGAAAGGGAAAACGCATAAATTTCGCATAATGAAGGTGGGCCGTCAACTTTCGCTGGTGCCCATTCCAGATACGTGTAAAATTTCGCCAAACGGATGTGTGGTTGGATGCTTGTTGATCGAGCCAATCACAAGCTAGTTCTTCATTCGTCATGACAGAATTCATGCGTTTTTCCAGCTTTTTGGATTATTGTGGATATGATTTGACGTATGGGGTCCGGGGATGAATAAATGTTAGTACTGTTCGGCCACAAACGTATTTTTGAAATAAGGTGATTCTGATGTTTGGGAGCATCAAAATCAATATTCTCATGTTTGTGTCAATACCAGACACATTTCAATTCACATTCTCGTGGATAACTCCATTCTGAAATCGCATACAAACCTTTTTTCATCCAGGCATAGAACTTTGATAGAAAATCATCCAAAATCTCTCACAGAGTTGAGTCATGGATCGAATTGATGAAGAAATTCTACTTCATCAAATGATACGACATTCAATTAATGAACAAACGTTCCAGTTTATTTGTTTCCCCATTGGATCTATCTCAAGATATTTGGTTCGAATTGACAAACTGGGAACAATCCTTCAATTCTCAATCAATAGTTGGAAGATCAAATACCTTGTAAACAAATATCCGAGTAATTTTCTCTGAGGCTTCAGAGATGGAATTCTACCAGAATTCAATATATTCATTCGAAAAATAAGCAGTTCATTTCATCAAACGTCAACACCCTAGATGAATCCTTTGTCACGATTAGATATCTTCATAGTGATCCGGTGGTTGAGTGTTCAAAACATTGATCTTGTCTGGAAATATGGCAGAATTGATATTTCTTGGCATATTTATCATATTTTCAGATAATATTCAACTTACAGGAAAAAAAAATCCATCGGGGTATATGAAAAGTAGGTATCCGGGGAATGCTTACATAAAATAGAGTATATTCGAACAAAAATTCATTCAGGAAAAATATTAATAACGTTTTCTTCGTTGTGTCTCTCGCGAGTGTTAATTTCCATTTTGTATATCTCCTGTTTTACTTCTTTTTATCGTTATATAGATGTTTGTATATCGGATATCCGAAATGAATTTTCTCAGATAAAGTACCCACTCAACCAGATAGACAACCAAACATTCATTATTCAAATAAATAGGTGTTTGACCAAAATAAAACCAAAAATAAACTGAGTGAGCAGAATGATCTTGACACCTTTTCATGAATCTCTTTCAAGAAAGAGAGAAATTTGATCGAGGAGTGGATATATTGAAAAAATCATAATCAAGTTTCAAAATGGAGTTATTCACTAAATGAAATCCGCACAATTTCCCAAAGAAAACAGATTGTTATGAAATTTTGCACCAGCTACAACACGCTATTCTTGACGAAAATAAAAATTATATCCAATGTTATATCGTTCCGTGAATGATTACGAAAATTTGGCAGATATTTCTCAAACTATCTAACAGTTCCAAAATATCTTCGCTACACTTCTTACTGATAGATGAAAAGTGGATTGATTCGTCATCTAATCATATTCATTTCACAAACAAATGAATATCTCGAATATATAGAATTATTTTTATATTTTCTATCACGAGGGTCGAATGTTCCGATCATTAAATTGTTATAACGAATAAAAATTCAATTTTCAACTTGACAGAGATCCAAATATTATTAGGTGGTGCAAAATTCAATTTCATATCTTCCACTCATTTCCCGACCGTTTGGACTTTCTTTTATGGTGGGTAGAAATGAGGTGTAGTTTTTATGTATCCATATCTCAAAATTGTACTCATCAGGATCAATAAACAACTAACATATACCTGGTTATATTTATTAGTAGCAGGAGTTCTGTCGTTCCTCAGATTTACCAGCCAGAATCCATTCGAAAATCACAAAAAACTTTGATGATACGTACAGGTGTTGTAATAGTTGTTTTATTTCGACTTCCACACTTCAGACTACACCTCCTTCATACTCAGACATGTTCGTGTCGATATAATATATGGATTTCAATATGAAATGTTTATATATTTGTGATAGTTTTTAAAATAATTCTTCCCGTGAAGAATATAGACTGAACAGAATTCATTCTGGAGTATAGAGTCCAACCAGTTTATAATAACGAATGTGAATTCCGACGCATTTTCAGAATTTGTAATTTACGGGTTGTGTGTGAAGAGCGAATCCGATAATATATCAGGCAATTTGCATAAATCAATCTTCATTTCCGACTAATGTGTCTGAACATAGCCCAATTTCTGAATCGCGGCTCTGAGCGATCAATATCGAATTCTGATTAATTGTAAATTTGGTGAACGCAAATACGTTGTAGATATTGGAAATCCATCAAATGCTGTTACCCATTCAGTGAATATGTACTGTCTAGTAATTGTACATTATTTGTATACAAAAGCTCACGATATGTGTCTGGAGACTAGATGAACTGAACTGAAATAACAGTTCATACTCATCACCGTTATCGAAAATGTATGATGTGGTTCGCATGGAGATACTCTGATCAACATCTTCTCAACGGCTATATATTCCATCACATTTTTCTCTCAGCTCATTATCTCATCGACTGCTGCTCTATTTCACTGAATTCCAGTATATCATTGAGATACTTTGAGGAAGCAGTTTGCTAGTTCGTTGCATTAGCTCTTCGCATCCTTTTGATGTGATCCTCAAGTAAAATCCTATGAACCACAGATACTGTCACTACATTGGCGATGATTCTATGGATACGTCTTCTAGACTCAATTGAAGAATACTTTAGCATCCCACTCACTATATTAGACCCTCGGAGGTCGATATTATTCTTCTACAGGTGTAACTCAACCATTGCAGAGCCTCAGAGGACACCCTGATAGAGAAATCTCTTCCCCATTTCATATTCTCCATCAGACATATTTGCTCACAGATGCATCATGAGTATGGGTTGCAAATCCTGCTGATGTAGGAAATCTCCCTGTATATAGGAAAAGCGTTCCCTGTCATTACCAAAACAAATTTAGCACTTACCAGTTCCGTAACTTTCCACAAACGTTAATCATCATCCCAACTCATGTACGGAACATTCGCATTAATCGAACACTATATTACATAAACATTGTCGGAAGTTTGGGACTTTTGACAGCTAGCCAACACTATGTTGATACTTCAAGGGCTTCAAGGGTATGAGTGAAACGGAATGAATTTGATTGATGAAAATGTGTGACGAAAATCACACCTTAATAGATCTCGATTGATTATTTCCATTATTTGCTCATTGATAACTGAACAAACATTATCTAAGAATGATGATGATGATCATGAAGATATCATGAAAATCAGTTTATTTTGTTGAATCAAATTATTTCCAATATTGCTATTCACAATACTCTTATAGACTATGTCTATTCAGACTTTTCTCGTAGTCGTGAGATATGATTGTTTCATCCAACTATGAAAATTTCGATGTCATTAGGGAATCGACGCTCATTTCCTCCTTCGTACAAATCCTACATGGAAAATGGAGACCGAGACAATTACATTCCAGTGGAAGATATAATCAACAATTCCATGAAGTTTAGGTAATAACGCCACCTTGATATTCGTAAAGTTCACCGGCCTAATAGTATGTTCGAGTCGGGACACAATGGGATCTGTTTTTGGGTGCAAGTTCAATCAAGAATCCTTAGTGTTACAATACTACCGTTTGGCTTCGAGGCTTCCATAGTGGAAGTCAGAAATTCTTTCGGGAACGGAAAAATAGATCGATAGCATGCGACCCTGAGTTCACAAAAGATTATGATGACAAAGATTGAACTTTTGAGAGTATCTGTCGATCTGCGTGGAAATGATAATAGTGAAACTTGAAACGACGAGTCGAGCGTTTCCTCGATGTTCCTCGAACATCATAGGACTTCCTTTTTTGTTGTCGAAAAAAGTCACTCCTAATATCAAACAATCTCATAAAGTAGAAATAAATTTTGATCAACATGTCTGAGAAAGAGTATAGATATTTTCTATTATTCAAATGTATTTGTGGTAGAACTTCACCAATTTCACAAATTTCTAAGGCTATTCAGAGTTACTATAAACTGGTTGGATTTCCTTTCGCAGTATGAACTGCGTCTAGCAGCGTCAGACAACTTGAAAGAGAATTACACTACGGTGGTGATCCACGTTAAAGATGTCAACGATAATCCCCCCGTATTCGAGCGACCGACTTATAGGACACAGATCACTGAAGAAGACGACAGGAATCTGCCAAAGAGCGTTTTAAGGGCGAGTGTCTCTAGGGCATGAGTGTGTCACAAAGGATATTGAAGAGTTAGAAGCCTAAAAATCGTGAATAATGAAATAGAGTAAATCAGTGAGAAACTCTGAAAACATTGTTGAAATAGTGAATAGGTACGGAAAGAAGGATGGTAGATGAATGACAATCAAGAACATTTATAATTAGCGAATAGATCAGCGATAGGCCGTAATTCAGAGATGTCGTTGTGTGAGCATAGAATTTCCATTAAATATGTTCTCCAGGAATCATAATGAGACTATAGAAACCATTTTCCTCCATAAACTTCCCAAGTAATTTTATCGAATCCCAATAAAACAAGCTCGTACGTGTAAATGTATCATCTTCAATAATAGCTCTTCTTCAAGATACTTTTCAAAGAAATAGCGTCTCGGAAATCTGTGAGGTTGTTTTCATAAACATCCAATGTTTGAATACAAAGAGCTGATAAAAGCGTATTAGGCAATTCTCCAATATCACGCTCACGAACATCTCCTCGATAAATTGATAGTGTCGTTTTCCATTTCCGAAAGGCCTCCACATTACCGAGCTTCCCATGTTTTGATCGTTATAGCTCATATTTGATAGCCATTTAGGCTTCCATTCAGTTCGAATAAATGAAGTCAACGAAATTGGTTTTTGATTTGGAAATTTTTATTGGTTGATGCTGAGCTTACAGAAACTCAGTCTGATGTTATATCAGTACAAGAACCATTCTGCTTTCAGTTCATACCATATCACGAAGATAATCAATGTTAATTCACTGTATTTTTCGATTATCATGTAACATGCTTCTAGCTCATCAATATCTTATGTCCATATGTCAAGTATTTTCAGTGTTGTTGTATTTTTTCAATAGCAGCATCGAAGCAAGGAGCACATCTTTAGATTTATATTTTTATTAGCATGTTCGATTCCGCCTGATAAAGCTTGTGAAGGGACATTTTCGAATCTTAAACCAGTTCTATCAAAAGTTTCTTCCAGGGATCTCATGAGGATCATGAGGGTGTATTGAAAGTGATTTTTGATTGAATGATCTGTATTCTTTTGATTAACATGATTCATCGATAATCATTTCAGCCATGTTAGCTCCAACAAAATAAACTGCTTCAAAGTTCAAAGTGAGGTAAAATGTGGCATTTCATGAAAAAGTTCATCCGAAAGTCTCGCATTCATGAAATATATCTCTCCTACACGTGTCTCTTTCAATATATACTATATAAAAAGAAACTTCGTGCTGTGTTTCATATGGAACTGAACTTTCCACACATCCATCACGTAATTGAATCAGAAAGTTATCACACAGAAATATATGTCCTGGAGTTTCAGACTTCCTGGACATATTCGTCAGCGATGTTTCATTAGTTCTATTCAGTCATTTTGATCACCAATAATCACCGTATTGTTGCTGATTTTGATATCGTTTCAAGTTGACGTTATCAAAACGTTCCAGCGTAAAACAATCATTTCTTCTAAGAAAGTGGCAAACGTTCGAATTACGTTTCACATCTCTCTGAATGTTCAACCAATTGATTCTACATGGCAAAGGAGATAAAATCAATCTCTATAAGAATGAAAAACCCTTCCAAGCTTCATTGACTCCATATTATACCCTACCAGCACACTCAAATATTGTAGCCTATAATTTAGTTTGTGTTTTTTTTTCTTTTTTATGTGTTGTTTGACGCATGCTTTAGTACGAGCTAACCCTGGTAGCATCAGACAGCTTGAATGAAAATTCCACCAAGATCGTTATACACATTAGGGATGTGAACGATCTACCACCAGTGTTCAATTCTTCGATTTTCAGTAGAAACATTGAGGAGGAATTTCCGGCAGAGTACCCGCTCAGCTTCATGAAGGTTTGTTCATGACAACTACGACTAGCATTTCCTATTGCCATCATCCTCTAGTCCTATTGAATAGAGCAGTTTTACGAATTTATATCTTCAGTGGTTACAGAAATTATTCAAGATGAATACATACAACTACCTCCAGTGAGGAATTACTCTTTATGTAACAAGGTTGGGATGAAGTATGGAACCAGGTAAATATCTCCAAAACGAAAATAACAATATTTATGAAAATTCGCAGGTAAGTGCCATGGAACAAAATGCATCTGATGTACATTTTCTTGTTGATAATATATTTTTGGTTCACCCGTAAATGCCATCAACTTCTTAAATGGGACACTCTAATCCACCTCCTTTGAGTTTTTTGCATTTGAGCAAAAAACTATTTAGATAAACTCATTGATGTTGTTTGTATGCATATTAATGAATAAACGAGTACTGTTCAGTACGTCTTTTGTTCTCCAAGTGTCAATTTAGAATGGTTCAATTAAGTGACGAAGAGCGTATTGAAATTTCAATGATGATCGGTTATGGTGATCGTGTTAAAACTCTTAAAGAAGTGTGTCATATTTTCAATAATTTGCATCCTGAGAGAAATCCTATATCACGCTCAAGAGTAACTAAAAAATTACAAGGTTTTAATATAAATGGGATAGTGAAAAATTTGCTAAGACCTGGAAGACCGTGGACTGCAACGAACGAAACTGTTGAACAAAATATTGCAATCGATTTAGAAGAATCACCTCAAACTCAAAAAGCTCAAAGGAGGTCGATTAAAGTGCTGAATTCCTCGTTTTCAGTATCTATGAATTCAAAATAACAAGCTTTCTCAAAATCTGTGGAAATATATAGGGTGTCCCATTCAAATTGAAGAAGTTGATGGCATTTCTGGTTAAACCGAAAGTATATTATCAACGAAAAAATGTACATCAGATGCATTTTATTCCATTGTACTGACCTGCAAATTTTCATAAATATCGTTCTTTTCCTTTGAAAGATATTTACTTGCTTCCATACTCAATCCCAACCCTGTATAGAAGCTATGAAGATAAAATATGACTGTTCAGAAAATTTAATGTCCAACTCAATGAGCTCCCAGCATTTCTAGCTGAAAGAGAGTAAAAGCCGGTCTACTCTTTACTGTAGAAAACTGTTTCCCTTTTACAAAGGTTCATTTCTTCAGAAATTATTGATGAAAACTACCGGGTAAACCGCTACGGTATAAGAAAGCTACGTCGATCTTCCGGTAATTGCTTGACGCAGTAATTGAAAATGTTTCGGAATGAGAACTGGGAATATATGCATGATAATGTAGGTTAAGTTTTCGAGTTCTTTCCCGACAATTTACCTGGACTTCATTGAATTATTTCGCTATGAATTCGATTTAAATTACCATGTCGGAGTCATGTCAAGTTTTGCTTTTCATTCGCTGTGATATAATATAGTTCCCAATACACATGATGGTCACTAATGTGATCTGAATTTGATCTGATGTGACTCCTTTGACATTCGATATCACTCATGTGACCCATTTGCTGAATGCTGTATCTGCAATATATGATTGTCTATATATACTGCCTGATATCACTATATTTTCTGATGGAGAGTGAGTCACATTTTGATATCCTTTTGGGGTTATTCCATTTCTTGTTTTTTTTCTTCGAGATAGAAAATGAGGTTTTTCGGAGTAAGAATTGTATAATGATAGGAGAATTCTATTATTTCAAATATTTTCAATCAGTCAAGTAGTGTACTTGGAGGTTTATAACCCACTCTCTCGACTTCACCACATGAAACAATATTTTATTGAAAAAATCTTACACCTCTTCTGAAGACTATCAAAAGATAAACGAAAATACACACTGTATTCAATGAGCACGTATAATGAAAAAGTAATACACTCGTTTCAGCCTAACGTAGTATATCAATTCTTTAATAGTCTAGAGATCTCGAAATTTATCCAATGCTTGGTAGAATTCGTCCGCGGAAGGTTGACAATTCCCATTTGCAGCCAGGTAGGAGATACCGTTGTTCCCACAAGTTCGTGATATTGAATTAATGCCATGTTTAGTATGCGGAGAGTCTTGTGGGAGTGAATCTATTTCCAATTGTGTTTCGTTTTATTTGGGATAACTTCCATTTTCCACATTTCCTTAGTGGAAACGAATAAGGAAACCCTTGGGTTTTGAATGCGGTTACGAAGGATCTATAGAAATATTCCTTATTCCAGAAAATGGCTGTCTCTAAAATCATCTGGATACTCTGAAATATGGTTGATTATCAACGGAAAGCTATTTAACGGCACATTGAATGACAGTGATTTAGATTGATATATTTTTTTGTTAAAAGCTGCCCTAGTTATGAATATTTGACTATCGCAAATCCAATCGTTTTTAAGGCTCATTATCTATCACTCTTAACATTTTTTCCAAATATTATAATATATATAAGTAAATCCATGAAAATTAGTAACATAGTAGTGTCCTGTTTGTGAATATTGTTTTCGATTCTATTCACATCTGAGCTCAACCCAGCCAACTTGAAGATTCGATATCATGTCCAGAAATCTTATATGATCTTTTTTAGAAATCCTCGTTCAAAAAATTCCTGTGAGTATATGTCATTATTCAACAAATATTCATGTTTTTGAGATAATATTCTTGTGTATGTATTTCTCATGACGTAGTATTATTTTGTGAATCAAGCAATTGTCTACGTTTATCGACTCATCCCAATATTCCGCAATATTCACTTTCACGTGAAAATCAACTATCCTGTGACATTCAGGAATCTTTTTCCATTTTTCTACTCTCGAGAGAAAAATATCCGCTTTGTTTATTCTGTTCAACGAATTCTCAAACATTTTTATTTCTATATATTTCTTTGATTCCAAAGTCTAGATCATCAGTACTAGTAAAGTAATTTTTTAATTTTGAGAAACTGGCCGCTCATAACTATTGACGTCATCAATTATCTGGGAGTGGGAGAAAAAAGTCAGTTTTCATATATCGAAGATATAGTAACTATATTCCAAAACGAGAATGATATAATACAGTGACTAGTGATTCAATGCTCGAAATAGACATAACAGAAATCAAGGTATACCAAAGGACAACAACGTAAGTCACAAAGTTGTGAACTTATTGTTACCTGAAACAAATATTACAAGTCTCCAGCGTGAATCTGCTGATTGTGATTAAGCAGCAAATAGGCTCATAATGCTATATTCATAATATATACTATTCTCACATTTGATATGAATAATTGGTGAAAGCCTTTCCGCAATGGTCGATACAGATCATTCATTTCGAACGAACGTTATTACCATTCACAGCACTATTTTGGTCGTTATGGATGACCTAACAACATAGCTCATCTAGTTGAAATAAAATTTCCATTTTCCGATAAGGACAGTTGAATGAAACCAGATTAATTTTCCGTGATCAACTGATACAGTTTTTCAGGCTCGATTGAGTGGATGCAATAATTGATACAAATTTCTTCCATTACCACTTCAACGGTTCAAAATATCTCATTTCTGATTTGTAGCTACGACTCTTGAAAAATCGGATGAAAGTCCGTTGAAGTGACACTGTATGATATCCAGCCCGAACTAAAAGTCTTTCAAAACCTCTTGGTTCCTCGAATATGTTCTCTGTCCAACTCACCTATTCGACACAAAGGATATAAACTATCTCTTAACTTCGCAGCTAACAATACGCTTCCTTTGAAGTTGGAAAGTTGGGGTGTAGAAGCAGATTAGGGGTTTATTTTTCTTTTTATCGATCGCGTATCCGCCCTGAAAGGACGCGATGGAATAAACAACGAATTAACTTTTTATAACATTCCGATAGTTTCGCCTTGATGGGTTTTTGTTGTTGTGGACTATGGGATATAATTTAATGCGGAAAATTTTATGAGAAAATATCAGTTCATTCATCGGGAAATAATTGGTTTCCTAACTGATATCATGTAGAATATCGAACAGTCATTGAGAAAATCCAGAAAGAGCGGTTGTCTTCAATGATAATGTTCTTTCTCACCAAATCCAGGATGCAAAGAAATTGAAATGTGATCAATGTAAGGATAGGGATTTTTAATTCTCAAATTCATTTATCAATCAAAAAATAATCGAGTACTCCTCTAGTCGATGATATAATATAAGGTGTCAGTGTCTATGACAGATATACAAAAATCTTCGACCATGAATTCCTTCAGCTCAACGTAATGTATGAGAAAAATACGTTTATGAAAATGCTGCTACAGTTAGACCCGATTTGTGAAAGTGTCTATCGTCTTCTATCAAATGAATGATGAAAATGATATCAAACCGATCATTTTGTTGGGAAATAATCTTATATGACACTGGATACAGATTGCCTCGATTTGTAATTTATTTTTCCATTTAATTAAACTTGGTGATCGAACAACGAACGTCAATATAATGGAAAAAGTAATCTCTCGATGGGAGCTATAATTCATCGAAAATGCCAACAGGGATGATTTATACTATTATTCCTCACAATTCACTGCGTATTCATTTTGGTTTTACGGGAATTATCATTGATATTTTTCATTTTCCGAACACAAATCAGTATTATAGTTGAAAAAGTATTTTGTTTTTGAAAAACAGTAGTAGTCGGCTGATCAGATTTTATTCATGTGTTGAACAAAAATATACCAGGTGTCCCACTGAGGTCTGCTAGCGGCTGTCTCTTTCGAACCACTTATTACACTTTTAGTTGAGAAAACTCATGTAATGGTAAGGTCAAATACAATATGACATGATATATTCCTGTTCTGAATATTGAAATGACCGCATATGCCAATAATTTTAAAAAAATTCCAGGATGATCAACATACGGCCAATTACCACCAAAGTGGTTTCAAACCTGGTATTAACACAATTTCATCATGTTTGAATTATATACAGGGTTGTGGTACAGTACAATTGTATTAGAACGTTGTAATATTTCAGTTACTGTTGAGCGTGATATAAAATTCCTCTCCGGATGCAAATTATTAAAAATATGACACACTTCTCCATGAGTTCTAACACGATCACCATAACCGATCATCATTGGAATTTCAATACGCTCTTTTTCCCTTAATTTAATTAATTGAATTCTTGATTGTAAAATTCATTTCCGTCGGAGAGTATTTGTTCATTTATTACTATGCATACAAACAACATCAATTAGTTTATCTAAATACTTTCTCGCTCTAATGCAAAAAACTTAAAGGAGGTTGACTAAACTGCTATATTCCTCGTTTTCACAATTTTTTTCACACCGAACTCAGTATGTATCAATCCAAGATAACAAGCTCTCTCATGATCTGTAAAAATACAGAGCGTGTCCCATTTAAATTAGAGAAGTTGATGGCATTTCCGGTTGAACCAGAAGTAAATTAAAAACAAGAAAATCTACATCAGATGCATTTTTTCCATCGCACTCACCTGCAAATTTTCATAAATATCGTTCTTTTCGTTCAAAAGATATTCACTGTTTATTTCTTCAATTCTCATTCAGGAAAGCTATTGAAATTCAATCGAAGTGGAATAAATTATATCTCTTGAAAATAAATCATCAATTGGCACATCAGGTGAGATCGTAAACTCCATTCCTATAATGAAAAGCATTCTATTGGGACCCATTGAAAACAAAAGACAAATTCAAATAGAGTAACTCATCCTGAAGTAAACACTAATATTCAATATCACATTTGCATTATCTCTTCATGATTACATGCACGGACAGATTCATACCACAATACTTCTCATATATAAAAAGATAGATAGCTGTAATTCTTTCTATGCAGGGCAACCACAAAAATATTCAGAAAAATCTAAATAGGTATTTTGGCATCCATAATTTTTCCTTAGTTATTCCATTCTTGCTACTGACCACAGTCTCTACAAAGGTGAGATGTTATTCATATTGAGTCTGAATACAACAAAATAATACATTTTCGATGTTTAAAAAAAATATTAATAGTTCATTGTTATGTACTCGACAAAATAACCTACCTCACTCTCATACTGGGACAGATCGAAAGAAAATGAAACAAATATCGCGTAGTTACAGTATCCGTAAGTAAGTAAGCACAGTATGAGTAAGTACTCCTCCATGTATTTAATAATTATGGCATCCAACTGGAGAATGATTTATTGATTTTCCTAAACTTTTTTGAATCAGCTTCACTTTTACTATCTTCTCACCTGTTTCTTCATGAAACTTTCAAATCATTGAAAAATTCTCGTTGGGTTACCCTGTTATTTCTCCCATTTTCGAATCAAATTTCGGTATATCGCTCTAACTATTCTATCATCGATCACGTCGATTGCCGCCAATTTACATCGAAAGCCATGATGAATGTATCAATTCAACTAAATTGGAATTATAAATCGACCCCAATAACCAATGAAAGTGTCCAGTTAATCCCATAAAACTCCGACATCACGGTAACACCCATTATGATAAACTTGATCGTAAATCGGAAGGTTTCGGTGTTCGGTTCGCGATACTATGCACGTGATGTCATTAGTTCCGGGTTATTTGGATGTTTGAATTTCATCCAATCTCTATTATTATACGAGCATCCTTAGAACAATATCACGAAGCTTGAACAAACCAGTGGGATTGAACTTTTTATCTTCGCTTGCCGCTCTTGAAGTTGCACCTTCTTGCTAATTAATAGATCAAAATATACTTTTCCGAGATTCCGTTAATAAAACAGGAAAATTCATCAACAGTTGTGAATAATGTCAAACTTTGAATGGAACAGAGCATTGAAACAATAGAAACGAGTCTCAACAGATTAGAAAAAGTCAAAGATAGTGGTCATGGAATTCCCATACGCTGTATGAATACTATTGTAACAATTTTTTCACTTCTTTCCTGAATCTGCTGAGCTTTCCGATAATTTCAAAATGCTACGGATGATGTTTATCGCTTCCAAAGTTTATTCATCGTGGCACTCAGAAATTCTAGTACGTCGGTTCTATTATGAAACACGATATAAAAATATAAAACATTTCACTCCGAACGGGTATCCGAACTTCGGTCTTTTGCAGAATAAATGCAAACGCTAGTAATCGTTCAGCAGATAATATTCAACCATATTTGTAACCATTTCGATAGTCACGTCCGTCGACAAACAAACAAAATAACAACCTGACACAAATTTTCTTTTCATCGCTAATAGGCGCTTCTCAGATTCCAGTGCACTGTCGCTAACTGGGAAGTAGTAAGACTTATTTCCAATGTTCTTACTCTCAAGGTTGGATTTTTCGTAACTGAATTTCAGTTGATGAATTCAATTTTTTATTGGAACCAAGTAAATTTGAGTCGTACCAAATTCAAATCTAGATTTATTACAACACTTTTTTGGAATTCTCTCAAAGTCAATCGGTATCGTCTTCAAACAGTGTCCCTGAATCTAAGAGGAGACGAATCATCTACCTATGAAGGAAAAGAGATCCTCCGAAGCACAGATCCATGAAGGATAAACCACAATTCATGTACTTGAAGATTTGACACTGTGACTTTTCACATTTGATTATCCATAAGAAAAGTCGCTTCATTTTGTTTTGCATCAGTTTCATTTTTCAAAAGTTCGCAGAGCGAAATGAATGAGCATAACAGGTCAGAAATAATTCATGATATGAAGAATATAAGAATATATTACGAATCTCAAATAAATATTCTTTTATCAAAACATTCAAGATGTATATGTACACAAAACGATAATTTGAAAAATTCTCTCGAAAATATAAGAATGACCCTCTTATGTGAAATGAACAAATAGGTACATATTTTTGTTCCATAGGAGATACCATAAGCAGAACTGATAAAAAAAATGATATTGATTAGTATTTCACCAAACAATTCCTCCATTAGTGAATTTCAATCGTTATTTCTGAATTGTACAATGCCATCGAGAGAAACAGTTCATGGTGAGGCACTAGCCTCCTCGATAAGTATGTGAGAAGAAGCTACTGAAAGATTTGAAACTCTCTCATTATATGTAAAGCTTTCTCATCAAGCTCAATAAAATGCAAAAATGTTCAAATCCTTTCGCGGTGTAGATTACTGAATTCTTCGGGACGATTAATCAGAAAAAATCAAAGTGCCGAATGAACCGAATTTGAGGAGATCCAAATCCTCTTCAAGTTAAATTGGATTTCAGCGACTACAGATTTTCCTCATGGAATGTTGGAACCACCACTTCAAAACGCTTTTGCTGAGTCGGTCTCTGGAATATATAAATGGGAGAAAGTGTCATAATTGGAAAGGAATTGAAAGGAACCGAGAAGGTGATTTTACACGCTCGAGAGAAACTTGATGGAGCAAAATACGTCATAATCAAAAAAGTCACATAGAAGTACTCTTGTTTGAAGTTTCTTTCATCAATTCGGAATTTTGAACCAGTGAAAAGATTCAAATGAAAGAATGAAAATTCTATTAAAATTCGATTAACATGATCTTCGAGATTAGATAATCATCCGCTATTGTCTTCAATCATTCGAAATTATACGCTAGACGTGTTCATTTTTATTGAATTATATGAAATTCCCCAATACGAGCAGGTTCTGTGCATATATAGTTTCACAAAGTATTGGGCAATATTGTCTCGTAATATAATGAAATCGTCTATACATTCTCATCTTCAATAAACTTTTTCAATTTGCTACTACTATATATTTCACTGAATATATAAACCTTCTCATGTTCCTCATGTCTTCCACTTCTCATACTCTTGAATTCTTGATTCCCAAACCTGTTGAGTCGTGAATGATTCATTCTTTGGAAATGTCCCTATCACTAGCTCAGTTACGACACAAGTGTTACTGTATCTAGTTCTGCCCTTAATCTTCTGCTTCTCAATGTACCTCTCCTTGTTACATCTTTCACACTCTTGATGTATGTATCTTCAGTGGCTTATACCTCACTGTTGTCTTCTACTATTATTCAAATCCGAATGTCATAAATTGTTTTGAACACCTTCTCTTCATCGTTTATTGTTCAAGGTTTCTCCAATTCTACTGTTTATATCCATTTCTTACAATATTCCAATACAAATTCTCATCCTCACTGAATTAATCTCGCTATGGAAGCGATGATGATGTTACTGATATTTGGGTTAGATAGGAGTTCGAAGAAAGGAAATTATTCCTTTGCACTCTTCCTTGACTCCTCTCATTATAATGAATCCGGATGAATTGCCATAGTATCTCAATATTATCATTTCCGCATCAGTGACGACTCATCACGAATGAAAATCGAAAATTAGTCAGGATATAATAGCATCCTGCATCTGGCACTTAGCAACAGCAACATAATAAAATGAAGAATTATCTCAATCCAAGGAAGCGTGTCTAAATAGTAGAAATTCCTTTGAAGAAGTTTCGGAGAATGAATTATCTGCTCTAGACAATTATTCCGATCTCCTAATATCCTTGAACTACGTGATAACTATGTCTTTGGGTATCAAAATTGATTGATTATCTCAAATATGAGGATTCAGTGCTGAATCATCTTTGCCTAGCCTGGGTTGGATTTACAATCATCCGAATATTTCAACATATATGTTCTGTTACCCTATACAATGTTCGTTTTCGGAATGATGGGTTCATCTTGAATAGCTGACGATTCAGACCTCACTTTCAAAAATCTCTACTTTATATTTTCATTCAAAATTCAATAATTCCTTATGTTTATTACTTGCTCACAGGTAGGTACTGATCATTCACCAGTCGAGAGTGCTTCGCTACATCATCAATAATATTTATGCACGAAATACAAAATGTATTTCTTTGATTTCATCAAATTATGTCCTCAACTGCTATGTGTTCACAGCTGTATCTTGTTACTAAGCCAAAAAATGAGCCAATTTGAAACATATAACTTCATCAACCGAGATTGCAACATAACTGCAAAATCGTAGCACGATTCATTCGAAATGATGTCTTGGTCGTAGGTTGTAGCATATCGAGTTCTTCCTATGAATCCAAGTCATAAACTTATATTTTGGATATGTTGCAGCCCGTACGAAAGAGTAGCACATGAAACATCTACAGTCGTAAATATTTTATGATCTATGCTGAAGAACTGCATCTTGGAATCCGTATTCGCAAACCACGCTAGATAGTAAGAATTCTTTCATTTCACCCCAAACCTATGTATTTTATTCCTTATCATTCTCTTTCAATGAAGAATGTTGGATATTGCTTATACTTTACGGATCCGTTGCATATACCTTCATAAAACAAGAAAAGAAATAATGCTGTATCTACAGATGGTGGATAAATATAAAACCTTCAAAAATTTCACAAATTTACAAACGATCGTTGAATCTGTTCTAGTTATTATTCTAGTCTAAAGAGACTTTACACTACATCAGATAGGAGAAGTTTCACTTCAAGTTTATTCGATATTTTCTCACCACCGTGGATATAGGACGATGAAGCAACTCTCCAATTTTTTATTTCTAAAACATGTAGACCTGTCAGAAAACCTTATTAAGGCCGCACCGTTTGAGATATAGATGGCGATACGATCGGCGATCTTTTAAAGTCAAACCCGCTTCTAGTGATTTCCGAGATAATCATCCAGTGAAGTGACGCCTTACTTGGAAAGCCTTAGTGAGGTGTCGCAATTCGACATAATCGAGTAGGCAGAAGTCTGCAACTTCCTCTAGTGGCTGGGGAGTGAGGGGGGTCTTTTTACACCATGTTCTCCACCTTCCTCATGTGAAGAATTCGACCATGATTTGTTCCGGAATCATTTCCTAGTGAAAAACATTTTTTCCTGGCATGGCATAAAGTGGTCATCTTCACTGCGTTTCCATCAAGATCACAACCCGTTCCCATACAAATCTATGTCAGACCTTATTCATCCGATTCCGCTCACATCAGAAAGGAAAAGGGCAGTTGAAGATCCTTCATGTCTATCTTTATGATAGGAATAGATTGTTGAGATTGATGAAAGGAACGATGGAGATATAAAGATGTATTATGAAATTCACCCACATCAAAGGAAATTTCTGTAAGGAAAATTATTTCTTTCATGTACGGATTAATTGGCTGAGTTTTTCCTGATTTCATTGTTTGTATCATTCCAGCTGAATGTTTTCTCAGCCTATGGTGAATGTATTTCGCGCATTCACTATTATTGGAAATTTGATCATGACAACGATTACTCAGATTCGTTTTGAAATCAAATACTGAATCTATACCAAACAGCGAATCTGATTTGGTATTTTCCTAAATCTAAATAAGCAAATATAAAATAGCGGTACACAGTGTTCAAACAGCGTTCTTGAATAGTGGTACCAGCCGAAACTATATTGGTGGAATTGCTTGCGACTTCGCCATTATTTGGCGGTGAACTGAAGTATTGTATTCCTTTGTTTCTATCAAAATCTGATCGAATATCAAGTAACTAGTACAAGTAACTAGTACTAGTACTACTACTAGTACTACTACTAGTACTAGTACAAGTACTAGTAGTAGTAGTGCAGCGGTCTGTCCTCTAACTTTTCGAACTCAATTTGTGTACGAAGAGATTCGTACGACTTTTCAAATATTTCAATTCGAATACGAATAAGTCTTCGTATGAATGAAGAAATTCGTTAGTAAAGGTGGATTGGGTTTTTCACTTCACCATAACTCATTCTTCATCGTTCCAATTTTAAGAACCAGATAGTCGGAATCAATCGATCATATTATCGTCAACAAAAATAAAAATTCGTATTTCTCTACGCCTCCAAAGCTGGTTGATCAATCCAAGAGGGTCTCTTGTCGAAGCTGGAATAAGCTTCGTGTTTCTCAATTTGAAGATTATCAAGATACGATGTAAGGGAAAAAATGAGTGGAAAACAAAGGAGATTCTCGAGGCAATCGTCCTTTGGTATTGATATTATACAATAATTTGCATGTTACATGCGAGCGTTGTTTTATATTTCTGTTCGAATTTGGTATTCAAATCCTCTCTTCAGAATTCGATTTCCATTCATCGAAGAGGTAGAATTGTTCCACAATTGTCAAGTAACAACTGATTATCCATGAGTTTTCTTTGAGAAGAATATCCTAGATATTTGTATCATCGTATATTTTAACATTGAATGCGAGTGATTCATACTAAGTATCGCTTGTCGAAATTATTGTCTCCTTGATGAAATTCAACTGCTCGCCAGAATTTTTCCCAGACCTCAACTCAATAGAACTCGGAATCTCTCTGCCTAACATGGGTTCCATAGTTTTCATAGTGAAACGGTTGAGACGTAAGTAGTCAAGAATTACTGTTTTTTCCGATTCTTCTCTGTTGTATTCTGTTCTGATTATTTTGGGAGGACTTGGATGAATTTTGTTTGCTTTGAAATCGAATCTGATAATATTGATAATGATTCAATCAGAATAGCTGTGACAAAAATTGTAAAATACCTTCATGAGAATATATTATAGATTCTCATGTACACAGAAATTTATTTCGAAGCAATTTGCAAAAAAATCCTTGAATATCGATATTTTGGGTTTGGGGTTGAATAATATCCCGTGAAAATTGCATCAAGCGAGTATGGTCAGAACACAGGGAATCAAATCTATATACCTATCGTTCAGAAAATGTGGCCACATCCCACCTTACTATACTGGTTCGCAAATTTCGGTATGGTAGTTTTGAAGGAAATCAGTGAGATCCGATAATTTTCTTATTCAGAAAGGATGTTTTTTTCAAGACATAAATGATAGGAACTTCTCATCACGAATGGGTTGACAAATCTGAATAGGGTTTATCTTATTCTAGCTCACCCTGTATATTCAAAATTCACTCTGTTTCAACGAACCTATCACAGATTTGAATTAGGCAAGTGCAGCTGCACATGATCTGTTTGAATGAATCTCTCTGTCTTTCTCCATCGTATATAATGAGCAGACATGTTTGAAGTTCACTCCTCAAATATACACTGAAGCTCTTAGACAGAGCTCGAGTCAAAAGAGAGGTATTCGCATAGTTGGTGATACTACACTCACAAATTCATTGACCTCTGTAGGACATCGCAGAATCTCTTTATCTTTTGAAGATTCCTCCTCAAATGAAATAAGTAGATACATATCTCAATAAGGTAACATTATTATTATAATCCTTCTTAGTAAAAAATAAAAATGCTCAGCGTATTGATGCGCTCACCTCATAATTCTCTAAATATTCAAACTTTTACATAATCTCGATCGTATGGTTACCCCAATTCAAACGGAATGCGTGAGTTCATATTTCGCTGAGCAGGATTAGAGGGAGATTCAGATTAGATGAACATTGGATCGCAAAATTATGTATTTCGAATAGACCCTTTTTTGGCGGGTATTTCGGAAGCTCAGATTGTTGTTCTGATGCGCTCCAAAATACGCGAAAAATGAGAGTCAAATTATGAATTATCTTAAAATGCAGGTTGTCCAAAATGAATGAAATTTCCTCTGCATTATGGTAATATGTGACTGATGATATTCAGAAAGATTTATAGGATCAGCATTCGTACACGTTCCCATGAACATTCAATTCATATCGTAATAATGATGAGTTCGTCATGAATCACCAGATGATAATGATAAGTAATCCGTAATCAGCTTTACTGTTCATGTACTATATTGGAAATTGTGCAATAATCCAGTAATTTATTCATCTTCTGCTGATAAAATCACATGAATATACACCCTTCAGATGATCACGTCACGTTTGATGTTGCTATTTCCTTGGGATAGATTTGATAAGGATTTGATAATGAGTATTTCAGAAAATTCTCAATTTCTGAAATAGGTCATTTTCGAACAGAATAGATATTACCAAATTTTCAATATGACCAAAGTCGTGCTGTGAATGATTCCATGTCATTCCTACTTATTATTTATCATCAAACCCGGAGTGGATCAGAAAAACTTTATGTCATGAATGACTTGTGTATTTTCGAGTAATGAAAAAAAATGAAATACCTTTATGTTCATCATGAACTTCCACGTGATACTCTCTTGCAGGCTTTGAATAGTCAGAATACGATAAAATGGCGGCAATGGAAATATATTCACCGAGATCGATCCACGTACAATAATGAAATGTAAAGACTCGCGATCCACAAAAACAAAGGTTTCGTATTGTTGATGCAATGAATGTAATTTATATCGTCGAGGAGAATTTTTGTTGTGACCATCCAGCTGAAAATTTTCATGCGAAAAACTCAACGATATACGGAGTTGGGTCCGATGATGGATTCAACTTCATCTTGTGACATTTTTCTCTTCACGAAATGGAAGTTTTTCAGGATGGTATGAACTGACTGGAATTTTAGAAAGATATCATAAGCATGAAATGGTATAATACTTTTTTACGTGACTCCGGAAATTAATGAATTAGGTGTTCTTATATCGTTTCTTCTTTATTTTCATGTCACTTGTTTAAAATTCACCTGGAATACTATTTGACTCATAATGCCTTCTGATTCTGCATTTCTATCGTTGTCTGAGCACTTATGTACAGAGTTATTTGTCATATTTTGACACATTGGCAATTGTTTTCAATGGAATATTATATTATCTTATATCTGGAAAGTTTTCTTCCTCATTTTCAATGTTTTTTTTTTTCTTCTCATTTACAAAAAATATACATATTGTTTATTTCCATCCATCCGTTTTCGGAATATAACTGTCTGAAATGTGAAATAATGTTCACTAAAACATGGTTAGACATGATCGAAAGGCAATGGGAATGACAGGACCTGACGCCATGTTTTTTGTTCACCTATTCAATGTAAGTTTCAATGAATTTATAATTTCCTGTTGGCATGGATCAAAATATACTTGGTTCTACTGCAAAATATTGATAACTACCAATGTCATAGGAACTCGATAACGTCAAAGCTCGTGCAAATCATTCAAATCATGCGTCAACTCACTCGAATGAAGAAAAGAAATCAATTTTCAGTGAAAAATAATAGTTATTCGTGCACTTTATCATACTTTATAGAGATGATAACGCCAGCAGGGAGACTGCTCCACCCAGTGGGCCTCCGGCCCGAGGGATGGATGTCACACGATTTCATTCCTCACTGAAAAATCATTCACTTTCTCCAATTGAGTAAGCTGATGCATATGATGTGATTGATTTATACTAGAATCGACTTTATGAGTTTTCTGACACCGACCAAACATACATTTCCTGATTCTCATTTTTTGATCGAAAATGAAGATTTTATTCTTCACTCCGGCTGGATCTCTGGCGTTATCATTCCTATAAGATACTTGGTGCTTGAATATCTATTATGGACCAGCAACGTTATAAGATGATATGATATTATAATTCTCGCATTTCATCACATTTTGTAAATTGATTTTCATTTCAATGATGGAGTGGACTATTCGAAATCGTTGACTCTAACTTTGGCAATATGTTATATGAAGCACCATATTGAGGATTCACAGTGACTTCAGTTGTTAAGTGGTTCTCATTGGTCAGATGAGAGTTCAATTTCTACTGAATGAGCAGTGTTGTCAAGTCGTCAATCATCCCAAAATAAACATTTTCAATTTCGTTCTGGAGCAGACTCGTTCATGTAACGTCCACAAATCTAAGTAGAAAAATTGATATTTATTCATGTATGCGCCTCAATTATCACGGAAGATACGGGGGTGCTTCCATCGGAAGATATCAGGAACCAACCGAGATTCTATATCTTACCATTAGCTCATAGATCCCAATGCGATTTGAATATGCGTTTCAACTCTCAGTCATGTCCATTTTTTAATCATACACTGTATACGAAACATTTCTTCAGCTCGAAGAAGCTTCTCCGTATCTCATGCAACTTTGCCTTGATCAAGAAAAGTTTTCCACGACTTGAAGCAGCGAGAAACTTCTGAATCAGTATACAATTTCAACTTCGCCACAAATTGGAAACCGTAAATGTGAATTGAAGCTGTTAAATGTCAGGTAAAGAGTCAATATCTGCGAAGGTATTTTTATTAGGAACTTTTGCCATCTGGAGGAACTTTATATTACATTTCCATTGGACGTGACTCTATTTACATTCGAAGGGAAAAAGACTGTCATGTCTGGAACCTATGTTGTTTTCCGAAGAGAGGAGAAGATGGTATAAAAAAAGGGAATCACTGGAGTTAGTCTATATAATAAGTAAACAATAAGTCTATTCTTCTCCACTTCAGTGTCCTCATCGGAACGATTGGGATAGACGATATTCGATAAGAAGCTGTAGTAGGTAGTCCTCTCCTGCATGAATTTTTGCGTCGTTTTTATTCCATATCGCATGTATTTAGATAGAAAACATTCCAATTCATCATCTCATACAAGCTAAGTTGTGTCAATGCATTGGGATCCCAGGAACCGTAGACAGAGTCGGTTGAATGGGAGCAAAGTAGCGTATTTTGAGAACCTATTATACCGTGCTTATTGAAGACTGAAAATTTCAGAGATCAACTATGTCACTTAACATTCGATATACGTCAACAAAGACATTTGGATTTTTGGAAGGTTCAGAATTTCGGTTCATGATGGAGAGAGTTGTTTCTACTGAGATCTTTTGTCGGTATTCAAATGCTCAGATCAAAAATCGATCAAGAAATATTTGACCATTTTCTTTAAAAAAAAATCATAATAATAATCATGAAGTGGTTCATACCCAAAACGAAAAAAATCAAACCACTGCAAATCGAACCTGAAAAAAATGCTCTACTGAGAAAAAAGAAAATCTAAGTGTTACATTATGACAAATAAACAAATAATGTTCACATTTAGATTCTCCTTCATTTTATTATCCTCATATTCTTAATGAGTTTCGCTTCCCTAAGTTTCGGAATCATAGAGGAGCCATCGAAAATTTCGTCTTTTGCGAAGATTTTTCAAAACTCAAGAGACTTTGCCTCAGCAACTAGCCGTATTATCCACTTACGTGAATGAAAAGTGAGGTGACCCCAACTTTACATTTCAAATACGGAGCTTTGTTATTGATTTTATTTTCAAAATATCAAGAGTCATCTTTCACATTGATGTATTTAACCAAGAAGAGAACGAAGGTAGATCAAACTCACCCTGTTTCGTACATTTCCGAATTTTCAATCATTCCAATTCGAAATAAAAATTTGATTGTGTAGTTTCAAATTGAAAATAAAACGAATATTGACAAAAACAGTAAATTTTTTATATAACTCCGGGTCTGAAGAAGCTAGACCAGATGTGGCTTGGATCATTGACATTCGCAATGTTACCTCTACACCCATCAAATCACTGTTTCTGAGGTCCCAATGCATTAATCGCACTGTATAAGTTCGAAGTGCTATGTGGTGATGTCTCATAGCTTAGAGTTTGGCTTCGAACGGTTTTCATTTCGATGTTTACTCTGGATCACAGCAATGAAATGTTTCGATTGAAATTATATTATTCCATGTGATAATAAATAGGAACGCGCTTCAGCTACAACTTTCTGATTTGGCCGAAGAAAATCAACTTCACTGCCTTGATATACGAACAACTGGGTGTTTCATATGGGTATTGGGTATTTTTAAGAAGATTGACAAGCTGAATACACGTGTATAGTAAAAAAGATATATTCCAGTATTAATTGGCGAAGGGACTTCGACTATTAAATCATCATTACTGCTTCTTGAAAGTGGATATTTGAATAAATAAAAATGAGAAATGATGAATATAGAACAACATAACGAAGTTAATTTGCAGGAAGCACTGATAATGATTCAATAAGTAGTCGAAAGCGCTTCTTTACTTCCTCATTTCAAAGATTTTTGACTGACAAATTCTACTGATTCCGAAATCCAAGTATTATATGTGTAATTATCATAGTGAGACAGCTAAATAATAATTCACCTTGGAACTGAAACATTGAACGTATCTAGATGCATACTTAATTTCGCAGAAGTGAGCGAAAACTCACGAAAACAGTTAAAATTCCATTTAATTTGAGCAGTAAGCTGTGAAATAGGAAAAAGTTTAGATTCAGGAGAGATCTGCTAGTGTTCCCGTCATCTTGCATATAAATATATCGCATTGTATTGAAGGTGGTGGTTATCACATATTTTCAACTTGCTGTGATCCAAATAAACATCCAAACACTTTAGTATTTATAGATCAAAGTAAACGTTTTCCTCGAATACAGGTGACAGCGACAGACGGGGATAAGGATAGACCCCAAAATATCGTCTATTTCCTGACGGGGCAAGGAATCGATCCTGACAATCCCGCCAACAGCAAGTTTGATATAAACAGGACTACGGGAGAGATATTCGTCCTGAAGGTAAGTACAGATCACTGCCACTCTAACAGCCGTCTTATTAGAAATGAATAAGTTCGATAATTACTCAGATTAACTTATTTCGTGTTATGAAAATGGTTATTCATTTAACTAGGCAGCAAAATAGTAGATTAACTGCTGAAACAACTATAGTTTGAGTTTAATATCTCAGTGCTTTGCCCATTCTTCAAATATATTTCAAATCATTGTAATTTCCATAATCTTTTTATATCTCACGTCGTGATAAAATACGAACTCAATTGTAATATCAGTTGTTGATTGAACGGTTTGATTCTATAGAAATTTGTGTGCTTGTAATAATTTCGCTGGCAGAGCAGAAAACGTGATACTTTGCTGATTGATGTCTGCAAATTCAGTATTTTACTGTGGTTTTAGAGAAACGTATTTCTTCTTGAAACTTCGCTATCCTGCAGTACAAGAATGCAGATATTCAGGATATGTTTTTATTCGACATGTTTTTTTTTCAGTGGTTCCAGAAATAATCGAGTGAAATATTATCATGATATCAATCAGTTACAAAATGATCCTATCGATTGATTGTACAACATAAATCAATCACAGAAATAAATATAAATAGGGAGCTTGCTCTGGTGATTATTTTATTCTCATGATTCGAAATTGTGTACCGATAGTAAATTGAAACGAATTCGAATTCTCGTCGGTCGGTTATGAAAATTTCGAGATTTCTCATTAGCTGCTAGAACAGGCGAGTCTAATCGAGGAAATATTACTGAATCTATATTCCATCTCACTAAATTTTTCCTAAATGGGATCAGTGCCCGCAATTTTCTACGAAAATAAATCCTAATGTTGAGTTTATTTTTATAGTAGTCCTGAGATAAGAAAAAACTGGAACAACTTCCGCACTGGGAACTTTTTTAATTACAATCCTAAATCACAGTGCCGAAGGGCATTGTGCAAAGTACATATAAGAAAAGTAATTACCAAAAGGTCTCGTTTCCTTTCGGAGACATTGGCTTCAGCATGACGACATACACGAAAATGAAAAATTGTCTAGCCCAAATTGAATGAGCGTTATACCGTATGTCGTACGTTGTGGAAGTGGAAGCAGAAATTCTGTTTCCGTGTGAAAACTTCTCTCGCCTTCTGTAATGGGTACCCATTTTTTGTGTATTCGAAGAAATCTCAGTCAGAAAAACATATGAATATTCCTTATACATTGTTATTGCTTTCTCAATTATCATTTGAACGACAGTGTCCCGAATAGACGTCTTAATTTTGAGGGGTGATATATATTGTGTTACAACTTGTTTGAACCACTCATTTGTTCATTCATAAAATCGATAAAAAAATATACAATTTGAATGTTGACAAACAGATGGGTCGATAAGTTTTCATTTTCGTTAATATTTCTTCATGTGTTTCATTTCGTTTCTGTTGTTGATTCTCATATATTTAGTATAACCAGATACAAAAAAAACGTGTTCACAATATTTTCTGGTTTAATCGTAATAACAATGTAGGGAACAATAGTGCTGCGACTCTGCCTATCAGCCTATTTAATTTCTTATTCCAAAATTCTAACCAACAGCCAACTCGTTAACAACATTTCATTCGTTATAGCAAAAAATCACTCATATATGTTAGTTAGAAAGTCAGTATTATCGATAATTGCTCAATTGGTGTTATGAAAACGTTGATTCAGAAGTAGCAATTTAGGTAACCTTCCAATTAATGATCAAACTACATTGTTATAACCTCAAAACATGAACTATCAGAATAGAAATCTGCAAAAATGCTATTATAGCGGAAAATTGTGTTAGTGTTGTTTGGCGAAACGAAACACCATCTGTGACTGCAACAGTCTTCTGTACATCGTTATCGTAATCAACTCAACAATAGCTTTCGGGATAATTCGAGACGATTCAGACAAGTCGATAATTGGAGAGAGATAATCGATAAATCACTGTGGAGAACGCACAAGTGAACAGTTTCGAAGGAAAGAAGGGGAAGGTTATTGATGACCTCTCGATATTGTAGTTCGAATTCAGATTTATTCACTGAATCTTTGGGGGACATGGGTTCTCATCACTCGTCATGGGTTCTTGTATAATCATCAACATGCCTTATAAGGATCGTGAATACTGCATAAAAACGAAAAAATTCAAGAGTCAATATCATAAATTTTTACGTTTTCGAATTCAATGCATATTGAATAATAAAATTCTTTGAAAAATTAACATTTCTATGAATAGAAAGTACCTGCAAGTACAGATTCACGAAGTAGTAGTTCAGTTGGCATATGGTACACGAAAATGTGTGCATAAAAATAATTGTTTTGAATTCGACTCTCACTTTTTATAATGTAATTAACAGTAACCGGAACCCCTGTATCAGATTGATAAGAGAAGATCCCAAACATTCTAGTTTTGAACTCGTTTCGCTTTCCTTACCCATTCCCGCCTTTTCTATAATACCCTATATCAAGCTATTTATCAAATCTTTCGTATATCTAAGCACTTGTTTATTCTTCTCCAATAATTATGAATCTGGCTGCCTAGCTGGATGTCATAGATTGTTTCAAATCGAATTGAGTCGACTTCATTTGTCGCCGCATGTATTTAAATTGCAAACTCTCTTGAATTGCTCTGCAATGAAATGGACCTCAGTCAGAAACTGGCTGGCGGTTCTTAGTTCTCAATTAAATTGCAGCAGCAATATCGGTCCATCAGAAGTTGTTTAAGTTATCATCAATCTTGCACAAGTATCTACTTGTTGGGAAGTTGGGTTCCAACGTTGAAGTACAAATATTATAATTTCCACTTGAATAGCCGCTACCTATTTACCGAAACTTTGTGAAATTGCTGCCTTTGGCTCGGATCAATTACCAGCTCGTTTTCGAACGATCTATATGGTCAACAATATTTACGTCTACTTTACGGTTGCGAGTTCGTATCAGTCGCGTATTCCCGAAGCGAATAGTGGAAACCTATCAAACAAAATCCAAACTTGGCTAACTTCTCACTAAACTAATCGATGATATCTCCTGTCATTCCAGCCTCTGGACCGAGACCAACCGAACGGCAGACCCCAGTGGCGATTCACCGTTTTCGCGCAAGACGAGGGAGGCGAAGGTCTGGTCGGCTATGCAGACGTCCAGGTCAACCTCAAGGACATCAACGACAACGCCCCCATATTCCCACAAGGCGTGTACTTCGGCAACGTCACCGAGAACGGTACGGCCGGCATGGTCGTGATGACCATGACAGCCGTAGACTACGACGACCCTTCGGAAGGAACCAACGCCCGGCTGGTCTACTCCATCGAGAAGAACGTGATAGAAGAGGAGACTGGTTCGCCCATTTTCGAAATCGAACCCGAAACTGGCGTCATAAAGACCGCCGTCTGCTGCCTCGACAGAGAACGAACCCCGGATTATTCTATACAAGTGGTGGCAATGGATGGTGGAGGGTTGAAGGGCACGGGAACAGCTTCCATCCGGGTTAAAGACATCAACGATATGCCTCCGCAATTCACCAAAGACGAGTGGTTTACCGAAGTTGACGAAACCGACGGCACAACGCTGCCGGAGATGCCGATACTGACGGTAACCGTCCACGACGAAGACGAAACCAACAAGTTCCAGTATAAGGTGATCGAAAACTCCGGCTATGGTGCCGACAAGTTCACGATGGTGCGTAACAACGACGGCACCGGGTCCTTGAAGATCGTGCAACCGCTGGACTATGAGGACCTGTTGCAGAGCAACGGGTTTCGGTTTCGCATCCAAGTGAACGACAAGGGCGAAGACAACGACAACGACAAATACCACGTTGCGTACTCGTGGGTTGTAGTACGGCTGCGAGACATCAACGATAACAAGCCTCAGTTCGAACGGCCCAATATAGAGGTGTCGGTGTTCGAAAATGCTGAGGTCGGGAAGAGCTTGGAGACGTTCAAGGCCACGGATCCGGATCAGGGCGGGAAAAGTAAGGTGTCGTACGCCATCGACAGGACGTCAGACCGCAAGCGGCAATTCTCGATCAACCAGGAAGGCACCGTGAGTATCCAGCGGTCGCTAGACCGAGAGGACACACCGAGACATCAAGTTAAGATCCTAGCCATCGACGACGGTATTCCGCCCAAAACGGCCACAGCTACCTTGACCGTGATTGTGCAAGACATCAACGATAACGCGCCCACCTTCCTCAAGGATTATCGTCCTGTAGTGCCGGAACACGTGCCGCCAAGAAAAGTTGTGGAGCTATTGGCAACCGATGATGATGACAGGTCGAAAAGCAACGGGCCCCCTTTCCAATTTAGGCTCGATCCGAGTGCAAGTGACATTGTGAGAGCTTCCTTCAAAGTTGAACAAGATCAAAGTGAGTTTATTGAATTTCCTTAAAGCGATAGGTATGTTACGGAGTAGTTTGAGCTATGACCTAAATATTCACAAAGGGTATGAGCGGTATTCGCGTCGAGTAGATGAAACAGTATCCAAAGCATTTTCGGACAGTGAATTTACATTATTCAATACTGAACGGGGTTGGTAAGTCAATTTTCTCCACAACGTATAACGTTCCATCGAGAACAAACGACGGTCAACTTTATTCACATAGCTATATCATTGTTGGCTATCAAAGAATCTTCATCACTATAAGGCGAACTCTCCGAGTGATGAACCACATCCATGTTGCCTTCTATATTTTCATTTCACAATGACGAATGCGCTATTGAATCAGAAATCTAATCTAATTTTCAATTAATGGAATTACTTATATTCCATTCAGTTCTGCCTAGTATGTTAAACTTATTCAATTCTCTGTAACCAGCAGATAAAAGGAAACTTCTGTCCATACCAATTTACTTCGCTTCAGGAACTGAAATGAAACGTTGATAAAGTGCATATCCAAAACAATTATAGTAGTCCGCAGAAATAATAACTGATTTCATTCAACGTCTAGTGATGACGCACAATTTGTCACTTTTATTTCTGACTGATAATGTAACTGTTCATTATACTTGCATATTTTCCACTTCATTTTTCTCAATGTATTGAATTATACGAACTGACTATGAATTTTCACGCATCAAATTCTTGAAATGTACTGGATATATAAAAGAAATACCTCTTTGGAGTCCTAATCCACGGAAATGTCAACATTTTATATAAACATCCGACATATTTCGAATGATAATCAACGTCGATAGTAGATGATGAGTTCATTTGATACAGTACGGTTACATTCCAATTCATTTTCCAATACTAATCTCTTTGAGTCGGAAATTAAAATCGTGATATTTTTCAGAGGGTGCTAACGGTGATGGCATGGCAATCATAACGTCTCTGCGGTCATTTGACAGGGAACAACAAAAAGAATACTACATTCCAATCGTGATAAAGGACCATGGCAACCCTGCAATGACGGGTACCAGCACCCTCACAGTAGTCATCGGCGACGTGAACGATAACAAAATGCAACCGGGCTCGAAAGAGATATTCGTTTACAACTACCAAGGCCAGGCACCTGAAACGGAAATAGGCAGAGTGTATGTCTACGACCTCGACGACTGGGATTTGCCGGACAAGAAGTTCTATTGGGAAGGAACCGAGCACCCACGATTCAAACTGAACGAAGACACTGGCATGATTTCCATGAAACACGGCACTCGCGACGGCATTTATCACCTGAGGTTCAAAGTTTACGATAGGAAGCACACGCAGACTGATGTTCCCGCCAACGTGACTGTCACAGTCAAAGAAATACCTCACGAGGCAGTCGTCAACTCGGGTTCGGTACGAATAGCGGACATAACAGATGAAGAGTTTATACGCATATGGGACTATCACTCCCAGAGTTTATCGAAGAGCATGTCTGAAAAATTCAGGGATAAGATTGCAGACTTGCTGAACATACCGAGGGAGAACGTGGATGTGTTCAGCGTTCAACTGAGGAGGAAGCATCAGCCTGTTACTGATGTGAGGTTTGCCGCTCACGGATCGCCCTATTATAAACCTGTCCGTCTCAACGGAATAGTGCTGATGCACCGCGAGGAAATCGAAAGAGCTGTCGGTATAAACATCACCATGGTGGGAATTGACGAGTGCTTGTACGAGAACCAGATGTGCGAGGGTTCCTGTACCAATACTCTCGACATAAGTGCCTTGCCCTATATGGTGAATGCCAATAAAACTGCTCTGGTTGGAGTCAGGGTGGATGTTTTAGCGGAGTGCACGTGCGGGGCAAGAAATTTCAGCAAAGAAGAAAGCTGCAGGAACACTCCATGCTACAATGGTGGTCGGTGTATAGAAACTCGATATAGCTTGTCATGCTCGTGTCCAGCCGGATACAGTGGACCGCGATGTCAGCAGACATCTCGTAGCTTCCGCGGTAATGGATGGGCTTGGTATCCAGCGCTGGAGATGTGCGATAAATCTCACCTACACTTCGAATTCATAACTCGAAAACCCGACGGACTATTGCTTTACAACGGACCCATCGTACCGCCTGAAAAGGACGAGGTTATGGTTTCGGATTACATCGCCATCGAGCTCGAACGTGGGTTCCCACGGCTGCTGCTCGATTTTGGATCTGGGACCCTAGAACTCCGTGTCAAAACGAAAAAGACCCTTGATGACGGAGAGTGGCATAGAATCGACATATTCTGGGACACAGAAAACGTCAGGATGGTGGTCGATTACTGCAAGTCAGCTGACATATCGGAGATGGAAGACGGCACTCCTCCCGAATTCGACGATTCCAGCTGTCAAGCTCAAGGCACAATTCCTCCATTCAACGAATACCTCAATGTCAACGCTCCTCTTCAACTGGGTGGTTTATACGTGGAACAGTTCGATCCGACACACTATCATTGGCAATACATGCCTGTAGGAAAATCGTTCGATGGCTGCATACGGAACCTCTTCCATAACTCGAAGCTGTACGACTTGGCCCATCCAGGTCTATCAAGGCACAGTCTTCCTGGATGCCCTCAGACTGAAGAGATGTGCGGTCGTTCCGACTCGACAGCGCGTTGTTGGGAACACGGTACGTGTATCGGTAGCTTCAACGAGGCCAAGTGTCAGTGCCATCCCGGTTTCACCGGTCCAGCTTGTACGCATGCGACCGTTCCGACGTCTTTCAAACCGCAGTCTTACGTCAAGTACGCTCTCAGTTTCGAGCCCGACAGATTCTCAACGCAAATGCAACTGAAATTCAGGACGCGAGAAGAGCACGGCGAGCTCTTCAGAGTGTCCGATCAGCACAATCGCGAGTATGCCATTTTGGAAATCAAAGATTCGCGTCTCTACTTCAGATATAATCTGAACTCCTTGAGGACCGAAGAGAAAGATATACGGCTGAGTGCTGTTCCCGTCGACGACGGACAATGGCATGTCGCTCGAGTTAGCAGATACGGATCAGCTGCTACTCTGGAGCTTGATGGAGGCGAAGGTAGAAGGTATAATGAGACGTTCGACTTCACTGGTCATCAGTGGTTGTTGGTGGACAAGCAGGAAGGAGTCTACGCTGGCGGTAAAGCAGAGTACACGGGTGTACGGACTTTTGAGGTGTATGCCGATTACCAAAAAGGTCAGTTCAAGATCAATATACAGACACAACTCAGCTCTCAGAAATAATTCAGTGATATAAAATGTTCCGATTGTTTTTTCAGGATGTCTGGACGATATTCGTTTGGAAGGCAAACATTTGCCATTGCCTCCGGCCATGAATGGGACGCAATGGGGACAGGCGACGATGGCTAGAAATTTAGAGAAGAATTGTCCGTCGAACAAGCCGTGCGCGAACGTTATTTGTCCAGAACCCTTCGAATGTGTGGATCTTTGGAATGATTATGAGTGCACGTACGTAAAGACAACCAAGAGAATATATTCAACTGATGAATCCGTAATTGGAATATAAAATTGTTTGATGTCTTCTCATAGAAGCAAAAGCAGTTATCAGAGTCCATGTAATATATCGAGTATTCTAGTGAATTGGTTGAAACAAAAATTCTTTAGAAAATTCATTCGAAAATTTGAAATATCTGATGAATAATTTTCAGTTTCGAGCCCCATTACATGGATTCCTTCTCCAACAGTAGTTTACGTAATGAGTCCGGAAGAGGCATCTTTACAGAGCACGTAGGCCTGAAAGCCCATGAGTCCTGTAAATAGCGTTTCCGTATATATTTCGTTCATTGTGTTTTAGGCACCTATGTATTTTGCTACTTATGAAAGCAGAAATCTCTGTCGGATAGATACATTTGATCTCGCAAGGTCATAATTCGGGAAAAAGAGATTTTGAAGACGGTGGTGCCTAAAAAACTAGTTTAAACTCTATTTTATTTATTTGAAATGTTCATAACAGATTTTTTGTTCAGTTTTATCTTTCTTAGTACACCACTTCTATATACTTTGAACAATTACTTTGAATATTCCGATTTAATTTTTATAGAAATTGAGTTTATCTGCTATGGCACTGAGTTTTCGTTTATTTCCTCCTTTCTTTTCTGGTTGATGTGAAGTAGTCTTTTGTTTGATTTCTGTAGATATCTCTAGTAGTATTTATTTGCAAACCATAACATAGAATAAATCGTAGAAGCCTCTATCTTCATCATTAATTTAGAGAAAATGAGGATATCTGACTCAGATGTTACTTCTTATGATATCTTCAGGTCCATAGATCGTTATATGAGCTTGCTTCGGTATATCTGCATATAATGTGTCAATTCCAAACCTCGAATCAGCTACAGCTCTAAGGATTGACATTTGTTTCAGTAAGTTAAAAAATATTTAGGCAGAATGGAGATTGCTGCCACAAATACTAAACTGTTTCCCTTTCATTCATTATCATCATCATCAACCAATGTGACTCTTTCGATCCCGAGAGCACTGCTACTAATCAAGTCAATTTAGTTCTATGATATTCACACTATTTCATGAACTAAGTGTTCATTCTGACAAGTATCACCTGGAAAGAAAGACTCACATAGCTTCGATAACTGCGAATGAGACAATGTACAAGGTTTCCCACGTAGGTACCTAATATTGGCCCTCCCTTTATCTAGGAAACTGGTAGAGATCTCAAATCTCAATAAAAAATGTTCACAGTCATGTAACTCTCTTTTTTGAACAACTGTCAAAAACACTTGACATTTCTGAATCTCTATTGCTGCGTGTATATTCACTTTCTTTCACTATCAAAATTATTCACAAAATAAACATGAAAGATTCAATTTTCAACAGAGTCAGTCAATTATCAATTGATTTCGGAATAATAATTGATAGTTGAGTTAGCACAATTACTTCTAATATAAATCCACAAAAATGTTTCAAGTTGCTGCCGATCAGAAACGTTAGATATTTCTTGAAGTGTCGATTCCAAAGTTTGCTCATATTACGCACTTGATACAAAACCAACTATTTCGGATATCTTCGATAATACAGGATAATCTACTTTTTTGTAACCCACCAAACGTAAGTTTTCTACATGGAGCACCATGTATTTTATCACATTTTTGGAGAGCTCAGGAAAACCAGGTCACTACCTTCTAGCTTATATTTCTCCCTAGATATCAGATGGACAACTCAGTCCTTCAGGATCGAGTGAATCACTTCAGTTCCTGTTTGGTGGCAACAAAATGAAAAAAAGCATTGAAATCACCATTCATTGTGCAGAGATATCAAGTACTCACTAGTAAATTTGTGGTTCTATTCACCTTCGAGGCATCTGAACGTTTGAAGTTATTCACGAGTAACATCAGAGTCACAGTTCTCAAATTGAAACATCATACAGTAAGATGTGGTAGATGTTGAAATAACGTTGTTGTATCGCTATGCATGTCCATAAACGATCTTTGGCCTGCGTTGTATATAGTTGCGGCGAGGGTCGCGTCATGTCGCCAGACGGCAAGGATTGCACCGACAAGGACGAGTGCCTCGACCTTCCGTGCCTGAATGGTGGCGCTTGCGTCAATCTGGAGCCGCGCCTGCGCTACCGCTGCAACTGTCCCGACGGATTCTGGGGCGAGAATTGCGAGCTGATACAGGAAGGGCAGACTCTCAAACTCAGCATGGGCGCTCTGGCAGCCATATTGGTCTGCCTGCTCATCATATTAAGTGAGCTAATCGATGTGGAGGGTAGTGGTGGACGAACCGCAATGACCTCATACTCGGTCTCGCGGGCAGGTCGGTCGAACCGTAATAATGGAAAATGCAGTTTTTCAATTCGATCATCAACAAATGCTGACACCTTCGATTTTACTTCGACAGTTCTTTCCAATGATTGGAGGTTGTTGCTTCCTACTATTCAGAAATGATATTCTTCAATACATATACATGGTGGGCCGATGGAAACTTTCCACCCTAATTTGTAGGACTCGAACACTTTAATTATTCAATTTTTCTCACCCCCGTGGCGTTAATCCTGTAGCTGGGGGTGAACAACCCTGAAAATTTGCAAAGTGGAAGGGGGTCGTGCCATGCCTTCTTTTTAAAGGACTCATCGAGTTCTTTGTTATTTTGCTTTATCTCTTACATCAATAACGGAATGGCAGCTTGTTAAAATCTTGGAAATAGACTATGAAAATAACAAATAATTAAAGATCAAATAATCAGGTGTACACGTCAAATTAATCTCAAAAACTCTTCAAAATGCTCGCCAATAAACATTCATGCAATAATAAAATCGATTCTTCATCTCTCTCCTAACATTCCCAACATATCAGCAATTATTCTTTGACACTCTACAGTTATGCTTCCTTGCAGAACTTGATTAGAAGCCAGCTGAGTTTCATAAACGGTTTGCTTCACATGGCCCCAAAGGAAGAAGTCAAGAGAGGAAAGATAAGGAGACCTTGCAGGCCACTCAACAGATCTTCTACGACCAATCCAATGTCCTCGAAAATTTTCTTTTAATTTGTGATTTTGTTATGGCAAGAATGTTCATGGCGGACATTTTGAACAACTTGTAAGATAAATTTGACTTTTACACCTGAGTATTGACCTTGTAACTCTGATTATTTGGTATTTTCATCAAGAAAATAGCAGTCTATTTCCAAAATTTCGACAAGAGGTCGTTTTGGTATCGATGAAAATAACAAGGCAAAATTATAGGATCATGAAGAACTCCATGAGACTTCCGAAGAGAGGTATGGCACGTCCCCTTTCCCCTATGCAAATTTTGAGGGGTTGCTCAGCGACGGGGTGAACGGTGCGGTGAAAACCTGAAAATCTACGTTTTTGAGCGTTTTCAAAAATTTCGATTTTAAAACACAAATTAGAGTGGGAAGTTTCCATCGGTCTACTATATATATATATCATATAACCATTACCTATTTGACCAACCTATTCAGGTCTCACCAATATTGTTCGATTAATGCAAAACTGAAACGAATATATGGTCATTGGGTTTGACCCCTATATCTATCCATATTTTCTGATTGTCACCGCCAAATTAATATTGCATGATTACGCCAAGCATGACGAAAGTAATATCCAGTCTGATGTGAAGAGTTCTTCATTCACCTGTTTCAGTTGAGTAGTTATCAAATGATCTAGTCATCTGATCGATTCGATAGTGTTTTCCCTTCGACCAAATGTTTCATCTAAACAAGTTCCTCATTTTGATTCGAAGATTTTCCAAAGCAACAAACTAGATCATTACACTGAACTGAAAGAAGCCACAGAGTGGGAACTTTCCAGAACAGTCTTAGACCACAGCTTGCTGCATCCTTTGCTATCACTATTCGCACTGTAGTCTCTAGTAGTTTCCTTCTTCCGATCCCTGTCGACAATAAGATTCAGTGCCAAAGCAACGAGATTCCGACCGCGCCCGGTAAGTAGTAGGTAGCTAACTTGCCCTGTATGCCCCCTTTAGATGTCCACAAGGTTACAAATTCTACGAGAGCACGTGTATCAATGAGAACGAGTGCATGTGGCTGCCGTGCGTTAACGGAGGCATCTGTAAGGACTATGAGCCGCCTCTTAGGTACGAGTGCATTTGCCCTTTGGGCTACACGGGCGGACATTGTGAGTTAGAGTTGGCGTCCTCTGGAGCTATCATGCCGTCCAAGGATTTCATTTTGGCCATAATTGTGTGTCTTTTGGTGCTACTTGGTAAGTAGTCGATATTCAGAAGAGGTTACTATACTCTTCGATATCAGATTTCCAAGCAATGCAGTTCAAGTACCGATCCGTATTTATAGAACATTCATTCAATATCTATTCATAATTTGTGTATAGAAAGAAAGATCGAAAGGGAAAAAGGAAGAAAGAATCTTTATTTAACAAAGTTACAAAAAATATTGTTTTCGCAAGTCAGTTATGGCAAAAAACAAATATATAAATTGATACAGAATATACAATAGAAAATTCAAATCGTTGAACACTCCAGTTTGATTATGATGAGTCAGTTCCTTCGAAGACAAAAAAATTCAGCTACAATGTACACACCGAATACAACATATTATATATACAGGGTGTCCTTAAAAGGTCTTTACAAAAAGCTACCACATATTCTTCAGACCAAAACAATTCGATACAAGCAAACTTACCTCAGTAAAAAGTTGCTTAGTTTGGGCGCTAGACGGCTCTGAAGTTGAAATTTTCAAATCGATTTTGCTTCATAACTTTTGAACGGCTCATGAGATTTTTTTCAAATTTGGTACGTTGGCATAGACTCATCGGGCGATGAAACTCATATCATAATCATAATGAATATCATTCCATGGGCGTAGAACTTGATTTTTTCAGTAAATAAACATCTAAAACTCCTACGCCAATGGGAAAAAATTAGTTTCAATATGAAATCTAAATTATTCAACTCATTCACTACAAAAAAGGTACTCTTGACAAAAGTCGATTCCTCTCATGGTTTCGACAAAATTTTAATTTTAGTGATTTAGAGCATAATTAATAATAAAACGATTAACAGATATTTCATAAAAATTGTTCAAAATGTTCACCATTTTCACGTATACAAAGATTTATACGACGCAAAAAGTTGAAATGTACTCTTTGCATAACTTCTTCATCGCCTGTAAGATTATTCGTCGCCTGTTGGATACGTTGCCATAATTGTTCTACAGTATTCACAGGGGTCTTGTAAACCGTAGACTTGAGATAACCCCATACAAAATAATCCATCGGTGTTAAGTCTGGAGAACGTGGTGGCCAATTCACGGGTGCATCATTACCTCTACCTACCTCTACCTGTCTGGGTACTGTTGGTTTAAAAAATTCCTAACATCCACCGAAAAATGTGGTGGAGCTCCATCGTGCATAAACCACATATCTACCCGATGTTGGAGTGGTAAATCTTCCAACAAATTTGGCAACGTATTTCGTAGATGTTGTAAATACATGTCTCCTGTTAATCTTTGTGGAAGTATGACAGGACCAATTATAAAATTTCCTATTATTCCAGCCCAAACGTTGATTTTGAATTCGTGTTGAAAATGGTTTATTTTAATGGAATGGGGATTTTCAAATGCATAAACGTGTTCATTATGAAAATTAGTTATTCCTCTTCTCGTGAAACAGGCTTCATCAGTGAACAAAATATTCTTTCCAAAGTTCAGATTCATTTCTCTTTGCAAATTAATGAACCTACAAAACATCAGACGACTTTGTGAATCATGGATTAATAAATCTTGAACTGGCGTCTTGTGGTATGGGTATAATAATTGTTCTCTTAGTACTTCATGAACGGCATTCCTAGAAACTTCTAGTTCATTACTTATCCGTCTAGTACTCAATTCTGGATTTTCTTCAATACGGTCTAAAATTTCTACTTCGACTTCGGGAATCCTTACATAACGCTGTCTTCCATAATCACCAGTTCTAGGAGCAAAATGACCGGTCTCCCGAAGACGTCTCTCAACTGCAGCAAAGGTTGGGTGGCTCGGTACGCGACGATTTGGAAACCTTGCCGAATACACCCTCACACTCTCTCGACCATTTCCTTGATATATATATATATATATATATATATATATATATATATATATATATATATATCAAATTTATATGAAAACAATCGAGTGTTTTCAAAAGCCTTGTTAATTTTGTCGCTCTAATTCAAATATGTTATTTATTGAGGATTTGAATTGCCCAATATTATCTAATCGACCTCTGCATATGTTTCTATGTTGGCTTTGTTTTTATTGATTTCTATCAATGACAAATATAATGATGGAAGCGGCATTATATTTTGGCTCTCAAAAATTACTTCACAATGATCTCTGAAACCAGCTCTGGCTACGATCCTAATAGCACGTTTTTGTAAACGAAAAATGTTGATGGCATGACAAGAGTTACCCCACAGCAACGTACCGTAACTGAGATGAGAATGATACAGAGCGCCAGTTCAGTCGTCATTCAACAGTGTTGATTAATTTTCGTGATCCTTGAACTTGCCTGTTCCGTTTTTGGTGACTGAAGCAAAGCTAATAGTTAAAAATTATTCAACTTCGGAAGTTTTTTTGGTTTATGACCATACAATCTGAAAGTACCTTGGTCTTCTGTAAGTATTTGTCTATTATTGAATGATCACCTTTCGTCGATGTCCATTTTGTTAATTTAGTGTTCTAGTTCTAATCCTATGTGTAGTTACATTCGTCTAAATCACAACATTCATCACCACAGCATGCGATATTTAATAAGGAACACAAACCATTTCATTGTTGGAACCAGAGTTAGTCTGCTGGATTATCAATCCGATCATTCCTGGAAACGTTATTAATCTCTGATGAAGTTTAAACATTTCCTGATTTTATATCTCATGGCATGAAGCAATAATGCAATGATATTCAATTTCCAGTGTTATGAATTGCCAAAATGCCAAACTTTGTTCTTCAGTAAAAATAATGTGATTCGTTAGCATTAGTTCATTGATTATGTGGAATCGACAAAGAAGCATCGAGTGCTGACGAGATGGTGGTTCAATCACTCAATCGAAAATGGTCAAAGCCTCATTACACAGTTATAAAAAAACTGATGTTTGTCCGACCTTGGATTCGAGAATCACTTTTTGAAGTATGAGAAATTGTAACAATAAAATCAGTTCATTTTCATTTACAAGGGAAAAAATTCGTTCTTGATCTGGCTTGGTCATCCAATTAGTCAGTTCAACAACTTTGGATGTTCCTTGAAATATGATGAACCTAGCTAATATGATCGTTTCTCATTTTATGACCTCGTAGACCTTAGTATAACTCCATCAACTATTATACATTCTCATTACATCAATTCTGGAATTCCTAGTTTCTGAACTTCTTCATTGCGAACTGTATTCGTCAAGCAATTTACATTTTCCATCATTTCCAGTCCTAGTTTTGGTCTTCGTGGTGTACAACAGACGCAGAGAGGCGCACATCAAGTATCCCGGTCCTGACGATGACGTCAGAGAAAATATCATCAATTATGATGATGAAGGCGGCGGCGAGGACGACATGACAGCATTCGATATCACTCCCTTGCAAATTCCCATAGGGGGTCCGATACCCGAACTGGCCCCACCTAAACTTGGATGTAAGTATCGTACTGCTCAAACCAGTAACTTTGATTCCTTCAAACGATACTAAGGTTTTCTACAAGAGCTGTATGGGATTCCTCCGATTTTTCCAATGATAATGCTCCTTCCTATGATATTTTTCCTCAAGATATATGAGATGTTTTTAGGATCCTTGTCTGATCATCCAAGATTGACCATGGGATCTTTATGATTTTTTTATCATCTTCGTCCTTCGAGTTTTTCCGTAAAAAGCTCGAACTTCCTATTCGAGATTAACTCAACAAAAGATAATCTGAAATGCTACAAGCATTGTCGGAAATTCCTGTTATTCAAATGTTCGATAATCTGCTATGGTTACTTCCGTCCTTTCTACAGTTTCTTGCTGTGCTCCATTCACTTTGAGCTTGACGCTCTTGATTATTCAACATATTCGATGTGTGTGTACGTACCAAATCTCAAACTTCACATTATTTTGCAGTTTCGATGCTGGGAGTGGGACAAGAACCGAACGTAGGCATTTTCATCGATGAGCACAAAAAGCGAGCGGACGGCGATCCGAACGCCCCTCCTTTCGACGACTTACGGAACTACGCGTATGAGGGTGGTGGCAGCACTGCAGGATCTTTGAGTTCTTTGGCATCGGGTACGACAATGTCAAAAACAAATCCCCTCTACCGCTCAGGTAGAATAATTTTCGCAAGATACACATAACGTAGCATAAACGTATATATTATTGCGAGAACTACAAGCGATATCTAATAGCACAAAACTGATCAGGGCTTCATGTATTCTAACTTTATCTTTTCGAGAGTTTTTTTTCTCCAGATATACGACAAAATTCCTTCACAACTAGTGGAGTAGGTACAACGAATGGAATAGTACACAATATATTGAAACAGTATAATAAGCCTTTATAGGTACATCTAAGATAAGATATTAGATATTCTCTACTAGATCGAGCTTAGAGAGAGAGAGAGATATTGAAGAGACCATAAGAAAGACGTAGAAAATAAACTGACTGTTGGCAAAACCTTTTGATGTGCCATTGACAGTTATTTTCATTCGAATCGATTTAATAGTGTTAGATTATTAACTCAAACCTATTGTTTAGCTGAGTTTATTGATCCATAAGTGTGTTTTAATAAAGAGACTCAGTTTGGCTTGCTGTTTGAATATTGATAATGGTGAAGGAATCCAACCAATGACAACAATAAATGAGACAGAGGCAACCTGCAGTGATCAGCGGACTATTGGCATAATTGCACCTTTCTTTGTTGCACATCCAGACGTATAAATAGCTCTTTGTTTTTCTTATGTTCGTTTCAATGCTCCTCCAACGTGATAGAAAATTTGTTGATTCCTGAAAAGAATAGAATGAAATGGATCTTTATATATGTTCTGGCAATGGGAGATGCTGTTGATATCAAGGGCACATTATTAGAGCACTCAGGCAAATATTCAACAAGTTATATAAAGAAAGTTTTCTGATGTTCCGTCAGTCTTTTCTTTGTGAACTCGCTATGATATATTATAATGGTATTCACTTTTGAGTCGAAACGTTGAAATATCAAATATAATTCAAAAATCAATAAAAATGCTGTTAGAGATCGTTTATATTGAATTGCGGTTAACTAACCATCAATCGTAATCAATTGTAGATAGACATGTCTGTGATCAGTTTTTGGGACAGCCAATCAACGATTCGTTTGATCTTTTCAGGCACAGACGATGAAGTTCAGGAGTACGATTACTTGGGTGCCTGGGGACCGCGATTCGATAAGTTGGCAGACATGTACGGACCCGGCGAAGAGACTGAACAAGACGAATAATCAGCTACCCCTCTAGTGAATGACACATTCCTCCATCTGAAATGCTTTTCACGTATATCCTGCGTGTTCGATGAGACTGTACTTGCGGTTCTGCCGCAATCGGAGATAATTCTAGAGAATTTATCTGGTACCAAGGTCCCAAAATTACCATATATATCATCATGATGATAATATCTAGGACGATTATTTGATCGACACTGATGGTTACATCATTTTTTTTTATGAAATGATAAGTTATCGTCATCACAACTACGAAGTTGAAATAAGGAGGAATGAACCCATCTGGCATGATGATTACTGATCGATTGATTTGCAATTCACGAAGTTGAGCTCGTACTCTGAAGATCAACCTTTCTAAATTTCATGATTTGGAAATGGATTATCCGAATGTCATCCGGTATCTTTTTGTATGCCACCCATATCATTTAATTTTTTTGTTTCTTCTATATTTGATGATTTCTCAGCTGAGGATAATTCAGCTGGCATAATGTCTTCGAATGATTTCTGAATATAAGTAAATATTGAATAAAATAGAATGAACGGATATGATATAGGTATCGATTTGAAATGATGTAGCCAGAGGTTTGCTTTCAGATTCGTTCATTTGCAACCAAAGTCATAGCTGTGTGCCCGCGATAGGTTAATATTAACTATTAATAAATCTAGATATTATACCGTAGCAGAATGTTATTTATTGTAATTGTAAGTGTCCGACTGATAAGTTGAATGGGAAGCTATGACTTCGGCTACGAATAATTTCAAAACTACTAACCTAGTGAAATTTTTGATACCCATTCTATAATTGATTATCTCACTGCCAGATAAACATTAGCACTAAAATTGCTTTACGAAGTTAATTGAGAACAAATCGAATATATGTGGTGATTTTGGAATATGGCGCATGTTGCAATTATTCGTTGCATTAACTTTTGAATCCAAAGCACCAGATGAGTTTATTCGACACAATTCAATAACATACGTAATTTTGCGATGTTTGATAGCATAGTGATGGTCTGGTTAAAATATGGGCTTGAAGGATAATTCCTTCCAGTGAACAAAATAAGTCAATCACCCATATAGTTCTCTCACATTCTCATTACATCTGATGATATGTGTAGTTCTGGAAATGCTATTGAATCGATTTTTGTAAAAGAATTCTAAATCAATCCGTAATTTTGATGTTACTCATTGATTTAATACATAAACGATGATCGTAGAATTGTGTGGAATAGCTCATCGAAAGAAGATACCATTAATTAATTATGTCCTGTATCGATGAGCCAGTATTTCTACAAGCAACTTGTAGGCATCAGTCACTAATTCTAGGTCAAATTATACAGGTTTAGTATAGATTCACGGCGAGAGAGCGGATGATTATGTATGAAAGAGAAAGAAAGAGAGAGAGAGAGAGAGAGGTATTACTGTATATAAACATCGACTTCACTTCATTTTCATAGCACTCGTGATGTACCATGTTGCCATATTTGTATTATTGGAAAAGTATGATTTAGTAGAGGTCATCCTGTCTGAAAAATCAGTGTTAACTAAAATGATGTATTTAGGAAGTATCAAAACTCGAAAAGTACCTATTGTGGACATCAATCTCAATAAAAACGTGTTCTACAGATTCTGAGCTGATTATAATAAATAACTTTTTCAGGTAGGCATCGACTCAAGCTCACTCTAGATAATCTTACTTTGTAGTTATGTAAATATAGTTCACGAGTAAGTGGGATGAAGCATGTAAGGGAAGGGAGATAGTGCCAATTGTAACTTATAAATGTAATAAAAAAATCGGATGCGGTGACTAATCACCTACGGTATTAAATGTTTGCACTTGTGTATTATTTTAGTAATCTTTATAATATTCTTATGACATCGCACCATATAAAATGACACTTACTCATCATTTTGTCGATACGTACATTCATTCATTGTTCACTCATTATTTCATTTTCATTCAGTTGCATTTGAGTGGTTTTCTAGTGAATTTGTTTTATGAGTTCCTTGTCATAAGGACTTGGTAGAAGCATATTATGTACCTTTTTTGTACGAAAAAAAAAATTATTTAAGATTTTATTGGAATAAAAGTTCTATAGTAAATCGTAAATATGCATTTTATTGCAATAGTCCTTCATTTTTATACTACTAGTGTATGCAAATGAACCACAAATCAGACCAAAATATCATGACTGCAGCTGCATTCATACGAGACTACTCAGATATATCGTTCAGAGAGCAACGTCTTCAATAGTTAGAAGAGCAAGAATGTGTTGTGAAGCAACGGGAAGGGAAGGAGCATTTTGAACAAAAACTTTGAATTTGCGTGTAAGTAAAAAAAGTCTTGATTGGTGAAATATTACATTTCGTTATTCAACATTCTCTGTTTTTCAATCTTCAAACTCTGTTGAGTTGACCTATTGCTCATAACTCCTCGACTATATGGGCATCGAGTCATATGCGACACCATGTATATTGAATATTGATAATCGATTGAATAACCAACTGTATCTGCAATAGAATTTGATTGTTCATTTCGATCGGTTCTCTCAATCATCCACTTGGAATAAATATTATTATAGATATACGACGTTTACATGAAAGCTGATTACTGAAATCAAATACAGATCAACCAAGATAATAAGATTCTCAAATCATTTCCAATTTGGATCTTGATTTGTTCAGCCGGATTATTATATATTTCCCTTCCAACTTCAAGTTGGAAATTGAATTTAAATATATACCTATATATAAGAAATAAAATTGGAACCAGAATTTATCCTTGTTGGACACCACAGTTTGACTAGCAAATTTTTCCTAAATGAACGAATTGTGCTCTTCCAATCAAATAATTTTGAAACCACTCATGAATTAAACAATAGTCCTAATACAATTCAATGTAAACAATTATTCGATGATATTGGTGTCTATAAGCAGAGATGCTTATGTAGGTATAGAGAATCCGAAACAAATTGACGTCAGCGCAACAGAGATATGCGCATGCACGAATACGACGCTCGTCGTATGTTCAGACTGGCGCATGCGCATGTGTCAACTTCGATGAATTGAGAACCGTATGAGCACCCCTAAGAAATTTCTGAAAAAAAATGTCCAGGGGCTAGGGTCGGTTGGTTTCGACACATATTTTCGTTTGAGTTCCCTTAATCACTGAAAGGAGATCAATCTTGTAAAATGAACTTTTTCAAATTTCATTCAATTTGTGTCACTCATTCCCGAACAGCGAACAAAATGTGTTTTTCCATGTTAACTTTGAACTCATCTCGAGGACAAAACGTGAGTTGGCTTCAATAAACTTATGTTGACCTCTATTACTCGTAGTAACTCTGTGTCCCAGCAATTTTGGGGAACCCGTATATATTCTTTGGTTGGCGCCCTTTCAAGAAAACCTTCGACTCCTACATGAGCCCTATAAAGTGGTTTGATTTTTCAACATTTCATAGGAATGCAGTCATCATTCTTATAACATCACATCATCACCGTGATACTGGCGCTCAGACGTGACACAGACGACGGAGGCCCGTCGTAATCCGTGGTACTGACCACAGAGCTCTGTAGTCTTTAGTCATGATACTATTCCTTGTTATAGTATCATGGTCTTTAGTCTTCGTAGTCTGTATACAATGACTCCAGTGGCGCCTACGTTTTGGCAAACGTCAGATTCAGTTTTCAGAAAATGATTCATTCACGAATTTATGGGAAATATCCTAATGCTATGATTTTCGTACAAATACAAGATTTACGGACCAGACAATATATGAATCACTGACAACCTGATTGTCCTCAGGTATTTATATAGGTATATTGAAGACAAAAATCAATTATTCGAACTTTGCCTAATTATGGCGGATTTCTTGCGACCGAGGATTGTTTGAGGATATGTTTCACCATCCTCCTCCAACATACACTGGTTTTTTATTTCCGTCTCTTTTTATTTGCGTACTAATCGAACTCGAACAATCCGAGTACACCCCTGAAACGACCAATAGAAAAGAAGTCATACCATTGACGCCACTGTGGCTTATAGTCACTGTAGTCTGTGTACTGACTTTGTAACCTTTGCGGTAACTCTTGTCGATTGATGGCATATGACATGCATATGACCATGATACTATTCCTCGTTATAGCACAGAAGAGGGGTTTACCGTTTACCTTTGGTTATAGTATCATGCATATGACGTTCATAAGGCATGTACAAAGGTCATTAGCTGATTATCAATAATAATTTATCATTTCGTAATTTTGATTCGGTACTGAAATTTTTGTCATTCACAATCGTTACATATTTGAAATGCTACAAAAGAAATTATAGTGACAAGACAAAAGTAATGAATCGATACAATTGTGAAACAATGAAACGAAGTAAACAAAACTCTAGGCAGGGCTGAATCATCAGCTGATCGATAATTTCTTAGAAACATGATAAAGTGAATGTAGTAATTTTCATATATTTATGAAACGACACAAGATAAACGATTATGGATTTTCTCACGGTGCTTGATAAAGATGTGACACCCTCGAACCAAAAAATCATCAGGAATATTGAATGGGATATGATGGATAAAACAAAATTTTTCCCCCTATCTATGTTGAGTTCCTTCTCTGTAAGATGCGCATTATATCCTTTAACATTGATAAAAACAAGATTGCAAGTTCAAAAGCACAATGATTTATATACTGGTAAGTTGCTATTCCTCTCATACTTAACTTTTCATCATCTAAATAAAGTCACCCTGTTCCTCTTTAAACATCTATTTCAGGTATGTTTGATGCCTATGGAAAAATTTATAGATATGAAGGTTTCACTGGATTATACAGAGGCTTCTGGGTATCATCAGTACAAATAGTTAGCGGTGTGTCTTAGCATTGGCATGAAATACCTTCAATCTATAATAGTTAGATTTCAGGTGTTTTCTATATATCTACCTTTGAAGGAGTCAGACATGTATTGAAGCAAAAAAAAATCAACTCCAATATAAGGGTCCTGGTAGCTGGAGCTGCTGCATCTCTAGTAGGTCAAACAATAATTGTACCATTTGATGTTCTCAGCCAACATTTGATGATGATGGGAATCAGTGGAAAAGAGGAAAAAGTGTGTCTTGAAAAACTTTGATATAATAAGCAACTAATAGTATTATTCTAGACATTCAATAAATTAGGAATGCAGTTCAAACCTTACAATAGTAAATTGGCGCTGACCATAGATGTAGCCAGGCATATTTTAAAAGTGGATGGAATAAAGGGATTTTATAGGGGTTACTGGGCAAGCCTCTCAGCATATATGCCTAACTCTGCTCTGTGGTGGGGATTCTATCATTTCTACCAAGGTAATCCTCTTAGATAGAAAAGTTACATTTGAAACTTTCTCCCTTGTGTTCAAATCAAGAATTCATTAAGTGAGACAAAACTTTGTAGTCATCTTAGATTCAATCCTTCCTGTTCCAATTCCAATCATTCATGATTGATTGAGTCAACAAACACTTGATTGCCTCACAGTAATATAACTAATAAATTATAAATCATTATCTACCTTAGATTTAACTGGAGAAAATTATTGCAGTATGTTATAGATGTACATAGTATATCTTCAAACTTCAAAACAAATCTATAAACTATTTTCTGAAATATAGTAATTGAAATTATCCTTGAATGAATTATCCTTTGGGTGCGACTTTACTGTAGTGATCCTACCCTGTAGCCAGTAGGCCCTAATTTCAAGTCGCTGAAGAGCATTTTTGAAGGTAAATTGAATGGAGTCAAAATTTTTTTGAGCAACCCTCAGAGCACAAATTGACACCCCTTTGAAGTCTCCATATTAGGCTAGAAAATATAAGAATCAATATGGACAAACCATCCAATTATAAGCATTACAGTGCTACACTTCTACAGGCACTGCACTTAAGAAGGCTCCTAACCTTCCTTCATAGATTTTCAACATGTAATATTGAAATTGCTTTTCTCTGAATGAAATTAGTGTTTTTCAACTCATCTCACCAAGAGCTTTCAAATGAAACTATGCCTAGTGAAAATTTCGGCTACCGGTGAAGTTGTACCATCATTTGATCTGAATGACAACACTGGTTTTCATATGATATTTTGATTATTGAAGCCATATTTAATATGACATTTTGTACCTGCTATACCAATATTGTTTCTATTATTTTTCTTCAGATCAATTATTCCTGATACTACCATCCTCAATACCAGATCTTCTAATACAGAGCATCTCGGGCACATTGGGGGGTTTCTCAACAACAATTCTCACAAATCCCTTGGATGTGGTGCGTGCCAGATTGCAAGTTGAAAGAATAGGATCCATGCAATATGCCTTCAAAAGCCTGTGGGCTGAAGAAGGTATCGGAATGTTCACCAAAGGCTTGAGTGCGCGGCTCATCCAGTCGGCAACTTTTAGCTTCAGCATAATCATCGGATATGAGACTATCAAAAGGATATCAGTGAGTGAAGAGTATAAGCAATTCATCAAGTGGTGATATTTTTCCTTAGTACCTTGTCAAAATAGATTTTATTTTTTATTTGTTGTTACTTCTTTAGGGGTTATTTTATTTTATGTATTTATTTCAAGAATGTACATAGTTTAATGTAAATATCAAATTATTAAAATGTTGTTCAAACTTGGAATGACTTGGATATAGATGTCTTCAAGATATTTTCTTCAATGAAAACAATATATGATCTCTAATCTCCATACGAAAATGATAATAACAATAAATATCTAATATTTTTTTTGGAGAACACGAATGTAGCTTCATAACATTATCATTAAATTTCATGTTAAAGAAGGCCTAGCAGACAAGCAATACATTTAACGGAGACGCACGTTAACACTTCATTTTCAAGCAAATATATAGTATGTATTCATAAATATATTCATATTTCATTCAAAAGTAACCTTTTCTAGGGAGCCAATTTGAGTTCATACAGAATTTCAAGGTGATGAGATCAGCTATAAAAAATTGAGCATAACATTCGGACAGAAAGTTACATATACTGCCGGTCGAACAGGTGCTCGAAAAAACTTGTCGTCAGGTTGAAAGGGAGCGGATCATCAACGCCATCATTGCTTATGTAACTCCTGTAATATGAAAATTCTGTCTCCAAATGAAAAATTAACACGCTTCTACATGTCTCCCCAGTCACCCTGTATATAACTATCGACAGCGCAGCTCCAGTCAGGCGTGAAACTCAGAATAGACATGAGATCAGCTGAATATTTGAATCTTGTTCGCAATTATATCAGACATGACCATCTCGTCACCATCAAATATTTTGAAGCCTACAGAGTATCTGTTGGGGTAGATGAAATCAACAAGGAGAGAAAATCCCACAAAAAGCTGAAAAATGAATGTACCACCTCCTCGAAAAACTTACAGATAGTATAGTGTCAAAAAATTCTAAAGCAATGTACGAATGAAACTGTAAAAAAGCTTCTTCCATGTATACGAGGCTGCTCACTGCTCTCATGCATCGCTTTCGTCCAAATTGCTTCAAAGTGAATAGTTTGTCTTTACCATTTCAAAAGGAATAAAGAGTATTCTTCCCTTACCAGTTTTATCTGCTACGTAACACCTCATAATAATTTTGATATGAAATAATAGCCTATAGTCACTGAGCTGATGAATCCTAGAAAAGTATAATTCTTCCATGCTCCACACTCTTCCTAAATAGATCAATCCTTATTATAGATATGTAAGAAATTATTCCACCCAGGTGAATGTGAGGAAAAATGTGTTCATAATAAAATATGCGTAAGCTGAAATTTTTATTTCATTGAATTATTGCCCATCATGATATAAATGATGCGGAATTAATATCAGACGAAAATTAATTTTCTGGTCTCCTATAAAACTTTATTTCGACATTGATAAGTCTTTCATTCATTCAACAGAGTTTATCTCTATATTATTAGAACGTTGACCACGCTGGATTCAACAGAAAAATAATTTTCGTTTCAATATGTGCTGAAATATGAGAATAAGTAACTAACAATGGATAGAAGAGGTGTTCGAATATTTTGCCGGCTACCAATATAACAATATGTACTGACAATACATTCATCTGAAAAAAGGATTTGCACTTTCTATATGTACTCAAGATACATTCCTTGGATCATAGACAGTATTTCAATTTCACTACATATCCACTTTTCACTTTATAGATCTTTAATGCTGCTGCTGTGATTAAATCTGTCCCTTTTGATAAGCTTTATTCTTGTGTAATAATTTTTATGAATTCTTTATTCACTTTCAGTCCGTTCCTGGAAGTTCCTACGTTTCATAACTGAAATGAAATGCTATATTCGAAAACCCCTCCACACAAAAAATCATATCATGATAGAACATATATTTTCCGTAGTGACTGGTTAAACTGAGAACAGGAATTGATTTTTTCCATCATAATTTTGAAAAACTCTACTTTTTTTGGATCAAAAAACACTTTTGAGCAATCAAGAATTGAAATACATACTCCTCAGATATAATAACTTCGTTTTCGAAGGACCGTCAAAATTACTTCATAGTGTTTAAAAATAAACATTATTCAGTTGAACAATTTTTCTGACTCAAAAATTTCAAGAAAATAATTTCCATCAATATAATATGTTATTATTTTAGATAAGTATTGGTAACAGTGAATAATTATGAAAATTGTATGCCATTCTACAAAAACCTTGCATTGTGCTGACACCTACTGTTAAAAGGTAAGTACATACTTATGCAAATTTTGGAATTTGCAAAATAATCGTCTAAATTTGATTTCTTACTCCCTCATATATAACCATCGAATATTTTGTCATTGTAAAAATCTCATACTACGAATTTTTGGATATTACAAATCTGTAAAATAAATGAAACACAATAGTATATTACGTAAGAATCGCATTTTACGCTCTAAGTGGAGAGAAGTAATTGAATGGCCGAAAAAACTGCACTCATTTCATCAAATATCTAAATTTCAGATCGGTATATGAAGGATAACAAAAAATAGGAACTTCGATTAATCGTAAAGTATCATTATTTCCGACAATTTTCAAAAAAGTATATTCCGCAATGCAGCAACTTTTATCGGGATTGAAATTCCCTGACAAATCTCGAATAAAAATGTTATATACAAATGGAGCAAACAATTTGTATATAACATTGTATATTATATGTGTTTACAGTATATCCTTTGAACTTTGGTGTATGTAGGCGACTGTATGGATATCATCGTATTGTAATAAAAAATACGGGAAACTGGAAATAAGTCAGTAAGTGGGAATATTTGGTGAGAACCATTCATGCGAATAGCAGCATAAAACAATTATTATTCAAAACAGATAATTCAGGTCAAACTTATTCATTGAAAAAATATTATATTTTTATAGCCGTACTTAAGAGAAAAATTGACCCACACATATGATTAGAACTTGCGACGATTTGGCATATTATATCTGATGTTTCGATCAACTGATTAAATCTCAATTAGGTTGGTACACAAGTTACTATTAGCTGATATATTATCATAAATGAAGTAATATGAACACTTCATTCAAATATTTCAATCAATGAATCATCATTCAATGCATAAATTCCATGCAATAATACTACTTCAAATGCTATTCAACTATTTACAGATTGCATTCAATTTGAAAATTGAGTATTTATGTGAATTCGCATAAGTATGTAAATATCCCGATTGAACTCATTTTTCATTATTCTTTTACGCTTTTTATAGCAAATGGTAAGATGTGTCAAAAGGTACAAGAAATCACGGAAACTTATGAAACATTTCGCGTGATACAAAAAAAGATTGTAGATCAACAACATACACTTTGTCCCACTTTTAATCACACCGGCTATTAACAAGCATCATAACTTCATTTACCTATCTGATAATAATATATATATATATATATATATATACACCAAATAAAGGCCTCCGGCCTAAGGAATGGATGTAAATCAATTTGATAGAATAGAACTAATCTGAAACCGAATGATCGTCCGCTAAGGAAATACAATATTAATACTATTCAAAGTGGGAATAGTATGAAAACTATTACATTTACTCAGATAACTTCAAGTGCATGAAATATTACATCTAGCAATAGATACATTCATTAGGGAGGCACATGATATTTCAGGTGATTTTTACATGAACTATTAAGAGTATCCAATCTTTTTTCTACCAAATTCACAGTGTATCCAGAAGTGAATACTTGAATACTTGTGATAGGACAATTTGCTACTAAAAGAATGGTAAATAAAATAATGTAAATAAAATTTGGCTTTGAAATGGTCATAGTAGAGTTCATACCAGCCAAAAAATGCTCTGGAAACAGGTTTCGTGTGCAACGATTTGATAAAAACTGGAAACCGTCTTAATCGCTCCCTTACCATAACAGGATATGATACCGAGGATATAAGGTCGTCAAAAAATTGTCCATTCAGGGGGTGGGGAAATGGGTGAATGTGCATTTTTCCCTATTTATTTTCCTCAGGACATCGTAAATAAATAACTCATCAGAATGCTGATTGTATAACGCACACATAGTTTTTTCGAAAAAATCAAGATTCAACAAGTCATCGCGATGGGAACGCAAAAAAAATGTATCCTAAATCGCTTGTTCCTGGAAATGGCGTTTGAATGTTTGTGAGCTCCATTCACTGCGAATTCAAGAAAATTTGATGATCGTTTCCATGACTTACAAGTGCTACAGAACACTCTGGTTTGAATAGAAATAATTGTGTGGTTTTTCTCACTGCATTTACTACTTTACACTGAAAATAGGGTAAAATTTAAATCCGCCCCTTTTCCCACCTTCTGCAAGGACGATTTCTTGACGATCTCTTGATAACATATCCTGGTATGACGGATAACAGTTTGGGACCAATTCTTGCTTTCAATAAGTCATTGAAGACGATATGACACAATTATCGGGCACCTGAACTCTACTATCATAAAATACTGTTTACTTAATCAAATAAGCCAACCAGCAATACCACATCACTAAAAAGTAATACAATATATTTTTTCATTCATTCAGTTATATTTTTTCTGAATTCATGATGATTAAGGGTAGCTCTGAGAGTTTAACCAAAGAAAGCTCAAGTATTCTGTGATTTATTTTCACTATCAAATATCTATAAGACTATCAATAGATAAGGATTGTCTCTATTCTCAACAAAAAGGCAACATGCTTATCGATATATATTCTATAAGACCTTCAAATAATAACAGGCCGATTAACTAAGGCAAAAAAAAATCAATAAGATAATATAATAAAAATAATAAAGAACATCGAAAGGTGAAAGGTCAATTAATGATAAAAAATATCATAGTTTTCACATTACACAATCTTAAATATTAAAAATTCAAAAGCACCAATGAACATTTCAAAAAACAATATTCACAAAATACGAGTATATTGCACCCCTCTGATAAGTTGATTAAAAACAAATCAATTTGTACTCAAAATCTTTCTATACAAATATAGACATAAAAATGAATCTCCTTGCCTATCAAGGAAACTATATATGGTACAAAGAAGAAAACAAAACACTTCACGAAGTAACTCCGCTACCAACAAAGTATATTTCTGATAGCGTCATAATAACTATTTTTGTCGTTTTTGGTCGAATCTACTCTGAATAGAATTTCTTCAAGAGCATTTAGTCACTGCAATGAAAGTAGACATTCATGTTATTGTATTTCATAAGAACTAATGTTATCTTCATCTCAACAAAAAATTTAAAGATCATGATTTGAACATAATTTATCTACCTTAAATCAAAGAAAACCCAAAATGTAACATGGTGAACTACACAGCATACTACACGTCTACTACAGATGACGATATTGGTGTCAAAGTGCTTTTCTCTATTCAAGACGGAAAGTGGTGCGTGTGATGCAAAGCTTAAAGTTCGTTGGGACGCAAATACGAAAAATTTATAAAGAACAAAATTATAAATATACACTTCCTAGGTAAGAAGAAATCGGAAAACTACAAAGATATAGTTGAAGAACTTATCCAATCTTACAAGGCGTTTGCTACTGCAGCGGAAAACGCCAACTTCATTATTTATTTCATTGCACCATATCTTGTAATAAAAATTAAAGATAGTTTTGTAAAATAAGTGATTATACTTTTTTATCTTTGAAAATTCATTAGATTGCTTATGCCGCATATTTCATATTTTTCATTCCTTCTCTAAACTTATCAGCGATGAGTAAACACTAAGCTCATCTTTGAATTCAGCAATTACAGAAGACGCAAACAAATCAGGGAGCTACAAAAAAATCAACATGCAGAACAGTGTCATAAGTTGAAAAGACACCATGCTTTCAATGATTTTAAAATATGTGTCCGTCTATCCTCCCCATTCACTGGTTAAGAATAGTTATCATGTTTCATCTTGGGTTTTCTCACTTTAGTCTATGGTATCTACAAATCCTATGAATAAATCATTTCAATGCAAATAAAAATTTGGGGTTGCCTTGTATGTTCTGGCAATCGGTAGAATGGAGAATTTTGCAGAAACAGCTCAAAAATTGCATAAATTTTTACAGAAACGGTGGTCTTTATTGGGCGAGTCATAACTTTTTCATATCATATCAGTGAAAAAGAGATCAGAGTATTTCATTTCGAAAAATAATCCAAGATGCCGCAACTATAAGCATGCCTATGTTATGGAGTAAGTAGTATATATTTTTTGAATTCCTTATGGCCTATTTTTTTTCGAGTAATTTGTAATAATGATACGTGTATCTTCACAGACTCGACTATCTATCGACTATATCACAACTCTCAAGCAGGCACTATAGGTCTATTTTAATATTTAATATGAGAAAATTTGTTATGTCTCCTCCATACAACAGATGATATCGGAATGTGAAGCATCAATCATTGTTAGCCACATCAACAACCATTCGCAGATTAACTGCCACATGATCTGTTGCGTCGTCTTTAGAACGAATATCACAATTACGATTTATTTTTGTATCATGAATGCATAAAAACAAAAATTTTCAACAAGATAGTAAAATTGTTATTTTTCAAAAGTTAGGACGTTATTATTCATGGTAACCCTAAGTAACCATTTAGTGCAGCATAGTTTATTCATCGAACCATCTTCTGAAAAGCAATATGCACTAGATTTGTTCGCCTATCACGAAAAAAAAAACTGATCTGGTGAACATGAAAAAGCACCACTGAGTATGAGCATTGAACTTTCAATAATTTGAAATCATGAGAGAACACCTAAAAATCTAGCTGACGCAACTTATCATCGGTACATCTCTAAAGGAAATATTCTATCATTTTTCAGTCAGCAAAATAGATTTCATTTCCGATATCATCTATTCGTGTGTTGAAAAAAACCGCCATTCCTAACATACCGCAACACCCGAACAATCCATGTTCCTGGAGGGCAACGAGTGACTTACTGCATCAGCTCATTGAAGTTGACCAACCCGTTGAGATCGATGTTGCAGTCTTCGAGCTGGTCCAAGTAGTCCATGGCGGGGGCGGTACTACTGTTGTCCAAATGGGTGGTCGCAGTGGTTGCCACGGAGCCCGCATAACTGCACAGACATAACCAGACAACATCACATGCTGCAACTCAGACAATCAACTGGATGACTCCACGAAAAAAGCGATTCCCAAAAAAGCGCATAGGTGAGGAGGTTCGTGGGTCGACGAAGAGATGTATGAATTTCACTACCACAAAAAACGATAGAACAGATTTTCAAAAATTGTCATGAGTAATTCTTCAATGTTCTGAATATTCGAATGGAACACTATAGTAATTTTTTAATTTTGACGAAAAGTTCTTTATTTGGCAAAAATATGAAAACAAACCGATTGGTACAATGAAGTTTGTGTTTATAATATATAATAATAATAATGTTATCTTTCCTAATACGATTTTTTTGAACGATTTTGTCTGAACATTGTTTGAGTGACGAACGTAAATACCTTATCAAGAACGAGTTGTATTTGTAGGAATTATTTCCTGAACTAATTACTAATATTCAAGGCTGAGACTAAGAAATAGTACTGAAATGGTGTAGTATTTATTACTATACGAAAATTACAAAATTACTTGCGAAAATTTGATAGTCAATAGTCTTCCTAGAACTCATAGTTTCTACTACTAATACCATATAATAATATTGAACTACTCAATCCAATATTCCAGGTATTCTGGAATCGCCTGTGATAATTGATGACATTAAAAATGAAAAAAAAAATTGTGAGGAATTCTGTGTGATTGAACTGAAATTTTTTATGACATCAGTTATAGTTTCTCTATATGATACGGGATAGTATTCATGGGAAATCACTTTTCTTGGTTATTTACAAAAAAACCGAGAAAATGTAGCAGAATAAATAAAAAAAAAGTTGCAACGTGTCTGGTTAGGTCTGTTTGCAGCATGCTTGTGAAAAATAGTAGAATTCAGGATCCAGCACAATGGATTGTTAAGAAACTTCCATTCAAGCCACAGGTGCAGTATGTCTCAAGTTCACCAGTGACAAATTCTCTCATGCCATACAATCGTAACTGAATCATTAATGATATTATGTTATACTGATATATCGTTTCAAGCAATCATTATCAAACTCTGAAAAAAGTTTTTCTTCCTGTGGTAGCCTCTATTAGTTCAAATTGATTTGGGAGCAATATTCGTCTGTGGCAAATTTTACAAAAAATCAAATGCCACATAAAATGGCATTTCCTCGTCTGATGTGCTTATTCAATCTTATCATCACTACAATCTGTTTGTCCGTCAGAACGATTAAAAAAAATAAAATTTTCACTCATTCAAGATTGTGAAATTGATATGTATAGTTTGAATGAGTTCTCTCGATTGATTACGGAAAATATTAAAAAAACTCAATATTGAGTAGTTTTTATGTAGAATTAGTATGATCGATCAGGTTGAGAAAAAATCTAGGAATTGAAATAGTTTATTGATCAACGTATAGTGTTATATTTTACAATTTCAATTTGAACAAACACTGAACATGAACGAACACCAACATTCAGTCATTTCATTATCACATTTAATTTTTGATTGAAATTTCATCAGTATGAAGTTATAAATACAATAATTACCCTGTGTGAAGACGATAATACATCCATTCGAAATATAAATTTGATTTTTTAAAACAACGATTAAAATCTTATCCAAGGATATAAGAAAGTATAAAAAGATATATAACTTGCGAAGTATAATCAAAACGTAAAAACAACTATTTCCTAGATATCACTTAACATAAAGCACATACGTTCACATATTTTCTATCATCATGAACAATTAACATTATATTCAATATTATTAAATTTTTGGTCCATTCGTTTTTCTCATACGATTTACAGATCAAGCATGTTGGGAAAGCTGTCATGCAACAAAGAAAAAAATAAACTCATTGTGATCTAATATATTCCAAATTTATCAGCTCCGACTGGACAACTTCATTGCCCTTTTTCATGTGAACTTTTCAAAGCGAATTTAATTCGGCCTTTGATATTAAACATTATATGACAAGGGAAAATCTCCAATTCCCAGATTTAACTTGTTATGATTCATACTGGAAATAAAACCTGTTTGTGTTATGATGTTGGGTGTGGTCTTTTAAGTCACCAATTGTGCATCCTAATTATCTATCTACGGTACAGTCAGGCGCTTCCGATGGATTGTTTGGAATGAGTTTTAAGCTTCAATAACTTTCAACAACCACATTCTGAATAAGTGCGAAAATCACTCGCCTTATTAGGAAATGAAGTTATAGAAATAGACGTGTACACAATGTGTCCAAGATGCACAGCATGGGGATGTCGGAAACGGTGAGAGATACAAATTCTGTCAAATGGGGAAACAGTTGCGCATTCGGCCATTCCAACAAACAAAAGTTATTTATGGTTTTTCAGTGTAATCAAAAAAAGGCTAATTTTCGAAAAACCTATTTTATATTCTTTTATTTTATTTTTATTTTTAGAGATAAAAAAACTGAAAATTCTTCTTCGTACCAATTTTTGATATGATTCATCGTGCTGATAATGATTTTGAGAAACCATCAACTTCATATTTTCGGTCCAGATTGTTTTCACATCTTCTGAAAGCGTTTTTCATTCTGGATACACTCATGTATTACTAGTTTTAGACACCATTTTTTTATCCAAAACTAGAAATCAAATATATCATAAACTCCACTTGTTGAAAAAAAAAAATAAGTCAGCAGAACAATTCCTGTTCTTTCAGTATCAAATAATGATTGAAAAGTAAGGTCATATTAAATAGTGAATGAAATTCGTGCTTTTTTATCCAGACAATTTCCCGAAACATGTTTGTATATATAGTCCCTTGCCCATCGCGATTTGACACCGTTAGATTTCCTTCTTTGGGGATACATCAAAAATAAAGTCGACGCAAATATTTTCTATAATGAAAAAGGATTAAGAGCAAGTATTACAGAAACATTCGAAAGTATCACCCCAGAAATACTAAGACATGTGTTAGAGGCAACTGTGAGAAGAGGATATATGTTTAAAAAATATTAGATTTGAATTCGAACTTTTATTATTATTTTTTTAATTATTATGAATGTTGCTCCCAACCAACCTTCGTTTTAACTAAGTCCAATTATCTGAGTAATGCAGGCAAGTATCCATTCACATGAAATGGTTTGAAGCGTTGCGTTAACTCATTCAGATAAGTAGAATATGTTCCTCCACCACTAGCATTACCATACGAGTTGATCAATTATTGACCCTGAAAGATCAGAAATTGTTGTACTGACTCATTCGCCTTCAAAACAAGTGGAATTGATGACATTTTTGTTCCGGAAACACATCAATACCATTATGTATGGGTGTATCCAGAATGGAAAGAGCTTTACATTCTGGAACCTAATCAGGTCTTGAAAAAATTAAGTTGATGTTTTTACGAATACGAAACGTTGGTAAAAGAGACCAATTATCACGTATTATCACTTGAGAAGTATTTTCAGTTTTTCTGTCTCTGAAAGTAGAGGTAAAAAACAGAATATATTTTCCAAAAATTCACTTTTTTTGATCTAGATATTTTTTTGAAAATCATCAATGGCTTTCTGAATGAGCAAATTTTTTTCTATTCAACCGAATTTGCATCTTCTAGTTTCCGAGATTCCCATACTGTGCATCCTTATCTTGGATACAGTGTATACAAGAAAAAAAAATGCAGGCTGATTCATGGTGGATGGCATATTAGACGTTTTCAGAGAACCAGACTTCGGATCACTTCGGAAAATTTGAAGGAAAGCATATTCGGACATGCTCTACCCTTCCCAATTGAAATATTTTCGGCAATGAGGTGATACCACTTCAATTATAAAGAAGTAGCAACTTTGATATTTCAAATGTAACACACTGATTGATAATATTCCCTATACCAACCTGTATCCGTTTTCGAAATAAAAATTGGTTTCCATTCATGTTTTTCGAAAATCAAGATTTCTAAAGAATACTGATATCTCTGTGTTCAGAAATTTTATAGTATAGAAATTTGGTCTGGAGTTAGATAAACTTGGGGGTTTTGCCCACTTCAGCCATATCTCAAATAATTTAATACAAGGTTGTTCAAAAATACGATTATTTCATTTGCGCAAAAAAGTTGATTATTTCAGATGGATTTAAGCCCTGTATATTTCTTTATATTTGGAAAGCTGCTGAAGTTTGTCTCTCATGTCCTGTACCCCCTGTAAAATTGAAATTTTTATCTCTTCGAATAAAAAACTGCAGGCTGCTACACTCTCCTGTATATTTATTCATAGACATTTTCACTGATATTCCAATACAATGAATATGAATGGAATTGATTATTTCCCCAAGTGAATGTCTTTTTGTATGATTTTGATCATTGAGCAAAACTTGATTTCGTTTTTGAATTTCGTGTGTGAAGGTTCATGGCCTAGACTGAGTTTGTTAGGAGGGATTTATTCTTTCATTAATATGTTTTAGAGTGCAAACAAACACTATATACAGTATATGACCATCGACCAAATGAAACTATTTTTAAAATCATTACAGTGATCAATAGAAATATTTCGATACCGTTGAAGTATCCATACAAAAAGTCCAACACTATTTTTTCATACTATGTTTATCCGAGCAACGGCGTCACTATTTCACACATTTATTATGAAAAGCCAATTGTCAAAACATTATAGATGTCTCATTATTATTACAGTATCTAAGTTATAACTACATAGCCATAGCCATACAGTTATAATTAGTTGTTACTAATAGTGAAGTGCTTATACCAAGGGTGTTAGTTATCTATCACGTTCAATATAACTACTATACTGGGTGTTCTCGAAAGTGATATTTCTTCGAGAGAAGATATAAATAGACAATATTACTAGGAACTGCCTACATGAAAATAGAATAACGTTATTCGAAAACATCCTTGAAACGGTGTGATCGACGTGACATTCATTAACTCAATGTTGCGATATTGATGTATCATTGTTAAAAAACAATTTCACAAGCGTCAAACTCCTCGTATAAAACTTTTTGCACCATATTACGAACATTCGAGGGGATCTGAACTATTTCCGCCAATAAACAGAATGAGTTGTTAACTCACCGACAATCAAGACAGTATTTCTGTAAAAATGCCCTTCTGTTCAAGTAGAGTACAGTAAAACAATTGAGAAACACACGACGCCAAATCAACTCTGACGCTGCGGCTACGATTAATTAAATTATATAAAATATTCAGTGAAAATTTGACATTCTTATATCATATAATGTTGACTGATGTATATGCATAATAACCATATTTATTACCAAATAAATATGTTCTTCTATTCATTCCATAATCAAAGAACTTGCCCAAATAATGAATTCAAATCAGTTTTGATTTGATTTTGAAATGTCACGGTTCTGAAGACTTTGAACACTGTGTCTAGAAAATGACCCCTCTTGTAAACTTCTGAACGACTCCAAATGTATTTTTTGCTTCAATGGTAGTTAATCTACAATGGCAATATTTTCTGACCTAATTCACTTGAACTCAGATTAATAGTCTTGGGTTATTTTGAAACTATTATGTAGGCGAATATTGAAAATTGACAATCGGCAATAGTGAGATCTTTAGTTTGAATTGTTATCATTATAATTCAATAACATCATCTTTTCATTATGATGTTGGATCTAAATTCTTGTTTTAATTTCCAACAATGTCCAGAGTTTACGACGCTAAATTCTCATTCATCATCTTTACACCTCCTCCTTGAAATTTGAAAAACCAAAATATTCTTGTTGTGTACAAATTCTCAGAGTGATGATTGAACCATAATATGTTGAGTAATCCAGTCGGTTCTGAGCTTAAAAAAAACAACCGATTTTCGACTCACCTGCTTGCGACTGACGGCGTATCTCTGGTCGGATCAGGGGATTGCATGAATTGATGTTGAGGGGTGTTGGGGTAGCTCATACCCGTGAATCCGGGAACATGGGTCACCAGTTGCGGCCTGACATATCCGTTATTGGACGTCGGTTGATTGTCTGTGCGAAAAAAAAAAGGAATCAGGAAGTCGCCAATATCTTCATGACATTCCCATTTCTTCATCAATAATAACATTTTTTGAAGTTCAATATTCATGTTCATCGAAGCAGAATAAATTACAAGTTAGAAATCACATCCCAATTCCTTCAGATGAATACTGGAGATTTGAAAGTAAGCATCTAAAAAGTATTAACTTTTTGCGGCTTAAAACCAATATTGACATGCCAAATTATCTCCACTTTCCCATTAACTTGAACATATCCAAATGATTGAAACTAATAATAGTTCGAGTGGCATATTTCATAAAATCAAGGACAACATATGTGATATTTTTTGTTGTTCCGATGTTCAGGTTTCTGAATAAAATAATCATAGGATGGTATAGGTGATATTCCCAAAGAGAACAAACATTATTCCATTCCATAATCAATAATAAGTTTCTCCGGAAGTGACTTCATCTTTGTTATTTTCAATAAGACACCCTGTATTTTATGAAATTTTTGGGATATTCCATTGTCTCTTCTATATTCTATGAATGACTTGAACCGTTTTTGGGTTATTCGATTTTTCTAGAAAAAGTGACAAATGCAGCTTTTCGACCATAAGCCATTTTTATCTGAATAACAGTGCATTGAAATAACTCGCTCAATATCATATTAGGTATCACCTAACTTCAAATTTTTTTTGAAGTCTTGAGTCCTACCTGATTTCCCAAAAGGAGGTACTGTCAACTAGACACATCCTGACCTCATATTAGACTATTAGAACTGTTCGAGAATGTCAAAGTCGACTTTGGGAAAAACACCCTACACTATGAGAGCGCAGGGACGATGTTATCACCATTTGCGAAATTTGTAATAATGAAAATGAAGTTCTCACCATTGTTTTTCTATAAATCATGAACTTTTCAACAAACAGGTGACAATAAAAGAACGAAATTTTAGTTTATACACATTATCTTACCCTGGAAAGGTGTATAATATTTTCCAAAGGGAATATCCTTGGAAATGTCAGGATACAAATAGACCAAATGATTTAAATCAGCAACTCTATCTGCTAGCGAACGGATCATAAAATCTTTGTGAGTGAATGGCTGTAAACTGAAAACCTCACAAGAATCTGTAATTGAGAAATAAACATGTTATCTGTCAATAATGTGTTGCAATTATTCACTGATTCATTTTAACATACCTGAAACCCAAGCAATGGTAATACCACCCAATTCGCTATCTGAAAATCGTAACAGGAATGTCCCACAATTACAACTAGACAGCATTTCTTCAGCTTGTTTCTTTCTCACAAAACCCATTATGGCACTACAAAAAGGAACAATTTTAATGGCATTTCATATTGCAAATCTAGTTAGTACATAAACTTAGCAACTACGAAATTGTGTTTCTTAAAAAGAGAAGATATTATACCCTCTGAAAATATAAGAATAGTATCAATTAAGTATATTTTGAATTGAATTCAACAACTATTCAAGTACTGATGTTAGTTATCTTCCATTATCGATTCCATAGTGATGCTGGACTATTCATGATTGAAAAAAAATATTCCTCACACTCACCCATCGACCCACGGTCCTCTCAAATGCTCTCTGGTCAATTTCATAATGGCATAAAACCACTCCCAAAATGTGAAATTCCTGTCACTCAAGGGCTCCTTACAGAACTGCGCCCAACTCAACATCGCGTTACTCGATTCGTTGTAAGTTCCTCGAAAAGCCTTTTCAGCCAAAAATCGCAAATTTTCCTCCGTCAGGCACCGGCCTGTGGCTGCCCTGAATTTCAGGGACAACATTTCGGCTACTTTATTCCAAGGAACCTGTAAGAATTGTTACATTTTCAGCAATTTGTTTAAAATTAATAGCTGAAAATTAAAAGGTAATTTTCATTTCCTTTTTATTGTTTTCTCAATTACATGTTGTTTCAAATTATTTTGAATCTAGTCCACCCACTGATTAATGGGCGAGTCGACTGATATCGAATATTCGACACTCAACTACACCACCGTATTCTGATTGACCCAAATTACTTATGGCATACACTCAAATGGGTCTTTATTGCAAATAATGTGACGATGCGTATGTTCAAATTTGATGAATTTCAGAGCTCATTTCAAACAAGCCATCAAAACCGCCTGACTAAGACATCGGCTGTTAAACGCCTCCCCTCACACCTTCTCATTTAGAGTATTGACGGTTAATGAAATAATGGCAATCCTTCAAAGGCATGAAAGGAATGAACCACAATTTAGGGGGCAACCCTGCTACACAAGTCTTCAGTTCGTTTTTGAAAATGTTCAGAGATGGGCTGTTCTCAATTACATTTGGTAATTTGTTAAAGAGTTCATGGTTTTTTTTGTGATTTGTTGTTTATATATAAATGGAAAATAATGTACGTTCGATAAATTGTTCAATATTTCGTGAACAAATATCATTGTGAAGGAAAATAATATCTGATTTTTATCAATCTGTGCCAGTTCCTGAGAATTTGATTCTGAACTCGGCTGACAGTTTTTGTAGTTTTGACAGTTTCGCCCACGCCATGTCATGTTTATCGAGGTTGGCCAATATCAAGAGATTTGAAAACAGGATTAGTATATGAGTAGTTCCAGCAGCTAGTTCATTGCATTAATGGTGATGATATTAGATATTGATATAGATTATCACTATTTACGATTTCATTTGATTAAGAAATTCATTAGGGTGAAATCAAACACGTACTAATCCACGGATTTCAGTGTACCTCGCTCTATTTATTTCCACTTCTCACCGAATACTGTTAGAAAAATTTATATTTATGTTTGGGATTGAATAAATTATCATTATGTAGGAAGGTTATACTGCGTTTTGTCGTACGCTATAGTAGGGGAGTGCTCTGGCTGGCTCATAAGTACCCAGACGTATCATCTCTCAATGTACGCAGAGTGGTTAGATTGTTTTGAATGCCTAGTGTGAAGTGTTACACGAAGGAAAACTTGAATAATCTGGAAATCTTTACAGAGAACGGGTGAAAAACAATGGTAGAGTTATAATAATAATCTGTCACACTAGACTTGAATGCTGCAGTTGCGAACGTTGCCAAGTGGCGGTGGCTACCGTCTCGCTAGTGGTGGAGCAAAAGTAACTGGTGTAATGTTACATTATGATCATAATTATTATGTGATATAAAGCTGATACTCACCCTTTCGGGCACTGCGAACGGCACTCGGCCGGACTCACTGAACGCGTTGTCCCACGTGACGGTGGCGACGGCGTGAGGGTCCTGGTTGCCGTGCACGATCACCACCACCGGCAGGCTGAGCGTCCACACTTGGAACATGAGCTCGCCGCCGCCGACGCTGAACTGCGACTGGAACAGCAGCGAAAACTTCTCGTCCATGACGCTCTCGGTGCCCTTCTTCTCGGCGCGCTTGATTTTCTTCAGCTGCATGTTGCGGAAGCTGACCGACAGCTGGCGCGTGTTCTGCGAACGGTCGAGGCGTTAACGATGGATCACTCACCATATTCATCATTCGAAATGAGAGAAAAATTCAAGGATTCTATTGATTTTCATCTCAGGTAACAGAAATGCAACCAGAAGAAGGATCATCAACATAGGTATGAAGTAATAATAAATCATTTATTGCCCAACAGAACCCATTGAAAAGGCAATTTGACAGTGATGATGATGAATTACAAAATATCAATAGTGTGACGACATACAAGTACAAGATAATTGACGAAAGACGATACGAAGAATCAACATGAACCATACAGTAGTACATTCAAGGTTGAATCCTAGATCTTATAAATATACTTTCTTCCGACTTACTGCAAATATCACATATATTTGATAGCTTATTAGCATTACAACACATCACAGTAATCAAAGCTTCAGACATAATATTTGTTTAAACTCTTTTGCACTTGAAAGTGATATTTGACCAAGACTCTAATCACGTCACATGAAACTGAATTTGAGATGATAGTACGGGTGAGTCAACTTCACTTTGCAAGAGCTTGTGCAAAAATATAATGGATGCTTGCTGTGTGCGTTTTTCTAAAGATATGAAATCAAATCTACGTAGTGAATTTATACAAGCACAACCTCTTGAAGTTTAAAGTCCATCAACCTAGAAGCATAGAAACTTCAACAATTTTTTTCTGAACTTTCTATCTTGTTGTTGACGATTTTATTTAAGTAGGATTTCATATTAATGATCCATATTCCAGTTTCGATCTGACGAAACTGAAGTAAAGAGATAGTGCGAAAATATTGAAGTTTCTTCAATTTCTTAAAATAAAACCATATATACGATATGCTGATTCAGTAACCTCATTTATGTGAGAATTGAAGTAAGCTGATTGTCAAAGTACACTCCTAAATCCCTAATATTATTAACATGTTCTAGAATTCTAGAGTTAATCAAGTAATAATAATAATAATCATCAGATCTTATTTACATAATAGCAGGTGAAACATTATTTTAAACATTTTGTCCGCTCCTTTGAATGGTACCAAAATCACATATCGCCACCATAAGAGAAACTGAAGTCGGAAAATGTGTCTGGAAAATAGTTCACCCTTTATGAAATCTTATATTCTCATGATATTCCTTGTGTATTATTTGGGTTGGGTAACAAAATTCACCTCATTATATCGACGCATCCATACCATCCATTGAGTCAATTTTATAGGGGAGACAAAAAACTGATTACTAATTTCTTAAATGATTCCACTAAAACTATGCTTGATGCCTTGAAAAATCGATTTTTTTTCAATACTTATGATGGATGTCCGAGAAAGACTGACAATCTCCCCTACAATGAATGAAAAATTTAAAAAGTGGCGCGGCCCTAGAGCAAAAAAAAATTCTTTCCTTTCTTTCTTTCAACAATCAATTTAATTAATTTCTATTTCCATAGATTTCACAAAGAATCAGTGAAAAAAGTAAATCTTTACCTGTTGATACTCCATGGTTCCAGTATTGTTCAAAATTTCGCCAGAGCTTTCACCACTCTTGCACGGCTTGTCATTCTTCAACTGCATGATTGCCTGCGATTCTGATATAATTGTCACCCTGACTTGAGGAGGAGTCATGTGAACATTAAGTTTACCGCCAACTAATAATCGTACAGTGGCCGTGAATCTGAAAGTTCGATAGTAAAAATTTTTAAAACTATTTAAAAGTTGGTTCATTGGACATAATCTAGATTTTGTTTTACAAAACAATGTCATTAATAATGACTATGTAAAGAGATGAAACCGGAAATTATTGTTCAACACAGAGTTTACACTAAATTCCAATTTGTTACTCATAATTCTGACATGTAGCTTCAAATTCTCACATTTTCCAACAATTATATATGTAACATTGAATCCTAGTTTGTATCTCATAAAAAGCAAGATTTCAATTATGCAGTCAATTAAATTTTTAAAAACTAGAGTAAAACAATTATATATTATTTGTACAGTTTTGAACACATTATTCAAAATACCCACACTTTTGTGCTTCATTCAACCAATGTGATGTTTGGTTACTTTGTGGTGACCTCTCAAGTTCTATCATATATCTACATTTTGTTTCTGCTAAACTATTGAGTCCTATCAGCTGTACATGTCGCGTTGGCAATAATATCCGAAAATATCAAGATGAGAGAATTTGATGGTGAAAAAAAATTATATGGATGGTCTCAGCATAGGTTCTATATTATTGTGTAATGTTTCGAAAATATTATTGTTCTTGCCTATTATGAAATAAAAAACAGGTTTATAGCATGCTTTTGAGAACCAAATAAAGCCAGGACCAAAAATAATTAATCAGGAAAGTTATGTTCATTGAAAAAATTTGAACTTGAAATAACAAAATTTGCTCACCTTGTATTTGTTTTCAATACTTGTGGGGGTTGTTTTTCAATGATGAAAGTCGATGTCACCAACGTAGATAAAAGCTGGGTAAAATCTTGAAGAAGTTGTGGTAATATGTCAATCACTCCTGGGGGGTCCAAGGGAACTCTCTGTTTGAGCCTCTCGACTTCTTTTATCTGCTGTCTGTTCAACCAGATTAATTCTGCCAAACTTTCACACCTTAGGAAAAGTAATATGAAATGTTAATGTATTATTCAAAACATTTTTTGACTTTTTTATTTCCTGAAGAGTATATATTACTTTGAAAAACATATGCTTAGTTAGCCTATCTATAATTTCTTCACCCACAACCTGAAGAGAAATGATATTATATGGAATATAAAACAATGGTTGAATGATCAAAGGATTGATTGAAGGATTCTTGTAAATGATTCAATTTTTCCTGCAATAAAATTCAACAGACGACAAATGATGGAATATAACAGAAGATTTCTGAAATTCCATTGCCTAATCTTCAATAGATTTAAAGCTTTCTGAAATCAAATTGACATTTCTGAATTAGAATTGACCTCCTTTCAGAAATTGAACTCACTATTCTGAAATACAATTTACCTTTTCTGAAATTAACTTGACGTATTCTGAAATACAACTGGAAGAAGTGTAAACACAATCACTCAAAGTATATCAATTAATATTCGTGTGTCTTGGAAGGCGAGAATTTGTTGGGAATTGTAAGAAAATTATCTCATGTTCAAAATTTTCACTAAGCAGACTTAACATCAACAATTTATAACGATTTCTTCATATCAAGTATTCGAGTGATCTATGCTGAATTAGGGAATGAAAATACGTCAGAATCCATTCATCGGAATGTTTAGTACCTACTAACACCTACCTACCAGCACTTATCAACAGTGTTATTTTTGGGGAGCTGGATTATTATTGGCAATGGATAAAGAAATTAAAATATGGTTCTTACAATTTGAAGAAAAAGACTGATAGATGTGAATGACAACAAAATAATTGGCACTTATAGTCTACACAAATGACGTGCAACAAACTTTTTTTGACAGTTTTTTTTTATATTTTCATCATTTCAAAACAAACTATCCATTCTATAAAGAGAAGCAAATTCTAAAATTGAGACGTTGCTGACAGTATCTATTGAGGCAATAACGAATGAAAAACTCACCATTCTTGTATAGTATCCAAATTGCTATTGAATGTAGCCCCATTTCCTGCCAACTGCTGTTCTCTCTTCCATCTGGTCAATTCCTCATCCAAAACGTGTGTTTGCAGTTGCGACAACAGTTGGTGAGTTTCCTGCAGTTTCTCGCCCAAGGCCATTCGCAATTGCATCAGCCCTGCCACCTTCTGGTTCAGCAGCTGTTCCTGTTTCTCCTTTTGTCGCTGCAACTGCTGAATGTTGGCTGGAGCTTGAGCGTTAGGCTGCGTCGATAACTGTTGTAAATGTGCTGCAAATGTTTCGATGCCAGTGAGTTATTGATAACTGTAAGGTGAATTATTTCACAAATACTTTATATTCACCAACATCTTAAATGGGATAGACATTCAACTAAGTTTTATACCCTGCATGGAATTTCAAGACAAAACTATTTCCAGTATCTACAAAGCCATTGTTGATTCCTTGAATAGATATTGATTGGTTGTTTATTCACAAATTCACTTGCGACAATTGAATATTACACAAAACTATATTCAAAAAGTAACATTTTCAAAAAGATCGAGTAATATTATTAAATACTATTATAACGATATCACTAAGCCATGAATATAGTAGTAGGAACAAAATCGATAAACCAATGACTATACCTCAGAGTAATACTAAAATAAATCAAATACTGTCTACAAGTTATTTGAGGAGGTGGTACATTAATTTTTTTGTGGATTGATTAGTGACTATTTGACTAAGTTGAATGGACATGGCTTCTTCAGCCTAATTAATGAAGCAACAAGAATACAGGTTATCAACTTGAATAGATCATATGTTTATTGAATGTAAAAGTGTAATTGTGCTGATAAAATTAGAACAGTTAGGTAATATAGAAGATATGTACTGGAAGTACTGAATAAATTTGTTATTTTTATCATTATCAATTTACATTTGAATCATATATATTATTCTATTATTCTTACTATTTAGCTAATTCTCAAAAATATCGTTTGTTTTTCAACATAATCTTCATTTTAATTGAAACTAAATGAGAAGACTGCTTTTTATGCATATTGCATAGCAGGTCATTTATATTCTCATGTTCACATTATTTAGTTTTCTACCAATATCTGTCAAATAGCTAAGTTTGTTCCTATTATTGTTCAGTATTTTTTGGTAAGTAAGCCTTTTCTTAGTTTCAATTACAAAGAATAATTATCTTTGCTTTTTAAATGCAGACAAATTTTCATCACCAAGCAATTTTTCATTTCCACCAACCCAATAATCAATAATATCCTTGCAATAATATAGATTGAATAATTATTTTACTACTGGAGTGGGGATAAACCTGTTAGTAAGTGCTTACATAATTATCATTTCTTAAATAATTGATAATTCCAACTAGGAGATAGGTGCATCTATAATAGATTTGGCTTGCGTACAGATACTGTTTGATGAAACTACTGGGGGTGATTTATATCATCACAGAATAATTCTGAGGCAAACAAATCAATCCAGATATCTACCTTTTAATGAAATCCAAATATAGGTACATATGTACATGGTTGAAACTCAATAAGACATTCCCATAACCACCTATTGATTTTCAGTATTTATAATCAATTCATGATCTTTGGATTCTTATGATAATAAGTGAAATAATATATATATGACTATGTTATCTTGAATGGCACTTTGTTTACAAAATTCTATGAAGAGGTATTTTGTGAATTTTCAAAGCATTAAAATAATTTATACAAATATTTATAAGAATTGACATAAATCAACTTCATTCTTCAGCATTACTTTTGAAGGTTCTCAAAAGAGATAATGATCATAATTTTCTATATGCAGTTATATTATGAATTCAAATTACCAAGACAATCATCTAAGTCATTGAACAACAAAACGACAAAGAACAACAACAACAACAACAAAGCAACAACAAACTTTTATTAAAGAAGGTCAGTTTGAACCAAGTGAAAAATTTTCATTTGAAAAAAAGTGAAGTACCCACCTGATAGTTTTGTGCATTCATGATACAAGAGAGCAAAAGACTCTAACTCTTGCTCCATTTTTCTCAAGTCCTCAGCAGTATTCTAGAAATGATAATAAGATTGTGAAGCAATTATTTAGAAACAGGTATTCATTATAAATATTACCTGTGTTCTGCTTCGTAAAATGCTGACTTTCTGCAACACTTCAGCTCCTGAATTAGACAGCATTAAACTTGGAAGACCAGTAATATTCTCACCGCCTGCAGCTTGAACTAGTCTCAACTCTGCAGCTAGACAATTCCGAATGTGGTTAAAAAGTTGTATTGGACTGGAGCTACAACAGACATTGTTAATTTTCATATGGAATTCTTGAACTCTTAAAAAATAGATATTATATTTTGAGAGAAACATATGTTTGAAATGTCTTCCTAATTCACACCTGTATCTTTGCCGAAACAGTTTTGCAGCTTCAGCGAGTTTAAGTTTAGTTAGAAAATACTCAGCATCAGTAACAACTGCAGCTTTGTTTTCTATTTCTTGAATCAAAGAATTCACCAATCCTGCAATATACTGTTCATGTTGGGGATTGTCTAGCTGTGGTTCAAGATCCCTGAAAATACAAAATATGAAGAAAATCGCATCTGAAAACTGTTCCAGTTTGTCACAAATATTAACTGTCAAGTAACGAAGTTGTCACTACTTCCGGAATAATATTCTAAAAATAATCTATTCTAATAATCCACCATTGTCATTTATCCTTTGATACAAAATTTCAAAATTCTATTCTGAACGTGTGAAGGAAGCTTTCCTCAAATATCCCTGTATATAATTTACAACCACAGAAATGAATATCATTTTTGAAATGTATTGTATAGGTAGGGCTTCAAATTGAATAAATATTCCACAGAATATTCATGTTCAACAAGTTTAAATATCTGATAATAGTGATATATGTTCAGATATGTTAGATAGCTCTCTACAGGGTTAATCACATAAGAATACAGAGATTCATTCAGTTGGTTGTCACCACCATATAAAATGTAAATGGAGTGAAATTAAAAAAAATAATAAAAATAGAGAATGAAAATACCTTTGAATTATTGGGCACCTGGGGTGATTTCGGCGAGGACCGATACGTGATATAGGTATGCACATGTGTATGTGTTTGAGTCCAAACATTACTTTCGAGTCTTGTGCCAATTCAAGTATTATTATATTTGCATACACAAAACTTTACATGTTACTCCATAAATGTAAATCAATATCCAATCAACTGTCGTGGTAGGTATTCGGTCGGTGAACTTCAAATGTACTCACGAAATAAAAAATATCTTAACGTTGCCAAACGCGTTGGAAAAGCCAGCATAGACACAACTGTTTTAAATTTTTTCAGGTAGATGTTTGGTCAATGAACTTTTTCAGTGTAACAAAGAAATTATTTGAATTTGATCATTTTTGCGACATATAATCTTCCATAGAGAAACTACTAATCAACAAATCACGAGAATAATACTTCGAAGTTCAATTTATAACAACGATCAGCGCCAAATTTCCAATGGAACTAGTGGTCGTCGCCTCAATTGAGCATCGACACAATAAACTGCAAACAACTTGCGTCAGCTCTTTTCTTTGGGAAATTTCATCATTCAAACAATGTATACACATCCGAAAATATTAGTAATAAACAAGAATAATTATAGGATATTGAATAAAGTGACATATTCCACCACTATGGATAGAACCTATAATATGTACTTATTTTCAAGAAGTGGAGATATTTCTCGATTATCTGATATCCAGGTAAATTTGCTCTTGGTATTGATTGCATGATCAGATTTTCCTTCAAACTGATACTTAGACCCTGCATCTTGTTGTTTTTTATCAACACCAGGATATCATGCAAAAGGGAGTGAAGCAGTTTGTATTTCAAAAGAGAAAGTGGTTTTGCTGCTTACAGGTTTCACTTTGAAAAATATCTAGAAATTTACTCAAAATGCTGCTTTGGTTGTGTATTCAAATACCTATTTGTATAAATGATTATTATTATTATTATCTTCATCACTTCATTCTCTGGAACAAAATGTGAAAAAAAATAGATGACAGCTATCACATAATATCTAGAAGGCTATTTACTAACTTCTCAAAATGAATACTGAAGTTCTAAATGAATATTTTTTGCAGCCCTTGGTTTCAATTCAAAAAATCTTCTGTGGACATAAAATGGGCAATGTGAGTCTCAAGCCTATAGTAGTAAGGAGTTGAATGCTTGCAATAAACCCTATGTGAATCAGTTTTGGTTGGTGTATAGATTCAGCTGAAGGTTTATATGCGAGACATGTAAATGTATCAACCTTCATAGACATTCAAATATTTTCATAGACTGGTTCTCCTATATTCTCAAACCTTGGTTTATTTAGATCTATAAACCCACCATTAAGCCTAGAACTTAGGTCAATTCAAACACAAACTACCATAGTTATAATTTGAAACTTTACCTGAAATTACAATAAAAATTTGTGATAGGAGTTCATGCACAACTTGAAAATATTCATAATATTCATAATAACAAATTCTTTGCTCAGGTGGACAGTTTTGATTTCAGAACCTCAATTTCCTCATATTTTCAACCATGAAGGTCTTATATTAAATTAAACAGTTGAGTTGAGACTAAGTTAGGCAGTGAATTAATTCACCATTTAATAATACTAATTTTGCTCACCAAAACTTTTCCTCTATGTATTGGGCAAGATAATGCCTGACTTCAATAGGAAAATGATCTCCATAGATTTGTTGTAGGCTCCCAGGAGGGAGTTGTTGCACTTTGGCCCACAGCGACATTTTCTTGTCCTGTAGGATGAATTAAAATCAGACCACATTTTCAAAATATTGTCTATTGCGAAGAATCCTATACTATATTTATGCGGTTTACCTAAAAATATATTTTTATAAAACTTTCAACATGCGAAATTTCATTCCAAGGTCGTCTGCATTGAACATTTCATATTTATCAAAAAGTATCTTGTTTGCACAAGTCACGTCCGAAATAAACAATACAAAAAATGCACTCTCACAGTTTGAAATAAAAATTACTGAAGTCAAAGAATGGACTTGGGATAATCCAAAAAAAATCCCAGCATTGAATATTACATTGATAAATTGTTACCTCACGCAACACAAACACAACAACCAGCCATTTTCTTCTAATGCCGACACACTGTTGCCAGTTGCCACTTGCCACGTTGTCAATATAAAAGCAAACATGAAACCACTGTACTCTATAAGAGAGAAATATCTTACATGGTCTAAATCCATGATACTATAACTGTATCATGGTCTAAATCCATCTATGCTGTGGTATAACCAAGGTGGATATAGGATGAAACAACTCTTCAGGAAGGTAATCCTCGGTGATCAACCGACGAGGGCGCTGTTTTTCTAACAAAGTGGTCAACTTGTGGATTGGTTTGTTCTAAATTCTGCTGAATCTTCCATGACATATCGCTTTCATCAAGAGTTGTGCCGTTTCCTAGATTGTTAGTGTTTTGTTCCTATTTTCCCAATATTTGTTCCTTCGTTGAACAACTTATTTTCAAAGGGATGTTGCTGCTTTGAATCATCATTTATTCTGTTTTGTTTGTCTGTGAGTTTTTATAAACTATATTCACGTTGCGTTAACTTTCATTCATTCTGTTCTGTGTGTGTGTTTCTATGAACATGTTCACCTATAAAAAATATATTGAACTATTTTTTGACTTCGAACACGACGATTTCTAAATCCCTTCTGATTCTAGATTCTTGAAAGTTCATCCAAGACGAGAAAAAAGTCAGTTGCCAAAAGCGCCAATTTCAACTTGAATTGGTTTGTTTATATCAACTCGCACTCCAGAAGATATTTAAAAGATGCCTACCAGATGTCCTTTTCGCATCGTCACCGTGAAGACCGGTAAAACTACAGTAGCATAGAATAGCTGTTTAAACTATATATAGTATATATGGTATGGTTAATCTATGGTAAAAATATACTTTTTGACAGCAGCTTCTGTATAATCACTTATATATATATATATATATATATATATATATATATATATACATAAGATAATCAATTAAAAAAAAATACATATGAAAATTTGGACATATGAGATAAAACTGATAAAATTATAAAATTTGGTCATGTGAAGCAAAACGTAAAGATGTCGATACGATCGTCGATCCTGTAAAATTAAATTCACTTTTACCAGATGAACAGATCTGGTACAGATTTTTCGGCAGAAATAATGACATGAAACCGAAACCATGGAATAATTGTTTACAAGTAGTTCAGTTTATATACAGGGTGTGACATAAGTACATTACAATATTCAAGTGACGTATTCCTGAGACAATTTCAAAAAGAAAAGTCTATATAAACTTGTGTCCGGAAGTGCTCCGTTTAGTGTAGCTCCTAATTCCTCACGTCAAAAAGACACCAGGTACCAAATTTCGTGCAAATAATTTATTTTTTGCGAAAGTTATGTTTAGAAAGCGAACAAAAAAAATTGAATTTCAACAACCTGTATCACCGAAACGAAACATTTCCGGACCCAAATTTATATATATTTTTCTTCTTAAAATTGAAGCATCTCAGGTACAAGGTTCATTATATTTATATTACTATTCCAATACTTATATTGTATGTATTTGAGTAAGAATCTTTTTGGTGTAAATACTTTCTGTAATTTCTCAGGTATTCATAATAATATGGATAATTATGTATTGATTATGGATAGTAGTTGAATTGGAAAATTGTATTTCTTAAACACGATACTTCAAATTGATATATTCATTTACTGTTATTATTTCAATATTATGATTTTCAGGTCATCTCACACGTGTAATTAATAGAAAGTGAACCAAATAACATTTTTTTTTTCAGTTCATATTCTCAAAAATAATATATCCAATAATATCCAAACCGCGAGAAGCGCTTAAACTCAGTTTCAGACGTCAATATTGTGTATATCTAACTATAGTTCATCGATGATGGAATATTTTCTATATTTCTTATTTCCACCATGAATTGGCTGAGATACTTGGCGAAAAAACCAGATACATGGATAAAATAGAATCGCCTAGCGTGCTCAGCCTACTTCATTAACGTGATAAGGGACCGGAAATCGGATGTTTGAATTTTCATCTTTTCTGTAATCACTTTTGAACTTGGTATGAAAGGTACAATAAATCGCTTGCAATTTCACTCAGTATCAAAATGTCTTGGTCATCACAAATATAAGTCAGTTTTGTCTTTGGGTGAATGAAGATATCAGAGAAGTCTCAAACAGCTACTCGCTAAAGCTCGTACGATACGTAGTTCTTTTATTAATTTTGATGTGATATTTCGAAAATACTTGCTTTCATTTCAAGTTTCACTCAATCCGTGTTTCCTGTTTCTTCTCAAGAAAAAACCTATGAAAAATCTCTCTTGAAAAAATTTTAATCGATTCAGGAGTACAACTTTATATCAACGCATTTGCTCTCCTGTATCTTTCCGAGCGTTCCATCTGTATAATGACCTGTAGAAGGGTTGTACGATCGGTACCTACTAGACTTATGACTCTGTAATCTTCTAGTTTGTGCAGTAAAATCGTCATCGGAAAATTTACAGTTCCCTTGGCTACACATTCTCCTGTTTAAAAAAACAGGAGTTTCTGGCATAGCCAACTGAAAAAATTTAGTTAAACTGTAAACCAGGGAAATAAAAACCTATATATACTAACTCTATTCAAGGGATGAGGATGGGGAAGATCGTAATCATGTTGCATAGTCGTTAAATAATCTTGAGCATGAGGCGAAGAGCAAATTTTCTGTATACAGACATTATCTGGACATCTGAAAATAAGAAACAATTCATGAGTTGCGTAAAGTTCACGTTAAATACAGTTAACTACTCAATGGATGTGTAAACATTCACTAATGATGAATGTCGATTCATATCGGGAGCTTTTCTTCGACTATTTATTTGTTGCAACATATCCTCGGTTGTGGTTTTCCAGCTCATATCAAAGTTATTACCCAAACGGTTATAATGAGAGTAATGGAGGTTGAAACCATCCGGACAAAGGGGGTTGATATCCATAGGGCGTGATTCTTGTTCCTTTTCCCATCCTGTAACTTTCACAATAGGGCTGTAATTTTTCTTACAATACAAAGTTGTTGGTCTTCGGATATCCATAGCATTGTGCTTCAATTTTTCCAACTGGAACAATTAGAAATTCATTTTGAAAATATTCTCAGATCAAAACTTGATCATTTACTATAAATGGCGGCATGACAAGTATGATTCTGATCTCCGAATAACGATCTTATACTTGAATATTCTCAACTTTTGTTGAACAAAAGCGTTACTTCATTCAGAGTGAATTTAAAACTGACAAACTTCACTCAATCCATAATTTATTTCGGAAATGTCAATTGAATATATTACATAACTGAGGTTTGATTTCATATTGATCTAGTGCTTCGAAAAAAATGATCAGTTAACAGTTCATAGGTCAAAATAGGAAGAAACCATATCATAATGAAAAGCAGGAAAAATAATTGAACGCCCATTAATATCATTCTGAAGGGAATTGTCACGATGAGAAAGAATAAATAAATCGGTAACAAGAAGATTTGCAAAACTGATGAAAGGTAATAACAAATCAAATATATTAGTTTCAACAGATATCCTGCGGGCCGTTTCAGCAATGCGACGCCTCTGTCGATAAAAATCTTCAAAATATAGGCCAAAATGCTCAGGACGTGACCTATCGATCCATCTGAAAGAGAATGCATTATAAAATTTCAATAAATATAGTGACAATATGTTACAAATATGATTATCCATACTTACTAGGCATTGGAAAATTCAGATAATTCCATTATCTTTATCAGAAGATTGAAATTATTAAGGTAACTTGGTGATCAAATACTGATTAGTATCACATCAAATTTGAAGAATAATTGGATCTAAAAATAAAGGCAATGAGAAACGCGAAAAAATATATTTTGACATTCTCAATGTGAAATGGTAATTGAAGTGTCATTTTTTTCAACTTATTCATATATTAATCTTATATAAAAAAATCACTAATGATGGTTATAATAAGAGAAATTATAATTTCAATTGAACAGATTTCTTATAGCATCACTGTGATTATGAGCTGGATTCAATAACATGTATTCTATTTTCCACTTCGATATCGATATCGGGAGATCAGCCTTATATTTGGCATGAATTTTATTTCAGAATCATACAAAATAAGTAACACACATGTATAATAAAGAATAAAATTCTCAACAATCAAAAGTTTCCACAAAATTTACTATATGTTCTAGTATAATAAGGGATTTCAAAAACAACATCAGGTATGGTATTATCTAATAGTCACTCAATATCACCAGTTATTCAATGCAAATCACTTGCCTTTTCCATTTCATTAAAAGAGTACGTAAAAAATCTTTGATGCTATCATATGTTGCATAACTAATACCAACTGCTATAGGTCCCTTGATCCAATTCATGGAAAGTCCTTTGTATAAACCCCTCGTTATGCCTTCAGTACTAATAAAAAAAATCTATTTAGTTTTTCAACAACTCGAGCACTATTCCGTACCTATATACATAACGAAGTGTGAAGAAGATACTTGGATATTTCCCTGAAGTATCAGTTTGCATTCTTCTACGCACAATATCTAGAGGGTAACTACTAGATTGTCCTAACATTCCAGCTACAGCACCAAATAATAGGGATGCTACAGGGGGAGTGCTGTCATCATGAAAATGTTCTAAAAAGAATTGTGGAAAAATATTTGAGATTAGGATTTCCAAAAAAAGATTACAATTAATTAGAATCTTCTTGGAACAGCAAAATTTACAGTCAGTTGAGATGGAAAGAGTTCTTTATACTGAAACATCATTTAATAATTGTGCTGAAAAGAATACCATTGAAAAAATGATCTATTTTTTCTGCTTTTTGCTAACTGAATCGTTATCTTCAACCAAGAAAAAAAAACGGAAAACAAAAATAATTTTTGATCCCATGGCTAGTCTCATGAGATGTGAATCTTAAAATAAGATTTATAAATTTATCACCTCTGTATAACCTCTTCAATGAGTCATAAGTGAAAAATGAGACTCCAGCGTATGGCACTACACCTATGATTGTAGGTATATATCCTTTATAAAACCTCAATACCCCTTCTGACTGGTATAACTTGCAGAAAACCTAGAACAAAATTGATATTTTCCATAAACAAAAGATACCTACTTATTAAAAGATTGAATCAACAGATCAAGAAAATATTAGTTGATACCTGATTTATTCATCATTACCCTAAATAATTCATAGATATGCAACAAATTTTTCATTTGATAAGATGGGATATGAATTCCTTTCACAATAGCCAAAAAGTTTGAGATTGTAGTCTGAATAAATTCTTGTTTTTTCAGATTATTTTTTTATAAATATTCTGGATTGAAGTAGTGATGTTACAGTTCAAAAATCAATGAAATAATTAGGTCCATGGAACCACAGTTGGTAGAAAAAATAATCCTTATAATGAGTACATACATCTCTCAATGTTGCATATTCATGTTTAGGGGTAACTGCCATCCTGGCCCTGGCAAGATCAAGGGGGTAGGTAATTGACTGGGAGGTCACCCCAGCAAGTGAACCTGCCAAGAATAAATTCCCAGGAGATTTTCTACAAACAAAAAAATTTGTATTACCTATCTTGTATTTGTATTAGAAATCTAGATAAACTAGATATCCCTTGAGATATCCATATGCGATTTTTCCAAACACGTATACACAAAGGAAGCATAAAATATTCTGAATTTTGAAGTCTCTCTTGTTTCTGTGATCAAATTTCATTCCTAATTTTCACCTACGCTTGCATTTGGTCTACCCTCAACACTTTTTTCCACTGTTCGTAAGCAGTGAACTGTATTGCAGCATGAGGCACAATTCGAGCCATTGTAGCACTGTTTCCTCTCCATAATGCAAAAAATCCTTCAGTTCTTAGAGTTTTTACTAAAAACTTGAAGGCTTTTTTAGTTGAGTATGATTTATTCCTGCAAATACATTCAAAATTGTTATCCAATGCTATGAACTGATAATTACAATTTTTAACTCTGATTCTCTCAGGGATGTTTCTTTTTCAAAATCAGATACAGGAATTGAATGAATAGTTTTCAAAAAAACTCACCCTATTTGAAAATTGATTTTTGTTCTGTCAAGAGGAGCAATTGTTGTTTTGGCAAGAGCGCCTGCTATTGCACCAGCAGTCAGACTGGTTAGAACAATTTGGGTATTATTCAAATTCTTCCTGTCATCATCAGGATTAGATCTTTCCATATTGGAAGACTAGAATCTTAAGGCATCATCTTATTGCTCTGAAATGAATAATTATTTACTTAACAATTCTCAGAATGATACAATATCATTACTTGCCCAAAAGCCAATTGAAGCACTGTAATAAATGAGAAGCTAATTTGTCCAAAGTTCAGAGAGATTCGATTTTTTTCCATGCAATGATAAGAAACTAAACGCGAGATTTAACATTTCAGAAATCTGTAATGAGAAATAATATTTTCCTATTATACACACACAACTATATTTATCATTCAATACTTCAACTCATATCAAATCAGCACCTATTACCCAACAATAAATGAATGTAAACAAACTTATAAACAAATCCTTTCATATGCTGCATTTTATGCTGGTGAAGCTGTACTTTATTATACCCCACCTGTTTTATTACCTGTTCAGCTCAGGTGAATATAACAGGATAATCTCTCTCATCTTGTTGTCTCTATCTAAACAATTTATTTATCATCAGCCCTAGTTTAGATGGATACTTGATCAAATAGTGTCATCATAATTAAGGTGTTGTGACGTGGTTATATTAAAAATTTTATTCCACTATTTAGTATGGTGAGTTATAATATTTTCTATTGGAAGATTATTCATATTGCAAATTCATTCTGCTTCCAGGCCCGTTATTTTAAGGAGAAAGACATAGATGGTGAGTTGATAGAAACAGATTCTTACATATGGCATTTATATTATACTGATAGAGATAGATTTTGACATAGATCATATATAAGTACTGAATCCATCAATTATTGAATTGAACTTGGAGAAGTTTTTGGAAAGAATCAATCAAAGTTCAGAGTTCATTTTTCTTTCTGTACATTAATCCCACTTCAAAATCATATCATGTCTCATCATAAGTTTGATATTCTCAACGAATGCCCAACATCATTTTTTACTGACATATATACTTCTTTTCAGAATTCAGGGAATGCTTCTATTTGTTTGCAAGAGAAGGATCCATCAAATCCTTAGATGAGCTGAGTGTCATTATGAGGAGTCTAGGACTCTCGCCAACAACATCAGAAATGATAGGATATTTGAAACAAAAGGTAAGTATATTTATCGAGATATTTATCATTGTATCCTCACTACACATATACCTACTATGAAATATACCAATCTGAAAAGCATATCATAAAGAAGCAGAGCACTGGCATATTCAATTTTCAACTTCTCCTCAGGATTTTCTCATGAATAAACATATCCAGGTTTACATCAAATAAGTTCATGAAAATAAGAATTCACACATGAAGGACTAATCATCAATGATGTGAACTTCAGTATTTTCAATATGAATAATTGAAAGAACATTTTCATAACCCTTACTAAACACCTCTTCTAATGTAAACTCATTTATATATAATATAGTAAAGAAATAAATACAGAAAAGGCAATTAAGGGAATGGCAATGCATTTATCCATCTGATAAGGCAAAGTGGACCTTGGACATGTTAATGATGTAACTAATATGTATGACTTTACCTCGAACTTCATTGATTGCAGGGTGGCAAGATGACATTTCCAGAATTCCTAGAAGTTATGCACATTCACTCAAGACTTGAGAACATCCCCAAAGAAGTTGTTGATGCTTTCAAAGCCGGTGATACAGAGGGAAAAGGAGTAATTTCTGCTAGAAATCTCCGACAATTGCTTCAAAACTGGGGAGAATGTCTATCAGCAAAAGAAATAGATAGAATATTCAGAGAGGCGAATGTTAATAACAATAGCACAGTCAGATACGAAGACTTTGTAAAAATTGCATGTGCACCTGTACCAGATTATTACTGAATATGTTTCATTTAAAAAGTTTTTGAGCACAATTTCATAAAAATGTGTTTTAAAATAACTCTTACCAGGCCTTATCTCCTTATCTGGGAAATACATCTCATAAAAAAAGTTGCTTTGGTTTACTGTGATTAATTACATTACACATAGATATTTCAATTTTATAAATAGATATATGAACAATTCTTGGAAAATAAATAGAAATATAATCTGATAATCACTAATCATTTGAAACTATAAAAACAGAAGACACTGAAAATTCCATGATCTATGACTGAAAAGTGAAAACAGAAGAATGGTAATCACTGTGACGGAAGTCTGGAAATAGGCAACCCGCAGTTGAAAATCTTTTCATAACCCTCTTCTGTGCTTCTGAGCTGTCTGTCTCTCTCTCTCTCTCTCTATCAATATTGTTATATTAACTTCTCTAAAGGTATTATTATTCGGTATTAGATGGAGAGAAGACCTGTGTAGTCACTGGTGGTTTTGTCATAGAATAATTGTTTACGGTAAAGTATATATATATATACTCTTTGCCTTAACGTGTTTGTGGAAATCCGATTTGGACTTATGGAGAAACTCGATGAACGTGAAGCATGGATTAAAAGATTGTGTAGATATTTCAACAGGTGAACATATTTCATTCTTTCGAAAATTGTGTCTAACGATGAGAGAAACACTGGAAAACTAACACTATATAGGTAACAAGATGAGAGGCTCAGCAGAATTCAGATAACTGATGAAACAGAATATCGAAAATCACACATAAACGTCAAAATAAACATGAACAAACCACTCCACAAATCGGCCATTTTGTTGGAAAAACAGAGCCCTCATCGGGCGATCAATAGGAATATGATGACTATGGTCTAGTGTCGCTGTATCCGTGTTCGAATTTTAAAGCCTATGCTTAATTTTGGACAAGAGCTAAAGAGTGAAGAAGAAATCAAGAAATTAACCTGTCTCAAAGACGCGTAATCTTTTCTGGTGTTTGCCGTTTGCTTTGGGATTCTTTCCGATTTTTTTCTCGTCATTCTAAAATAAGTAACTTAAAAATGTCTACTGCTATGCCAATAAACCCTAAACCTTTCCTGAACAGCCTGACAGGTAAAGCTGTATTGGTGAAATTGAAATGGGGCCATGAATATAAGGGTTATTTAGTATCTGTTGATGGATACATGAACTTGCAGCTAGCAAATACCGAAGAATATATCGATGGAAATTCTACAGGTACAATTTCATTCATTATTATATCATTTTTTTTCAATTCAAAATCATTTATGTATCATGTACTCATTGCAACTATTTCAGGTAATTTAGGCGAAGTCCTTGTGAGGTGCAACAATATCTTATTCATCAGGGGTGCTGAAGAGGAAGATGAAGAAGGTGAAATGAGGGATTAGGATGAGAAGAAGTCTATTTTCTCTGAACTGTTCAATCCACTGTTTGCAGTGAAAGTGATAACCAATTCAGAAAATTATTACTCTGAACATTTCATTCCAAACTTTGAAGATTTATAACTTCAAATGGATATTCGATTGACCTCAGAATCCTCACATTAGTATGAGGTTTCTGATTGACCTATTTTATATCTTGAATAAATAGTCCATCACTCACATCTTATGTATAATTTTTTGTTGTATAATTTTTGAGAATCAAGTTTAGTTTGGTTTTATATTTCGAAACATGAATTCGAGCATAAATTGAGTTTTTGTTAGTCCAAATTGAACACACATTCAAAGGTACCTACCTATTTCAACATTATATATTATTGTGAGAAAGAATTTGAATGAATGTATAATCATGAACTTGTGATGACCATATTCAAAAATCTAATGTTAACTATTCCATTTGAATTAAATTAGCATTGAAATTACCAATATAAACTTGAAAGCTGACCAAGCCAAGAAGTTGCGAGGTAAACCATGGTCAAAATTGTTTACACCAATGTCAATTTTACAAGGACTTCCAAATAATTTCAAGGAATTTCAGGGAATTCTGAAGGAATCCAATGAATTTTATTTCTTGACTACAATTCTACTACATTTCACCCAAGGAATTGTCGGAAGTATGTACACCAAACTTCAGTTTTACAAAGAATTCCAAGGAACTCCAGGGATTTCTGATGAAATCTGATTGATACCAGTTCTCTACAATTCTTTGGCAGTTCACTCAAAGAATTCCAAGAAATATCTAAAGATCTCGAGGGACTCCAGGTAAATGAAGTTGTTATCACAACAGAATTCCATCATGGTTTACCTACCCCTCGTTGAAAGTTGTACTTATCAATTGAAGGTTGAACTATTGTCCTAAATGAAAAATCTACTGGGCTGTGACTCTTATACATCCCAGCCGAATAGTTTTTTTATTCAGAAGGACAATGGTTGAACAACTTGATTTCATCCTTTCAGAACTATCAGAAGTTGACATGATGACATATGTTTTCAATCTAGAGTTTGGAAAGCCTTACATTCTGTGTGCTCATCTGTGCAGTGGAATTTTGGAGTTCAGATTTGAAATAATTTTTAATTGATCAAACAATTTGAGGCAATATGGAATAAGTTCTTAGATTCATTGAGACATCAAAAAACATCTACAGTAAGAGATATTATATAGTATATAGTTATATCACAGTTTTTTTATCACTATTGCTACCAACTACCAAGGCAATCCTCAGAAGCCCCCAAAGGGCTTATGTCAGTTGAGGAGACAAGGAACTACAACTAATACAAGTGGAAACCAAACCACTGTAGCATTTGGGCTAGTTTTATGTGGAACTTAATGATATACATTGCACACAGTGGTTGAAATTTAACGGAGATAATAATATTACTTCTTGTTCAGATGATATAGATAGAACTTGGCACCCACTTCTGAAAACTGAATATGCAAATGGAAAATTCAATATCAATTAATAAAAAAACACCTTGTAACCAGAATTCTTCTGTCTGCCAAATTGTACTTTTCAGTGTCAAAACCAACTGAACATTGAAAAATTTTGCAAAGGAAAGTGTTCTAATTTGCGTTGAGAACGGGAACAGATTCGTTCCCGAAACGTCCACTGAGATAAATAGAAGTTTCATTCCTATTGAATATATTTATATTTCCAAATTTTTTTCAAAAAACATGGTGTCAATGATAAATAGAGAATTTTTCTTTTAGGTATCTAAAGGTTTAATTCCAAGTGCAGTGACATTATGGGCCAAATCACAAAATTTGTCCTTAATACAAATATATTGCAATAATTTTTAATAACTTCTACTCCTTTTTTTAGAAACGAGGAGAGAAAATCCCACAAAAAGCTGAAAAATCTTAGTACTGAATTCGGAAAAACCTAAATTCCATAAAACCATTTTATTTGTGTGAATTTATCGAAATGAATGACACTTTGTCATGGCCACTCTTCCTTCTCTACAAGATCCAATGTTTCTTCTTCCAGAAACCACCATTACCTTATTTTCTGTCTATTAAGGACCTGGCTATTCGATTGAATGTTTTGTTACTTATTTGGACACCTCAAAAATTATGACCCATGAAAAGTCTGTTTCTGAACATTTTCCATGGCAAAAATCGGCAGTTTCTGTATTTTCAGAATAGTTGATAATAATAAGACACCTTTTTTTGAAAAAGAAGATTACCTATTTATTCAACTTTTTTAATTTCAATTACTGGCATGATTTTGATAAAACCTTTTCTCCTACCGTACCTAATTATTAGGAAACAGAGCTTGTTTCAAAATGGGAACTTAATTTTTCGTCGAAATTGAAATAATAAATCCGTAGGTCCGTATTGAAAACAAATAAGTTGATAATTTCTGGCAGACGAAATATGGAATTTTGAATTAGAAAACGTCATCTTGTACGGAATTAGATGTGAAATTTTTCATGAAATTTAGGTAATTCGAGAATTGCAAAATATTCATTGATCCATATTGGAACAAAATTCACCAGCACTTATTTTCGTTTTCTGAATATCCAAGGATAGGAGGTGGTTTTTTCATTTTGATATCCATCAAAATTTATTATCGCATATGTGGAGGTATATTTTCACCTATTGATAAGCATGAAATTTTGCTACTTGATCCTACTACTAATAGGTACTCAATTATAATACTTATTTTTCAGTATTAAGGTAGGTACATGTTTTTCACGAACCCAATAATGTGAGTATAGAATTTGAATAACCCCTGTATACTCGCATACCCACTCTCAAATACTCGAGTATTATTCTCGTCAGGAGGTGAAGAAAATCTGTCTAGTTCGCCAAATTACCTACCTCAATATGAATGCGTGAGATTTTTCTTTATTTGGATTCAGCAAGTTCCATTCATTGAAGAATTATTATTATTGATTATTGGTTCGTTCTTATCAAAGTTCTTGCATGATTATGTAACATCTTTGCAGATAAAATTGATACAATGTGTTCAATCCAAAAATTTGCGCGTGGCGTTAATCAAATCAATTTAGATTGATTACAAAAGAAATAATATATGAAGTGTATCATATTCATTCAGTATTATTGCAGTGACCTTCAATGGGGAACCCATAGACTACCAAGAACTATCAATTGTACGCAGTAAATATTGAATATCACACTTATCACAAATTATACAGGGAGCACCAAAGGGAGTATTGAAAAGTAAGCTGAGTACGTTGTATATGCATTGACAGCTCATGCCCTTTGAACCTGGTTCGGCCAGTGTGTAGATGTTGTTTTAGTTTTCTGTTTTTATTTTCAGTGCAAATAAGAAATGCGGACGTGTTACGTGTATGGTCGGCACGTAGAGAGTACGTAAAATCAAAAAAATGTATTTGGTATCAGAAGCATTCAAATATTTAATCACTACTGCACTGCTGCATCAAACCACCGACTAATCCGTTCACTCGTTTCTCTAGACAAGCACTAGTAAAACTATCGTGGCATTCTGACGATGGGAAAACCAGATATCGTAGGGCCCTCATGACAGTATAGAAATTGACCTTACGAAGACCTCGAGGACTGCTGATACGTGATGTAGGTTTATATGACTCTACATATCTCTCTATTATATATCGCTATTACATATCTCTATATTCCGATAGGTTCGATGTTGATTGATTTTTCCTTTATACTTTAGAGATCACATCAATCTATGTAGTCAGTGTTTGGAAGGTTTTTCTTTGAATTTTTTTGAAATTTGTTGATCTCTATAGCTTCCTTCCAGTTGAAAGAAAATAGACCAAGTTCTCATGAATTACCTACGAAGAACTAGTGTTAGTTCTGGGGCACATATGCTCATGTCACATAAAATAAACCGAAAATTGGATTATTCATCAGCTTTTCACATACCCTGGCAACTTTCGGCATTGGACTACTTTTAGTTTTCGATTTACCGGTCTCGTTAACCCGTAAAATATTTTCTCTATAGTCCGGCTCTGATGTTGTCTCAAATAAGTCTGGGGGAGCATCTCAATTAATATTAACACATCTAATAGATTCGATAACAGTTCATATGTACACAATTTCTAGCTACTGACCACTGACCCCTATCAGAAAAAAACTCAACATCCTGAGTGATGTGATAGCCTCGCTCTTTAGATGCCGAAATACAAATCATACACGTGTGAAAGAGCAACCTTGGAAATATTTCCGTTTTTCATTGCTCTTTGGCGTTATGTTGTAATAGGTCATTGAAATTTAGTGTTCCAAGTAACACTAAATTTGATTACCTAATACCTATTAACCCAATTTTCATTCGTTTTAGTTATTTTTGAAATTGTAGCAGAAATATCTATCCAGACGGTTTTGAAAGTGAATCTTCTGAAGACACTCTGTATTAATTAGAGCATGTTGTGTTTTGAAAACGAACATATTCACATATAGGTGAGTTGCGTCTAATATCTTTCTTCTTCAGGAATCTTGCATTTCTCCCCTTTAAACTATATTGTACATCAGGGTGTCCCACGACGAACTGCCACGATTGATTTCTCAAAAATAGATTTTGAAATTTATTCAAAAGTTGGCAGATTGGTTAAGTCGATGGGTGCAATTTGTCTAAAATAGATTCACCTGGTGTGCGCACTCCTATTTTAAATAGGACACCCTATATATTATTTCATTTTCAGATCATACGCAAAATTCTAGGCACATTTCATATATTGAGTCTAACCATTTCGCAATATTCCAACAGTTGCAACAAAACTATCAATTTTTTCTTTATGAATGCCTTTCATTGTAGTAGGGGATCTAGTCAGAAAAATATTTTTTTTTTCAAATCGATCTCACCTTTTTTTGGAGTTTCATCTTATTGAGCATTAAGAATAAGTTTTCCTTATTTCAAATATGATTGATAAAATGATTGCTGAGTATGATTAAACCAAAAAATTATGTGGAAAATTTGGGAACAGTGACATTTAACTCATTGTATTTTAGGTTTATTGAAGGCTTTCGTATAGGAGGCATAATTATTGTATCAATTATGAATATATAAATTGATAGGGTATCCTTTTAATATCCCATTAATTATTGATTTGGTATGCTATTTTAAATTGGCAAGTTGTTATCAATTTCCGCTATGACTGAAACTGTCTCAAATATTTCAGCAGAACTACCCTCATCAACTTTACTAAATTGCCAAATTCAAAGTCAATTTCACCAGAGTTTGTACTCGGCAATATGTAGTGGGACATCCTGTACATACATATATATTTTAAGACTATTTAAATATTACGCAATTCATATATTCTTGTCTCCTAATGACTTTTCCAAAAGCCAGATTTACAAGTCTTCTATGGATGATCCTAGTTTGATATCATGGAAACAGAATTCTTATCGCTAGCAGTTCGTTTCTCAGTAATAATATCACAAGAGAATCAATTCGGCACGAGTGACTATGCCGATTGGAAAAAAAATCGGAAAAAGTTATGGAGAATTATTTTCAAATGTATCACAAGGTACATGGAGAAAATAATGCCATGAAAATATCAACCCCATCACAAAGCCTATCAAATTATTCAGTTTACACTAGAGAAAATGTGTCCTCGCCTGGAGTCCACATCCGAACCCCTAAATAGTTCCCGATGGTGCAAATTTCATTTCAATTTCGACTGCCTGTCAACGAGCAACAGGTCGTTAATTTTAAAGCGACAATAACGAGGAGCATAAAAATTCTTCCTGCGGGATCATGTCATTTCGATGTCATACGTCCCCTCGGTTGGGTGGGGAGTGGGAGGACGCCACCGTGAAAATGATCGTTGTCATTTCGGGAAGATTAGCTAATAAGTCAACATAGAGAATCGGGCATTCAGACTGACGTAATAATGATGGGGTACATTGTTCTCCCAGTGAATGAAGACATAGCGAGAAGGGGAGGGTTGAAAGGCACATATAGGCTATGCTGAGGTTTCAATAATTCCAATTGTGTACAGGGTCACTCATGTAGACGGTATTTGTTTTTCAAGTTTTTACCAACTCCATTATTCTATAGATAAAATACGGAAATGGATGAATTAGTCTGGATATTATTCATCTAGACATTATATATAATATAAATGATCTAGATGAAGTGATTAGGAGGATAGGAATATTCGAATGATCTTTCTATTTTACAAAATATCTAGAACGATGAAGTTTCAAAACACAATGAATTTCAATTTCTTTTATTGCTCCTGTACAAGACTCTGCCTCTTCTTTTTAATTATACTCCTCCTCAGCGAACTTACCGATAATCACAAAATTATGCACGATCAGTGATCAATAAATACAAGTAATTGAATCTGAAATCGGAAATAACATCGAGGAATGATCAGTGATTATCCAATCGAAGAGTACATTGTGACTTTTTGGACAAAATTCTCATGAAGCTCAACATTACAAGTAGCGAATCGTCACGCATTCATAGTATTTCAGGGTGAGTTAATGAACATTGAGTATTTGGGTATGCAAATATACAGGGTGTCCCAAAATTGCTGGGACACAGAGCTACCACATGTGAAGGAGAGCAAGTTGATTGGACCCAATTTATTTATGTGCCAAAAAAAAAACACATCTTTGTACGCTACGAATGAGTTTCAACAAATTTGATGAAATTTGACAATAGTATATTTCAGAGGATTGCTCTTCTTTTGGTAATCGAAGAAACCTAAAAGAAATTGTAGAAGTGGTAAAACCACCCTCACCCCCTGACATTTTTTTCAGATCCTTAGGGGTAGTAATACGGTTCTCAATTTTTTTGAGTTTGAAGATTGACAATTATCTTCATTTTATTACTGTTGTAAAAATTTCGTATACCGCATAGTTTCGAAGGAAAAAAATGTTCGCTCAAATAATGCTACCAGATATTCCTAGTTGTGATATAATACTCAGTTGGCAGTGGGAACAAGTAGATTACCAAAAGGAGAAGAATCCTCTGAAATACAATATTGTCAAAATTCATCAAATTTGTTTCACTTATTTCTGAACAGCGTACAAAATTGTGTTTTTTTATGTGAACTTCGACTCTTCTCACGGAGAAACGGTACATTTTGGCAAATGAATATTGAATCCAATCAACTTATTTTGACCTCTTTCACACATGGTAGCTCTGTGTCCCAGCAATTCTGGGACACCCTCTGTATATCATTATCTCAAGTTTCTTATGCAGTGTGAGCGTTTGTAAACGGTACGGTATAAGTACAACAGGCATTTGTAAAATATGCGAATATTTCCTGAATAACAGCTAAGATTTATTATTTTTATTGAACAAAGTAATAAAAACACTAATATCAATACTTGGTGTAGCTTTTTCACCTACTTTTTCACTTTTCATGCAACAACAATAGGTACAATTTTGTCAACAGTAAGCTGATCACTGCTGGTTACCTCTCTTTCGTTTGCTGTTTTCATTGGTTGGATTCCTCCGCCTTTCTCTAGGCGCGAACTAGGGTCTATTTGGAATTTGTTCAACATCATCCAATCACTTACCAATGGAATGATATATTCTGTTCTTTTTTGGATCTATTAGTACAGTAATAAGATGAACAGGTTAACACCATTTCGAACCAAGTTTTACGAACGTTAATTGACTTCATGAGCTGAACCGGCTGAACGAATTAGATATATTCACCAACTTTCTATATTCAAACAACAAGCAAAACTCAGTATCTTTCTTTTTCACACTGACTAAACAAAAGATTTTAAAGAACAATCTCACACTATCAACTCGATCCGAATGACAGTAATTGAAAATGTCGTATTTCTCAATACAATGGCATGACACATCAATATGTTTTGACAATGCCAACAGTCATGAGATTTTTCATCGCTACGTCTCTTTCTTATGCTCGTTTCAATTCCTCTTTCAATTACTTTCAAAATAATTTTGATTGAAAAATTGGCGGCCGAAATTTGCACTACACAACACTGCAGTCGTTCGCATTCGTCAGTTAACGTCAATATTTTTTTTTTCATCTGTTGACAACACGAAAACCTACTCGAAACCTTTTCGAGAAACATCGTGTTAGCCAGCGGTGGAATTTTGGGAAAGAAGGAAGGTGTTGGAATTTTCCTTGAAATTTTGGAGGTTGTAAGCATAGGGAAAGACTTCACTAGGCGGAGAATTCCACAACTTAGCCGTTCTATTGATGAATGACGCTTGGTATAGCGATGTTCGACAGGTCTCGAGCCTGACAGTGTAGGGGTGACCAGCCTGAGCTCGTCTAGTTTCTCCTACTAGGAATCGCACGTGGTGGCATAATATATGATATTTCCGTTGAGCACCGACCGTGGAAGCATCTATAAAAAAAGGCAGAGGTCGCCGACCTTTCTTCGATGTTCTAGAGAGGTCAATGATTTGGTAAGTGTTGTATCATCGATTAGGCGAATAGCTCTCTTCTGAATTGAATCTAAGATCTTTAGCGTATGTTTGGGGGCTGAGCTCCCATGATAGAGCGCTGTTGGTGGTGATACCGAGCACGGATATTGACGACCTCATTGGAACATATACCATCTGACTGACAGATATATTCTATGTAATCTTTGGGGACAATTTCTAATGGTTAAAACATTGATGTAATGAGCTAGTTCATTGAATCAATGTCATGATACTAGTGAACTTACGTTTCTGATCCATTCGTGCTTGAATTCACGGATGACTGAATAATCTCATGTCTATCATAAACTCTGCTCTTCTGTATGTACAAGCTCGCATCTGCTCCGAAGAGTATTTACCTCAGCTTCGGATACGAACTATCACCTAATTACTCTAATTATCGGAGTGGTTGAATTTGATCATTACAACGGTGAGCTGGTTATCCAAACAAAGGGCTAACGAATGGTGGGTTAAAGGGTTAATATGCCCGCAATTTTAATTGTGAACAAATAATTGAGTATTTGTTCAGTGTTGTCGATAATGAGGTAACAATGATTCGGTATTTGGTGAGGAGGATTTAACAATTCGGGAAGAGGAGCATCGTTAATCAGTGGTGGCACGTTGACAAAATTTGCTTTACCTTTAGTAGAGAGGATGATTCACTGTGGATGGCACATTGGACGTCTCTATTGAGCCAGACACTGGATCACTTTGGAAATTTGAAGAAGAACAAAATCTGACACTCACTCTCCTCTACGCACCAGAAATATTTTCGGCAATGCGGTGTTGCTGCTTCTATTATGGAGCAGTAGAAATTTTGATATTTAAAATGGAACTCGGTTTATATCCTATTATTTTAGAATGCCAATCGACTTCGAACTATAAAAGATTCATTCATTTGGTTGTGGACAAGGTTATTCATTAATTTATTCATTTTATTTCATTGCATGTATTACATAGGAAAATGTAACAGCCAGTCAATGAGAGCACATAGAAGATGGGTCAGAATGAATGTCACGATTTAAATTATTCTACTGAGGTATTCCTCAACACTGTATGGTTCCATTTCAGTGAGTAGCTTTAATTGAGGTTTTTTCATCGTTTGAAAGTTTGGCATTGATTTGAAATCAGGAGGTAAGTTATTATAAAACTTGATAGATGAATATAGGGTTCCTCTTTCAAGGAGTGACAAATGATGATATAGATTGAGGTTACTGGTATGCCTGGTGTGGTATGAGTGTGATATTTCATATTTATTGAAGTTATGTCTGTTGTGACAAATGAATTTAACACATCCATATACAGGGTTAGGATAAAGTATGGAACCAAGTAAATATCTTTTGAGCGAAAGAACGATAGATATGAAAATTTGCAGGTAAGTTCAATGGAACAGAATGCATCTGATGTACATTTTTTTGTTGATAATATACTTCCGGTTCAACCGGAAATGCCATCAACTTCTTCAATTTAAATGGGACACCTTATATATTTTTACAGAGCTTGTTATTTTTAATTCATACATACTGAGTTTAGTATAAAAAAATGTAAAAACGAATAATATAGCACTTTAATCAACCTCCTTTGAGTTTTTTTGCATTGCAGCAAGAAACTATTATGATGAACTGATTGATGTTGTTTGTACCTATGCATAGTGATAAATAAACGAGTACTCTTTTGTTCTCCAAGTGTCAAATTCTAATTGACGGAAATATATTTTACAATCACCATAACGGATCATCATTATAATTTCAATACGCTCTTTTTCACTCGATTGAACCATTCTAAATTGTACAATTTGTAAATTGTTCGTTTATTCATTACTATGCACGCACAAACAACATCAATTAGTTTATCTAAATAGTTTTTTGCTCGAATGCAAAAAACTCAAAGAAGGTTGTTTAAAGTGCTATATTCCTCGCTTTTACATTTTTTTACATTTTTTACATTTTTTTTTACAGCATGTTCAGCATGAATTCAAAATAACAAGCTCTTTCAAAATCTGTAAAAATATATAGGGTGTCCCATTTAAATTGAAGAAGTTGATGACATTTCCGATTAAACCAGAAGTATATTATCAACAGAAAAATGTACTTCAGATGCATTTTGCTCCATTGCACTTACCTGCAAAGTTTCATGAATATCTTTCTTTTCGTTTGAAAGATATTTAGTTGGTTCCATACTTCATCCTGACCCTCCTGTATAAAGTAGGTATGGTGAGGAATTCAAGTGATTTGAAATGACCTTCACAGGTTTCTCTGGAAAGCAAATCATTTAGTATTCCTTTAGCTCTTTTTCGAATTATAAAAATATTATCGGCGCTGCTTTCGAGTAGAAATTTGCATAGTTGAAAGTTCTAGCAATTGTCCTCTTTAATATTGATGAATACATATATTTTGTCTATATCTCTCTTTCCATTGATGATACTGATTTATAAAATGTATATATTCGATATATTGATTGCATATAGATATGTAGTTTAGGTATCACAACGTAGATTATTCCATTCGTGAATTCTCAGGGGTGATGTGTGAGGCTGAGGGGGTGGCTGATTCGCATCTCAAGGATCTTTCTTCTATTTTGGAGATATATAGGGTGGTTTTTCTTGGTGGTCTAGCGACATGGTCAGTGATCACAAGGTCGTGGGTCCCACTTCTGGCTGGACCCATTGGATTTGGTTTCATTCATGCCCTGCATACAATGTTCATCTTGAATTTCTAGTAATGATAATAATATCAGCGCTCTTCAGCACTCATCTCACCGTTGATCATTGTATGCACGCATTCGTCATAATATCCAAAAGAACTCTCAAGCATGTATATTATAGCTCACATTATGCTATCAAGGGATATTTTTCCACAAGTTTTAATTGAGAGATCCTATTTTAAATCTGATCCAATCACCTATTAGTGGGGAAATTCACTTGAACTCCATCTCAGTGACTGTGTGGATAACGATGTATAGAAGGCTGGTGCAGTCACTGATAGTGTTTTGTTTCGCTGAAAACGATAACGTCATTTTTATGCTATAATGGCATTTATGAAACACCCCAGAAGATGGAGGAATCTTTTGCAGAGTTCTGTACGCAAAGTCGATGTTCTGAGATTGTAATTATGTAGTTTGATCATCATTGAGGAAGTAACCTAAATCACTACTTCTGAATCAACGTTTTTATAACACTGATTGCGCAATTATCGATAATACTGATTTTGTTGTCATTTTTGTGTCGCCATCTAACAACTGACATTTGAGTGATTTTCCGCTATAACGAAAGAATTGCTGTTAGCAAGTTAGTTGTACGTGAGAGTTTCGGTTGAAGAAAGAAATAAAGACTGGTTTTCCAACTCCCTATACCCAGCCACTAGAAAAAGTTGTAGACTGTAGAGGCGAAGATTTTCTTGTAAACTCTTGAATGCATGATTCGAATTTGGAATCCAATTCGAATGCAAATATTGAACCTTTAGCTATACGTCGCTGTCAGATATCCGTCATTATCAGTAAAAGCAGCCTTGATTTCACAGCATCGACGATCGTATCGCCATCTATACCCAAGCTGTACAGCCTTATAGTTAGGTTGTTTGACAAGTCTAGAAGTTTCGGAAAGAAATAATTGAAGAGTTATTTCACCACCCTATATCCACCTTGATTGTTGTCATGATACTGTCAATTGAGGCAGCACCTGATGGGTTATTGTTATTGTTACTCATCAGCCTTTCAAGGGTTTGTGAGAGTAAAGAAGACTATGATCTGAAGCTTATACAAGTGAAATCCAAACAACCATGGTATTTTATGCTAGATCTGTAGAATGTAGAACTTTTGACATGCATTGTACAGAGCATAAATGAACCGAAATCCAACGGCCAGCCAGGAATCGAACCCACGACCTCATGATTACTATGATGTCGCTAGACCAGCTCGACCACATGGGAGGTCACCCGGTATTCTGAGTTCCCAATACAGTAAATTCAATAATAAAACAAAAATAAGAAATACAATACATGCCGGCAGAACTGAAGGAAATGAGAATGGAAGGGGTAGCAAATAAACACTAGTTGCACAAAATGCTACGTCAGACGGTTCGCTTGTGCTTTATTCCCCGACGCCGTTCCGCAGTTTATTGCATCGTCAGGAAAAATCGCGGATTACAGTGGCGTGCAAAATCGATTTTTGATTTCGAGCAGTTCTCGTTTATGGTGCCATTGACCTCGTTTTCATCCTCTATAATATAAAGCATGGAAACATAGCTGAGATCACTGTCTGAGGAGAAATCACAATCATTTCATATTGTTTCATGTTTCTGTTTACCTGAATTTGCAGAATTTGTAATCATCATCAAATTATGTCCTCTCACAGATGACTTCCGAGAATGATTCAAGAAACGACAAACTCAAAAAGTCTGAATTTTTCGAAAACGGCTCAACATATAGGGAAGGAAGAAAATTTCTAAAAATACATGAGGAACCTGAAACCGTAATGAAAAAAAGTGATGTCCACTTCTGGTATAATCAGAAGAGCCATGCACTTCTTGAAAATATTTTCATGAGCAGCAATAATGATTTATACAGGGTGAGTCAAAAATGTGTACCGAGCTTTCTGGGGGTGATAGAACATTGAAAAATGAGTGTAGTTTGATGATTAAACTCATGGCCCAAAATGCATATTAAGGGAGATATATCCTTCCAAAGTTGATAAAATTAAAATAATTTCTCCGCATAACTTCTGAACGATGAAAGCCACCTGATTGAAATTTTGTGCATGAATGTATGTTGTCAAAATCAATTTTCTCGTCACACTTCCACATTTCTGATATTGTTATAAAGGGTGTTTTCAGAGGGTGAGTCATGATTTTTTGTAGAAAACTTTTTTTTCTGTATTATTTTCGGTGAAAAAACAGGAGCATTCGATGGAGCGAAGAAAATTACATGAGAAAGGTACTCTTATTCAAATACAAAAAATTGAGCCGTTCGTGAGATATTTGAGTTTTTGATATCAGCAGATTGATTTTATTCATCGCGAGATTCATCGGTATAACGATATTTCAGCAGCATTTGCATTTCCGAAGCACTCGCCAAGCATTAGAAGCATATCAGTTTGTTCAGATTTCTGAAAATCTCAGTTGATAATCGCAGTGATAAATGACACAGAAAAACCACACGAACAAATCGACTACAACAATGTTGACTCGAATGTTGATGACATGAACGACAAAATTGAGAACAAAATTATTCATGGCCTGCTAAAATATTGTTACCGATGAATCTCGCGATGAATGAAATCAATCTGCTGATATCATGTAACTACAAAAACTCAAATGTCTCACGACCGGCTCAATTTTTTGTATTCGAATAAGAGTACCTTTTTCATGTAATTTTTTTCGCTCCATCAAATGCTCCTGTTTTTTCACTGAAAATAATACAGGGAAAAAAGTTTTCTACAAAAAATCATGACTCACCCTCTGAAAACACCCTTTATAACAATATGAGAAATGTGGAAGTGTGACGAAAAAATGTATTTTGACAACATACATTCATGCACAAAATTTCAATCAGGTGGCTTTCATCGTTCAGAAGTTATGCGGAGAAATTATTTTAATTCATCATCATCAAACTACACATATTTTTCAATGTTCTATCACCCCCAGAAAGCTCGGTACACATTTTTGACTCACCCTGTATATATACTAATTATTAGATTTGTTTTCTGTATATATGTATACTAATTTTTAGATTTGTTTTCTGTCAGTTTAGATAAAACGGCATGTTCCTATAATGGAAATTTTTACAGGTTGATTCAAGTTGGTAATCATGGCCTGCTTACCAAATACCGAATGATGAATGATGAATGAATGATGAACATTTTCACATATAAATGCTCATAAGTCCGAAACCTGACTAGTTAGGTGAAAGTATGATGTACATAAATGAAACGCAAATTCCAGCAGCTTTCAATGATATACAAGGTGTCCAGGTGATTCATTGACTGGTACACTTGAAAAGTCTAATGTGCCATCCACCGTGAATCAGCTTTTATAGTATAGAATAGGATGAATAAGATCTATAAGTTATATATAAGTTCTGTCCATGTGTTGAACATGGATGAAGAATGACCTGCCATTTGACAAGATTATGTACTGGGTATGGACTTGTCAATAAAAACAATCATTATTATTATTATTATATTATCCAATGAGTACAATTCTGTGTACAATTCAATTCATGAATGGGATGATATTAGGAGAACTATACAGGTTTTGCATTCGAAAATCCAAAATTTATATAAGTATGTTTACCAGTTCGCATATGACCTCGATTATAGAATACGCATCAGTAGTTATACTATGAGTACTTAAAAATTTTCGCGTTATACATCGATACCTTATTTCATGATCACAAAGATTGTCAATTTAACAGTTGAAATGAACCGATCAGGAAGCATGAAGTTCCTTCTGTTCTTCTAAATAAATAAACTAGTAGGATGGGACTCTTGCCTAGTTGAAAAGACTGGATTTGTAATTATTGCTGTGCAGGAAGTTTGATATATATATACCTCTATATTTTGAAGAATAATAACGAATTGTTATTGTATCTTATTGTATTGTATTTTATTCTTTGAGTAATGATGAAATGAATGAAACATTTCATGACCCTCGTTATTTGTATGCAGCAATATCACTATTGTGGAACTTCAAATATTTATTAATAGCTAATTGGTGGAGTGACTTTATGTATAACCATGTATACCACGTATATTAGAAATTGAACAAGGTAACTTACTTGGAAGTTCAGATTGTTTGCATGAAATCATGCGTGAAAATATATTCGATGGAAGTATAAGATATTATCACATCGATAGGCAGGTGTGAAGAATTTTCATCACCAATATCTGCTTATGTGGTTGTAAAATGCCAGTAAAATTATCTTTGATTGATATGAACCATTCCGTTCGGCAAATCAGTCGGAGGTTTAGGTAATATGCCGATACCATGACAAATAGCTGACTATTATTTTCGGAATGATTCTATCGAGACTATTGTATCATGGGAATTCGGTGAGACATATGCCAAGATCAAGAGCTTTTCAGCTCGAGGGCGTCAATCTCTGATCTCCGTATGGTCAACATATAAGTCTCTCGAGTTGAATCACAAGAAATATATAGCAAATAATAATTAATTTGCCATGGTCGAGTGATATTCGGCGAGATTATCGTAGAAGATACCAAGAAGTTTGTTGAATTGTATGTTTATCGAGATAAATAATTCCTGTACATTTTTTTTTCTGTTGAATTCCACCTGTTCAATTTCATCAGTTTACCTGTATTCCCCCTGACAAATATTCAATCCCCAATCTTTAAGTATTTCGATTACTAGAGTTGGGGTAGTAGCAGCAAATTCATATCCCTTCTGCTGACGGAAAGACATGAATTGTCTCCAGACAGACTCCTCTTTTGGAATTTCCTTGGAAAGATAGATAGCATGTTCGAGTGACTGGGACATATGACAATAATTGACACGTATAGCACTCTTATGCTATCGGAACATAATAGAGGCTTATATCATCTTTGTTTTCCTCAATAGCCTCTAATATCGCATATAATGTGACTAAAATCACAGCACAATCATGAACATAATCGGAGAATAAATCTGGCGATATTTATTTGTTGTCGAAAAATGTGGTCAAAAACGTAATTAATGATTGATTATGGGAACTATCTTCTATAATTTTATTATTATTATTATTATTATTGATCAATTGATGATTTTCAAATATTTATACACGTCCAACAGAACGGTAAATATTAGTTCTGTTTGGTATTGGTGTTGAAATAGTTCAATGACAGTTTTCTCAAAGGTAAATATAGTGAACTATCATACTCAGATAATATTCTACTAGTTAGAGGAATATTACTAGTTCTCCGCAACTTCTGTTGTATTAACGTTTCGATCAATCGAAGAAAATTTCCGAATCGAACGTTCAGGAAAGAGATGCATCCACCAAAACGAATAGTGAATGCGACCCTCCGCCAAAACCTCCACAAATCGATCGCTTCAGAAAAGCATATAGATTCTCTCCGATGGACTACATAGATAAGCCTACGAGAACTCTCTCGCACCTAGAAGGACGCGCAATTTCCATATCGAAACCGGCAGTCTGGAGATCTGATACACTTCCACACACGCAACAGCAACCCCCTTTCGCAACAATATGCCACGAACATTGGCAGTGTTGACTGGCCGCTGAGGTATAAACAAATTCCCGCCGCTCTCCGCCGCCACCTATCCAGCCGGCGGGGTGGGGCGGCGACGCGCCAGGCTCCGCCTCCCGGCCCCCCGACGCTCCCACGTCCGGAGCCGGCCGGCCGACACTCCGTTCCCGACCGCCCGAGCCGACGCACATGTGCCGCCGCCGCCGCCTCGCAGTGCAGTGCAGTGCCTATGCCTACTGTTAGTGCGTCGCGCGCCAACCAGAACACTTTCCGCCGATGGAGGACGACACACACCTGGCAGCCGAGTACGTGAAGGACTTCGTTTTGGACCACTTCGAGGACGTGACGGTGAAGCGCGAAGAGAAGCGCCACATGATCGACTCGGAGGCCGGCTGGCTGGCCCAGGAGGAGGACGAGTCCAGCAGGATGTGCAGGGGCCAGTGGGAGGACAGGCGCATGCCGTCGCCGCCGCCGGACTCCGTCTACGTGCAGCAGCCGGTGCTGGTGAACATGGCGCTGATGAACGATCCCGGCACGCCGCCGGACACGCCGCCCTTGCCCTGCCGGCCGCAGGGCATCATGGACGAGATGATGTGGTTCCCGCAGAGCATGCGGGAGCCGCAGCCGTTGGATTTACGCCCCCTGCACTGCATGGGAGGCGAGCCGGAGTGGGAGCGCACACGGTAAACTTTTTCGCTAGAAATTAATACACCCCCGCCGATCGAATACATTGTTTTCCTACGACCGTCTGGCGCTTTCAGTGTTGTTTTTTTGTTTATTCAAAAAGTAGCCCATTTCGCTATGGCAACAGGGAAGTAAAACGGACCAGTGTGGAAATATTGAAGAAAACGCACGATCGCAGTGATTGATGAATTCAATGATATTCCACCTGGAAGTTTGCCTTCTGGTATCATCAGAATGATTCAGCAACCTTTCGGGAAATGATTCGATCCACCTCCTTCGGTCCTTCTTCGAGATGCTTCTGGTAATGTGACCATCATCTCCTCCCTTTTATGATTTCGATCTCTGTGGATATTATGAATCCACTCTTATATTATTCATGAAAGAAAGGCCAAAATTGCTCTAGAAACTCATATGGAACGTATTTATGACAATGACAAACAGCGAAACAACGTTGACTTGGTTGAGTGAAGTTGGTTGACAAATATTTGTTGCTGGAATATCCGGAAATAATGATTCAAATACTCAGGGTCGTAGGAAAAATAGTGTACATAACTCGTTGGGGAGTGTATTTCAAACACTCGTTACATTTCCACACTCGCCGCTATGCGGCTCGTGCTGAATATCAACTCGTGCGATATAATTCACTTTCCACACTTTTTGTGTAATATACTATTCTCTTCGGCTATTTTGGGATCGTGACCTGACCTGGGAACAATCAGAACTTGATCCTAATGTTGGAATTTTGACCTGGCAATCCAAAAAAAGTTTTACAACTCAGATAACACAATATTCTTAGCCACAAAGAATCAGGAGCACTCTGTCGAATTCATCAACTTGAGAGAGCCCTTATCTATTATGCAACTGATAACTTCAAGCCGTACTAGCGCCCCACTATAGAAACAACTGCGTCGCTAAAATACTTGATAAGAAGTTAAAAAACAGCAATATATAAGCAGTGACAGCTCTGAAATTAAATTTGAAGTTCGAGATATTTCTTTTGAGGAATACCTTATTATACCCGTAGAAAATGTATAGTGTTGAACTCGCAGGGAAAGCTTATTGCCCACTTGCATGAAAGTTTGCACCACTCCCTAACTAACAACTACCTAACTAACGATTCGGTATTGTCATGCAATTATGATTATCTAGTTGTGCCTAAATTCGGAGATTTAAAAAAAAATGATAATTTTTTATTCCATATCAATAAGAAAAGTGAAACTCTAACTACTGATAAATACAGAATGGTGAACACGAACGAAACTGCCAGGTTGATTCTCTTGAGCAAAATTTCTTGAATTTGGAGATGTCTAACTTTATTTCTTACCATTCTTCAGAATCGAAGATCATCAGAAATACGATTTTGAAATAATGAAATGTGGAATAAGGAAGTTCTATCGTTGAGAGTACTAGTATAATGATAGTAGGTGGATAGGTATGAATTTGTTCGAAAGAAATTTATGGAAATGATTAGCGGGTTTCACTCCTTCCATGATAGTAGGTAGAAGTATACTTATTCTCTGTGAGGTACGTGATGATTCATTTCCAGCATTGAATTTGTACTAAGTACACTCTCATTTTTGCTCAAATAGGTCAGCGTTCAGCGAACACCGATATGAAAATTTCACAAATTATCAATAGTTTTTCAGAATAGCCTGTAATATTCAGAAATGCGTCAATTCTAACCCGAAATCCCGAGTTGAATTTCACAGAAGTTGATTTTATCTTAAATCCATCAACTGTTAGAACTGTAAATCAAAAAATACGGAATGGAATTCTAGGAACCATCAGTTGATTTTCAGAATAGTTAATTATAATTAAATTAACTTGTTTGTATGTAGATGTTTTTTTCATAAATCCATCGCGAATGATCTTATGATGACTTACAATAGTGACTTTTTACTAATATGGGAAACTATTTTATTATCTATTTATCAGAAAATGTATATTCTTGATGTAACTTGCATATGAGCTGTCAAAATTCTCAATTTCCAAATGGAATATAGTGAACAATATTAATTTACGTATTTTGATCTAGAGTAAATTTCCAAAAATTCCTTAATAAATCCTGGCCACATGTCAAGAATCGAACTTCACATGGACTCATGTCCTGAACGTTTCAACATTTGGTATACAGGGTGGTTGAGTTTTCATGAAAAAATACTTTCTTATAATAACTGTGATACTGTTGTAGATATCTTGTGTCTTGTGTGCATCAAGATGCATTTTCTGTTTTGAGAAAGGACATTACCCTACTGCTTCCTCTTGAAATATTGTATTAGATTTTTGAAATCCTCTTTCATTTCTGAGCAAACTTGATGTGATGATTTTCTGTTGTCCAACACATGGTTTTCGCTAAATACAAAAAATTTCTTGATCTGACTTGTAGAAATTTTTTGTACATCGACTGAAAGAAAATTAAAAGATCAAATGCGTTCGATAAAACGTTCTAATTTGTATGTACCGTTCTTCATTTCGAAGTAAAATGAGATACTCATTTTCGAATTATTCATCAATTATTATTGAATGGAATCAATAGCTTGAGGAGAAAAAAAAGGAAAATAAAATGATTCCCAGACAACAGTCCGATCAACCGATAAGTCGATTTATTTTTTTCAAGCGAACATCATAAGAGAGAAAATGAACAGATCAAGTTTGCTCAGAAATGAATAAGGATTTCACAAATATACTTCATTCTGAGGTGAATATTTATTTCTCCAAAAATATTCACTGCAAAACCGCTACGGTCACTACTGGTGAAAAAAATACAGGAAATGCATCTCAATGCATGAACACATTATTTTTTTCTGAACATTCCACTATATCTGAGAAGATATGACATTTAGGACATGAGTTCAAAGGTTTTTTTTTAATAATGGTTCAAGGATCACCTCTTAGAATTTCAGCATGTCGTTGAGAAACACCCTCTTGTATAAGAAGAAAAAATGCAATGTTCTAAAAAATTATCTTCAGGAGTGAGAAAAAACATCCCAAAAAATATTCAAATTGAAATTATAGTTGAAATAATTAAACCTAATGTTTCAACTACAATGATATTTTTTGTGATGTTTTCCCACTACCGCTGTTGTTATTACTTCATCATTATTGAAAATTTGTTCTGACATTGTATCATTCTACTTATATCCTATTTTTGTAATATGCTGATGATCAAGGATCATTCCTTCCAAAACATATCAGAGTTATCATCACAGCTGACTGCCAAACGTGTATCGACATAGCTTTCTTTTCGATACGCAGTTTTTATTTCTTAGACATTGGTGATACTCAACTGTCTCCCACACGTAAATGTTTGCCATCATTCTCTTCGCTTTGGTTTTCGTAATCCAAGAAACTCGTTTTCAAAAATATCGTCTCTTGAAACTCAATATGATGATATAATATCCTACTTTGCTATTTTTAATGAAGTTGTGATACCCAAATGTGTATATAACTAGGTCCCTTTCGATTCGTAATTTTCATTTTCTTGTCATTTGTATTACTAAACGTGACTGAACATCAGATACATGCCATCATAATATTTTGTGGTAATGCGTATAACATAGTATATTCGGAAATGAAGGAATTTTTTGCGAAATAAATATTGTCTCTTTCATTACCATTTGGGATACTCTTCTAATTGCATTCGATATATTGTCACCTATTTTCAATTTTTTTTTTTTGTTATTACATTCAGCACTAATTAGAATTTTTTGTGATATTATTGCATGATAGAAAAAAAATAGTGTGTTATCGACGCCTTACAAGATATATTGTCGCATTCGTTTTCTTGGAGCACTCTTCCCTGATGTGCTTGTATAAGAATTCCGTTCGCCTAAACTGTTTCTCATGAAATTTGTATTTTAATATACCATTGTGAAATCGAATTGAATACCATACAGACTGGTTTATGATACTCTGAATATCAACAAATGCTTTCTGAACTTTGACGTTCCCTGAAATTTGAATGCCAATTCTACCTATCATTCAAATAATGGATACTGAAATTGGATTGATTATAAAGGCCCCTCCTAACATGTTTCTCATCGTAATTATTGAATTCGTGAGAAAAATTGTGAGCTTTCTTCTTCCCTTCACTATTCCACAATCCTTTGAACAAACATGGGCCAGAAATCGAACTGATAATAGGCGAGAACACTAATTTCTGAAAAAATACCATGATCTCCATTACGATAAGAAACTTTGGTGAATTTTTTTTATTATTTTTTTCTGAAGCACTTTTCCCCCAAAAAAATCCAAAGAAATTGTACTGTTTGAACGTACGGGAAAAAAACCACCTAAAAGTGACGTCACAAAGACTAATTGAATAGAGACCGTGTTGTAAGCTGCGAGAGCACATGAAACAGAAAGCGAAGCAACATTGTCATATCAGTGGATTTGTAGGTAGGCATTAGACTCAGACCTCACGTTCATTTTATTTTAGTAATAGTAATCCATTGAAGAATTATCAGAATTAACAGAAGCGAAAAGCCATGATCCAGATCTGTATGTATTTACTAATATCAGTTCGTCCTCATTTATGACACAGTATATACCCTCTCATATACTGTGCTTATGGTTGATGAAATCGAACAGAAGAAGTCTGACAACCTCGCTTGATATCGACAGAGAAAATCGACATTTGACAATTTGTTCCGTGATCCGTGCAATGCGAGTTTTGTTTATGTTTGTGCTTTGAAAATTTTTAGAATTTTGATTTTATCGAATAAAGGACACTAAATACCACACAATGCGAAAATGAAGGAAATATTCCAGTAAAAACCAATACTAAACACCAAAACAACATGAACATTCAAAGGAAATCAATAGGTTAGATTTTCACATACATGAAGGTTGGCATATGATTACTGAACAGCGTTGTCAAGTATTCTGTTTGATTTTCCTTGGTATTACGAATATATCGAAAACAAATCATTTCTTTGTTACTAACAAAATATAGACCTAAAGTTCGACTAATAGCCTCGAAATTCAAGAGCTGGCAACATAGGAATCTGTGCTCTTACAGTCTTTATGATGTCATCAATTGCTGTGGAAGGGAGTGGGAGGTAGCCGCCATAACGCTGTTTTTGAATGATTGAGTAAATTTTATAGTTTATGAACGTCTCATATTCTAATACTACACTATGATTTCCTAAAAAAAACTATGCATTTGTCATATATTATTGCAGTTTCTCAGATATTAGAATATTTCTACTTATTTCCCTGTTAGTGTTCTCGCCTATTATGAAACCTATAATTGACTCTTCACGAATTATACTTCGGCTACTCCTGAAACTCATGTCACACTATTCATGTCATTCAAATAATGGATACTGAAATTGAATTGATTATAAATGCCCCTCCTAACACGTTTCTCATCGTAATTAATAAATTTGTGGGGAAAATTTTGAGCTTTCTTCTACCCTTCGCTATTCCATTACCCTTTGAACAAACATGGAACAGAGATCGAACTGATAATTATGAAACCTATAATTGACTCTTCACGAATTATACTTTGACTACTCCTGAAGCTCATGTATTAACTATTCCGCGGAACGGTTCATGTTTTCTGAAACGAGTCTGAGTCATTCATCCAATTCCTCTCATCGGCCCGATCCGAAGATCGATTCACTCAACGTGTTTTGTTTTCTCACCGCGCAGGGAGTACATCCCCTCCGGCATGGTCCTGGACCCCCAAGGCCACCACCACCACAGCATCCACCACCAACGATCACAGTCGGTCTGCTCGGGCGCCAGCGCCCTCTCGCCCCGACTCAACCACCACAGCGGCTACTCCACGTGCTCCGACGACACCGGCCTCAACGACGACATGCTCATGTCGCTGTCGGTGCGCGAGCTCAACAAGCGTCTGCACGGCTGCCCTCGCGAGGAGATCGTGCGCCTCAAGCAGAAGAGGCGCACGCTGAAGAACCGCGGCTACGCGCAGAACTGCAGGTCCAAGCGGCTGCAGCAGCGCCAGGACCTGGAGACCACCAACAGGAGCCTGCAGCACGAGCTGCACAGGCTCAAGTCGGAGCTGTCGCGGGTGTCCCAGGAGAGGGACGTGCTGAAGCAGCGGCTGCAGCTCGGCAGGCAGCAGCACCTCAACTCGAACCTCAACGGCAGCCTGACCTCCGACGGGGGCCAGAGCTCGCCGGAATTCTATCTATGACATCATTTTCCGGGTCGAAGGGTCCCGTGATTCTCGACCCCGCGGTATACGGACTGAACCTCGTGGTAGGTATACCGCGAACGGTGATTTTCGCACAATCCGATTTTCGTTTGGTTTCGCGACGGACTTTTTTTATGGTTTTTGATTTGTTGTTGGATCGATCGAAGTGAATGGCATATCTTTTTGCGATTTCGTTGGCTGGTTCTTTATTTTCATAATCTATTTTTATATGAGCCAGGCGGATTTTGAGCCTGCGAGGTTATGTTTCATATGATATAAGATATGTTACGTTATTGTAAATAAAATTACCTAGTGACGTAAGTAAATTTAACTGTTTTAGAAAACTTGTTTTATTTATTCACTCAATATATAATGTTCTTTCAGTGAGGGGCCCACAATGAGTAGATATTTTGAAAAAAATCAATCTATATCTTCATTAAATTCTTGAAATATCATATAGTCTCATTATTTCAATTTTTACTGCGAAAGGTATTATTTTTGATTTCACCACTATGAATTTCATTTTGCTGTCGAAATACTGAAAGCATAATTAGTGCAAAGATGAATGAATATTGATAGAAATGCTTTGAATGAGTATATCCTACTATTCGAAAGTATAACGATTATTTCTTTGAGGAACAGGTGAGTACCCAAATTTTTCAATTGAGTTATATGCTATGTGATCACTCTAAAAAGTCATGTCTTGCAAAACCATTTTCTACATGAAAATTCTCCCCCACATGAAATTCAGATGTAATTCCCTCAATCTTTCACAACTATCCGAAAATTGAATATTCAAAACTTTCATGATGATATTAACTTGATACATCTCAAAAATCAATGCAATTGCATTCTCATATTTTCCTTAGAATCATGATCAAGTGCGATAATTTTCATCCCATTTTGGTTGAGACTGCTAGGTTGTTAATGAAGATGGAGCCTTCCGGTTTTTATGTTCCTTTCTTACTTTTCTGTTCTAAACTGTTTACGTTGATTTTGAGAATTATCACTTTTTGGACCCCTTCTATATCTACGTCTATATCTAAGTCATTAGGAATACTGTTGAGCTAAAAACTACGTCTATTAGATGCTATTGCGCATAATCCAGTGGTGTACGAATTTTTTTTTCCGTGGTATGGATCTGGAGATACGACACAAACTTATATTTTTCAATGGAAAACCCTGTATTTTATTATCTCATTGAATTCGTTATTTTTCTCCATTTGAAATGATGTAAAATACTCTCTGGATTGGATTCTCAAAAATGATAGACTTTTGCTAGTAAGCCACGGATTTTCCATATAAGAGAGTTTCTAATTGAGGAATCTTCATTCCTGTTTTCATCATAAAAGAATGAGCAAAGACGAAGAAAGTGAAAACTAATACACTAACAAGAAACACATTCTGACTACATCCTTTCAATCGCTACAATTTGGACATTTTTATATTTTTGGACAGGACATTCAACAATTCATCTGAAGAACAAATACATATGAGAAGTTTGATATCTTTCATCGCAAGACAAATGTACCCTCTCCATTGAGAGCTTTTATTTATTTGCGAGAGGTTTACTGTTCGTAGTTATCTATTCTATAACTAATTTAACCAAGAGGTATAGTAGCACTATAGCTTATCATAGTTACCATAACTGCGTCGCTATGACCCTCAATGAGAACAGTGACAACAACAATAAGTAGTGATAGCTCCGAAAATGAATTCAAAGTTTAAGGTGATCATGTTGTGAAAACATTTGACTATTGAATGATATAGCCGTAGAAAAAGTATAGTGTGAAACTCGCATGGAATGCTAATTTCTCATTCGTATGAGAAAGTATTGAAAATTAAGATTTTTCTGGTGATTTCTAAATTCGTGAGCTGTTCACATCATAATCATACGGTAGCGTAAAAGGGCCAGTAATAATTTAATTTTATTTTTTGCTCAAAGTTCAAGTTGCAACTCGGCTCATACAACTCGGAATTTATTGATATCAGTAAGAAAATGGCTTGAAATCATAATATTACCTACATAATGAGTTGGCCAACATTCGCTTGGTGCCGAAAATTTCTTGTTACAGTACTGCATCTCACATAAAAAAATGCAATAAAAGGTTGAGAGGTCTCGAAAAATTCTCTCAAAAATTAGATAATTTGTCGACCTTTCACGGGGCAGGATCTGATAACCACTCACATAGTAACAGACTATTATTCATCTCGGAAATTATTAATCAGTTACATTCCATTCAAAAATATATATTTTCATTCATCCTCGTTCAATTGATTATTGATGAATACATTAAAGATTATCATGTAATAATTAAAAATCTGATGGTATCTGAAGTTCAATATATATTGAAAATACACCGTATACAAAATAAAAGGTCCAACCCTATAGATTCAGTCACCTATTTTGTAATGCCTATCGAAAAAGACATGAATTCTTCAATATATGTTGGGGTTGGTTTCATGAATGATTAATTTATGGGGTGACACAAATCAAGTGCGAGAGACTTGGCAATCAAGTAGCTGATCTTCCCATGAAAGAAATAATCCCCACTTAGGATATCGGTATTCTACATGACTAAACTCGACTTGAGATAAATCTCAATAGAAAAATAATTGACTTGTGTAGGATCGATCTTATTGAAGTGTCGTAATATAGGTGACAAAACAGTTAATATTATGTCCTTTCGGTCGAGTTTCCGTTCTTCAAGTTCCAAGAACAGTCTAAGTCATCCCCACAATTTCAATTTTGACATAATTCTTGGGTGGAAAACATTTCCAACTCGCGTGAGTTGATTATCAGTTGTACATTATGACAGTGAGCAACAAAATTATGGAAAGTGAAAAAATGTCATTGGATGCAATCCAAGAATGTAAACTTCAAGTCGACACAACGGCGGGGGGGAAGTATAGGAGAAATATTGGAGAATGGCCCACTCCCTTCATATATCCCATTAAAGCCCAGGAGACCAAAAAAAGACACATGATAATGAAATACCAAATTTTGGAGATATTGGATATTATAGTGTGAATTTGGATTACATTCAATGACATTTGTTCAAGTCTTCTTTTGATTTTGAAACATGTTCCCTCATTAGTTGAGTACATAGAAACTTTTATAAAAAAGTTGTGGAGATGACTTAGAGTTATACTGTTCTTCTACAACTCTACTCTACTTCGAGAATTTAATGGACTTCTATCAGAGATCTATTTATACTTCTCGTAACTTATAGTAAACGCGGATTTTTTACAAATTTAATATTATATATTCGGAGCTCTGAATTGTAACACAGTTTTTTCATCCCCGATGAAAATAAATCGATACTTTTTGAACTTTCAAATATGAATATACCGAAGCAAAGTATTGAAGAATATATTTGTATCAATTGAACAGAACTCTGCTAATCAATTACGATCTGTCACCACCTCCACTAAATCTTCATTGATATCGAATTGGTTCAGAATTATACATTTATATATAAGATGCAAGTATCTCCTATGTTCAAAGATATGCAGTCTCGATAATCTTCGTGTACAGAATCTCCCGAGAGATGTTGCGAAAAGGGTGACTGAATGACTATCGTCAATTTGGAATAATTGAAAAAATGAAAAATAGAAAATATGTTCTGGTGGAAGTCCATATTCGAGTAGAAGTAGAAACGCTGACTGTGGGCTACGATTTCCGTCTGTAACGATCTTTGATTTTCCTCTACATATAAGTAGACATACTTTGTAACTATTCGCACTATTCTATATATAAATGGTATCACATAGAGGGTGTTGAAATATCAAAGTTGTCACTACTTTCTGGTTGAAGCGGCAACACTGCATTTTCGAAAATATCATAAATGAATAGAACATCATTGTGAATATAAGCATTTACATTTCCATGAACTTCTTCTGACTGACTCAATAAAGCTAGTGTAAGCTCATCGTCACATACCCTGTATATTTCAGACCTATATCGTTAAATCAATTTTGCAAAGATTTGTGAGAAATGTGTTGAAAACAGAATGATGAAATCAATGAAAGATGACAGTATGAATTCCTAGATTCATTACAGGCAATTACAAGGAATTTAATTCAGTCTTGAAGAAATGGAATGATGTGTATTTTATATTTTTCTTTTTTCTTTCTGGTTGTTCAAAAATGGAATGTGCCTGATATGAAATCCATATTATGAAAACTATATTGACAAACTGGAGAATATTTAACGTAAATTCTTGAAATTCACCTATTTCTAAGCTCATGGCTCGTACCTAGTGAGAAAGTATGATTATAATCTAGTCTTGAATGAATTGAATTGAACATCGCATCTTTATGAAAACGTCGTGAAATTGCCGCCCCTACTTTCATTCATGAACTTATCCACAATGAAACTCATTCATTAGCTTTGTTTTCATTACTGAATCTCAATGTACCTTACTTAGCCTCTAAAACTAGCCTGTATTTATTCACATCGACGTACCAAATTTACATCATTTTTATAACCGTATTATTAACATGTGTAGATGTTATATACAGGGTAACTCACGGTCGATGGTACGTTAGACGTTTATGGAGAACGCAAGGCAAGATTTTTCTGAAAATTTGGCATCTTACATTTCATCACTTGTTCTATCGATCTGAAATATTTTCGAAATTGCGACGTTGCCGTTTCTATCAAAAAGTCCTAGCAACTTCATTTTTTTAAATGGAACACCCCGTATATTAACAAATTTTTAGAATTGCCTTGTTATTACAATACTCTTTTGTTAATAAATCCCTATACCTATCTCTATCGGTTTTCAAGATGAAAAATAATTTGTGTTAAATATGATCCAAAACATATCCCTAATTGAACTTATGTAAATCAGGGCTCTCGAATCATCATCAGAGTTGATATTTTAGTGGTGGTCTGGACAGGCTTGATGTATTCAATTTACACCGAGGAGTCGCCTCCGTATCATACAGGGCGTGCTGAAATTATTATTATATCCGTTGTTCATACAAGTGGTCAAAAGTTCATTTTTTCAAATGGTTCCAACTGTTCTTCACTCAATAAATTGAAAGATGAATAAAAATGCTACAAGATGACATAGAATGTCTCTATACCTGAATCATCAAGTTTTCGTAATAAAGCCGCTTTTTGTGAAAAATATAATTTTATGAAAAAGTTAATTTTAGATAGCCATGGAAATTCAGTAATTGTTATTGAAAGTGTTTCAAAAGATCTCCCAGAATGAACGCGAATATCGATTATTCAAATGAAGTTATTTATTATACACGGACAATGTGATCAAATCATTGCCAGAACTTGCAGAAAATTCAACCAAATGTATCCTGAATTGACACTAATGAACAGGAGGAAGTTTGTGAGATTACAAAATAATTTCATCAACTATGGCTCAAAGTTAAAAGCGCCTCCAACATTACCAAAACCTGTTACTTCGAATGAAGACAATATTGTTGACGTTTTGGCATATTTTTATGCATATCCAGAAGCATCCATTCTTAGTGCAGAAAAAGATTTGGGGGTATCACATGCTTAAGTACAAAGAATTTCGGGAAATCACAAAATGTATCCGTATAAATTCAGTAAAGTTCAAGCTCTCAATGCAGAAGACTTCGAGCGGAGAGTGCATTTTTGCGAAGCCCTTTTAATGCATACCCAGGAGGATCCGGAATTTCTGTCGAAAATAATTTGGAGCGACGAATCAAAATTCACGAGGGATGGAATTTTCAATAGAAGAAATAAGCATTTTTGGAATGATCATAATCCTCATATTACAAAAGAAATGGGTTTTCAAGTAAAATTTGACCCTATTGAATCAGCTTTTTCATTTACGATGGCACACTGAATGCTGAGAGATATATTCGAATATTGAGGACGACTGTGACAGATTTCCTCGAAAATTTGCCTTTAGAGGAATATAGGAATTCATGGTTCCAACTGGACGGGGCGCCAGCTCATTCAACTCAGGAAGTTCCCAGGAAACTTTACGAAATGTTTGAGGATCGTTGGTTTGGCCGTTTAGGTCCGTGGGACTGGCCACCGAGATCACCTGATCACGCTGCTTGACTTTTTTTTATGGGGTGTTTAAGAAGAACGGGTGTACAGTACTCCAGTACCTACCAAAGAAGAACTGCGACGGCGAATAGTGCGTTGTATTGAAGATTTGGATCCTCATGAAATTCAAAAGGCAACCACGAGTCGCGTACAAAAGCATATATTAAAATGTTTAGAATGAAATGGACAACATTTCGAGCATTTGTTGTGAAAATGTGATATTTTGCTTATACTTTTGTAACTTTCGTTCCTCCTAGTTCTGTTATTTTCTGTACTTTCACAGTGAATTTAGCTTTCTACCTAGATATGCTAGATAAGCTGATTTTTGATAGAGTTGTTAAAAACTTTGAGCCATAGTTGATGAAATTATTTTGTCTTCCTCCTGTTCATTGGTGTCAATTTAGGATACATTTGGATGAATTTTCTGCAAGTTCTGGCAATGATTTGATCACATTGTCCGTGTATAATAAATAACTCCATAAGAACTTCGTTATTTGCGTTCATTCTGGGAGATTTTTTGAAACACTGTCGATAACAATTACTGAATTACTCATTAATGTCACCGAACTGTCATGAGTCTGATATTTCCATGGCTATCTAAAATTAACTTTTTCATAAAATTATATTTTTCACAAAAAGCGGCTTTATTAAGGAAACTTGATGATTTAGGTATAGGGACATGCTATGTCATCTTTTAGCATTTTTATTCGTCTTTCAAATTATTGAGTAAAAAACAGTGGGTACCACTTGAAAAAATGAACTTTTGACCACTTGTATGAACAATGGATATAATAATAATCTCAGCACGCCCTGTATGATATGGAGGCGACTTCTCGGTGTAAATTGAATACATCAAGCCTGTCCAAACCACCACTGAAATATCAACTCTTTATGATTCGAGAGCCCTGATTTACATAAGTTCAATTAGGGATATGTTTTGGATCATATTTAACACAAATTATTTTTTATCTTGAAAACCGATAGAGGGTATTGGGATTTATCAACAAAAGAGTATTGTAATAAAAAAGCGATTCTAAAAATTTGTTAATATACGCGGTGTTCCATTCAAAAAAATGAAGTTGCTAGGACTTTTCAATAAAAACGGCAACGTCGCAATTTCGAAAATAATTTAGATCGATAAAACAGGTGATGAAATAAACGTCTAACGTACCATCGACCGTGAGTTATATAACTTTATATAAAACTTTAGTAGATGTTTTATTTCCTAGTTCAGCCCATTTCAAACAAACATTGTGTACGCTCATATCAAACTATAATAATGGGTTAGATATATTTCAGTTTTATCCATGTATTAGTTTCATCAAATTAGATTTAGTTAAGTCTGTTGCACACGGTTTTTTTCTGTGATGATATTCTAGTCTTCATTACTTCGATAAGTGAATGAATAAATGACTTATTGAATATTCATAAAAAAATACACAATGGATACTTCCACATCATTAGATCATTTTGAAAGCATGGCAACTATACCAGATTCACCCTATAACCTAGTTGGTTTTCATTGCCTCTCATTCAAGTAGTATATCAAATTAAGAAGAAGAATATGCATATACCTATCACAGGCTCTGATATGCCCGCAGTAATAAATGATTGGCTATGACCATTGTTTTGGTTTAATATCGAAACAGAATTGATTTTTTTACTAGAGGAAGTCGAATCGAATATTTTGTCTGGCATATCGGTATCTTGTGAGTTATGCGTCCGTTTCGGTAGGATCAAGAGCGTAATTTCCAATCGAAACGTGCCCTTCTAGAGAGCTTTTTATAAACAGAAACGGAGACAAAACAATTAATTTTCAATAACATCCACTACGAGACCACAAGGAATGAATGGATGCTTCCCTTCAAGTAGTAATAACGTCGACTCTGTTTATCTGGTATGAAAGTTGGTTAAGTGTTCCGAATATCGTATTCGATCTTCTGAATTGCATGATGTCATTTCATTGTTAAATACTGTCTGTAAGTTCTTCGAGAAGGTGGTACTTTCATTTCTCAGCTTTTCATGGGATTTTCTTTCCTCGTTTCTAAAAAATAGAGTAGAAGTTATTAAAAATTATTGCAATATATTTGTAGTAAGGACAGATTTAGGATCTGCCCCAAAATGTCACTGCGCTTGAAATTAAACCTTTAGATACCTAAAAGAGAAATTCTCTATTGGTCAGTGACACCTTGTTTTTGAAAGAAATTTTGGAAATACAAATATATTTAATAAGAATAAAACCTCTACTTATCTTTGTGGACGTTTCGTTGAGAACGGGAGCAGATTCGTTCCAGATAATTTAGGAAACTACACAACTGTGCATGAAGTATTCCTGATTATGATAAAATTATAGATACTCGGTGTCGAATTTCTACCAAAGGTAATTTTGTTCGGATATAACTCAGAATTGGAAAAATATTTTTTTCCTATTTTGCGATTATTGTGAAGTCATTTCAACACGCAAATACGTATCGAAATAGCTTCCATTCATGTCAATGTTATTCTATTTTCTTGACATTGGTATTACTGAACTCTCAGCCACACATCGAATTTATGCCATCCTAGTATTTTCTGTTCATATACTAATTTACTTCCTTGTCCAATACCATATTTGGAAATAACGGAATTCAATTCCATACGTATATAATAATAATGATGTTTATTCATCTAAAATATGATACAATAATAAAAACTTGTGATTTGGTGAATAAACGGGAGACCACAGAAACTGAAATTTTCAGCTTGTGCGTGGTATAGTTTATAGTATAGGGGTAGATTGTAAAAGAAGCACAGATTAACATTACCATCAATTTGAGAAACGAGGTACAAAACAATTAATTGAAAAGATACAATAAGATTAGTAAACACGGTAAAAATATAACAATAAAATTTATAATTCATTACAATATTGAAAGCTCATTTACACATCAAGTAACAATGAGAGTACATAATTAGTGGAAAAATACGATCAAAACGATAAACGTAGTGAAAATTTAAAAAAAATATATAACAATAGAATTATGACTCAAGGAATCAGTGGTTATTTATTATTTTGTGAAAGAACTGGCGCTTTGTCTCTAGTATCCATTTATTTGTTTTCATTTTAAATTCGTTATAGGTTCTACTATCTCTTATGTTGGTTGGACACTCATTATAGAGTTTGCTACTAAAGTAAACATATAGGACAATATTTTAATTTTCTTTGCCTTGTTTCATTGGAATGATATGTATGTATGTATATACAAAAAGTGATGCATCTTTCATAACCATTTGAGATAATTTCCTAAACGGAAATCGATGTATCCACCGATTATTGACATTGCGTTAGCCATTTTGAAGTTTCGACTATTTCAACAGTGTTGATGCTGTTGCCAAAATTCCTGGATATATATTCAGCACACATAGATGCGAAATCGACGCGAATAGAATAGATCTAGACTATTTTTCGTTTCGTTTTTGGTCTACTGCTCGATAGTGAAATGTAGCTTTATTACACATATTTTTGTGCAGCTACTCCATGCCACTTCTGCAGCATAGAGAGCCAAACAAAATTCCAAGAATAACTGGCAACATACCATAACTATTGTAGATGGGAAACATTTATCATCACGTCTTTTAACAACCCAAAATGGCACTTCAACAGATGACCATATTTGAAACTCCCACGAGAAACTATTATAAACAAGAATCTTGGAACTTAAAACCACATGCTCAAGGAAGAAAATATCTCATCATTCGATAGTACTCATTCCTACGGTTTTTTTTTTATAATATTTCAAACTCGGGATTTCAGTATCAACAGAAAACGAACATTCAGTGATATCAACCCCGAGCCAATTGGCCACCAACCTCAAAAAAGGATGAACTACCAGAGTAGCGAATCAAAATTCATGAGGGAATTCTTCATTTATCAAGACAAACGTATCCGTTATACATTATAATGTCTGTCACATTCATTGTTTCTGACAGAGAAACAATACAATGACCACGAGTACAAAATTGAAGAGGCAATTGAAATGAAAACAAAGAAGAAGAAGAACTAACCTTGATATTCCTTTCCTCGACAATTTTCTTTTTTCTCATTATTTATTCCATCTCATTTCTGATATATTCGTAAATATTCAACTGTTCTGTTCCAAAAAAATGCCGAGCGGCAATAAAAATTCAAAAGTTCTCTCAAAGAAATGTTCTAAATTGGTGCTAGGATCATTTCGATTCAAGTTATACATTCATGCTGACAATTTGAATTTTTTCGTCTATATCATTACAGCTTGAATGTATATTGATGTTGACAAGCTAAAATATTATATCCTCAAAAATATCCGTGACTTTTCTGTGTTGCTGTGTTTACGGACAAGTTTCTATCATTGTGAGTTTTGATTTTGAGATTGATGTGATCTCGGCATTGAATGAGACGCAATAATCATTCATATTTATCCATCACAGCGGAAAATGAAATTTTTTTTCGCGAATCTCTTGTTCGGGTCGGGCAGCCACGATAAAAGTCATCCTTATTGGTCTCTCTAGGAAACTGGAATTCGCCAAATAGTCCCGATGATTTTGTCACCAGTGAGCAGTTTTCACAACGGGCTCTGGAGGTAGCTTTCCACACTTGGTTTTCCTTCTGTTGTGAAACCGCATGAAGAATTCAATATCGAGTACCCAAACTAGCCACAGGTTATTGCTGATATATTCATGCTGATATATTCATGCTGATATATTCATATATTCATATATTCATGCTGATATATTCTCGGATTATGCTATCCTTCATCAGCTTGAATTATACGCCTTCGCCATTTCTCAAATTGCCCGCCAAATTTTGAATATCATGATTTCATTTTAATTGTTGTCGTCTTATACTTCGCGAGTATTATTGATTCTTCTCCTGAATCATTCCTTACTAATACATACTTCATTCAAGATTCTGTCTCTCTTTGTTATGGCTTTGATATCTCTTGGTATTTCATATCGATTGCCATTAATTTACTTCTCCGTTGCTAATCAAGGATCTTTCTTGCTTTTGCACCATCAGAACTCGCTCAAATATATCATCTGATTATAATATTGTTCCGGTTCAACTTATTAATAGACCGATATCCATACAAGTTTGATCAATATCTCACTTGGTTTTATTGAATCGATGTACGTATGTCATAGAAACTCGATAAATTTTAACCTCTTGCAAATCAGTCAAATCATGTACACCCGCCAGCTCAGTTGGAGGAAAGGAATCAGTTTTAAGTGCAAAAATCGAATCTCGTATGCAGCACAAGCGTTGTCTGATGATGATGCCTATCGGATGAAGATATCAGTCAGCACCCTGGCATTGTCATACCTATTCTGAAACACCTGGCCAGTTTTTGAGTTATCTCAGGATTCGATGTTCGATTTATTATTCTCCAACCTATTTTTGGCTATTTTTGGTTTTGGTCTACCCCGCTGTGAAGTAGTAGTCAAAAACAGGAAACAATTCTTCTGGAAATACACCAAGTCATATGAAAATGAAACATTATCGATCATTCGCATGTGCATTCTTGTATATTTCAGATTTCGGTAATTATTTTATTTCAGATTTTGTTGCATCAGCGCGTAACCTGGTCCTGCTGATAGATAATATCCTGAGATTCGATGGTCACGTAACTATACATGTCTTAAAAGAGCATTCATGAATTTGAAACTAATTTACAGTTTTAGGCATATTTTGAACAAAAAGATTAAAAAACTCTTATGCGATACACTTGTATTGAGCCATTTCAACTTTACCTCTGTTGTTTTTCAACAATGCCTAACTCAATTTGACATTTATAGAATACAGCGTATACAAAATAGCTGTGCAAGATTTTATCATGGCATCAGAAGAAATTGTCCTGTTTCACATAAAATTAATATAGTGGCTCAATATGAAGGAAAGATGGCTTTTGAACTATAGTTGTTTCATACATGATGTTATAGTAAACAATCAGCCTAAATATCTTTTCAATAAGTTGGATTTTCGTAGAAATCTACATGATGCTAATATTCGATCTAAGAATAATATCACAGTACCAGCTCATAAAACTGCCCTTTTCGAAAGAAGCTTTTCTTACACAGCTGCCAAAAACTACAATAGTTGACCGAATCCAAGTTTTCACAATACCAATAGACTTGTATTTCGTATGTCACTAAAAAAATCTATACTCAACCATTCTGAACCAACTAATTAGGTCCTGATGTATACCATCTCTTTTTCTTGCCTTCTCATTCCTGTCTCTATTCTCTTCTGCATTTTATCTCTTTTCTGTCTACTCTGCATGATCATTCTCTTGTTCTCTCTTTCCTATTGCCATCATTCTCGTTCTCAATATAATTCTCAATATGATCCATGCTCAGTTTCTCTCGAATAATTTATTTTTTATGCTCACTGTGTTCATGTAAGAATATATATCGTTATTTTTCATTTTTATTTTTCTTCATTATATATTTATAAACAAGTACATATCATTTATTCATTGTACTTCGGAGCGTACTGGTTTTGTGAGGGTTTTTTTAAAGAGTTACCTATTCTTTCCCTAGGAGGAGTACCTGAACCTCGCCTGGGACATTATGATTATTTTTTTAAAATTGTTATCTTTCATATCTTGTTGTCCAATAGAGACATTATTATTATTATTATTATCATTAGTATTATTATCATTATTATAATGTCAATCATTGTTCAATCATTGTTCTCTCTCGGCATATATCGAACAATGATAGTTCAACGATAAGACTCACCTTAGCTTTTGTTTCTTTGGCCTTTCTCAAAACTATTCTTCATAGACTGTGTTTTCCTAACATTCTTTCTATCAACTTGACGACAGTCATCATGTTCTTCAAAATGAGAAAGACTGGTCATTTAATTGTTCATCATTATGAGAAATTCAAATCGCAAATGCTCAAAAACGTTGACGGTGACAATTCAATGATCGAAGTGGATGAATCAAGTTCAGTTGTCTGGTGTTTTTTTTTTCTCATCAAGTGTACGAATAATGTAAAGAGATAGGCTAACTTAGGTCGAAATCATCGTGCTTTTCAAAATGAGAAGATATACTTAGAAATCAAAGTTTAAGATTAGTCATTGAATCGTTCATCATTATGGAAAACTCAAATTGCAAACAAAATAATAAGTAATTCATTTGTTAGCCAGAAAAAGTTACAGTGGAAATTTCACACCTAACATGTTCAACCAATTGAAAGCCTGTATTTTTTAACGTTGCCATAGCAAACGAACAAATTACCGGAAATTTTTTCCTCCTCCTTGCTGGAGTGAGGAGCATGAAATTACATTGGAAATTTTTGGGTGTAAAATGTAAATTGACATTTACATTTTCTCGGATTATGTCTAGATTATTTCGGTGTCAAATATTCTCACCGAATACCACTTGAGCTTCGAATAAAAACAGAAAATTCCTCTCGTATTTGACTAGGAGAATTTTCAAAATATCCGTGTTCTCGAGGAAATTATAAGTGATTACAAGCTCATCGAAATTCCGACATTAACTATTCTATCCAGTCCAGAATGACCTCAATGAAATTCGTCATCATTGAGAGATATCTGCCGAATTAAGAACATGAAAGAGATCGATAGAATTATATAATATCTGAAGAGAACAGAGTTACTGAAAAAGATTTAAAAAAAAACGAGTATGTATTGGACTTAACTCATAAAGGTAATGAATATGGCCAATGACACCAAAAACCTAAAAAAAAGTAGTCAAGGGATTTCCTCTTATGCTCGAAAAAAATATTTTGACTTTCTGTATTTCCTAAACTTCATCATCTGAGTGAACACCAACTCGATCCTTTTATCTGTATGCGGATGTATTTCATGGTAGATAATTTTCATTTTCCGAATTCGCCCGACAAAATCTCCAGGTGAAGTGCATATCGATCGCCATCCGAAAAAACTCGGCCGGGAAAAATCCCAATCAAGGGCGGTCGGTGATGAGAGTGACGTCACGGCGGAACGGGGTCGGGTCAGCGACGACCAATAAAGCGGCGTCAGCGTTCGATTGGAGAGCAGCGTCGCGACGGCCCACCTTCCGCCGACGCGCCCCGTGTAATTACGCTCACCTGCGAGCCGATCTAACAGCGAGGATCTCGTTGCTGGGTCCATTATCCGGTCTAAACTGCGCGACAAGTGAGAGAGACCCTCCTACAAGGACACGAGGGAATAAACTTCTACACACTTCACGATCGATCAAGGGTGGTGGATTTAACTTTCATTCATGATGATGGTGGTGATTTGTGAAATAAATAGAACACAGGTTGGCCATTTCAGGTACATTCACTATTGCTATATCATAAAAGAGTCTATCAGTTATGTGGCCGGCTGAATTAGAAAAAAAAAAGATGCTCTTCTTGAAATCCAACTATTGTGCATCTAGCGCATCACCACATTTTGCGTGGTTTCTGAGGTATTCGGCAAAATATGAAAAGTACCTATTTTACTCATCCACGTGATACAGTACCCCTGGAGACTAATTCACAGTTTCAGCATTAAATTAGACTGAATTACAGTTGCAAATGTCAAAATATTCAGATTTCAAACTGAAATCTAGATTTCAATTTTGGATAACTGTGAAGAAACTATCGGTATGAGATGAATGTTTTAGGGTTACCGGTGATAGAATGTAAGGGTAAGTAAGTTTACTGATTAATATACTTAGTGAAGGAAGGGCGTCGATAAGGGGGGGTAATTACCTCCGCAAGACTTCCAAGAGATAGGCTCTTAACAAAAAAAAATCGAACACCTATTTGTAAGAATAACTAAGCGTCCAATAGTGACGATATGCCCTGCTCTGACCCTCTAGAATATTTTAGATATCAAAAAGTATCGAGTCGCCAAATATTCATCAACAATGTTATATAACAATCATTCTTCTACGTTTTTGGGATTTTCTCTCCTCCATATAGAATGAAACTTGGTATTCACTTCTCAAGTCTGAACGTAAAAATGATGAATTCAAGATCAATTTATGAAGAAACGCAACTACCAGTGCAAATATAACAGAGATAAATATCAATTTTCTTTCAGCTGAAAACGGGAACAGATTTCCCGATACGTCCACAACAATAAGGTTAGGTAGAAATTTCCATATTCAATGAATATATTTGTTCACCATTTTTTTTTCAAACAAAGCGTCATTGAGGAATAGATAATTCCTTTTCTAGATGATCTGAAAGTTGAATTCCAAGCGCAGTGACATTTTGGCACAGATCGTAAATCTGTCCGTACTACAAATTGAGATAATTATTATAATTTCTATTTTGATTTCTTACGAACGAGGAGAGAGAATCCCAAGAATCCAGAAAAATTGATAAAGCACCTCCTCGATCAACTCACAGATGGTATACACAGGGTGGTCCAACAAACACTCAAAGCCTCGATTTTCCGGCTTTAAAATGAAAATGCATAGAGAAGCATGGTCCGTCTGCTTTCTTGGACGAAAAAGTAACAAATGAATACTTTTGCGTCTGATAAGAGTGATATCATCAAGGTAAATTCTACATTCGCTACCCATACACCAGGGTTCTTTACTGCATGAAAATGAATTGAGCCCATTTCCATCATAACTAATCAAACTAATCACAAGAGTAAGTAGTCTTCCATTATTCTAGTTGTCATTTTGTTATCGATGGAAATTTCGAAGAGAAATTTCAGAGTCAGATAGTACTCGATGAGATCTTCACCTCCGTTAGGGGGTTGAAGTTACGGGGATGAAAAAAGCTGAAAATTTGTTTTTCCTCGAATTAGAAATCGACGGGTCCGAGCGTTTTTCCATATCTGCTGTGAAGTAGTGTTCTTTCTTTGTGAAAGATCTGAAAAATTTATGCTGACTATCTCGGAAATTTTTATATTCTCATGTGATTGGCCCTGTGGAAACCAACTTTCTCCCCATTGAAACGAACTTTCAACTATATTGTCTCGCCCGATGTTCTCATGTTCACAGATTTCTCATTCGGAATATGAATATTATGAAGAAAGTAAATCACAAAAAATTGGAGAGGGGCCCTTCACTCTCTATAGTGGCGCCACTGAAAACAATCAAGCCATTATTAGTTCTTTTTTGATTGAAAACCTTCAATAACTCACTTGATTAAATTTTTGTCAGCTCAGCCCGAATGCTAATAGATAATGATACCAACCATATGATACTGAATATTTCCCATCGGCATCAGTAATAATGATTTTTATGGTATCAACAGACAACGCTCATTCTCACTCAATGTTTATGTATTCTTGTTTGAAATATTATGTTTATGAACTACATTCGATTCTACGCAGTTGACTACAGTTCATACCTCCAGTTCGTGGTACAACAATGTCTTTACGTTCTACTTTCATTTAGGTATATGAGATAATGATGTTTACATCCAAGTGTTGAAATTGGATATTTCATAGTAAGTATCATCTGGATCATTTTCTTGGGTAATCAAATCGAACTGTCCATGTAATATGTGACTGCATTTAGAATTCATCTAATACTAGAAGACAATATCATGAATTCCATCGGTATTTGGCTGATTCAATTTCTTTTATTTGGGGTATTGAGGGAACGTCAATCCTATTCGAGCTCCAAAAGAGTATTAATCATTTATCATTCGTCATTGTGCGTATGAAACTAATTTCCGTTATTTCCTCATCTGGTGTTGGGTCAGAAATGAGACTATTGTCGCAGTTTAAGGTATAAGCAACAAAAAATAATATCATGGCACACCTATACTTGATATGTGTGCCTAACCGATAGTATCAAAACGGAAGCAATTTCCATATGCATTTGGATGTCCTGATGAATTACGCAATCGAAATACAATGTCTTTAGAATTTGTTACACTAGTTTTCAAATACAAAAACACATGATCCCACGAAACGAAATTCGATAGTTTGTGAATTCTAGATATATACAGGGTGTCCAAATATTTATTTTGGTTCATATAAACTGTTCACAAACAGAGTGCTACACCAGAGTCGTATTTTTCCTAAAGAAACACTGTGTATATGACAATATTTTCACATAGAATATCTGGAGCTGATTACAGCGAAACAGCACATAATTGTTGTCGAACCTTAAAAGCAGTGATTGATAAGTAAAATCATTCTGATCTTTATCATCTCAATGGAAATAATATGTAGAAACGTCGCGCGCTGACTATGAGACCGCAATGAACAAGAAAATTTTAAAATCATTTCTCTTCATGAAAACAAATTGATTTGAGAAAACTATCAATCAGAACATAACCAGACACTACTATATAATTCCAAGAATATGTACCTGGATGAAACATCATTCATTCTGTTCTGTAACAGAATGTTAACGTGGATGTTAATGTTCACCAGAATGTTATCAGAACAGAATGTTCATGTTAACAGAGAAATGTTGATGGGTCCTGTCACACCGGGAAGATGTTTCATCAGATCCACTTTTCTGGTTCTTCCATGTCTAGGTATCGAATTCTTAGAAGACATGGATACAATATCTTTGCTTCTGAGTGTTGGCACTGGAAAATTTATTTCATTGCTCGCACCCGAAGTCCGAGATGCAATGTTCGCTGTCAGTAGAATTATTGTCCACCTCTGAATTATCTTCTTCGTCTTCATCCTTAGTATCGTCAACCTCAACAATTTCTTGTATATCTTCCTTATTCGAAAACTTTGTCATGAGATTCTGCAAACATTCTTGTTTTATTTTTCCGAGAACACATTTCAAAAAATTTGTTCAACTGTATGAACTCATGTTCGCATTGAATAAACTATACACTCACTTCAGAAAATAACGAATGAGATGAAGAATTGAAAATGCACTTCGAGAAAAAGTTAGACAAGAAAACTAGCACGCTGATTCTCAGTCCGTAACAGCATTCAGCAAAGACGAGGGCGGAATCTTCGACCTAAAATGGCATTCTGCAACTGCCACTTGTACGTTATCTGATCTATTGACATCAGTATACAGGGTGGCCCAATGAAAATCGAACAAGGTATGCATTTTACTGAGAGATCAAGGAACTCACATTAAAGTAAATGATTCTTTATGTAATGTCGGATAGGACAGGATTTAAAAAAAAACACATGAGGCACTTCTTAGATGAACATCGTTCCGACTACAAAATGAGAAATAGTGATGAATGGAAAAAAAAGCGTTCCTTTCCATCATAGGCGATTATTTTTATGGACATTTTTTTTCTCTAGAACTTACGAAAGCGCTGAACTGACATGTTGAATTTTTTTTTATAATTGCCAGTTTGAATTATGGCAATTAGCAATGATTGTCAAACTGACATTCACCCCTAATTGCCAGTTTAAACTGGCAATTAGTCATAAATACCAGTTCGAACTGGCAATTAGAGCCCTAATTGCCAAACTGACTATTCGCCTCAGTCGTCAGTGCAAACTGGCGATTAGCCATAATTGCCAATTCAAACTGGCAATTTAAAAAAAATCAAAATGTCCGGTCAGCGCTGAACGAACATGATGATATGATTTTTATGATTGCCAGTTCGAACTGGCAATTAGTGCTAATTGCCATTTTGAATTGGCAATTAGTGCTGATTGCCAGTTTGAACTGATAATCAGGGATAAATAGCAGTTTGAAGTGGCAATTAGCCATAATTGCCAGTTCAATCTGACAATTAGATCTGATTGTCGAATTCAACTGATAATCAGTGCTGATTGCCAGTTCAAACTGGCAATTATAAAAAAAAGTAATCATGTCCGTTCAGCGATTTCGTAAGAACTACTGCATTGAATTCCAAAAACGAAGAAGCTATGGTAAGAGATTTTGATTACCTGCAAAATGATGTATCACTTGACCCCTTATCCCATTTGAGATTCAATGGTTGGAGCTCACCCCTCTGAGGGGTTTGAAGTGAAAAAGTTGAAAACATGCGCAAAATATTTCCCCCTCGAAATAAAAATCGACCCGTTCCAGTGTTTTTCTTTCTGAGAACGATAACTATGTAAAATCGTCCTTGTTTTGTTTTCATTGGGCCAACCAGTATATAAAACGAAGAAGTATGTAGTTCTAGTTAGCTATAAATGGAAATCATATATTTACATCAATCACAGTTAACTTTTGCCTGGGTAAATACTTGTTTTTGAATGTCAATTCAACAAATTCATTATTGTCAGTCAGAAATAGTTATGAACTGCAACAATTGAACAATGAAAATGAGCGATCCCCGTTGAAGAAAAATTAAACTGCTTACAACTCGCTTGGATTGTCCACGTCGCACTAAGACGATGGTTAAAAAATATTATTGTTGCCTTTGAGTTCTGCTGTAAACAAGACCTACCCCGCCTTGTCATGTCCATTGAAAAAGTTGAAAAATCCTGTTCACTGCTGAGCAGTTTATTATAGATCATATTTTTTTCGTTCTGCAGTTCCACAATGCATAATGCATCTCTCTGACTTATCGGGCGATATAATAGAATCCGTAACAGCGCGTACAGGCCGATATTAAAAAAATATATACAATGTTATGAACGTGCCCTTTGTTAGTATCATAAGTAATGTTCGCAATGAGTTGGATTACAACAATGTGCTGATGAATTTCCTCTGGGGTCGGGTTACGGCGGTCATAGGAAACGTCTCGCGACGATTTTGCTGACTAGGCCTTCAGATAGTAGCGGAGTGTCACCTTGCTTCTCTGAAGAGAACTGGAGGAAAGATAACCTTTCCCATTCGTTCTTATCTATCATTTTAGAATGAAGATGTTTTGATTGTTTTCACTGGAATATTGGAACTGGAAAGTATGCACGGTTATATTCTCAACCCTAGATGGCACAGCACTGTGGAAAGCCCATTCGATGTTCTGAATTATTATTATTATTATTTATTCATTCATATATTATTTAATTATCATTATTTTAACGTCTCATCTCAGACTGGAGAGTAATTCTTACAAAACTAGTTCGGGACATTATCCAGTTCACGACTAATTCGGTAATATCCAAACATTACATCGGTCGACATTCTATAATCAATCAATCGACTCACTCTGCGCTTATTCCAGTGTGGATAAATACTTAATTTTATTGCAATTGAACGCAAGGTGAAATATCACGGAAATTCTGAGAAGTATAAATAGCAAAAATGAAGGAGTTTGCCTAAAACTTCGTGAATAACATCCGGAAATAGTCTCTACTGGCTGTGTATAGGCTTTCAAATCTCTTCTTCAGCGCAGCCTGCGATAAGTCCAGTAAAACTGCATTTTTAATGAAGAAATCAGAGATGTAATCAATTTAGTCCTGTTATCAGTTGATTCTTTGGATGTTGAAGTTTGGGGAATTCCGGAACAAATAGCATGATTATCAAATATCATCACTTCTCATCGAAAATCATTTTTTTTTTTCAAATTCGAATTCACAGTAACTGATTTCGGTTATTATTTTCCCAGCGAGAGGTGGTTACTCTAGTTTGCAAACTAAATGCCACTGCACAGTCTACAATCGTGCTAAGCTTAGGAACTTCCAATCTGTTGCAGCAAGCAACAGACCATTTTCATGATTATAATAGAAAAAATTGTATACAGAATGCGATTTGTAAATGGCCATTGTATTGAGTGTGTGGAGTGGGTGTTTTTTAATGGCACATCAGAGTGTTAATTTTTGAAAATTGTCTCGGATGAGATATCTGAGATGAGATTCTGATCTGAGATGGAAGTGTCGAATCAACTCTTCAAGAAATATCCAGCGTTTCTGATTAGCAGCAACATGGAAAATATTCGGGAAATTATGTTGGGAGTTATTGTTCAACTTTATCATTCCAATGAATGAGATTGTGTTATCATGAATGATAAATCGACAATTGACTTTGTCAAAAATGAATCCCTGAAAAAGTAATATTTCATATTTATATATTTCCTGAATTATTGAAAAAAAGTCTCTTTATCACTGTGAGAAAAAGTGAATATTCACGAATCAATAGAGATGCAGAAATGTCAAGTGACAGTTGTACAAATAACTAATATTCCATGCATGTTCATTTTTTCTTCACGGTGTAAATAAAGTAAATATTCACGCATCAATAGAGATGCAGAAATTCTTTGACGGTTGTACAAAAAATATCTTGGCCCAGACTATCAGCCGACTGCCCGAAAACATGGAAGTTCAACTATCAAATGTTCTTGAGATGAATTGGTTCTCGTCAACTAATATCAGCTATGAACTGGCACAATATAGGATATCTATCTGAAATCAGAATTCAAAGTTCTTTTCACTTTTCAAAGGTTTCTATTCTGTTCACTTATAAGTTTCATTGAATATCCTGTAATTATTGGAAATTTTTTCAGATTTTTGAGATTTTGGGATTGAAATTATTAACAATCGATGGTATAACCATCCCCACTTACTCCTCACTTGGAGATCAAATCGAAGTGTGAGAATCATTCCAGTTTTTTTTCTATTATTTCCAATTCAGAAGATTTCATCATTCTAACATTTCTAGTATTTTTCGCGTAAATCACATGTTTGTTTGTTCACTCTATGGAAAACTATCTTTTTTGAGTAGAGGGATTATAAATCATGACTTCCCTCCGAAAATAATTAGTAGAGCAGCATGATGTGCGAAAGTTCGTGATCATAAAATGTTTGTTTGAAGTAGTTCCCAATAACAAGATAAATCCGGGGTCTTCTCCCGGACCTTAATGAACCCAATAATTCTCCTACCCTAGCACAGCCAACTCCGTCTATCGGTTGACACATATTCCCCGGCCCTCTTCCATCGACTGCACTAATTGTAATCGTGTTGGTCTACATTGGGTCTCTTTCGGCGAAGAAAAAGACAAATTGGGATCGATAAATCGGCAGTCGAAGGGAAAACTTACTTCCATAACGAGTGGAAGTTGAAGTGAGACGTGAAGTATAGAATTGCTCTGATCCTCTCCATTTTTTGTTTCATATTTTCTTTCAATGGTGTGAAGATGTTGTTTTCATGATTTTTGGATATTATGATATGCTCGTTTTGAAAGACGTAAAAAAATCTTGTAATTGGAAATATTTCTCTTTGTTGCTCAGTTAAATATATTTACGTATAGCTTGTGAAAAGTGCAATAAAGATATTTTTCTCATTTTGGGCTATTTTGTCAAACATCGCTAGAAAAAATAAATCAATCATTCATAAATCGAATACATTTGATAGATCGATTTTGATTGTTTGTAATCTCCTGAAATACTCGTAGATTGTTTGATAAAACGACAATTTATTGAGCACGAAATTGCTAAAATTCACCCAAATTCAAACTTCCTTCTATATCTCTTGTAGAATCCCATATTTCAGTGGTGCTGAGTTCGAATTTGAATGATTTTGTGATATATTCGAGTTGACATGCGTTTGCCAATGATGAATCATTTTTGAAAAATAGAAATAAATATTCTTCGAATACTAAACATGAATAGTATATTACATAACTAGTGTGGACATATTTAGTAGTGACATATTTCGCACAAGTAGATATTTAGAACGAACCGCGAAGCGGAAAAGTAACGAGTACTTGAAATACACTTTCCAACGAAATATGTAATATACTATTCCTAATCGTTGTTAACAATCCAGTAACAGCATAGTTTTTTTTACGACAACCTCGATAAATAATGTTCATTTCATAACCGTAACTTCAATCATAAACAAGAACATTTTGTACAGAATTTCATTTTTGCATCGGTTGATAGGCAATTTGCTGAGCAACAAATGCGAAATGGTATATTTCGTGTTAGGTCAAGGTTCACTCAACGAGGTACAGAAGACTGGTGGAGCTATCATGCCTATTTGCCTATCTAACTTCTTCAACCGAAACTCTAACGTACAGCTAACTTGATTACAGCATTTTATTCGTTATAGCGGAAAATCACTCAAATGTCAGTTGTTAGATGGCGACACAAAAATGAAAACAAAACCAGTATTTTTAATAATTGTACAATCAGTTTTATAAAAATGTTGATTCAGACGTAGTAATTTAGGTGACTTCTGAATTAATGATCAAACTACATAATTACAATCTCAAAACACCAACTATTAGGCCATTATGGCGGAAAATGCCGTTAGCGTTTTCGACGAAACAAAACACCATCAGTGACTGCACCAGTCTTCTGTTCATCGTTGTTCACTCTAAAATCACGACGATTACGGCTTGTCAAATTATGACGTCCAGCAACAAATTGATGAAATGTCAGCAGATCTTTTCTGTCAAAGTTCTAGTAGGTAACGAGTAATTTCATGGTTGTTTCCTATGACAACTATCAATTAAAACTTTGATTTGACTTAGATTTGACACCTCCGAAGATAATAGAAGCAGCGAAGGTAACATCACTGAATTTATCGCCGGAAACGTCGAAGTGTGTATATCAACGCGCTTATAAACTTTTTTCTGGAATGGAAGGTAGATCAAGAGACAAAATCGTTCTCCGAGTACATTTAGATGGCCCATTTTGGCGACTCAACCAAAAAATTTAAAATTTCCACTTTGCGGTCACACTTCACAATACTGAGAACGACTCTTAGTATCTATATAATGATATAAATATTGCCGAATATTTGAAACTGAAAGCATTCCTCAAGCGGCAGTCTAACGGCTACAAACCCACAGCACTCACAGCAAATGACATCGATAATTTCTTCAATTCATATCCTGATAGAAAACCTATCAGCGGCGAATTATGAGTAATTAAATATCATCAGATTATTTCTTTAAAAGTTTTTGCAATGTATGCATGTATTAAATGTGAACGATATGTTGTCATAGAAAAAGTATAGTATGCAACTCGCAACAAAATGGCCATTTTGCACTCGTATAATATACTATTTTATGTACCAAGGACGAAAAACTGTCTATTATAGTCGAGCCTGCAAATTGATGGCCCAGCCGTAACCGAGGCTAGAAACCAGGCGAGACAATACACAGTTTTTTGTCGAGGTGCACATCACATTGTTTCGTCGACCTCTACATACCTTTCATTAAAGTAAGCAAGTCCTCACCTGTTTGTTGGCCTCGGTTACGTCTCACTCATTTACTCGTAAAATCTAGCGGATTTCGGAAATAATGAATGACAGTTATTGTCACAGGCGTTATATCGTGGATATACGAAAATAACTCAATTGCCCTCCGCACCGAGCCGTATTTCGATGACCACAGCGGACGAAAAGTGTTTGCGGACGAAAAAATATCATCGATTTTCCATTCGGAAATTGATACGTTAAATGTCGTTTTTTGTAGAGGTCGTCGAAAAACAGTATTTTCGGGACTTATTGCGTTAATAACTACATCGTATACTTTCCCTGATTCGAAAGTCCTTCATCTGTTTAATTCATCATGAAGTAAAAAAACTACGGTATGATACTTGAGATGTTTTCAGAAATGAATTGAAGTTTTACTCGATAAGAGTGTCAGCGACTACTCGATACAGGAGTCTCATAATCTGTGATCAAGATTCTATTTGTTGATATTTATTTCAACTTAAGATATTGATTTTAGGTTTAATTTCTCATTTTGGTGTCCTTTTATGAAATTGAATCGCCGTTTGTAACTATGGAGAAAACTCGAAGATGGCTCGACCGATTTGAATACTTTTTGTTTTATTTCTGTCACCTCGATATAGGATTGGTTCAGGTTGAAACGAGACTAGGGAAACCCAAAGGTACAAACCGACAAATAAAAAAAATTGATGTATTCATTTTCGTATGAATATTGCCACTTCGGAAACAGCTCTTTAATTTGTGCTGCTAAAAAGAACACTTCGGATTACTTCCAATAGGAATTTGACAAAAATAGACCACCGTGTGTTAGTCTGGAGAAAACTCTGGAATGGCTCTACAGCTTTGGATAGTTTTTTTTGTTTCGTTCGCCTTGATATAGGGAAAACCCAAGGGATGTATGTCATTTAGTATGGGAATTGCGACTTCAAAAACAGCTCTCTATCCTGTGCTGCTGAAGACCACTGCGTATTACTTTCAATAGAAGGCGTGGGAAGGGTTGCCAACTGGTCAGATACCCAAAAAAGTAATGTATATATCATTCATCAGATTGCGAATGAAACTTCGTCAAATTATTGCCTGCATTTGCGCGAAGGTTATAAGGCACTAAGAATATAGTTATCAAAAATGTTTAACGATATTTCCAACATCATAACTTGTATACCAGCTGTTCATGTACTAAAGAGAATTCATTAGCCATAGTTGAATATTGCAATTCCAGCGAGGTTTGCCGAACCATTACTGAAACTTGGACTGCAATGAGGACGTTCTGATTATGACAGAAACCTGATATCAAGATCAGAACTTTCTATAACATATATTATCAATCTTCCAAAGAAGGACGCCGAATGATTACAAAACTTCATTACGACAGGGCTGCACTATGAAATACAGTGTCTCAATTTCAAAACTTTAGGATTGACTATGGCCTGAAGATTCATTTTATTTTATCCTACAAATCAGGAATGACAAAAAAGATATTAGTCACCGATATCAGTGTTCAACGCTCAAATACAGTGTCTCAATTTCAAAACTTTAGGATTGACTATGGCCTGAAGATTCATTTTATTTTATCCTACAAATCAGGAATGACAAAAAAAGATATTAGTCACCGATATCAGTGTTCAACGCTCAAATGAACAAAAAAGGGTCAAATGTGGGTGGCATTGACAATGTGGAAAGGAAGCCCTGTAGGTGTGAATAGAGACCCTACAGATACTGACTTACATGTTCTGTCACCTAGTAATACGACCTTCTGATAAATGTTCCATCACAGAAATGCTTCACATTACAAGCTTATCTATAGGTGGAATAATAATCTCTTCAATGTAGGTTCACACAAATAGATACCAATTAGTGGTGATCATGGAGTACGTGCTACTTTCAACTGTCAAATGTTTTGTTAGGCTTGGAAAACCATGAAGTATCAAATATGATATCGAGTGATATCGAAGTGAATGGATAATGATATTCTCTCATCGAAGAATGCATGTTTGTGGAAAAAGTTCAAAGTTGTGGAATTCTTCGCCTAGTGAAGTCTTTCCTGATGCTTACAACCTCCAAACTTTCAAGAAAAATTCCAACACCTTCCTTCTCTCCCAAAATTCCACCACTGGCTAACACGATGTTCCTCGAACATTATAGGTTTCCCTTTCATGTTGTCCACAGATAAAAAAATGTTTGAATATACTGGGCGTCTTTTCTTAGGTGCCTGCACTATTGCGATCTTCTTTATAGAGTTATGTCAGCAAAAAGAGTTTCAATAACTCTACGTTTGCACAAATCTGCACGGAACAATTCATTGTCTTCTCCACCGCCGGAAATTTCTTGTAGGAAACCAAAGTTGTCATTCTCGAAATGCAAAATTTGAGTTATACCTGAAGTCATATACAGGGTGACATCGAAAAAGTACATTGCATAGTGCCACACAATAGGGTACACTAAAATAAGAAAAAAAGTTCCCATGAACACGGGTCCGCAATGCCTTCGGTCGAAAGATACGGGGTGTTGAATTTTGATTTTTTTTTTGTTTTTTTTTATTTCTTTAGCCAAGACGCAAGAAATGGAAAAAATATGGTATATACAGGGTTTTTTATCATCAATTTTATCAAAAATGATCCAAGTTTTGTGATTACTGATAGAGGGCGCTACATTCAGCATTCCATCCCTATTGAATAACCGAAGGCCCTGCGGACCCGTGTTCATGGGAACTTTTTTTCTTATTTTATTGTCCTCTATCATGTGGCACTATGCAATGTACTTTTTTCAATGTTACCCTGTAAATACGTCATATATAGATAGTCATCACATAGAATATATAAATAAGGGTGATTCACGGTGGATGTCGTATTACACGTGTCTATAGAGATCTTTTTGAAAATAAGTACACTTCAATTATCGTACATGCTCTACACTTCTAAAATAATAATAACAAATCAGTTCACTGAGATTGGAGAACTTTATAACGCTTCTTTCATAACGCTTATGAATTTCATACATGGTGACCTACCTAATCGAAGAATTAACAAATCTCCAAGAAATACATAATTACAATACCAGATCTTATGTTTCGAATTATTTCTATATCAATATTGCTAATGCTGCTGCAAACACAGTGTTCATCGAAGGCCTACATCTTTACAATCCCTCACCAAAAGAAAGAATGCTGATCATTAGAGAATTCAAAAGCCATCCTTTTTGACATTATGACAGGCAGCATCATCGAATTCATTCTGAAACTGATTTTGATGATGAACTGAATACCTGCTATCAGAGAATGCGCATTCTCTGTCAGATATTGAATTCAATGTGGACAAATGAAAATTCGAAATCGGTATAATCAACAGAAAATTACTACTTGTCTGATGGCAACTGCCACACACATTTTTTTTCATATCAATAATCCGGAATGGAGATACTCAATTTCAGAAGATATTCAAATTCTTGCTATTTAGTTTGTGAATGTATTTGATGATTCTGCCAATCATAAATGTCGAAGATTCATGAATAACTGTAGTTGCCACCACACACAAATTGGTGTTCTGGAACCACAAAATTTCAGATCAAAAGAAAACAATTAGATACTGTATCTACTTATTCTTGTGATGGCGAAAGATCACCGATTTTTAGAAAAAATAATGAAAAATAGGGTATTTAATTCGAAAAAAATTCAGGGTATTCGTAGTTTGTCACGTTTTCAGTAGTCACCCCCTATATAATATCTGACAAGGTGTATGGAAGCACCACATCACTGAATTCAACTTTCGTATATTTTCCTTCTTCCCAACATGAAGTAACGAATATGGAAGGGTGGACCTCTTCGATGGATAACCCTGTACTAATTGCAACTAAGAATCGGAGGCAATACTGGTGAAATGATCGAAACTCCAAAATGGCTACTTGTGTCAACCTTTCAACACATCGATTGCTAATACAAAAGTTTCCCAAATGGTTAAGAAATATGCATCATTCATTGAAGGTATAAAATTGTATTCCCTTATTTCCCAATATAGTGTTGACCAAGTGACATTTGTGTGTAAACAGATAATAGTATGATGGCATATATTTGATGTGCTACCGTCGAGTAATATCAATACCAAGAACATGAAATGGAAGATACACGCGGAATATAATTTCCACCTATATATTTTTCGTTGAAAGAATAGGGTTGCTATGAACATACTCATGATGCCCTAGGACGTTATGAGCTCAATATGTTCGCTGATAAACTGTGGATGCGTTTCTATGTTTGTCTGAAGATATCACTCAACAATAATATTCATTTCTCTCATTCATTTTGTTCAACTTGATTTCAATGAATGAAAAAACCTATTTTCAGACTACTCTCAGATAAGCCGAATCATTCGAATTCGTAAAATCATATGTCATCTCATTCAACTGAAAAAACAATCGAGTTATTATTACTATACGAGCGTTATTAAATGATATCGCCCATCGGGTGACATCCATCCGTCGGGCCGGGGGCCCTCAATTTGGAACACTCTCCAGTCACCCTCCTGGCGTTATCATCCCCATAACGCACTTGATGCATGAATGAATATTTGATAATCTTACCTGGAATCATGAGGTCTGATTGCAGATTGTAAGTATTTCATGGTTAGTATTGATATTGAAGATTCACATTCACAAAACGAGGTGATAACTTCCTTTTTGTTAGATAATTGGTGTATTATATTACATCTGGTCATTCACCTTATCGGGTGCAATGAAATAACCAAGAAAATTACCCAAACATACGTTAGCATTTTTTCAAAGTGACACCAATATTATTATTAAATATCCCATTTTACATAAGGAATACTGAGAGGTAAGTAACCTTTCGCGATTGGCACACCGTGATCATATTGTTATTATTTTTGCAGCAATGTGATTATGAAAATATTATCAGGAATTAATTCAAAACAAGCTCTCGTTAGCCAATGGGAGAATTTGGGTTAACATTCGATGTATTCGTGATTTATTATGTGTCTCCATTCCTGGTTGGACAGTCGTCAATAATCAATAAGTTGAGAATATCTACCAGAGCTTGAATAAATGAACCTTCATTCTTCTCACCCGTTGACCAGATGAAAGTAATATATTTCGATGAGAAATAACAAGTCATCATTGATATTTCCTTTCCAACTATCGTCAAGAAATATTACAAAAATGTCTCTTGACTCTTCTAATGATATTTCTTCTTCTTCAAAATCTAATGTTCATCAATTATGATCTGAAAGTTATTGAGTGTTTGTCGATTCGAAGTAATTTTGCGAATCGCCTTGTTCACATATATTTCAACTTCAACTAGGAAATAATCAGCAAAATCAATATAAGACAAGATAAGGCATAAATCGAGATTCTTGATTTTGGGAATTTGGTAATTTCGTGATCATGATTCAAGACTCGAAAATTACCCACACCTACAAACTATTGTACTTACATATTTTTTTTTTATTTGATGGTTCCACTAGGTTCCAGACAGTTTTATGATTCATTATATCTATTTTATACAGTGTGATGGAATTTTTGTAATAATATTCGAACGTCCTGAAAATCGAGTCATAATTTCATGGAACTTTCCAATAAAATGCATGTTGGTATTGTGAGAAGAAATTTCAACTGATTCAAACAATTCGGAGACTTGATATATAGTGCGTTGAAAATATATGGAATTTATCAAACGTTTCAGCTGTCGGTTGGTTTTTGAAAAAAATCCTCAAACTTGTCATTTCTATTTTCAAATATGCATATTTTGACACTGGATGGATAGACTGAAGAGTAGCAATGGACAGCCAGGCCACCTGATATGATAACCCTTGATGATATTTCAATTGTAGAAGTTTCTCTCAAGGTAATTATTACAGAAAACCGAAAAATAAAGGAATGTTGTTTTCCAAGTTTCATTATTTTTTTTCCAAATGATTTGGAACAATATGGAAGGCAAAATTCCATTTCTATATTGAAGCATAATGGCAACTGTCATCATAAGTCAACATTTTGAGGAGAAAAGAGAGAGGAAGAAAATTTTCAGAACTTTTCCGGGTTGTCATGGTAGTGACACCACAAATACGGGCTTGTAATTGGGTAGAAAGATTTACCTAAAAGTGTAAGTTTCGTATGAAAAATTATATTCAGTGAAGTTCAGTCATCCACTAGTGGACAATGAATTGTTTATTTCTTCTGCCTCGCTGCTATGACTCAATGTTTATTCGAACTGTAGGAATGCGTGATAGATATGCCATAAAATAATTCACATTCTAATATCAGTTGTCAGTAAATATTCCTTGGGTAATTCAATATCTCGTTCGTAGTTTTTCTATAATTAGGTGATAAATTTCGAAGTTGAAAGGCGGTCAACGGATTTTATCAATGGATACCAGGCCGTGAATGGAAGCCAATATTTTTTCAGCCGGATTGTTTACATTTCGAAGGCGTTTTATTATTTCAGTCATAACTTGCTCTAATCTTTGTTAGTGGAATTATTTATCACGTGAGTTTAATAAATATTTATTGTAATTGTTACGTTCTAAATTCAACTATTATTACAATAGCCTTCAGCCTGTGATGATAGTGACATAGAGCTGAAAGCAACCGAATACAAGGCGTTCAATTACAGATGCCTTTCGGTATGACTGTTACCTATCGAGTATTTTTTTATGTTCTTGCAATGATTATATTTCATGATTTGAATTTTTGGTGAATTTCAATTTGCAGTTCAAAATTGCGGACATCGTAGAATTCATATTTTATAAAAGTAATGGAATCTCTACTTTTCGTATCTATTGGTAATCTCAGAACGGGGGGGAGGGGGGCTGCAGCCCCATGCCCCTCCTTGGTGCGCCACTGAATCTGAAGGAAAAATACATTATTTTCAAACCACCCAAATGGAGATGGTATATCTTAGAAACATGTATGGCCTCATTTTATATCATATACTTTCGAATACATTGCGTAGATTTCGCACTAGTTCCACATAAATGACTATCTCCGGGAGACCATTTTTTCCATGTATACTAGCGTAAGTCTAATGAAGCAACTGATGAATATTTTTGAGCCGATACTCTCGAACCTGGGAGATCACAAAGCGAAACTCCCTTCCCATAACTCACGCTCGTAAGGGTGCTAGACGTCAAATTATTATCTGATGGATTTTCGAAAACGATAAAACGGATAAACCATCATTCCGGCGTAAATCAAATCGCACAGACTTTAAAATTGATAAAATCCATTTATAAAGGACGGTCGGCTTCACTTGTAAAGTATTAGCAACCGCTCGGAAGTAACGACGAGAACTAGCGTCCCCTGTCTCGTACACGACAACCATCTTCAGGATCGACTACGAATAAAGAGGGTAATCGCTTACAGCTAATGTTGCCATGTTGCCAGATGGGATTCCTTCGAACGAGAATATAGTATTTCATTTCCACCGGCTTCTATAATTGCAATTTTCCAGGACTATCCCTGTCAGATCTCACCCCACAATTAGGCAACATATGAATTATTGAGTATCTTTTATATCCAGTTCGAAGTGTTCCTCAGCCATGTTCTTCCATCAGGAATGACCATCTTGTGCGTAGGAGTTGGAGAAATATGACTTTTTGATTTCTTTGTGTGGATGGTTTCTTGTGGAATGTTGATTTTGGAAGAGCCAAACACTGAATCATATTTCCCTTCATTCCGGATATCTCTCATTATTCAGAACCCAAACAGAACATAGTTAGACCAATTTTGACAGATCCCGAAACATCAAACAGTTTTTAACGCCTATTCCTCAGCACACATCACATACAGCCTAATATCGCCGTAGTCTTCCTCGAAAGTTGATTATGGTTTCGTTGGATTATTGAAAATTGATATGAAAAAGTATTTTGGGATTTTCTGTATTGCTAATAATGAGACAAAGGAGAATTTGCAGAAATTCCTTTTTATCTATAGGAACTTAGAGGGCGCGACTTTTTTCACATTTTTCTGGTGCATCCCTATCTTGGACACACTGTGTATTATGTAACTTATATCTCGCTTCGTAACAGCACTAAAAGATCATTCTAAGCACGACAATCCCATCTGGCAACATCGCAGGGTAGTTCCGCTGTCACTAAACGGAGGGTGGAGGTTTTCCACTTGATATAGTTCGGTGCCCCCCAGCCTAGCAGCGATCAGTCTATCAAACGGTGTGCGGGGCTCTCCTCGGGGGTGGAGGTCTTCAAACGGAAAATCACGTCGGGCGACGAAACTGCCATTTCGGTCGTCCATAAGCACGTCACTTGTTAAATCAAGAATATGATCCCTCTTCTCGTGTCACGCTGAAAACGCCTATTCGCTAATTGTCAGTCGTTTTATGATTTTAATTCAGTTGTAGACATGAATCGCCTCCGATGATGTCAGGCATGATGGTTCAGCTGTGATGATGGGATTATTAGGATTCGAATAGTCAAAGGAATATATCAGAGCATGGGCGTGCCTAAGGGATGATAGTGGCTCTCGTAGCTAGGGAGGAGGGACCGTTTCTTGTACAATTATTGTTCATATCTTGTTCTATTCTTGGATACCAAGAATAAGAAAAACAGGAAATACATTCCCGAAACAAGAATTCCAAGACATCTTGGAATTACTTGATCTCGATGTTGACATTTCCGCATTTCGCCACTTTTCTTATCTCTAAATTAACCTAATTTCCAGTTGCAGCTCGAAGGTAGAGCTAATTTTGTGGTTCACGTTCTACCTCATTCACATTGTATTTCGGGAAGTTTTGATTACTGCCGATTTGACAATTTATGAGGGTATTGAAATATTCATTATGCCAAATGGATTGATTACCATGATGGTGAAAATAAATTACAATCAGTACATCTATACAAAATATTACATATAATTTTTATCCAGTGTATAACAGTTCCTTTCAATCAGATATCGTTCCAGTCTACTTTTGAAGATCAGGATATTGGGGATTTTCCTAATATGGGTATCCAACTTATTGAACACTTTGCATACCAAAAATAGTTTGCTCTATTTTTGCTTCTATTTTTCATACTCTGTTAGACGATGTACACTTGGTATGAGGTAGTTTCGATGTCTTGTATAATATGTATGATCATGTAGATTCTTCATGAATTTTCCGTAATTATGTAATCAATACAAAAACTCTTCAGATTCCTGAAGATACATTCCAATTCAGAATACCGTATCTGAAGTGACAGTGTATGTTTGTATAATAGAGATCAAGCAGTATATTTTTGTGACAATGACAGGAAAGGAATTTCAAAGCATAATACTACATAATGAATTGATCTGGGGATCCCACGTAATTTTATTATCCAATGTGATTCCTAAATAACTTAAAAGTTGGAACAGTTTTGATTTTTATTGAAAATATATTTGTATTTCCGAATTTGAAACGAAAGTGTCCGACAGATAGAGAACCTGTAGCATAGTTGATATACATCCTGTATGATAGAAGGTTGAGTTATTTTGGTATCTAGGTGTCAGGTTGTCATGTAACGAGAGGTTGGAGATGAGCATCGAGAGAGATGTCAGGTGGAGAGGTTTTGACACGTAGATTCTCTCCTAGCTCTAAAAACTACACCTGTACCCCCTGAATATTTGAATAAACGAGCAAACGGAGAAGTTATATTCATTGTAAAAAGAGACTTGTTACAAACCCAATCTTGTTATAGAACTGTATGTTTTCGAAACAATGAAATTGATTCATTGAGAGATAGAGAGAGTTTTATTGACTACGTTACATGATACATGTGTGTCATACAAGGAAAAAAAATATAAGTAAGAATTTAAATACAACCAATCAAAAAATGGCTATGGCTTAACTGAAAACATCCCCATAGAAATTCATACATATACATACAACAACGTTGAAAATTTAGTGCCAATGAGTATTTATGGGCTATCATCAATTTTCTTTTTCACAACACACCTTCTTCTAGTACCGAATTGCTAAATATATTCATTCACGGAACAGAAGCAGTGCATCAATAGTAATGCTTTCGTTCTCGTTTTGAATTTATTGGAACTAACATATGTCTTCAGGAAAATCTGTTGAATATGTCATAATTTGGAGAAATTTCCTCTGACACGCATGAATGAATTTTGATCAGTACATAATTCATGAAAAGAGCTTAACATTAACAGTGAACGACATAACTCGCGTTCAAAACGACTCTCACTGCCTTCTTTTGAATCCGAAATTCTTGCCATAGATGTATTTCCCCAGAGAATTATGCTATAGCTTGAGTGTGAATAGAAAAGCGGAAAATAAACTAGCATTTTGAGAACTGATACAATTTATGTAACTGTCGTACAATCCAATCAAGTTTATTATCTAACGTTAGTCCAAGTAATTTCACAGTATTATTTTCGAAAAGCGATTGAGAGCCATTTCTTGTATGAATGTGCACAATCTGAGTTTCTTCTGTATCAAGCTGAAGTTTATTGTTTGAAAATCAAGTTTCAGTCTTATTTTTTACATGAGAAATGTCTAGTTCTGGATTAATATGAAAAATTATAACTTCAAAAGAAGTATCGTATCACAAATAGAACACCTACAAAGTTCAATCGAAATCGGCGAGAAGAATTTTGAGTAATTCATTTTTCAGCTTTTAATGGGATTTTCTCTCCTCGTTTCTAAAAAATAGAGTAGAAGTTATTAAAAATTATTGCAATATATTTGTAGTAAGGACAGATTAGGAACCTTTAGATACCTAAAAGAGATATTCTCTATTGGTCAGTGACACCTTGTTTTTGAAAAAAATTTTGGAAATACAAATATATTTAATAAGAATAAAACCTCTACTTATCTTGGTGGACGTTTCGGGAACGAATCTGCTCCCGTTCTCAACACAATTGAAATATTTTTCATGAGCAGATTCGTTCCCGAAACGTCCACCAAGATAAGTAGAGGTTTTATTCTTATTAAATATATTTGTATTTCCAAATTTTTTCGAAAACAAGGTTTCACTGACCAACAGAGAATTTCTCTTTTAGGTATCTAAAGGTTTAATTTCAAGCGCAGTGACGTTTTGGGACAGATCCTAAATCTGTCCTTACTATACAAATATATTGCAATAATTTTTTATAACTTCTACTCTATTTTTTAGAAACGAGGAGAGAAAATCCTATTGAAAGCTGAAAAATGAATGTACCACCTCCTCGAAGAACTTACAGACAGTAATTTTGAGTAATATATGAAAAATCGATTTTTGAAAAAACTCTGGACACCCGTTACTCGGAAACTAAGCACGTTAGGACACATGAACTCTTTTTCACAAAATACGACAAGGAATCATCACATGAAATTAATGTCATCATTTGAGTTACAGCCCTGATGGAAATCCAGTTCTGATGGACAAATACAATCTCGCTTTTGATTTTCGCAATTAGGACGATTTTTTCAGTGAAGCAATGAACTATTCAGCCTGTTATAGATCCGACAGTTCGCAGGATCCTAATAATATAGAATCTATTATCCATAAAAAGATATCTGGCGATACAATCAATGCGCCTTAGAGCTCAGGATTTAGATCAGGCACAATAAGGAGCAAATAGAGCGGACCGAACTCAATAAAACAAATCCCATCTGCGGATCGGCTTTCCGGCGAGCAAAACGCCGTCGGAGGGGCATAAATCCGCGGACATCGCATTCCGGATTCCTACAATAAATGTCCGAAAACGCAAATGCCGAGTAACATTTGCCGGTAACGGCGTCTCGGCCGAGCCTTTTTATTATCATGCGGAAACGCTAAAAAACCAGATGACGCTACCACGGTCACTTTTATGGCTCGCCGACACGCATCTAATTACGAAACACCGACGGCCCTACGAGCTGATTATTGCCGATGCCGTGATGTCAACGGCGCGCCGTTTTTTATCTCCAGCAATGGGGGACGATATTGGGGAATCGGAAGGAATAATGTCCGAGGGATGTCTTTCCTTTTTTCCTGTATGACGGAGGAGCTCTACGATTTATAGCCCGATTGACTATCGGGCTAGAGTTACAATTCGGAGACTGTGGCTAAATACTCAAATACAAAATAAATATACAGGGGGTGTACCAAAATTGTTGGGACACAGAGCTACCACGCGTAAAAGAGGTCGAAATAAGTTGATTGGACCCAATTTTTTCATGTGCCAAAATGTCCTTGACAAGAGTTCCAAGTTCACATGAGAAACACATTTTTCACGCTGTTCAGAAATGAGTGAAACAATTGATGAAATTTGACAACAGTGTATTTCGAGGATTGCTCTCCTTTTGGTAATTGCGCGAAGACTCCTTAAAAAATTATAGAAGGGTTAAAACCACCCTCACCCCTTGACACTTTTTTAAGAACTTCAGGGGTAGTAATACGGTTCTCAAACTTTTTGAGTTTGAAGACTGACCAATCATCTCCATTTCATTACGGTTGTAAAATTTTCGTATAACGCATAGTTTGGAAGGAAGAAAATGTTCTCTCAAATAATGCTATCAGATATTCGTAATACAAGTTCAATGAAATTGTGATATAATACTCAGTTGGCAGTGGTAACGAAGGCAAAAGTCGTCATTTTGACAGGAAACAAATTTATTGAGAGAAATACATATTTGATAGCAGCTAAAATGACAACAACGATTAAATAATAATGAATGGTCGGTAATGGTACTCGCAGTAATAACATTTGAAGAATTTATCGCAACATTTATAGACAACGTCATTCAACTTGTACTAGAAATATCTGGTAGCATTATTTGAGAGAACATTTTTTTCCTTCCAAACAATGCAGTATACAAAATTTTCACAACATTAATAAAATGAGGATGATTGATCAGTCTTCAAGCTTAAAAAATGTAAGAGCCTTTATACTACCCCTGAAAGACTTCTGAAAAAATATCAGATGGTGAGGGCGGGTTTCAACCCCTCTATAATTTCTTTCGGGTTCTTTCAATCACCAAAAGGAAGGGAAATCCTCTGATCTCGATTATTACCAAATTTCATCAAATTAGTTTCACTTATTTCTGAACAGCATAAAAAAATGTGTTTTTTTATGTAAACTTTATACTCTTCTCACGGACAAACGATACATTTTGGAACATAAATGAATTGGGTCCAATCAACTTATTCTGATCTCTTTTACACGTGGTAACTTCGTGTCCCATCAATTCAGGGATACCCGAAATATATATACCCGAAAAACCAAAACAATATTTACAACACTTCTTAGTATCTTTTATCTTTCAAGGAATAATCTCCAGAAATTGCCACCGAGAGTGGTATTATACTTTCGATCGTAATTTATGGAGAATATCTTGGTAGATACTAAGTAGTCGCTAATCATTTTCACTTTTCAGGTGTACTGAGGATGGCAACTTATGTATTCAGACTTTTCTAAATATTGTTGTGGTTTCTTGGGTATATATTTATTTCGTATCCGAGACTGTTGCTGATATTTAGAAGAGCCAAAGTACGTGTTTCGGAAACTAAGTTGCCAGCTTTAGTGAGCCTGAAACGTGAAATTGATCAGCTACTCTATTGTATCCTTCAAGATATTCTTTGGGATGTGGTAATTTGGGTGTTAGCTCATGTATGGGTAATATACCTGTCTTTCCTTCATCCAAAAAATTTCATTCATTCTCAATATCTACAATGACTAACGACGTGCTTTTTGAAATAGGGCTCCGAAAAATTCTTGAAGCCTCTGATGGGTATAAATTCAAATTTTATACATGTTGTATCTTGAATTACCGATTCGGTCAGTATAGCTCAAATTCAAACCACAGAGCGTCTTGGAATTCGATATTTGCTCACATACCGTTGTGACTCATTATTTCTGCATGAAATTCAAATGAAATGTTAGTATGATTCACTTGGTTGCCGAATTAATGACAGAAATATCATCAAACAACGCGTTTTGTGTGGATAGCGAATTTGACAACACGTTTTGGGCATGAATTTCGGCCGAATTGGAATTGAACGGACTCGACTCATTATAACCATACAGCTTAAAAGCGAAAGCAAGAGACAACCACTTGGAACAGACTATCTATATATCCGATGTTCTTCGAAAGAGTTGTATTGAATATTCACTCCTCGATGAGATTGTCGAACTCTGAACCATTTGTTCTGTATTTTTATGAGTTTTTCATTGCCTAAGGCACTGGACCGTAATCGAATTTCTACTGGGAGGATTCAAAGTTACTTCTGCATAGAATTCATAGTGATATAGGTAGGTTTTGGAGAGAAAAACGAATTCATTTCGTTCACTCAATTCGGAATATCAAGAAGAATTTCAAGAATTTAGTTCTTCAATTGCGCACCAACCTACCTATTTTATTTTCAAACCATTTAAAGTTGATATATTGAATTTGAAATATTGGTGAAACCAAAATAATCGCCAACATGAGCCTTCGCCAAAATGTAAACTTGCATAAACTTCCTCGAATATGACCAGAATGGAATATGATACTGTTGGGTTTGGATCGTCCTCTCTTCAATCAATCCGAACATTGATCAGATCACAAAAATTCTCAAGATAACTAGGATAATCGTCATTGTGATATTAGTAGCAGCGAAGTGAAATTTACATTTTGTTACAACGAATATTATGAATGGAGCCTAAAAAGCTATATTTGGTTTGAAATCTGAAATTTTGTGAATTCACCACGTTGCCATTTCGGAGATCTTAGTGCACTATTTCGGTGGTATATTTGTAAATGTAGCTTCAGCTTGTAATTAAAAAAATGATCAATAATGTCAATTGTCACAAACTTCTTGTGAAATGAGATCAGATGATTATGTTGAGGATTTTCACTTTCTCCTTCATTTCTTCAGCAATATACTGTATGATACTGTAAGATTTCCTCTGCCAAATTTTCTACCAGCTTGTTCAGTATTCTTTCGCCACGAAAAAGTAGAAGGTTGACAAGTCGAAGTCGAAGCAACAATATCTTATTAGAGGTAGTCTAAAAAACATAAAGGTTGAATGTCCACCATCAGTCCTGATTTTATGAAAGTGGATCATACCTTAAACAGTGAATACTCGGTCTCCAGATTTGGCCATTGAAGCCTCTGCAGAGCTGCGAAGATGAATTTTCCTCGAGGTCAAAACCTCTTGGGTCGATAATAGTCACTCGGACTGCAAGCTAGATAATTGCCTGACGTCTTCTGTCAAAGAAATTTTCCGATCCCTATAACTATACGATAATAATCGAATATTGATAAATATCTCATCCTCTTCATCAAGTTAACAAGTTTGAAAAATATCAATCTATTTTTATCGCATCAATAGCTTGTATACATATGAACATTGCCATTAATATGTTGATACAGTCTCTTTTTCTTCAGATTGGATCTTATCGAAATAACGCTGTAGCATCATTTTGATCATTTGGAAGAATTTGAGTAGGTCATGACTATCTTAAATCAAAAAATCAAATGAATGTTCAGACAGATAGATACAATTTCAACTATTCTGTATCACTGGATACATGAAATTATGAAGTTTTCAGAAATATAATAATATTTCCATTCCATTCCAGTATTCCATTTGAGAATAGAAAGTTGATATCGTTTCTGGAAAAACCGGAAGTTAATAAGCATATTTGATATTCCGAATTTCGAATTTGTAGGTACAAAAAAGGCAAAAAGAGTGTGTACCATGAGTCTGCGTATAGGTATATTCCTCTACACTGCGACTTAGATTTTGTCAAGCTAATCGGAAATGAGTGTACCATCAAGAATGTCAATAGAACAACCGCTGATGCTTCAATTCTATATGAGACGATTGAACGTAAGCTGCCTCGGTGAAATGCTACTCATCGTTTCCGAAATACTAGGTGTTGAGGTTGAAAAATTATTATTGGCCAGATATCTAGAAGAAGCATCGAAAATTGGACGAAATGTTCATTGTTCCTAATTTTTTTTGGGGTTCTTGGATTTTGACTGCCTTTTCGGCCTGTCAATTCACCAGATCATAAATTATATATATATATATATATATATTCATACTACAAAGGGTAGAAGAATCAGTTCTCAAGCTCCGCCAATGGACTACGGCATGCTCCTTCCAAACATGCGAATGATAATCCCTTGTTTCTGACGTTTCTTGAGTAAATCTTGTACACTTGTTGGGTTCTTGTAAATTGGTTTTCTTTTGTGATATTCGCTCTCAAAGGTTGATAGATACTTTCCAATTTCAATTTATTTATATCTTTTTATATACTCAACAATGTGGGAACATCTATACATGATCGTAATGAATTATTACCTTCAACAAACTCCTGATGTTTCAGTGTATTCGCACAGTGGCGTAACATTTGTAAGGAGTGAAGGTGATACTTGTTCATGCCTAAGAGCAACTTCTTCTCAATGCTACATCTAGTATGTAGCAATCGAGTGAGACTTTACCGAAACATGTTTTATTCGATTATCTTATATTGAGTTGGAGAATCTCTGGTTGTTCTATGTCAAATTCTCAAACTATGCATGTGACAGTGTATTTTTTTTTTATTATTGATGCCTCAATTTGAAATTTCATTATCAGATCGTGAAAAGTTTGCTCTTATTATCAATTATGGATGATGTTCAGAATTCAAAAAAATTGGGGAGCTGTGAAAGTTTTGCGTCATTGCTCGTTTCACAAAAAAAAGGGTAGTTATGTGAACATAACATCGAAAATTGGACAAACTGTACATTGTTCTTCATTCTTCTTTTCGTGTTCTTGGATTCTGACTGCCTTTTCGGCTTGTCAATTCACCAGATCAGGTAGTATATATGTATTATATATGTGACAGCACTGTCTCTTTCATACTACACCCATATATGTATTAACTACAATATTGACCAAACGCCAAGAGCAATGTTAGAAAAGTGATGCTTCATTATATACGTCTTTCCTCGTCTAATTGGCAACGATGATCGAGGGCGCATGCGCAAAATTCACAAATTTTGAAACTTCATGTGTAATGTGTCAATCTCCTCAGTTTACAGGTTATGTTTGTACTACTTTTCTATTTTCTCCTCAGATCATCCTCATCTAAGATTTTCTCTGTAAATAATCATGTTTTTTGAAAAATATATATTTGAATATGAATATATTGATGGTAGACAACATAACATATACTTAGCTTTGATATAGAGTGATCTTGTTTTACAGGTACGTTTTTTTTTCAGATTGAATAGAATGGAGCAATCAATATCCAAGAAATGTTAGAAATCTCAGTAGGAATATATGATAATGTGATAGAAATATGTGATAAATTTCTCACCGATGATATGAATTGGAGCTCTTGGAGTCGCAGAGAAAACAAATTTGTACGTTTTTTGCGGACATTTTGTGAACAGTTACAAACTTAAACTACGAATACAACAAACAACAACAACTATGAACTAACGTCTGAACACAAACACTGAAAAAAAAAACAATTACTAACAATAACGCTAATTACGAGTAATGAAAATATTCAATTCTTAAACATAGACAAGACGACAGTTCAAAGAATCTGGTTGTTTGAATAATGGTGTAATCATGGTTTGAATAATTGTGCTGCACAAAAAGTATTAGGTATAAGACACGACGCACGATCATTCCCAATTTGAGTAGCAACGACAGGCGTAAGAGTGAAACAACACTAAGAGAGTCTGTCATTTTCCACTTTCATTTTGGCGCATGCGCATAAATGAATCCTTGCTAATTGCTCTCTTTTATTTTGACATCAGATAGGCTGTCCTTATTATCAATATTCGTAGTTAATACATATATGACTACACCCAATCACCCTTTTTTTCCGCATTTCTACAGGCAGTGGGAATCGAACCCACGACCGAGAAGTGGCTACCTTATAATCACTACGCCTTCGCGCTCATCTCCAAATCGGCGACACTTCTTGAATTTCAAACGGAATATTCTTATAATGTTCCTATCCTGAACGTCTTTCTCATGGGCATTCAGCCCACAACACTCTTTAGAGCGATATAATTTCCCTCCATCGAAATATCTGCCATCTATCATCCACGAATCCTTCATCGATGAACGGGATCTATTACTGGGATTACTCAATTACATCGGAGCCTTTGATGTCCGAACGGGCCCCGTAAACTCCATAAATATCCGCGGTACTCGCCGTGCCGATATATATCTGCCATTCAACGTCGTGGCCGCCTGGAAGGAAGGACATAAACGGGGCCGAATGGGTCAGAAGGGCCGGCCGGAGCGCTCCAGAAATGCCGGCACAGCATATTTCGGGAATCTATAAAGGCCGGACGACGGACGGCTGTTAGATCTCTCCGAGTCGAACGCTTTTCCTTTCACTTTGTGAATTTGATTCTGTTGAGCGCCTTTGTACTCGGCGATTACTTCTTCCGAAGTTCTATAATAATTATCATCACCAAGGTGATGATGATATTTAAAAGAAAAGTTTTGAAAGGCATCAACTAGTCCTTCTGATTGCATCCGTGAAGCGTTGTTTCTTTTATCCAACCCTCAAAAAACCACCACTAACTTTTTTCCGATTTTTTCTCTTCCTCCCTTTGAATATAATGAGTTAGCATATTCTTTCTTCCATTCACTTCTTCTGTAGATGGAAAACATATTAGAGCGTAGAAGGTAATTTGATTTGGTACTGATGAGGATCAAATCCACGGTACGTAGTAGTATTTTATCAACACACAAAGGTAGAATTCTTATCCAAGTCCTCAACTACCTATGTGTTTATGAAATGCTTCAATATATCGTCGACGTCCTGCGCTGTCGGCATTGTTTCCTTATTAATATGAATGATGGCTTGATCTCAACCTCTTAAGTTTGAATATTGGCAAAACAAAATTTATAACTATCTCACTACAAAAGAATGATCTACCAGAAAATGACACCCTTAAAATACACAAAATTTATTGTAATCAAGATCCATGTACATGTTGTCTTAGACAAACACATTCGATGGGATGAACATGCCCTTTACATACGAAACAGACTGAGACAACTCATCCACAAATCCCACTATTTGAAAGATATAGTTGACAAAAAAAAATATGCTAACCATATACTACTCATTAGCAGAATCTGTTATCAGGTATTGCATCACTGCATGGGGGGAATGTACAATAGGAACCTAGGGTGTATACAAATAGTTCAAAATACTATTTTGAAGACAATATTGAAAAAAAATTCGTTATTTTCTACTGAAAAACTCTACAAAGAATCTAATCTACTCGATGTAAGAAGCCCTTATACCTACTCATGCCTGATCTGGATGGTTTTCCATAAAAATGAATATGACACACCAAACCAAAAAAACACCAGATCATGCGAAATACGTCTGTGAATTTGCCATTGTTTAAGAAGAGTCATTCTCAAAGATTTGTACACTTCCATGGTCCAAAACTTTATAACTATCTGCCACTAGAATTAAAAAAAAAATGAAAAACTAAACAAATTCAAATATTCCATAAAAAATTCATACTCGCCAACAAAGAAAAAATTGATAATCTCTTTTAGAAAAAAAAAATAACATCCAACCAACCGAATTTCAGCTTCAATTTCTCCCCCATCAAGCGTCAACCATATTTCACACACAACCCCCTTTTGAGGAGTGCTGCAAAGCACAACACTCAAGTGCTTAGGTGTAGCAGGCTACTCAAATTGGGTTAAAAAGTTATATATTCAATAATACTCATTTAATATTACTATGATTATATTCACTATGTTGTACATTGCCATCAATAAATTAAATTGAATTGAATTGAATTAATAGAGTCGCCCATTCCACTATGGCAACAAGAAAATAGAACTCACTATTGTGGAAATATTGGAAATAATCACGGTTGCAGTGACTGATGAATGTAATGATGTTTCCCCTGGAAATTTTCGTGCTGTTACCATTACATATGGTATTTACATTATAAATTGATTTTGCATCCTAACCTCTCGGGAAATGATTAAATCCAATACCTTCGTTTTTTCTTCGAGATGCGTCTGTTAATGTGACCATCATATTATTTCATTATATATTATTCAAGAACGAAATGTCAAAATCAATGTTGACGTTGACTCGGTTGAGTGAAGTTGGTTGCCAAAGATTTTCAGCCGGGAGAACTCAGGTTCTCTAGTTCCTGACTACTGTATATTAGATTGCGTGGTAGCTATCGACAATGAGCAAAATTTCGAATAACTTTCGAATTCGAGTACGAGCGTATTTCGTCAAATTTTAATGAATGACAATGGACAAGGGAGAAACTTGGAATGAACATTTTTCAAATATTCAATGGTCGTAGGAAAAATAATGTACATAACTCCTTGGGAAGTGTATTTCAAACACTTGTTACATTTTCACACTCGCCGTTATACGGTCCGTGCGAAATAAGTCACTTTCCACATTTGTGTAATATACTAATTTCTACAGAAAAAAGTGTTTGCAAGGAAGAGGGTTATACCATTCAGTATTCAGAATGAAGTAGAGATTCAATTTCCATGAAATAAAATAGACGGTGTCATTTGAAAAAAAATAAATAAGAGGTGTTTTTTTGAAGGTTCAATGAATGAAACAACGTTTCATTTGTGCAAAAAGAAGGACTACTTAATGCCCTTTGATCTTCTTTCCACATAACGGAGATAATATTTGTTAAGGAAATTGTAGGACACCCTTTAAGTTCACAAGAGCGTCAACAATTTCTCTTTTTAGTGGGGGGTATTGAATTAGGAATTGAGAATTATGTATTGTTTTTCTCAGTATTCTTATGATAAACTGTACACGTTCGTTCCAACCAAGATGTTGGTCAACCATAATGACATGATATTCGCTGTATCCATTTTTTTTCAATTGTTGAGCGAGTACTATAATTCATACAAACGCATCCTTCGTTGTGACTTTTGAGAAATTTGATTGTTGGTGGGATCTCTAGCAGTAGTAGTGTACGTTATGAATTTCGTTCCATCAATACGTTCATCAAGCCAGTTTGATTTTGAGTTCATTTCATAGAGTTCTTCCCAGGCATCATGTATGAAGGTTATAGATAGCTATATCATCTGCGTATGAAGTGATAAACCTTGCATTTCTCAGACACCCAAAATTGTAGTTATATATCAGGAACAGTACTGGTCCTGAGGTGGTTCCTTGAGGAACTCCTAGTGAAATTGGTAACGTCTCACTGATAATATTATGAAGTTTCAGTGGGGCTTTATTTATCACCTAAGATTTACCACTTAACATTCAAGACTTCACATTCAAGTGGACACATGGGAATACAATTGTTCATGTTATAAAACCATTCAAGATTTTTCATTCAAAATTTATCATCAGGGGAAATGCCCAACTTCCAACTTGAGAAATCATTGTTAAATGGCCATAAATTAAAATAAGCTGTGCGCATGTTCGCTAATGACGTTTCGCGAGTGTCGACAAGTGACACCTCTGTTCCCCGCTTTCATTCAAAACTATATTGAGGTTATCTCTTACTGTATGAGAATTTAGTCAGTGTTTTCAGGATTCTTGTCATGGGTATCATTACTTTTACCAGTTTATATAAGATATAACATTTAATAATTGCTCTGTCTGTAAGTTCTTCGAGGAGGTGGTACATTCATTTTTCAGCTTTTCATTGGATTTTCTCTCCTCGTTTCTAAAAAATAGAGTAGAAGTTATTAAAAATTATCACAATATATTTGTAGGAAGGACAGATTTAGGATCTGCCCCAAAATGTCACTGTGCTTGAAATTAAACCTTTAGATACCTAAAAGAGAAATTCTCTATTGGTCAGTGACACCTTGTTTTTGAAAGAATTTTGGAAATACAAATATATTTAATAAGAATAAAACCTCTACTTATCTTTGTGGACGTTTCGGGAACGAATCTGCTCCCGTTCTGAACACAATTAGAATATTTTCTTTATTTTTCAGTGTCAAAATCGAAAACATTGAAAAATTTTACGAAGAGAAAAATATTCTAATTATGTTGATAACGGGAGCAGATTCGTTCCCGAAACGTCCACAAAGATAAGTAGAGGTTTTATTCTTATTAAATATATTTGTATTTCCAAAATTCTTTCAAAAACAAGGTGTCACTGACCAATAGAGAATTTCTCTTTTAGGTATCTAAAGGTTTAATTTCAAGCGCAGTGACATTTTGGGGCAGATCCTAAATCTGTCCTTACTACAAATATATTGCAATAATTTTCAATAACTTCTACTCTATTTTTTAGAAACGACGAGAGAAAATCCCATGAAAAGCTGAAAAATAATAATTGCTCATTTAGTGAATACAGTTGTTCTGTCAGTTCTGTGTCAAAGATGATACGTCATTATTTAAAAAGCCTAAATGATTTCTAAATGTTGAATATTTTCATACCATAATCCATTATAATGTCTCAAATCTTAAAGTGATAGATGATAAATGTTGGAATTTTTCATAAAGCCACCTTCACTTTTTGCATTGGTAACGCCCCAATGATATTTCGTGGTTAACAATTAGGCTGAACAAATTAGGAAGTTGAAGGATATCGGCTCCGTCGGATCTTCGTCGTATACAGAGGCCGATAGAGATTCGCTCGATTCGATTCGATTCGGTGGCGAAAGAAAATTCGTGAATTCCCTTCGTGTCCGCGGACAGATAATGAGATTTCCATCCAACGAGGCTGTCCCTCGTCCTCTCTTCCTCTCGGCATACCAACGACGAGCAATCCGTGCAAGGACAAAGACTGGATAACGGCACTTAACCACGCTCGAACCGTTATCCTGCCCCGCGTTCGAGCACCTTCGCTACGTCATTCGGACGGATCGGATTCACTGTTTTTTCGGGGTGCATGAAGCTCAGTTAGGGTAGCCAAAAAACTCTTTCAATTTTCGTCCATTCTGAATTTTATGTCACATTACATGTACTTGATCATTAATACATGTTGATATGTTTCCTTCTATCCATTGGTTTTTTTATCATCATTATTCTGCACAACTAAAATCACTTCCTACAATAACTGAATGATTTAACAAAATACTTCATTTAGTTTTTCGTTCTTGTTTACAGTAACATGTACACGTTGTAATAATCTGTCCTATAAGTGGGTCTTGAACCTGTGTGGGCAATAAATAGTTTTTTTTTCTAATATAACTGACTAGTTCTTCCTGATTGTGATCTATCTAGATATAGATCTTATAACAAGTGTTCCTTCTTTATAGATGCCCTTAGCCCTTTCTGAATTTATGAGTATGAGACTTCTGAGGGGTGAATTCTTTGGACTATCCTTCTGTAGACGATTTCTATGCTGACAGAATGAGATTATGACTGTGTCAAACAATGTTGAGCGCCAGTCTATTTTTGTCAAAAAAATAGACAAAAAAGCAAGATCGATGTAGGAAACAATACGAAATAAAATAGATTCAAGAATTCCCTCCTGTGTTGGTTAGAGCAATAAAGCCATAATTTTCAATTAGGTTAATCTATTAACAAGTGTAGATATAAATATACAAAGAAAACAAATGAGGTTACAATCTCTTACTGATTTCAGACTTAATTCAACAAGTTTGACCAAATTTTGCTAAATTCACTACGTGAATATACTTGCAGACAGTCGTCGGATCTACAAAATGAAATTGCAACTCCCAGTTCTGCTTCAGGCTCTCAAGATAATGTTGGTCTTCACTCTGACCTCAGGATCTGCACCTTGGTGTTGCGTTAGGTTTCAGCACTGAAACTGTTTGGGATCTGTACGACCATCTGCTACTTTATTCTCACAATTCAGCCTCTCTGGATGTTGATGGATTACTCGGAAATCGTCGACATTACATGAAAGGTCATAAGAAAATCAGTAAGGTTCAAGGAGAGTGAACTGAAGGTTCCAAGTGAAACACAATCTACAGCTGATGGCTGAAGACCGCGGATGATACAAAATATGTCTCAAATATAATATTAAAATGTACTATAATGATATAACCTAGACTTCAATCTAAATATTGGCTGAATTAAATAAATAGATGAAATTCTTGCATTCACACAATTGGCCCGTTGTGCGCATACAAGAAAAAAAATACTAAGTCAGCAAAAAAAATTTAAGAGAAAAAAAAAGAATTTAAGAAACCAGGCAGCCTGAGACATCGAAAGCGATACTGAGGCGGTACACATACAATTACAGTTGCTCAGATAGTTGGGCTTTGTTTGAGCAAGCACAGAAAATTTTTAGGCCGAAACAATTTTGCAAGGTGAATTGAAAATCGAGGATTCTTTATCACAAGAAAAGACGTTCGGGCGAGAGTGGCAATTACACTACCATTTCATGTGAGACAAGCATATACTGTGCACTCACCCGAACATGTCTTTTCCTCCTCAATAAGAATCCAAGATTTCCTGCGGGATCCTCCAAATTACACCAGAAGACCTAATTCATAGAGTCTTCAAGACTATGGTCCTCTCGGCTGCACTGAAGCTATAAGAAAAAAAAATCACACAGAAAAAATTCTTCCCACCTATACAAAAATTTCAGCAATCACGTGTTCCACACCAAAAAAAAATATTTATAATCTTGAACCACCACCAGGTAAGATTCAAGAAGGATAGATTAAACTAGTAGCGCTACCAAGCAAGCTACTGGTTTTAAACGAAAAGGAAAATTATCAAGTTGTTGCTCAAACAAAGTGCTACAAAAATATCTATTCAAATGGCAACTGCCATTTTTTGAAGCAAAAAAAAAACGAACTCAATCTCTGTAAATCTGAGCAATCGTAAATATACTCACCTACCTCAGATCACCATCGATATCACAAACCCACCAAGTATTTCGACCTTCCAAAATTTTATGTCTGAGAATCAAATTATATTGAATTTTCGAAACTGAGATCTCAAGAGATGTCTATCGCAACAAGTCTGGAAGGGAAGAGAGCTATCTTTTCCGTCTGATTCCCCGAATCGAAGCTGTGAATCACGTGATCATAAAAATCGATATCATTGGCGAATCTACTCCGTGACGACACCGTGACCAACATATAAGTGTCAACTGAATTTGTGTTTGAAGCAGGCTAGCAAACCTGTATATTCACATATAATGTAGAAGCCTACGTAGATTGAATACACTTTAATTGTCGTCCACGATAACTCTAACAGATGTCTCCATGATACTAACATTCATGATTGACCGATGTTATTGTCCTGTTGTAATGAGAATTCGAGTCACGATTTATACATCGTTACAATCTAGATTCTAGATGTCAATTTATGTCAATACTATGTGTGTTCCCACTTCATTGTATTTCCCTTGAAATTCTGGATATTTCATATGTAAAACAACGTATTGAGACAATCATCAACTGTTTTAGGAATATAAAAACAGAGAAAACAATATCTTGACACTTCATGAGAAAGCGATGACAACAACAATTTTTACGATTCATTATTCATGGTTGAATCGAGCAATTCACTCGAGTCAACTTCAGACTATACCGTAAGTGGTCGAACTATTTTCACTGCTCTTTGAGCGACAAAAATACAGGAAAATATTGATCTACAAAGGTTTTCACGTTTGGAAACTAGGTACCGTTTCTTTTTTAAATGAAATGAAGGATATCTCTGTTATTATTATTATTCTGACTTCCTACTTATTACAATAACGTTCAATCATTTCTCCGAGTTCACCATTTCGATTAGCGGAAATTTCACCGATTTCACCAATGGCACATACTTACAAATTTCAAGAAAAACACAGAATGCCAATGTGAGTATATCAATGTGAGTATATCAAAGAATGTTATTTCACACCATCTTCTTATTATATACACGATCTCTAATGGTATAATACACAACAAGTGTGGAAAGTGACTTATTTCGCACGAGTTGATATTTAGCACTTTCCCCACTAGCGAGTTTCACTTTCCTGTTGCCATATTGGAATGGGCTACTTTATAAATACAAAATCGATGCTGAAACCGCTGTTTCCTTGGGTGGTCATAGTAAAAATTATATTCAAGTAGACTTCACACTATACTACTACTATTCAATTATTATTCAATCGGGGGATAAGCTCTAAATTCACCAGAATCTCGAAAATATTACGATCGAGCAACTACTTGTATGAAAATTGAAAATCAGTACAGTAAAAAATACGATAATTCGAAAGGAGCCAATGCGAACCGCTTAGTCCAACCCTTCCCCTTTTTTTCGCGGATATTGAAGAATATTTTCTCAATAATATTGACTCTGGCGTAAGCCTATATGATTCAGTGTTCTACTTCAATGCTGTGTGCTGATGACCTACTCATATTCAATGTTCTGCAGGCTTACATTGCTCGGAAGCTGTAAACTCTGGAGGAATACACGGCAGAGAATAAACTGACACAAAAAACAAATTATGATGTTTTGTAAAGGCGGATATAATTTTAATGAAAAATGTTACCTCAATCACTAACACTTGGAAGTTGTCAAAAAGTACTGTGGGAAATTTTCTTCATCCACTTGTTTTCTCGCGATGTTTAGAAATACCGTCACAAAATCAAATGGTGCCATTGAAATTCATGGTTAGTTTTCTACACGTCTACCGTCACTTCCTAAGAAAATACTTCCAGGATATATTTTTCGCCTCAAACCGTCCACCAAAAAAACTACAATCCCTCAAACCTTTGAAACCTCAAAAACTTCGATCTTTTTAAAACCCTTGAAACTTCATTCTATTTTCAAAGTATTTCTTCCGAATCACTTTGTTTTTAAATCGATGAAATATCCATGGCTAACCTGAAATCTGTTTTTCAAGACTGCTCCAGACTCAATAACATGAAACCAAAGCACAATTAGGTATTACGGTAAAAAATATTTAACGAAATATTTCGCACAAGAATAAATTCAATTTGGTGATAAATCATAAAATGTTTCGTTTTTGACAAGATTTCAATTTTTATAGCATCACCTGGTCAATAGGAGTGAATTGGAATAGGCATCACTCATTTAGATGGAAAATTGAAAATAGAACGCAAATGATGTCAATTATGTGCTATCATTGGATTCGGGAAATCACGCAGAATTCGAAAATACAATATTATAACACGTTATCCATTTTTGAATCGGAAACAAAAATGATGCATTTGTCAAAATTTGGCGTTCATCAAGACGTCGACTTTTGATATCTACTATTCGAATTCAAACTATTCATACAGAAATTCATATGGTAGGAATCGAAAATCGACGCGTCTCCCATTTTGTAATTCAGTCAGTAATGAGTAAGATAGGGGGATAGTTAGATTATGATTCTCGAATTACAGACATTTTCAGTATATTTCTTATGTCTGATACACCTATTCAAACACCCTGTGGAATATTTGATTTCATATCTTGCATAATGAACCACATTCCATCTCAACGAATCCATTATCATCCATGAAAGAACGCTCATTTACCTTGCAAACTCGTGAGCGAGTTCGCCACATACCGAAGTCTACAATCACAGTCAATAACAGTTCGGAAAGAGTCTCGATTCTCTCGATCATCGATGAATGCATCTGGACAATCACGCACCGTTTCATCGGGGTCCATTTCGTTTTCCCTCTCCGGTTATTTTCGACGGCAATCGCATCGGTTATAGAGCTTCGAGCTTGATAGAGAAGCGATATCGATTCTACGGCATTCATTACTAGTGCCAGTCGAATCGAGACCATCGTTTTATGATACCGGCTGGTATTGCTTGTAATAGCTCAAGAGCCAACGCAATATAATCGATCATTATTTTTGCTCAACTGGTCTTTAGTAAGAAAACTACAGACAATTCTCAGAGGTTATTGAGATATTGACTTCATTCTTAGTAGGTAATCCTATTAATCATTACTTTTTTGATCGAGCAGCTTTGTGAGAGAGAGAGGAGGAAAGAGAGAAAGTTTACGGAAAAACAGAGGCACCCTACAAACAGGATTGCTCTCATTGCTAGATTGCTAGCTAGAGTTCGCATGGTCTTCATCATACAAGTTCCAAGATGTGCTTAAGAATGGAATGCTGCTAAAAAAACATGTATGAAGTTGCACACAAAAGCAACAAAGAACGTTAGACGCATTGAGGATGAAACCAATATGATAGAGAAACAACGAGAGCAAAAAAGAACTCTTCAAGATGGTGCCACATTGATTTTCAAGATTCAACACAGCACCATACGATGTAAATATGAAAATTGAGTCTGCGTTGGTATTAAAACGGAGAAGACGGACTAAAGACAGTCTACGATCTACTACTATGCCTGTGTACAGACTTAACGCGTTTCAGTGTAAAATATGTACACTACGATATGGTGTGAAAATTTTTACCAGGCAAATGGGGCAAATCAGGCAAATTTACATTCGGGCAAATTAAAATAGCTCGTAAACGTGTCGGATTCAGATACGATCGGCAAATTACCCGACTGCGTGTTTACTGGAACCCTCTATACATCTCGTACATTGGAAGACTAGAATCTATACAAAGCGAATTCGTCAGCTACGTCAATAAAAAGATCTTCCGTAATCTCAAAGATCCCCTACAAATCAAAATACAACTCAATCTGAAATCATTGGCAGATAGGCGCCAAATAGATGATATTGGGTTTCTCTATAAAATAATAAATAACGGTATCGACTGCATGTCAATCTTGAACCAACTCTCAATTAATGTACCTCTGTATAATACCAAAGGACCATACTCATTCCAAACAAATCAGAGTGAAACTAATTACTATTTGAATTCTCCCCTAAATAGATGTTGTAAATCATACAACTATATCCAAATCATTAGAAATTGACCTCTTTTCCAATTCCCTTGCGACCTTCATCACTTTTCTCAAACGTTCATATAATCATGCCTAGTTATTGTATTCTGCACTACACTTGATTAAGAACTGTACATAACACGATATCGCATAGTATGTAACACAATCAACTCATTTTTACCTGAACATTTGTGAATACTCTTTTTGGGTATGTCTCGTTTTGTATTCCTCTCAAATGAATAGATGAATGGATAGATAAATACCGTAAATTTTGGGTTGTTATTTCTCACTTGGCCTCTACATTTTGCCAAACATCATATGTGAACTTCGTTGAGAGAGGCATCAGCAGTAATCAACCGACAGTTGGTGAAATTGCACTTTCCATTGTTGCACATCCAGACGATAGCTCTTTCTTTTTCTCATGTCCTTTTAAATGTTCCCCGTAAGTCGATGGGGCAAGGGTGTATCTATAGTAGAGAATATACTGGGTGGCCCAATGAAAACGAAACAAGGCCGATTTCTTCACTTCAGACCCCTAGGAAGGGTGAGCTCCAACCCTTGAATCTCAAATGGGATAAGGGATCAAGTGATACATCATTTTGATGGTAATCGAAATCTCTTACCAACGCTTCCTTGTTTTTGTAATTCAATGCAGTAGTTTTCGAGAAAACACATTCATGAAAATAATCAGCTAGTGGTGGAAAGTAACGCTTTTTTCTCTTTATTAGTGCCTTATGTGTTTTGGAAATCCTGTCCTATCCAACATCACATGAAGAATAATTTGCATACCTTGTTGAGTTTTAATTGGGCCACCCTGTATAATATCATTCGTTTGATTTTTGAGCTCTTTAGATATCGGATAACCTCGATGTTGATGTTTTTGTCCATCACTTCACAGAGCACAGATAGTACTGCAATCAATCTATAGTTAATTTTCCCATATCTTTGGAATTTTCTCTTCACGTTAATAAAAAAAAAAAGTAGATTATGATGATTATTTTGAAATATTCGTAGCGAGGAACTAATCTGCTTCCGTTTCCATCACAGTGGAAAATGGTAGGAAAGGGTCCTCTTGCGCTTTCTTGGAATCGATTAAACTCTAGATATCTTCCACACCAAGATTGTATGAAACGATGAAAAACCTGACAGAGAACTGTTCTCGGGCACATTTTTGGACACATTTCTCGAGAACGATGGACGGAATTAGGTAACCATATTCTGATGATCCTGCGGCATCGTATTCCTCTATTGTATTTTGATAAAAAAAAAGTATGTGTACAGTAATCACTCAGTCGGATCTCGTACTATATAACCGGAACTTCGAAGACAGTTTAGCCTATTCGAGACGAACGGAGCCCGTACGTTTGATTCTGTTCGATTGCAGCTTTGAAGTGGATCACTCCGGAAACCGGATTACGCTAAGCAAAATATCGGTTAAGACGTAATCCGCGCCCCGAAATATTCTATTAAGAATCCGGCAGGAGATTTACGGGGCCGGCGGACGTCCCTTTTGCCGCGTCGCGTCCCTCGAGATTTATATCCGAAGAATATATTTATAATCCTTGAAACTTTGGGAAGAATTAGATATAACGCTGTCCGATTCGGGGTCCATACTGTATCGATTCCGGTCTCGAAACGAAAAGAAGCAACAAAGAATAATGCATGCAAAACATGTTGACTTTGAAAATTTGAGAAATTGGATTCATTCAGGGGAAATCCTGATCAAAACATGTACTAGCTTTTTTCAATTACAATAGGCAGAATTAATTCTCTTTCACATCATCACACATCACCATTATTCTATTATTCACATACTTTATTTAATTGGGCTCTTTATCCTGTGTATGAGAACGAAAATGTGAGAAAAATAAAGATTGTCGGAGGAAGAATCATTCCCTTTTCTTGACCAAGTTAAAAGCATTAACGAAACTTTTGAATGTTGACTGAAGAATATTCTTCTCGAATACAAATTGAATGAAGTCAAACCAGAATTGAATAATGGATCAGTACATAAATACTCTTCGCCAATATAAAAATTCCCTGAAGTACTACTCTTCGTGTTATGTGTGTGGATATTGTGTATGTCCATCATTTGCTCGCTCAGATAATTTGGCAACATATCATTTTTGGGTCTGAGAATGAATATGACATTCATTGAAACTCTCTGTTGAGCAGACATAAGAGACAGTAAACCCATCATATATTTCACCGAAGTACGTCTATTGCAATTTAATACAAACCTCATTGGCTATCCTGCAGATTTGTAGTCTTTTAAGATTTTTATTACCCACGAAATATAGCAGTGAATTGCAATAGTCAAAGTGGGGTAATATTATATCGACTTTTTAATGGACAATTTAGTGTATTTCGAAACTTTGTTCTTCAGTCTATATGTATTTCGGTTGAAATTTTCTTCTGGATGTGAAGCTTCAGAGATATTTCAAATTCAGTTCTTGGTCTATCATCACTCCCAGATATTTGAGAATTGATATTGATATTGATAATTTTTATATCTAATGATTCATTCTGTATTCTCGTAGTTACCTATAACTCACTTGATGCATGAATAACTATCATTCAATTCCAATCACAATAATGACATTTTTCAGGATTTTCAATAGTATACAGGGTGAAATAGGTGATCTAGTAATTCAAGGGAATCCTCATACATTTTTGGATGATGTCGAACCATACGGGAACTCCTTGTATATATCAGTGACTCGGAATGAACCAGGAATGAAAAATCCAACTTCACCGACTTGTTTTGGCGATGCTGCGAACTGACGAAGGGTAGCCGACCAGAATCATCGTTCCGCGTGCGAGGAAGCTCAGAGAGGAGAGAGAAAATTGAATGAACTATTATCTGGGCTCTAATCACCGCAGTCGGCGGTTACTAATGACCGTATTGTCGGCAAGTCCTGTGGGAGACAGTGCTCCACTACATTCCGTCCTCTAACTTCCACACTATTTCCACCAAGACCTTCGACAGATTCTCGATCTAACGTATATTCGCAAGGAGACAAACGAGATCGTGTGATGAATATGAATGAATGTGTCGAATGTCGAATACGAGTGTGGTCGGTTGTCATGTCGATATTCTGAATATTTGTGATATTTCTTTTTCTTTTCATTTTTCACATCGTGTTAGTCAGTGGTGGAATGTAAGGAGAGAATGTACGGATTACCAGCCTGAACTCGAATAGTTTGTATACTTGAATATCTTTTGAAAAAAGAGGAATTGCCCACCTTTCTACGATGTTCTAGAGAAGGCCATGAATTTGTGACTGTAGTATCACCGAGTAGGCGGAGAGCGCTCTTCTGACTAGAATATAAGAGTATGTTTGGGGGCTGAACTTCAAACATGTGAACAGTCCAGGACACGTCGAATTTGCGCTTTGTAGATCATAAGTAGTTATATGGGATATAAAGTACTTCTTCTTCGCACAGAGCAGGAAGCTAAATTTTTGTGAAGCAGCTCTCGCAATGGACCTCAGATGATCGTCCCACGAGAGAGCGCTATTGGTGGTGACACCCAGCATGGATATCGACGACCTCATAGGAACAGTGAAGTAAAGTAAAGAATGCATTTAACTAAGTTACTTTCTTTAATTGTTTGTAGCAAGTCCGAAAACAATTATGGAAAAAAAATTAAGAAAGAACAGATTGAAAGATAGCAAATACCAATTATTTAAGATAGATTCACAATAACTTAAAACAATCGAATTGATCAGAGTGATCATCATGTTGAAAAAGTTGGTGAGTATGTTCACAAATACTGATTATGGAAATGACTAACAAATTCAAAAAGGGAGAAATATTTAGATTTCACTGTATCATAGCTCGTGATATTTCTAAGTTGACGTAAAAGAAAAAGTGTACTACATAATCTACTGTTCAAATGATTGACATGATCGTTCCACAATAACTCCAAGTAATTCTAAATTGTTCTCATCCGAAAAACTAGTTCTAGCTGAAAATTTAATTTCTTGAGTTTTGTTGGAGTTTGATTTGAGCATGTTTGCAGAAAACCAAGTTTCTGCCTAACAGTGGTACCCGACATCATCAAATTGGGCATTGTCTGATCAGCCTTCTTGGTAAACATACAAGCTTGAGTTTTAGTTGCATTGAACTGTACTAGATTCTCAGATCCCCATTTCAGAATTCTTGTCACATCCTCATTTAAAGCATCGACCTCCATCTTGCACTCCTAGCCTCGTTGGATGATACGGGGGACTCTAGAGGAAAAGGCAGTGTGAAGTGTACTATCATCCGCAGAGCTATGAACTCATCTAAAAATTCTTTGATGTGAAGCAAAAACGCAGTTGGTGCTAAGAAAGTTGTAGCCAAACTTGGTCAAATGATTTGGTGATATCCAATGCCATAGTCACGGATCCCCGTGTCTCTCGAATGACACCTGCCAATCATATGTCACGTCTCCTATTGATCTTTGATGTAGAAAGCCATATTGCCGGTCTTTCACGATGCTCGAGTTCTCTATATATTGGATGGACTCGATGTTGATAGCTTTTTCCATTACTTCAGAGGAGATCACAGGTAGTGGTGCAATTTATCGGTAGTTCTTAGGGAGGGTTTTATTACCCTTTTCAGTAATCGGTTGGACTCTATAGCTATCTTCCAATTTGAAGATATCATGTCATAAGGGATCTTCACATTCGAATCAGGATTTCATAGATAAGATTCAACAGATATAATTCTATATCATTAATATTTGGAATATGTGTTTCTTTCAAATCAGAAAGTAGATGTAGATTCTGCTCAACACTCTACATTCAAATGAAAATCAAAACACGATTCAACAGATTCCGATTTGGGTACTGTGATACACGGATACATGGGTGACACACAGTGGTATACACACCGCAGAAGTAATTTGTGAATTGACCCAACTGCGGTGTTGAACAATTCGAGAACTGAATACACTTTTATTCATATTGAAGTTTCCGTCGTTTAGATTTTCCCTGATGATAACCAAGAACAAATCATGACCACAGAATCACAAAGCAGTTAGGGGAATGTGATGAATATACGGAATTCACCCTTCGAAATGATTGCTTCATGTATTCATGAAAAATAGTCTAGAAAATAGAAAATTGAAATATATACATCGAAATACGAATTTATTATATATGGCGGATGCGCTTATGATGATTCACCAATGGTCAAAAATAGAAATATATATAGATATATATAGAAAAATAGAAAGGTTTCATCGAAAGGAATCATTCGAAATGACTCCATTTCCCGAGGAAAGATCGACAAATCAGAATGGACATGCTCTTAATGAATATATAATTCTTTCAGAGATTTCAAGATTACCATCGAGATCAGTAGAAGTGCCGTCTGGTTTCAGTGAAGTATACGTGAGGTAGTTCTGAAATTACTATAATTTGAGGTTAGATAACTGTCTACTTTCAATATCCATGAACTTTCGAAATGTAGGCTTTTAAAAATATGTTCTATCAGTGGAGATAAGACCCAAAAAACTCACTGAAAGTTTATATAATATCCATTGACTTGCTTTGGAACTCATTGATGATTCACTGATAACATATACGATTACTAACTAACTATCTAATTAAAAATATTGGCCATTTGGAATTGAGACTTTCTGTATCTTGGTCACCTTTCAACCATTATCGGCAAAATGTAAACGGGGCATCATATCAATCAACTCGAATATTCAGAACTTCGAGGTATTACCGAAATCCACGATATTCTTTCGTAGTTTTCCTGTCATAATGCTTTGTAGTATTAGCTTTGATGAATATTGTAATATAACAATGGTGATTCTCATATTTTTTCTCTCCTTGGAATGTGCTTAAATCTATTCGTCTTTCCACTTAATTGATCAACCCTCAAATCGACGAGTAATATTTTCAGAACACCCTAATTGTGAATACTTCTACTGGGTTTCCAGTCTGTTTGTTTCATCCTGGAATTGCAATAAATAAATAAATTGAATAGGTGCCGCGAACCCCATTTCTCATATCTGCGCTCTGTTACTAATAACTTTTTAATTTCATTCCGTCGTTTCCGTCGAAATCTCAAAAATTATGATATAATGAAAGTCATCTGGAAGGAGGTATTTAAGAAGATCGCGGCTTAGTCGAACGCAAGCGAGCAATAGAATAGTAATAGCTTGATATAAACGTCTGCGTTGCCATGATTAGGCACGAGGGAAAAGAAGTGAGACGAAAAATCGTAATTGAAAAGTTTTTCAACGACGTTTTACAACCTTCATCAAAATGTAAAGGATCATAGCAGGTATAAATGAGCATTTGACAATCTTTATATTCGATACAAATTCGATGTTGTGCACTAATTTCAATTGATAGTTCTTTATGGTACTAGTCCTAAGTCACTTGACTTTTTCGAGTGACTTATTTTCAACATATTACACTAGTGGCATGCAATGTTTCATCTAACAAGTGGAAGAAACCATTTTTTATGAGATAATAATTGATGAGTTTTGTGAACAAATCAAAGCTACTTGCCTCTCAGTACCCTATGAATGTCAGAATGACTTGACAGTGCCATTTTTTCATTTTGGTCAAAGTAGGGTGTTTTTTTGGTTGCCACGGGCATGATATATTGTTAGCAATTGTTAAAATTAATTTTGACATCTGTCAGTTTTCCCTGAAAAAAAAGGAAGCTTTTTCGAAGAAAAAAATATATAGAAAATGGAGGTAACCGATGAAAATCACGTTCCTGAATATCCTCATGGAAGCGGAAGAAGCACCGATGCAGATTTCACCAGGAAAGTGCCGAAATGCTAACGACAAGGAGTTAAAAATGTTCTATTGGCTTATTTTTTACATCTCCAAAAAAATTAGCCACGTTGTCGTTATGGACCAATACTCGTTGCTTCGCTGGACTATTCACCGTTATCGAGCTTTTTGAAAAGCAAATCACAGGGATACAAACCAAAGGAGTCCAAGATATTAAAACGACCAGAAATCGAGAAGTTTTCAAACGAAACTCCCGACGACGAGTACTTGTTGATGAAAGTGGATTCGATAATGGGGATTAGCGGTGCTTGTAGATGCGATGAATTGGTCGATTCGATATTTAGGAAATATTCAAGACAAAGAGGAATATTTTCAAGAAAACGAGAAGTTTCACCACACTCGAAGAAAGATTTGTGTGAAGAATACATGTCTTTGAGACCAAAGAATACTAGTTCTAGCCGCTTCTTTGCTTTCCACAAAAATTGGAGATGTACCAGCCAGTGTGTGAGAATGAATACGATGTCGAAGATACCTTCAAGAATTGCAATGTTTTTGAAATTGTAGGATCCAGCACTCTACACCGGTCACTACCTGAAATGGTCTTGACCAAAGCAGGGGCTAACATGGCTACTACGGTAGCAGAAGAAAACAAAATACAAATTGCAGAGAAAATACAAGGTTATAATGTGTCGGCGTCTTCCAGTACTATCAGCAGCTGTACCAATATGGGAGCGTCTGGTTGCAATGAACCAACGAATTCAACAATAACTTCAAATTCCAATCAACCGTTATCGTTTTCCATTGATTTCGATATCAATGTGAATTCTGCTTGTAATAGTAATGAGTGAATAGAATAATACTTTGAATATGAACGTGAGTTATAATCCATAACTCACTAGTGAGTTATAATCCATGACTCACTAGTGAGTTATATAATATAATCCATGACTCACTAGTGAGTTATGGATTATAACACACTAGTGTGTTATTTGATAGTTTAGTCGTCTAAAGTTACATATACAATAATGACAGTCATAACTGTCATGTGTTGACTAAATGTTTCAATCTAGCTACCTCAGTCTGAATAAACCTGGATCGTTTTTTTTAGGAATCGCGGATTCATTATTCTCGATCTACAAGTTTCAGTTTTATTTTCCAACATACTCACTATCCTTATACGTTTGCTTCAAAGGTTCTTCGGAAAGAGGATGAACGAAATTTGAATATACACATATATACTCAAGCAGCACTCCAAACTCGGGAAGCTCGTACAGAAGGATAAAAAGGAGCTATTTGTATAATCCGGTGGGGTAAGTAAACTATTACACTTTTAGGGTTGTGCTGTATCGTTTTAAAACAGTCAAATTATCATGCAAACTGTTGGTGGGAAAAGAGAGGAGAAATATTCTGGTGGCACTTATTGGAGGAAGAACTGAGGATTGTGAATAGCACTGGATACCGTAATAGCTATAAAAAATCCTATCGTATCATGGAGGTTACGCATCCGAAGTGAATGAAGAAAACTATGTGTTCAATGTATCAAGATCAAATCATCGATTATTAGTAAGAAATTGATTGAATAATTAATTTATGTCAATATCAATGAGATTTCATGTAATGAGAATTGCGTATGGTCATCAACTTGTTAACGATAACAATGATAATATGTATGGTGGTGGATATTTCAGGAACTGTTTTCGAATTCCATAATATCTTCTTAGATATTCACAGTGGTAGGGTTTTGGATACTATATTATTATAAAAATGGACATTCATCTGTTCAACTTCTTTGGGAAATTTCTAAACTGTAGACTGTAGATAATAATCACATTGTTCTGAATGTCATTTCAGAAACAAGATTTTCGGGTATCTATATTTCTGAGATAGGAAGAGCATTTGCGGATTTCCATGGCACTGATTCAGATACAATGACAGCCGAATGATTCAAAAGGTGAGATCAAAATATTGAGATCATCTTCTATCTGAATCCGAGAGATTTCCCATATTTTCAGACACCCTGTACACCAGTTGAGAGTCAGAGGTGAAATAAATAAGTTTTATATCGATTTATAGGCAATAAAATTTCCTACAAGAAAGTCTGTGACATCATTTATTCACAGTTGATATGGTTCGTCGTGGAAGGCGTCAGAACTTATTCTTTGAATTCAAATATTGATTTGTAATTGCATTCGAGAATTGAAAAAGAAATCACAGTCAATCTAGACACTATGAAAACGACAAACTTCAAAGAGTCAATTCCTTTTGATATGTGATATTTCCCAAACCAGTACTTTCAGATTAGTGAATCTTGATCCATCTTTCAGCACTTTGCTTACAAATGTTTCATCTTCATATTTTTTTCTTACTATAACCGTTTATCCGTGGTACATCAATGCATCGTTAGGTGTAATTACGTCCTAAACCTTTATAGCAATGAATATCATTCTTTATCGTAGTACGATTTGTGAATGTGAAACGCGCGTATGTATACTCAAGATCATACCGCGATCTGCAACACAGTAGGATATGAAGTAACAATGAAGTCGATTTCTACCCCATTTCATACCGCGATACGAAAATAATCAAATAATTGAAGTAATTCATCTATATTTTTCCATATACGTAGTTCAACTGAGCTAATAAGGTAATATTACAATGTTCCACGAAACAAGACATCAACGTTAGTAAATAAAAGTGGATTTGGTTAGCTTGGTTCAATCCAATTCCTTTTCATAACCGCGCCTATGCAGCCTTCGAGTTTTGTGGGTCTACCTAGCAGAGTTCTTTTTGAGCCCGCAGTTAGCCCTGCTCTATGCTTCCTCCTACTAGTCGATGTTGGTTGTACCCCTATAATTCGACCGCGTTTGATTGTTTCAATTTTATGTGCAAAACATCACCAGCTGTTTTCAATTCATCCACAACTGTGTTTCCTACATCCATGGCATTGGCTGTTTCTCGGGAATTTCCTTTCGGAATCTTACCAACTTTTCCAAAATTTTCAGAAAGGCGGTGTCGCTACTTGAATCTTTTACAAATGCTGAGGATGAATCTGAATACTTGATATGATTCAAAGTATAAATCGGGGGGGGGGGGGGGGGTATTGTTACTTCATATCCTACATGTTCCTCTCTATCGCGATAACAACAATAAGTAACAATAAGCGCTCATTTTTCAGCTTTTGTATGCGATTTTCTCTCCTCGTTTCTGAAAAATGAAATAGTAATTAATTTAGAATGATATTCATCTGTATAAGGGTATAGGTCGTGAATATGTCATAGGCGTAGACCATTTCCACTGCCTCAATTTTTTCCCTTCTAGTGTGACGTCACGAACGCGATGCTCTGGTCCGCCAAAGTATACAAAATACTAAACTGTGGCAGAGGAGTGACACTTCAGAGAAGACTTTTCTACGCTGGCAGTGATGACGTAAACAAACAAATGTTTTCTTGCTAGAACACGCATACTGAGGCGTGCTGCATAGATGTTTATCATCGCTGTGGAAATATTCAGTGAAAAATGAATTCAGAAGAACTAATCAGTTGTATTTTTGTTGAAAATATTCTGTGGGATCAAAAGGAGCATCACAACCGGTATATTTTGGAAAAAATGCCGTGGCAACGTAGGATGGATAGGATTCAAATTGCAATTTTTCAACAACTTATGTTTTATCCCTCCCGAAATGTAATCAAATGTACTGATACTCAAACGAAAATATGAACGAAGCTTTTCATGGTGTTCTCGTTACTAGCTATACAAATGCTGAAATTCTCCATGTGTGTGTCTAGTTTTATCGATATGAATGTTACTAGTACATTCATTTTTGTTCAATGAATATCAAATTTTTAAGGACGAAGATTCTAGTAACGAATCCATTCTCACCGCGATGAAAACTCTACTATGAACTCCTCGTAGAACCGAGTGAGTGAAAACTATCCACACATACAACTACTGTGGATTCCCACCCCCAAAGGGATCGGCCACCGCCGATAAGTTAAGTGGCTGGGCAACCCTCCGCTAACCGAAAACCTTCATTAATATGCATAAATCGACGTTCCACCATATTCTGATATTAATGCAAAAATCTCTCTTGAATGCTAATATGTTGACACTCGTTTGAGCATCGGCCGGGCCCATATTTGAACATGGTAATACTGATGGGCCGCCCGTCATATCTGAACGTGTTTGAACATGCACCGCCGCCACTAGGTTCCCCCCTCCCCCCTTTCGCACCCACGCATTTTCATTTACAAGATTACAATGCGCCCGCGGCTATTTATCGCGTTTGCATGCTCCCGGATTCGTGCCGGACACTGATAATGCGGATTTTATGGTTTTTAATTCGGCCCCGACTTACAGTAACTTGAGGTGAGTACATATACTCGCGTATGCGAATTCGTGAAGTTTTCGGGTATAGTAGCTGACACGATGATCTGCACACAGAGAAATGCCAAGAATTTCGTAGAAAATAACTCAACTGTATTCGAAGGTTACCGCATTTTCATAGACCAGTCAGTTTGAGTCATTCATGGTGATTTGGAATGGATGGACAAAAAATCATACATTTTGTTTGGGTAATTAGTAATTGTTACAAACGGGGTATGTACAAGGGGGTTACCCACATGAAATAACATGAATAATTGAAACGAGTTCTTACCAACAAAAACTCTTTATACATGCAAAAGAATGATAAACCGGAGCTTGTAGTGAGGGTATTTTACGAGATTGTTCTTTTTCTCACTTATTCTCACATTATTCTTATTTCGAACCGATTCAATTCGTTCTTGAAACTTTTTTGATACTTACCCGATTCTTTTTTTTTTTTTTTCGAACAAGCTTCCTAGAACTTCTTACATTGATGAACTATATTCGAAAACGAAAGAAAGCCTGGTCACTTCGACCGTCGAGTCAAAATGTCATGCATTTGGTTTAATGGTTCAATGGTTTTCAACGTTCGAACAATGTCCCTAGAGCTCATTGACTTGATAATTTTTTGAAGGAAATCTCAGTATTTCGTGATAGTATGGATGTCTTCATGATTGCATTCATATTTGAGTTAGATCTAGTCTACGTACAATAAATAAATTGTTGATGATATGATGGTGTTTGAAATCCATCACAATATTTGTTCATTGCCTCGTTGACCAATAGTATAACAGGCCCCCGTCACGTGCTTCCATTCTGTTGGATAAAAAAATTTCAGAAGCCTCAAAGGTATTGCTAGCCATTTCGGTGATTCGTGGCTTGGACTGAATTTGATATCGGAAAATAAATTCTCAGTTTGTATTCATTCAGAAAATTTGATGTTTGCTGTCGAATATTCATATTCGATCATACATTATTCGAGTATTTCCTGATACAGCAGATTCTGAATGAAAGGAAATATTGATTATTTCAGGAAGGAAATATATGAATTCATATGAGAATATTTCCTATTTTTCTCTCGATTTGGGTCATGGAATGACAACAACATGTAACAAATGTTATGAAGATCATTTTCCTAATGCGTAATTTGAGCACAGCCGCAGCGAATCAGAGCGAGGTGTCAATATCCGATAAACTTTCGAAATGACCAATGAGATGAATCAGAACTGAAATCAAACTGTACCTGATTGTGGGAAAGTGAGTTGGCATAGGAACGTGTTGAATGAAAGCTTTGTGAATCTGTGCCTAATCGATTATTTTTTAGCATAGTTTATATGTGTGCACTAAAGGTCATTCACAAAACAACTGAATGAATATTCACACTTCAATCATATTGCAATTATTTTAGTTAACAGCAAATGGAAATTGGATTTTAGGACTTCACAACCAGGGTTGCCAATCTGTGGGGAATACAAGCAGCTCCTGATAAATTATTCTTATGGTCTATTGAACGAATCGATTCTCGAATGACGGGATGATTCAGAATATTATGCAGTAACCTTCGAGTAGAATTCTGTTATTTTCTACTGAATTTATGCAAGAGCTTTTATAATAATAATGGCACTCATTTCAAAATTATTGTCGATATTTTTATAGATGAGTGGCGTTCCTTTGTATTTTCCGTTACATGTGAAATAGTAAGAAATTGTTTCCCTCATTGGAACTCAAATTGATAAATAATTTTTCGAGATGAATTAGACCTTGTTCCTCAACCTCTTGTTATCTCTTTGTTATCTTCTATATCCATTTTATGAACATTTTATTTATTTCAAAACCTATTCTATTTTATATCTTATCGATCTATTGTTCATTGGATTCTACTGAATTATGGTAATTATTGATATTACGTTATTTCCCTCCTGTATGTACTATTTGTCCATAATCCTCACTCAGTCCGTAATACTATTATTTGATTGAGACATCGTCTTCGGCTGAAAGATTCCATTGAAATGAATATTTCATGAATCAATTCAGGTATCTATTCAAATGAGACACCAGTTGAATACAAATACAATGGTGATGTCAAAATCAATTTTCTTCGTGGATATTTTTACATTGCGTTATGATGGGAGTTCAAAGAGAAACGAATTGATTCAGAAAGGATCAACGTATAGATTATGAATCCAAACAGGACCGTAACTTTTCAGATTTCCAACATTTATGCATAATTTTCTGATTTCAAATTTGATTCATCAGGAAACTGCCGTACCCACAGACATCACTATCAGATTATTACAATTCAAGTTGTCATCAGAGCTGTGCCAAAGTCTTGGGCTTAGTGACTCAAGTATTTCACGAAAATACTTAGTTCTTAGTGATCCCAAAAAGTTGCTACCTAGCAGTGCAGTGGGGTTACTATAAACTCTAAGGCTTTCCATAAGGAATATGACTATTGTCGAAACATGAAAGCACACTCAATTGTGGTTCATTCATGAAAATAGTCTAAATTACTCTTTATGGTACTTTATTCATGAACTAGTATATGAATCAAATTATTTCGCACCCGTAACAACTTTCTCCAATCACCATAATCTCTTTTTTTTATGAATAGCCGCATCGCTCTCTTTGAAGGAGCTATTTTATAGTGATACAATTGTCAGTGTTTTGTAGATCATAAAAACCTAAACAGTCTTGGTGTTTTGAATAATGAAATAACAAGTGAATGTGTCATTATTTCGAGAAGTGCTTAATGCTTGGTGCTCACTAGATCGAGTTACTTCCAGAAAATGCCCAGTAATCGAGAGCATTTTGTGAATGAAATTTCTTAGTGCTCATAGCACTTGTTAGTGCTTGGCACAGCTATGTGAGTAATGATGTGAGTATAATGGTGGCCTTATAAAAATAGTTATCACCCAAGATTCACCACTTAACATTCAAGACTTTACATTTGAGACAGATGGAACATAGAAATACAATTGTTCATGTTATGAAACCATTTCATTTAACATTTATAATTCAAGATGCCTTATTGTGGCTTTATAAACACATTCAACATTTAACATTATCATATATCACTTTGAGATTTGAGACATTATAATGGCTTAGGTTATAAAAATATTTAACATTTAAAAATCATTCAAGCTTTGTAAATACTGACGTTTCTTTTCATCAATTGAATAATAAATTCCAAACGCCGAAAGCATTAAAAAACTGGTTAGAGTAATAATACCCATGACAAAAATCCGCAAAAATCCTGAAAACACTGACAATATTCTCGTACAGTAAAAGATAACCTCAATACAGTTTTAAACAAAAGCTGGAAGCAGAGGTGTCACTTGTCGACACTCCCGAAAAACATCATAGGCGAACATTCGCACATCTTATTTTCATTTATGGCCATTCAACAATAATTTCTTGAATTGGAAGTTCGGCATCTTCTTATATGATAAATATTAAATGGAAAGTCTTAAATGGTTTTTTTAACATGAACAATTGTATTTTCATGTTCCATCTGTCTAAAATGTAAAGTCTCAACTGTTAAGTCGTAAATCTTAGGTGATAATTTTTTTTTATAAAGCCATCATTACTTCCGACTCGATAAATTATTGTTAAATGGCTATAAATGAAAATAATATGTGCGCGTGTTTGCTAATGACGTTTTGCTTCCATTCAAAACTGTATTGAGGTTATCTCTCACTGCATGAGAATATTGTCTGTTTTTAGGATTTTTGTCATGGGTATCATTACTTTTACCAGTTTATATAAGACATAACAACTGATAATTGCTCATTTAGTGAATCCAGACCAAGTTGTTCTGTCAGTTCTGTGTCAAAGATGATACGTCAGTATATATTTACAAAGCTTAAATGATTTTTAAATGTTAGATATTTTTATAACCTAATCCATTATAATGTCTCAAATCTCAAAGTGATAAATGTTAAATGTTGAAAATTTTTATAAAGCCATCTTAGTAGGAAATTTGCGCTGCGTGATGTCGTATTTCACAAACTACGTCACGGAGATGTACGAATGTACCTTCGATGTTTTTGTCGAAGCCGAAATATACAGACACATTCTGGCTATCTGAGCAGTCGATACAATTTCTGCAGTTAAGAGAGTCCAGAAAAAAATCATTTCAGAGACCGTCCCTGTGGAAGAGGCCCCAGATATACGTGAAACAGTGTATTTTTTATCGGACAAGCATCTAACGAGGGTAGTTGTTGGCGGCGCTCACAGGGTCAGATCTTTGATACGTCACGTCCGTTCCCGTTAGACGGCGGACTACCCTTCCCCATTCTACCCCACTCTTCACCCTGTCGATCACCTCGATACTGACACGGTGCCGGTAAACGACAAGGGCATAGACTTTAACCGGTAGTTTCATGATAGGTATTTGGAGAATTTTGTAGCAAACTCCACCAGATGTTCCATCTCGTCTTCATCTATGATTGGGGAAAAGTAATGTCAGATAATATATCATTCAAACTTCTAGTAAAATAAATATTGCGACTTCATATTCGAGGATTGTACTCAGATTGGGAACATTACTTCTATAAACCGAAACTTTTTCAGATATATTTTATATTTGCCTTCAATTTTTCATTTGACCTCGTCTTTTCTATGAGACAATGGGTATGGTCATTAAATCCTCCATGTATTAGGTAGGACTAGCTATTTCTTTATGAGATATGTAGTATGAACCTCATTCTTGACAATCTCCAAACGTAGCAAATAATATCATCAATATCATTGATTTTATTTCCTTTTCCTGACAGAACCCCAAAAAGGAGTCCAACTTCTTTTTCTACTACTTCTTTTCTGGCTCAGCAGTTGACTTTAAAAGCTGACGATGGTTCAAATACTGTCTGTAGGTTAATCGAGGATAGGTAGTGTTTTTTTCTATATTTTTCCTAGATTTTCTCTCCTCGATTCTGAAAATGGAATTAGAAACTAAAATAATCATCTCAACTCTTATTCAAAACATTTCATTGACGACACAATACGATACACCAAATTGAAAATGAACAGGATACACAACAAAAACGAAGACAAACAACGCTAAAAAAAATTAACGTATTTTCGACAAGTTCCTAGTAGAAACAAAAATACTGAAAATTCATTGAGATCGATTTTGATTCATACGATACCAAGGAATCGAGAACAATCATCGAAAAAGAACATGAGAACAGTATTGAGTCAAAAGCAGCTATCCTCATTGAATTGAAGATATACTATATGGTCGATTGGAGTAATATCATAAGAAGAGAAGACAACAACTAAAAACAATAATATTGCTTCTTGTTCAGTTGACATAGGTATAACTAGGCATCCACTTCTCGAAACTTATTATGAAAAGTCAAAATCAATTCATGAAGGAACACCTGGTGATCAGAATTCGTCTGTCTTGAAACTTGTCACTTTTCAGTGTCAAAAACGACAAACGTTCAAAATATTGCAAAGGAAAAAAAATATCAATTGTAATGAAAACGAGAGCAGATTCGTTTCCGAAACGTCCACTAAGATAAGTAGAATTTTTTATTTTATTAAAAAAATATTTGTATTCCCAAATTTTTGAGAAATAAGGTGTCACTGACGAATAAAAAATTTCTCTTTTGGATATCTGAGGGTTAAATTTCAAGCGCAGTGACATTTTGGGGCAGATAACAAATCTATCCTTTCTAAGAATATATTAAAATAACTGTTATGATTTTCTTTTTTAGAAACGAGGAGAGAAAATCCAAGGAAATCTAGAAAAAGTGTATCAAGGATGATTCTTTGATGAACTCATTCCCAATCTAAGCGAGTTATTCCACCAGAAATATTATACTTGAGAAGTGTATAGTGGATCTACTTGCTAATCGCTAGCAATCCGTACTAACCCTCTCTCAGTTGGTGATCGAGGGAAGATGTGGATAGTCACACCCCCACGAGTGTACACATTGTTAGAAATATCAAAGGGTAGTTGATGAGCGACTAATACCAGTTTGAATTGAATTAAGGACTTCCTGGCAGTTTCCGTCTTCAAAGTAGGGAGAAATTGAATTGTTGCCATGTACTTTGATTTCGGAAGGTGTGTTTATTAATGAGTGTACAATAAAACACGCAAGAGATATACAATTCATGTACGAATGATACATCATTGATTTGTTATGTTTGAAAGATTTAGAATGATCGTCAGAACAAATTTGACGAAATAATTCTGAATATTCTCCAAGAAATTCTGATGATTCAGAAAAAAATATAGAACTTGAAATCTGAGGAGTTCATGCAATCGGTAAAATGATACTTGATGAAGGAAAACATCGATAACTCAGAACCTAGAACCTGAGTTTCATCATTTCAACTTCTACAGGAAGAAGTCTCGATGTCAACCAGTGAAAATAAGGATGAAAAAATTATTATTGGCATCCATGTTTTTACCTGAAAATATTAACAATAGTAGTTGATTCAGAAGAAAATTGCCCATTCTCTGAGTCATTGAGTCATCTCAAAATCATCTCATTTTGTCGAAATCGCATCAAGGAGTCAGACTGTATATTCTATAGACAGGCTTTGGAAAATATTTTTCATTCAATTTGTGTTATATTTGGAATAATCCCTCGATTCAATTACTTCTCTAGTTTAATTCCACTGATCTTCCTTCGGCCTAGAGACATTTTCCTGTAGAAGTTACAACGATGAAATTTCAGGTCTAGTCAACGTTCCTTCCCTTCATCAAGTGACCACGTCATCGCTTATACAAACTTCTCAGGTTTCAATACAGGGTGAATCGAAAAAGCAAAAATATTGGAATTTGCCATGAAATAACTGTCACTTTGAAATTGCTCTGCTTTGAAATTTTTCATTTTTCAGCTGTGCCTGAATCGAACAGGTTATCGATTTTTTCGAACATTGGTGCATTTGTCAAATTGCCTAGTTTGAATTTCCGAACAGCCGTTTTTGAAATCTCGACCCCTTTAGCAAATGAAAGTAAATGTAAAATGTGTTCTTTTATGGGGATTCGAACTCGATTTTTCGATAAATATAGATAAGTCAAGATATAGATAAGACATCTATTGCAAGGCTTAATGCTGTCTATATCGCCGTATTTAAAATCCAATAATTTCTAATTTCCGAGCATAATGAATGTTCTTATCTCGATTATATTCTGCACTGATTCATCTTGTACAGTGGAAATTATTGTGAAATGGAAAAAAATAAAATACATATACACGTCTCATAAAGCTCGTATCCAAATATACCATCTTCTACAATTCCAAAAACACATATCACATAGATCTAAGTCTTACTGATACAACCTGAATAAGGATTGTTGCATTTGCACAATCATGAAAATCCCGATTTGGATATTGATTTCTGAACCTAGTCTCGGTAATATTTATGCATTTTTTTCCAAATTTTATTCAATCAATTTCTGAAGATGGAATCTCCATCATCTCCTACAGCTCATAAAATACAATGTCTTATATTCTACCGAATCGTTTTCCTTCAATTTATACAAGAATAACCGATCGCTTCAGAAGACAGACTGCGTTGGGGTCCCTCGGTCATTTAGGGGAGAGGGATAATAAGTTAAAATCGACAGTCGGGTAAGTTAGTGCGACGCACTCCGTTATCTCTTATTTTGTTTGTCCGAAAGGCAGGAGTTTCTGATTTTATTGAGCCTATATCAGGCGATTACTTCTCGAATCGAGGAGGAGAGATTAGGCTTGAAGTTTGGACTTGTGGGTGACCCAGAGACACTAAAAAGAATATAACTTTCTCCTCGGGAAATGTTTCCTAGACGGTCTATACAATCCTCGTATAAACCTCCAACGAGAATTCATCCCTACCTAATCTTCTAATGTTAAAATGAATTCTATTTCTAATTCTGAATTTAAATTCTGAATTTCCAGATTCTGATGTTGAGAGAATGTTCCCTAATGTTGAGATTGCATTTGAATGATTACAAAAATTGCTCAATACAGTGTCATCCATGAAGTTCGTAAGATATGGCAAAAAATATGAATTACTTTGTGAAAAAAATGGAGACCTGAGACTGATGAGTGGATAGAGATTAACACTGGAATTTTGAGTGAATCATGAAAAATGAACTTTTGTAGTGTAGATAGATGAAAAAGTCAATTGTAAATGGACTGATTTGAAACTGACAGAAAAAATCGATTATACTGATGCTAAGAGATTTGAAACTTGGTTGGTTCTCATTATTGTAAAAATATCCAAAAAACATGAGTGAAAATGAGAATATATCAATAAATTTCCAAATACGAGCTGAACAATACACAATTCAGCCTACAATTTTCGGTCATCAAAATTATCGGATTCGTTTTCTTCTCCATTACTGGTCCAGAAATGAACTTGGCATGCGTATCAAGATCGGATGGTTTATAGGATTCACATCTTGCATCGAAACAACAGAAGTAATGGTTTTCTTTCCATCTGTGGACAACACGAGGGGGAAACCTACAATGTTCGAGGAACATCGTGTTAGCCAGCGGTGGAATTTTGGAAGTTATCATTTTTTGTTACTTATATTTCATTTTCAGGATTCAGTTATTTTTTGAACCTCAGAACAAATTGAGAATGATTTCGAAGGAAAGTGGTCTTTGTCAATTTATAATTCTCAGGTCTGTAATTTAGGATTGTTTTCATTTGCTTTTCATGACTCCTCTCCATGTAGTAATATGATAATTTTAATTTTCGTTTGATCAGAAGAGCATATATATTGAGGTGTATTTGTGTACAGTGGACACAAATTTAGTTGAGACTGCCAGTCAACCATATTTTTTGAGCTATCGGAACGAAGAAAGATAATAATTCCAAAGAATAAAGAATGACATTAGAAAGAATAAACACACATAATATATTCAACATCTCACCTTCTACATACCATGGGATTTTAGATTTATTTAATGGCCTTGTGAGTTTGATGATGAACTATGTTCACCATACAGGGTGTGAATAATTCACTTAGGTAATTGAAACTCACATTTCAGAAAGAAATCCAACGATATTTTAATATAATGTCAAATCCAATCCCTCACGAGCTGATCCAACCGAAAAATTCTGTAGTATTAAGGGCGAGAGTGAATGAAGAAGAGAAATTCGGTGGATTCAGAAATACCTGGAAATCCTAAAAATATCAAAATATCAGGAGTTGGAAGAGTGGTTAATTTCCGGTGAAGCCGGGAATGTTGGAAAAGGTACGCTTGTCCAAATATTCTTCTTGAACTGGCTATCAATATTCAACTTACCAAATTATAAGGAAATTAAGAAGTCAAAAGGTGAAAATGATTTATCTCGACCGAATATAAAAATAATATCAATGGAGAATATTCAAAAACGAAACAAATCGAAAATGAATGAAACATTCACCATCATACAAAAAATGGAAATAGAATTGTATATCTAAGACCGAAACAGGGTCTTTCACATAGATATAACGTGCCTATTCAGGGACAAAAGGATCAACTGCTCGTGAAGTTTGGAACTGAAGTGAACTGATAGTCTAATTAGGAACGAAATCCATAAATGTGTTATTGAATTATTTGAAATCGCTACCTTGTTTGAACTAACTATGTCAGGAGAAACAACTTGCCAGGATATTCAGTAACGTAGTTCGTTCCGAACTATATTATCACCCAGTATTTGAACGCAAGCATATCATAACCAAAGAAAGAGCTCGCTCAAAATAATATCCAAGCATCGAAAGTCAATATCGATGATAATAATACTCATCACAATAATAATGATCATTGAAACTCTCAGCATTTATAATTTATAATCACCCGAATCCTAACTATTCTGTATTGTTCTGTATTATTCTCTATTAATTCGTTTCACGCTATTTCATGTTGTCCTCAATTGTTATTTTGATATTCGTTTTCTTTGATATCACGCTATTTCGATCTGAGCTATTTCGATCTGAGACAACACGAAAGGGAAACCAATGATGTTCGAGGAACATCATGTTAGCCAGCGGTGGAATTTTGGGAAAGAAGGAAGGTGTTGGAATTTTTCTTGAATGTTTGGAGGTTGTAAGCATATATACATATATACCTTCGGCATTAAAATAATGACTTTAGAGATATTTCACATTGCGATGTTACGTCCTACGTGCTCAATTATGAACAAAGAGCCACACATACTGAGGAAAGTTGATACTACTGTTGGTAAAAACCAAAGAATCCGTTGGTTCGACACATAGATTTTCGACAGGATCATTTTATGTGGTATTTTGGCGGACGTTTCGGCGAAGTCTGGTTGTTACCCGTTAACCTTTCAGCGATATTTTCCAATAGGCCCTATTTGTCGAGAACTTACGACTACAGGAGGGCGACGTTAAAGGGCCGATTTCCAGTTTTTCCAGTATAACAATGTCGTTAGGCGCCCGCATGGCAAATATAAGCGGCGGCGCGAACTGTGAACACGATTGCGTGGGGCCAGATACCGCGATTCTTTTCCGGAATAATCCGGAATGCAGGTCGTCTCCGCCGCAAATATCTTTCCGGGCGTTGATACTGTAGCGAGAGGAAGTCTATCCAAATAGAATTGCCCTCATATATTGAAACAGGGACTTCGCAGTGTCGTACCATGAGGAATAAAGTATAATGCATGAAGAACATTTCCACGTCTCTCAAAGAAAACACAAAATTATTCGAAATTACTTCAGGAATTCAAAAATACCGTTTCAGTGATGTATCATTTCTTGAGATGAGTATGAAAGAAAAGTCGAACGACCCTTATCGTGCATAGACATACTTTATTTGAACACATCAACGTATATACATTTTCGTACGACCACCCAAAAAGTGCTTCCAGCATCGTTATTTAGAAAGTAGCCCATCAGTATTGGAACAGGAATCCGAAACTCACTAGTGTTGAAATATTAGAAAAAAAAGGACGCTCACAGCGATTGATGTATGTAATGATGTTCTACTTAGAAATTTCCTGCTGGTATATTCAATCCACTACCTTCGTTTCATCTTCGAGATGCGTCTGGTAATGTGACCATCATCTCCTCCCTTTCATGATTCCGATTTCTGTTGTTATTATGAATCCACTATATTATTCTACAACGAAAAGTCTGGAATGCTCAGGAAACTTATATGAAACATATTTATGACAATCACAAACAACTAAACAATGTTGACGTTGACTCGGTTGAATAAAATTGGTTTTTAATCCACTTGAATAAGCTGTAATCTATGGATTCTTGAGACATAATTATTTTAATTTGTATCTCTACTTTTTAGAAACGAGGAGAAATTCCCAGAAAAAAACTAGAAGAAACATGAATATACTATCTCCTCGACTAACTCACAGACAGTGTACTAAACAGTCACTAATATTTTTCAGCTTTCAGGTCTACTGAAAAAGGCAACTTAGCCTAAATATCTTGCCAAATTACGTATGGTACGTTGAATATGATGGTATGAGAATGTCTATAGAAGCTGAATAATCTAGACAGTAACAACAAAGTGATCCTCTTCTGGATGCCAGGACATACTGGAGAGGAGGGGAATGAACAAGCAGACACTGTGACACGAAAAGGAGCATCAACGCCACCGATCGGGCCAGAACCATTATGCGGTCATAGAAACTTCTATTTTGAGAAGAACTCAACAAAATTGAAGGAGCAATGAGAGCAACATGATAGCAAAGATATCCAGGACTGCGGCAGGCTAAAGATCTCCTCGGCAATTTCAACCGAGCAAGATCAAAGACACTGATACACCTCAGCAAAAGGAGTCCCAGAGCAATAATGGGATTTCTAACGAGGCACTGTAGACTTGAGGAGCATCTCAGAAGGTTTAGAGAAGGAAAGCACCTGCAGATTCTCTGGCGAGAGTCCAGAAACACCTCATCATATCCTGTTGGAGCGAGATGCTGTACATCAGAAAAGATGAAACATACTGGAATCATACCAGCTGACTGTGGAAGAAATACCACGAATATACCACCTGAAAATCGTAAAATTCCTAAGGGAATTGAATCTTGAGGAGCAAACCTTAGAATAAGCAGAAGAAGATGGGACACAATAGATCTAATCAGGTCGTAGCGCATCTGTCACCATTCACAACTATCAATACCAATACGAATACGTGCATGCTTCTCTAAATATAATTGTGGTCTTTGGGTATTCATCATTTTGTATTCGGATAATAAGGTATCAAATTACAAACGGATACATTGAATATCTCAAGAAAAGTTAGATCAGTTAGTTAGATAGATTCCTTCGAATATTCGAGCTGACAATATGAAATAATGCATTATTTATCAGTGGCGAACACAAAAAATTGGATTCCCTTTATACGTACAATACCTATGTATGTACTCAAAAAAAACCTTTTTTCAAAGTATCTGAATCATTTCGGACAGATTGACCCATTCGAATATCGTTGAACTGCATGTCAAAATATTGCAATGGAAGAATGCTTTTTAGTTAAATTGTCGTGATGCAGTCACCAATAGGTCTCAACCAGGGCCCAATGTTTCCGTTCCATAAATCGTGTATTTATCTTCGCGACGGCCATTACACAAATGAAATCGACTCTAATCGCCCAAGTGTAATGTCCACCGAATCGCCAACATTTACGCGCCATAAAGAGAGATGATCTCGCGCTAACGACAGACAATCAGCGCCACGAAGCGGGTGGTGATAAATGCTGGGGCACCGGCACCGCCACCATTAGTTCAACGTAGGCGACTACTTGCTGCCCGTTATTCAACACTGAGAATTGGAATACCGCGAGGAGGCGTTTCGGTGCCATTACACCTTCTGCGCAACATAAACCATCAAACTACTTACATCAGCTGTGGACGCACCGGAATCGGAATATGCTGAGGAAAACTAGCTGGCTGAATCGCTTACTTTGTAATTTTTATCAGTGATTAAAAATATTTGAAATTCCTTCATCAACGAGAAAAGTCTGTATTTCCTACAAATATCTTTTCTTCATTTCTCAACTATTGATATGATAGGTATATGGTGTCACAAACTAGGACAGTTTATTCATTTATTTACAACCATATTTGTAATGCTGTCATTATTAACGTCATTGAAGGTTGGGAAGTGTCACTTTATTTATATTGGTGACAATTGTATACCCCATAGTCACGGTAACAATAAATCTACTTGATTATCCTGAGGAAACCGCGTTTTTGGTAATTCGTCATTGAATGTAATATTTCAGGTATGTCCAGAACGAAACACAAATTCATTGATTTGATTTGAAATATGATGGTTGTGAATAAAATAGTATATAAACCTCGGTAGGAGGTTTCATTCCTATCTCGAGATCTTAGCTAACCTTGACGCTTTGCGTCTCGGTTGACTAACTAATCTCACGCCAAGAAAGAATCTCTTCCCACCTCGGTGTGTGTTTTTTCTTTTCAGCCGCTTGGCATCTTTCTAAGTATAACAGGTGTTGTCCATGAAGATGACAAATTGTTATGTTAATTAAATACTGTCTGTGAAATATAAAATTTCTCTTTTAAAACGAGGAGAAAAAATCTCACGAAAGCTAAAAAAATGAGATTCCAATGTTATACGTTTGCACTAGACTCGACTAGACAAACCTTTTCTATTCAACCCAAATTCGATCATTTTACAAAGATAATCGGTGCTGCAGTTTCGGGTTTATTCAATAAACAGTCTGAAACGTATTTCTCAGTTCTCTGAAACCTTGATAGTTACGAATTTTATTGGTATATATATGTTATACAGGGTGTCCTCAAAAGGTCTTCACAAAAAGCTACCACATATTCTTCAGACCAAAACAATTCGATACAAGCAAACTTACCTCAGTAAAAAGTTGCTTAGTTTGGGCGCTAGACGGCTCTGAAGTTGAAATTTTCAAATCGATTTTGCTTCATAACTTTTGAACGGCTCATGAGATTTTTTTCAAATTTGGTACGTTGGCATAGACTCATCGGGCAATGAAACTCATATCATAATCATAATGAATATCATTCCATGGGCGTAGAACTTGATTTTTTCAGTAAATAAACATCTAAAACTCCTACGCCAATGGAAAAAAATTAGTTTCAATATGAAATCTAAATTATTCAACTCATTCACTACAAAAAAGGTACTCTTGACAAAAGTCGATTCCTCTCATGGTTTCGACAAAATTTTAATTTTAGTGATTTAGAGCATAATTAATAATAAAACGATTAACAGATATTTCATAAAAATTGTTCAAAATGTTCACCATTTTCACGTATACAAAGATTTATACGACGCAAAAAGTTGAGATGTACTTTTTGCATAGGTTATTTCTATTGAAAATAAGTAGCACTGGTTTTTTTTTCTGAAGACTATTATTATCTGCTCGAAAACAGTGATATTCACATTCTTGGTTTCCATAGTTTCATCTGTGTTGATTTGTCGAGTTTTATTGACGTTGATTGTTGATATCGGACTTTTCTGATTTATCATGGCCGTACAATACACCAATGAAGAATACACCGATATGTTATTGGTATTCGGATATTGTCAAGGAAATGGTCGAGAGAGTGTGAGGGTATATTGTATTCAATAATACCAGAACTTCCTCTATTGAACGAATCGCAACCATCCAGAACCATCAGAAACATGCAAGTAGCTTCACTCATTTCATTTACTGAAAAAAGAAGGAGGAAAATTTTTTTTTGACAATATCGTTTCTTACGTCCGCTGGAATTGGGTGAAATTTTATATTCACACTTTACTTGTTCTCCCCAATGAATGACTTCTTGTGAAATGATGAATATTTCTTCACAAGTTCCATATTATGATATTCTTCACCTTCTTACCTGATGAATGTGAACATGTTTCTTATAGATCAGATGCACTGCTACTGAACTAAATTGAATCATGTGAAATAAAAAGAAAATAGGATATAAGAGTAAGAATACCTATGTGCATATCTACGTATGTCGTGATAATCGAAGAATTTTGATGTTACTCTAGCAGTTCATTTTTTTCTGGGGGTGATTGCCGAATGGCTCGGAGGTTGACGTTACTGGATCAGTGCAATGTTGAATTCGCGATTTCCAATAATCATGAGTACTTTCAAATAATGAAATAATTTGTTTTTTTGGTGAACATGTCCATTGTCTCGAAGAGGATGTGTGTGCGGGGTGAAAATGTCCACTCGAACAGACGACCCATGCAGCGCGTTCTTTCCGGAAGCATCAGTATCCGTCGCCGTAACGACATTTCTCGCGAAAACACCTCATTCAATCCGGACGTCTCGTTGACACGTCCCCCGCCGGCGTCGGCCCCTAGTTCGTATTCTTTCCGCGAGCGCGGCTAATTGAGCGCGGCCCGCAACCGGCCTACTCGGTCGGTAATGAAGTTACCTTCTGTGCCGGTCTAATGGGCGAACACGAGGGAGCAGGCGATACCGCCATTCGGCATTCGGGAGGGCGAGTTGGAGTAGTTGGACTATACGGTGTGTATGGAAAATATAGAGAATATGATTTATACCATCCGCGAGATAGGATATGTCATCTAATAAAGGATGTGCTCGCGCTCAGAATGTCTCAATATTTTCATTATATTCTATTGTGGATGTCAACAAGTCAAACAAAAAAAATATTACAGCTAGTTGGACTAATTGGACTCTACGGTGTATATGACAAATATGGAATATAATATATACCATCTCAGAAATAGAATTTGTCATCCGATAAAACCTTTTAGCTCTTCCAAACAAAATTTTCATGTAAAAAAAGGCCTCTGAGTCTACACAATGAAGATGTGCTTGCACTCAGAGTGACTCAATATTTTCATTAAATTCTATTGTGGATGTCAACGAATCAAATATTTGGCAACTCAACAAGAAAATGTGGTAATTTTGCACTTATCATGCGATGAGTTTTTCTCAATTTTTTCTTGGTACTCACGTATTTCGGCCTCAGGAACCCGTATTTCACAATAAGAACGTGCGCAAACTCATATTTTTCGAGATATTCCAGGAGAAAATATGGAAATTACCCTTCTTGTTTCGGCCTGTTTTGGGTGAACATCATAGCCATTCGAAGTTTAATTTCTCACATAAGATACTCTTTTTATCTTCCTTATACATTCTAGGAACTAAAAAGGAGGAGAAACATCCTCTAAGAAGTTTATTTAATCGTCTTTAGCATCTTTGATGAATCCTTCTGTCATATGGACGGCGCTGTCAAATGTGTATCTGTGATATTTTGACTCACAGAACTAGTGATTCTGATGTAGATCCTCATTTGACAGCGCCGTTCATATGAAAAATGCTGGATCCACCTGCTGAAGAACGATGATTCAATAAATTCGAGGATATTTTAGACTTCTTGAATGTTCAAGGAAGGTATAAAAAGTATCCAGTGTGAGAAAAGAAACTCCATGCCTACCCAAAACGAGCCGAAGAAAGAAGGTTAATTTTCATACTTTTTCCTGGGATATATCGAGAAATAGAAGTTTTCGCACGTGTTCATTGGGAAATTCGGGTTCCTGAGGTCGAAATACGTAAGTACCAAGAGAAATCGAAAAAACCCATGGCATGATAAGTGCAAAATCACCGAAAATGTTCTAGTGTCAACTGTAAATAGATATTTAATCAACTAGTATATCAATGGAGGCGATTGATGATCGAGATGTTGTAAGTAATCCGTAATCTGAATGTTCGAGATCATTGATCGCTATACGATTTGGTTACAAGATTTTTCCGTCGATTTCATACATATTTGCAATGAAAAGAAGAGACTCACTTTTGATATTCATAGGGACTGTCCAACTGCAAAAATTACCCAATCTGCATAGTCGTGACAGTCAACTTGTCAGCCATTGTGACTTCGATAATTGTCGAAACTTTAAATGCGAAACACTTTCTTTATGAAAACTAGATCAACAAGAATCACCGAAACGTCCTCTAAGCTACTGTCTGTAGGTTAATCGAGGAGGTAGTGTATTAATTTTTCTAGATTTTCCTGGGATTTACTCTCCTCGTTTGAAAAAACAGTAATTAACAGCTGCCTGTAATCTATTCATGCACTGTTTGGAAAGTTTTGGGTTAGAATGATTCCTGCCGAGGTGATTTGTATGATGTGAATTTGTCATTGGGAGAACCAAACGGACCGTGCACGTTACTCAGTTTACTCAATCGAAGTCCGTCCGACACACATTCACACACACACACACAACCATCTACCCCGACATAAAGTCGAGTCGCCGTGATTGGATTACGTTTAGAGGGTAATCTCGTTGACGAGCGCCCTGGGAGAGAATCCCGTCGTCTCTTCTCGCCTCTGGAGGAGAGTCGACTTTAATGACCTCACACGACAAATCGTGCGCTTAACCCCGCTCCCCAAGGATCCGGCAAACTGATGGACACATTTCGACGGCTTCGATGTCTTTAGACCTTCCGGTGCTTTAGCTAGGACGAATTCCAGCTACTGGAAAATCAACGTCCCTTCATGTATTCAGGTATGACATCGAAGTTCAAAAGACTGGTCCAGTCACTATGATAGTGTTTTGTTTCGACAAAAACGCAATTTTCCGCTACAATCGCATGATAGTTATGAAACTCTCCAGAAGATGACAACATTTTTGCAGATTTCTGTACACATTGTTGATGTTTTCGAGATCGTAAATATGTAGTTTGATCATTGATTGAAAATAACAGAAACTACTACTCCTGAATCAACGTTTTTATAATACTGATTGTGCAATTATCGATAATATCAATTGTCATTTTTGTGCCGCCATCCAACATCAAGTTGGCTGTGCGTTGTAACGGTGTTTATTCATTTCGTCATTCAATTGGGTCTGGTATGGGTGTCAGTATTGATTGGTGGAGATCGTTACCTGTACTTATTAGGTAGTTGTTAAAGAATTACGTATTAGTACATTGCTAGTTTTATATTCATTTATTAATCGATAGAGGAAGAAATTAAATCGAAGAAATTAAGTCGCTGATTCGTATATTATTACCATGTATGAGGTAGTACCAAGGTGTGATCAGACTTCGTCGAGTCAGGTCGAATAAACTCGGAAATATCAGTCATGTGGTTCTCAAGGAGGCGGCCGATTTTTGGGGACAAGATGTCGGTCAGCCATGAATAAGTGCCGTTGTGTTTCATGAATTTTGCATTCATCCAACATTTTGGGATATTTCGGCCTTATTTTCATTTGCGATATAGCATTTCTTATCGTTTTTCATGTTGGTGATATTGAGAAAATTGCTAATTGCTCTTCTACGGAAGGATTCGTTTGGTTACCGGTACATGGTTCGTGCCTAACCCTGTGCTTCAACATACCACATATAGTTTTCCTCGAACATCGTATAAGGGTCTTTGTTACTGTTGGTGTATATGGTGCATCATCCTTGTTCGCCGCTTGAGTCATTACATCATCCAGGTTCATTTCATCATCACGATTGATTGCATCATCACTCGTCATTCACGTCATCACTATACTGGCTACGCTGATGAACTGAAATTGGTCGCTTGAAGTGCTTGCTGTCGCTGCTGTTATGTAATCTTTGGGACGTTGGAGGACATATTAGAGGACCCGGAGTGAAACTGTCGCATCATCACCACCTACAGATAAGCTGCATGTTTTAGTATCGATTATTCATCCCATCTATCTCATATATTATTATACCGGGTTCTGCTTTATATCATTGTTACCATCAGTATCATACCATTATCGTCATTATCTATAATTTGAATGAGATCTATTATTTCGCCACTCCAATACGTACTTAAGTTATAATTTAGTTCGGTGTTATACCAAGACGGTTATAATTGTGAACTCTGTGTGTACACACAGGGGGGTACTTTATTCAGTACACTTGTTTATGGATTCATAATATCTACATGACGAGTGATAAGTACATTCGATGATATCAACTGACCCTTGTTTGTCTTCATGATGATGACGATTTGAATAAAATTATATAAATTTCGGGGAAAATTACCATCTGTTTTCTTGAGTGGTTGAAACGAAAATAAAATTTTTGTTTTTTCTTAACGGTGTAGAGGACGGGTCCTTATCAAGATCAAGGGAGTTTTCCGACTTAAACTCGCCCGCCATAAGTTGGTGGCGCCCTAAATATTCATTTTTTTTGTGAACTCACCCTATACCCGACTGAGTACCGAGCAATCTTCTTGCTCGTGCTTAAGGGCACTCGTTTTGTATATTAGAGGAAAGCACGTGGCAACGTTAGAGTTTTGTTTGAAGAAATTGGATAGGCAAATACACAAAGTAGTTGCAGCGTTTCCTACATCATTGATATGAAAAACTTTTCAAACTCTAGGGAGGAAAAGTACGACTTTGCTCCATACAATGAGGCCAGGAAATGTATATTTTGGTTGATGTTTCGAGATTGTAATTATGTGGTTTGATCATTGATTAAGAAGTAACCGAAATTACTACTCCTGAATCAACGTTTTTATAACACTGATTGTGCAATTATCGATAATATCAATTGTCATTTTTGTGCCGTCATCTGACATTTGAATGATTCTCCGCTATGATGAATGAAATGCTGTCATCAAGTTGGCTGTACGTTAGAGTTTTGGTTGAACGAATTGGATAGGCAAATACACCAAGTAGTTGCAGTGTTTCCTACATCTTTGATAGGAAATGAATACTTTGGATAGAGGTAGGCGGAAAATATTTTTTTTTTGTCCTTCAACGCCTTCACACTGAACTTGTTACGAAGTATACCAGCTAAAAAAAAGGAAATTGTCGCGCTGGTGACCTGCCTGCGTATGCTGGCCTAGCGACACTACTAAAGACGTACGTTACAGCTCCAACCGCTCATCACGGACGCATTATCCGCGCTTAATTGATAGTCGACGTACTCGTTTCCGGTTCCGGTGGCGGGTAATGGCCGACGTTCGAGCGGCAGTTAGCGGTTCGCGGGAGTATGCCGCTGTACCTCAGTCGAGCGGGATTCGGCCCGATTCAGCACATTCGCGGGCCCGTCAACTGCGACCCCATTAATCAGGGGATGTGCATCGCGGTGGTGGGGCACGTAATTTCCCGCCGAAGGGTAACGCCGCACTTTTCCTCATCTCCCAAGCCGTTCCGAAGTAGCTGGCAACAGCGCGCAGTAGGAAAACTGCGGTCACGGTATAAAGTGCTATCGAGGATATACCAAACACACATTATTTAGTCGCTGTTTCCACGAAGGGGCCTAACTAGTCATTTGACTAAGTGGCATATCTCAATATTACACGGTTCATTCATCCTGGAATAATATCGATCAGGCCTATCTTGGATTATATATAAAAATTTGACATTGGCCCTAATGCATGATTAATTAACTCAATATTTGTTGATTATTTACAAATAGTTCACAAATGGCTTTCATAACAAAGCTTCAAACTTATTGTAGTTTGTACAAATAAATTTTTCACAATTTTTATTGAAAAGTTTCACAGTGCTAGTAGCTGTTCTTATTTCTAGAGGCAGTATATTAAAAACTTTTGGTGCCAAATAATTCACAAATCTTTGAGAGGAGTCTTTTTTGAACATTGGAATTGCTATTTGTTCATTTTGTTTTGCTCGTGTGTTATAAGAATGAGATATTTGTTGTAGGTATTGACTATTTTTGTAGTAGAATGTTGAAATTGTTATAAAAAAAAGATATCTGACGTTCAAAATATTTTCATTATATAGTAAACTGGTTGAAAAAAGCTTACCTCTTTGGAACATAACTTTTAGTATATAATTTTGGACTATATTTAGTGGATGAAGGGTATTTTCATATGATCCGCCCCATACTAATATACCATATCTTATAATGGATTCTACGAGTGATCTATATATAATAAGTAGTTGTTCTTTATTCAGGATTTTTCGGATATGGTACATTTTGTATATGGATCTACGAACTTGAACTTGAACTTTGAACTTTTTTTGATTACTCAACTCACCAGATCGCAATGCTGTTTTATATCCTATTATATCATTCATCATCTAACTTTCTGTCTTCTTGAGGGTTTGTGATATTCCTGTTGGTTGACAAAATTCAATTTGATTGAATTGAAAATTTCAGTCTTAGAAATACTCAATTAATTTAGGTAAAGGTAAGTAGTTCATTTTCGTAAGAATTCAATATTGATACTGATCATTAGCATTTTGGTATAGAGGTAGGTTCAGTTCAATAACCAGTAGTCTGTGGTTTTTTACCAGACATTTCAGGGTATATACACAAGTATGACGGGATGGCCCCCGTATCTAAGCTGTTTTAGTATTTCCGATCAGAACAATAGTAAACAAGAAGGGTTTTTTTTATTCGGAGTACAAACATGAATCTGATGAGTGCAGGAACTGGTATAGTATTTTCTAAACTATGGTAGGACCATAGAATATATATATGGAGAAGAAGAAGAAGAAGAAGAAGAAGACAGATAGTTATTCCGTTGTTGCCATTCATAGTTCCAGACATGTTCGTTAAAGAGTCGACTATGCTAAGGGGAACATGAAACACTGTTTTTCATGCAGTTCCCATTCTGTGCCCTGCAGATACGGGATAGTAAAATCGTCACTGTTTTAATTACGAGACGCGTTGGCAAGGCGTAGCGTGGCGTATACCTAGCGAGACGGCCATCCCCGTAACTTATTACCAATAAATCTAGCTAGTGTAATTGTGGTTGTTCCGGTTTGTTGGATTCTGATTTACGGCGGCGACTATATCACCACGCGTATTAATTAAGTCCGAATCGATTTTTTGATATATGTATCATGAGGGAGGGGAGTTTTTCCGCGCTGGTGCCCTTTGCGGCAATTCAGAACGTGGCTGCTAGTGGGTTCGTGATTTATTTTTCGTAAAAACAAAAGTTACGGACGGCCAATCAAGATATTGCGTCGCTCTCTGGTAATTTGTTGGAATTAGTACGTGGATATAAACGATGAATAATTGAAAAAAGGTACAGCTGTACGAGGCAACAGAAATTGTGGAGAAATATGCAGCAGATATTCAAAAATGATAATGAATAAGAAACGAATACATGCAGTTCCGTCCTGAAACTCTTACTCGCAGTACATTCTTCGCAGTATCCCAAATGATCATGAAAGATTATTGTGTGCATGGAATATACCTGAAAGTTAAGTAATACCAATGTGAATGAAATGAAAATTATCAATTAGAAGAATTACCAAATAGAGAGCTATATACATATAGTTCGATGATATATTTTGTATTCGGGTGTCATAATAACTTCATTAAAGAGGCGAAATAAAAGTCCATTCGAAATGAATGGCCAATGAGGAAGATAAGGATTAGATAAGAAGCTCCTGAAGATGGTACGTAGTAACAGCTTATGAATATTTTCTAATTTCATTCTTTTCAAGGACATTGTTGGAAAAACGAAATACCTATTCGAATCAATATCAAAATGAACTAAAATAAACCTCATACAAAGGTGAATTCGAATGCATTGAATCAGAATAAGCTTACTCGATGTATTTCATTATACAGGGTTGGGATAAAGTATGGAACCAACTGAATATCTTTTAAACGAAAACAAATATATTCATGAAACTTCGCTGGTAAGTGCTTTGGAAAAAAATGCATCTGATTTTTTTGGTGATAATATACTTTCGGTATAACCGGAAATGCCATCAACTTCTTCAATTTAAATGGGACACCCTATATATTTTTACATATTTTCAAAGAGCTTGTTATTTTGAATTTATACATACTGAGTTTAGCGTAAAAAAATGTAAAAACGAGGAATATAGCACTTTAATCAACCTCCTTTTAGTTTTTTGCATCAGAGCAAAACACAATTTAGATAAACTAATTGATGTTGTTTGTATGCATAGTAATAAATAAACGTACAATTTAGAAATTGTTCAATTTAGAATGGCTCAATTGAGTGAAAAATAGCGTATTGAATCGGTTATGGTGATTGTAAAATTTATTTTCATCAATTAAAATTCGACACTTGGAGAACAAAAGAGTTCTCGTTATGCATACAAACAAAATCAACTAGTTTATCTAAATAGTTCTTTGCTCTAATGCGAAAAACTCAAATGAGGTTGATTGAAGGCTATATTCCTCGTTTTTACAAATTTTTCTACACCAAACTCAGTATGTTTGAATTCAAATAACAATCTCTATATAGGGTGTCTCATTTAAATTATAGAAGCTCATGGCTTTTCCCTTTTAACCAGAAGTATATTGTTAACAAAAAAATGTACATCAGATGCATTTTCTTCCATTGTACCTGCGAATTTTCATAAATATCGTTCTTTTTGTTCAAAAGATATTTACTTGGTTCCATACTTTATCCCAACCCTATACATACTATGAACCACTCCTTGATGTTCCGCATAATGTTCGATTCGATTTCATAGAAGACGAAATGACTATCCACTACCCACAATCCTAGACATAGGAGGTACAAGGCTTTTCTCAATGGTTTCTACTGGCCTATTGAACAATATCAAATCGCGACTGGTCCACCTGACGAATGCCATCATCTAGTCTATAGGCAGGCCAGATAATTCAGCAGAGGACGATCGCCAAAATTCACGGCTGACCTGGTCATTATAGGCTCAACACGCATATGATTCTGATGGGTCTGATGAAAGGAACATTATGAAGATTCCGTCAGGAAGAAAATGAATCCGCGATACACCTACTGTGCCAATGCGAAGGCCTAGCAAGGGTGCGGTTTCAAAAATTTGTAGAAGGAAGGCTACCTTCAGAGGCCACGGATAAAACTGCTCAGTGTGATTGAAAAGACGAAGCTGGATGGTGTACTTCAAACATACGGAGCCTCCACAAACGATCTGGAAAGGTCGCAGTTCCCTCTGAATCTAATTTCATCTAGATGAGATCAGTAAACACCGAATATAATAGAAACACTTGGCTACCAGCAAAATAAGTTAGCATTGAACTGTCGTTGAAACTACAACCGAATATTTCCTTCAAAATTATATCGTACTCGTACAACATATGATGAATGCTCCTCTAAAAATTCAATGTCACCTGATTCAGAATATCAACACCGCCTTAAACTGTCAGATGCGCCAAACTGCGTCACAGTTGTAAATATATGGGGATACTCGGATGGATAAAGCCCTGCCTGCATTGAGGAAGACTAATATAATAACGGCCGGAACAAGCTGGGGGCCATAAAGAGAGATGACCGTCCTCGTAAATCAAGCGGGCTGCCGAAGTCGCATGGCTCGAGTCCAAAGATCATACGTGCTAAAATATGGGCCGCTTTCCGTTTCCGATTGTCGGGGTTGTGAGGGTGAAACGTGGGCGATTAAAAAATCCGCTTACTGGATTTGGTAAGTACCGTTTTTCCACGTCTTACCTGAGAAAACACCATCATTCAAGGAATTCCTCTAATGAGTAGTATAACACTGTTTTGACCTAGGTAAATGATGATGAAAAAATTTTAGCTAGGTGAATAATGAACTGTCAATAGCATCGATGATATGTAGTATACACATATAGATACCGGATGATCATGCAAGAAATACAGATAAGACTGCGAAATTCACTATACAGCCCAAAGCGATTTCTGCAATTATGAAATATGTTTTGAATTATGAATTCTAAAAATGTCACAAATCATACTTGAACTGAGCTGTCACTGTCATATACTAATTAGAGATGGGCTCCATCAACTGAGAGAATACATCATATATGTAATAATAACTATATGGGTAACAAGGGTCTCCACGGTGAATCCAAAAAAAAAAAACAAATGACCGTCTACCGGTCTATATGCATTATAGCGCATGCGCCATCTAAAATAAGAATACACATCAGTTCGCATCAGTCCTGTCTGCATCTAATAGCTTTTTGATGAACGTAGGACTATTATTGAAAATCCCAGGAAATGTACGACATAACCTAACATTTATTGTTTATGTTTATATTTGTGCTGAAACAGCTGAAACCAATTCAGAAAATCTCTCGCCAGTCCGGGAGTGGATACTTGCTTGTATTTTAGCTTATTTCGATGAAGGAAACAGACTGAGTATCATTCTCACAACAAATAAAAATGATGAGTATATTTTTCCAATATTCATCAAACGATAATATCTTACAAATCCACAGCCCCTCATTCGAACCTTATATCTCTTATGTATTATGAGGCGAGATTCATCTTCGTAGATTTTTTGGGATTTTCTCTCCTCGTTTCTGAAATCCCAAAAAATCCTGGAAGATGAATACACTACCTTTTCGACTAACCTTACAACAGTATGAGGCAAGAATTCGTAAATCCTGTACCTTATGGAATTTAGACTTAGTGAAATTATAATGCACATGACAGACAATGTAACTTTGCAAGCATTTTCTCATGATACGCCCTATTTTCTTCGTTATAATTATTTATCAATTTTTATTACTTGTACTTATTATCTGAGACTTCCTGAATTGAATTATTCATTTCGTTTTCATTGTTCTCTTCAATATTTCATAAATCAAATAAATTTCTTATAGTATCAGTTTGTTTCTATTCTGAATAGACGATAAGAATTATTCTGATGGATTATAAATCTTGAATATGAATAATCTAAATCAAAAGGGGGCGGAACTTTACAAACATTCAAATGTGCAATATAACTGAGAGTTGTTGCGAGTTCTAGAAAATTCTGTGAATATTTGAGAAGCATTCTATGAAGCTATGGTTCCTTTCTGAATAACAGAAAATTATGTACCTACTTGAAGGTGCATTTTAGGTAGTCCTATGTGTCTACTCAAATACAATTACTTCAAGTCGCATCATCTTTCGCCATCTACTTTCAGTAGCATCAGTAGTTACAAAGATGTTTTGTTAAAAATTAGAATCAAGCAGCATACATTAAAATACATTCACGTCGACGATTCCAATAAATAACTGAAAAACAATAAGACGTGAAACGTCACGAAATAACATAACCAATAAATTATGTACGTCAATTTCGTCCGTCAGTTTGACAAAACTTGCGCATGCGCACATATCTGCTTAGACCGGTAGACTGTCATTTGTTTCATCGAAAAGTGGCTTTACCGATCATTATGGAAAACAGTGAATGTTATCCATATAGTTATTATTACATATATGGAATACATATGTTCGAAGATGTACAGAAGACTGTTGCACTCATCGATCGTGTTTTGTGAACAAAATACTGTGTTTTGTGAAGATAATACTGAATTTTTGTTTTCATTTTTGTGTCGCCATCTAACAACTAACAAACGATTTTCCGATATAACGAATAAAATGCTGTTATCAAGTTGGCCATAGATTACCTTTACCATGGTATTTAATTTATGCTGTACGTAAGAGTTTTGGTTGAAGAAATTGGATGAACAAACATACAAATTAGCTGCATCATTGTTCGAAGTCTGATACTATCCATTGCGTACATCAGTTGCGGTAGTGGTAGTATTTGCGATGTTCATGAGGTTTGGATAGTTCAAAAAGCATTTCAATGAACCCTGTATTTCTCATATGTACTTGCGATATATATCCGTTGTGATATTCTGATTCTGATCCATTTTATGTACGTGTATGGTCCATGTACGTATTAGGTCCAGATAAAGTCATCTATATACAAAACGAGTAGTAAATTTCCAGGCAGACGACGAAGGTGAGATGTTCTACGTGCATTTTTTTCAGTCCCCCCTGTAAGTTGCTACTCATGAAGATCTCTCAAGTGCAATGGAGTTCTCGAGAAGTTGTATCGTACATATTCAATTTCAATAGAACGCAGCAATCGGAAAGGTTAGATTCTAAAATGTGATCCGCTCAGTATGTAATATTTTACTCCATCTCATTCTGATTTCCTGAATTATTATTAGCCTTATGGATGGAAAAAAAATGAGTGCTTTGAATAAGTTCTTTCCCGCCTAAGAATTAGGCCAGAAAAGGAATTCTCAAGATGGGTGCCTGAAAACCAGATGAGGAGAAGCTGGATGAAATTTATGACCTGTACCTTTACATTCCGTGCACCTCACAACTAGGTATATGAAGAATCGTTGAAGAAACTTCGAGATTATTGTATAAGAGTTCCTATTACGTTCAGCCCACCCACCTCTTTCATTTCATTCAGATCTGCATATTTTCTATAGGTACCTACGTGTTAGTATTTGTACTAGCTAGAGGCGAATCCTTGAAAAGTCTGAAAAATCCTGAAGTGGGGAAATGGGACTTGGGATGGGATTAGAGTGCATCTGGATTTCAGAAGTTATACTGTATTCATTATGATTCATTTAAACAATACATGTTTTGATAGTTGAGTAACATAACAATCATCTAGTTTATTTAATCATTGCTATTGGAAAATGAAACGCATGAGAATATAGTTCTCAGGATCAAGACAATCAACTTATCAGTTGAATCAAGTGAAGAAGTATTTAAATAATCAAACAGAATAGCGCAAACGTCATACACCATGTACAGAATATAGGACTTTGATATGTTCAATAAAATCTGATCAGGTTGTTTTATCACTTCATTAGCACGGATCAGTGTTGCACCCAGGAGGCTGCAGCCCTAAGGATAAGATAAGAATCGTCAGTCTAAGACCGTCAGCGAATGTTTGGGGCTGAACTCCAAACACGTGAACAGTACTCCTGGATAAGTCAAATATGCGCTTTCTAGTTCGTGAACAGTGTGGGGAGTACCTTCTTGCACGGAGCAGAATGCCAAGTGTTTGTGAAGCAGTTCTCGCGATGAACCTGACATGATCGTCCCATGAGAGAGCGCCTTTGGTGGTCATGTTCATAGAAACAGTGGTTTCTGACATCATCATATTGGGCGTTCTGTGATCTGCTTTCCTGATGAAGATACAAGCTTGAGTTCCAGTTCTATTGAACTCTATACAGATTATGATCCACAATTCAGAATTCACATCCAACAAATCGTTGATGTAGAGCAAAAACAAAGTTGGGGCCAAGACGAAGCCTTGTGGAACACCAGCATTGTTAGTCATTGTATCAGATCTACTACCAAAAAGAGTGATCTATCTGTGAGGAAACTCGATAGTGAAAGACATTGTTTGACATCCCATATTTTTCAGAATAACATGTGTAAGAGACAGGCAGATTTAACTTTACTAGGGTATTCAGAACCCAAAAAATCTGAAGACATACACTACAACTACATTGACTCAACTGTACCTACAATTACATCACAAGAAGAAATTTTTGAAGCGCTCATCACGTCACATTCGCGAGAAAATATAGGTTGGTATAAATTTGGATTTGCATCTCGCACCTGCTATAATAGTTGAATATATGTTCCCTGTTTTACAGTTTTGTTCATGATAATGAATAAATTATTTTGTTCAAAACTTCCTTCAAATGTTTGTTCGAGTTGTAATTAGGAAACAGGTTTGGTTGAGGAAAGAAGTGAGCGAGATTGACTATCTTGATTCTTTTGATGAAGGCATACCTACTATAAGCTATTTATTATCCGGACAAAGTGGGTAATATCGAATTAAATGGTGTATAACCATTATACATAATGTTGAGTAATTTTTGTCCTACATCAAACTTTCTTATAAACCATATAATTACTACAGCAGTGCATATTTTTCCTTCTACTATGAATGAGAATCATCATGTACCTACTTGAAGATCAGCTCGAGAATTCTGTTTTTGCAGTTGCCTAAAGGCCACCACCAGTTTTTGTGTACTAAAAAATGTTAACGTCGCTATTCGCGGTGGCATAACTCATTCCAACCCTAAAACTTTTTATTCGTTCAGGGTGAACGAGTCTCGGAGGCGGTCGCAAGGCCATCTAATTAGGGTATTTTTTGGAACCATTTGATTACAGTCGCAGTCAATCTTGACGTGAACGATTCCCGGACGCTCGAAATAGTATTCCCGTATTGTGTATTCCGCCTACTTCGACGCCACCATCTAGGGGTCGGATTCTAAATGGCCTTCAATCGTTTTACGAGGGTGCGCTGTGAATATCTCGGTTTATGAGTTGAAAATTTCTCCTATACTAGATTCTGCATCTTCTTTGAAATCATGATTTCATGAATTTCGTTCGCGTAGTGATCAATGTCACCCAGAGAAAGGTTTGAAATTGATGAAATCTAGAATCGGACCAACCATAGAGGGATGATCATTGAAAAACCAATTACTCCCGCTCAGCTCAACATTGTAAGCAGCCTTGCATCCTTTGTGTCCACTAAACGCGACCAAAAATTTCTGTTTTTTTGCACTATTGTAAAATGTAACTTGCTCTCTACACTGTTATAGGCGCACTGTTGTTTACTTGTTTACGAAATCAATCAATAATAAGTAGCTGTACAGAAATTTGCTCTATTAATAACGACCACTTTTCGTACTTATCCATCGACACCAGTAGTTGACAGTGACAATTTTTAGAATTAATTTGCAATTATTTATTGATAATTAGGCAGTATTGCAATTTCCAAAATTCGTATATTTCGAAGAAACACATAAAGTTAATTAATTTGATCGTAGAAAAGATATTGTGTGAAGTACGTGCTGAAAGTATTTGTTGCACTCAGAATGGTTCCAGATTCGACTTCGTCTCAATGTACAAGCTTGACGCTTCCAGCAACAAATTCATTCTTTTTGTATTAGTCACAAAAATAACTATTCCTACGATCATGCAAATAGTTCTCTTTTTTGCACTGTTGATCACGAAATCAATGTTCGATCATTAACCATACCAAATTCGTTTTGTTTAGTACTAATAATTCGCAGTCATCTAGAGTTTGACAGTGAAAATTTCTAGAGTCAAATAACAGTTGTCAGTTTGAAAAACGAATGTTCTGAAGAAAGGCAACGAATCAATTCGATCGAAGAAAAAATATTACATACAACGTACAACGTACAAAAAGTATTTGTTGAAATTAGAATGGTCTCGACTTCGTCTCGAGCTGTTACTACATATAATGAAAATAACAATATTTATTCACAATAAAATACAGTAAACTACAGAAATATGTGTGCGCGAAATAATCAAAAATGATAAAAGATAGTGTATATATATATGGAAATATATATTCTTATATAGTGAACGATAATACAGAGATTGGAAAATATGTCGTGCAATAAATATATACACTTTCTGCACTATTGAAACGAATATCTTTTTTGGAACTTGAAGACCCTCCCTCCAGATCTCAAAGGCAAATAAAGTCGTTGTGGTCTATATTTATGACAACTCTTTCAGTTGATAAAGTCCTACTATCAAATATGACACATTTCGCATACCTACTTGTGTAGGTTAAGAGAGATTGAGGATTAAGAGTTAAAGATATGCTATCTATTATTATACAGAGAAATTCAAATTTGACCCGCACCATCGGCATCTCTGTGATCAACAGGAGGTACGACAAATTTTCAATCAGGGCATCATTATTATTTGACATTGCATTACCTATTGAGTACTTCCAATGTCCCAGAAACTAAAAAAAAAAATGATTTATTATAGCGGTTTTAGATTCTCCAGGTTTTTTTAGCGTCATCTTTATCAGCCTTCCCTATACCTAAGTTTAGCCGTTTTCGAAATATTTGGACTCGAAGAATTTAAACGCAATAAGAAATATAGCATTCCATTTGGAATAACAAATTTGGAGTATACTTCCGATATAACCGGAAGTACCACCTTCTTGAAAACATTTTCATTAATTAGCGAATCATCGATTATGGCTCTACAGATATTTTCGAAGTGTTATTGGAACCCAGAAAAATTCTAATGTGCCCTTTAGATGAAACAGCCTGTATATATGTATGTAATAGTTTTTTGATATATGTCTTGTTTTTCTCAGCAGCTGTGCAGACTTCATCTCGTTTTACAAGTACTGTCATCTAAAATGTTCAGAAAAACCATCAGTTGAGTAGCTCTACATCTCTGATATTTCGCAGGAAACTCAGACATCTGTATGCGTCATTTGTAGCTATGATGTCAGTGATTAAAGAAATTGAATTAGAAACCCAAGTTCATACTTTCGAATCCATCAGTAAAAACATTTTTTTCAATAAGTATGATTAGATATATTGAGAGGTACATACAATACTATCTCAAAAATTAAAAATATAAAAGTCACTACCTACATTTTCATAATACGTGTTCGAACATGTCTGAGCTATATTTTTCATGTATTTCCAACACATCCTTCACTACTAGTAGTTCGTTCGTTCCGAACTGCCCTCGTAGTTTGCTGGAAAATAAGATAGAGGGAATGGAGGTGAGCCATCAGAACTATTTATTGACTGCTGCTGGACATCGGCCATAAAATATATCGGTTCCGGTACGTCCGGACCAGGACAGGGAGTCGTAGACGTGACCGTCGTCGTAAAAAGAAGTCGACTTCGGCGTCGCATAGCGCCGAAACCGTATACCGTATGTCATTACGACAGACACCAGATACATCAGTAGATTCGTATCAGAGTATGCGACACAATGGGGTTGTCTTGTATAAGATCTCAACTTTGCATGGAAGAATATCTATTATTTTCAGTTGTGCATAGTACGCTGAGTTGAAGTTGAGGTGACTTCGCTACTTTTATCTACTTTTTTGAACCAAAACAAACATGAGAGTGCAATTTGACAAACAGAAGTATGGGGTGGTTTCTCGGGAGTTGTTTGTCAGGAGGCGGATTATTTTCCAATTTTCTTTTCTGCAAAAACTGAAACATCTACTGGCCTGGGACACTCGTACATTTCCTAACAGTCCCATACCCATAAAGGTGTCGATATTCAGAACTACTTACTATTTGCTATACGTAAATACATTTCGGTAACGCTGAATGAGAGCTAAAAGATACCTAAGAGCCCGTAACTGTTGAGGTGGAGATTAAACTCTGGCGGTACAACCTGAATGATCAGAATGATTAATAGTGGTGTTGCTGAGTGTATATAAAACCCAGCGGTGGAGTTTTAGAGTTAATTAATATCGCATCAGAGCTCACCGCAACATCGATATCTCTATATTGCTCGATGCTCTCGTGTTTGCCGATATGAATAATTCATGGAGAAACTCCGGCGAAAATTTAAATCTCAAGATGCGTTCGCCAGATACCCCGTTCTGCCCTCAAATGACGCGTTACAAATTATATACAGCCGTTTTTCACACTGCTTGAGCATTTTTCAGAACGATTCTAGAAGGGTGCAGGGGTGTCTACCCTTGCTTATGCTTGTGCCTTCTTCTACTCGGAGTTCTTTATCGGGTTAATCGAACCGATTCACCATAGTCACATTCACTAGCAATACTTCAGAGTTTTAGAAAATTGAATCTCGCTCAAATCACGTGTTTTTCTTTAATTTTCATTACTAAATCGAAATCTTGGGTTATACAGGCTGATTCAAAGATACCGTTGGTTAGCTGAATTTGAAAATTATGCATTTTTCTAGCTTTTGTGTAGGATTTTCTCTCTTCGTCTCTAAAAAATTAAAAAAGAAATCATGATTATTTCAATATATTTGTAGTAAGGACAGATTTGTGATCTGCCCCAAAATTTCACTGCACTTGGAATTCAAACTTCAGATATCTGAAAGAGAAATTCTCTATTTGTCAATGACACCTTGTTATTGAAAAAATGTTTGGAAGACGAATATATTCAATAGATGTCAAAATTTCTACTTATCTTGACGTAGTGGATGTTTCGGGAACGAATCTGCTCTCGTTTTCAACACAATGAATAAATAATGTTCCTCTTTGTGAGTTTCGTGATGTTCGTTTTTGACACTAAAAAGTAAATTTTGATATTCATTAAATATATTCGTCTTCAAAACATTTTTTCAAAAACGTCATTGACGTCATTGACAAATAGAGAATTCCTCTTTTAGATATCTGAGGGTTGAATTCCAAGGGCAATGACATTTTGAGGCATCTGTCATATTACAAATATTTTGAGATAATTATTATCATTTTTATTTTCTGGAAACGATGAGAGGAAATCCCACAGAAAAACTAGAAAAATGATTGTACCACCTACTCGAATAACTGACAGACAGTATTATTCGAATAATTTGTTATAATAATGCTGGGGTTGAAATATTCATCAATAAAGATCATTCGAATGAATAAGCATGAAATATTTCAATAATCAATAAAATCATTCAATAATTGTGGTCGAAGATGTACCGGAATTACTGATTCAGACCTAGTTTTCATGTTGAGGTATTCGATTGACTTCCAAAACTCTTCTGGCGACTTGAACGCCAAATTAGCTTTTTTGTCATTTTTTATTACAGTATTGACAAAGTTGCTGAGTGCCTTAAAAGTGCTCTAATTAACATCAGTTCCATTATGCTTATATTTCCATTTATAAGTTTCATCGGGAGTTTAAGGTTATCATTCAACCAGCTCAAAAAGATGAGAAATATTTTCGTTCCAGAGGTACACCATATCATATCTGAATTGTTGTACTCAAATCGGATTTGTGACTGAATTGGTCGTTCATAAAATAATTATAATCAAAGTTCGATAAGTCTCTATATCAACACCTTCCATATCATTCGCCTTGCTAACTTCCTTTTTATCACTTTGGTATCCAACATATATGTGGTCCACGAATTGTTTCTTTTACTTACTGACTGAATCCATACTCTTGTGAAAAAATAATAATTGAGATGGTTATCACTAATTAATTAACATGTCAAGATTTCATACTATCCCAAAATTCCATAAAAAATCATGTTCTCTAGTTTCCAACATGTTTTTAAATGAATAATTCAGATCTCTGGAAATAAACTAGGTACATATGACAACGTGGCAATCTCTTTTACTAGTGAGGATTTTGACTTCTTCTCTTCGAGCCCTGAAGTGAATAGTATATGGTACCATGCACTCACCTGTATTCCATCTTTCTCATGCACAGCTCCCGGCAATCTAGGCTCCACTTTCGACATTGTCGATCCCCAACACAAAAATCACCATCACGAACAAATAATTAGAGATGTCAACTAACCAACTAGTTCGGATTGATATCACTAGATTTAACAAATACACGCGGCGCTTTATAATAATACGACACGAACCAAAAGCAACCACTTTCTTATGATAACTATAGAGATCGCGAACATATGGTATCAAAGAAATATTTTCGAGAACAAAAAATTTATTGTTTTTATGTTCGAAAGAGCAAATCATTTTTTGCATTATTGATCGACACTACATATACAAGGCATTCTCTCATATAGTTTGTAAGGCCGCTGTGCGAAGTGCAATATGGAAAACTTACTTCGTCGACGGGGCCCAATAGAATGGCCAACTCGGTCACCCGACTCGAGTCCTTCAGATTTTTTGTGGGAACACATCAAAAGCGTTGTTTACAAAACACCACCAGACACATTAGAACAGTTGCAACGAAAAATCATTAACGTATGTCGCGAAGTGACACCCCAAATGCTCCAGAATGTCCGACAACGGTTCGAAAATAACTGATACCACTGTATGCAGGTTGACGGACACCAATTCGAACATTCACTTGACTTATAAATGAGTTTTGAAGTACAATTGAATCAATTTTTGCATTTTTCGTCACACATCATCGTTGGAGTTTCAACGCTCCATATTTTCTGAACGAGTGGATCGATTTCGAAAATTTAAGCAGCACTGTGGAGGGAATCACCAGCCCCTTCTAAAGAGGAATCGCTTGACCCCCCTTCCCATTTGAAAGAAATATTGGGGTGACACCCCTACTTAGGGGGTTGAAGGATTTACTATGCTTGTTACGTCAAAATGTGTCCCCCTGACAAACTTGACCTGTTTTCGAATTTTATCGAGTTCATTTCCAGCCTGTAATGCCTTGCGGTACGTTTTCGATGGGCCACCCTGTATAAAAACGCACTAAAAGTACTGTGCATCGGCTTCCGTATGATACCTCCGACAAATCAACTATGTAAATATACAAATGCATTCTCTCTGGAAGAGCACTATTTAATTAATGCTCTCAAAATTTCGTATACTATCATCAATTAGAAACTGAAATCAAATTTTGTATTCACAAGAAATGTCCAAATTCATAATTATCATACTCGATAGGATTTGTTTCATCTCGATGCAACAAATTCTAAAATATTCATCGCACACATTCATTTAAAAGTTCAATGGAACCTGATGTAAAAACTAATAATATTAGACGGTTGACAATTAAAAGTGAAGAACCTGATGTATAATCTAATAATATTAGACGGTTGACAATTAAAAGTGAAAGAACATATTCCCATGCAAATGATTAATTAGTCATGACAATTTATCATAATTCATCAAAGTTTCATATCTTTCAATATTTTTCTTTTGTCTACTGGTTTGATCATTTCATTACATTTCATTAGATTTTTTTTGGTGAAATTCACTATTTTTGAAAATCAATTTTTTCTCAACCATTTGAAAAGACATGAATAATCCTATACCAGTCATTTCTGTCTCAATCAATATATTCTTCAATAATTGAGAGATCAATGAACTATTATCAATAAAACAAATATTAATTGAGACTAACAATTCAAAATTCCTTCGATGTTGATTGCTGACAATTCATAAAATCTGTGAACCTTGATTTGCTCTAACTCCGCCTCACCATGATTGTGCTGATTCCATGAAACTGGAATTTTGCTGTGTACTAAGAACTAGATAAATGAATTCTCTTCTAGACAATGGATTGAAATCAATGAGGATCGAAGTAAAACAGTTATTTTTGGTGATACTTGAAGAACCACACTGATATTCAATGAAGATCAGTTGTCAGCTTGAAAACTCAAAAATTCATACTTCAAACTCAAGTTGAGCATTTCAAGCAAAAAAAATAAACAAGATGATGAAATACACTTTATTAGTCCTAGTTATAACCATAAGAGTTGATAACAGCCGTGAATGGCTGAGTCTTCTTGGCGACCTTCTCTGAGGCTGCCTTGGTTATCTTCTTGAGTTTATCACGTTTACGGATAGACAGCACAGCCTTAACTTTACGTTTCGACTCAAGAGTACGGACCACAGATTGGTATTTCCAACCAACTTCATGTGATAGCCTTCCAACATGACAGTACTGAAAGATAAAAGATTGTCAAGGAATTTTCAATTCAACAAAAATAGTTATGTTTTGGTTCAAGTGCTCATTCAAGTTTAGCATTTCATTATTTCATCAAATAATGTAGGTAATTATATTTAATCATGTTTGTTGAAGATCATCGAAATGTTCAACTGTATCATTCATAGCCGAGTTAATATAATTAGTTTTCATCTTCTCTAAATACAAATTGCAGTGATGTATTGGAACAAAGAACTATTTATGTTTCTTACATAGGAGATAATCTCATTTTGAAACAGTTTCAGAAAAAAGGAGATGAACAAAAGAAATCCATCAATGAAGATCACCTAAAGTGAAGAATAGTTTACTCACTTTACGACCTGGTTTGAGACAGATGACTCTCAATGCTCCAGGTACAACAACACGTTTCCTACGGTCATATGGGGGTGGGATTCCTTCATATGCCTTGAGCCTTCGAAGAGCTTGCTTTCCTCTCTCAGATTTGTGGGGCAACATTCCTTGAAAAAAGATTTACAACTTAGTTCCTCCTCAATTGAAAATCACTAAATGTTAACAATACATGAAACTCTCATAAAGCAATCGTTTTCATTATCTTCAAATAATGTAGGTAAGAAGTAATAATAATCATTGATAAATGATGATAACAAAAATGTAGTGAAGAGTGACTGTACCCACCTCGGACTGTTTTCCAGAAAATTCTGGAAGGAGCCCTGAAGTGGAATGGTCCTCGCGCAGGATTGACATTGCATCGTTTACGGAGGAATGACAAGAACTTCAGTTTGTTCCTGAAATAGAAATTAATGATGAATAGATGAACATTGTCATCTTGATGTATATATATGTTTATATAATTAATCAGAAAATGTCCACATATGGACTGCAGATTGTTTAGTTCACCATTGGACTCACCTGTAGAAATTACCAGAGATGTTCAACTGCTCACATCTCACCACTGTAACTTTGCTACCTTGCAAAAGTGTTTTAGATACAATCGCAGCGAGGCGCCCGAGCAGATGGCCTCTGCCATCGATCAAAATGGCCTAAAACGAAAATGAAGTTCAGATTTCCATTTTCACACGTGAACGGTACATTGAGGTTATAAATTTTCTTAAAAAAATGATATGAAAAATATCAGATATTGTGAGAACACACTAATTAGCATCAAGAGATTCTAAATGTTTTGGGTCGAGTCAGAAAATTTTAATAAATTGTAGAAAAATAAATATCTTACCTTCTCACTGAAACCCGTCATGTTTCTGTACAAAGCGGAAAAGAAAGCTCCGGAAACGTGTAGTTGGCAGAAATGGATTTCTTCATCTTCTTTTTTTTGTCGATGTTTCAATGATACATATACATGATGCTTATATGAGAATTGAACCAAAATTACATCACAGATCAGACAAATAGAAGTACTGTTCAAGTTTAGTTCATTGTACATTCAGTCAGAGTTGAAATTGACATGCCTGCGCTATATACATCCTTGAGAATTCCCCAAAATTATTTCCTTGATTACTTTCAGAAAAGTTCAAACAGGATAGCCAGCCCTTCATTCTGATAACCTAAAGAGGGTGTGTATAATCAGCGTATGCATAAATGCACATGCATACATGCATAAACGTATGTACGCCATGTATTTGGACAGAGACTAGATAATCAAGCGTTCAGGAGCGTACACCAATGTATTCTAAGAGAAAATCATGATGAATTAAAAATGGTGAAGGCGCTGATGCACTTTAGTTTCAGCACTTTCAACCAATAAGCTTCATTCCAGCTGATGTAGGAGTCGCAAGCATATATCTAATAATAACTATATCATCGTTATGATCGTTGTCAAATCCTTTCGCATATCTCTGTTGCGTTCCGATAGCGCTGATTCAGCGCTGATGTTTGGCTTCCCTATCGCACACAAATGTGGATTGTGGCCAAAGACACCGTAGAAAAGAAAACCCGACAAAAAAATAAAAGATGAAGAAGAGTAGAGGAGAGCAGTTGCGTAGACGTGTAGTGGGTAGAGGGGCTTGTGGTAGTGGAGCGCGGAGAGAGGAGTGAGGTTATTTCTCTACGGTGTTAGTAATAAGACGCTAAAAATCGTTTCTTTTTCGTTTAAATTGGTGATAGTATTCTCTCAAAATGGTAAGTTTTCTGTTGAGAATTAAAAATGCACTTTCCTCAAATGAAATATGTTTCAGACGATCGGCAAGAACAATAAAATGATCCAGCACATAAACTACAGGGTCCGAATAACCCTGCAGGACTCCAGGACATTCATTGGGACTTTCAAAGCATTTGACAAGCACATGAATATGATTTTGGGCGACTGTGAAGAATTTCGCAAGATCAAACCAAAAAACTCAAAAGTTGAAAGAGAAGAAAAGAGGGTTTTGGGGTTTGTTTTGTTGCGAGGAGAAAGTATTGTATCTCTGACTGTAGAAGGTCCTCCACCACCAGAAGAAGGCCTTCCTAGGGTACCTGTACCTGGAGCTGCTCCTGGACCAGGTATTTAATTATATCCGGCTGTCTACTTTGCAAAATTGGACCAATATTTCAATGTTGATTCAATATTATATTATGATTGATATTTCAATGATAATTAATCTCTGCTAGGAACCTAGCATCTCTCAAATACTGTACATAGGTATTATATATAAATATTTGGCATCTGAGTATCTAAATGGAAGAAACTTTCTAAAGATGGTAATAACATTCTCTCTCAGTGGCTCATTTGTTAGTGGTTAGTTATTCATTACCTGGGCATACACAATTCAAATTTTTAGTTTCATGTGAACTTTTCTGTTGAATTCATAATCTTGTTAAGTTCATGAAGCTACTATTAAGACTCACATAATTCTAACCAATTCTTGTTGATCTTGATCCAAAAGAAATTCAATTTCATTTGAAGGAATTGGAAGAGCTGCTGGTAGAGGTATGCCACCAGGCATGGCTGGAGTACCTGTAGGCCTCCAGGGGCCTGTCAGAGGTGTAGGAGGGCCATCTCAGCAAGTAATGACTCCAGGAGGAAGAGGGCAAGTCTCTGCACCTCCTCAGATGAACCAGGGCCCCCCTAGGATGGGTGGACCTCCACCTGGTATGATGGGCCCTCCTCCAGGAATGATGGGCATGCCTCCACAGATGGGTATGGGACGAGGGGGACCACCGCCAATGGGTATGAGAGGGCCACCACCTGGTATGATGAGGGGTGGACCACCTGGACCTCCCAGACCTTATTAATTGCATTAAGTGATTGAGTGAGGTTTCATGCTGAAAGATAGTTTGGTTTCCAGTAAATTTTTCATGCTAAATTTGGCTTCAAGTTGAAGTGTTTAAATGAAGTTGTATTTTTTTAATTTTCATTGAAGTCATAAGTTTTTTTGCTTATAAATAGAAATTGCTTTCATTTCTATATTTTGAAATAGCACTTATAACATAATGTATGGGAAAATAATTCATTTTATCTTCAACTAGTTGTTTCAACCCTAATAAAGAATGTTTTGAAAGTTCATTGACAAGATGATTGCAATATACAAATTTTCTGAATTACGTTGCTTTCATTTTACTCATTTCTAATGATCATTATGATTCGAATGAACACAACCAACATGGACAATGAATCAGATTGTAGAATATGAAAAAAAATGGTTCACTGAACATATCAGGGTGTCATAGGACAACACTGGAAAGTCTACATGATCATGCAGAATGAATGAATTTTTTTTTAATAATAGGAATATGAATTTCAACTGATTTGTAGTTACAAATCAGCTGAAATTAATAACTGGTTAGTATAATCAATTGCATGACAAATACACAAATTAATGACCAAAGTGAGAAAATATAAAGAATACCATATAGTCCACAGTGTGGCAAGATGAATATGAGGATGAAACCAAAAGTCAATGAATAATATTATTTCACCTGAAATGGCAGTTTATTGTATAATATGCATACTCAGATTCCTTTTGAACTCTACAATCCTTGACAATTACAGTTAATTCAGCTGATTTTTTTTGTCCAACTGAAAAGGGTTGTTTAGGTGCCGAACTATTCCATACGTTATTCAAGATTCAGTAATGGAAACACTTTCATAATAATTGAAAAAATGCTTTTTATTCAGAATATTTTTTGTTGTTAATTTAGTAACCACAAAATGTTTAGCCGTATGAGGCAGTATTATCACAAAATTGGTAACTCAATAACTAAACGCATGATCATTCAATGATAATATAAGAAGTATAAATTGTAATGGCTAATTTCCAATTGATTCCATCTAGAGGTCTACACAGAAATTATTTTATGATGAACACAATTCTCCTCTCAACATCATTTATAAAGGGGAATACAATTTTTGCTGTTGAAACATGAACCATATCAACTGTTCCAATTAAATTAACTAGATACACAGGTGGGACGCCGAGTTCAAGAAAATTTTGGTTAGTGGGCTATGGTAGAGAAATAAAATCATATATGTCAACCATGCCAAACGACACACACACGTTTACAGTTGATAATCTGTCATGATTTGAGTGGATATGATGAGTTGATGAATTAATATATGAATATGGACCAAACCAACAAATAATTCCCTGAATCAATAGGTTAACCGCAGATGTGACGTCCAGATTGTTCAAAACAAGTCATCTCATGTCTACGCCAGTATTATATTGTGAAATATTAGGGAGGGGGGGCTCAGCCCAGCTGATAATACCATTGGGAGGCTTGGACAACCCCAGGTCTATGGAGTCGGCTCCACTGTTTGAAGGTTAGAACCATTCAAAAAATATTCAACCCTTGTATAAAATTTGTCATGTTGTATGGAACTCGTTCCCTACTATTCACATTCTAATTCTTCAAAATTAAAAAAAAATTATCCTTATGTTCCACTCTGCTACCCCTTTTGAATTGAAAATCATCACCATTCTTTATGTATATTTCAGATATATGCAAAAATCGTATTCCCTGAACATAGAAACTAGCATGTGCAAAGTGTTTGTGCATCCTCTGTTGGTAAGTACCTGAATTATAGATCACTCGAAGACGTGTCTAATTTTTTCTACAGTTAACCAATGGTTCAATGAACCCTTTCATGTTCATGGAACTCATCTGGATCAACCTAAAATTAGGAAGCACTTGATACTTGCAAGCTAGTGGCAATAGTTGCACTTCGGATGGCACTTGACCCCATTCACTCCACACTGGCAGCCACCTGTGGTATCCCCCTTGCCGGCCGGACCCCACCGGGGACCCCTCGTCACCCAACAGATCTCAGTTTTGCACATCGAACACCTCAACCAATCACAGCCCCACTTTTTCATCAGGATCACTTTGCATGTCGGACACTCTATGGCCTCGCCGTTTTTCACCATTTCCTCGAGCATTTTCTTCGTGCGTTTCGCTTCGTCGTCGATTTCCGAAGATGCCGTCATTTTTTCTTGGTATTTCTTGCAGTTCATGCCTGTATGGATTGCCTGGAAGAACCATTAATTCATAATGAAAATACACATAGTTGCATTTTGACCTACAAATTAGAAAAAGAACTTTTATAGTTGTAATCTCTGCTATTAATCATGCCCTATTGTGTATGAGATACTCCTACTCCATAAAATCCAAGGAAGCAACAAAACAAAATTTTTCAAAGTGTTACTTCATATTCTTATAGTTACTCATAGTTATATAGAAGTGAAATTTCACTTTTTCATCATAAGTTTATTTTTATTCTCCCTATTGAATATTTATTGTTTCAACCATAGTATTGTGTTTTATTTTTTTATTTCACAAAGTCTTGTTCATTGAATAATGTCTACTTATAATACGATATCATGTATCATTTTATGTTTTGAATTTGGAATTCTGAAGATGATGATTTCCATATATACAATTAATAACTATTCCATCATCAGGCAACTGACATATTTCGTAACATCAACTGATAAAGCTACTGCATATGTGTTAGTGAAATATGTGTCAGAATTTGATGTCACCTATGAACTTATAAGATCGATAACTTCGGATTAATTTCTGAAGTGATTTTCTATTTGTTCTGAAGATAATATCAGTGATTTTGAAATCACCTCTATATCACATTGTAATATTCTATAAGTATACCGGAAGATTGTTTTAATGGAAAACCATTATGTCTCTACCTCATGTCTCTAAGCCTTTATCAGACTTTTACCAAAAATATTTCTTACAACTTAAAAATCGAATGTTCAAACTCAAACAACCAATTTTTCCTGCTAAATTTTCAAATAACTCAGTGAATATGTAATGCCCGTTATATATCAGTTAGTTACTATTCATCATTCAATTGTCAGAAAAATAGATAGCTAGAACAAACCCATGAATGAAAAAAAAATGATTGATTCTAATAGTCCAGTAAGTGGATCCAATTGTACTAATCTTTGACCTCATAAATCTACGTCGAACAGACTCCATTTGGAAAAATTAGCTAGATTTGATATCATATAGGGTGAACATAGATTACGGAACTAAAATAAGAAAAGAGGCAGCAGCAAGAATTATCAATAATTAAGAACACTACTTATATACCGGGTCACCACGATACGACGCCATTCCAATAACTGAAATGAACTGAGTGTACATTTTGTCAGTATACTCGATTCTGTATCATTTTCTTTTCGACCAGAAGTGGTGCCATCTTTGTTATTTCGAACACAATCGTGTATATTCATCTCGACTATTATCTATCTGTTTCTAAATCAAAATACCTATCCAATGAAATATTACACAAGTCGATATTTTTATTCAAATTGGCCAAAAAATTACAGATCATCTCAAGAATCTCACACCCCCATTATTTTTATTTTTCATTCAGTAGATAGTGAAGGTCAAATGAATAAATAATAATTATACCAGAGAATCGCTACCAAGCATTCAAATTAACAATTTCCAACGTAAAAATGAATGACCATTTGTGATCAAGATGGTAATTCCTAAATGTGATTCTCCTGTAGGTAGTCAATTGGTGACATTCAAATCGTACCAGTGTTTAATTGATATTCGAATAATGATCACACTGTGGATGAAGTTGCACGTTTGGTATGAATGGTTAGTAAAATTGATATTATTTGTGATATCCTGATAACTTAGAGGCGGAAGATGATGATACGGACATTGAGCACTCGCCAGTAAGTACCGCAGTGTTCATTTTTTATGTTAACATTATAACGCCCTCCTACAACTTCCCTGGAACCGAAACTGGTTTGCTGAGATCACCAACACCATAAAATTCCTCATGTTGAGGTCAATGGGAAGTCCTCGAAAGAGTGAATACTAAAAGTGATGAAACAAACAACATTCAAAAATGGAAATTTTAATGAGAAGACTATTTTCGATTTGCAATCAAATCTCAAATACAAAATTCGTCAGAAACTCCTTTGGTGGAGCATTTTATATCATTTGATCACAAATTCGACTTAAAAAAAAAACACTACAGTAATGTAATTTATCATTCTATATTATTACCATCTGTTCAGTAGATTTCTAGCATGCAGGTAGAACGGTTGATGAGGTTTCTAAAGTTTTGTCCTGAAGACCCGCCTAAACCTATAAAACGCACTGGAAATGAATGCCAATAACTTGTGATATAGAAAGCTTGTTAATTGGGGAGATAATTTGATCTAGGATGGGATAATAGAAAACAATATACAGAGTGTATTAGAATCAACAAAGTTGGCACAACTGCGTACCAAACTGAAAGTGATATTTCATGTTATATCCTCAAATTTTCAATTCCTATCTTCCAAGTTATTGAAATTACTGCGAGTACCGTATCTCCGTGGTCACCCGGAATACCTAATGATTAGATTCAATGGCCCAAACACATACCTGACAAGTCAAGCAATTGGCCTTCTTGCAAACTGGACATCGAAATTCGTTCACGTTGTCCTCGAAGATGCACCATCCTTTACAATCCGGGGTCTTGCAGTGAAACGTCTTATCGATCTTGTTCTCAGCTTGCGCTATGGACTTCGCCAAGTGCCTATCGTACGCCCCGGGCCCCACTAAAGCCTTCACTTCTCTATCCTGGATGGCGATATTGCAGGAATAATCATTGTCCCTGTAGGGACACTTGACCTCGGCCTCTTCGGTGAACTCGACGGTGTGCGCCAAACAGGCTTTGCAGAACTGGTGCAGGCATTCTCTCAGCGTACAGCCCTCGCGAGGGGCTATCTCCACGAAACATATCATGCATTCGAAAGGGTGAGTATTCTCGACTATGTCGGCATTGTCTAAATCGACTAGTTGCAGATAAGTCATGTCTGTTTTGGCAGTGGCTGGTATCACATTGGCTTGAGCCGGTTTTTGGTTCGCTTGAACGGTCTTGTTGAGTCTGACTGTAGCGCATACGGCACATACATTGCTGATTAATGGATTCAGCAGGGTGCATAGGTGGCATTCCCACTCATTTGAGGGTTTTAAAGTTGTGGAGTCGTATTCGACCATATTTTCTTCTTCCGCTTTTGGAGACATGGTACCAGTTTCTAGCGTTCTAGGAGGTTCTGCTTTTACATCGGTTCTAGGTGATATCTTTAGATTCGTACTGCTAGATTCTGATGCTTTAGCTAGTACTTTTTTCTCTTCTGTGAGTGTCTCTTTTGGATTTTCTGGTACAGCGTCGCTTTGATAGGAGTTTTGAATGGTAGGAAATACATATTGAATAATTGGTTTCACTTCCATGCTTGGCTTTTGTACTTTTGGTTCTTCTATAGATACGCTTGGCAAATCTAATTTCTCACTTTTGATTCTAACATTGTTTTCTGCTTTAGATGAAGATTCTGATCCTTTTCTGATCACATTGATTATTTTTGGGACATGATTAGTGATCTTTGGTTTGGATTCGTCGGTCTCTGTAGACTTCTGCTGCATTTCAAGAGTATCCTTTGTAGTACTAGAGGCAACCATTTCCGAAGTTTTCTTCTTGTCTGATTCGTCTGCCAAAATACTCAATCTGGACGTTGAAGGCAAGTTTTTGATATCAACTTTTGAATCTATCTTGGGCCCTCCAGTAGCTTTCTCTAGAAAAAATATATATTTGTTTAAGATCACACAAGAGATCACCAGGAGAGAGAGAGAGAGAATACTTCAGTGTTAATATATTGATATAGTAATAAGTTTGTATATGTACGGTGTGGCCTTTTCGTGTTAACCATGGGTATCATATACCTATATTGGTATTGAAAAAATATCAAATATAGACTTGATCTAGGCCAAAGAAATCATATTTCTATAAAATTGAGTTTTTACATTCAAAGAAAAATGTAAATTCTAAAAGAAGTTGATACTTTGGTACCATATACTTAATTTACTCTAGTGCAACTCTGTTATCGTAAAATCAATTTACCTGGTGCAACCAAGTATAGAAAAACTGGACAACCCTCTGTGTTGACATTATGATCTTTCAGCGTGGTTGTTTCATCTGTGACCAACTCTTTTCCTAAAATCCACCTCTGAAAGGCTGCAGGAATTTCATACTCCTTCTCGATCTGCATTTTCAGCTGAGCAACTGTTTGATCTGGTGTGACTTCTACTGGAAATGGTCCTCGGTGAGAGATTTTGTCTTCCACATACATTTCTATACTGCAAAGAAAGGGCATATTTAATAATTATTTGTTGAAGAATTCATACGGTGGAGGAACTCATGGCAGAGACGACATATTATTATATTTTATTTATTTTATTTATATATATTTATTTTATTTAAAACCTCTTTCAAATCCCATTTCCTGACCTGTTTCCAGGCTGGAAAAATAATCTTCAAAGAACTAATTCAGAAAATGTTCCTTCACAGGACTATTTCGGATAGAAGCAAAACATGGCAGAGGATGACATTCAACAGTCACTATAAAAACTTTATCTGTCTGATGTATTGCTGCTATGTAACGATACCTATATTGTAATGAATCGTTATCAAAAATCCTCTTCACTTGAGGTAATTGTATACAGGGTGGTCCAGGTCCAGATGCAGATGTTTTTTTAAAACGCTTCCGAGATACGGCTCTACAAAGTTCAATTTTAATTTTTTTCTTGCCATAACTCTCAGGACATTCAAGCTTCATTGACCAAATTTGGTAGAAACAGTTATGAATGGATACTCCTTACTTGACGTGAGTAAATTTTGCCAAAATCGTCTAGTGGCGTATATACAGAGGGATTGTTTCACTTTTCCCGCACCATTCTCTACACTACTGGATATTTTTTGATTAGCTTTATTTTTCGAATTTTCCTTTCAATTCAGAAAGAAAAGTTACTGTGACTGACTATTGTGAAGTTAACATTTGATTCTTCGTTCAAGAGATGATTGTAGATTGAAGTTCAGAAAACTTCTGAAATATCCATCTAATAAAATAATATTCTCTAATAATCTGGAATGATTTTCACAAAGTAGGCGAGGAGAGATTTTGAAGTTAAAACCTTTTCGATTCACGAATCCAGAATGCACTGATATGCAATGAGAAAAAGTTGCAAACTTATATGCCTAATGAAAATGCATTCGTAAATTAGAATCAAGTTTCAAAAAATAAACAGTTGTCAAAACCAAAAATGGATTTGACTTGTTGTACCTGAGGAAAACACAAAAGAGGATTTTGGTATGTTAAACAAGTAACAACATTTTCATATTCAATTTGTGATTGTTTTAACTTCCATCACCATAAACAAGAAGGTGCTTTTCTCAAAGTGAAAAGTATTTCCAGGAAAAAAAAATACATTTATTAAATTTGATGTTAATCACCTGAGGAATTCGTTGCTAGACCGGGAGATAGTGACAGTGATAATAAAATAAAGCATGAATGGATAGGCATGTCCAATTATTTTTGGATAAAATCCTTCTTTATAGACACAACTGCCTAATTTTCGCTCTCTAGGGTCTATGTTTTTTAAATTCAATTATTTCGTAAACGAAGTCTCAAATCAAAATTTCACGAGAGTTCCTTCTTTTTCTAAATCGAACAGGAAATTCTCAATGTAAAAAATGTCAATTCAAATTATATCCAGTGGGGAACAAAACAGGAAAAACGAAGAATCCCCCTGCATATCTAAGCTATTGGACAATTCTGAAAGAAGTTACTAAATAACGTCAATTAACGAGTTCCTATTTCATGAGTACTTGTACCAAATTTGGTCGAAAACGTTTCAATGTCCTGGAAGTTATGGACTTTGAAAGGCTATATCTCCCCAAGGAAGCATTTATGAAAAAAAAAATTGTACCTGTGGACTCATTCTTCGATGGACCATAAAATGATGAATTATTGCTACTATAACCTGGATCACCCCGTATAGGGGTGTCTGAACGGCTTACGACATCGGCCTAAATTTGTCTACGCCTTTTCGGACTTCATACGTAAATTACTATAATTGGAAATGGCGTAATCTACTTACCGGATTTTCTTCTCTCCTACTGAGGCAACTTGTTTTTGTCTAATCACAGAGCAACTGACCCTTAGTTGTGCCAACTCTTTTGCATAATCAGAAGCTTGCGCTAATTCTCCTTTTCCTATAGAAGACTCCAGTTTCTTTAGAAGCCTGTTTATCTCAATCGTATCCGTATTATTCACACTTTTGGACCCGTTATTGGTATATTTCAAGTTTTTTGGTACGTTGAAAAATAGAGATAGCTCGTCGTTCCTGGCTAAGTTCGCGTATATCTTCGCTGCGGATTTCGCATTCGTGTCAGAGTAAATATTTTCGAAATCCTTGGGCCGCATCAACTCGTAGTGATTGTTTTGCGATTGGGATTTCATTAAATTTGTTAGTGAAGTGCCTGGAATGGTTTGTTTCACTACGGCACTAGTTTGGACAGAAGAAGATACCTTGACCGGTTTTGGATTATCTGTCTTTCGAATTTTGATGTTTTCATATATGGTGTGCGTTGTGCCGATCAAAATTTCCGCTATCTTCTCCTCTTGAGTTTTTTCTATTTCAACAGTTTCTTTAGGAATATCACCACTTTGTTTTATTATATTATCTTCACTGCCACTAAGTTTATCATCTGTTTCAATAACTTCCACACTTCCATCATCTTTCATTTCTCCACATGTTTCTGGATTTTCTACAATGACGCTTTTTCTACTACTCTGTTTAAGTAACACATGAGATTTACGCTTGGGTAATGAGTTTTTCATTTCTATTAGCATCCTCTTCAGTTTCTCTCGTTCTTCCTTCTTATTGTCTAATTCTTTTTGCGACTGTTCCTCTCCTGGCACAGACTTATTTTCAATTTTCGGTTTATTATAACTGGCAAGGGCAGAAAAACCAATCTGCGTCTTTGATCTTTCGATATCGAACTTCTGTGGCGGAGACATTTCTTTTTTCACCACCACCGGACTAGATGCTTTAACTTGTATTTTGCTATCACCTTTTGATGACGAAGAGAAATCATCGAAATATGGTTTGATAGATGAACAGACGTGACAAATTATCCTCCAATATTCGTTCTCCAAGTTACATTTTCGACAGACCCAACTTTTTCTCTCAAATTTCGGAGTTTCTGGCTTTTGCTTCACGGATTGACTACTCTCTGACTTAGCTAATGGCGTATTGCTCTTTTTATCAATCTCATCTATTCTTTTTTTGTGTGTCTCTAGAAGAAATTCTTGCCTCCTCTTAGCCTCATCGAGGCTAGTCTGCTTTCCAAAGAATTTTGTATCCTTCTGTGTTGCCCCGAAAACTGTCACCTTGGTCACGCTGGTGATTGCATTGAACTTTGCTATCAGATCTCTCGCCGATCTTCGTTTAGGGGACACCCAACTGTTGGTGCTGCCCTTCTCTTCCTTCGGGCGCATGAACTCTGGCATCTCATCCATGTTTTTATCTTTATCTTTGTTCCTCACAATCTCGTATGCTTCTCTGTCCAGCTCGCTTATGTTAGTTAGGAACGACATACCTGACTTTCGTTTCTCATCTTTCTTCTTGTCGTCCATCGTCAGATCCAGAGTCGAGTTTCTGGTGAACGGAACTTCCGGTAAGCGCTCTATAGGTTCATACTTATGGTCAGTTTTGTCTTTCTTGCTTGCGCCACTGTCTCTGATGGTATTGCGCTTGTACCAAGGTCTGGGAGACACTGGGGTCTCAGAGATGCTAGCCTTCGGAGAGGTAGACATGAGCTCGTAGGTTTTGTCGGGTGCAGGCGATACAGACCCAGACTCTTTCACCGGTCTGAGATAGCCGTGGTCCAGCTTCAGATAATCGTTGCAGACTGCTTGTTCGTCTTCGATGGTTTTGATGATTTTGTCGACTAGTGGTGGTGCAGGAGCTGAACGTTTGGTTTTCCTTAGACTGGCTGTGGAGATGCCTTCCTGGCTGGCTTTCGACATTGGTGGCTGTGGGGCTTTTCGTTTGCCTTTGACGTGTGTGTAACCGGTTTTCCTTATCTTCGAGGACTCACTGTTAGTTCGTCTGTGCACTTTCGCCTCCGCGTCGATTTCCATAACACCGCGAGTCATCAGAGGGAGGCTCTTCGAATTCTCCTCGTCGACGACTACGGTTTTCGGACGTTGCAGCGTATCGCGATTGAAGAAGAGATTGTACTTCTTTCTGAGCGTCAGATTCTTGTCATTCTCCCGTCTTTTGTCCCTTTGTTTGAGCCTGGCTTTATAGGTGTCGGTCTCAGGGCCGGGAGCGATGCACTTCTCGGAGACACATTTTTTGTATGCACTAGCTGGTACGAAGGAAAAGGATGCCACCGTGCCCGCACTGTGGGTGGAATTCAGGCTACTCGAACTGCTCGAACTGGATATTTGCGTCTCGACGTCTATGGACTCTCGCGATGCGGAGGGTTTTAACCATTTGAAGAAAGCGAAAAGGCCGCTGTTGCGTTTGGATTTTGGATCGCGGCCAATACTTTGTTCGGGGGGTGCTTCCTTCAGGCTCATTGCTTTCAACTCAAGAAAACGATCGGTCGAGGGATCTGCTTGTGATTTGGTCCCATCTTTTAATGGTTCTCGTGGTCGGTGTCCGATTTCACTGCATGATACCTATCGCGCGAGACTTTTTACCACGTTGTCGAGGATTGAATTTTCCAGCGAGGTTAAAATAATCAACTAATGTTATATTTCGAGCTTTTGAGTGTTGATGCTAAAAGTGAACGAAGCGCTGAACGCGCGTCCCGATGCCCGAGTTAAATTTAGTAGATTGATAGTTCGGCTGCGTCCGGTTGTCAAATTGTTTTTTCCATTTTCTGTTTACAAAATGAAATGAATACAAGTCGGACGATGGAGATGGAGCGAGAGTATAGATTGTCGTTTTTCTCGAATTTTGTCGGATGTTTTGTAGTCTAAAATTAATATGATGAATATGACTTATTCATGCATATACTACGGCATGTGAAAAAATTCCCATTCGAAGTTTGAATTGATTAAATAAATTTAAATTCCTATTACTATTTTTTCATGAGGTTTGATCCATTTTTGATTCATATTGACAGTGTTGTTATTTCTCTTCAAATATAGCAAGGTGCGAGAAACAAATATTTCGGAAAATGAGAAAACTACTGGACGATATGTGTATACATATATAGGGTGAACCATTAGTGGCTCTATTATCATATTATATTATATCATCAAATGACAGCTCTGCCATTCGAGATTTCGAATCTCAAGACCAAATTTTGACAAGAGTTCATGAATGGCCTGTTTCAAAATTATTTTCCAATATATTATTATTTGTATATTATGACTTACATTATGAATTATGTGTTTTTGAATTGAAATCCCTGCATATTTCAACATACAGTGTGTGCGATTTGAAAAAGCAACCACCATCTTAATTTGGAACCCGTCAAACGATTTTCAAAAATGAAAAAAAAACTATGGAATAGTACTCAACGAGAGCTCTTTTCGAAAATATGGACACATCTGATATTTTGAAGGCCTACTATCGTTTGCTAAATTTCAAAAACGTTGATAAGAAAATTTTTGTTCCAAAAATGGATGGCCTTTTTGATTCAGGCACAACTGAAATGCTCTTCAAAATTATCAAAGTCAAAAAAAGTGTTCACAATTTATTATCGAATAACCAACACCCTATATGAGATATTGCTCTAAAATTTTTCATGATGGTATGTCAGCTCAATCGAATGGGCTGTTCAATTTACCCAATAATCAGTCCACATTTCCCAAGAAAGTAATAAGTTAAGTACTGTATTATAGATTTTTTCCTTTCGAAATATGATCCACAAGTTCCAAACTGAGAGGGTGTTGTGTGATTTTTGTTTTTGAAATCCGACTCGGCGTTGCCAAGTTTCTACCGTTTTTTCCTAAAATGCAAACATCTTTTTAGAAAAGTCCACTACTTCTGAGTTCTGAGAACTCGCATCCAAACTTGCATCGCATCCAAACTTGAGAGGTATCTCTACGGTGCTGATATGGAGTTTCATACATATACATAAACATTATAGTTTAGATGTTATATTGAAGAACATGCACACCCTGTGTATGATCAAAATGCACTAAAATTCACAAATATCCATTTTGATCATAAAGGGTGTTGAAAAATGAGAAAATGTTCACAATTATTGCGTTTGTTCCACAAAACAGCTATAATTATTGTTATACATGTGTTAAACATCATATCTGAGAGTACTTATTGAAATATCTGTCAAATAGTGTTGAATGGTACAGGGTGTGCCATTTGAAAGAAGGGTTATTCTGACACTACCATGTACATATCAGGAAGAGCATGATGGTAGTTTAACTTGATGAAATCAGAAGTAGTCGACTCTCCTGATAAATAGAAGTCTGCATTTTAGGGAAAACAGTTATAGCTTGGCAACGCCGTGTCCGATTTTCGGAAACAAAAAACACAAATTAGGCGTAATGTAATGAGCATTAATTTTGGATATGCGCCATTTTCTCTATCGTTCTTATAGGTAGATTTACGAAATTTAGTAAACCAAATATGCTCTCTAGAGTGCACGCTTTGACATATTCAGCTGAATGTTTCAACAACAAGCTGTGTTAGCGTTAAAAACGTTATTTCTACCCCAAATACAATGGAGGATATTTTGTGAAAAGCTGAAAAAGCAATAAGAGAGTTATTAATTCCATCGAAAAGTGAAGCCGTATATCAGAAAGAACGAACGAAAGAACACAATTATAGGATCTATAATGTCCCAAGGGAGTTATGACCCTCTTCATTGATGGCGTAACTTTGACGAAATAAGCTTATAATAACCTTTTTATATTCTTGTATTTTTGGATTCACTTTCTCATAATCGGATTTTGGTATACTTATCGCATATATCAACGAAATTTGACAATTAGTGTGTTGATAATAATAGATTTGCGCATATCTTGATCCAAAAGTAGCTCGAAAATATGCCGAGAATATATATTTGTGATTATACCGAATTTGTTAACCATCTGGCAACGCCATCATAATGACGTCATAGCGTCTCTTTCGCTTGGCAACGCCGACAGTTGTTGTTTATCCTTCATCGAAAAACGTCAAATTAATCTTTGGGAACAAAGGCTTTTTCCTGTTATAACAAGAATCAAAACAATTTTCGCAATTTATATTTACCAGTGTTTCAGCAGTGATTAGTCGATTACGAAAGTGTGATAATGTTGTTAAATGAACTCTAGCACCTGTGAAAAATAACTAATTTGATTCTAGTTGCGAAATTAGGGGAAGTGAACTTGAGTGGACTCTCCCGATAATTTCGCACAGGCAAGGTTCTTCTTTGCATACAAATAGAGACAGAGCCAAAAGACTCTCTTTTGTTTTCCGTTCAAAAGTGTTTGTAATGTCCCCAGATTATCTATTCACCAAAAAATCTTCAAGGCGCACCCTGGTACCATCAGTTAGTCTCGTTCATTCCAAAAGAAAAGGAATATTCATACACCCCACAGCTATGTTCAAAAACTTTGTTAGTAATAGAGTTTGGTGTCCGCTCAGAATATAAGTTGTTATTGTTACTCAGAGTTCAAATTATTTCTTACTGATCTATTGTGATATTGTGTGAAGATGAAGCTTCTTGAGAGTACAAGATTCGAAGCAATCAACAATGCTCTCTCCATCCAGACAGGTGATAGCAAGATTATTGGACGGATTGAGAGTTATTCCTGTAAAATGGCAGGAGGAGACAAGGCGCTTTACAAGAGATTTAACGCTGAAGGGGTGCACCCCAATGATCTTCAAGCACTCTCACCTCCACAGGGGATATCGCCTGGCTATTCTCAGTATAGTCAAAGTACATCTGGGGATGAAGATGGGCCATTATGTGACACTATCAGTCGCAAAACCCTTTTCTATTTGATAGCCACCTTGAATTCTTGCTTTCCAGATTATGATTTTATGGATGTCAAGGTATGTGAATTTTTTTTTTTTCAAAGCTTCAATGAAAAATTGATAAATTCAGGTCATACAAGACTTGATACACTTGATTAATTGAAATTTGTTCAAAATATTTTGCAGCAAATGCAAATCTATTCACTCTATTAACCCCTGTAGGGGGTAACTTTGCTTTCCTAACACTATAGAAAATCCTCAGAACTTATAGTTTTTTGTACTCACATTATTTATTTCAATGAGAATTGAAAATTTCTCAAATTTGTCAACTGAATGATGTCAGAATTCAGTACAAGTAAATGTTGATGAAGTAAGTACTATTCTGATAACATGAATAAATAAAATGCAAGTTGAAGAGAAAGAAGAGGATTGTACAGAAATATCAATGGAAGCAAATATTTTCATGAATAATTCAATGAAGAATTTAGTGGTAAACCCACTGTAGTAATTGGACCAACAAGAATTTCAAAAAGGATTCATAATATTACATTGATAGAAGCATTGACCTTAGATTCTGTTTGATCAAATATCAGGTAATTGCATGTTGATAATAAATCAGACATAAACACCTTGACCTGAAATATCATAACAGTTGGTGTTGTAAAAGTCAACTTGTATACATTCCCATATTAAAAATTCAATTTCATCAGTTGAGATTTCATGTGATAGTAACCGGATGCACTATGTATTACTAGTGATACCCAATTCTGAGCTACATCAAGAATTGAGTTTGTAGAAAAAATATCCTTGTGAATATGAAAAAAAATAGTGATACAACTTTTTAATGATGTATATCAATAAATTAACATTCAGCAATAATAATAAGTATCATTATTAATTGTCTTTGGTCAATATCTAGGTGCCTATCACAAACACCAAACTGAAGGGAATTAATAGTCAGTGAATATCAATAATTGAGCTCATTTTTGGTATAGTCCAAACAAGTTAGGGATCTGTTTCCACTGATATGTTATTACATTTTTTGATTAACTGGTATGTTTCAACATGGTAATTGAATAGCCATCTATGATTTTTTTCCTCAATAAATAGGCATATCACTTACCATCTCTAATTTCTTCATATTTTCAATTTCTGGGATTGGTGAAGTCCTAATATTTCATTGATGATATTATTTTCATACTGTTTGAAGATATCTCTTGGTTTCAATGTACCTAATTTTGAATCCTGGTAAATTTTTGTTATTATTATTTATCAATCAAGTGTTTCTGTTTAGAGTCACGAATTCAGTAAAGAGCCCTCCCGTCAATGGGTATCCAATGCAATAGACACCAATCTAGCAGCCACAGCAGGTGAACAGTACCGTCTATTGGGGCCCTCAATTTGGGCAGCCATTGATGACGAAATATCTCTGGAAAATTGTGATATCTACTCTTATAATCCAGATCTGGCGTCTGACCCCTTTGGCGAGGATGGCTGCTTATGGAGCTTCAATTACTTTTTCTACAGCAAGAAGCTGAAGAGGATCGTTTTTTTCACTTGCAGAGCTATCAAGTGAGTTGATAAATTTCCTAATGTTCCATAATTTTAGCAATGCCATTAGGATGAGCAAACCACAACAATATGGCATCCAGATGTTTGTTATCTCAAATTTGAAACAAATTATCTTTGGAATATTCATATGGATTCAGATGCAAGATTCAAAATTAATTTTTATGATTCATATTCTGCATTATAGATGGTTAATGGATTCAATAAAGTTATTTCAAATTGGTTTTATTTACAGCACTCTGTATAACTGAATCAAATATGTCACATGTGAATTTGAATAATGTAAGTGAGCAGAAATACCTATCTGTTATCTGTATCACACTTTCCAGTACCATACATATCATGTTTGTTTTTTTCTTATCTACAGTAATATGCAGGAAATATTCAACATCCTCAATTGCATGTTTGGGATTATTTTTTGATCACTGGAAAATGATGTAATCAAAGTGATAAACTACTAGATAAAACTAGACACCAAATTGAAGCTTAAACTAGGAGAACATTTTTTATTGTCATTTGTTGTTCACTCACTAGAACTTCTTTACCAACACTTAGGAATAGGAACCATATGATATTTCAAACTTGATGACCTTCTATATTCAGATTTTCAATTTTTCACATTTCAGTACACCAATATAAATAATTCTCCTAGATAATTTGTTAACAGATATATTCAAGACTTGCTTATGAAAAATGTTTTGCATTCAGTACACCTTGAAATTGCCTCGAGGTACTCCTTTGATATAAAGGTCATGAATAGATACGCTGAATTAGCGTTACATGCATTGGCATTTCATCTTGGCATGTTTTCAGCAAATAATTCGTCAATGTCTGACATCATCTCTTTTTTACAGCCCACAATACAATTTTGATTCAGGATTTGGCAGTGACTTTATCATGGATGAAGACGAATCATACTGAGTGTAATGACGTTCCTGGATGTCTCAAACATAATATCATGGAATTGCAAAATATAGGTCGATTTGAACTTTTCCGTCAGTAAAACATTTTATTGTAGGAAATGGACTGATTTTGTCAAACTGAATTATTGTATTTGAGTATATGACACATGTCTTGTTCTTGTTTGTTGGGGTCAAATAATCTGCATACTTGACTGTTAAATCTCAGCTGGGCAGGGTCCTCGCTAATCAAAAAATCTTTTGGTGAGAGCAAAAGTACAAATTAATTTTTATCTAATTGTATGTGATTGAATGATTTATTAGTTTTAGGAATCAATCCTATATGCACCATATTTTTGTGGATAATCTGATTTCAAAACATCACAATAACATGGAGTGTTGAACTTTTAGATTTAAGTTTATTAGCTATGTAGTTTCAAAGCCGAATCAGTCATGAACTAAAAAAAAAATCATTCTGAAAATTTCCTATTTGTTATAGTTTCACTCAATGGAAAATGAATTTTTAATAAATATTGTGAAGGATTCATATATCTGAGGAAATTGAGTCTGATTTGATTCATTACTAGGAAATCATATCTGTGACTGGACTTGTATTGAATGGTATATTAGCCAAAACCAAAAGAATACCCAATGGAAATCAATAGAAATAACTCCTGTTCAAGATGTACTTCATTTACCTTTGTAAGTGAATGATTCTTTCACGGTTATCAATACTAATATAACTGGAACTATACCTACGTTTAAGTTCAACGCATTATCTACGTAGAAGAAACTTGGCCTGTGAGGTGTGGAAATGATAGAAAAAAAATCTGATATCTAACTTTAGGATATATGAAGATAGATTAATAAATCAAACTCCAAATAATTCTGAAAGATTTCGAATTTGCTATCCCAATGATTTGTTTTCATTTATAACTATTGTCTAAGGAGAAAATAAGAGATAGACCACGTGAAACTTAGTCTGAATGCAATGGAAAGAATTCTAAAGGAAAGGAGGAAACATGTCAAGAGGCGGCAAATATTGCGCTCTTATCCAACTTGGGTATTATAGGGTTATTGATTATCTTGATTATCTTCATTTTGAAAAATTGTTGTCAAAATTTTTGAATCGCAACGAAATGTCTTTCTGATGACCCCCTGTGCTGTTGTCTGCAACTTTTTTTTAACACATCCAGTTTATTCCACCGAAATTGAATTTTCATTTAATTCATAACATAATGGAATATCAACCAGTTATTTCAATTACATTTTTCAGATGAAATATTTATAGCTGCAAAAAGGTTTTATTTCATTGAAAAATCGTGGGTACTTGAAGACGTATCTTTGGGAACAAAAAAATGTAACTTGATAATCAGTTTCCTATTCATGAATGAGAGGGGTTCCTCAAAAATTCAAGTCCTATGAGAATTGGATCAGTGATTTATATTTTATATTTGGTGAAAATGAGGTGCAATTTGGAAAAAATAAGTTAGAGGTGCTTTCTTGAAGGTTGCATGAAATCAAAAGTTGTTTTCGATAGTTTCATTAGAAAGACCTTTTTATGCCATTAATAATTACTCGATTTGTGTGGATTATTTGAAAATCAGTTTGTAATCTACTCTCCAGTGGTAACTCGAATCGTAGATCAGCAGACCTCATCGGCATACTATATAATCGCAATCAACTACCATTATAAACTAAAACATTTCACAGTGGTCATGAAATAATCAGTTTGTCATTTTTTCAGTTACGTAGTCGGAAACAACTCTACTCAATGTTACCGCACACATTTCCTGGTTCTTGGCTCTATGGTAGATTCGGTTGTGGTAGTTTTAATGTTATAGGCCAGTTCTTGGTGTAGGCCACATATCTGAGGTGGTTTGTAGTTAACAAATGCACTCAGCAGCTAGCGTTGAAGCATATTATTCGTACTTTCAAGCAAATTATGCGTACTTAGAGTTTTTATATTTAATTTTGACACCACAGCTATTAATTTTGTAATCGTTTCATCAACTTTGTGTTAATTTCATTTGGTTTGACCTACTTTGATCGCAGATCTGTATCTCATACACCGGAAAGTATTATTCGATCGTACTAGTGAATAAACAAATTCTAAATTTATTTCGATACTATACCTTTTGTGAAGACTGACCCACTATGTTTAGACATATAATCCCAGTTCAATATAGCTTTACTTTTTTTTTCAAAAAGGCTGTGATTACTTTTATGAACCTGATGTCCGTACAAATGTGCATTGAGAAAAGTCGGAGACTTCACATCCTCTTCGAGGATTGCTTCACGAGAACTGAAGTTTTGCATATCGTAAATTTTTGCTGGTTCTTTTTTTTCTCGTCGAAAAGAAGGATCTAACAATACTTTTCACAGCCTCTTTGAGATATCCTACCAAATATTGAGGTTTTAGTATTTAGTTGTTGTCAAAGACTCACCCTAATCTGGTATGTGGTGTTAATTGCATTATTTGTAAGTTTCATGGTCGTTCAAAATGCATTACGGATATATGCGCAAATTCATTACGATGTATAGGTGTAAGTTATTTGATCTGATCATCAATAAAAATTATATTGTTACCTATGATTTTTGATTCTGAAGAGGTGTGCGGTATTGTAAGATAAATTAACAGGTTGATATAGAATTCTTCAAATTGCCCACAAAACAATCTACTCCAATAATCAAAGAAGGGAATTGACGAATTCAAAGAAGTTATATATTAATTTTATTGACTAAAGTGTGAACATTTATTGTTTAATAATATATATTTATATACAATAATTAACAATTATTAAAATACTGATTCAAATTTAAACAGCAATAAACATATCAATTCAAATTTTAAAATGTTGAAAAACAAAAATATAGAACATTTACATGTGAACATTTTAAAACGTTATTAAAAATCAACAATGCTTGATATTGGTCTCCTGTACAAAAATAGCATTTTTTTAAGTTAAAACATAATCGCTGATGTAGGTATATACAATATATAGCAGATAATAAATCATACTTTCTTAGAATTTTCATGTGTACTTAAATTTGAACAAAGTTCGTCGAAGATAATTTTCAATAAATCACTGTTCATTCGATCGCTCTTAAGGTGATAAAAATATTCAAGAATTTAAGTTTGAGCAACTGAGAATTTTTGCAACAATTTTTCATGTTTGTATGAAAATGACAGGAGACTCTGAAGGTCATTTTTCTACCATTAGACATATAAGTTCTGTAAACTACCAAACACAACATATAGCATTTCTCTAAATTCTGTCTTCCTTCACAAGTTCCTACTAGGCCAAGGCCACCTGAACTATAAGAGTGCATTTCGAAGTGTTAATTTAAATCACAGTTTTTTCCTATTTCGAGTTATGATGACCATAAAAATAATCAGTCATACAAACGTGGGAAGATTTATAGGTTTTTTTGAATAGTGAATCTTGTATAAGATCAGAAGAGTTTGAATAGCAGCGGATTTATCTGGTATACAAAAATGTGAAGTTTCTAGAGATACATGTAATTGTGTTTTTATTACCTTTATAATAATTCGGATTCTCTTCAGAAACGATTGAAATTTTAAATAATTTCCTGAAAATGTCCACTGTTATTCATCCCAATACACAAGTCAAGAACAATATGGAAATTTATTGTATTTTCCCAAACAAACCCGATAAGAATCCAAATATCACAGACGACAAAATATGTCAGCTGAAATAATTTTTAAAGAGGGTCCACAGTAGTTACAAGGTTCATTGAGATTTCTCAAAATAAACCAATGAATAACTACCCTCATTTCTGTTCACATTGTATCAAGACAAAAGTGCCACAGAACGTCAAATATCATTAATGAAATGAAAATGAGTAGAATGTTAGGATGAATTGATCAACATGATATATAAATAAAAGAAATGAAATAAATATTGCATGACAACAGTATGTACAATGAAAAATTCAGCGTGGATGGACCTAGGTATGTTAGAAAAAAAATCTGAGAAAATGCATCTCAATTATTAAATGCACTAGATGATGCAATTCACAATCACTAGCAACAATTTGATGTTAAATAATGTTTCATTATGACAATAATATTTTTTTTCTGAGTTGATGTGGAATTAACTTCATGACATAATAATTAGATTGATTAAATCGATTTCTGGAATAAGGTGCATGGTGAATCAGAAATATATGAATCATCACCATTTTGAAATAAAAACACAATATTCAAATTGTCAGTATACGATCATGGATTTTGTTGTGATTGTTTTGACCCTTGGGATAGAAATACAGGTTGTTTTTTTTTACCTTCTTGGCAATTTTTCGAGATGAGGGTACAGAATTGTGGCGGATACAGATATTTCAAAGAATGATACTTCTCAAACTAGAGCAAATTTCAATTTTCATCAAATATCTGTGTCAATAATTAAGTATACTCTGTAGACGATAAATAAACCTTATTCTATGGGCATCATTTGTTACTCAAATGTCACATTATCAGTTTTCAAAAAGAGATCAGAATGAATATCCTATTGAAATGTGTACAGACACCTGTTTGATATTTCACCCCATTGGCCAGGCTAAATAATGCATATATTTGATTTTCTATTATCTGTTGAATTTCAACTTTGTACAGTCCAGATGTTATTGAATCTCCATAATCTGCATCTTACAACGATAATACAAATGGAAAAATCATACTTCAAAATATTTTCTAATTGCAGTGGCCACAAATGTATCCTATCATTTTAAAATTCTCAACAAGTTTATAATGGTTAAGATAATTTAGTTCACTATATTGTCGAACCTTAAAAATCGTACGTTTTAGTAAAGGTGATCCACCCCAAAGAACCCTTAAACCAGTGCTGAGCCACTTCAACTTTTATTTTTAGGGAAAAATCTTTAGAGATATATTTTGTGCCATTTCTTCCCTCTCCTAGAGAACCACCAATAGAAAAGTTCCAAATGTAAACATGGGCCATGTTGCTTCATTCATATCCGAGATATTGATCGTAGCATCAGATATTCATGAATAATACTTGAACAAAATATGATCGACGAGAGAATACTGAAGCACTTCAACTCTTGTATTCTAAGGGACATTTTTTCATCATAAGTAGGCCACCTGTTATGTAAACGAGGTTCAGTTATATGTTAGCATTTGTACTTTTTCAACACAATGGTTATACTGATAATGGTTTTACTATTTGAGAGAAATTACGAATTGATAATATGTCATTGAATTGTTCAACTGGGAAATAATCCAGGCATTAATGTCTGAAGCTAAGAATCTTATCATAAAATGCAGGTTGTTGCTATATCTTTCTGTTCCTAAGCCTCAATAATAATACAAGGTACCGCTAGACACTGTATCCGACAAAAGTAAAGTTTTGCTATATACCAGATTATGTCTTGATGAAGAGCCCAGAACATTGATTCGAATAATCTAAGCCACTATGAAGAATCTTGAATCCGTTCTCTTCAAAGTTCATCGGATACCACCCCACGAGTAAGTAGTTTCTGGGCCGCCAATATAATTCAATTGGTAATTTTCTTTATCTGTACATCATCACATCGGGACTTTGATACATACATATGTAAGCATCGCAAAGTAACCTGCGCGCGTGCTCGGGTAGATGTCGGTCTACAGGAAACTCATCGTGCAGCTGCCTGCAAATCCTGTCGTCGGAAAGCCATCGGGAGATGTCCGGGCACGCCACCATTTCTGGTATGTTGTATCCGTTCCTTTCGCCTGTAACGAAAAGAGTAACTTATACTAAAGAAAAATATGCGGTGGAAATAAACATGAGGACATAGATGTGTATATGGTTTTGATTACAAAATATGAAGGATAGATAGCCATTTTTTGCGGATGAACGAAATGCGAAGAGCATGATAGACTATATAGTATACACGAAAAACTTACAATAAGATATAGAAAATATTGGAACAGAGAAGGAACCAGAACTATCAACCCATCACAGAATGGTCACGGCAAGCCTGAAGGACACAGTAAAGAAAGAAATAGAAAGGAAAGAGTACAAAAAGGTGAACGTGAATGAACTAAAAATAAACAAGAATACAAGAATAAAATAGATATCAAACTCAAATAATTGTTGGATCTAAAAGAAACATGGACGCTGGAAGAAAGAAGGACTAACTTCAAAAATACAAAGAAAGAGAATGCGGAAAAAATATGTGGACTAAAACGTTATCATACCCAATATAAAAGAAAATTTGGAATGAAGAACTGAAATTGGGAATAAAGAAAAAAAAACTGATGAAGATAAATCAGAATATAACACACAGAGAAGACTATCGAAAATCACAATCAGAAATGCGAAACAGAAAACCTGGGAAGATTTCGGAATAGAATTACAAGAAGATTTAAAAACAAGTAATTTTTGGACTACAATAAGGAAAATGAAAGGGAAAAAAAGGAAGAAATCATTGCAATAAATGACAAAAACAACCAAATTCAAACAAACACAAAAGAAATAGCGAAGACATGGGGAGATTTTTATGAAGAGAAATTCAATAATGAAACTACTGACGAAGAATATGGCAGGTATGTATCAAGAAGGAACCATAAAGATTGAAGCTATATCTAGAAAAGAAACATTGGAAGAAAAATATAAAAAGGTATAAATATGAGAAGATGATGATAAAGAACCATAAATGATAAAATGCATAGGGGATAAAGGATTCTTTACTTTAAACACACTCATAATGCCCTAATGCGTTTTAAAATACCTGTCGATATACTATGTATTTCTTTCGTTGTCTGACGATACTAATGACAAAATAAACTGGCTCGCGAAAATAGTCTGAGAACAAAGAAAGGGAGAGGAAATCCTAAAACACGGCCAAAATAGCAAGGCACATAGGAGTACAGTGTACTAGTAAGAAGACAGTTCCGTCTGCTTGCTACCAAAGTTTCGGAATATTTTCTTTCGTGAATACGTTAGAAAAGTTCGCCAACCAATTATACCTACCACGATAATTTTGATTGGAAAAGGAGTTTGGTGTACGCCAATCTATGACAGCTTCCATGGTATCTTCGGTATCTCTTTAGCTTTCGTGAATTCCAGGATCATACTTAGAGATTTACGAAAGATAGGGGGATTCGGGGGTTCCATGAGGAGTGAGACATAATTCACTATTTCAGAACCAATAAATTTCCAGGAAGAAATTGTATAGTAAGTGAATTTGATAAATATAATTTTTGAAATCTAGATTTCGAATCTGAATAGACTTTCAACCTATTTTGACTCCTTATATCATTTTTAGAGAGAGTCGGTCATTCCTTCGCACCTGACGAGCAGTGTATATCAATGAAGATGACCAAACAAGGTCGCTGAGTGTATCGTTGGTACCTTTCTAGTTCCCGCAAATTAGAGTGTCACTCGATAATTGAGGACATACCATATCCGATATTATATCTTATTGTATAGACCAAAGATATAATTTTATATATTCTATATATAAGATTCAGCTGACTGTTGGTAAAATATTCTGGCACGCTATGCTATTGCATTGGGAAATATAACATTGTTTTTGTTATTTTCATTTGATTCGACTTTTGAGCGTACATGTACCTCGGTCGATTGTGAAGTTTAATAATCCATGAGTATTGTAATAATACCACTTACGTTCTGTTCAATACGATTTATTGGAACACTTCTCGAGACAAACAATGATTGAGTAGTGAATAATTTCAGTATGTCGACCGAACGGTTGTTCGGTCCGATTCACTTTTTAAACCGTCATCATTATTACATAAACTACCGGAATTTATTCGTACTGTATTAGAAAATAACCAAAATCATAAATAGTAAATGAATTATCCAGACTATAACAGACATTATAGACAGACTATAACTATTTTAGTTTCCATATTTCAATATTGAAAATAGTGATTTCCTGATAAGCCAAGGGGCAATTATGGGTTAATAATAGATGCAAAATGATGAAATCATATTGATTCATTGGTACCAAGCGACCAAATGGTAATGAGTAATATTAAAATGCCACAATACGTTCATACATTTCATTCCAATGATTTAATATAATAAAGAATTTTAAAAAACAATTAGCTGACTGTTGGCAAAATTAAACTTGTTTTTATATACTCGCAACCACTTCTATTCCTCCCTTTTTCATGGTCATATCAATGCTCCTGACAGGACGATGAGGCGAGGGTGCATCTTGTAGTAATATCATAAAATCATTGGCATAGATTCACTTCATTCAGTTCATCTTTCGAGAGTTACTCCCGGGTTGAACCCGTTAGAGATGGATACCCTAAAGTGGAGGAATTCTCAAGTGGATCCAAGCAAGTTTCGCTCACCTTTTCTGTCGGCCATTGAGTCGAAGAAACACCACGGCGCTTCGTGGCCGACGCCGCACTTGACGAAAGCGACGTAATGCGACGTCTCGATGCAGATGACAGCGAAGAGTTCCATGAAGAGCCGAGGCGGCCTGTAGGCATCCTGCATCTGCGAAAATTCGGGCGCCACTTCTAGTTTCCGCGGCCTGTGATTGGCCCGCTTCTCGTGTCGGTGCGCCGTCTTCAGGCACTCGAAACAAAAGGCGGTGCTCTCCAGACCGGCATTGCTGCAATCGTCGAAGCACTCTTTGCATTCGTATCTGGCTAGTTTGCCGCACACTATGCACTGCCTGGGAGCTGGAAAAACAACAGTCCGATTTCATCAATATAAAGAATATTCATCCTCATTATCGTTTGGTTGATATGGTTGGTGATTGTTCCTAGATCGATCATACACACCCGGTTAATTCTACAAAAATTATGGAACTAATTGCTACATCAAAAATCATTATAATCATTATGTTTTGAAACCCATCATGAGAACATTTCGATTCATTACCCAAGAAACATTACTGTTTGAAATAGGGATATACAGGGTGATCCCCTGACGTTTACGGTACGGTATTTTGAATATTTGGTTACTTGGTAACTTTGGGTAATTGGTTCTTCTCTATTGACCTAGGATATTCTCATTTCTTTAAATGAGAAACCCTGCATATTATTGACTTTTTAGAGGTACATTTCATTGAACTTTCTGCATGTTCTTGCTATCATTTTATCGAAATCACCATTATTATAGTAGTTATTTCGTATTATTTCAATTCAAAGCAAAATTTCTTAGATAAACTTGCAAACGTTTATCAATTGTCAAATTTTCATGTGATTTGATTAATTTCATAATACAAATGCCATAATAATCCGATTTTATAGAAACTTGCTTTCGTGAGTCATAGGATATTTGATAATATACAGGGTGTTCACCTTTTTATCATCCAGCGGTAAAATAGCAAATGTTCACAATTTGTGAAATGCAGAATATATTACATATATATCATGCAGAATATATACAGGGTGCCCGTTTTTCGAGCTCCACCATGAGGATCTCAGTTATTATAAGAGATACGAGGTCGGTTAAATTAGGGCAAAGTTGCGCATTTTCATGCTGAACAATTATCTGCAAGAAAATTTGATGTGTCATTTTTAGTTTTTGAATTATTGCAGGAAAACGAAAATTTGTAATATTCGTTTTTATATTTCCAAGCGAAAACAATAACACCTAGGCGTTCCTGACTGGGACATTCTTGAGACACTTTTTCACGAGGAATCTGAATCTGTCATCGTATTTTCCATAACATTCTTGATGCTAAAGTTACAATACTCAACTTTGTTTTTTCTTATGGGCGCCATATTGGATTTTAGCATTTTTGAAAAGTCCTTTTTTTCTGATTACAATGATGTATCACACGATATGTTCGAATCTGACATGCTGATTAAAATTGGGAAAAAATCATTTTTGTGAAGAGTGCTTTGGAAAGAACGCCAAACGTTTTGTTTAACAAACTAAATTTCAACAGTTCAACTGAATTTGGATCAGGAACGTACACATTTTCGTCAAGCTCACCTACTTAAAAACTATGATTTTGAATCAGGAACGACGTAATGAGCTAAAAGTTTATTCTTCGCAAAACAAAACAAAGTTATAAAAGATGCTCAAATACTCCACCTTCCACTTCTAAACACAATTCTATACATTTCCTCAGTTTCTGAATTGCTCGCGAGATGTTCCGTCTTATTATCTTTGTCCTGAAAGTGGTGATGATGGTTCTTCTCAGCTGATCAATATATGTGGGTACAGTTTTAAAAATCAAATCTTTCATAGTTCCCCATAAATAATAATCCAGCGGAGAGAGATCAGGTGACCGCGCTGGCCAACGTATGTCTCCGTTGTTCAAAATTACCTTGTCGGGAAATAGTTCTGACAAACACTCGGCAACCCTTCTCGCGTTATGTGGCGGTGCGCCGTCTTGCTGAAACCATACGGTATTCAGCCGGTTCAGACAAGTGTTGTCGTCAACGTAGTCCGTGAGAAAGGTCCTCAGAAAATTCAAATACCAATGTCAAAATTTAGTTTGTGAAACAAAACGTTTGGCGTTCTTTCCAAAGCACTCTTCACAAAAATGATTTTTCCCAATTTTAATCAGCATGTTAGATTCGAACATATCGTGTGATACATCATTGTGATCAGAAAAAAAAGGACTTTTCAAAAATGGAAAAATCCAATATGGCGCCCATAAGGAAAAACAAAGTTGAGTATTGTAACTTTGGCATCGAGAATGTTATGGAAAATACGATGACAGATTCAGATTCCTCGTGAAAAAGTGTCTCAAGAATGTCCCAGTCAGAAACGCCTAGGTCTTATTGTTTTCGCTTGAAAATATAAAAGCAAATATTACAAATTTTCGTTTTCCTGCAATAATTCAAAAACTAAAAATGACACATCAAATTTTCTTGCAGATAATTGTTCAGCAGGAAAATGCGCAACTTTGCCCTAATTTAACTGACCTCGTATCTCTTATAATAACTGAGATCCCCATGGTGGAGCTCGAAAAACGGGCACCCGGTATATATTAGACATAACTTCTTCAAAGAACATTAGTAAACTATACCCCAATATTCAGCTCTCTATGTTTTGAACAAACAATAGTGAAATCAATTAAATTCTCGAAAAAACCTCAAAAGTAGATATAGGAAAGTATTACACAAAAATAATAGGGGAAGAATAGTGGAGTGAAAATGCAATTATATACAGGATGCCCCATTTGAAATATCAAAGTCGTTGCTACTAACAGATAAGCGGCAACGTCGCAGCGCTAACAATATTTTAGCTCGATAGAGCAGAAACGTCTACCAAATTTTCAAAATATTCATATCTTGTTTTCCACAAACGTATAACCTGCCATCGACAGTGGATCTCTCTGTACATACAAGTAAACCGTTGAAGAGAGAGAAAATGATCAAAATCTTACTAAAAAAATAACGTTCTAAAATACCTTTCAATTCAAAGTGATGAAATCAGATAATATTGAGACAATCAAAAGGTTGTGTTAGTTTTGGATCTGCCCGATAAATTGAAAAATATAATTGAGGCAAGAAGATTCTAAATCAGTCTGAAAAAATATTTCTTCCAAAACACTCTGATCAGGAGAAATCATTATAATTGAATAATGAAATGAATTCTTGTTTCAATCATGTTCCATTGATTATGTATCATTCGTATTTTATTAATGTTTTCTTGCACATCATCATGATTCCATAAACAATATCATATCTTCTTGTTTCATGAATATTAATGAACTCATGTGGTATTTTTTTGGTACTTCAAGAGCTACATTTAGACACCACTGAAAAATATGAATCGTGAAGTATAATATTAGGCCATATTTCAAGATAGGTATTAGTAACGCCTGAAAGAGTTTTTTCCCAAGTTTGAAATCGAAAATGAGATACGTTCTTGTATATTGATTTCAGAGAAAAGTGAACTTTTCTAACCCAAGAAGTTGAGTTGAATGTTGTTTCTTTTATTCAATATTTTTCCAATCTGTTTGTAACCCCTATTCTGGTTAATAAATAGATAAATGAATCTACTCACACCCTTCGATGATATCTGTAACGTCGAGCAACTGCGAGGGCAAAATCCTCGGGTACATCTTGAAGCTCTTGCCGAACCTCGGCATCTGTACTATGAGACACGAGGGCACCTCCTTCAACTTGATGTCGCTGGTGAGGAAGCTCTGCTCGAACAGCTGCTGCACAGTTGGCAGCGTCAGATCGGCGTCTTTCTCAACGAACAGTTGATAATGGAACGCCTCCTGGCCGGAATTGAGCTTGAGGAAGGGCTCGGCCTTGAGGATCTGGGCCAGCAGCGAGTTGAGGAATTCTTCGGGATCCTTTTCCTCGCTGGTCAGACCCGAGACAGAGCTCAATTTGTCTAAGAGTCGACGCAACTTCATCACGTTGTCGGCGCTCACAAAAAGGTTTTTCCTAAGAGGGTTCACTATTTCTTCTCGAAGCACTCGTTGCACCTGGAAGATGGATAGAAATATATTTTTAAATGAATTTTTGAGGGCAGCACAATTACCCCTCAATGTCATATCCGCAACTATGACCAAGTGAGGTAATTTTTTGTGATATGCACTGCTCGCCAGCAGAGGGAATCAGGAACGTCAAATCACAACTTTTTCCTACAAACATCTATGAAAACAGCGAAATACACTGTTTTGTTATTTAGAATGTATCCCATTTCACAATGGCATCAGCAAAGTGGAAAGTAAAATGCAAGTAGATTGATATTGATTATTGATGAATGTGATGACAGTCTATATAGAAATTTCACTGCTGGTATTATCGTATGTTTATATTGATTTCACATCCTAATTTTTGAAAAAAAAATTAACGAATCCACTACATTATCATAACGATCTCAAAAAAATACTGCGGATACATACATGACAATGATATTAACACAGTTGAGTAATTTGAGTGAAGTTGGGTCACCAATTATGACAGGTGAAATATCCGAAGATTGCCGAGCTTCAATCAATTTATCTGCGAACACATTTATTTTCATGAAATCGGTGAAACCATCTAACTGATCACCATTCGTGTATTCTTGTTCCTGATTGCTTCATTTCGGGTTACACGTTAGCTGTCGACCAAGAGAGAAACTGACTAGAAATATGATGTACTCAGGTCTCATAAACACTCATAACGCACATAATTCAAATAATTATGGTCATAGGAAAAATAGTATACATAACTCGTTGGAAAGTATGTTTAATGAAATCATACTGAAAATCTACTCTCGCAAAATATGTCACATTCCTCTACTATTTCATGAGAAATTCCCAGTTTGGAAAATTTTTAATTTAGTCTCAATATTCATGGAAGTCCCTGTATCTTCTGTAATTATTGCAATAGGTACATAAGATTTGCAGGGATGAAGAAAATACTAAAGATACACTTAGTGACCAAAGAGAGTCGTCTCCAGTGGTATACAATGCTTGCCAGCAGCCATGGAAGCACTAAAATAAGAATTTTCCGAACTGAGACTTTCTTAGGAAAAAATCTGTTTTGAAATTTCAATATTTAATTAACACCATTCGTTGGTTCGGTATTTCCGCGAATAATTTATTGATCTGTAATAATTCTTCCAAACTAATTTAGTGTGCTTCTTGAAATTTTTTTTCCCGAGTTCCGCCTATGCTCAAATGTGGATTTGTGGCTTGTAATGATACTCGATTTCAATGATATCACTCCCCAAAATCTTTCAAACAGCAACAATTTAATTCGTTTTGTGATTATCTAGAAAGCATTAGATTCATTGTACTTAGAATTGTGGTATACTCACCTCTGCATAATCATCAATATCGTTGGTGTCTTTGGGACGAAAAAGCAAACTATCAAATACAGAAGTATAGGTGAACATGGAAAATAGGGTGACATCTAGATAACAGGAATTATGGTGCCCCTGTATTCCTCGGTATTTACCACATACTGCCTCCACATCCTCCTCTGTGGGCATACATAGAGGAGCTAAGGCTCCAGGTATCACAGGACAGTCCTACAAAACAATTTCATTTGTGTTTAACACTCAAATTGATTATATCAGCTTGCCAAATGAGGATAACAAAAAAACAATCATGACTTTCCAGAATGGGATTATAAAACATTTCACGTATTTTTCTTTATAAAAAGACTTCATTTTGCTCTCTATCCTTGGCTGGAAGATGTTGAAATAGTATACTGTGGAAGATTGAGATATTCATACAGTTTTATACATAAGGACAGATATATGATCTGCCCCAAAATGTCACTGAGCTTGGAATTCAACCCTCAGATACCTCAAAGAGAAATTCTCTATTTGTCAGTGGCACCTTGTTTTTGAAAAAATATTTGGAAGACAAATATATCAAATAATCCATCAAGTAAAAATTTTAGAATTTAGTAAATGTATTTGTCTCCCAAACATTTTTTCAAGAACAAGGTGTCACTGACAGATAAAGTATTTCTCTTTTAGGTATCTGAGGATTGAATTCCAAGCTCAGTGACCATATATCTGTCCTAACTAGAAAGATATTTTAAATAACTTAACAGTTGAAAAATACTCACAATATTTTGTTCAGGGGCGGAAGCTTCGTTCACGATGGAAGTCGGGATATCCTGAAACCTCGAATCCCTTCGGCACTGATCCAATGCTACAAAAACAGCCCTATTGTCTGAACACTGAAAAAGTCTCTCTCCCTTATGACAGCCGTCCGTCAGAATCAATGGCAAGTGCGAGTGCTCCTCCTCCAATTCTACACCTACCAGTACAAAATTTGTACCACTTTCTATGCCCATCCACCGGATCACTCCATACAAGGGTATTTCACTGACGTCGTTTATAACTTCTACTAGGCTGCCGATGACCAGATCGTTGGTGGTACCAGGCTGAGGGTCCTGATATTTTGGTTTCTCGTTCAAATAGAATGTGGAGCGGGCTGCTTGTTCGTTTTTTTCATTTATTTCTAAGACAGATAGGGGTATATTATTATAGAAGTCGTCTTCTATGGTTTGCGAGTTGGTGTAAATAGCGTCACCATTTATTTTCGACTTCATTGCTTTGAGCTTGCTCAATTTCTTGTTGCCAACAGACAAGTTAGAGGCTTTTCTATGGCTCAAAGACATAATCACGAAATGATCAATTAACTAATACAAATATATACAAACTTCTCAACAACTTTATAGAACAACACATTTTTTTATGTAATGGCGAATTCAGATGGAATTTATTGACACAGTTCTACTCAGCATGTTCTGAATAAACTAGTGGTGTATAAATAGAAGTCTAAAAAAGTCTGCAAGTCTAGTTTGACCATCTAATAACAGATGCTATATTTAGATTTTCAGATACACTATTGCAGCTTTAGCAAGTGGGAAGTAGGAAGTTTGAGAAATTCTCTCCCATTACCTATATGAGGAGAAAGTTTCAGTATTATAGGTAAATATCAAATAAACCATTTCCCTATTGAATTTACTCTCTTAACTGATTTGTTTTAAGAGTCCTGTGTCATTTATTTCCACATTTATAAATTCACTCACACATCTGATTAAATGCTCAGGATTTCACAGAATATGTGACAAGATATTATCATGATTATTTAGGTTAATATCATGATGTATCAAACAACTGAAATTAATTTTTGAATGGTGAAATTCAATTTATTTCCTTTTAGTGGTGGATATAGGATAATTCATTTCAACAAATCCATGTGATTGATTCACTCTATGTGATCATTTGAACCAATGAACTGAATCATACTACAAAAATTGTTTCATTGATTGAACAGATTTCAGCAAATCATGCACCAATTGCAATTCATATCATTCATATCTTGTTCATTCCTACAAAATTTCATCAATTTTTGGAGATTCTGACATTATATCAGAGTAGGTGCTGTAAATGCATATATTCTAAAATAGTTCATATCATGATACTTACTATTGGGTATTTCAGGTTTAGGACCAGCTCTATTGACAATTTTATATTCAGGCAAATCATTGGTGGTGTAAAATTTTGCAGTACTTTTTTTCAAAGTACCACTTCCTTCCAAGAAGTGTGAAAGAGGATTGATACTTTTATTTCTCCTACTAAAAGTATTAGTTTCCACTGTTGAATACTTTTCTTTGATATTATCATTTTTGTCAAGATTTTTCTTGAAATTGGAGAATGCTTCCAGGTTCTTTTTGTCAGTAGTGCCTGACCAAGTGCCTATGACATCAATAAGATCTACTTCTGACTTATTCTTGGCTTTCTTAGTTGCATCCATCAAATGAGTTCTTTCAGGTTGGATAACACTATTTTGGTCAAAATCATTATTTGTATTAATAGTTGTACCACCAATATCAAGCATATTCTGCAAGGATAAAGAGTTCCTCATTGAAGGAGTGTTATTACTTGACAATGTAAGCTTTTTGGGATACTCCCCATATCTTGTCACAATCTCTTCATTTTTTGGTTTAGAATTACTAATGTTTTTCATTATGCTATATACATTTTCATCCATGTGGAAGTTCAAATCAGAGAAAGTATTACCAGTTACTTGTTCAGGTGAATGGTTCACATTATTTGCTAACACAATTTTCTCTATTGTAGTAAAAACACCAAATCCTGGCAAACATGTGAAATATTGTATACCAGCACATGAACCATTGCAGTTATTGCCTATTCGCCTCTCCTGAAAAAGTAGCAAAGAAAAATAAACAAAATAAAAATGAAATCTCAAACCAATTAATATTCAATTTCAAGAATAAGATTACTTACATGTAATGCTATTCCATAGCAATGACCCATGCCTTTAACAAGTCCAATATACTTCACTTTTCCTAAATAAATATCATCAGTACCAGTGAATCCCACTACCATATCCTTGCATATATGTTGCAATTTTTCACAGAGGTTCTTATTCTTAGCTAGTTTGATTCTCTCTTGAGGAGATGTAATGGCTGCAATGAAAGGCCACAATTTTTCACTAATCCTGACAATACTATCTTCAGAACAGCAAAATTGTACAGATTCCCATGTTTCAGCATCTTTGAGGTATCTTACAGCCAGGTTTCTACCTCCCAACCTGGCATCAATGATCACAACTTGTCCCAGCAATGCTGTTCGCTGGTTTTGGCTTTTTGAAAAATCTTTTATCAAGTCATTGTGAATGAAGATTCCATATTCCTTTTCTCTCGTTGTCATTTCATCAATTTTCATGGTATTTCAAAAAAACATAAAGGCATGAGTCATTTGTCGCCTGATATGGATATATGGTGGATATATATTTATAAAACACTGTAAATTCCAAATTGCCAAAAAAAAAACATAGTATATTTTCAACCACTTCACTTGCTTTTCCAAAATGAATAATCTTCTATTTGGTCTGCTGAATAAATTCCATTAGCAAAACTTCAAAATCCGAAAAACATTGAAATTTGGGAGAAACAAAACATCATAACAAGACGTCAAGACGTGAATCGTAAATATTCTGTGTTGATTATGTGTCTTGTCAAAGTCAACCGTCGGTAATAAATCAACGTTGCCGGAAACCACAGAAAGAAGAAACTTCTTAGTTGCCGGAGATTCCGGAGAATAGATATGGATCCTTATGCTGTGGTTATGACTTATTTTCACAACCCTCTGACAAAATTTCATATATGATATACTGAAAACATAGCACAGTATTTTATTCAGATCATGGCGAAAATGTCATCAACTTCTGTTTCTTTGAGGGGGTAACCGACCAATAGTCCGTGTCGAAGTAGGGAAAAAGTATGATGTAAATATAGACTGATGTCACAGAGTAGACATAAGGTCTCATCTGTGCTGATGTCCCAACTCCCAAAAAGTATATATACATATATATATACTACGAACAATTATTCTATGCTCTCGCCTACTTGATAATGCTGAATTTCAATACCTTACTAAGGCTTCTCAAGCTCGAGACTAGATGACGCCACCTATGCTAATTCCAATGGTTACATTGGAAACTCTGAAAGATACAATTTAAATTTGAAATCCACACGAATGCAAGATCTGAACCATTAGCTATCGATTTCTGTCAGATATCCGTTATTATCAGTTGAAGCGGATTTGACTTTACAAGTTTGTGGCGACACTGATTCGCACACCTATCTTCAACGGGTCCTCAGTCCTACTATTCAGTGGATAGGTACTGTTGGCAACACTGACTGCCAACGCCTGCAGCGCCACGAAGTCGATGTGAGCTACCAGCACTCGACACTGGCTCTCACTAGTCTCACTAGTCTCACTTCTTCGACAGACACCAACCAGTATACACGCTCTCAACCTATTTTAAACCAGTTTTACACACATTCTCTATTGTTAGTGTTATACTCGTTAACCTATTAAATATACACTGTTGTCAAGGTGGATATAGGATGGTGAAATAACTCTTCAATTGTTTCTTTTCAAAACATGTAGACCTGTCAAACGACCTCACTAAGGCCGCACTACTTGAGTATAGATGGCGATACGATCGTCGATCCGGTGAAGTCAAATCCGCTTTTACTGATAATGACGGATACCTGACAGTGATGGATAGCTAACAGTTCAGTTTTTACATTTATGTTGAATTTCAAATCCACATCGTGTTTCCAGCATTTCCAAGATAACCTTCGAGATCGGCATAGGTGACGCCACCTAGTTTCGATCTTGGGAAGCCTTAGTAAGGTATTGAAATCCGACAAAATCAAGTAGGCGAAGGTCTACAACTTTTTCTAGTGGCTGGGTATAGGGAGTTGAGACACCAGTCTTTATTTACATCATGACTGTTGTGAACGTTTGTTTATATACACGCAGTATTTTGTGGAGACAACTTCCTCCATAAGTTCAACGATTGTGTTGCCATCTTCACTCAAGTGGTGCGGCCTTCTTAGTTAGGTTGTTTGATAGGTCTGCATGTTTTGCATATATCTATTAACTACGAATATTGATAATAAGGACAGCCTATCTGATGTCAAAATAAAAGAGTGCAATTGGCAAGGATGAATTTACGCGCATGCGCCAAAATGAATTTTGAATGAAATTTGAATTTTGTGCATGAGCCCTCGTTTATCGTTGCCAATTAGACAAGGAAAGACGTATATAATGAAGCATCACTTTTCTAACATTGCTCTTATGGCGTTTGGTCGATATTGTAGTTAATACATATATGATGTTTTGGGATGAAACAATTGAAGAGTTGTTTCACCATCCACCTTGGAGAAAAGTAATGACAACTTAGTAATCCAATTGGCAGCAAATTCTCTAATTTCTCCTTGAAATTCAAATATCTTGCTTCTTTGTACCTAAATTATCTGAATTTGAAGCTGAATTTTCGCGTTTTCATATTTGTCATCTGAGGCACTCCTTATGATGTGTCAACGATATACAGAAAACTGGTGAAGCTATTCTGCCTATTTGATAATCGCACAATCAGTGTTATAAAAATGTTGATTCTGAAGTAGTAATTTAGGTTACTTTCCAATCGATCGAACTACATAATTACAATCTCAAAACATCAACTATTTGTACAGAAATCTGTAAAAATGTCACCATCTTCTGAGGAGTTTCATAACTATTAGGCCATCAAAGCAGAAAATGACGTTAGCGTTTTTAACGAAACAAAACACCATCAGTGACTGCACCAGTGTTTTGTACATCGTTGCTGTGTCTGAGGTTTGATGACCGAATGTCAATTTTTATTAAAGCACAGAACACAGAACTTTTGAGAGTGTTGAGAGTGTTTTCTATCTTTCTCAGAACCCTAAAAAGTACAAAACGTGGTATTCACGTGATATAAATATTTGTGATTTCAACAAATAACAAAAATATTTCAATTATTCAACGTGAGTACTAAAGAAATGTGAGCAATACAGATTCCTACAACGGTTTCATAGCTCATTTTTCAGTATGACTAGGCACAGGCATAGTAGTGTAGATGATAACATCGATGTAGCTTCGAATTACGAAGGTACAGTAAGACAATTAGACATTTACTATGGGATTGGTAAGATAGTCAATCTATTTTCTAAAAAATGAACATACTAACATATTCGATTTCCAGTCAAAAGGCAGCTATTATGTTATCAAAGCCCCATAACAGGTCTATTTCCAGTTTTGTCCACTGATACTGAGGTTGGAAGCGTACGTGATAGTATATATTGTGCTGCTGCCGTCTGGGGTCTATTTCAAGCTTATAGGAGGATTGATGATGATAGAGGAAAGTCCCATGAATTAGGGCAATCTACTGTCAAATGCATGAGGGGAATTTTAGAGTGCTGGGTCAAACAAGCTGAGAAAGTACAACTCTTCAAAAAAAATCAATGTTGTGCCAATGCATTGCATGTAAAATTTCATCTAACTACTGGGAATGCTGTATTAAGTGGAACTGAGTACAGTCATCTGCAAATAGATGTTATTTCTATCTACCTGCTGTTTTTAGTACAGATGATTACATCAGGGTTACAAATTATTTATACACAGGTAATGGATTTTTTCTTCATGATAATCAGTTAATATCAGACAATAATTTTTTCAGGATGAGGTTGCATTTGTTCAAAACTTAGTTTACTATGTTGAGAGGGCATATCGTACACCTGATTTTGGTATGTGGGAAAGAGGAAGTAAATACAATGATGGAACCCCAGAAATTCATGCTAGCTCAATTGGACTTGCTAAAGCAGCATTAGAAGCTATCAATGGTTGTAATTTGTTTGGTGAAAAGGGTGCTTCTTGGAGTGTAGTTTATGTAGATATTGATGCTCATAACAGAAATAGAAGTATATTTGAAACACTGTTACCAAGAGAGTCATGTTCAAAGGTAAATGCTTGTTAATTGATTTCGGATTCATTCACTATAAAATTATGAAATATTTATCAATCCATGAAAGATGGAAAGAAGATGGGATATCACTATATCCAAAAATAATTCTGCTCATGACAGGACATGAGAAATATTGGCTTAACAGATTTTTTTGCAATTTCCATTACTCTATTTGAATTTTTTTTTCGGTGTTTAGGATGTTGATTCTTCTTTGTTGACTACAATATCTTTTCCTGGTTTTGCAACACACGAAGAAATATTATATCATGAAACTAAGAACAAGATCATTAGTAATTTAAAAGGAAATTATGGCTTCAAGAGGTTCATTCGTGATGGTTACAAGACTGAGGTTGAGGATACCAACAAGAGGTAATATAATTCCAATTGCTTTCATTGAATCTAATATATATATATATATATATCTTATAGATACTATGATAAAGGAGAAATTAAAAATTTTGGGAATGTGGAATGTGAATGGCCATTGTTTTATATATTCATGATCATTGATGGAGTATTCAAGTCATTGCCTGATCAAATTCTGGAATATCAGGAACTCCTCAAGGAGAGGATTATGATAGACCATAATGGAGGTAAAGTATAATTTGAGTTCATTGAGAAGATTCAATGATGAACAAGGAAACCTAAAAGATAGGTGTTCAATTTCTAATTATTTAGAAAAAATAAATACATTAGAAATTAATCATAGATATTTATAAATGAAACCTAGTTCATGTTCATAATACCTTGATACCATAGTGGAGGCTATAACTGTGTTCAATTGAGAACAGTAAAGAGGAAGATTCAAATAGCTAAAATATACAGGGTATAATGCCATTTTGAAATATTGGATTCTCCGAGTGTATCTGAAAGTTTACAGAATATGACTTTGATTTATTCATAGCTTTATTTGACTAAAAACATATTTTCATTGCTTGTTAGCAGCTACGTGGTGACGTTTTCAGATCTGACGTGTCATCTGTCGACTACTTTATTTTCAACAACATGCGCCGTATTATTTGTTTACAGAAAAAATAGTGTTTTTGATCTCTTTTTGCTGATGTATAATTTGTTTCAATTTGATATCTTTGACAGTACTTGTCAAACAAAATTAGTCTGCCCAGCTTTTGAGTGAAATTTGCTTCCTCAGATGAAGAAAAATGGGATATATTGAAACACTTCCAATTTCAAAATTTCATAGGGAAAATTCTGAATATATTTGTACTGTTTTATTGGATTATTGGTTTACACTCATTAATATTCTCGGATCCGACGAGTCCTTATTGGTTTCACCTTTTCTACATTATTTGTGTACAAAGTGGACTAATAATGAAACACCCTGTATATTTCATACTAAATATATCGCCCACTACCCATACTTCAGATTGTATTTCTTATACCTGAAGCCCTCCATATCCATGATATTGCTCATTATGTTGTATTTTTTTTTCAGATTCTTTATAAAAAAAATAATTTACTATGTTTTTACATTGAACTATAAAGTATAATCTCTTTGTCCCATACAGATTCATAACGCCAGTTCTGAAAATTTGTCAATTTTTAATGGCTATGAAATTTTGGAAACATGAAGGAAAAATAATGTTCGAGAAATATCGTGTTAGCCAGCGGTGGAATGTCGGGAATAGAGGATGGAATTGAAATCTTTAATGGAAGTTTGGAGGTCGTGAGCATCAGAAAATACTTCGTTAGGCGAATAATTTTACAACTTTGCTATTCTATTGATGAACGATGCTTGGTAGAGCAAAGTTCAGCAGGACTCAAGCCTGATAATACAGAAATGACCGGCCTGAGCTCGTCTAGTTTCAATACTCGGAATCGCTCGTGATTTCTGTTGAGCGCCGACAGTTGAAATATCTATAAGAGATGGAAAGATCGCCCATCTTTCTACGATGTTCTACAGAGGGCAATGAATTCGTGATTATAGTATCACCGACTATCCGAATAGCTCCTCGTCTGAATGGAGTCCAAAGGCTTAAACGTATGTTTCAGGGCTGAAATCCAAACATGCGAACAGTACTCCAAGACATCTCCAATTTGCGCTTTGTAGATCGTTAGCAGTTGCTGAGGTGTAAAGTACATCTCACATAATCGTACCATGAGAGAGCGTTGTTTGCTGGTGATAACGAGTATCGATATTGAGGACTTCATAGGAACAGTAGTACCTATTCTAACCTACCTAAAATAAGTAGTAATAATGATAATAATTCAATAGCTATGTATTAAAATTTCATAATTAAAAATTTTCAGGAGAATCTGTATGGGGCTAGGTGAAATTGTTTTACACTTTTAAGCCTGTTTTGAAAACGTGGAACCTTTATGTGTGCACGAAGGTTAACATTTCAACTGTTTTCCTAGTAGATAGAAAATATATATATATATATATATATATAATATTTACAGATCCTGTAATACCCATGTACTATTATGTACCAAATGAGAACATAGAAATTGAAAGAAATGATCCGAATTCCACTCCTAAGAAGCCTTTCACTAATGGAGGTTTGTTCCTATGGAATCAGTCAATGTTCATTCTGTCTCAGCTTCTGACTGGAGGTCTCCTACATATAAATGAGTTGGATCCTATTCGTAGATATCTGCCTTCCCATAATCGACCAAAAAAGGGAGGTCGATATTCTGCTTTCCAGGTATAGTATCATGACAATACAGTTGACTGCCTAATCTTTCATCATATTATCACAAGTTTTTCATTTGAAGCAGATTTTTTATGTTGGCTCTCTGGCTTTTTCTATCATTATTGCTTCCTTCGATAGACTATGCCTTAAGAGCGCGCATCAGACTCGACTGAACTGAGCAAAACAAGCAAATATATCATACCCCGACTTCTATTGCGAAAATGTACTTCTCACTATACTATTCGCATCAACTGTCCTAAGTTAGTGCCCTAAATCTTTGACAAATAAATATCAATTGTTTTTTCAAAGCCTTATTTCGGTTCCTAATTTATCTGCGTTTTTGTATAAACAACCTTTTCTTAGATGTTGGTTCCTTCAGAGACGGATCAAAATGTTTTGCAACTAGAAGGCGCGCAATAATTTTGGTAGATATATACTCAGAGAACCCAGTAGATACGTTGCTATTTCTTTAGAGACATCGCAAAATAAAGAAAAATCAAATCATGACATAGGTACAGGGTCTTTTTTGGGTCACATAATTTTCGAGCCCTTATAGTTCATTTTTTATATTTTTTCATGTATATTACTTTCATGTGAACAGAAAAAATTTCTTAAACAAAAGCTATAGGCATATCATGTGAATTTTTAAATGGGATACCTTATACAGGGGATTCATGGCGAATGGCGTATTAGAAGTAGGTAGTTGTACAAGTCAATAATCCTACATGAACTACGTGACTATCTGAGATGCTGCTTGCATCAGAAAGTAGCACCTAATTTGTTATTTAAATAGAACACCCTGTGAATTATTTCGTATTTTCATTTTGTTGTTGATTTTACTTGAAGCTCAATTGATATTTCTCTATACCTGTCTTGAGCCTTTCCAGTTGATAATTTCTGAGCAAAATATGTCAAAATAAACTTCAATAACTCTATAACTCGCAATATTAAAAGGCTTGATTCTGTAGTCTTTGCTTTGGGTTATGAGGTCAAGCTCGAGGGGTTTTCCTACAGAAGACGCATTATTTAGGCATCAATATTTAACATCTCTCTCAAAATCTACTGTTCCAATTCCTGCTCATTACGAATGTATGAATACAAATATTCATAACGGTAACTCAGAACGTGATATCAATCTACAGTGTGCCCCACTTTGAGCACTCTGAAAGAGAATTGCTGAACCACCGTCCGACTGCTAATATTATGGGACATTGAAATCGCCAAAATCAATTTCAACATGACTTCATTCCCAAAACGATGTACAGAAGATTGGTGCAGTCACTGATAGTGTTTTGTTTTGCCAAAAATGCTAACGGCATTTTCCGCTATAATGGCATAATTCTGTACACATAGTTGATGTTTTGAGATTGTAATTATGTAGTTTGATCATTAATTGAGAAGTAACGGAAATTACTGATTCGGAATCAATGGTTTTATAACACTGATTGTGCAATTATAGATGATACTGATTTTGTTGTCATTTTTGTGCTGACATATGTATGATTTTTCGCTATAATGAGTGAAATGCTGCAATGCTGAGTTGGCTGTACATTAGAGTGTTAGTTGAAGAAATTGGATTGGCAAATACATAATGTAGCTGCACCAGTGTTCCTAAGTCGTTATTCCCAAACAAAACAGTTTCAGAAGCTATCCCACACACGTGTTATTAGATAGAGTACTTTTTCACTTTTCAAACTGTTGAAAAGTTCTAAATACATTTATCACTATTCAGTATCATAAACTTTCTCGACCTCCATTATGTTTATCCATTTTGCTCGTACACTCATGATTTATTTATTCTTCTGAACTAAAATCACCTCTGCTTAAGAGTTTTGTTTCAACACGCTCTTAATGTTATCAACTAATAATCAAACAAGTCAAAATGCTGAATATGCAATTCATGTGTCTATCACATTCTATTAAATAATGTCCAATGTTACCAACTAATAATTGAACTTATAATTAAACAAGTCAAAATGCTGGATATGGAATTCATGTGTCTATCACATTCCATTGGATAATGTGCCCTAGGGTTGAATATATTTTCAAACAACATGGAGTTTGTGATATCTTTTTTTCATTAGTATTATCTATTGATTGGGACTAATAATGTTATTAATATTGCTTCAACCTTGCGATATAACATTTCAGAAAACCAAACACACAGTTTTTTCTGGAACTCTTGTATGTATATTATGACAGTTTGACAAGTATATTATGACAGTTTGACAGGCATATTATGGAGTTTCCATCGTATCATGGTTGCTAGCTGTTACTCAAAACTTGAAGAAGAAACACTGAATTAATTATCCAAGGTGGGGAAATTTGTTGAGAATCCAAATTAACTGAATTAGTTGTATTTCATAATGAACATTGGCCGGCATTAAAGTATGGTGTATTGAGGATTTCATATGACATATTGTTTTCCATAGGGAACAGCAACCGACCTAGTGGTACAAATAGTCCTCATAGCAGAATCGATGCGTCTCCAGGCTATGATGGCCACTTACGGTATTCAAACCCAAACTCCTCATGAAGTGGAGCCTGTACAAATTTGGTCTTCCTCTCAATTGGTTAAGGTATACTCCAATCTGGGCGTGAATAACAAGTTAAAACTCGAAGGAAGGCCTGCCAGACCAGTAGGAAGCTTAGGGACCAGCAAAGTGTACAGAATAGGTAACAAAATCATAGCATGAATTTTTGTTGCCATGATAATTGTTTGTTTTTCATACATTATGTTCGTTTTGTCATGTATTATTTAACCTGACAATATCAATACAAATAATGTTATGAAGTGAGATGGGAAGTCGATGGTGGAGCTACTCCTATCTTTATCCCATGAACATGACTTTTAATTTTTTGTGCCTGAGTCTCTCACTCAAGTATGTCAAAAAAGTGGTGAAACATCATAATAATTTAACATCTCCGATATTATCATTTCAACTACTGAAAAACTTTACGAGACTTCGGATTTTGAATGTAAAGACACCATCGTGTAATGAAGAAGAAATGGCAATGAGAATGTGTCATGCTGAATTATCTTCCTAAACAGGATAGAGAATAATAGATAGATTCTCTGAAATTTCAGTTTGTATTCTTTGAATATCTCCCATTATTTTTTAAATTACTCAATGACACATTGACGGGCCCAACTTCAACTATGCCTTCATCATGTTCAAGAGATTTCGATACTAAGAAGCGAAGATATATGAAAAAAAATATCAATTGTATCATAAATAATAAACGTCCATACATGATTTTGTTATGTTGGTGAAATTGTCATGCGTCATTATTTTACGTCATTGTTTTACGTTCTCAATTGGAAATTTCCAAACTTTTTCAGTGCATTAAAAAATTCTTTTTGTCCTCGTTGCATTCAATTCAAGAGCGCTAAGTCAATTTCAGGAAAATGAGAAGCACTATAATGGGAAATAGAAATTTCAGAGCCGTATTTTGCAAAATAAGGTTCCAAATGCAACAACACCTTTGTGTATTGTAGAAAAACTGTCAATAAAAAACTGACAATTCTCTCACCGTATATTCATCTTCCAATATTTTTTTAAAAGCAAGGTCACTGACTAGAGAATTTCTCTAAACTTGTATACTATGCTTGTATACTATGTCCTTGAAATAATTTAATGTAATATACTTTCTTCCTTTATTATTAGACAGTAGGAGAGAAAAATCCCATGAAGAGAAATCATCACTTAGGAATGCAAATAAATAAAATACCATTATTGCGAAATTTCATCACATCATCACGTAAAATAATATCAAATGCAATCGTTGAAAAATAGAAATTATTCAGAAACATTTCAGTATCTATTATTTCAGGCGATAAAAATTCACGAGCTCTTATCCTATAAGCTTAAGAACATATTGAATATAACAGATAGGAAAAAGTAGTTGTCACTTTTAAAGAAGAACTTCTTTTCACAACTGTGCTGCAATGCTGTTCTCTTCTGATTGTAGCTGGAGCAACTGTCTTATGTTACCCGCTCATTTTCGAAACCTCGGATTTCTATTTGTACCGCGACATGGCGCTCCTCATAGATGACATCAAAACTGAGCTGCAGTTCGTTGGAAGGCACTGGAGACTCTCTGGTAGGCCTACGGTTTGCTTGCTGATACGAGAAGAGCATATGAGAGACCCACAGTTTAAGAAAATGTTGGACTTGTTGGCAATGCTGAAGAAAGGATATTGTGAAACTGTTAAAGTGAGAATAGGGAGACTGCAAAATTTAATTTCCAGTTCTTGCGTTGGTAAGTTATCTACACAACGGATTTTTATAAAGGTAATACTCAAAAGAAATGTTTAAAATTTTTATTTGCAGAGCATTTGGATTTCATGAATACTTTGGATACCCCTCATGATAATTTCAGCCATTTCAAACAACTGGAGCACGATTACATTGGATACCAAAGTTTGACTGATGTCCCAAAAATGCTGAGTTATCAAGATAAGGTCAAAGATTGCATTGATTACACTGTAAGCACCAATCACCCTTTTCAAACAAGTCTTTGAATCTTACATTTTTAGATATTCAAGGATAAACCAACACATGATATAATAAGATCCATCAATATCATCGAGAGCATGTTCGTAAGGTGTCAACTTTTTGGCATACTTTTGAAAAGGGAAGGCCCCAATTTCATGGTGAATAACTTTACAGTTGAAGAGCATCTTCACAATTTGTACCAACAAGCTGGTTGCTTGAGACATTGGGCTTGTGTTAGATACACAAGTAGTTTGTTGAATCACAATGTAGATTCTATTAGTCCTTTTATCACCGGATTACTTGTTCATGGAAAACAGGTAAGAATTGCTCAAAATAACCCTGACAAACTTATCATTTCTATAAAGGTTGTCAAGAATTAAGTTTGCCGACTTCAAAGTCATGAAGGAAAATTGTAATGAACATGTGTCTGAAAATGCTACTTTAAAGATTGATTGGTCGACATAGTTTTTTTTGATATCAAAATCTGAAACGACCTCTCGAAAACTATTCTTTCCATGGAAATTATACTCTGGTTCTGAAAATGGTGAATTGAAAAACAGTGGAGCATTTTTATTGCATTGGGGCGAAATATTGAAAATTTGATGTGGTATCGATATCTATCGATACCAAATCCGATAATGAAAAACTATGTCTCATCAATACCTACTTACACCATGCCTGCATAATAGATACATGTTGATACATCATACTTCTACTATAAATAAAACCATAAATTTGCTAATAATTCAGATATATTTCTTGTTATTTTTCTGATTATCATAAGTTTATGATAACTATGTTAAATATTGTTATTTTTTTTCCATATGTCGTCTAGCTGACTGTTGGAGTTATGAGCCAAGATGAAACTGTATTTGATAAGCCGATGACACCGGCAGAAATACAATTCGTAGTATACAATACAATACAGCCATTTGACGTCATTCAAGCGGTCCTTCAACAAGAAATCATACTGTACTGCGGACGCTTGATAACCACAAATCCAGACCTGTTTGAAGGCATCCTCAAAATCAGAATCGGATGGGTGTTGGAAGCTATCAAATATTATTTGAATATTTTCGGCAAACAAAAGAAACTTGAAGATCACAGTCCTTACGAAGTTCGTCAACTATTGTACAAGGTCTTGTCTATCAATGAGTGGGGAAACAAAGAACAGTGAGCATAATATGCATTCTTTAGTAGTAATAGTATATTGGAGTTACCCGTTCCTACATTTCTTATGTTTATTTTTCGAAAAGGCTCGTTGCTCTGAATATTACTTTTCCATCCATTGGTAGAATAATTGTTAATCGTAAATCAAGATATTATACAGGATAATTAATTATTTTGCATGGTAATTCATGGTTGGATTCCTCTGGTCAAAACATTTGTTTGGAAAATGCTTCTTTCCGGGATTCATCATCTTGATATATATCTTAAAAAAATGTTTCCAAAATATCTAACAAAACGCTTCGACCGATTCTATTCGGTTTTGGTCTCAGTCACTATATTATATTACACTTATTATATCCTAGGGCGTTATGACATATACACCTATATTTCATACATACATAAGATTGTTTTACAGAAGGAAAAAACGTATCTTTTTTATAAAGTCAAATCTCATGCAGATCGGCGAAATCATGCTTTGCTCACTCAATTGAAGACAATAAATCAGTTTCATGTGAAAAATAAAATATTTCATGCACCACCAGCGTTATTAGATGATAACGCACTGCAGCACATTTTTTCCTAATCATTAGTTCATTCAAAACCATATCCATATACAGGGTATCTCACGACGAGCTTACATTACCGATTATCGATCGAAAAAAATTCATGAGAATGTGTAAGCTCACATTGAACAATCGTGATACAAAGAAATTCAGGGGTTTCAAATCTGGTTAACGAAGCGGCCATCGAAAAGAAAGAAATTACTCACTGTTGGAGCACTTCGTTTTTGACCTAGAAAAAATACATACTGATGTCCAAATTCGATGATTTGGTAAGTTCACCAATCATTGAAATTTTCATCATGAGTATGATGAGCAATGATTTGATTTTCTTTAAATTCACAAGAATCATGTGAACTCCAACGCTCTTGATATCCATTATCTCTTATAGGATCTATTATCTAATGAGAGCTATGCCTATTCTTCATGAATTCAGTTTCCTCACACCAAATAAAATTTCTCAGAGAATATTTTGTTCCTTGAATTAGGACCTACAAGATTCAAACCTCCTCATAATCACTGAAAATGACATTTGAGTTGAAGAACGATCCCATAGTGCCTACCGATGAACAGCTGCCGCCTGCGTTGTTCCTATCTTTTCTAAAAAAAAGTAGGGTTACAAGGTGGTCCTTATTGAAAACTGAATGGCAATGATATTTCATTGGACATTTACGAATAAATGCTGATAAGTCAGGAACTTGACTAGTTAGATAAATGTATGATCTGCATAGATGAATAGCACACATATTTTGATGAACTTCGTTTGAGTACAACCTCCAAACTTTCAAGAAAAATTCCAACACCTTCCTTCTCTCCCAAAATTCCACCGCTGGCTAACACGACGTTCCTCGAACATAATAGGTTTCCTCTTCGTGTTGTCCACAGATAAAAAAAGAGTGATTCTCGATATACTGGTAGTGTAAGCTCGTCGGTCGTGTTGTGAACTGACATTCCGATTGAGAATGGAATTCAGAGCGGATGTAGCCTTTAATGTACTAGTAGAAATGTATAATTCAACATTAACCTCAGGAACAGACCATCGATTTCTTGAATCAAAGATAGCATGCATAATGGTGTGTACCGGAGTTAGTAGTGAAAAATCACCCTATCTATTTATTTTCAGTTAATTTCATTTTGTGCTTTTTGAAATCACTATTGTTCCTCATCAAAAATTATCTTTTATCATCCGACCATTTTCAGATTGACTCCTAGACAAAAAAGACAATTAGAAGGTTGTCTCTGTAGAGTTCCAGCTTCATTTTACAATCAAGTATGGGATATAATGACAAAAACGCCAGAGGGTATAATAGTGAGAGGTAACACTATTCCTCAGCAGCCTACCCTTTCAAATATGACAAGAACTGAGTTGACATTTTCTCTATTGGTTGAAGAGGTAAAGTATTCTTTCATTCATTCTTCAAGTATCTTCTGAACAGGATATTGGGTGTGAAAATATTTAAGATAATCAGTGTCCACAAAGTTTATAGTTATTGATAAAGCAGTCAAAATATTGCTGAAATTCAGCCGACTGGGATGGCCTTTGCATGTTTTTTTCTGAGTTTCCTTGGAGGAGAATGTGTTTTGAATCGGGAGATCCTACGCAATGTGCTGAAGAGATCTCGGAAATCATCATGCTGGGAATGGAAACTTACATACCACATAGCACCAAATCACGAACCACTGGTGAACCATGGTTCAATAGAACCTGTTCTAGAGTTGTCGCACTGAAGCTAGCAGCATACCGTCGTTGGCGCAGAAACCCAAGCCCTCAAACTAGAGCTGAATATGTTGAAGCTAGGAATACATGAAATCGAACGATAGATGAGTCTAAAGAGGCATACAACACGAAAATAAGATCGAAGCTAATAGAGTGTCCAAATGGTTCCCGTTCATTTTGGACGTTTGCCAAGGCAATCGGGAGAAATTTCACTTCTAGCTCATTTCCTCCCCTCACAAAGGAAGATAATACATTGGCTATAACACCTCATGAAAAAGCCAACACCTTCGCCAAAATGTTCGCAGACAATTCTACCTTGGATCCACGAGGCCAGGAACTTCCCAAAATCGCTACCATCGATAACCGTATGCCAGAAATTGTCTTCCGGCAACGCACAATCAGTCACATTCTGCTTAGCCTCAACGTCAAGAAGGCTATGGGGCCTGACGGAATACCGTCTATTGTTCTCAAGAAATGTGCCCCAGAACTAACACCAGTTCTTTGCAGGTTGTTCACCCTTTCGTACAAACTCGGCGTATTTCCTTCTAACTGGAAGAAAGCTAGGGTCCAACCGATTCCAAAGAAGGGCAAGAAAACCCTCCCTAACAACTATAGACCGATTGCACTACTATCTGTGATCTCTAAAGTTATGGAAAAAGCAATCAACATCGAACTCATCCGATATCTAGAGAGCTCAAGAATCGTGAACGACCGGCAATATGGCTTTCGTCACCAGAGGTCAACTGGAGATCTGCTTGCTTATGTGACACATAAGTGGCAGGTGTCAATAGAGAAACATGGGGAGTCTCTGGCTGTAGCCTCGGATATCTCCAAAGCATTTGACCGAGTTTGGCACCAAGGCCTCCTAGCGAAATTTCCGTCATATGGTTTGCCGCCCCAACTGTGTCTTTTACTATCGAGTTTTCTTGCAGATAGATCACTCTACGTGGTGGTAGACGGGGTCTCGTCTGATACAATGACGATCAATGCTGGTGTTCCACAAGGCTCTGTCTTGGCACCAACTTTGTTTTTGCTCCACATCAATGATTTGTTGAATGTGACCTCCAGCCCAGTTCATAGCTTTGCGGATGATAGTACACTTCATTCCGCCTTTTCCTCTAGAGCCCCTATATCATCCAATGAGGCCAGAGGTGCAAGGCGAAGACAGGTTGATGCTTTAAATGAGGATCTGACAAGAATTCTGAAATGGGGATCTGAGAATCTAGTACAGTTCAATGCAACTAAAACTCAAGCTTGTATGTTCACCAAGAAGGCTGATCACACAATGCCCAATTTGATGATGTCGGGTACCACTGTTCCTATGAGGTCGTCAATATCCTTGCTGGGTGTCACCACCAACAGTGCTCTCTCATGGGACGATCATGTGAGGTCCATTGCGAAGACTGCTTCACAAAAACTCGGTTTTCTTTTCCGTGCGAAGAGATACTTCACATCCCAGCAACTGCTTATGATCTACAAAGCACAAATTCGACCTGTCCTGGAGTACTGCTCACATGTTTGGAGCTCAGCCCCCAAACATACGCTTAAGCTCTTTGATTCAATTCAGAAGAGAGCTATTCGCCTAGTCGATGACACAACACTCACCAAATCATTGACCTCTCTAGATCATCGTAGAAAGGTCGGTGATCTTTGCCTTTTTTATAGGTACTTTCACGGTCGGTGCTCAACGGAAATATCATCTATTATGCCACCACGCGCGATTCCTAGTAGACAAACCAGACGAGCTCAAGCTGGTCACCCCTACACTGTCAGGCTCGAGACCTGTCGAACATCGCTATACCAAGCATCATTCATCAATAGAACGGCAAAGTTGTGGAATTCTTTGCCTAGTGAAGTCTTTCCTGATGCTCACAACCTCCAAACATTCAAGAAAAATTCCAACACCTTCTTTCTTTCCCAAAATTCCACCGCTGGCTAACACGATGTTCCTCGAACATCATAGGTTTCCCTTTCGTGTTGTCCACAGATAAAAAAAAAATAACTCAAATCAATTATTTATAGTTCATAGTCAATTTCATTTTTAGATGTTGAATCATGTCCACCAACCTGAACATCGACAATTGTTGATTGAACTATTGACAATTGTTTCCACAATCCTAGGTAGAAATCCGGAATTGACATTTAGTCAACCTCTAGATTTAGAACAACTCATCAAAGATGCTGCATATATGCATGCCAAAGTTAGTATATGAATATTCCCAGTTTTAAAACTTTTTAATGATAATAATAATTTTGCTTAAAATTGGTTGCACTGAACTATGTCCTTATGATAGTTTGATATAAAAAACACCAAAAGCCATGAATTTGATTGAAATAGATGACTTGATTTTTTTCTAGGATCATGATATGGTAGAAGACGACATTTCCAACCTATTAGAAATTCCATATATTCGATCTACTGGATATTTAGCCAGAGCTGTTGTGAATACAGTTCTCAAAGGAGGGCAAATTTCAGAGCACATAGAGAAAGAACCAGAGTCTTGTCGAGTATCATAAAAGTGTACCTGTGTGATATTTTTGGAATACATAATTGTAGATTTTTGTATTGTTAAATAGTGTGTAATGTGTACATATTTAAGCCAATAAATATTTTGTTGAAGTTGAAGGACAAAAAAGACATTAAAAAAAATTATAATTATTTATTGAACAGCCTTATACATCATTTCAAATACAATTTTGCTGAAACATGCCACATTTCCAAATCTTTCAGTCTGGTGATAGGTTTGTTCCCAGATGTAGCTTGAATACTTTCATAATATTCTTTACAACATTTCATAGAATTGTTACAAAGACATTTATTTTCATAAACATACTCCATTCTTAGAGAACTACCATTTGACCACCTTTTGTTCCCAATTTCATCTTTGATAGTTCTTAGGTCATCAATATTTGGAGTCATCCAATGTCCCAAACTAGGGTAAATGAAAAAAGCAAAAATTGTCAGAATTGTGAGAAAATAAATAGATACAGCTATTGCCCAATATCGCTGAGGCAGAAAGGTTACTCCCACTGATTTCAGCCATTCATCTGGGGTCATGGCCCATATAATATAGACTATAAAGAACATTTGGAAACTGAGATACATCACGAATCCATAAACTGCCCTACTAGTTGAAGGAGCAGGAGTATGTTCAGGCATATCTAGTAATGGTTATATTTCTCACTCACTGGTGGTCCTAACAGTTCAATAGTGCCAGAAATAAGATCAATTTTTCCTAAAAAGTTATTCACTGCGACCCTTAGTTGACTATAACTCTTGGCTTTAAAGACTCTGAAAAGACAAACACAAACAATTGAAAAATTAGATTAGAATATGTCAACTCACACTTCCAAGGTATTTTCTTTCACACTCAAAATTTTTGTTACTTCACTTCTCCTAGGTTCTTTATCAACCCTTAAAACATCATATGTCACTTCAGCAAGTCTATCGTTCTCGAAAGGAATGCTGATGATACTGAAATAAAAAAAAATCATAATTCAAAAAGTTATTATTTCGGCGGATGAACAAAAAGGATACATACATTTGGATAATGTCCTCTTCCATAGCAAACACCAATTTTCTACTTCAAAGTTTATAACTACGTTATTGCAAGTCTTGCCTTTGCACTTTAAATGATTATAAACATCGTGAATCGTGAACCAAACTGTAACTACTTTGGTTAATTTCGCAGGTTTATTTCATTGATTCATTCAATACTTCGTTCGAAGTAAACATTTACTTGTAGTCGGATTGCCTTGCAATTCAGACACAGTGTACCAAAGAGAAGAAGAGTAATTCACCTATCTTCTCTATTATCACAGCGCCAAGTTCATTCTAGTTTGCTGTGCAGCAAGATCCTTATGCTGTGACATCTGTATCAATTTGCCCTCTTCAATATTTGTTCTATATCTCATCTATTCAAGATAGATGAGTATGGACGGAATAAATTATAATATTACTCAGAGTGCCGGAATAGTTCCAGGCATGAGTTGAAAGGAATATTGGAAAAAAATAGAAATACACTTCGAGAATTGCTCTCCTGAAACGTATTATTGGGAAGTAATAAATGATAATCTTGATAGTGATATCTGATTCTTCGCTCACGAGCACAAACAGATGAGGCAGACAAATGAGCTTTTCTCACGAAGCCCAAATAAACTTTTCTCACGAAACCCAAATAAGCAGGTTTTATTAGTTTTTTATTTATTAGTACGATTTTCAAACAATATAGTTCGTGAAATATTATAGTATAGGTGGTCGGATTAATTTGGTAATACTGTCAAGTCTTAATAAAGAAAATATTCTGGAACCGTTTATCAGTTCAGTTTGAGGTGGTTATAAGATGGTGTGATTACTGATGCGCTTTTGTTTCAGAAATTTTTCTAGAGATAAACGAATGAATGCGGGTTCGAGGACAATGTTTCAATGATTTTCTGACAGAGGGCGAGGGTGATGGAGTCAGAATTAGTTTGCGATCTGCGATCATGAAATAAGAAATACACAATGTGTATCGTGTTTTGTGTCATTTGTGGGATTGACAAATCTGTCAATCAATTTCAAATTAATTAGCGCAAATCAAATTACAATTGAAAGATAAATAACTGAAAACATTATATTTCGTATTCAATCAGTTCCCATATTTTCTCGTTTCTGTTAGTTCTAATATTAGTACTTTTGATATGGACCCATATCGCTTCTGTCATTTGTGTGGTATTTCAAGGGCTCAAAACTCTAATCTACACATGTTCAAAGCACCAAAAGTGAGTATATGGAAATATTTCTAAATACATTATTGGATCACTTCTCACACCGTATTTGGAATTTGCAATGTATGAATTCGTAGTTATTTCGAAAAAAAATATCAACGAAAATATCTGACCACCAGACTAGGATTTTTTTTTTTTTTTTTATCTGTGGACAACACGAAAGGGAAACCTATGATGTTCGAGGAACATCGTGTTAGCCAGCGGTGGAATTTTGGGAAAGAAGGAAGGTGTTGGAATTTTTCTTGAATGTTTGGAGGTTGTAAGCATCAGGAAAGACTTCACTAGGCAAAGAATTCCACAACTTTGCCGTTCTATTGATGAATGATGCTTGGTATAGCGATGTTCGACAGGTCTCGAGCCTGACAGTGTAGGGGTGACCAGCTTGAGCTCGTCTGGTTTGTCTACTAGGAATCGCGCGTGGTGGCATAATAGATGATATTTCCGTTGAGCACCGACCGTGAAAGTACCTATAAAAAAGGCAAAGATCGCCGACCTTTCTACGATGATCTAGAGAGGTCAATGATTTGGTGAGTGTTGTGTCATCGACTAGGCGAATAGCTCTCTTCTGAATTGAATCTAAGAGCTTAAGCGTATGTTTGGGGGCTGAGCTCCAAACATGTGAGCAGTACTCCAGGACAGGTCGAATTTGTGCTTTGTAGATCATAAGCAGTTGCTGGGATGTGAAGTATCTCTTCGCACGGAAAAGAAAACCGAGTTTTTGTGAAGCAGTCTTCGCAATGGACCTCACATGATCGTCCCATGAGAGAGCACTGTTGGTGGTGACACCCAGCAAGGATATTGACGACCTCATAGGAACAGTGGTACCCGACATCATCAAATTGGGCATTGTGTGATCAGCCTTCTTGGTGAACATACAAGCTTGAGTTTTAGTTGCATTGAACTGTACTAGATTCTCAGATCCCCATTTCAGAATTCTTGTCAGATCCTCATTTAAAGCATCAACCTGTCTTCGCCTTGCACCTCTGGCCTCATTGGATGATATAGGGGCTCTAGAGGAAAAGGCGGAATGAAGTGTACTATCATCCGCAAAGCTATGAACTGGGCTGGAGGTCACATTCAACAAATCATTGATGTGGAGCAAAAACAAAGTTGGTGCCAAGACAGAGCCTTGTGGAACACCAGCATTGATCGTCATTGTATCAGACGAGACCCCGTCTACCACCACGTAGAGTGATCTATCTGCAAGAAAACTCGATAGTAAAAGACACAGTTGGGGCGGCAAACCATATGACGGAAGTTTCGCTAGGAGGCCTTGGTGCCAAACTCGGTCAAATGCTTTGGAGATATCCAAGGCTACAGCCAGAGACTCCCCATGTTTCTCTATTGACACCTGCCACTCATTTGTCACGTAGGCAAGCAGATCTCCAGTTGACCTCTGGTGACGAAAGCCATATTGCCGGTCGTTCACGATTCTTGAGCTCTCTAGATATCGGATGAGCTCGATGTTGATTGCTTTTTCTATTACTTTAGAGATCACAGATAGTAGTGCAATCGGTCTATAGTTGTTAGGGAGTGTTTTCTTGCCCTTCTTTGGAATCGGTTGGACCCTAGCTTTTTTCCAGTTAGAAGGAAATACGCCGAGTTTGTACGAAAGGGTGAACAACCTGCAAAGAACTGGTGTTAGTTCCGGGGCACATTTCTTGAGAACAATAGGCGGTATTCCGTCATGCCCCATAGCCTTCTTGACGTTGAGGCTAAGCAGAATGTGTCTGATGGTGCGTTGCCGGAAGACAATTTCTGGCATACGGTTATCGATGGTAGCGACTTTCGGAAGTTCCTGGTCTCGTGGATCCAAGGTAGAATTGTCTGCAAACATTTTGGCGAAGGTGTTGGCTTTTTCATGAGGTGTTATAGCCAATGTATTATCATCCTTTGTGAGGGGAGGAAATGAGCTAGAAGTGAAATTTCTCCCGATTGCCTTGGCAAACGTCCAAAATGAACGGGAACCATTTGGACACTCTATGAGCTTCGATCTTATTTTCGTGTTGTATGCCTCTTTAGATTCATCTATCGTTCGATTGCATGTATTCCTAGCTTCAACATATTCAGCTCTAGTTTGAGGGCTTGGGTTTCTGCGCCAACGACGGTATGCTGCTTGCTTCAGTGCGACAACCCTAGAACAGGTTCTATTGAACCATGGTTCACCAGTGGTTCGTGATTTGGTGCTATGTGGTATGTAAGTTCCCATTCCCAGCATGATGATTTCCGAGATCTCTTCAGCACATTGCGTAGGATCTCCCGATTCAAAACACATTCTCCTCCAAGGAAACTCAGAAAAAAACATGCGAAGGCCATCCCAGTCGGCTGAATTGTAATGCCAAACAGTGCGTGGGGGTGTTGGACTGGTTCGCGGAGTGATGTAAGGACATATCGTGGAGATGAGTGTGTGGTCTGAGTTTCCTAGTGGTGCACGGACTTTCACTTCATACGGTTCCGGATTGTTAGTGAGGAACAGGTCGAGCGTATTGGCATAATGATTGCTGATGTCAGGGATCCGAGTGGGTTCGTTTATCAGTTGCTCAAGACCATAGGTGATAGCGAAAGCCTCAGCCAGACGTCCTGAGTCGTCTGTTTTGTTCGAGAATTTGAGCCAGGTGGAGTTGTGGACATTGAAATCCCCCATGATGATGATTTCAGCTGCTGGGTGATTCTGTTGGATGAAATCAAGTTTCAGAGAAAGGAATTCGAAGAGGTCACCAGGAGTTGGTTCGTTTGGTGATAGATAAAGGCAGCAGATGAACTTTGTCTGTTTGTGGTTATCGATCTTGAGCCACATTACATCGAATTCATTCGGTTCCAGTTCCTCCTCACGATGGCATGAGAGATCATTTCTGGAAAAGAGACATAAACCTCCTCTAAATCTGAAACGGGTATGCAGCTCATATCCAGGGCAGAGCATATAGGTCGTATTAGTTGATGAGTTGACCTGCGTCTCAGTTAAAGCCAGTATATCTGGTTTCTCAGCCTGTAGATGCTAATGAACATCGTTTATATTTTTGTTCAGACCTCGGATGTTACAAAGGTCTATTTTTAAATTCAGATGTTTCGATGGTGAACCCCCTCGAGCACCTCTCGCCCGGAAATCCGAATGGAGAGGTATTTTACTTCCGAAGTGTTTTACCCTAGGAGAATTCATCATCTAGATTTTTCTTCAGCTGAAATGGGCGGTTTGGGTTGGGAAGAAGGAGATAGGGTATGGGGATATGACCGGAAGCATCGACCAAATACTGAAACATGGGAGTTACCCATTTCACAGCACCTCTGTCGATGTGGTGGTGTCGCACCGGACGATGATGGGAACCATCATCTTCCACCTATGGGTATCCATTTAGTCGCCTCTCACGACAGGCAGGATTTACCATGGAGAAATTCTTGATCCGTCCCCATACGGGATTAGACCATATATGTATTGAGCTGTGATATCAACTTCCCTGCCTAAGTCATCATCTCAAGGATCTCACTCTACTGCTGATCTCAAGGTCGTCAAGTAACCAGAGCACCACCAGAGTTATACGAGATTGCTGATACCATCTACACGTGTTTGACGAATCAGCACCTCGACAGCCTTCTTTCGAAATACCAGAACGACCACCGGCAGTTCTTTTCAAATCAGTCTCGAGTCAAGTTGTACTTTGTAACAGTCTATAATTATTACATTTCCCATATTTTGTACTGATTGAAATAAAATCCTTTTTAAAAAGTCCAAAGTGATTTAAGTTTTGAAAAGGAAAAATACAAATATTCATCATGTATTTTTCTCATCTTTCTTGCACTTTTACATTTTCCGGAAGTTATTGGAATACTCTTTTTGCTATACCATTTTCTCTTCAAATATTCATTGTTTATTTTATCATTACTTTATATCAGAGATAGTAACCTATCTCTTCTGAAATGTGCGGCAACTCTGTTGAAAATAATAATACTTTTGGCAATGTGGTTTCATTTCCAATATATGACAGTCGACAGTTGACACCGTGGCCCAAAAAGTATAGAATAAAGGTTAATTTTTGTGAATTCCACAATTTGCAGTAGAACGTTTTTCGATATAATTGGTATTATTAATTTTAGAAATGAGTCAAGAGGAGAAAATGCTGGAAGACGATAATTTAACCTTGGGTCAACCACTAAGCGATTTTCTTTTGCAACTGGAAGATTACACACCAACAGTAAGTATTTACTAATTATTATATATCACAATGTTTTTTTCTGTTTGAAATATTTATAGATTCCTGATGCTGTAACAACGTACTATCTAAGAAGTTCTGGCTTTGAACCCAGAGACCCCCGACTAGTGAGATTAGTGTCAATAGCTGCACAAAAATTCATCTCTGATATTGCCAATGATGCTCTTCAGCATTGTAAAATGCGATCGACGAATTCATCTTCAAGTCATTCTGGATCAAAGGTATTTTGCCATAAGATCATTTTATTCTCTCCTTTTATTCTATTTAAATATCTTGCAGAGTAAACAGGGCAATAAGGATAGACGTTACTGCCTCACAATGGAAGATTTGACGCCTGCTCTAGCAGAATTTGGAATAACCATTAAAAAACCTCATTATCATGTATAAAATGACAAGTTATAATTGATTATTAGGTTAAGTGTAGAATTAATATGCTTGTTTAATTAAAGTATCTTGTATTTTTGTATATCAGTTACTTTTATGTATTAAGATTTATAACATCATTTCTTGGACCATATATTTTAGATGAACTAATAGATTGGGCTGCTGAGAATTTGCACCTTCTCAACATTTGCCTGCTTGTCTCACATCAGATGAGAGTGAACTCTGGGTGGTAGCTACAACAGCTGCTCAAGCTAATCTATAAAATACAGTATAACAAGAGAAGTGAGGCATTTTTTAATGAGTGAAAAAATATATTGAAGAGGTGAAAAAAAAATATATTGAAAGTACATACTGAAGTGAGAATAATAAGTTATATCTCATCAATAAACTTGTGTAACAGTTCATTGGCCAAAGGTATCATCAAATACTCAGTTCCATCAAGAGATCTTTTTAGTTTGACCATCTTATGGTCAACAAACTCCGTCAACTGTGCTCTCAATGCTAAATCAGAACTCACAATGAAAGATTCCCTGCAAGACATGTACAAGTCCTTAAAGGACATTCCCTGATAATATTTGTGTTTTGAGTTGTCTAACTGATATTCTACAATCTTTGTATAGATACTCTTGGAGTTTGCTGTTAAAGACTGAAACACATTTTTTAGTGATGACAAAGCAAGAGCTCCACTCTGTTGCACCATGAGAGATCTTTCGAATGATGTTTCTTCACAATATGGTAGAAATGAAGTAACATCCCACCAAACAAAGTTGAATTTACTCAATTTACTATGATCCCAGATTAGTGGTGCATTTATATGATCAATAGATGCTATAATATGGATGTTTCTGACTGAAGCTAGTTTGGCTAAAATATTTTGAGACTTGGAATTTCTGAGCATTTCACCTTCAATATTATGGATTATAATGTAAAAATGTGTTTCTGGCATTTTTTCTGTTTCAGAAATAATAAGCTCAGTTGCTTCAATAGGATTAGCTGTAGTTTCTCTCATTTCTAACAAATCTTGAGAAATAGCATCCAAAATGTTCTTGATTGTTAGGGTAGGGAAAAAACCATTTACTACAATTACTGGTACTTGATCAAGATACTCAGCACAGAATTTTTTCAAAATTTCTTTTTTAGATCCTAACCCATAAAGAAGTATATTGAAACCTTCATTCAATAGATAAAACCATTTCTTGAAATAACTCTCATTTATCTCAGACAGTTCTGTAATGGACTTCTCATGTTTTTGAGATACTTTCATATTTTTTAACAGTTTCTGAAGTTCATACTGGGGTAATCTTGGTGTTTTTAGTTTGTCTAATGTATTATTGGAAGTTTTCATTTTATTTGTGTTGAAATTCTCAAAATACTCATCAGTTTTAATGGTGTATTTGCCTGAGGTTTTTGCATGTGTAGGTGGCATCTTCACATTTTTGAAATTCATATGGCCCTTGGGCATATTTGCATTTTTATGTCCACTAGAATTATGTTCATCCTCAGTATCGGTACTTATACTTTCCTCTGATGAAACTTCATATTCACTCTCACTTTCTTCATGGAGTATCTTTGATATTCTGGTTCTGGTTTTACAACGAACTGCATGTGGAGTTTTTGCAACACACATTTCTGCTACTTTTTTAGCTAGCCCATCTCTGGTTTTTCTTGTTTGGAATTTGAAAATGTCCTCTCCATGTACTATCTCGTTTTCATGAAGAAGCTTTGGTTTTTCTACGTCAGAGTTTGAAAAATCTTCGTCTGTAAAGTAGAGGACATCGTCATCACTACTATCACTCGCAAGGATACCTGAATTCTTTAGTTTCTGAAGGTACAATGATTCCCTAGCTTTCAGACTTGGCCTTGTCGAACGAGGAGTTTTCCGGATTCCCACACTACTTGATGCCATTGCCAGCAGTATCCGTAAACTTTGAAACTACTAACGAGTAACGAACTAAGTTTGAAATTTCAGAATGTTTCAAAACCTTGCAGCTGTAGAAGATCTCTCATCACTTTTATCATGCATGACGCATGACAGAGAATACAGTACTAATATTCTATGACAGTACCAAAGAAAACCCCTCTTCTGTGACAGTACTTTCTACCTCTTCTGTGGTACTTCTGTGACAGGTAATACACCTATAGGTAATCTGTGGCTGAACTGATAGATTCGAAAGATATCAGAACAAAACATTTCATTGGTAACGTATTGAAAATATCGTTGAACAAATTCCAAATAGACACTTGTTCGCGCCTAGAGCAGGGCGGAGGAATCCAACCAATGAATACAGCAAATGAGAGAGAGGCAACTAGTAGTGATCAGTTGACTGTTGGCAAAATTGCACCTTTCTTTCAATGCTCCTCTCTCATCAGTCGATGGGTCAGTGGTGCAACTGGTAGAGAATATATAATTTCATATCTTTGATATCAATCGTCCACACGGTTCAGTCTGTGATTTAGAGGTCATCAGTCATGAAGTTATCGCCTTAGAGTGGCTCAGTATGGTTCACTGCTGCATCTGAGTACGTTGCCCCCCAGTATACACCAGAGATTAGTCATGTTAACTAATTTCTGGTATATACCCTGACACATATATGTATCAACTACGAATATTGATAATAAGGACAGCCTATCTGATGTCAATATAAAAGAGTGCAATTGGCAAGGATTTATCTATGCACATGCGCCAAAATGAATTCTGAATGAAATTTGAATTTTGCTCATGCGCCCTCGATCATCGTTGCCAATCAGACAAAGAAAGACGTATATAATGAAGCATCACTTTTCTAACTAACATTGCTCTTATGGCGTTTGGTCAATATTGTAGTTAATACATATATGCTTTGACACTGCGCCACAGTATATTATCTCATTATGCTCTTCATATATTCAATATATTCTGTGTCTGTGCCTATTATATATGTATATATATTATATATATATATGAATATTTACTCAGAAGAGGTAGATTACAACCTACAACCTGCAAATTGAGTCGGTTTTCGATTCAATTGTTCACAAAATCAAAAATTCATTGTCAAATGTGCAACATTCATGTATTCTAAAAAAGATTTTGCAATGTCATTGGGTTTCGTAAGGGTGTTTCACCTTGTGTGCGATATAGATCTAGATCCTTAACGATATGATTTTTATGTCGTATTTCTGAACAATGGAGATGTTCCTCGTGCGTTATGCTTTTTTGATATCAATTTACTTTTCTCACAATGCTATTGCATACAAACCAGTAGTTCTTCTACATGGAATTTTAACTGGTTCTGAGAGTATGGAACTAATCAAAAACAGGATCCAAGAGGTATTATACAAGGTCCTTATTGATGATTCAGAATTCTCAAATATTTTTTTTCAGAAACATCCAGGAACGATAGTTTATAATATAGATAGGTTTCAAGGGTGGTCAAGTCTCGAAAATATGATGTACCAAGCACAACAACTGAGTCAGAGTATAATGAAGATAACAGAACAATACCCTGAAGGTGTCAATTTCTTAGGTGAATTATTAAATGATAGTCAAAACAAAATGAGCTCACTTCATCTATTTTGTTTTCAAGGATATTCACAAGGTGCCCTCTTGGGTCGTACAATTCTCCAAGCCACTCCTAATCACACAGTACACAGATTCATATCACTCAGTGGACCACAGGCAGGACAATATGGAAGTAAGACTACAATGATATTTCATCACAAAACAAGTTTTATCAAAGCACAGGAACTCGTACAAGTTGGCTCATCACCACACAAATTATTTTCTGTGGACAAGCAGGGTGGCTGGAATTGGAGCCTCATCATTGGGATCTTTTTGAATCAACAGATCTGGTTGAATTAAGGCAAAGCTGGGTAATTTTTTGCCAAACCAAATGCTTTGAAATTCAGATTTTTTCCTGATCTATGCACAACTTTGCCCTGATTCAACCTGTGTCTTATGGTTCACGAGCTCACAATAATGAGGCTAGAATATTACAAACCTTGTACATATAAACAGCGGAATTATTGACACAATCTGAAACTTATCTCCATGGATAAGTTCAATGGGTTCAAAAGTTGTTGAATACAGAGCCAGAACTAGGATTGTAGCGCCAAAAGCGAACTTAAAAAAGCACTTCTGAAGATATTTTTTTCTTCAATAAATATATGTTTTTTGTTAAAGACATTTATTGATTCAACCTGGAATTGAGTTTTTGTTCATTCACAATGATTTTTTAATTATCTGGACAGAAATGGTAATAAACACAAACCTACCAAATTAATGAAAGACATTCTTTCTCAAAATGGAATTCTCATCCGTAGATGAAATGAGATGAAATGATAGATGGAATCAACCATCAACCAATGGAATCAACATTCAACCAATCAAACTCTTTCTTTATCAACTTTGCTGTTGATTTGTCTGGCCATGGTGAACAATTATTTATTAAACTCACAATTTGTTCATTTATTCAAATTTTTGTTGATGGTTTTAAAAGTGAAGCGATTAAAAATTTCTTTCAACAGTTAAACAAGATATTTTGTGTACACTGCCTACTAGGCAAAATAATACTGATAATGAAGTGATTGACTTATGAATCGATGGATTAGGCAAAAAATTCAAATTTTATGTTCCCAAATCGAAAGATTACAAATGAACAGCCCAAATGAAACACAGATAGTTTCTTATTCCTATCTTAGTTTTCTCAATATCGTTATCTCAGTGTTGCTATTATCGGATGTTTCTTGCAAATTCAAATACTGAAAGATGATATGGACAACCTGCAGGGATTGATGAGGGTATGAGAAAATTTGAAATAATATTGACTAACTAATGCAGTTTGGAATCCAAAACCTACCAAAAATAGAATTCCTGACACAGCCAACTTGGTGAATTCAACAGCCGATCAAGGAATTGAAATCAATTTGTGATACATGGTTGAATAGAGAATTTTGAGGCGAATAAGATTGACTAGAGAAATATACAGGGTGACATTTGAAAGGTGTGGCTTAATTCCGATCAAACAGGTGGTTGAAAAAAATTGTTGTTAGGTTCAAAGAAAGCTCCATCATTGATTACGTTACTCCTATGAATTTAAAATTTTTATCTCCTCCAAAAATACAAAATGAACACACTGCAACATGTCTCCTAAGTACTATAGAAATGGAAAAATATTATATCAAAACGAGTCGTTAATCAATAATATAGAACAACAATTCACCTTTACAACTAAAGGCAAAAAGGGAGATGTTTTTTATTATTCTGTTATATCTGCTATATATAGGTGGTGAACCTCAATTAACATTCTATTATTTTTCAGCATCCTTCCTTCACCTATATTTTCCTGGATTAGCATTAAAGACAGCCTTTGAACTATTTTATTCCAGAGTGGGGCAACACACTTCTGTAGGCAATTATTGGAATGATCCTTATCATAGGAGTCTGTACATGAACTATTCCCAGTATTTGCCCTATGTTAACAATGAGATTTTATCTGCAAAAAGTGCAGATTTCAAGAGTGCACTTACCAAGTTACAACTGTTGGTACTCATTGGAGGGCCAGATGATGGTGTTATAACTCCTTGGGAATCCAGGTAATATATATTCACATGCATTTCTGTATCTTTCGACTGAAATCATTTATCCTTGGCTTCAAAATTGCTTTTCCAATTGTAGTTTCAAAAGCATTATGTTGATTTCGAAAAGTATCAATTGTATTTCAAATTAGTCAATTTAATTTTGAAATGAATCAATAGTTTTTCAAAATTATTGATTCTATTTCAGAATGTGTCACATATATTCCAAATTGGTTGATTTGATTTCAAAAAGTCATATTATTGAAAAAAATGTTATTTTAATTTCAAAATTCATCATTTTAGTATCAAAACTCATCATATTCATTTCAAAAGCGGTCTACCATAGTCCAAATACTACTACAATCTGTAGTTACTACTGAGTGATTGAATATTTCACATAATATGTGACTCCTCAGTCTCATATTATGTGACCTCACAAACATTTTTTTGAAAGATGAATGATACTGTGGAAATGAAAATGACTATTTTGGATCTGAAATTTTTAGTTTCTGAAATTATTTTGATATATTCAAAATATAATTGATAATTTTTGAAATTCAACAATTCTGGAATTCAAATGATGCTTTTAGAAATCCATATATACATCTGACTCTTTGAACTACGTTTGGAGAAGGTGTAGTTTCAATCAATTCATTTTTCAGTCAATTTGGATATTACGACGATAATGGAACAGTGGTGAATCTCATGGATCGTAGTATTTTCAAAGATGATGCAATTGGATTGAAAACATTATATGACAAGAAGAGACTGAAACTCATCAGTGTTCCAGGTGTGAATCATTTTATGTGGCATATCAATGTATCTATTTGTGATAATTATATTTTACCTTATTTAGATTGATTCGAGGTATTTTAAGGATGAATAATAAAGAATTTTTATATTCTTGTAACATGGTTTTAATTTGCCGTCTTGAATACATTTGCCCCTCAGGCTATACTTATCTCATGGTGTCTTATCAGTTTTGAATTAACGATCTTATTACAAGTATTTTATTTGATAAACACCCAGGTTGGCCCTCTTCCTGAATCCCATCAGTGTAAATTTGATTGTGAAGGGTTTTCAAGATATAGAATGTATGCCACTTACTTTTGAAACACCCTGTATATGTATATTCTGATTGACATACTAGGGAGTTATATTTATTCACATATTCTAATTCTATTGAATTTATACCTGCACTAAGTTATTATATTTTATCTTGTGAATAAATTGTTTATTATTTTTATACACAATGTTAGATGAATGATTGTGATACTGATTGTATGTTTAAAGAGAAATATTACAGAATCTTTTGGATCCAAAAGTATCAACATTCCTATTTGCACACAATGAAAAATTCCATACCTTCTTAACTGTTTCTTTTTCTCGAGCTGTGAATAAAGACTGGCGTAAATGGGCGGAAATCTTGCCAAGCCGAGGTTTGGTGGGAAACGACAGGTGGTATTTTCTTAGGAGGCCCCTGCAACCCGTACACACTCTCAGAAGGGCGCTTAAAACAGATTTACTGTTGTTGCTCCATTATCGTCTAGATGCTCGATGTGGTGTCAGGGTCTCCACTAGGAATTAATTCAAAATTTATTGGTGCAGATATTATAGAAATTTGTTTTCTTATGATTTGACAGTGGGGAAATTTTTCTTCAGATCATGGTGTAACTTACAAATGAACACATTTGAGTAATTTTTGGTATATTCTGACTTATATACAGGGTGTTACGAAAAGATACCGTCATACTTCGAGGGGTGATAAGAGACCTCGAAACAATCATTTTTGTTCACATAAACATTGTCAACAAACGAGCCGTTTGGGCCGTGAAGCAAAAAAAAACTGTTCAAATCATACGCAAATAATTAAAAAAGTTTTTTACTCGGTTTTGACCACGAGCTGCAAAAACATTTCTTTATCATAAACATTCCGAAAATTGCGGCTCATTTGCGGACATATGTTTGTATAAACAAAAATGGTTGTTTTGATATCACCCCTTAAAGTTTGTGGTTATCTTTTCGGGACACCCTGTATAATAAATTCTCATTTATGATTTATCGGAGGTGATGCGTAACTGCAGGAATTGTGTTTCATAATTTATAAAAATTTCAATTTATCGAATAGAAGTCAAAAAATATCAACTATGCATATCAACTATCATAATATCTTTTCAAAATGAAACCGTGAAATTGAAATAGCTTATCGTTATTACTGTGACTCATTACCTCTGCGGTTACTTTCATAGCGAAAAGTGTGAATACGAAGAGATTCGAAATATTTTTGTGAATCAGAACCTTTGACCGACACTCAGGTTGGAAATGGAGTTTGGGAATTCTAAAAAGGAGGGGTTTTGGAATACTAAAAATATGTACAATTTTTTTATTCCGGATCTGGATTTTCCTCTTGAATAATAGGCGCTGAGGTGTAGAACCAAAGAGTACATATAAAACAATTATTCTATGGTAGAACCGCTTGGGTAGAAGGGTCCCGGATATGAAAAATATATACCGGGTGTTTCACAAAATATAACCCAATGAAGAAATGAGCAAAATTGGTAAAACACCGTATATCTCAATTATACAACTCGTGAGACCCAACAAATATGGTATATTCAGAATCACCTTGGTGACCTCAAGAAACAATCAGACATCACATTCAGTCCAGTAAAGGAGAATCATAATTTTTTCAGTCGTGATAATGAAACATTGTGAATAATATTTCAAAGATATATCATACGAAAGAATATATCCGGATATTTTCCATGATATCCGCTGTGAGATGCCGAAGCGAAGCTCCGTGGGCGATCTGAGAGTGGATAGTTTGTCCTGTTACCACACCTCACGTAACTTCGTGAGAGAAATCCAGATCCTGGCAGATGTTAGGGTCATCTATCGTCCTGGCTGACGTAGGATTACATTTTTCTTTTCCTCCGACGTCGAATCCGTATCACAGTTGGAATAAGAGATTTTACTGCGAACTCTGAACTACAGATGTGGAATCTAGAAGAAATAATGAACATTTCCTTTGATCAGTATTACTAATGTAGAACTAGATGTAGAGTAGTAGTGAATAGTAGTAAATTCCTACTGTTTCTGAATACCTAATTGTTAATGTTCGCAATTCTAATGTTATCGGATTACAATCAGATCCCGTGACGTCAGAGGCAGAGAGAGCATTTGTTACTACCAAGAAGGTATGATAATATATCGGGTGTCCCAGAGCTTTTAGGCCAGCAGATAATTGAGCCCCTCTTTTTTGGTTCAACTCCCATTATTTATTCAACGATACATCATAATACGTAGTTGTGAACATAGTTAATCGAGAAAATTGAATTCGTTGGGGGGTAGATTGGAAATAGTGGAACTGTTCGATGGCCTGCACGTTCTCCAGATCTCATGCCACTGGACTTTTTCCAATGGGGATATTTGAAACGAGTGGTCTTGGAAACGCAACCAATGAATATTGAAGATTCAACCCAGAAAATTTCTGAGGCTTGTAATACAGTTACTTCGGAAATGATTAGAGCTTCCTGTACTTTTGCGCTGATTCGATGACTTGATGCATGTGTGGCAAGTGCTGGCCAACATTTTGAACAATTTCTTTAGTACAATGTTCGAAGTACAGATGTTCTTATAAATTAATATTTCATTTGCCATAACTCTGCATGCCATTATAGCTACCATGATACATCATTGAATGAGATATAAAACGAGCTGTAAGTTGAACCAAAACAAACAGGAGGGTGCAATTTGAAAAACAAAAGTTAGGGGTGATTTCTCGGGGGTTATTTTCCAGGGGGTGAATTTTGCTATGCTCTATGAACGAGCTTATGGTCTCCTACGATACGTATTTTTTTCCAATTTTCTTTTCTGCAAATTACTGAAATATCTGCTCGCCTAAAAGCTCTTGGACACCTTCTCTACTAGATCGAGCTCAGAGAGAGAGAGAGAGAGAGAGAGAGAGAGAGAGAGAGAAGAATTGAAACGATCTTAAAAAAGAGACGCAGCGATCAAAAGTGTGTTAAAACAGAGCGACTTCGTTTCACTCGTTCTTTGAACCGGTTCATCCCATCAAGTTGAATCTATTAGTACAGCCTATTGGTGTACTAATAGATTCGAAGAAGATCAGAATATATCATATCATAGTTGAGATATTGAATGATTGACTTCGTCAGTGATGAGTGATAAAAATCCTGTATTTTGGAGATCTTCCGGATAATTACAATTTGAGAAACATGACTCATCACTCTCACCAGACATTTGTTATTATCCCTCAGCCATCGCAGTTCTTCAGCACGGTATCTATAAAATAAGAGAAATTGATCACCAAGTCGAAGTTGTCTGTAATTCCGCCAGATCCCGAAATATCCTGACATTTTCATAGAATCATCACAATCAGAAACGATTTGATAGAACATCTGGACTTTTCCATGACGAATTTCCAAAATAATGATATCACTACACTCATAAATTCGAATATAATCTATTCAACGGTGACAAGCATGTTGACTAACAACTCGCATGATTCCATAACAATAATTAGGACGTAATTACAGGCATTGTGAGGGGATCGTCGCCGAACACCCTATGGCCGAATGGAACTGGAGGGTCACAACTCCCGATTACCACGTTCTGCGTCCTGCGTAGCCAAGATCCAGTATGACGCTGACATCTGTTAGTTCTCAAATGCGAATGTACATCGAGGATTGCACTTTTCGTATAATACACAGGGATATTATCTTGCTCATTTCGAATGTGCACAGGATGATTTAGAATTTGTCAAGCAAACATTTATTTTCCCTAAGGGTGCAGATTCTTTGAATGCATGGAGAATGTGGTCATGGGCTATATTTCATCTGGAATAATTTCACAGTACTTTATTATTCTCTTCCTTTTCAACGGTACAGTCATTTGAATGAAAATAAAATATATAACTTTGGAAGAAAATTGAAGGAGCAGTTCAATTTCAATAGTGACGAAATTGCTCTTCCACTCAACCTTGAAAATATCGCTCAATGCTACTTTTAAGAATATAAAGGTAATCTTTTATTTCCAATTGGTGGATAAATTAAAAAAAATAATAATAATGAACAATATAATCGCTAAATGATAGTTATGATTAGGGGTGATGTTAACATAGGGATGAAATAGGTGGTTTGAATGTCAGAATCAGTTACCGCAGAAGAACTTTAGTGAAATCATTTTTGAACCGATATAGATTTTTCTGTTTGATTGAATCAGGAATGCCTTTATACATTGCATATATCTGGTACGTGAAACATCTTCGAAAAATCTCCAAACGAAATATTGGAGGGGTAAGGAGGCTTTTTTACCATGATTATTTTGTGGAATGAAGTGGCAGCATGTAGTTTTCTCCTATTTTCCATGTCTAACCATCCCATAGCTTTCAATTTGTGAGATATTCTTTCTCTCTTTCGGATACCAAAAATAAATCATAGGCACGAGTTCTGTACCTTTTGAATTTCTTGTTTGAATTGAACGGTTAAACATGGGCCATACAATACATCAGCATAATTAAAAACAGATAGGACCAATGCCTCACTTAATGTTGTCCTCACTTTAGTTGGTAAAAAATAGTTGTTGCCAAATAACTTTAAGTGAATAATATGCACAAGTTGAGCTACATGCTTTTCAAATCTCAAGTCTTCATCTAAAATTACCCTTAAGCTCTTTGCTTCATTTACTACCTCCAGTTGCTCATCATTTATATTTATATTAGTGTGGAATCGAACAGTATTCCTTGTTTGCTTGAGACCTTGTAGACTGGTGTCCCAACTCCCTATAGCAAGGCACTAGAAAAAGTTGTAGACTTACCCCTACTTGATTATGTTGAATTTCAATTCCTTACTAAGGCTTCTCAAGATCGGAACTAGATGGCGTCACCTATCTCGATGGTTATCTTCGAAACTCTGGAAAATACGATTTGAATTTGAAATTCAACACGAATGCAAGATTTGAACCATTAGCTATCCATCACTGTCAGATATCCATCATCACCAATAGAAGCGAATTTGACTTTAAACGATCGACGAACGTATCGCCATCTATACTCAAGCGGTTCGGCCTTGGAAAGGTTGTTTTACAGGTCTACATGTTTTGGAAAAAAAAACAATCGAAGAGGTGGTTCTCCATCCTATATCCACCTTGGTTACTATATACTATACTATATACTATATACTATACTATATACTATAACCAAATCAAATGACCAAAGAAAGCTTCATACCACACTTGAAAATGATAATGTATTTTCTTCCGAACGAAATTCCGAACCGAGCCGTAGGCGTGTTTCGGAATCATCCAAGAGAATAATAATATGAGCCACTAGATGACTATACTTTCTCTACAACTTCCATAAATGTTCAGCCAAAGTAAGAAAAAATCCTGTATTTCAGTCACAGGTTTGATTCTGAATCACCAAAGTGAAATTACTTCCTACGCAGATATATTTCATGAACACTCAACTCTGAAATCCTGTTTGTGAGAAATGAATTGAAAAAATGATGAAATTCCTGCGAAAACTTCGACGGAAGCAGAACCCGGGTCCACAAGCTCATGTCTGGGAACTAGTGCTTCGTGCTGAAGGGTATATTTTATGAATCAACCTTGCCATCACATCAAGTCCGTTGATTTTTTTCTTGCACCTACTTAGAGTCGTATTCGAGTCGTATTTTCATAATCCGAAATATTCAGATTTTAAGCTACGGGTTCAGTTGAATTTTTAGTATAAAATACATGGTGGTTCAAAAAACGATTTTCTTATTGATCTAGATCTGGCTAGAACTATTATTTTCGAATGAATCGCCCTTTATATGATTGTATATTCTGAATTTATTTACCTACGTTGATTACTCATAAACTTTCTAAAAATGTTGTGTCAGTGACTTCTATAGAACATCGTAGTAAGGTGGGCGATCTCTACCTCTATATCTTTATGGATATTTCCACGGTCGGTGATCAACGAAAATCTCGTTCATTACGCCAACCACGATCGCTTCCAGATAGATAATTTAGACGAGCTCAGACTGATCACCATTACATCGTCAGGTTTAAGACCTGCCGAACTTCGCTCTACCAAGCATTATCCATCAGTAGAACGGTAATGGGAATTATCTTTCAATTCAATTGTCTGTCTAGTGAAGTTTTTCTTTATGCTTACAATCCTCAGACTTTCATGAGAAATTCCAAACCTTTCTCTCCCAACATTCCACCGATGGCTTACATGATGTACACGAACATTTTCTTCCTTAGGGTTGTCAAAAGATGAAAAAATAAAATGAAACAGAAGAAATGAGAAATAAATGATCATTTGTGCTGAACGAATATGAGCAGATGACAAAAATAATGGCCGAAACAAGAAAATTTCTTGTAATACCGACGGAAGATAATGAAACATTGGACCTTCTTCGCAAGAAATCGTCTCTCTTTTTCGTCTGCCTTTTTCCAAATCTCTATATTTTCATCCATATAATATTGATAAAAACAGGTAACGCAAGCATTGGATACTTACCTACACAAAGTAACTTTAAGGAGCAGGAAAAATAAAAGAATTGTAATATAAAATCATGTACAACACATTGATTCTTCCGCATCTGAAGTTTGATTAAGATTTCTATAATGTTGCAACAATTTTGAATTGTATAAACGTGACTATTTTCATTGCTTTCAAGTATTAGTGAATATATTATCCAACCATAGTGTTGTTAGTCTTTGTAATAGATATGATTTAATGTGAATTTTGAAAGTTCAAATGTATGTACCCTGCACCTTCTATTTTTTTCTGATTGGTTCTTTGAATAAATAAAGGATTTATATATGAACATCCTCTTTGACTGTGCTATATTCTCTGAATGACTTATTTCTACCAGGTTGATTGCTCATCCTGTTTCTCTATGTGCGCTGAAGTTATTGCCATTTTGTCAATTAACGAGACATCTGGTTGTCGGTTAATTCATGAAACGTGAAGAAATCATGCAGTGCGAATAGTCTAATATAATGTAATCCCAGACTGCGTAAATTTTTCAGTGTATGCCAATTAAATCTATTTAAATGATTGTGGGTGCCAGCTTTTAGTGCCGTGAGAATGGATTCAGCATTACTCATCACTTGTTTTTACTGCATTGAGCCGAAGGATCTCAATGTCACGAATGCACAACCGTCGTGTTTGTCATCGAATCATTGATCAGATGTGCAAGTTATGATTGAGTAGATAGTTTTGTCGAGAAAATGGTATCTTGCGCGAAGTAGAATCATATTAAACAAATTCCCGAGTAATTTCAATTAATCAAGATGCACTGAGAATATTTTGGGGATCTTCAACTTGTTGTGTACCCTACTTAAGTTTAGTGAACTATATTGTTGACAGTTCCGTCCGATTCCGTGTTCCGATTCATAGTTAATTGTCACTCGTCAGTTGTCATACTTACCGCCGAATAGCTATATATAACCTAAGGGCCATGTGTGTAAGTCTGCACAAATTTACTAAAATAAATGCTTAAAAGTGTCTAGTATTTATTTCGATTAGCAACCAAAATACATAACATTTTGGCGACGATTGATAAAAGAAAGAACCTACCTACGTCTGAAGTCAAGTCATCATTGTCCAGTAGTGAAAAATGCCACTAACAGGAAATATAGAGGCATTTGAGCCGAAAGAAACAGAAATAACTAGTTACCTTGAAAGAATGGAGCAGTTATTCATATGTAATGACATCCAGGAGGAAAAAAAGGTATCTTTGTTCTTGACATTGATAGGAGGAGTAGCGTATAATGTCTTGAAAGATTTACTTTCACCGATTCTCCCCAGTAGTCAGTCTTACCTGGAGTTGAAAAATGTACTATTGAGTCATTATAGTCCAAAACGTCTTGTCATAGCAGAGCGCTATAAGTTTTACACTGCCAAACAAGAGTCTAATGAAGATATAAAGGCTTTCAGTGCTAAATTACAGAGTCTTGCTAAATATTGCCAGTTTGGTACCTTCTTGAATGAAGCATGTCGTGACAAATTAGTATGTGGACTGCGGTCAGAGAGCATAAAACGTAAGCTACTTTCAGAAGAAAACCTCACGTTTGATAAGGCATACCAGACAGCTGTTGCCATGGAGTTGGCTGAAGGCCAATTGAAAGTCATGTCCTCAGAATCAGAGGCGATAAATAAGTTTAGTCAAAATCGTAAGTCAAGTAATAGGGCAAAAAGTCACAGTAAGTCCAGTCAAAGTCAGTCAAATCAGGTCTCAAGTCAGTCTAGCCAGGCCTCGAGTCAGTCTTACCAAGATAGAAGAAAGTTTGGTAATCAAGCTACTACAAAAAAGTGTAGGAGATGTCTACGAGAGCATACCAATCCCAATAACTGTCCAGCAGTAAATTGGAAGTGTTATGCATGTGACCAAACAGGTCATACAGCTAAGTCCATCATGTGTAAAAACAGAGTCTATTCAGTGGATGCTGAGCATGAGCATGAAGAGTGTGATGCTGAAGAAGAAGATGAACCACTAGAACTGGGGTTCCTGAACACAGTTGATGTTAAAGAATCCATATGTAAGTCTGTTTTATTGGGTTCTCTCAACAAATTGAATGATACTGAGAGTCTGAAAATCAGTCTACCAGTTGAGGGTAAGCAGTTGTTGATGGAAGTTGATTCGGGTGCGTGTAAGGCTGTTATACAATTAGATGATTATTGTTCATTGTTTGGAAATCTAAAGTTAGAGCCTGTAAATTTCAAATTAAAAGTAGTCACTGGAGAAAGTGTAAAAATTGTGGGTCAAATCTATGTCCATGTTTTGTATAACAACACAGAATTTTTGTTACCATTAGTTGTTTTAGACAGTAAAAGCACATTTACACCACTTTTAGGTAGAAATTGGTTGAGTGTATTGAATCCAAATTGGAAAAGGCTAGTTGATGTAAATGTAATATCAAAGTTGGATGAATTAGACAAGTCAGTTTTTGAGGTGAAATCAAGTCAAATGAGTGTAGTCAAAGTCAAGAAGTCAATTTCTGAGGGTATTGATACTCAATTAGAAGCAAAACGTATTATGAACCTAATTTCTGAACTCAAAGAAAAGTTTTGCAAGGTTTTCAAAGATGACAATAATAGTCATATTTTTCATTTCAAAGTTGAGTTCAAGTTAAAAGGTGATGCAAAACCTATTTTTCATAGGGCATATGAAATGCCATATGCATTGAAACCAAAGGTAGAAGAAGAATTAAGAAAAATGGTTGATGCTGGAATTATATCAAAGGTTAAACATAGTGAATGGGCCAGTCCAATAGTGGTAGTTCCAAAAAGGAATTCTGGAAACATAAGAATTTGTGTTGATTTTAAAAAGACTCTAAACCAAGTTCTTGAATCAGAGCATTGTTTATTACCTCTTCCAGATGATATATATGCAAGTCTTAGCGGTAATTGTTACTTCTCAGTTCTGGATTTGAAGGGTGCATATCAACAACTATTAGTTAGTGATTCCTCAAGAGAGCTTCTTACTATTAATACGCATATGGGTCTCTTCACTTACAATCGTTTAACTTTCGGTATTAGCACAGCACCTGGTATTTTCCAATCTATCATGGATACAATTTTATCGGGATTGAAAAACACCAAGTGTTACTTAGATGATATTTTGGTTTTTGGTAAAACCTTAGATTTATGTCACCAAGCATTAGTCCAAGTTTTTATTCGATTAGAAGAATATAACGTGAAAATAAATGTAAACAAATGTAAATTCTTTGAAAAACACGTTGAGTTTTTGGGCCACATTATCAGTGCAGAGGGCATCCATCCTACAGAAGAAAAAATAATAAGCATAAAAAAAGCACCATCACCCCAAAATCTCACACAACTAAAATCATACTTGGGTCTTTTGAATTACTATGGTAAATTCATACCAATGCTGTCCTCAAAATTAAAGCCCTTGTACGATCTCTGTCGAGCAGAAATAGAGTATGTTTGGTCAGAAGAATGTGAAAAAGTTTTTCAATCAAGTAAAGATTTGTTGACATCAAGTAACGTCCTCGCCCATTACAACCCAACTTTACCTATTTATTTAACAGCTGATGCAAGTGGTTATGGCGTAGGGGCTGTTTTAAGCCATCGCATTGAAGGTAAAGAGTACCCTGTATCATTTGTATCAAGCACATTAACATCTGTTGAGCAAAAATATTCAAATTTAGAGCGTGAAGCACTTGCTATAATGTTCGGTATTAGAAAGTTCCACAAATATATATTCGGAAGAAAATTTATATTAGTAAGTGACCATGAGCCATTAAAATTCATTTTCAATCGTAAGAAAGGCATTCCTGTTACAGCCGCAGCGCGAATAACACGATGGGCAATAACGCTTTCAGGTTATGATTATGAAATTGAGTACAAGAAAGGTTGTCTAGTTGCTAATGCGGATGGATTGTCTAGGTTGCCTATCCCAAGTAATACCGGGATTTCAGATTGTATTTTCTCATTTAATTTAGCTAATGATGTCCCCTTAAATAGTAGAGAAATAGCAAATGCATCTAAAAAGGATATAACAATAGCAAAAGTAATGGAGATGACTATATGTGGATGGCCAAATTCAATTGATTCAGTTGATATTAAGCCTTATTTTCAAAGAAGACACGAGCTATCGATTGAACAAAATTGTTTGTTATTTGGAAGTAAAGTCGTTATTCCTACTGCACTGAGGGAAAATATATTGAATCTTTTTCATGAACAGCATGTAGGAATAGTTCGATCTAAAATGTTGATACGGTCTTATTGCTGGTGGCCAAATATTAATAATGACATCGAGAAATTTATAAGTACTTGTGAAATCTGTCAGGAAAATCAAAACTTCTCAAATAATGCTTCACTCTTGCCGTGGCCTACAGCACCTAATAACTTTTATCGTGTTAACATAGATTTCTTTCATAAATATAATCATACCTTCTTAATTTTGGTAGATAACAGGTCAAAATGGATCGACGTGAAATTAATGTCTAATGGAACCACTGCTAAAGAGACCATTTTAAAATTAAGAGAGATATTTTGTATATTTGGTCTGCCAGTCGAACTTGTGTCAGACAATGGGCCTCCGTTCAATTCATCAGAATTCCACATGTTCTGTCAAGCTAACGGTATAAAAATTGTCAAGTCACCCCCATACCATCCCCAAAGTAACGGCCTAGCCGAACGAGGTGTTCAAACAGTTAAGAAGTCTTTAGATAAAAATATATTTTCTAGTGGAGGAAAAGATCTAACTGAAACTGTTATTCAAAGTAGGTTGACGAACTTCCTTTTCACCTATAGAATGACGCCTTGTACATCAACATCAGTCTCACCAGCTGAGATGCTATTCAAAAAGCGACCAAGATCTCGTTTTGACTTGATTAAGCCTGCATTCAATAACAGTAATTCTAATTACACAGACAAAATTGTTAGAAACACAAAGTTATATTCACTTAATGAGCAGGTTTATGTAAAAAATGTTAAGAGTAAACTTTGGGAAAAAGGAAAAATTGTAAAAGTTTTGAGTTACTGTACATATTTAGTAAACGTTGGAGATATCTTGAAACATGTCCATGCTGATAGCCTTCGCTCCAATCCAAATATTGTACCAAATATTCAAGATGAATTATATAGGGGAACCCGTAATGAAACTAGTGAATCAAAATGTGTTTTGCCTAATGTAAATGCTTCACCAGATATTGTAAGACCTGTGAATGAAGTTATGGCTGGTACTAATGAAAATAAGTCAAGTCCAGAGTTACCACCTACGAGTGCTACAACTTCAAGTATTGCTCCACCTGAGACTGTTTCCATAACTCCACGCACAAGTCGTTCTGGAAGAATAATCAAACCGCCCGCCAAATTGGACTTGTAATGTTTTAACATTTTTTAGTAGGAGGAGAATGTTGTGTACCCTACTTAAGTTTAGTGAACTATATTGTTGACAGTTCCGTCCGATTCCGTGTTCCGATTCATAGTTAATTGTCACTCGTCAGTTGTCATACTTACCGCCGAATAGCTATATATAACCTAAGGGCCATGTGTGTAAGTCTGCACAAATTTACTAAAATAAATGCTTAAAAGTGTCTAGTATTTATTTCGATTAGCAACCAAAATACATAACACAACTCACCTACTACAAGCATTATTTCGATCTCAAAAATGAAAATACATTTCTAAAGAATGACCAGATACATGCACATGATACAAGGAATGAAGAATATATTCATCAGACCTTTTCCAGGTTGCAGATTGGTCAAAATTCCCCAAAATATACTGAAAAAGCTGAAAAATGAATCCCCAAAATATGTTGGCATAAAATGCTTCGATGAGATGGAGAATTTAGACATGACCAGTAACAAGTCAGCAATTAGGAAAAGAATATCAACATATTTGAGCGATAAAGCTTTCTACATTTTAGAAGAGTTTCGGGGCTCCTGAATATAATATAATATATTTTAACATTACAACTATACAAACCTCGAGGGGATTTGTTGTCTCACTGTTATAACTTTACTATCTTATTATATGTATATTTCTTATTTTTATATTTATTACACTTAAATATTGCTGTTCCAGTGTTGTGATTGTACCATTTTATCACTCTCTATTGAATCATATTTTTCATCTAACACTATATATTGTATTTCATCAATCTCAACCAATCTATTCTATATACAGATATCTTTTTGACTAGTCCGATAAGTTGCATATTCTATTATGATTTCTGATTTCTGACCAAATCAATGAAAAATCAAATCCTCTCAACACCATTGACCTCATTCGAGAGATAATCGATTCACTCATCGAGCATGTCTTTTTATTGTCAGTCTATACCACCGCGGAGGTTTTCGCGAGGGTTTTCGAAGGTAATATCACCTTAAAATCTTGCAGATATATATTTTTCAACATACGCGAAAACTGTTTTATTTGAAAAAGAAAAAATAAAAAAAAAACCGATTGATATATAAGATTATAAAAACATTATTCGATAATCACCAATGAGTAAGAAAATAAAAACATTATTCAATAGGTTTTGAAGAACGAGTATTACACGGTTTACCTTGAATTTGAAAATATCGTATTCTATGTTTTCGAAAGGAATTTGTCAACTGTCGGTAGTGAGAATTTTGTATGAGGAGAATACATCAGTTTTAGTTAGTTCTGATTATTTGGTTACTCTGTTCGTTTCTTCTATTGATACATTTCTGTCGTTATTGAAAATGAGAGAAACAAATTTTGATCAACGAACCCGCTGGAAGATTCTCTTTCAAATTTCATAGAAATATACAGGATGTGTCATTTGAAATAATAAAGTTGACAAGAATTCCGGAAGAAATGAAAAAATGACAACATTGGCTATAACATTCTCGAATCTGCCATATTTTGAAATCACTCAGTATTTTATTTCTTTCTCCTCTTCCTTCTACCCTCTTGGGCGTCGGATTTTGGATAATTGTCTGGTGTGTCGTTTACCTATTTTTTCCATGATTCTTTTCTGTCAGTATCTTCATCTCTCTCACAAAATTTCTTCTCTCTTCTTGCTGCCTCTGTTATTTGTTGCATCCATTTCTTTCGTGGTTTCTTCTTCTTTTGTGTTTCTTGCTTCATGTATCTTCTTTGTTATTATGCTTGAATCCATTCTCATGATGTGACCATACAAATTCAATTTTCTCTTCGTCATTTTGTTGGTTATTGATTCCTGATTCAACGTTGTTTCTCTCATAATTCTGTCTAGCTTCATTTTTCCATCTATTTTTCTCACGTATCTTATCTCCATTGCATTCATTCTACTCTCGTGTTTCCTTTGTACTGGTCAATTCTCACTAGCGTATAGCAAGGTTGTTATAACAATTGTATTATATAATATTCTTAGTTATATTTGTAGTGTCAATTCTTTTTTCCTAATATCTCATTTAATAGATAGTATCTTGTTTGATTTCCTCGCTCAATTTGCTAATTCTAGCTCTATTTTTCTATCATCCGTGCTAATACTTCCGAGGTATTCATATGTTGTCACTACTTCCAATTCTGTTTCTGTGCATGTTATACTTGTGTTCGTATCCTCTTTCCTTATTTATCACCATTATCTTCATCATACATCATACTTTAATCAGTCCTCGCATCTTTCTCCAGTTTCAGCTATTGATACAATTTTTCAAATACCTGTTATAGTATTGTTCATGAATAAAAGGAATTGCATCATGATTTCTATAAAATGACTAGAGGCGTCCAGGGCAGAAATGATAGCTGAAAATGACTTTTGGTTTTTAGTATTTGATAAAAGAACCTCTCATACGAAAACTGGTGGTTCCATCTATAAATATTTCCTGTACCATTTGCTATCAGCATCATTATTTCGCCAATCAACAGTAATTGATTTGTTTTGTTTAGTATTTGTTTATCAATGAGTAGTTCCTTTCAACGTTCTCTTCGGTGCGTTCATTAATTCATGAGTGCCAATTTCTGTAAACTATCCTCATGAATCACAAACATAAAGCATGATGTCATTGAAATGATCCTTTAGCTTTTGGGTTAAAAGATCGTGCGAATCTCATGAAGATTTACTCGAGCACATGGTGATAATTGACCACTTAATGCTCATAATATCGTAATGAACCGAGCTATAGGAACATGTTTGTAACACATCCATTGATCCGATATTCACTATATGTTTTGAATGAATTTTATTTCCCTCTTATCAACTGTTTTCTGAATCTTTGTATACGTGAAAATGGTGAACATTTTGAACAATTTTTATGAAATATCTGTTAATCGTTTTATTATTAATTATGCTCTAAATCACTAAAATTAAAATTTTGTCGAAACCATGAGAGGAATCGACTTTTGTCAAGAGTACCTTTTTTGTAGTGAATGAGTTGAATAATTTAGATTTCATATTGAAACTAATTTTTTTCTATTGGCGTAGGAGTTTTAGATGTTTATTTACTGAAAAAATCAAGTTCTACGCCCATGGAATGATATTCATTATGATTATGATATGAGTTTCATTGCCCGATGAGTCTATGCCAACGTACCGAATTTGAAAAAAATCTCATGAGCCGTTCAAAAGTTATGAAGCAAAATCGATTTGAAAATTTCAACTTCAGAGCCGTCTAGCGCCCAAACTAAGCAACTTTTTACTGAGGTAAGTTTGCTTGTATCGAATTGTTTTGGTCTGAAGAATATGTGGTAGCTTTTTGTAAAGACCTTTTGAGGACACCCTGTATAAGGTACCAAATATCAACATATTTTTGGAAACTGAACGTTCGCTCACTTTGCATAGTGCGTAAGGACAAGCTTTCTGCAATTATTATATAAATGTGAATTTAGCCAGAAGAATATTATGATAAAAATTATGAGAGTCCGTTTATTTCGCGTGCATTTCGATTATACAGGGTGTCCCATCGAAAACGTACCGCAAGGCATTACAGACTGGGAAAGAACTTTTCGATAAAATCCGAAAACAGGTCAACATTTTTTTCAAATGGGAAGGGGGGTCAAGCGATACCTCTTTAGAAGGGGCTGGTCATTCCCTACACAGTGCTGCTTACATTTTCGAAATCGATACACTCGTTCAGAAAATATAGAGCGTTGAAACTCCAACGATAATGTGTGACGAAAAATGCAAAAATTGATTTAACTGTACCTCAAAACTCATTTATTAGTCAAGTAAATGTTCGAATTGCTGTCCGTCAACATGCATACAGTGGTATAAGTTATTTTCAAACCGTTGTCGTACATCCTGGAGCATTTGGGGTATCACTTCGCGACATACGTTAATTATTCTTCGTTGAAACTGTTCTAATGTGTCTGGTGGTGTTTTGTAAACAACGCTTTTGATGTGTCCCCACAAAAAAAATCCAAAGGACTCAAGTCGGGTGACCGAGGTGGCCATTCTATTGGGTCTCGTCGTCCTATCCACCGTCCTGGAAATGTAAATAATTGCGCACATTGTGGGAATAATGAGGAATAGCTCCGTCTTGTTGGTAAATCAGTTCCTGTTCATCGTATGCGGGATCGTTCTCAATGATATTTGTTAGAGATGGGTCGATGGCATAATTTCGCAAAATTGTAAGCGACGATCAAATTCGTATTCATTCAGTTCGTGCACTAAGCGTATTTCGTAAGGAATGAATTTGTATTTTTTCAATACCCGTTGGACACTGGTACGAGACACACCCGTCGCAATGGCCAATTGTCTTGTACTTAGCGTACTATTAAGTGCAACTTGCCCCAATACTGCTATCTCCGTAGGTTCATTTAGTACTGGATTTTCAAGCTCTCTCTTTTTGTTAAGAACTGAACCTGTTTTGCGAAATTCGGATTTTATCGAAAAGTTCTTTCCCAGCCTGTAATGCCTTGCGGTACGTTTTCGATGGGCCACCCTGTACAGGTTCAGAAATAACAGAACGGTTGAACGATAATATTTATATATGATGATGTTTTGACCTTCTATATGAATATTGTAAAGGAGTTGTTGGGATTAGGTTTCTAATAGAAAAACCAGTATTTTTCAGTGGACCAACGTTCTGGCAATATATTTCGCTATCTTCAGGACTCTAGAATATGAAATTATGAACAATTTCTAAAGAGCAATTGCACAAGAACAATTTCCATAAACGTAAAGATAAGAACGTGTAATCGTTTGTAGTTACAATTATAATAATTTTTTATATAGCGGCTCAAATTCCGAAAACCAGTCTTTCAAAGAAAGAAGGAACCAGACAGAATTTATGGTAGACTTACATGAGTGACTTTGGTTTCTCCTTCACTAACATGCTGACGAAGGAAAACCAAAGTCACTCATGTAAGTCTAACAAAATTCTTTCTGGTTTCTTCTTTTTTTGAAAACTGGTTTTGTAGTTTGAGCTGCTATAAAAAAGAATTATAATTGCAACTACGAACGTTTCCACGTTCTTCGTATTATTTTCATGAAAGCTATTCTTGTACAATTCTTGTTTAGTCCAAAATTATTTATTTCGGAGGATGCCGAAATATATTACCGAAACGTTGGCTAACTGAGACATACTGATTTTTCTCTCAGAGACCTGAGACTAATGAGAAGCCCATTGAAAGTACTATCAAAGAATACTGCGTGTGCTATTTGAAAAAAATCAGCATTGGAATTCCGAGGCAGTTGACATATTATTCTGACCACCTTGTTTCATGAGGTAGTGAATATTATGATTATTATCATTATTATTATTCTTGTGATTACCACTTTTAGTATATATTGACTTTTGTTTGCTTTTAAAAACATGAACAAACGACAGTGAACACTTTTAACACTTTTCTGAAACACTGTAAAATGGAAAATAATTTCGGAATATGCTTCTCGTAAACTTATACAACTCCTTCTATTCATCCTTCTATCTGTGGACAACACGAAAAAGAAACCTATAATGATGTTCGAGGAACATCGTGCTAGCCAGCGGTGGAATTTTGGGAGTGAAGGAAAGTGTTGGATTTTTTCTTGAGAGTTTGGAGGTTGTAAGCATCAGGAAAGATTTGACTAGGCAAAGAATTCCACAACTTTGCCGTTCTATTGATGAATGATGCTTGGTATAACAATGTTCGACAGGTCTCGAGCCTGACAGTGAAGGGGTGACCAGCTTGAGCTGGTTTGTCAACTAGGAATCGTGGTGGCATAATAGATGATATTTCCGTTGAGCACCGACTGTGGAAAGATCTATTAAAAAGGCAGAGATCGCCGACCTTTCTACGATGTTCTAGAGAGGTGAATGATTTGGTGAGTGTTGTATCATCGACTAGGCGAATAGCTCTCTTCTGAATTGAATCTAAGAGCTTTAGCGTGGGGGCTGAGCTCCATCTCGAATAGCAAAGTATGCAGATCCTCATTTAGTCTTACAGCTATAAGTTAATAGTAAAGAGATTATAGTAAGAATAAGCATGTTCCTAAAAAATACAGATATACGTTTATATAGTATAGAAAATGAAATGAATATGAATAAGTCATGAGATATTTCCATTCAACTGATGGCATTTATCATTCCGTTAGTTTGAATATATTGACCATTTTTATCAAAACAGTGAATCAATGAATTTCTGCGAGATTTAAGAAATACGAAAGGAATATTGATGTAATCTCCAATAAACGAAATATGGTTTGATATTCACGCATTCTATGAAATATGAAAAGGAACAATTACGGATTGTTTACTTAGCTATTCCACAGAGAGAAAGGCGCTGGTAATGTTTCTGTGCATGAATAATAATAATATATGTACGTTGCTTGTATGTTATACCATAATTTTCTTTCAAAATTTTCCTCGCCGCTCATTCAAAACATTAGTTATCTCATATTCATATATTTCTTTCATGGAGACTGTACCCCGCATTAAATTTTTCATGATGTGGGTAGGTATAAATACTGATTATCATCATTTTGGAACTCCGTAGGTAAGGGATTGTGTTTTTTATCGTAACGTCAATTGAAATTTATATTATATCATCGTAATCATCGGATCTAACCCCTATCATGGGGTATGTCAACTCGAGACAAAATCATTAACTTTGGTATAAATAAGAATGTGTCTATGCTTGTCCATGAGATGGTTAACTCAATGAAGTATCGGATTCCTGATGATTATGATCGAAACGAATTGAAGATTAGGTTAGATTGGGCTCATCAATAATTGTTCAGTTCTCTCTACAGGACAAGGACCGCGTGTTCATTTTCTGATCGATTCATCTGATCTAAAGTCTAAGAGTTTTTGACATAAATACAGACAATAATATACTGGATGTCAACGTATCTTTGAGGATAATTTTTCATGTATCATGTATCTTATCTAAAGTCTGATGCTCACTCGATCATATTATAATATTGTATCACTGTCATATCATACCTCTCAATAATATCTTCACATACTGGGTGGCCCAATGAAAACGAAACAAGGCCGATTTCACACAGTTATCGTTCTCAGAAAAAAAAACGTTCGAAATGGTCGATTTTTATTTTGAGGGGGAAATATTTTGCGCATGTTGTCAACTTTTTCACTTCAAATCCCTCGGTGGGGTGAGCTCCAACCCTTGAATCTCAAACGGGATAAGGGGTCAAGTGATACATTATTTCGAAGGTTATGGAAATCTGTCACTAACGCTTCTTTGTTTTTGGAATTCAATGCAGTAGTTCTCGAGAAAACACGTTTATGAAAATAATCGGCTAGTGATGGAAAGTAACGCTTTTTTCCTTTTCATCACCAGTTCTCATTTTGAAGTTAGAACGATGTTCATCTAAGAAGAGGTTATGTATTTTTTTCAAATCCTGTCCTATCCAACATTACATAAAGAATCATTTATTTTAATGTCAGTTCCTTGATCTCTCAGTGAAACGCATACATTGTCTCGTTTTCATTGGGCCACCCTGTATGTACTCACTTGTTACCTTTGGGAACTATTCATTCATCAATAAATACTATTCGTGATTTATTTTCCGAGATTTTTTCACTCTTATTATTCACTTCCTTTAAATTTTCTTTAGTACTCCATTATATATTCCATATTTTGCTTGAAATTGTTATTTCTGGAATTGAATTGTTAGGTTGCCGAATTCAAAAAAATGGGTGAATGAATGAATAAATAAATATTCGCAATACAAACAAAGGTGTCCAGAGATTCGAGGTTATGAGATTCAAACGTAACAGGGGTGGATTCAAGAATTGGAAAATTTTTCAATATTTCATCATTCATATCCATCAGACCGGTTGATGTGAGTACAAGGCTTCTGGAAAATCAAATATACATTTTTTCATGTCCGTATAATCCAGTAAAAAAAAGAAAATATAGATGTTGTTGCATCGGAATTCCCAAGATGGTTTCGTGTCTTATTTTACCAATTCATGAATGAGACGACACATCGGCAAGTTTTATAAGATATAAGGTGTGACAGTCGGAACTATTTGATATACTATGTGATCCTATACCTTGCAAAACTCTGAAATATCCTGTTTCCAACACAGTAGAGTCCATGCGTTTTCTGTAAAATAACCGTGTGAACACTGCCACCGTGTCGTTGGCAAAACACGTCAGTTCTTCAATTGCGATTCATGTTCGTTACAATGAGAGTTCAAGAACCAAAAAGGTTGTAGCTGTGTGCGGGTTATAAGACCATGAAAAAACGACCAATAAACTAGATGAGGTCAGATAATTTATTTCTCATGGATTGGAAGGAAACATGATGAATGGGTAGTGAATAGGCATGAATTATGTTCAGAATGTTCCATGAGCATTCAGAAAGACTCCAGCTTCAGGTCGTCCAGTGCCTCCAGGTCCACCGAAATGTCTGTTGTACTGAGCAGTTGCGTCGACTCCAAAGTCCTTTTTCGGGCTGGTGTAGATGTTGTACTTTCCCCCAGCAGAAACGTCAGTTCCCCAATTGCGAGTTCTGTCTGCTCCTACGAAAGCTCCGGAACCAGAAGGGTTGTGGGTGTAGTCCAATCGGCCACCAACCTGGTCGGGCCTGAGTCCGTGTGACTGGAAGTTCTTCGAAGCTGACGCTGTACCGTCCAATTGGTGACGATCGTTCTGGAAGAGTGTACCAGTGTGGCTGATGCCTGCTCCTGAATTGGATACGCCCCACTTCGTTGCTTGTCTAAATACGCAACAATTGAATATTTAGTAGTTCTTTTCGAAGCAAAAACAAGAAAACATGACAACGGTATAGCTAGCTACCTAACCCGAATCATACTAAAAAGGCTATTTATTCATAAAGAGGTTAAATAATCTAGTAGGGATACATATGATCCTCAGTACGACATCTCGATAACTGCCAATCTGAGAAAATGAAATATGGGATCCACCTAGTTATTGTTATTGTTATTGTTACTCATCTTCTTAGTTGACGAAGCAACCCTCAGAGGCCCCGAAGGGTTTGTGCGAGTGAAGGAGACAAGGATCTACAGCTCATACCAGTGGAATCCAAACCACTGTGACATTTGAGTTAGATCAATGTAGAACTCTATGATATACAATGTACAGATAATAAATAAATCCAAATCCACGACCTCATGACCATCTCGACCACATGGCCGCCGTATATATAGAAATATTGAAGTATATATTGTAGTGTATTGAAGTTTCGAAAAATTTTGATAACATCACTCAAACGCCGATTCAAAAGCCGTCTTTTCCATGCTATGAGTGGTTATTAAAATACTTCAAGCAAACTTGTTATTGTTTTATTGTTGCATTGTTTTAATTAACAACGTTTAGCATTATTTTTTCTACAACTTTAATGATTCAAGAGTTTATCACTTTTCTATGTATCCCAATGGTGAATTAGAACTCACTGGGAAGAAGGAAGATGATCCATGCCACATAGATACCTACTCGGATTGGTACTGTCAACAAGATATTTTATCATCGATGATATATTCCGCTATGAAATAACATGATAAGCGATTTTTTCTATACACTGTCCAAGATAAGGAGGGCCAGGATTATCTCACAAACTACAAGATATATACACATATGGTTATATGGGAGAAAAGTTCCCCACGATTTTTGAAATACTGACCTGAATTTTTCATTATCATGCGAGAAAAGGTTTATTCATCGAATTGAATAGGAATGCTACATCAACATCAATATGCAATTCCGTGAATATTCATTAATTTGATAACATATACGAGATGTCAGATAACAGTGGAGAAATAAATAGATGCACTGATCGAAACCTCCTTCGAAAGTCGAAACTCTGATCTTTCATGATGCATGAAACTTATTTTTACAGAATTACCTATGATAAACTCAGACCCGACAATTACTCACTTAAAATACGCTTGAAACGCGTCGAAACCATAATGTGTGGCATATCGTCGAAATCGGAATGAATGAAAAGGGTTATAGTGGAATCTAATATCGAGATATCAGGTTCGTATTTGGAAAAATGAAGCTGATGATATTCGCTCGAAGAAGAAACTTTGGACCTAAAAATCGATGATGCTAGAGGGGGCCGTAGCACAGTGGTCAAGGCGTTTGACCATGATCGAGCTGCCGGAACGGTAGTGAGTTCGAACCCGGCCGCGGTTGTTAATTTTTCATTGAAATTAAATGGTTCATCGATTTCAATCCTGACATCGATCTGGTAGTGTCGATACACGGTCCCCCAGGAGTGGTTGGCGGAGTCCACTATAAAAACTCCTCCCGCTCTTCTCAACCCGCTCAAGCTTCGGCTTATGGGACGTTGGATTCCGACGTAGAAGAAGCGATTGAATAAAAATAATAGAATAAATCAACATCAAAAATTGTCATGGAGATGTGTGTTTTCAATCTTGCCTGAACTTCATTAACGTCAGAAAAAATAAAATTGAAAATTCGAAAATTCAGATTTTTGAAAATAACTCACTCCTTATCTGTAACACAGTGTGTAGTTCGTCATCCAAGTTCGCATGAAATCAGAGAAAAATGGGAGAATCCAGAGAGGTAGGCACAGATTTGTTTGAAAATAGAAGTACCCTGATGATATATAGAATTTCGTAGATGAACTGTATAAAATCTACAATCGAAATGTGACATCTATACAACTGTAATGATCTATGTAAAAGTCAAATAGTGAGTTCAGTTGGATCATGGATCAGAGTCGGCCCTGGACTTTTTGTAATGAAGATGTACCTAGCCTAGATAGATTTGAGGAAATTGGATCGGAAAAAACTGTTATCTCACCTTTTTTCTCGGCTAACGGGCACCAAATAGAATTCCTGTCCATTTTCATCTTCGAAAACTTCCACAGGAATGGCAGAAACAACAGCAAGGCAGAAAGCGATGATCGCGAAAACTTTCATTTCCAATTTTCTAACAGTAACTCAAGTCACGAACTATGGATAATGCTTCAAAAAGCTATTCAAGTATTTTCGATTCGTTGTTGAATTCTAAACTGACCACTCCAATCCAGCAACATCCTTTTATGTACAATATATCTTAGGCGAGATACCACACACACTGAGACTGTTGACGGTACTTCACCTAGTCCGATGGGAAATCCTTCGAACCGAGCTTAGGTTATCGCTCTGATATGAGGCTATCGACTGTGCAGTAAACCAATGTGATTTTCGGTGAATAACCATTTCCCAATAACCAAAATATGGACTGAAAGTCGTAACGAATATGTATCTCGATTTCCATGGCCATTGTTGTAGACGTTCGTGAATTTGATTTCGAAGAAATTTTGTATAGGTACTCGTATAGGTATACTGTTTCGAATGGATGGTCATCATCAGTGCTTACATGTAAATATAATTGAAGCTATCGGAAAATAAAATAAAACATTCGAAGGTTAAAAGGTTTTGTCAGGATGACAAAACTTTTCTCATACCTATATCAATCAATGTCAATAGTACAGGTTACATCAGTACAAGAGTCCTGGTTTTTCGGTACTTAGTCCTGGTTACTCTTGATATGAAACCAATACACAAAATGTAACCTTTTGGAAGCACAAATAGAAGAACCAACTATTAACTCAACTAAAAGTATGAAGGATCATGTTTACCATATATTGCCTTGGTTCACCAGGTAGTTGAGTTGTATTTTATGTCTTGAAAACACGAGCGGAAAATCTATGTTCGAGAAACATCGTGACAGCTAGCAGTGGAATGTTAGAAAAGGAGGAAGTTATTGAAATCTTCCTTGGGAGTTTGAAGGTCGTATAAGTATCAGGAAGTACTTCACTATCCAAACAATTTCACAACTTTGCTGTTCTGAGTGATAAATCCCAGCCACAAAGTATACCTATAGATAGATGAAGTATAGTATTCAACTCGTATATACTATGGGTCCATATTACTAATTCTGCAAAATCAATCTTCGTTGGCAAGCCAACAGGGCAATTTTTTTGTTCATGTCTTGGTTTTGTATTTGGTGAAATTGGTCATGCACCTCGATATTTGAGCAGTTGAACATCAATTCTGTCAATATTTTCCAATTCTCGAATCTCACTCCTCTGCCATGTTCAAATCTCTCTTATACCCTCGGATTTCTGGAAACCATGGCTTGTCTGAAGAATAATGATGACAACCAGTATTTTTTTCTAGATATCAGTATATATAAATATAACTCCTAGAAAGTAAATATATTTTAATTTTTATTAACAATTTTTCATTGCATTATATGTAGATTATACCTTTTTTCTTCATTTCTCTCCCTCCGTTGTCTTCTTTCTGAACTCCATAGTATCAGGAACTTTTCACTTATTCAATACAGGGTTGGGATGAAGTATGGAACCGAGTTTATATCTTTTAAACGAAAACGATATTTAATTTATGAAAATTTGCAGGTAAGTGCAATGGAAATACATCTGATGTACATTTTTCTGTCAATAATATATTTCCGGCTTAACCGGAAATGACATCAACTTCTTTGATTTGAATATATACTTGAATTGAACCCTATATATTCTTACAGAAAGAGATTGTTGTTTAGTGTGAAAAAATGTAAAAACGAGGAATAACTCACTGTTTGTTGTACAATAGGTGTACATTTCATTATTTTAGAACAATGAGAAACAAAATAAATTCAAATGTTCAAAATGCTCGCCGTTTACTTGCTGACTATATGCCATTCTATTAACAAATTCTTGGGTCACTCTTTCCAAGACTCCTCCACGTATCAGTTCACATTAATCAATACTTATTTGTCCCAATTCCTGTAAGTTTGTTGGTGGACTGACGTGAACACGTGATTTTAGATAACCCCAAAGAAAAAAATCTAACGGACCAAGTTCCGGAGAACGAGCAGGCCACTTTATGAATCCTCTACGTCCAATCCATCGATTCGGAAGATTCGCATCCAGAAAATTCCTAACCCGTCTATCATACCAAACATTTTGTGGTAATTGCCCATTCTGTTGAAGTGCAGGAATAATTTCGTTATTCAGTAGACCCAAATACTTGTCACCATTCAAGTTTCTGTCGATAAAAAATGGGCCTATATGCCTTTTTTCGACAATTCCCATCCAAACATTCACTTTCTGTGGATGCTGGGTATGTGCTACATGAATCCAATGAGGATTCTCATTTGACTAATACCTTGAGTTATGGCGATTAACTGTTCGATTTAAACAAAAAGTTGCCTCATCGGAAAAAACTATGTTAGATGCAAAATTTTTGTCGACATTACAGATGTCCATTAGCCGTTCGCGAAATTCCATTCTTCGGTCAAAATCATCGTCTGACACTTTTTAATTTCTTTCCTACAAAACGTCGACTGATACCATGGTTTAGTGCCGAATTTGTGGTAGAATTTTGAGGTGATCCTTCTGAATCGATTGCAATATTTTGTTCATCAGTTTCGTTCGTTGCAGTCCGTGGTCTTCCAGGTCTTAGCAAAATTTTTTACCATCCCAGTTGTATCAAAACGTTGTAATGTTTTAGTTATCAGTTTAGTACAGCGTGATTCAAATTTCTCTCCGGATGCAAATTATTAAAAATATGACACATTTCTCCATGAGTTCTAACACGATCACCATAACTTTTCACTCAATTGAACCATTCTGAATTTATTTCCGTCAATTAGAATTTGACACTTGGAGAACAAAAGACGTACTGAACAGTACTCGTTAATTCATTAATATGCATAAAATAACATCAATTAGTTTATCTAAATAATTGTTTGCTCTAATGCAGAAAACTCAAAGGAGGTTGATTAAAGTGCTATATTCCTCGCTAACCCCAGTATGTATGAATTCATAATAACGAGCTCTTTCAAAATCTGTAAAAATATATAGTGTGTTCCATTCAAATTAAAGTGTTGAGGCATTTCCGGTTGAACCGGAAGTATATTATTTACAAAAAAATGGAAATCGGATGCATTTTGTTTCATTGCACTCACCTGCAAATTTTCATAAATATCGTTCTCTTTGTTTAAGAGATATTTACTTGGTTCCATACTTAAACCTAACCCTGCATATTCTTTCGATTCAAAATAATATTGATCACTAGGAACATTCATTCTGAATTAGCTTTTCAATCTTCAGCTCTGTCTATCGTATTCTACAATTGAATCATTCGTATTGACATGATAGACGATGCATCGACTGATTTATAGATTTCATTGATTTATTTTCATCTATTGCCATTTTCTTGTCGCTCACGGGCTCCTTATTCGGTCTATTTGAACAGAACGAATCAGTAAGAAAATCATTATAGCTACTGCCCATGAATTGACTAAGAGACAAAACTCCAAGTAAGCTTATTTCTATAGTTGAAATCAAGAATTACACTTTACATATGCCGTTACGAGTAAACCAATTCGTAGCTAGTAAAATTAACCACCGTACGATAATATGGACATTCACAAAGGGACATTATGTTTACCACGCGACAGAGCTTTGTCTCCATCTGGACTGTTAATTTTTCGGAAACTGTTATACAAATAGGTCTTGGAGAAATAGAAACTCATGGAGAAATGCAAAAGTGGCGTCATACTCGAAAAAGTGAATTTCCGGAACGTTTTTACGGTACGATACCTTTCAAACGATATATCACTAGCAAATACTTGGGGTTTTATCTGTCATTCGGAAAAGGTTGGAGTAGTGATCGCATTTTGACGTTGAAGAATGTGAATTTGTAATTTAGATGTTGAATGTTTAAATGTTCAAATGACATGTTTCGGGATTTTTCATAAACATGTACAGTAACCGAAATAATGAATTCATTCCATTTGGCTTCCACACATTGTATATTCACAAAGGAATAAGAATGGAACCTCCAAAAATCGAGAACGATGTTGATCGAGTATTGATAGCAGTAGAATATTATGTGGTATATGTTATGAATCACGGTTTTTACTTCTCAAAATATAAAATCTTCAATTTCGCAATAATATCATTCGCATTTGACTCATCCCATTGGGTATTGAGAATTTCTGATTCTATTGTCATACAAAGATCTCGAGAAGAAAAGTATAAACTGTAAAGAATCGTTCAGCAACTTTCGAAAAATTTGCACCTCATGACACTATATGGCGACTATTAAGACCTTTTAGAACAGAATGGCGCGGCTATTTTCGAGAATGTCTACTTGAAAATCATCAGTTGAAACAAAAATTACCCTGTAGAGAATAAATTGGAGATAAATACCTGTTTTGATTAGTATTGCGGGTTGCAAGGCACACCGAATGAGTATGCGTTTTGGTTCTGCTGAGTCGTTTTCCATAAGCTACCGGAAAATGCTGTGTGTAAAACATCGTTCAAAATCAGTAATTTATCTGGCAAGTTGAATACTTTGTCGTACTTATTCCACGTACAGGAGCATATACTATGCCTCATCATCGCTCTTCCATATTTCAGAGATCCTTGGTGAATAATTCAATCCAAATTGATACTTATTCACCTGAAGAATTAAAACTTCTGATTATGGAAAAAATTAGATACGAATCTGAACACCTCTTGTTGAACAACCAGTGAACATCCACCCATGTCAAGGAGAATATCAAACTTATACTGAATATTATATTCAAAACCGTATACACATTTGTAATTAGTTCCACCTTTTCCTCAGTAACCTTATTTAGTTGAGTTTGAATAGCTTCGAGCTCGACCTCGCCATAATTAGTATCTTATGCTATTTGTATTTGTGCTAAACACCTAATTGTTATAATTATTATCATTATTATTATGATTATTATTATTTGGATCCGGCGACCAGCGCAATGATCATCATTTTCCTTCCATTAATTATGTAATTCGACCCCTGAGGGTACCATACTTGTAAAAAAGAGTCGGGAGGGTTCTTTCACTATCTCCCGGTCGATGTTTCAGAAAATATCTATCATACATGTTTGTCCATCATTATGGATTCGTGATCATAATGGAAGTGAATTGATTAGAGTGGGTTAGATTTTGTTAGGTCAGATTAGGCAAGATTCATGAATAACTCTAGAAAATAATTTTCCATTGGAATTCAATTTATTCAATATGAAAATATAAATAAATAACAATGTTCAGTCTTTTTCAGAATCTCCCATGAGCATTTAAGAAAACTCCTGACTGAGGTCGTCCAATGCCTCCAGGTCCACCGAAATGTCTGTTGTACTGAGCAGTTGCGTCGACTCCAAAGTCCTTTTTCGGGCTGGTGTAGATGTTGTACTTTCCCCCAGCAGAAACGTCAGTTCCCCAATTGCGAGTTCTGTCTGCGCCTACGAAAGCTCCGGAACCAGACGGGTTGTGGGTGTAGTCCAATCGGCCACCAACCTGGTCGGGCCTGAGTCCGTGTGACTGGAAGTTCTTCGAAGCTGACGCTGTACCATCCAATTGGTGACGGTCGTTCTGGAAGAGTGTGCCAGTGTGGCTGATGCCTGCTCCAGAATTGGATACGCCCCACTTCGTTGCTTGTCTTGAATAAACAATACAACGTTCATTACTTTCATTCGGAGCACAAACATGAGAAAGTCTCAAAGGTGGTGATTATATTATAGACTACGATCATTCATTCATTCATCTATTCTATCTATTCAGTTAACATCAGACATCTATTCAGTCAAAATGACTTCCGTGAGAGATTAATTCTGATATAAACTTTATTTCTAACATATTAATACCTTAGAAAATTACCCTTGAGATATACCTATTAGATTCATTTGGGGAAACTGCTGTGATAGGTTGACTCACCTTTTTTCTCGGCTGACTGGTACCAGATAGAATTCCTGTCCATTTTCATTTTCGAAAACTTCCACAGGAATAGCAGCGACAACAGCAAGGCAGAAAGCGATGATAGCGAAAACTTTCATTTTTATCGTCTAAAAGTTACTCAACACACGAACTATGGGTGATGCTTCAAGAAGCTATTCAAGTATGTTCGATTCGTTGTTGAAATCTGAACTGACCACTCCAATCCAGCAGCATCATTTTATATACACAACATCTTTTATCTCAGGCGAGTGAGAATATGATAATGTTGACGGTACTTCACCTAGTCCGATGGGAAATCCTCTGAACCGATTTATTAAACTGTGACTGAGCTTGGGTTATCGCTCCGTATCATATAATATTATGATTTTCGATTTAGCTCAGTGGCCTGATTGTGAAATGAGAGTTAATGTCATGTAGTTCTTGATTTCGAATATGTTTTATTTTACTTACCAAGGCCCGCATCAAAAATCCCAGTTCTCTTATTCTGCGACCCTGTACATATGTATGTACGATACATTTTTCGTGACTTGTATCCGTTCATGATCGATAACTCTTCACTACTGTGTTTTAGCAAAAAAATGAACTAGAACTCCTAGGAAAACTCCTAGAAGACTCCTAGAAATAAAAAAAAATCTTATTTCTAGAAAATGTATTCTCCTGACGTTCGTCTTCTCTCTTCACTACTTCTCTTAGAAATAATTCAAATTTCACCTTAGCATCTTAATATGATGATGTTACCATCATAGTTTGATATACAGGGTGACGAGTAACTCACTAAACTCTAAGAGATTCTACTCTATACTACTATTCTGCTGAATTCTTCGATGGCATTATTTTATAACATTCATTGAATTAATACTGATACAGTAAGTGCGATTTCAAAAAGCTATACCATCTCAAATTGAAACTTGTCGAGCGAATCCACAAAACATGAAATCTGTTTATAGTACTTAACGAGCTTTCTTCGAAATTGTATATAGACAGATCTGAAATATTCATATTCTCGAGGCCTACTACTGTTTGCTGAAGGGGTCGAAATTTCAAAAACGATCAGCAGGCAATTCTTGTCACCCCTGAAGAGTTTATATAACTGGTGTAGTGATCTTTCAATGAAGGAATACATCAAATACTTGCATACCAAGTTTCATCTTGATAACTTCTACAGTAAGATGTCTTCTAGGTTAACCAAAAATCAGTAAAATTAAATTAGTTGAAATGTTCGCATCAGGAATAATTTTTTCTCAAATATCAACAAAAGTAAGGACATCGATAATCCTAGTGGTTTCATAACAGTTCCCTGAAGCACGTAGCTTGGCTCGACAGCGAAGTCAAAGGTCTGTTTCCTCAAGAAACGTGCTTGAGCGATTCGATATTATAAAATAGTTGAGTACCATGTGAACTTCGTACCACCTGAAATTGATAAACTCTGTCTTCAAGTCTCGCGAAATGTAATAGATTTCGTACAACCGCACGAAATGAACAACCGTTATGCATAGCTGTCAAACGATAGGTCCGCCACGAACGCCATCTACTGAAAGTAATCTGAAGCTCAATTCAGTTCCCAGTATTTTCGGCTATTCCTTCTGGGTTTTCCTGATTTTCTTCCTTCCTGAACCACCCCAGTATTGAGGAGGAAAAAAAATCGAATCGGTCTACAGACAACAGCGCATTTGAGTGATTACAATCATATTGAAAAAATTGAGGAAATGAAGGAGAAATCCTTCCGAAAGTATACTTGCAATTTGCAGGTCGTGTAGAGTATGTCATTACGGTTATACCAATTCAAATCTCCCAAATTGATCACCGTTTAATACATACGTTTACTGAAAGACATCAAATTTATTTAGATAGCTTGGTTTTTATCTGTCCTAGTGGTCGATCACATGTTTGTTTATGGATTGCTGCGCTGCTTATTATGAATGTGAATTGATTATATATACAGTGGATTCGGTTAGGTAAGGTCAGATTAGGCAAGGTTCATGAATAACTCTTGAAAATAATTTCCCATTGGAATTCATTTTATTCAATATGAAAATATAAATAAATAACAATGTTCAGTCTTTTTTAGAATCTCCCATGAGCATTCAAGAAAACTCCTGACTGAGGTCGTCCAATGCCTCCAGGTCCACCGAAATGTCTGTTGTACTGAGCAGTTGCGTCGACTCCAAAGTCCTTTTTCGGGCTGGTGTAGATGTTGTACTTTCCCCCAGCAGAAACGTCAGTTCCCCAATTGCGAGTTCTGTCTGCTCCTACGAAAGCTCCGGAACCAGAAGGGTTGTGGGTGTAGTCCAATCGGCCACCAACCTGGTCGGGCCTGAGTCCGTGTGACTGGAAGTTCTTCGAAGCTGACGCTGTACCATCCAATTGGTGACGGTCGTTCTGGAAGAGTGTACCAGTGTGGCTGATGCCTGCTCCAGAATTGGATACGCCCCACTTCGTTGCTTGTCTTAAATAAACAATACAACGTTCATTACTTTCATTCGGAGCACAAACATGAGAAACATGATATTATAGACTACGATCATTCATTCATTTATCTATTCTATCTATTCAGTTAACATCAGACATCTATCCAGTCAAAATGACCTCCGTGAGAGATAAATTCTGATATAAACTTCATTTCTAACATATTAATACTTTAGAAAATTACCCTTAAGACATACCTATTAGATTCATTTGGGGAAACTGCTGTGATAGGTTGACTCACCTTTTCTCTCGGCTGACTGGTACCAGATAGAATTCCTGTCCATTTTCATTTTCGAAAACTTCCACAGGAATAGCAGCGACAACAGCAAGGCAGAAAGCGATGATCGCGAAAACTTTCATTTTTATCGGATAACAGTAACTTAACACACCAACTATGCGATGCTTCAAGAAGCTATTCAAGTATGTTCGATTCGTTGTTGAAATCTGAACTGACCACTCCAATCCAGCAGCATCATTTTATATACACAACATCTTTTATCTCAGGCGAGTGAGAATATGATAATGTTGACGGTACTTCACCTAGTCCGATGGGAAATCCTCTGAACCGATTTATTAAACAGTGACTGAGCTTGGGTTATCGCACCGTATCGTATAATATTATGATTTTCGTTTTTGCTCAGTGGCCTGATTGTGAAATGAGAGTTAATGTCATGTAGTTCTTGATTTCGAATATGTTGTATTTTACTTACCAAGGCCCGCATCAAAAATCCTAGTTTTCTAATTCTGTGACCCTGTGCGTATGTATGTACGATACATTTTTCGTGACTTGTGTCCGTTCATCATCGATAACTCTTCACTACTGTGTTTTAGCAAAAAATGAACTAGAACTCCTAGGAAGACTCCTAGAAATCAAAAAAAATCTTATTTCTAGAAAATGTATTCTCCTGACGTTCGTCTTCTCACTTCACTACTTCTCCTAGAAAGAAATCAAATTTCATCTTAGCATCTTAATATGATGATGTTACCATCATAGTTTAATATACAGGGTGACGAGTAACTCACTAAACTCTAAGAGATTCTACTCTATACTAATAATCTGCTGAATTCTTCGATGGCAATATTTTTTAACATTCATTGAATTAATACTGATTCTGGAAAAACGGATGACAACATATACAGTAAGTGCGATAAACAGCAACACCATCTCAAATTGAAACTTGTCGAGCGAATCCACAAAACATGAAATCTATTTATAGTACTTAACGAGCTTTCTTCGAAATTGTATATAGACAGATCTGAAATATTCATATTTTCGAGGCCTACTACTGTTTGCTGAAGGGGTCGAAATTTCAAAAACGATCAGCAGGCAATTCTTGTCACCCCTGAAGAGTTCATATAACTGGTGTAGTGATCTTTCAATGAAGGAATACATCAAATACTTGCATACCAAGTTTCATCTTGATAACTTCTACAGTAAGATGTCTTCTAGGTTAACCAAAAATCAGTAAAATTAAATTAGTTGAAATGTTCGCATCAGGAATAATATTTTATCAAATATCAACAAAAGTAAGGACATCGATAATCGTAGTGGTTTCATAACAGTTCCCTGAAGCACGTAGCTTGGCTCGACAGCGAAGTCAAAGGTCTGTTTCCTCAAGAAACGTGCTTGAGCGATTTGATATTATAAAATAGTTGAGTACCATGTGAACTTCGTACCACCTGAAATTGATAAACTCTGTCTTCAAGTCTCGCGAAATGTAATAGATTTCGTACAACCGCACGAAATGAACAACCGTTATGCATAGCTGTCAAACGATAGGTCCGCCACGAACGCCATCTACTGAAAGTAATCTGAAGCTCAATTCAGTTCCCAGTATTTTCGGCTATTCCTTCTGGGTTTTCCTGATTTTCTTCCTTCCTGAACCACCCCAGTATTGAGGAGGAAAAAAAAATCGAATCGGTCTACAGACAACAGCGCATTTGAGTGATTACAATCATATTGAAAAAATTGAGGAAATGAAGGAGAAATCCTTCCGAAAGTATACTTGCAATTTGCAGGTCGTGTAGAGTATGTCATTACGGTTATACCAATTCAAATCTCCCAAATTGATCACCGTTTAATACATACGTTTACTGAAAGACATCAAATTTATTTAGATAGCTTGGTTTTTATCTGTCCTAGTGGTCGATCACATGTTTGTTTATGGATTGCTGCGCTGCTTATTATGAATGTGAATTGATTATATATACAGTGGATTCGGTTAGGTGAGGTCAGATTAGGCAAGGTTCATGAATAACTCTTGAAAATAATTTCCCATTGGAATTCATTTTATTCAATATGAAAATATAAATAAATAACAATGTTCAGTCTTTTTTAGAATCTCCCATGAGCATTCAAGAAAATTCCTGACTGAGGTCGTCCAGTGCCTCCAGGTCCACCGAAATGTCTGTTGTACTGAGCAGTTGCGTCGACTCCAAAGTCCTTTTTCGGGCTGGTGTAGATGTTGTACTTTCCCCCAGCAGAAACGTCAGTTCCCCAATTGCGAGTTCTGTCTGCTCCTACGAAAGCTCCGGAACCAGACGGGTTGTGGGTGTAGTCCAATCGGCCACCAACCTGGTCGGGCCTGAGTCCGTGTGACTGGAAGTTCTTCGAAGCTGACGCTGTACCGTCCAATTGGTGACGATCGTTCTGGAAGAGTGTACCAGTGTGGCTGATGCCTGCTCCTGAATTGGATACGCCCCACTTCGTTGCTTGTCTGGAACAAAAAATACAACGTTCATTAGTCCCATCTGGAGCACAAACATGAATGTCTCTGAATATATGTTATAAGAAATTCAACCTTAATGACTGTTCATTGAAAGAGAAGTTGAATTACTCAAAAGAGGAAGAACAAAAAAAAGGAGATGTATCTATGTGCCATATTCGAACAACCGAGTGACATCCCGATAACTTCGAGAGAAAGAAAGAAATTTTTGATTCAGAATCTGCAATAATCAGAAAAAAAATGTGAAAATGGAGAAATGATAGAAGAAAGTATAGCACAACTCTTGAACTCTGATTGAAAAGTCTACGAGTAGATATTGAGATATTTGAAATGAAACTGAAATACAAAATTGCATATTTCCTTGAATAAGTCATAAACGATGGGTTTTGTCCAAACGGATCCAGAATAAGTATCAAATTTTGTTACAACTCTCATGATTCTACCGTCCCATATTTATCGTATTGGTGAATTAGAACTATCATTAGGAAGAATGAAAAAAGTCATTTCATACAATATATAGGTACACAGATTGATCTATCAAAAAGATATCTGCAATCCGTAATGAAATACAAATAGAATAGAATGAGGGAAAAAATGTTGGCAGTCAGAATACTTTCTCAGGATTTTATGGATGCACTATATAAAACATGGACAAACAAAATGTGCTTGAATACAGTTGGAACTATTATGTAGAAGACAAATCGCGATAAAAAGTTCAGTTCCAACAAAGTGGGCCTTGAACAACTTCTAATAACTCTAAAAGCTAATATTATCTCACCTCTTTTCTCGACTGAAGGGTACCAAATAGAATTCCTGTCCATTTTCATCTTCGAAAACTTCCACAGGGATGGCAGAAGTAACAGCAAGGCAGAAAGCGATGATCGCGAAAACTTTCATTTCCAATTTTCTAACAGTAACTCAAGTCACGAACTATTGATAATGCTTCAAAAAGCTATTCAAGTATGTTCGATTTGTTGTTGAAATCTGAACTGACCACTCCAATCCAGCAGCATCATTTTATATACACAATATCTCGGGCGAGATAACCACACAAACTGAGACTGTTGACGGTACTTCACCTAGTCCGATTGGAAATCCTGAATGAGCTTAGGTTATCGCTCTAGGGTATCGACCGTTCCGTATGATATTACGGTATTTGGTGAATTCCAACCATTCACACTAATGAAAGGCTGATATTAAGAATCCCCATGACTGAAAGTGAAAGTTGCATTATCATATCGACATTTCCATTCATTTGTATCATTCATTTTCGACTTCATTTTCGCATTTCATTCGGTTGGATATCTTGGATACGGTTACTATCAACAAACTTATAGGGCCCTAGGGCATTATCATATCTATAGTGCCAATATATATATATATATATATCAAGATTTAACTTTGATGAAATGATGCAAATCATTCGAATCATGAGGATGCTCACTAAATTAAAACGAAATCACAATAAAGTCGTATCTGAAGTCGTACCCGTTTAGGTGATTTTAAATACACATGAGAAAAATGGAATAAGATCATTCTGTATATTGTATGCATCACCTACATCTATAGAGATAATCATAGTGACATGATGTTCAGTTAGTTACGAAAAGACAATAGCAGTATGTAAAACACTAACACAAAAATGTTACAAACACAAGTATAGGAAATACAAATCGAAATATGCACCATGACCGTTATGAGATGATAACGTCTATCGATTGACATCCATCCCTCGGATCGGAGGCCTCTGCGACTGGATTCAATCACACTTTTGGCGTTTTTATCTCTATAACGCACTTGGTGCATAAGTAAATATTGGAAGTTTCCCAAAATCGGTAGAACAATAATTTTGTTCATTTTATTCGGATAGTGTGAAAGAAATATCAGCAGAATATTTCAAACGCCATTCGTTTGAATAATTATAATATTTCAAAATGTGTTTGTCGACGGTTTGAATCGTGACAGATCTGATTTAATTCGTAGTTCAATCTTCAAATGCGTCAATCCTTTGTAACAAATTATCTTTCGAATGTATTGGTGATTTTCTTTTGGTTGGTACATCTATCATCGACTTATGTTTGTCTATAGTATTCTAACGAGTTGTAGGATATCGACGAAGTTTTCCAGAAATCGTTTCCTTGATATTGAGGTACCTCATTCGATTGACCCTCAACATTGAGCTGATCTGATTGACAGAAAGTATCAAAAAATGATTTTCCTTTATATTTTTTTATCTCTTGACAACACGAGAGGAAATCCTATATTGTTCGAAGACCATCGTGCTAGTTAGTGGTGGAATTTCGCATTTACTTCCTTGGGGTACACCATCGAAATCAACTTTTCATTCTCGATCCACTAAATAACTATTGACACGACATGAGAACAAACGATTTTCTTCAATGCTTTTTTTTCTAATTTTCCATTCAATCATTCTCGTTCAATGAATGGCCTCAAAAGCTCCCTGCAAATCGAAGAAAACTGCTGACAGTATGCATGGTTACTACATTATAAAAAAATATTCAACTTTCGAAGAGAACCCAATAGATGATCTAGCACATATTCGATAATTTTTACTACTATCAATTCACCATTCTAGCAATTTGGAGAAACTCTTGAAACATTCAGTATGTATTATTCCAATTTCTGTGGAATAGCGGCCGAAACTTTGGCTTTGGGCTTACCACAGGTCAAAAAAGACTGGTAAGATTGGCGTCGTTACATGTACATAGGGACATAAAAATAAATATTAATGCAATATTCGTGCAACTTAGGTGTATATATATGAATAAACATACATTTTTTTTTCCAGCTTGTGTCGGATTATCGAATTATGAATTATCAAATCACTTCATGATAGTCAAATCCATATTATCCGATCATCAAATTTTTGATACCGAAATAAAACGTATAAAAGATGTTCTACAACTCAACACTTATCCAAATTATTTCATTGATTGAAACAATATACCAAATTGAAAACGGACAGAATACACAACAACCACAAAGACAACCAATACTGATGACGAATATAATCCCATACATTCCCGGAATACCTGGAAAAATCAAACGTGTGTTTAATTATGAAATGAATATGAAAACGACAAATTCAATATCAATCAATGAGAAAACATCTGGTGACCGAAATTCCTCCATCTGCCAAATTGCCACTTTTCAGTGTCAAAACAATTGAAAACCATTGGAAAAATTTTGCGAAGAGAGGATACACGAATTGTGTTGAAAACGGGAACAGAACCGTTTCCGGAATATCCACTAGGATGAGTAGAAGTTTTGATTTCATTGAAAATATCTTCGAAGGACAAAACAGGGTTTAATTTCAAGCGCAGAGACATTTTGGCGCAGATCACAAATTTGTCCTTACTACAAATATATTGAAATATTTATTTAAATATATTTATCTAATTATTTTTTTTTTGAAAAGAAGAGAGACAACCACACACAAAAGCTGGAAAAATGAATGTACCACCTCCTCGAATCACTCACAGACAGTATTCAATAAGTTTCTCTTTCAGTGCATCAAAATTCTTTCCCCAATTTCAATACACAGAAGAAAACAAACAATGATGAGTTTTGCAAAACTATCTTCTTCATTTGTGACCCACCCCCCAAAAGGAAAAAATATTGACGCCCTGGTCCAAGTCATACGAAATATATCTTTGTTGCAACTATCACTTTCAGTCTATACTTGATCCCTGGTGGGAATTGGTTATTCACCGAAGATCTGTCGACACCCTTGTATCAGAGCGATAACCTCATATACCTCGGTTCGAAGAATCTGCTATCGGACTTGGTGAAGTACCGTTGACAATCTCAGTCTGTAGTTTTCTCGCCTGTGATATTTCGTATATAAAATGATGCTGCTGGATGCAAGAGTCAGTGCAAAATTGAACATCAATTCAAAAACACTTGAATAGCTTCTTGAAGCATCAAGTCCATTGTACGTGAATAAAATAATAAGTTGAGTTCTGAAAATGAAAGTTTTCGCGATCATCGCTTTCTGCTTTGCTGTTGTTGCTGCCATTCCTGTGGAAGTTTTCGAAGATGAAAATGGCCAGGAATTCTATTTGGTGCCCGTGAGTCGCGAGAAGAGGTTAGATAACAGCTTTTTCTCATATCAATTTCCACAAATTTTTCTAGGTATAATTTTCCCCGGACTCTAATTTAGTGGAAATGAAATCTCGTCCATAATTAGTCCTGTACATGGATTGCTGAGAGAATATTCTGAGTCGGTACTTTTCATACTTTTTTTGTTTTCCACTCTCATTCCATGCAGAACTGAAGGAAGGACTGTTTGGAAAAAATTCAAGTTGACTTTCTTCTCGACTATATTTCATCATGATTACAGTAGATCACTTTCGGTCTTCGTCCTTTCTTCCAATATTCTTCCCATTGAATATTGAAATATCTCAGATGGACTCTTGGTAACTATGAGAGATAGAAGAAGTCGTTGCGAATTCAGTGTTGATTCAGCATGAAATGACATTTTGGATTTTCACAGATTTCTGAACAGATTCTGAATCAAGATTGAATTTACTACGAACCTATCTCGTGATTTGACATTCCCTCTATCTCTCAATTACTCGTGTATCAGGATGCCAAACTGCGGAGTGAATTCAGGATATTACAATTTTTTCTATTCCCAATGGATAAATCAATACATCTATGAACAAATTTTTTATAATGATATCTGTTTGTCATATGACTCAAGATCTTCTAAGATACATTCAGGGCCTAGCTATACCTTTGTTATCTCTGAGATCCGAAGGTATCTAAAGCGTTCAATTATTTATTTAAGACAAGCAACGAAGTGGGGCGTATCCAATTCAGGAGCAGGCATCAGCCACACTGGTACACTCTTCCAGAACGATCGTCACCAATTGGACGGTACAGCGTCAGCTTCGAAGAACTTCCAGTCACACGGACTCAGGCCCGACCAGGTTGGTGGCCGATTGGACTACACCCACAACCCGTCTGGTTCCGGAGCTTTCGTAGGAGCAGACAGAACTCGCAATTGGGGAACTGACGTTTCTGCTGGGGGAAAGTACAACATCTACACCAGCCCGAAAAAGGACTTTGGAGTCGACGCAACTGCTCAGTACAACAGACATTTCGGTGGACCTGGAGGCACTGGACGTCCTCAGTCAGGAGTTTTCTTGAATGCTCATGGGAGATTTTGAAAAAGACTGAATAATATTATAGACGTTCATATATTTATTTTGAATAAAACGAACTCCAAACGGAAAATGATATTTGAGCATTGTTTATGAACCTTGCCCAACCTAACCTACCAATCAGGAATCATAATCATAATCAGGAGAAAATAATCATACAGAATTATATATTGAACTTTTTCTGTCACAGTCCAGATAGAGACGAAGGTATATCGATAAATTTCTGTCAATGATAACACATAATGTATTATATGGTGCTCAATTTGATGAGCTTCAAATTGGTTTACCCGTAATGAAGTACTCCACGTAATCTGCAAATTGCCATCAAGATGAAGTGTAATTTAGGAATGGATTTTTTCCATGATTTTAATTACTGAAATGCACTCGTTTGGTAGTTTAATTACAGATTAACTCACGGAGTTTTGCTGCTTTATCAATACGTGTCCAGTAATTATTAGGATTCCTTTTCTGATATGGTTCTGAACAGTGGAAGTGGGAACAAATAGTTGTTTTGTGATAATGACATCAGTCAGTGGACCAAAGATTAATATATTATCACTTATAATACCACGAGAGCTTTCTGAAGCTGAGCTCTTGAGAATTTTCAGAATATTCGAGAAAAAATTATTGGTTTCCAATTGAAGCTAAAGTGGTAGTCGGTACGAAAATTTCACATCGAATATAGAATGAACTCAACATAATCTGGAGTTGAATGTAGATGTCATTGTACCTATAAACGTCAAAATATTTCCAGTGCAATTCCATGCTCCTTCCCCAAGGAGACGGGAAAAAAATAGAAATTTTGTTCAGTTGATATGGTAACGATACAAAATACAGGCTTTTCATTGGTCGAAAATGTTAGTGTCGAATTTTCAATATAGTAATACCACTAGAGGTCAAATTATTTCCACACCAAATGTGTTTCCAACAACATCAATTTTCGTCAAGTTTTTGTCAACTTGACAGGTTTCGTCAAGTTGACCTGTCAATATGAACATCAAAAAAATTTCCAGTTTAATTCGCTGTTGGGTACCCACCAGGAAAAAAATTTCCGATAAAATTCATCCGTTGCTATGGTGATCTGACAGAAATAAACGTTCTGATTGGTTAAAAATCACTTATGTGGAATTTTCATTACAATATCATATCGTTATTTGTCGACTCGTCGTCTGTTCTAGATAGAAAGAAGAATCAGAAACAATACACACAACATTAGTTCAAAAATCTGCTTCTCTTCAGATTGGAAAAGCTATTCTGGAGTTAAGTACATACGGTAGTCACAGCATCAGATGATAAGTTCCGTTTTGCTCTATTTCGATTTTGAACAATTGAAATCTCTTCTATGAGAAGCACAATTAGCAAACATATCCCTAAAAAAACAGTAATATTCAATTTAGTATCTTTAGTATCTTCTGTTATCGTCTTCATGAACATATCGAACTTTCCATATCCATCATAGCAATACGAAGAGTGTGATAAAATAAGTAAATAAAGAATTCTTTTGAATACGTTGGTTTTGAAAACTTTCGGTGTTTCCAATCACGTTTTGAAAAGCAAGAACATTCTCAATTTCGGTGTATGAATTGACATCATACACCATCATACAACATCGGTGATTTTTTGAACAGGTTTATTCATATACTGTGATACGTACATGTCCTGGAATATAAATTCTCATCCCTAATGAAAGATGTCAAAATTCAAAAAATAGAATCCCATAATAGATAATCTAATGTCAGCTCAAAGTCTACAGGAATCCAATGTGCTGAGTATTCTCTATGAGGTTTGCTACCATCGACTTTTGACATTCGGCATGTGATGTTCCCCCTTCAGAAAGTCAATGAGCTATGGAACATTGGCCCACGCCAAGCCATGCAGTTCCCAGCCCTTATGAAAGGCAGTCGGATTGATACCGCACACTAACCACATGCACATTATTACACGTCGCTTCCACTTTTGATATCAATTCATGATATCGTTTCTTTCGACGATGTTGATGATGATGATGGTAGTGTTCCTGCGGACAGGAAGTATCAATTTCAATTAAAATCCCGCACTATAAATCAAGTGGTAAATAGAGAAGAGAAGCAGGCACTGGAAATGAAAACAAATGCAGTCAATTGGAGTGGCGCCTGTCCCATTCTTGAATGCTGCTATTTTATTAGTGACGTCATCTCTTTCTGTCTGTAGTAAAACAAAATCATTGTCTCATCATATCTGATTCGAGATTGCTCGCCGCTTATATTATTGCTTCCTCTGTTGAATGACCCACTATTCAGTTTATAGCAACTGACAACCATTATTACAATGATGGACTTTGTGAGACGTGAAATTCTCTACGATCTTCTTAGGATCTGTGAATTTCATCTCTGAAGTTCTTCCTGGGAGATTAACTTCCACAGCCTCGTGATTTCTCCCTTCTGATATATTCTATATAAATAGCCAATTATTTCATTCGACTTGACCTCAAGAGTGACCATTCTACACTCATCACAGCTGCAGAGTTGCAGACGCTACTGTCTCAGTTGTGGAACAGTTTCAGGATGTTCAACCTTTGCTATTCTTTTTGGCACTTGGAATCTTCATTCCATCAGCAGTTCCAGTTGAACGATCGTTGATACAGAAGCAATGAACCTAACTTGTTTATATAATAATTTTCAGAGCCTAGTTTGGGAAATACATATTTCCTACGTATACGTGTTAGTCGTTATTTGTCAGGAACCATGATAACCACATGAGTTTCCATGATAGCATATTTATGTAATCGCGAAAATAATTTATGACAGTTCTTATAACATGCACAGTGCAGTCTGCATCATAACTCTGTGCTATTTGTTGTCACAGTCTGCAAAGTGATGCGTTATTTATTATTCCTTGAGTTGTCAATAAAAGAAGAAACGTGGGTAATATATCCTTTTACTGTTGTTTAGAATCGGAAAGAGATAATACTTTTCATTCGTAATAGGTAACAAGCTTGTTGAGTAAACAAAACTAAAAATATTTACACTCTCTTATTTTATTTGTGATTTGTTCATTAATCCCGAGCTGAGCTTTTTATTGACATAACCTGCGAAAGAACATTGAGATATAGTTCAAATAGCATCTGTTTTGATATATGTTTTTTTATGGCAGCACCCTTATAATTTGTAAATATTCAGGTAGAAAATTTCTTCCTCATACTAACGTTATAACATACTTTTATAAGATTTCCCAAAATTTCTACACGGTTTTGAAGAATGATGTCTTCATATTTTTATCTAAATAAGAAACAGTGTATTCAGTGAAAAAAGTTCAAATAATTTCAAATAAAGAATACGATATCGTGTGCTAGATATGAAAATGCTCACCGCATCACTCCAAGATATGATTAAAAACACCCATATCCAACAGTTATTCCAGGTTATTCCAGCATAATTTCATCACTGTTTGTAGGTAGCTTCCAGACCCAAAAAAATGATTTTCCATGATAGTGAAATCTTGTTTTTCATTGCAACTTGATATTCATTCCTAAAATCTTGTAAATTGTATAAAATGTTATGAAATGATTTGAAATAGTATCACATGGTATGAAATGGTATGGAATGGTATGAAAATGGTACCCATATACCCATGTCTGTCAACTCATTACCAAAAATTGTAAATGGATAAAACATCTGATAAAAATTTTTCAAAAGAAGTAATTTATGTTGAAAACTGAAGCAGATTCGTTACCGAAACGTTCAAAGATAAGTCGAATATAGGTACATATATACAGGGTGTCCGGAAAATATTGTGAAATCCTTGGTTTCCAGAACATGAAGAAAAATTCGTATATCCATAGGTCGGAAAATGGGTCCCACGAGGGTCACCCTTGATGGTTTCTCAATAATTTTTCTGAAATTAAACGTCAAACTTCTCCCGTGATGTGGTTTATCAAATTATCAGTTGACGGTTCTAGACCAAATAAAAGAGAAATAAGTCTTTTTGTCAACTCAAAGCCAATCATAACCTTCACCCAAGTCAACAATTGAATGATTGTTATTGATTGTCAAAATATAATTTTGTCAATTATCATTGACGGTATAATTTATTGTTACTTCATTTCTATAAATTTTACTGGAGAAGGTTTGAATTAGAAGATATGAGTTATACCTCAGGTACATGAACGCATTGTGCATAATATTTCTACCTACCTAGACTCCAAACCGTAACAAAGTAGTATCGTTTGCAAGTATAATGTAATGTCATGTCAGGTTTTGTTTGTATTATTTATTCCGTCTATTCAACGAAATTTTGATTGGAAATATATGTTGCCTTGTCGAGATTTCACCCCCTCCATGAATAAAAGGTAAATTCGCCCTCGCACCACCCTGTATGCAGCCTCTGGTAATCGAGTCAGCCGTGTCGGAGCCAGATTCGAACATCTGAGCTCTGACTGGAGAGCAGGTGGCCCGACTCAGGGCTTTTACCGGAACGGATAGCCGGAGTGCAATTCGCAGTCCGATGCAGGTCCGTTTCGTCTAAATAACCGGACGTTTTAATCTTTTCTCTCGCTGGCATAATTCCATTTTCCTCTGGTCTTACGAGATTATCATCCGATTGTGTCTCGTCACTCCCTCACAACAGAAAAAAGATTACTCTCGAGTGAACACTTAGGTTGATGATTGATCTCTACGTTGATTTGATACCATCCATGTGATTCAGCTGATTTTCCAGATTGGACACTGTTCTATTATGCTAATAGATACTAGCTGAAGATGCTTTCTGGAAATGTTTCCATCCTGGTTGATTCAAAGGAACTGATATATATTTGTTATTATTCAATTCAACAAAATGAATTATATAGCCCACTTAGATGTTGGAAAAATCTGACACGATGATGAAAGTAGTTGTCCTCATGTTTTATATTCCGTTATAACTATGAATCCTATGATGTAAATAGAAGAAATCGAAAAAAATAGAAAGCATTCTATCTATCTAGATATCGCTGCCCTCAACTATATACTTTTCACTGATAGAATCACGCCTGCAGTATGCAATATTGAGCTGGGGAGGAGTTATAAGTACTCATTTGAGTACAATAGAAATTATACAGAAGAAAATTATGTGAATTAGGAAAAAATACTTACCCATCAGACCAGCTCTTCTCTGAACTCTGGATCCTAGACATTAGGCAGCTGCCTTTCTATCATATTCTAATATTTCTATATAAAAACAGAACTAACCTAAGAAAACTTGACCACACTTACACTACACGTAACAAAACAAAAAAATCTTATACAAACTACTTTCTATAAGAAATCTATAAGCCACAGGTGTCACCTTCATCTGTCACAAAAAAATTTTGATACATCTCTGGACAACACGAAAGGGAAACCTATAATCACCGAACATATAAGATATATCCATATATGTTCGGTGCTATAATGTTCGAGGAACATCGTGTTAGCCAGCGGTGGAATTTTGGGAGAGAAGGAAGATGTTGGAATTTTTCTCCAAAGTTTTGAGGTTGTAAGCATCAGGAAAGATTTTCCTAGGCAAAGAATTCCACAACTTTGCCGTTCTATTGATAAATAATGCTTGGTATAGCGATGTTCGACAGGTCTTGAGCTCTATCTCATGAATAATGTTAATTAATTCAAGGATTCAATCATATAATTCCATGTAATCATTAAGAAATTAAGTGTTTAATCGAATGATTCACCTCGAATCATACTTATAGGTACTGTGAACTACTGACATATAATTATAAGATTTCAAATGAGAAAAAATGACCATGCTCGACCTGATCAGGTTCTAATGGGATTTTCCTAGTTCGTTTATTTATATATTGTCAATCCAAAACTCGTAAACACTGTAAGTTTAGATCGAATAAATGAACTTATTTTATTATTATATTATTATTCGAGAAAAATTAGTCCAATGTTGTTCAATTTGGAATTGAAGAAAATAATGAGTGAGTCTGATCTACAAATCATTTTGTCAAGAATTTTACATCGGATTATTGTTACTGAAATGCTTGCATACAATATTTTTATGAAATTGTTGTGTTCTCAAATATCTACAATTTACCTACCTATCAAATCTCTTATCTCTGAGAACTCCAGATATATTTTCCTGTTTCCTCACATTTGTGTATCTCTTCATATAGTTTTTTGACAATTCTTCTGTGCATATTCAAAACTATTTATTGCCCAAACAGGTACAAGACCCACTTACAGGACAGCTCTTTGCAATGTGTACATGTAACTGTGAACAAGAACTAAAATCTAAGAACTGAATTAAGTATTTTGATAAATCATTCAGTAGTTGTAGAAAGTGATTTCAATTGTGAATATTAATGATAATAAAAAAAATGAAAGGAAACATAATAACATGTATTATTCATGTATATATTTATAGAATATCAGTAAAACTCATGAGGTATTGTCACAACATTGTGTAAATTTCATTCATTGGGGAAATATTATATTCTATTCCATATCTTTCTCAAATATTTGAGAACGTCCATCCACGCCATATTTCAGATGATTTCGCTTCATAGAGCCCAGAAAGACTAACGAGACAAAGATATTCTCACCAGAATTGGAGAAGTATTAGGTAGCGGATCAAAAGTTGAATGAATATGTTGGATAGATTCCGCTCTACCAGGTAAGTCAAGCTTATTCAACTCCACAGATCAGAAAATCATGACCTATATGTTCATCTACTAATAGTTATTTTTGTATAGAGTTCGTTAAATGAGTGTTTTTTAATGGCGCATGAGAGTGTTAATTTCTGGCCGACACCGTAGGTCAAGGCTAAAAATTCTCTCGAATGTGCCATGAACACACGAATTTTATACACGAAATACAAACAATATTTGTTGTACAACTTTGATTGGGAATCTGCCTCCGTAGCAGAAGCATATATTATATAGAAGATAGTTCGAATAACAAAATTGAGATTTCTAACAAAATATTGAATTGTCCATCTTCATCCAAACGAATTAAAATATCTGATAGAATTGTGGAATCAGCTCTTTTAGAAATATCTAATGTTTCTGATCAGCAGCAACATGGAGCAGCTTCGGGAATTTATGTTGGAAGTAATCGTTCAAAGTTTACTATCAATTATTATTCATTTAATGAAATTGTTTCATGATGAATGATTGATAATTGATCCTGTTGAAAATGGATCCTTCAAAAAGTAATATTTCATGTTCATCTCGTGAATTACTTTGGTTGTTGAGAGGAGAACCATTTTCACGTTGAGGAATGTAAATATTTACGCATTAATGGAAATGCAGAAATGTTGACATTTGGAAAAAAAAATTAAATTTTTTCAACTCTTTCAATATTGAAACTACAGGCTGCTTCATGTCTCATTTGCCACCTGATTTAGTTTGGAGAATGATATCCAGATGGTTGACTGATCTTGCCTCATTGTTGTTGATATTTTGTCACATTTCTCCTTCCTCGGTTTGGATTATGTTAATATTTCATAAATAGGCTTATTCACCCTTCATCATAGTCCAATAGTCATCACCATGATAATTACTTTTTTATGAGTAGGCATAAAATGTCCTGCGCAAAAATCTTCTTTTCACAAACACAAAATTGCCCTGCCAGAAGGGGTTTCGCGTTTTTCACGCCCACAACCCCCACCGCACAATAGCAGCTAAGCCACTTTTGAACTAACCGAAATATAAATGTTTTTAAAGCACAAAGACAAAACTTAGATGGAATATCTCGACTCCGCCCCATCCATTACTCGCATCAGGAGCATTATGACCCCTTTTCCGATGTAAATGCGCGAGGCCCGAGGGGTAGTTTCCTCTTTTCGAGGAGCGCATATTCGGAGAGAGACGCAGCCTACGGTAAGCTATCTGCTCGACATCAAACGATTTTATGTAGATTTGCGTTTAAGAAAATAAAAAACTTTAAAACTGTGCTTAATTTGAATTCGGCCTGTATAAAGAAACCAAAATACGGAGCGAAGGTAAATATGGGGGAACGAATGGAACTACATGAGAGGATACAGCTTCACGCCCGGATGAGCTTCGGCAGAAACATGTAGCATGATTGATGGAGTTCGAAATATTCGTTCAGTCAAGATTTACCTCGAAATAAAAGTGTTACACTCACAAAGATCTTGCCAAACGAAAAGTAACACCTATTTGATGGGTGTACGCAATCGATTTCACACTGAATTCTCGATGAGCTAGAGTCTCAAACATTAGCTCAGAACTGGATGACAATCAAAAATAATAGAACATATGTATAATCTACGAATTGATATTGTTTTTATCTGTGGACAACACGGAAGGGAAACTTATATTGCTCGAGTAACATCGTGTTAGCCAGCGGTGGAATTTTGGAAATGTTGGAATTTTTCTTGAAAGTTTGGAGTTGTGAACATCAGGAAAGACTTCACTAGAAAAAGAATTCCACAACTTTGCCGTTCTATTGATGAATTGGTATAGCGATGTTCGACTGGTCTCGAGCCTGACAGTGTAGGGGTGACCAGCCTGAGCTCACCTGGTTTGACTACTAGGAATCGCGCGTGGTGGCATAATAGATGATATTTCCGTTGAGCACCGACCGTGGAAGTATCTATCGGTCTGTATGATGTATACTGGGTACGCCAAACTCCATAGTGTATTGAAAGTATCTAGAGAACGGAGACGAATATATTTTTGAAATTATGGGTACGCTTATGGGATGCTGGGATTTAGAAGATATTCTCACCTGTGCATTATCACCAGATATAGTGTTACTAAGAGCAACTTTGTAATTTAAAACGTAATACCCTATGTATCATTAGATTTTGTATATATATGTAGATTTGCCATCTTCAATACCCAAAACTCTACCCTTTTACCATACACATCCTATAAAAAGCTGTTGAAGGTAGGCATAGGAACATATTCTACTCCATCATCTAGTCTTCTAGTCGAAATGATAAGAAACTTGAGTTTTGGGAAGCCGCTGTGAAAATTGCAATTTTCTGTCAGTAGTGGTCAAAAACATATCGCAATTTATAATGTAGCTTTTTTGCCGTCGAAAATCAAAATTTATGTGTCAAATAAAAATGTCGAATAAGGTTCAGCTCAGTAGTCGGACGGTTCCTGAGAAAAGAGAAAAAAAACTAAAAATTTTCATTTTCTTTGACGCCCTCTATCTTGAGAACGGAACCCCAGAGAAGAATTTCGAAAAGGAAAAAATGCCTCAATTTTCATGAAGAATCTACAGTTTTCCGTTTAATAACAATCTGTTTTCGAAAATCGTTCGAAGAGTTTCAAATTAAGTTCATTTATAATGGAATGATATTGAAATATCATGAGTCGGAACCTGAAACTGTGAATGACTATTTAACGCGATGGCGCTTGATGACAGATTTACGATACTGAAATAATTTATTTATATCTAGAGTCCAAACAAAATTCGATAAAGTCAGTTATGACGACTAATATATACGTGCTATATACCATTTATTTCAATGCCGTGATATAAATCAATCCGTAGATATCCAAACTTTCACGAAGCACGTCGCTGGTACTGAAATTTTCCAGGGAAATTATGAACGAAAATTCCTCCGAAGCAAATAAATACTTAATCCGAATATCAACGTTTGACAGATATTTATTCGCTGATAAAATACCTCAATAAAAAGAGATTTGAAATCCAAAATAACTACACAATAAACCGTTATCTTCGTCGATCCGTTTGTTATATTTTATTGGCGTGATATTCACGTTAATCTACGAAGCTCCTTGAGCGAGAAATGTATTCTCTGTTAGCTTCTGACACAGAAAACTCATGTGATTATCATGGCTGGGTACAATATAAAAATGTCACACAATTATGTTTGTATTATGTTGTTGGGAGATCATAATTTTGATTCCTTCCAACCTATTTCATGATAAGGGGATCAGATTCTCGATGGAATCCTTATCTAATAATATTTTATTTATTCAATTCATTGAATTTCACTTCTTATTAGACTGCTCACAGATTTCAGTCCACATAAATTGTTTTCTACCCAGTTTACTGATGGACAGAAAATGTATCCAATTTTTCATTTCATGATATAACATACAATATGCATTATACTGTCAAAAGAAGACTGAAATCTCATTCAAATGATAACGTTCGACACATATTTGATTCAACGGCAATGAAAATAGATTTAAAAATCCAAAGTATCCGCACATAGTGAACCGTTATCATTATCAACTGCGATCGAAATAATACGCTATGACAAATAAACTTTATGAGCGTGATATCTACTGAAACAATTATTAGTTGCACTTATCCTTATCCATCAGCTTCTGATATCATTTTATATGACATCGAATTAGGATCAGTAAGTGCAGGATGACACGTAACAACTTTTGAAATTTCTAAATTTCGTCACCAGAGGTCGACTGGAGACCTGCTTGCCTAAAACAGGCTGGTCACCCCTACACTGTCAGGCTCGAGACCTGTCGAACATCGCTATACCAAGCATCATTCATCAATACAACGGCAAAGCTGTGGAATTCTTTGCCTAGTGAAGTCTTTCCTGATGCTCACAGCCTCCAAACTTTCAAGAAAAATTCCAACACCTTCCTTCGCTCCCAAAATTCCATCGCTGGCTAACACGATGTTTCTCGAACATTATGGGTTTCCCTTTCGTGTTGTCCACAGATGAGAAAAAACTCGATTATCATTTAGACTCACAATGGAGGCGTGATTTATATATTTCATACAAACAATGGTACTCAATCATCTTATGAGAACTATAAGAAAAATCTGAAACCTACAAGAAATTAAGAAAATATCTTTACATTTAAAACAAAAAATGTTTTTTTTTTGATAAGCATCAATAATTTGGAATGAAAGGGATATATTGATCTAAGCAGTGAAGTCTTATGAAACCATATATCCGTTTTTTCTTAATCTTTGTTGTTTATCAGACAGCCTGTATACAATCGTGTACATTACATGCGAACTTGACAACTACTATATCAGTTCCGATAAGAATTACTCGAAAATTTTATTCCTACGAGAACGCCTCACGAGAACGAATAACAGGAGTAAGAAACTGGGAAGTTGGTTAAAACACGATCATGGTGACTGCCACCGAATGCTTTTCAACTAAATTAAATTTTTGGCGAAGGACCCGTATAGATGAATCGTCTTTGGAAATTTCTCATTTTCTTATTGAAAATATAGAAATCTACAAAATGAAATCTAGATAACAACATCATTTCTCAACTCTCGACGACCACCTGTACCGGTACCATTCAGAGTAAAGGTGTGTTTCACCAACCCGAAGCACACGATGACCATGAGAAGAACGGTTGGTCCACATGCTTAGTTATTTTTTTTTCTTGAAGTACAGTGCTGCTTCTTGGCAGTCGAGCGGATACCAGTTAGATGGTTTGATAGACAATACCGATTGTCTTCCTCATGTAAATGAATGTGTGCGCATATATGTATTAACTACAATATTCACCAAACGCCATAAGAGCAATGTTAGAAAAGTGATGCTTCATTATATACGTCTTTCCTTGTCTAATTGGCAACGATGATCGAGGGCGCATGCGCAAAATTCAAATTTCGAAACTTCATGTGTAATGTGTCAATCTCTTCAGTTTACAGGTTATGTTTTTACTACTTATCTATTTTCTCTTTAGATCATCCTCATCTAAGATTTTCTCTGTAAATAATCATGTTATTTGGAAAATATATATTTGAATATGTATATATATTGATGGTAGACAACATAACATATACTCAGCTTTGATATAGAGTGATCTGGTTATACAGGTACGTTTTTTTCAGATTGAATAGAATGGAGCAATCGATATTTAAAAAATGGTAGAAATCTCGGTAGAAATATAAGATATCCTCAGTATTGAAATGATGTAAATGAACATTCATCATGGAAGCAACACATATCCGTGTGATGAATTTCTTACAGAGAAAACAAATATGTACGTTTTTTTAGCGGACATTTTGTGAAAAGTTACAAACTTAAACTACGAATATCACAAACAACAACAATAACAACTATAAACTAACGTCTAAACACAAACACTGAATAATCCAGAACCGAAAAAAAAACAATTACTAACAATAACGCTAATTACGAGTAATAAAAATATTCAATTCTTAAACAAAGACAAGATGACAGTTCAAAGAATCTGGTTGTTTGAATAATTGCGCTACACAAAAAGTATTAGTTATAATCTATACATCGCTATACCAAGCATCATTCATCAATAGAACGGCAAAGTTGTGGAATTCTTTGCCTAGTGAAGTCTTTCCTGATGCTTACAACCTCCAAACATTCAAGAAAAATTCCAACACCTTCCTTCTTTCCCGAAATTCCACCGCTGGCTAACACGATGTTCCTCGAACATCATAGGTTTCCCTTTCGTGTTGTCCACAGATAAAAAAAAAAAAAAAAAAAAAAAGACACGACGCACGATCATTCCCAATTTGGATAGCAACGACAGGCGTAAGAGTGAAACAACACTAAGAGAGTTTGTCATCTTTAACTTTCATTTTGGCGCATGCGCATAAATAAATCCTTGCCAATTGCACTCTTTTATTTTGACATCAGATAGGCTGTCCTTATTATCAATATTCGTAGTTAATACATATATGTGTGTGCGCCTATGACTTGTTTCATGGTCGGCAATCTTCAGATATTACAGCTGTTTGGTAACCAACTTCACCCAACTGAGGGAATTTTGGTGTGTCATTGTCATAATTATATCTGCAGTATTTTATCCTTGACTTTGTGCTAAGATAGCAGCGGTTCGTAGGTTAGGTATCATTACATTCATTACATCAATGCTGAAATCTCTGTTTTCTTGGGTGGTCGTTGAAGAACTCATTTTCTATAAAGGTCTGATATGACCTGATATTGAGTACTATTCGTGTCTTTGGGGCTCGATCATGAAACATTCCCTACATCGATTCGGAAGGAGAGCTGCCATTCAATATTTCTAATCATATCTTATTCATCAGAGATATGCATACTGACATATTGAAAGAATGAAAGTGACGTTTATGATACCTTCCCTTCAAACATTTGATACAGTCGATAACAAGCACAACTGACATGAGTTTTGAATATTATTAAATGAAAATTATGAATTTTATTAAAAAAACAATGGCATTTTCATACTACAAAAGAGTAATGTGAATTTTTATGTATATCCCTTCAACCCAGGAACATATTTGATTCAGATCTTGAACTAAATTTATAGTGTCTGATAAGAATTGATCGATCGAAAGAATGATCATTTCAGTTATACTTGATTCAAGAGAATTTTGAAACATTTTGGTCCAATAATGATCCAAAATAACATCCTTCCTCATCGTCATGGAAAACATGCATCATTATGCCAAATTCTATTTACTGCTACATGATTTGATTATCGATTTTCTTGATTGGGATCTCTAACAGCCTTTGGCAGGATTGTGGTATCTACTTGAACTAACTGTGAAATTGTACTGTGTAGCCCAATCAACACTGTTGTTGGGTGAGTAGTTCATCATGGTGAAGTCAAGTTGTGTTTTCTCTGTTATATTATCTGCACCAAGAAATATATGCTTGCCCTGATTTCCAATTTTCTATTGTGATAATTTGTTACAATATCGGAAAGCTGATATACATAAAAATTCATTTGTTGAACGATAATCCGTAGTCACTTCCGTGTTTAGCTAAACACTCAACGATCTTCTTGGGCCCCTCGCAATTCTCCATGCTACCAGTTCCGATTTCTTCCTCGCACACTTCCGACAGCTGCTTCAACTTGCCTAATTTCGTCACATCCCCTTTGAGAGCGGGCGCGAAAGCCACCACCATCCCGTTCTTGTTGAACTTGCCACCCTCCATGATCTTGGCGCTATCGAAGATGCATTGCACCATGCATCGGCCTGTCTTCGTGCTGGGGATCTTCCTCATTTTCAGAGCCTCGAGGTCGGATTGAGTGGCTGCTGTTTGTGTTCGGCAGTCATTCAAGACTTTCTTGTGACCGCCTTGGCCTTCGTAGGCGCTCTTTCTGCCTACTTTGGCGCTCAAGGATATGGAGAACAAGAGACATATCAAGAGGATGGCTGGAAAATCGATTAATCAAGAATAGATGAATAATGATACTATATTTTTCAGCTTTTTGTGGGATTTTCTCTCCTCGTTTCTAAAAAATAGTGTAGAAGTTATCAAAAATTATTTCAATATATTTGTTGTAAGGACAGATTTTGGATCTGCCCCAAAATGTCACTGCACTGAACGGAGACAATAATATTGCTTCTTTTTCAGTTGATATAGATAGAACTTGGCATTCACTTCTGAAAATTGAATATGAAAATGGAAAATTCGGTATCAATTAATGAAAACACCTTGTAACCAGAATTCCTCCGTCTACCAAATTGTCACTTTTCAGTATCAAAACCGACAACATATTGAAAAATTTTGCGAAGAGAGAAATATTTTAATTGTGTTGAGAACGGGAGCAGATTCGTTCCCGAAACGTCCACCAAGATGAGTAGAGGTTTTATTCTTATTAAATATATTTGTATTTCCAAATTTTTCAAGAACAAGGTGTCACTGACCAATAGAGAATTTCTCTTTTAGGTATCTAAAGGTTTAATTCCAAGCGCAGTGACATTTTGGGGCAGATCCCAAATCTGTCCTTACTACAAATATATTGTAATAATTTTTAATAACTTCTACTCTATTTTCTAGAAACGAGGAGAGAAAATCCCACGAAAAGCTGAAAAATGAATGTACCACCTCCTCGAAGAACTTACAGACAGTATTTAAATGATACTATAGTTCGATTTGATCGACATAATGAGAAGCGCGAAGCGTTAGGCGAAAACAATAGTATATGATGCAATGAGCACAAAATTATGCCCATTTTGTTGCGAGTTGCGAACCATACTTTTTCTTTGACAACATATCGTTCACGTTCAATACATACATACATTGCAAAACCTTTGAAAGAAATAAACTGATGATATTTCATTACCCCGAAATCGCCGCTAATGGGCTTCCTATCAGAATCAAAATATGAATTGAATAAATATGTGGATATTTTCTTTATTGCTATTTCTAATAGGTTTCACAGAAATAGAAGCCTATAAATGTATTAATAGAAAACAACTATGAAATTACTCGTTACCTACCAAAACTTTGACAGAAACGATCTGCTAACATTTCATTTGACAAGTCGTAATCATCATGATTTTAGAGTGAACCTAGACCTAGCAAGAAATATTCCATTTCGCATTTGTTGCTTAGCAACTTCCCTATCAACCGATGCAAAGATAAAATTCCGTACAAAATTTGCTTGTTTACAAATGAACATTTATCGAGGTTGTCGTAGAAAAAATTATTTACATGCTGCACACTGTGATGTCAGACACTATAGATTCTGCCAAAATGTCAAAACAAAACAAAGTGATCATATTCTATTTATCATTTTAATATTCATATTCATTCATGATTTATTCATTTAGTCTACTTATCCCGGCAGTTCGTATAATTTCTCTACAATAGAATATCTTCTCGTGCAGTTGAACCAACTTCAATCCTGAATCTGTGTGAATATGGACGTTTAAACATCCTGAACAAAACGTGTGCGAGACATGAAGGTTTTTTCGAATAATATCCTCAGCTATAGGAATGCATATTTTCTAGGCATTATGGTTTATAACGATAGAAAGTATCCAGAGAACTATGAACAAATAATATACATGTGGAAAATATTAGTTGATTATATACCACGTGACCCGTTTGACTACGTGAGTGGAATTTGTTCTTGAGGGCTCTGCCTTAGACAGCAACAATCGCTTCAGTTCCACGGTTGCACTTGCGGAAGGATTATCATTGAAATTATGTGACCTGTAGATTCAAAACGTTCTGTCTATGTTGAAAATGAAATATCATATTGATGATACAGACAACTTCTTTCATTCACGAATACTTTCAAGTGATTGACGATATCTGTTTTTTCATGTCCGTGACTTTATGAACTATATCTATGAGTTTGAATAATTCCACACGTCGTATAAGCTCCTGCTATATGTGCGTAGAAACGTTTCAAATATTTCACTTCAGAAGAATTAAATTTCCGAACAAAGGTGGAATAATTCACTCATTCTGAAATTATTGGTACATAAGCTATCATTCCTCAAACAACCAATTTTCAAATCGTACTCACTCAAATGAAAAGGTTTCATTGTAAGTTCAAAATCTCATGCGAATTCGACTAGCAGACTCTCTCTAATTGTGCTGCCTGGCAGTGGATGGAACAAAATGAATTTCAGTTGGCCATTTAATGACTTCCTGTCTAATTTCATCATCATCATTTCATCATCAATAATTCCATCAGATAAAAATAGTTCGGATATAAACATAAGGATATTGAACATGACATGATTGAGCATCAGTTACTAAAAAATTCTCAAAGTAATGTTCGAATCGAATAAGACGAATTCTGGGAATCATTTCACGTGGAGTGTTATGTTATTTATGTTCATATTCATATTCATCAATCTAAAGTATGAATTATTAACGGTATTGACATAATTTTGTGTAAAAGTTAAATGTCTCTTATATATTGATTGTTGTTATAAATTATTTCATGAGATGGGATAACGAAATGCGTTTTTTACTGTTGGATAGATGTCGAGTTTATAAAAGATATTCACAAAGATAGAGCAACACCAGACTTATTTTTTGATTGATTTCAATTCCATAGATTTTTATAGAATAATTTATCTATGTTCTCACTATTTGAGGCAATACATTCCTTATCTCCTCTAGGATTCCAATCTCTGTGTTGAGCACCAAAAAGAATTCTCCTTGGAAATATGATCGAATACGAAAAGGTTTATGGGATAGGTTGGGTTATATTAGTTGTATACTCAAGGGTTAGGTTATGTTTGAAAACAACTCGTGTGAACAAAAATTATTCGTCGCATATAATAATGAAAATAATGATAATGTTTATTAACAGATCATATATACAGGGTGTCCTTAAAAGGTCTTTACAAAAAGCTACCACATATTCTTCAGACCAAAACAATTCGATACAAGCAAACTTACCTCAGTAAAAAGTTGCTTAGTTTGGGCGCTAGACGGCTCTGAAGTTGAAATTTTCAAATCGATTTTGCTTCATAACTTTTGAACGGCTCATGAGATTTTTTTCAAATTTGGTACGTTGGCATAGACTCATCGGGCAATGAAACTCATATCATAATCATAATGAATATCATTCCATGGGCGTAGAACTTGATTTTTTCAGTAAATAAACATCTAAAACTCCTACGCCAATGGAAAAAAATTAGTTTCAATATGAAATCTAAATTATTCAACTCATTCACTACAAAAAAGGTACTCTTGACAAAAGTCGATTCCTCTCATGGTTTCGACAAAATTTTAATTTTAGTGATTTAGAGCATAATTAATAATAAAACGATTAACAGATATTTCATAAAAATTGTTCAAAATGTTCACCATTTTCACGTATACAAAGATTTATACGACGCAAAAAGTTGAAATGTACTCTTTGCATAACTTCTTCATCGCCTGTAAGATTATTCGTCGCCTGTTGGATACGTTGCCATAATTGAATTGTAAAGACCTTTTAAGGACACCCTGTATAAATACATGCATGATACTCGAAATGATATGACATTGCCTTATATATTTTTCAGTCAATAGAGGTGTCGAAATTTCACCAACTGCATCAGAACCACAGCATGATGATAAATAATTCGAAAAAACGTAAACAAAAAAAGTAATTCGACTGCGAATCATCTCCTCTATCACCCTGTGAGATTGTTTGTGACTATGTATCAAATACCCTGTATAACGATATCTCATTGATATGAGACCAAGGATAACGTCGATCGTTATTGTCTGAAATGAACCATATTTAAAGCAAGGATGTATTGTGTATTGGCTGGCTGAACGAACACGGAATATCATGAAATAACATCCATCAAAACACAATGTTGCATTACTGTATATACAATCATTAGGCGAAGAGAACGCAACGTTTCACTAATTACTACTTTCCGTTGTTTATTTAGTGTCTGCATATTGGTCAGGATACAGTATAATCCTTCCATCGGATTCGTATTTTATAATTGAGTGTACATGTACAGGGTGAGTGAGAATAGTACCGACAAACTTCTTATTCAGATTTCATGTTCCAGGACCCATGTTATTAAATGCGAGGTAGAGGGTATTGGAAGTACTAATAAAATTCATATTTGAGTTGATCATGCCTTTTTCGTTCTCATTTTCTCGAACCAATGGCGAAATTACAGTCATGTGTGGCAACGTTTTCCTTCATATTTCATTCAATAAAGGTGAATCATAGTATAATTTCAGCTAGTGGGAAAGTTTCAAAAAATGGTACGGGGGAGTCAGACACATTCCATTTTGTCAGAGGACCTATAGTTTCCTGTCAGTATTCAACATTCTAATGACGCACTTGCTCTACGATTGGGTAAAGACAGACAAATGAGTGTTTACATTCATTGCTTGTTCCAAAACCATGGAATTCTTCATTCATGGAATTTTTCAAAGATGGGACTCACAAAACAGAAAGATATTGAAGGGGTTATGATTTGATACTCCTATAACCTGTTCTCGCTCTAGCTCACTTTCCGACGCTACTTTAGCAAATTCGTCGGCTCTTGTTGATGCCTATTATCCCTCATGATATCCAGATTGGGTTGACCCCGTTCTTATTTTGTTACTGCATCAGTCCTATGCCGATTGCGTCGTTACTTCCGGGATTTTCAAGGCCACGAGTGCCTCTTGAACAGGGTCAAACAGTCATGAAAGGGTTACTCAAAATCATTGAAATATAATTTGACACGATCTGTCGAACAATCATTATAGAAAATTGGCGATAATCTATGCAGTCGCTCACTTGACAATATCGACGGATGATGCATGAATCTGGGAGTGAGGCTTTACTCATTCTTTCCTCAATTCGCTCATTTCTTTTCGATTCCACTCTCTACAGAACACATTCATTTGGTGTGAAAGTGGTCCTAAAATTCACTGTACATGAATTAAATCATCTGGTTAAGAATGATTTTCGGAACAGCTAGGAGTGAGGCAGTCCAGATTCCACATAGGAAATCCGTCACAAAGGCAGAAAAACTTCTGAATTTGAACAGGAAAGAGCTGAAATTGTTAGTGTGACCCCTGACAGGGCATTGCCACTTGAACAAACATCTCAACATGATCGGAATTGTGGAAGATCCTGAATGCAGAAGAGACTTCCACTAACATCCTCACTGAATGCCAGGCGGTGGTAGCAGGGATATGCATCTTTGAGGAAGTATCCCGAACGCAGAGAATGAGAAAAGGATTCGGCAACGGTAAAAGGTAGCTTACGCATGCGAAATTGGCCTTCTCCATGGCTGACTTGCAATCCCAGGAGTTGTGGGTGCACAATGAGCCCGAATCGAATTGCACATCGAAATTAATGTATAAATAGCCATTCATTTTCATGCGTTGAAATTGTACTGATTGCGTGCCATAGTTCAGGTTCTATGACACTATCACTAGTTGGTGACATATTTACACAATTCAGTTGTTCCGAAGCCCAAATATGGGAAATGTCCTGCATGACGACCTTGATTTACGAGACAATGCCATGACACAACCCACGTGGAAATGTTAGCCAGAGCGCAAATACGAGTACATGCATGTATTCTACTACCCTAAGCTGACCTCGGGTAATATTTAAGGTCCTTATCTGAGGCACATCATGTATGCAATAAACACGCGATGTGTTTACAGTAACCCTTTATGGTATTATGCAATTCATTTGGAAAATGGGACAGTGCACTCCAATTTCGATAATGCAAAATGATCTGTAATTGATTGCGAATCAGGAGCTAATCTTGATGACGGAGGTGTTTGTTAGGGATAGGCTATATAGAGTTCTCAACGTTTTCCTTAATGTTTAAGGTGAATGGACAGATTTCTGCTATATAGTTTGGAAGGGTTGAAGTTTAAAAGAAATAGTACGGTTGAGTCAGACTTTGATAGGGTGAGTCAAACTGTGGAAAACTGAGATAACGGCTTCCCTGTTTGAGATAGATGACTCAAAAATACGTGGCGTATCAAAGCTGTACTTACTCTGATGGAATACGCTGAAAGCTGAATTCATCAATCACTTGGGGGGGACACTTGGGGTCTAGCGGGACTGATAACAGAGATATGAGGTTCGAATGAAATACATGCAGGATGGAGCAGAATTCACAAATCCCCACCACCCTATATTTGTTTCGTTTGAATGTCAGTAGATATCAAATCAAAAGTTAAGATAGAGGCATGAAAGCAGTTTCGACCAATAATGAATAACTTCGTCACAAAAATTCCGTGAAGCTGAAAAATTTTCAAATCCTATATCAGTGCAATTATTTTTGCTAGACCCCAAGCATGATAGAACGATGAAATTAGCTTTCAATAAAAAATTTCATGAAATACAAGTTGTCACATGAGAGAAAGTGTAACTCTGATATGCCACGCGTTTTTTAGTCATCCTGTATAACGCAAAATGATTCAAAAATATGCTGCTCATGAGCCTAGGCTACCTCTGAAATTTTTGTTCATCTATCTCAAACAACGAAGCCGTCATCTCACTTTCCCACACACTTGGGTCCACTCTGTTCATTTTATCTGAGAGGTTGTCGAAAATTCATACATACTTCTGATGCTGATTCATGGAAATTTATATCAATAACACTGATATTACTGAACATTGAGTAATCCATTGAGTTGAATTTCTTCATACACGCGTGTGAAATGAAGTTTTCAACTCAAACATTACCGCACATTCAAGAATTTCACGACGTACAATCATATTATTACATTTTTCAAAGTTCAATGAGATTATGACACGCAGGAAATTAGGTCTATTATTCATTATCTCTTTATTTATACATGTTGTGACATGATGATGATGTGACATTTAATTTGAGCCCACTGATATCGAAAATGTGTTCTCCCATGATCACCCAAGAAAATAGCGCTTACAGCATTGTTCTGCTATTCAGCAAGTAGCCCATTTCACTATGGCAACAGGAAAGTAAAACTCACTAGTGTGGAAATATTGGAAAAAAGCACGCTTGCAGTGATTGATCAATGTAATGATATTCCATCTGAAAATATTACTGCCGGTATCATCACATATGGTACTTACATTTCAGATTGATTTTCCATCCTAACCATTCGGGAAATGATTCAATCCACTACCTTCGTTTTTTCGAGATGCGTCGGGTAATGTGACCATCATATCATCCCTTCCATGATTATGTTATGAATCCACTATATTATTCAAGAACGACAGGTCAAAAATGCTCATGACACTTTATTGTCCTTGTCGTTGACTCGGTTGAGTGAAGGTGTTTACCAAAGAATGTAGCTGAAATACTCGTAATTCATATTGGCAGTCACATTTATTTTCATGAAATCGACATCGACAACTATCGAAAGATTCCGGTCGGGTTATCTTCTCTCCGAGCACCGACCGTGGAAGTACCTATAAAAAAAGGAAAGATCGCCGACCTTTCTACGATGATCTAGAGAGGTCAATGATTTGGTGAGTGTTGTGTCATCGACTAGGCGAATAGCTCTCTTCTGAATTGAATCTAAGAGCTCAAGCGTATGTTTGGGGGCTGAGCTCCAAACATGTGAACAGTACTCCAGGACAGGTCGAATTTGTGCTTTGTAGATCATAAGCAGTTGCTGGGATGTGAAGTATCTCTTCGCACGGAAAAGAAAACCAAGTTTTTGTGAAGCAGTTTTCGCAATGGACCTCACATGATCGTCCCATGAGAGAGCACTGTTGGTGGTGACACCCAGCATGGATATTGACGACCTCATAGGAACAGTGGTACCCGACATCATCAAATTGGGCATTGTGTGATCAGCCTTCTTGCTGAACATACAAGCTTGAGTTTTAGTTGCATTGAACTGTACTAGATTCTCAGATCCCCATTTCAGAATTCTTGTCAGATCCTCATTTAAAGCATCAACCTGTCTTCGCCTTGCACCTCTGGCCTCATTAGATGATATAGGGGCTCTAGAGGAAAAGGCGGAATGAAGTGTACTATCATCCGCAAAGCTATGAACTGGGCTGGAGGTCACATTCAACAAATCATTGATGTGGAGCAAAAACAAAGTTGGTGCCAAGACAGAGCCTTGTGGAACACCAGCATTGATCGTCATTGTATCAGACGAGACCCCGTCTACCACCACGTAGAGTGATCTATCTGCAAGAAAACTCGATAGTAAAAGACACAGTTGGGGCGGCAAACCATATGACGGAAGTTTCGCTAGGAGGCCTTGGTGCCAAACTCGGTCAAATGCTTTGAAGATATCCAAGACTACAGCCAGAGACTCCCCATGTTCCTCTATTGACACCTGCCACTTATGTGTCACATAGGCAAGCAGATCTCCAGTTGACCTCTGGTGACGAAAGCCATATTGCCGGTCGTTCACGATTCTTGAGCTCTCTAGATATCGGATGAGCTCGATGTTGATTGCTTTTTCCATTACTTTAGAGATCACAGATAGTAGTGCAATCGGTCTATAGTTGTTAGGGAGGGTTTTCTTGTCCTTCTTTGGAATCGGTTGGACCCTAGCTTTCTTCCAGTTAGAAGGAAATACGCCGAGATTGTACGAAAGGGTGAACAACCTGCAAAGAACTGGTGTTAGTTCTGGGGCACATTTCTTGAGAACAATAGGCGGTATTCCGTCAGGCCCCATAGCCTTCTTGACGTTGAGGCTGAGCAGAATGTGTCTGATTGTGCGTTGCCGGAAGACAATTTCTGGCATACGGTTATCGATGGTAGCGATTTTGGGAAGTTCCTGGCCTCGTGGATCCAAGGTAGAATTGTCTGCAAACATTTTGGCGAAGGTGTTGGCTTTTTCATGAGGTGTTATAGCCAATGTATTATCATCCTTTGTGAGGGGAGGAAATGAGCTAGAAGTGAAATTTCTCCCGATTGCCTTGGCAAACGTCCAAAATGAACGGGAACCATTTGGACACTTCGATCTTATTTTCGTGTTGTATGCCTCTTTAGACTCATCTATCGTTCGATTGCATGTATTCCTAGCTTCAACATATTCAGCTCTAGTTCGAGGGCTTGGGTTTCTGCGCCAACGACGGTATGCTGCTTGCTTCAGTGCGACAACCCTAGAACAGGTTCTATTGAACCATGGTTCACCAGTGGTTCGTGATTGATATTCGAGGAACATCCTTTGGAGTATTAGGAGAGGAGAAAGGTATTGGATTTTCACTTGGAAGTTTGGAGGTCGCAACCATCAGGAAAAACTTTATCAGGCAGGTAATTCCACAACTCTGCCGTCCTATGGAAAGATAAATATCGACTGGTCTGAAGCCTGACAATATAGGGGTGACCAACCTGAGCTCGTCTACTTTGTCTACCTGATGGAATCTATAAAAATGGAGAAGTCGCCCACATTTCCACAATGTCCCAGATAGGTCGAGGATATCTCCAAACAAGTGTACAATACAGTAAACACCAAACAGTACCCCAGGACATGTTGAGTTTGCGCTTTGTTGATCATGAGGAGCAACAGAAAGCCAAGTTTTCTTGAAGCAATTTTCACATGGACATCTTATGAGAGAGCGCTGTTGGTTCAGAAATTACTTTTTTCAAATCAAATATTCACACAATTATGCAACAATAATTGTTATCTTCCGTGAATCGATTATTCCTATTATAGATGCAAAACGCTTCATTGCCGAATATTTCTGAGTGGACAAATAGTCTTAGGTATATAGGTATTAAACTTTGCCCCTCCCTCCTTCATCTGAACTTCATTGATTGGTTGTACCTACAATTCAAAAGATTTATAGATTGCAGATGCATCAAAAGCTGGTGCTAGTATGGAGTAACAGACTTAAGAAACAGTCATTCCGGATATTGAAGCAGATAAAAATTAGTGACATTGTTATTTGAACGTGTATTTGAATATTTGAAATCGGACTCATCATTCGTGAGAGGAACCTTCTGTAACTATTTGAGACGATTGCGATTTCAATTTATATTTTTCTTACATTATTTCCATATCATACATTGTGAATTGATGAATGCAAAAATGAATGAGTTGATTTTTTTATAATCATGAAGTTTTTTCAAATGAAGAAATCATTCGCCTCTCTCCTCTGATGATGATAGTGAACAAATTTTATGTTCACTGAGTGTCTCCTCAATTACAGCGGTTTTCTTTCTTGATTTCTGGCAATTATTGCGTATGTGGGGTATAAAATCAGCACCCACTTGAATGGATCGTATTTTAACAGGAGAGGGACAAATGATTTGCTCTTCCATTTGAAAAACCTGAATTTTCAACAATGACTTTTTGAATTTTGTACACTTGATCATTCATATTGTTAGTGATCAAATATTCGTTCGTCTTCTCTAATGTGGTGATCTAATCTTTTCGTATTGTATAAATGAATCCCTATATACAGGTTGCCCGAGCTCGAGCTCCACCATGGGGATCTCAGATATTATATATAAGAGATACGAGGTCGGTTGGAATAGGGCAAAGTTGCTCATTATCTTGCTGAACGATCATCTGCAAGCAAATTCTATGTGTCATTTTTAGTTTTCGAATTATGGAAAGAAAACGAAAATCTGTCATTTTATATCTATATTTTTATATTTTCAAGCGAAAATCAAAAGACCTAGATGGTTTTTGCCTGGGACATTCTCAAGGCATTTTCTTACAAGGAATCTGAATTACTTGATGCCAAAGTTGCAACACTCAACTTTGTTTTCTCTTATTGGCGCCATATTGGATTCTTGCATTTTTTGAAAGTATATTTTTTCCTTATCACAATGATGTATCACACGATATGGTCGAATCTTACATGCTGATCAAAATTAGGAAAAATCATGTGTGCTAAGAGTGCCTTGGAAAGAAACGCCAACAGTTTTGTTTAACAAAATTAATTTTGAGAGATCAATTGTATTTTGACCTGAGACGTTCACATTTTCGTCACCTACTTGAAAACTATTGTTTCGAATTAGGAACGACATAATGGGCTACAAGTTCATTCTTCGTAAAACAAAAAATAAGTCAAAAATATGCTCGATGCACTGTTTTCTGGACACTCTGAATACTGTACAAGCTAGTGTCTTTCCTAATTCTGTATCTGATTTAATCGATAGAATATACCTGCTGATATGGATTACTGACGCATTTTGACACTGCAATAAATTAGGGTGTATCTCCTAATTAATACAGGAAAGTAATCGGGTAATATAATTATAGCACTGCCAATTCATAAGGGATTTACTTTTTCGTTATATCACTCAATACCGCCAATAAAATTAATCTATAACTTTCCTACATCAGGTTGACACAATCAACAACGAATATTTTTATTTATTTTCTGATAACGACACCATAAAGTTGCTCGTTCAAATAAGAAGTAATAAAAGGGTCAATTAATTATGGTCTCGGATATGTGAGTGTTATAAATCAATTTAAAAACGATTAATAATCACGAACAAATACGAGAAAGTTTGTGTAATGGAGTCGTATTGAGAGTTGTTATACTTTGAATTGAGACCTCAAGTTTGCTTCCATTCATTATATCGACAATAAAAAATTGGGGTTAATCTATCAAAAAAAAGACATTAATTCAAACAGGAAATATTGAATGGGGAAAGAACATATTGAAATTGGAATGAATTGTACCTATAGTATGATATGAGTATAATCCTGCGGAATATGGAAAATATCAACAGTGGGACACTAAACTGAAAATAGTGAACTGAATGTTTCAATACATAGTTCATATCATAGTGAGAGCTTTGATAAAATGATCATATCTGTTGTACCATACCATTGTTGATTGTGGATTAAAATGATGAACATAAATTTTTCTTGATTGCTGCCTTGATCATGTCAGAATGACACTTATGGGTTCCGGAGCTCAATGTAGTAATTTTTCAGTTTTTTTCCAGCGTAAATTCAGTTTCATACTCACACGAATTTTTCATTCATTTTTTCACATGAAATGGCTGATGTCTGCTGATTTTGCAGGTAAGAATTATAGGTTGAAATATTTGACCATTATTGCGAATAGTGGTTCCATGAACATTGCTGTCATTTGGTAGCCTGGAACATATTATTTATTCACTGTTTGTTGGCTCGCCAGGATGAGTATTAGGACTTGTCAAATCGATCCATCTCAGATGAATATGACAGATTTCGAATCAAAAAGATTACGGTCACTAGGCAAGCAGTGACAAACAAACATACCCATGAAGACTCTGAAGGATCTTGAAGATTGTGCCAAATAAGGAGAAGAGTATGCTTTCCGTATCCTTCTTCTTCCTCTATACATGTTCAGAAATCATGTAATTGTACGTTCATGTACTTATTCTCACAGGTTCCGTCAAACTGTATTCAGTCATTCATGTTTGATGACTATATGGGTAACAAGGATCTCCATAGTGAACCAAAAAAAGGAAACAAATAAATGACTGCGCATGCACGACCAAAAATAAGATGAGCCATCAGTTTGTACAAGCCTCTGCCAAGGTGGATGTAGGATGGTAAAGCAACTCCTCAATTGTTTCTTTCCAAAACATGGTAGACCTGTCAAATATCCTCACTCAGGCCGCCTCGCTTGAGTATAGATGGCGATACGATCGTCGATTCTGTTGAATCAAATCCACAATAACTAGTGGTTTGAATCTTATATTCGTGTTGAATTTCAAATCAAAATCGCGTTTTCTGTAGTTTCCAAGGTAACCATCATTATCAGCATTGGTGACGCCATTTAGTTTCGATCTTGGGAAGACTTAGTAAGGTGTTAAACTTCAACATAATCGAGTAGGAAGAAGTCTACAAGGATTTGGACACCAGTCTATATTTACATGGTTCCCGTCTTCTGCATTTTGAATGGCATGCTGATAAACGTATAGGTAATTATTATTACCTACAGATAATCCCACAGAAATGCGTATTTCCTCATTTTATTGATGAAGAAAACAGACCGAGTATCGATTCAGAACAAAAATGAGGATGCCGATATTTTTCTGGAATGCAAGAAATCATTTTCTCTCAGAGGAAATGTTCCCTTTGTGATGGGAAATCCGAAATGTCGAAGGAGATTCTGTATTACGTCGCACTCTAGGTCTTAATTTCCAGGGTTGAAATACATACTCTTCATCTTTCGCAACGTAAAAATATTAATATTCACCTACGGAAAGTTACTGGAAATTCTGGATGAGGGCGTGAAAAACTCTACTGAAAGAAATATATTTCCAGTAGTCACAAAAGTCATGTGATCATTCGAGTATAGGGATATGAATATAATATTGTGTGACAAATCTTCTAAATCTTCAAAATAGTCTCATTTTGTGTCAAAAACTACTCAGGAGGAATAAAAAAATACTAAACAGTATATCTCGATTGATAATTCAGACTTTTCAGTAATTTCCATATTGACTACTCGGCTATTAGACACTCTCGGTCCTAATTAATCTAATTGAGATCAAATCGTATCTCCCAGTATGATTGTGAAAGGGTCGAACTTTCCATGCAATCCTCAAGAGGCGACGATATGAAATGCACCCTCCGTTGAAAGAACAATTTTAAATTAACACTGTCATTGGATGGTGGAATATATAGCAGTAGGTTCGTGACCGAAAACTTGAACTGTAATCATGAGATTTCCATTGAAATACAAGTCAGAAAATACATTTCCATCACGATATTCTGATTGCTGATGTATACCCAGTGTGAATAAAAATGCTCATACAAGTATCTAATTTTTGCTGAAGAAACTTTTCTTGGTTAGAATCTAGCCCTTAGCAGCCCTAATAGTCAATTGGATATCTGCAGTTTACTAACATGAGTTGTGTATTTTATTTTACGCAAATAAGTTTAGTCCACCTTTCTGTGCGAGAGAGAGAGATTGGGTGAGTGGACTCTTATTCATTTCATCTTCAAGAAAGATACAATTTGATTATTATTGTACTGAAATATGAAGGACTAACATGTTGGAACTCTTCCGAAAAAGAAGAAAAATATTTGGCGATCATATATATCCTCATTAAATCGGGTAATTAATAGAAGAGTTCAGTGATTTCTAATAGTTTTTGTACATGAACCAGAATTTACTGAACACTATGTAGAAACGTCAAAATCATGGTTAGCGAGAGTTTTTATTCATTTTATCAAACAAGGGTGAGTCCCTGTGGCATTGGTATCTGATAAAACATCAGGGTTGTTGGTATTATAATATGGTTGATAAACTTCCGTGTAACCCTCCCAAAAACAAGTCAATCACCAATGCGATAGCATCTATCTCAAGGGATGAGACCTGCTATAAATGATTGATTCTATGAATATGATGAGTGAAACATCACTGAGTTTATATTTCAGTGGAAACATATTAATTCCAAAGAGATATGTTTCTCAATCGTGCATAGTATACAAACATAAAATTTCATTGTACACTGTACAGCATCATAATCAATGTGCAGTTTTTACCGATTCTCTCAGGTGTGGAATATTTCGGGATGTTATATAAGTGGAAGTCAATATTATACAATCTGTCATCAATCAATGACATTAACTGGTCAGAATAGAGTACGTTATGGATGTATACAAGACTGAACCTGCGAAAACATCCTGCGCGACGGAGTTCTTTGCGATCTGGCAGAACACTCAGGGGATTGAATTTCTTTTAGTCTCCAAAATATGTACACTATGTTTGCCCTCTGATTAGAATTCTCTGGAATCAGATAGCATATAGGTATGAATGTGAAACACCTTTCAATGGACCAAACTGATCTGACAATTACCCAGTTGAAGATAAGGTGCAAATGCAACAAGCTATCATTATCACTTATTGATAGTGATCACAATCTCCGAAATAAAAGATTTCAACTGGAAGTGAGGGAAGAGCTTCAGTAGTGATTTTTTCGAATTTCTAAAATGCGTTACTGGGGAAGACAGAAATGCAAGAAATATCATTCAGAGATGGCTTCATATTCGTAACTCAATAGTCAGGATACATTGATTTCATATATTCTTATTTTGTCATATTGTTTCGTCTACTAATTATGCTCATGTGATATGCAGTGCATATATTTTTATCCTGCCTTTTCTCCTGGTCTCTGAATGAAAAAATGAATTTTCTTTTGGTTCCTGCGCATTCTCAGCGATTACATTCTACTAAATTACTATTCATTCATGTTACAGATAACTGCATTCTCGCAATTTAGCCATCACGCATGCCAATCAAATTCAGCCTCATTCCTTTCTTCCTAATCGTTTGTCATAACCACGTGTCTGAAACGAAGGGACAAAGGCTTGAGCTGACTGTCACACCCGCTAATTTTTAAGCGCACTCCAGCTTTAAATCTTCTTCAAGCTCGCTCCGCAACATATTGTTAATGCCTCCTCCTGCGGAATACCAGAGAATGAATGGCTCTTAATTTTCGAGTCACCCTTTGACCGAAAGAAGAGCAAGTGGTGATGCTCTCTGATGATCACTCGGCTATAACGAAACATGGTACAGTCTCTAATTAGCAGAATGTTGAATTGTAACATACATGAAGTCACAGAATGATTTGTGATGGCCATGTGGGCTCTCGATCAGACAATGAGAAGTATTTCGTTGAAACAATATGTTTCCATTCTGGAAGTTGCTAATGTCTCATGTCTCTCCTGTCACCTAGCAATTCACTGATTTCTGGTGGCGACATTCAGAATCGTGATTGAATTAAGGTTCATTATTTCAAGTTTCGCATTGTAGCACAATAGTAGTATTAGCACTACTCTATACCTGGTGACCAAACAATTTCTTCGAACATTGAACTTGGGTTAATGTTGATTCCAAATACAATACAATGTCGAAAAAACCCAAACAAATATCACTGGGACAGTGATGAATACAATGAATAACTGAAAATATCGTTGGGTTGAATGAGAGAGCAAGCTCGAATCACGTTCGATTGTAGCTAGTCTAATTATTATTCGATGCGTATATTTCACTTTTATTTTCATCAAATAATATTATTATCACCGTTATTGGTTCCCGTATTCATTATAACTAGGTACGTTTTTTCAAGCAACTTGATTTTGGGTATCAATGAACCGTTATTTCATGAAAATCATTGCTCTTGGGATAATACTACTAAAATAATCGAGGCTAGCGCTAGGTTGGCACCTGAAGAGAAATGCGATCAGGACCGTTAGCAAAGATATAATAATATTTATACTACTAGATCGAACCTAGAGAGAGAGAGAGGTATTGAAATGACCATAAGAAGAAGACGCAGCCATAAAGAATCAGTTCACTATTGGTAAAATATTCTGACATGCTGGACTTATTCCCTTGGGAAATATGACATTGTTTGTTATTTTCATTCGACTTTTGATTGTGAATTCATGTACGTCGGACAATTGTTAAGTGAAGTTTACCGACCCAAGAGTATGAAAAATTTCACAGATGCAAACATTATGAAGATAGTAATAACTGACTTTAAAATGCCACAATACGTTGATAAACTATTCTATTACAACGATTTAACATGCAACGAATGATATCATTGCTTTCAGATGGTGCATGATTCCTTGTCATATTTCATGAAAAAAAGTTCATATAAACGTGTGTCCCAACTTGCTGCTCCGGGTGTCCAAAGTTCAATAAGAAATCGGTTTTTCTTGAATTACTAAAAATTCTTTTTGTCGATTTTGATTAAACTCCGTGTGTGTGTTACTTGTGATATGATGCTTCTTGTCACGAAATTAGATTCCGAATTTTGTTTCCAGTGGTGTCGCAGAGGGTAACCGGATTGAAATTCTCGATAATAAATATTGTACGCTGATGTTTTCGCTGAGGTTGATATTATTTGAAATTAATGACTACACAGTGGCGTACAAATGAGGGGTTATAAACACACCTAAATTCATCAATATCAGGGTAAAGACTTTCGAGTTAATAATGTGTACTGATACAGGGGTTTAGGGTTAGCCAGTCGGAAAAAAATCAAGAAATCCCAAGAGCAGTCTTTATTCTTATGGCGACAAGATGTGCAGACCAAATGTGATGCGAGAGCGATGAGTGTGAGGAACTAAAAAGTTGGCATTGTAGAATCAATCATACAGTTCAATTTTCGCTCAGAAGCACGTGTTAATTTCCAACTATGCAAGAAATTTACAGAACAATTATCATTTCAACACTTACCTAAAAAGTGACCAACCACCAATCTGAAATATGCATTTAACAAATGCATATGCAATCGTTGGCAAATTCGTTAATGGTTCAGCATTTCAATCCCTCAAAAATCAATCAATCCGATCAGTTCTGATACATATAACCAAAAGAGATTTAAGGCTTAAAATGATCGTCAATGTAAGAAGTGGTACCTGATAATTAGCGCGGCAAAAAACTGCAGACGTCAGGTAGCTATTTTGAAAGAAACAAATCATTTATACATACAACAGAACATATGCAACCATTGATACGACCAGAATAATGACATGAGTGACACTTGACTCGTATTTTTCTTTATACTATATATATATATATATATACGAGGTAGAAAAACTTGGTCACATAATTAATAGACATTGATATCGTATGTTCATATATACTACACAGCTGTTTCAGCACAAATGAAAAACCTATTTTGTAAAAACACTTTGACAACTTGCTACTCGGAAACGGAGCAAGTTAGGACACACGTTTATATGAACTTTTTTTCATGAACTATGACGAAGAATCACCACCTGGAATTGATGACAACATTGAAGGTACTCCCTGTATATTATAAAATCACTGACCGTTACCTAATATCATAAAATGTTCAATTCTTATATCTGTTATCATTCAGCTTTTATTACTCGAACTGTGTAGATAGCAGTGACGGCTCGTGCCGTCATAACCTGGGTCGGCCAGTCTAGATTTTGTTCTAGTTAGTCAACTTATTTTTTTGGATTTGTTCGACATGATACAATAAAATTAAATTAAATTTCTTGAATAATTCCAATGAATCTCAACCAACAAATATTCTATTGAAAACGTAATTTCAACTGAAAAAAAAACATCATGGTTCTCAAACAAAAAACAAAAATGAACGGAGAGATATATACTATAACCGCTACATGTTTCATCACATGATGAAGATCTGAAGTACTTCACCAGAGTCTCCTATGATGTTTTCTAATACTTGACTCTTGGACTATTAAAATTTGTTTTGTATGACAAATTATTATCTCTCTCAACAGATAATTGAAGGTAAATCAACAAGGATTTTAACTTTGTGTGAAATTTTGATTGACTGGAAAATGAAAATATTTTGTATTCATCAAATAATTCCGTTTTTTCCCCAACTGATCTGGTACGGCCCGGCCGACCCTGCCGTCTCTGACGAGCCTTTTCACTGGTACATAGGTATTATCTATTTCAATCAACTCCTATCGAATCCTGATTGCATACATCCTATCAAAGAATGTGTAATCTTCGAGAACATCCTGTATAGATTTCCGAACGTCCATTTTCTCGAGGAAACTTCAATATCAAGGTTCACGTCATGTGTCGTTGGGATCGTTAGAGCAGGTAAGCTGAGCGTCGCAGAGCGCGCGTTTCGAAACCCATTTGCAAATATAGAATTGGAGCGGAAGCCGTCGTATTGTCGATTTGCGATCTTTTGCTTTTCATTTGCATTGCAAAGCGGGCCGCAATTCGGCGCTCCGACACCGGAACGTATATAAAACTTCTCCGGAAACGGCGCCCTCGGGAACCCCGGAATCGGTTTCCGGGTTTAGATTGAGTGAATTTCCCCACATCCCGCATGATGATATTACCTATACACGCTCTCTTGTTTAATTCCATCGAAATCTTTGAAGCGTCGGTTCGTCGGGAGATTGGAATATCTGGGAAGGGGATGATTTGAAAATGAATGGTGGATTCACTTCCGATTCTCGAGTATCCGTCCTCGGAAACATACTTATGAAAGCAAAGTGACTGTACGGAGAATAAACGGCACAATCAATTGATTTTTTTTTTGGTATTAAAATCCACTAGAGTCTGAACAATATTGAACCTTCGATAGACTTGCCCATGGAAACTACGTCGTCAAGAGTAGTGAATACACCAGTGAATTTATATACACCCTACCTGGGAGGTAGGCCGTTTGCTATATATATGAATTCGAAATTTCGCAGGAAATGAGGTTCAGAGGTATCCCTTTCAACGTATTCGGAGATTTCAATGTTTAGTCCGGAAATGTTATCCTCGTCTCTTTGATATAAAGGGAAGCTGGAACAGCTATTTTTATATCAAGTGGCAAGAAGTTTCCAATTTTCTTTTCAATTTACTTCAAAGTGGATGTGTATCTTTCGATAGCACATCTCGAATATGAATCTTGTGATTTCGAGATGAAATCAGATAGTGGATCAGTTGAAAAAAAAGCACAGACAATCTGAACTCTGACCTCCGAAACTCTGATCACAAAAAACAATTGATGCATTAGTACTAGGATATAATGAAGTAGTATGCAATCGATGAATGTTGGAACATTGTGAACAGTGACAACATCAATCTCGATTTTGAAGCATTGAAAATCACTCAGCATTTTGAAGGAAAATGCTTGAGTCTGAAATATACCATTTTGAGATAGTCATGATTGGAAGTTACCAGAAGATTTCAACGTCTTGAAGTTCGATCTCATAGTAGATCAAGTCCTTCTATTTCGAGGGAAGAATTCAGCATATCGGTCGACATTCAAGATCCAGAAGATTTGCGTTTTCAATCAGATAGATTGAACATCTTAGAGGTGTAAGAAACAGATACCTACCTAATACTGAATTCAATTAACTTGCAAGTTGCAAGCCCGACAATGTTTATAACAGGATATGTGCCGTATCCCTTAGAAGCGTAAAACTGATAATGGCTACGAAGATATCAGTATAAAAACAGATAACAAGGGATGAGAGCGGGAATGGGCTTGGGGCAATAATGAAACAAGTGAATTTAGCTTCACGCGACATTAACCTGTTGTTAGGACGCAGCAATGTCACTAGAGAAGACCGACCGGCCGCGATTAATTCTTCTCCACAGAACGTCCCATCTCGTTTGCTGCCAAGTAAATATCGCAGCCGGCTTTGTTTTTATTAAGTCGACTCGACGGTGGTCGAGAAAACTTCGCTAGGGAAGAACATCAATTTCGGGTAATAGGATTAAAGTTATCCGCTGAGCGACTATATACTTTAGCAACAAGCCAACAATCGGCCACGCATGAAAGATTCTCTAATACCGCATCGCTGCTCACAAATCTTGAAACTAGTCAATGTATCAGCTGAATATGGACACGAATCCACGTCGGACCCATCACCTAGAGATACTCACGTGTTCAACAGTTGTCACCTTCCGTTTGCAGGTTAGAAATTCTCTATCAACGTCAGATACAGAAGGGTTAGAGAATTTTGCAACCAATTTTCAACGCTCTGGCAATTATTTTTGATGACCCAACGATCACTCTACTAACGGGTGATTTCTTTCTTAACATTGCTCCAGTGAAGATTAAGTCAATACATGAGTTCTGGAATTTTGCTATGCACAACAGCAATCTATGGCAGGGCAAGAGAAAGAGAAAAATCCATATCCATGACAAGTGCTTCTTCGGATTATGAAAGAGGAAACGTTTTCGGATATTTGATCATTCAATAATATATATTGAATACCATCTAATACCTACATTGAAATTGATCATAGAATAGAATAGAATAGAACAGGGCTTTATTTTCAAGAATGACAATCACATTGACATTACATCTAAGTCATATCTTATCACAGTAACTGAAATTAAAAGAAAATAGTGTCAGGTACAATTGTCTGAATCAATATAAGAACTTGAGGTATATGTATAAATGAAATGAATGAAGTTATTGTATTTGAAATAAATACAAAAAAAACCTTTGTTTTGTTCCACAGACTATCTACTTTTCCAAATATTCTTTAATAAAGTATGGTTCCAGATCCACAATAATATTTATTATAAGTATTATAAGTTCATTATAAGAATACTTTCAGGTTAACTTCTTGTTTGACTGTTGTTGTTAATTTATTGAAGAACCTAATACATGCAAACTCTGGAATCCTTTCTGTTGATGACAGTCTGTGGATTGGGATATTATATTCAGTGTTACGGTTTCGTGTATTCAAACTATGTTGTATCCTGCAATCCAAAGTTTGTGCGATTTTCAAATGAAAACATTAAGCACTCATATATATAGGTCCCAGACATGGTCATTTTTTTCTTTTTTTTTTTTTTAATTTGCCTCTCCACGACTCTTTGTAGTTGAGGCGTAGCAGAATCCTGATGGCTTCCTTTTGTAGTTTAAAGATACTTTCTGCCAGACTACTTCCACCCCAAGAGATGATGCCAAGGCGCATCACTGAATGGAAGCTGGCAAAGTAAGTGATTTGCTTTGCTCCATCATCCAAATATGTTGATCTTACTCTAAATGCATAACAGACAGATGACAATTTAGTGCTTGTTTCCCTGATATGTTCTTCAAAATCCAAGTTCAGGTATGGTATTGTTTTTCATTTTAGTTCGAAATCAAATATAATTAGTTTTATCTTTGTTTAGTATGAGTTTATTCATGGTGAACCATTCCTGTGCCTTCTCTAATGTTTCATTCGAGATGTCTCAAAGAATGTCTAAAAGATTGTTTAATGACCAACCCTCTGTTAGAATGTTTGTATCGTCTGCATAATTTACGAGATCAATATTTTCATTATTCACGATATCTAAGGCTGAATCATTTATGTGAAATATGAATAACAAAGGGCCAACTGATGTCCTCTGATTTCTCGAACATGAATGTGGAAATTGATGATGATCTAGTCCACATCATCAAGACAGATCATTCAGAAAGCGAGAGTTCTAAAAAGCTTTCCTTGCCAGTTCAAGAAGAAGAAGGATTAGAGAAGTACTGGAAGACGCAGCCACGCAATGAATCGACAATGTATTGCCAAAGACATCGATTGTCAATGGTCATGAAATAGCTGTCACTCCATTTGATGAATCATGTGAGAAAGTCACGGAGATTGTATTCTTTGCGATTATTTGAGGAACGAGTTGTGTTTAGATATATGATTTTCCGAACTGAAATATTCAACCATTAGCTTTGACAGGTAACTGTGAATGAAGTTAGTGTATCAGTGTATATCATTCAACATAAATGTGAAAATAATCATTCGTGGAGTAAATTTGGCGTCAATTGAGTATTGAGCAACACGCTTTCCATAAAATATTTTCTGAGATCGATGCTGAGAGACCTCTGAAAGCTATAGAACGAACAACAATTATGTCAAATTCACTTGTGATATTTACGAGAATCAATTTTCAACTATCTTAACACTGAATTCTCTCGATTCTATACATCAACCCATCACTCCACATCATGGTAATGTGATGTATTCCAGACATTCAGTCTTCCATGTTTATTGAGCAGTAAATCAAGAGAATCTATAGAATCAAATGCATCTATCGATTAATTCATTAATTTTTATTGGATTGAACTCGTAGCATTACCCTAATAAGATCAGGCTAGTTCAGTTTGGGGTCAATTACCAATTGAAAATGCCACAGATTCATTCCATTGAGTCCGAAATAGAAGTGAGTCATAATATTCATCCACTGAGAAATTTATCACATAGGCATCAATACCAACATGGATTTTTCTCATTAAGATTCTCGATAGACATGGATTCGATGTCGCGAAGTGAAAACATTGTTCCTGAAGCGAAAGATAATGAAAACAGTGAAGAAGAAATCAAAGGGAGCCATTGGTGGAACCGCCTATTTCCGCCTATTGAATCTTCTGCAATCACTCGAGATTTCCTTTGTTCTCCAGCTCCAGAAAATTACCTCTGGAGCTCGAAAGAAATTCGCGATATTGTGTGCTCAATGGGAAAAAGAAAATTACTTTCTTTATGATGATTTGATTCAATCGAGGGAAAAAAACAGATGGATGCAGAATTGATATTGGGATTGTGGAGCATTCAAGATAACTACTCGTAGAATATTATTATTGAGGAAGATATTGCTCCTATTCCACTGCATTGGTCCGATGAGTTATTTCATATCAGTGCTTGACCACAATCAGTTATTGGCCAGATATGGAGGTCTAGACAGTATTTCTATGAGCAGTACCTATATATGCTTCCTCATACGCACGACATAATAATTTTCAACAAAAAAAAATACAATTCATAGTTCATTGGGTGAACCTAAAGGAGAAGTCAATGTTAATAAGGAATCAGGAATATGTGAAATATATTGCGATAAATGTACCATGAGATATATCAGACAAACTCGTCGAAACTAATTTCAAAGACCATATTGCTCATTTCAGGAATAATCGGTTCGACAGATCAAGCATTGCCCAATATATTCTTAAGACTAGTCTAACCATAGACAATTTCAAATTCCTTAGATATGCGTAACGAACGATCGAGAATTGAATAGTTCGGAAATTATTTTCGTTCATTGTGTAAGAACCTCCGAACAACAAGTTTGTTCAATGATCGAAGGTAAGAACCAAGTAATGAACCGAGATCTTGGTCATATTCCATACTCTCTATTATTATTCGAATCGTTGACAAACATTGAATTGTTACGGAACGTTCCATTGATACATGAAATGATTTTATGTATAGATAGACTTTGATATCAATACAAACACTTTCGATGGTAATTTCTGTAGGATATCTTGAAACATACTTCTCAGGTCTACCGAAGATGGCAACTCAGTTGCCAAAATACGTATTCAGGCTTCTCTAAATATTATTGTGTGATTTGATATTCATTCATTTCATATTCATTTTCATTTTTCATCTTCTCAGCTGAAAAAGTTGTCTGGGATGCAAATACATGCATCATTTCATCTCCCATACACCTGGTTTTACCGGAACCGACCCCAAGTTGAGAATATTAAAGTATACTTATTGTCATCTCTTTTGATTCTACGATCGATTCTGAGTACCAAAACATAGTTTTGGGACGAAAAATTGCAACTTCAATCTCATACCAGGATGGCCATTTCTTATCTAATCAATAAGTTGACATCAGGTATTATATTGATATTTTATCGGAGTTTTGTTTTTGTTTCATTTAGAATTCACAATTTTAAATGTTCATTCATAGCAACAGTGATGTTATGAGTTGATTAATCAGCACAAATTCATTATTATTTCCAGTAAATCGCCCTCATACTCACAATATGTTGGAATCATCAAATGAGATTTCCAAAGTGCCATAAAAATAATTTAAAACTTTACTAACGTAACCAACCCCAAGTTGAGAATATTAAAGTATACTTATTGTCATCTCTTTTGATTCTACGATCGATTCTGAGTACCAAAACATAGTTTTGGGACGAAAAATTGCTACTTCAATCTCATACCAGGATGGCCATTTCTTATCTAATCAATAAGTTGACATCTGGTATTATATTGATATTTTATCGGAGTTTTGTTTTTGTTTCATTTAGAATTCACAATTTTAAATGTTCATTCATAGCAACAGTGATGTTATGAGTTGATTAATCAGCACAAATTCATTATTGTTTCCAGTAAATCGCCCTCATACTCACAATATGTTGGAATCATCAAATGAGATTTCCAAAGTGCCATAAAAATAATTTAAAACTTTACTAACGTTTTTAATGATTTTTAAATCGAAGCCCACATGTGTAACTTCTGTTGCTTCGTGAACGACCACTTTTTTAATTCGGTATTTTTACTCGTTTTCTACATTAATTAATTGAGTTTCATTTGGGGTTACTCTGATACGTCAAATCTCTTAGCTTGTTTAATCATTCTCATCGTTTTTAATTGGAATTATCACGGCATATACGGGCTCTAAATTTCTAAATGAGCTTTATTAGCAGAAAAAAAAAACTGATTCAGGGGTAGGACCGTGAATAAGAATAGATATAAATATAGAGGTGAACAGAATCAATTTCCTATACCGATACATGTCATCATGAATTGATTCTATTTCCTTAAGCTTCATAAGTGAAATAGCACTTGATTTGAATTTCGATAGTATAATCGATGATATGCAATGCAGTATTGAAACAATCAAAACAGCAATCCTAATGGTATTGTTACAGCAGCAAAATGAAACGGATGTCACAATTACGATTTGATTAAGTTTTCAGCAAAAGAGTCTACTTGATAGACTGGACGTGGAACATTCACACGCTTCCCACGCCAACTTTGTGCGGCTGTTGGATAATTAATAATTAACGCCTCTCTCGGACCTCGTTTTGACGTTGATCGTCGTAATAGTTATCATACTTTAAGGTCACATTTATTTATTTATTTTGTTTTACCCATCACCCTGCGGACAGCTAAGTATTATTCTTCGGGTGAAACTCAGCTGGAACAAATGATTATGTACGTGTACAATTAGAAGAGATGGCTAGGTATATGATGTAATTTCGGTAACTGGAGTTGGGCGGACGTTTCCAGAGTTTTGTATTTCCATTTGGAGTCATCAAGGATCATGGACTCCGAGAAAAAATGAGGTTTTATGAAAAATGAGGAACGACTGAACATTCATCCCAAACAGCCGCCAGAAAATGATGTTGAATATATTTTAACTGAATGCTGAGCATATTTCGGTAGAAATATTTCTGAGATCCACAATAACGATGATATATACTGGGTGGCCCAATGAGAACGAATTAAGGCCGATTCGAAATAGTTATCGTTCTCAGAAAAAAAAACGCACGCACCGATCGATTTTCATTTCGAGGGTGAGCTCCAACCCTTGAATCTCAAATGAGACGAGGGGTCAAGAATACATTATTTTGAAGGTAATCGAAATCTCTCACCAACGCTTCCTTGTTTTTCGAATTCAATGTAGTAGACCTGTTTATGAAAATAATCGGCTAGTGATGGAAAGTAATAACGCTTGTTTCCTTTTCATCACTATTTCTAATTTTGTAGTCAGAACGATGTTCATGTAAGAGGTGCCTTATTATGTGTTTTTTTTAAACCTGTCCTATATCCAACATCACATTGCATGAAGTATCATTTATTTTAATGTCATAGTTCCTTGATATCTCAGTAAAATGCATACATTGTTTCGTTTTCATTGGGCCACCCTGTACAGGCTCTTCGTCATAGGATTCACAGGAAGTATAGGTTTATTATTTGCTCTATTGACGATACAAAATAGCAACCTGATTAGTTCATTTCTTTTACGCTCTAGAGGCTGTGATATATGTTTATGAACTACTCAATCAGAATATTTTTCAAAATCCATGTTTCTCCTATAATTTGTGTAGTTATTAGCTTCGACCATGGAACAATGGTCAAAGGTTATTGGGTTGACACAAGATTAACATAAACAAGTACTTGTGTATTGTAAAATCTTCTAACTGCCCCCACCAATGGGTATATCAACAACAGCGTTTTTATCTTCTTATATTATGTTCAAAATCGACGATGAGCAAATTTCTTCTCACACTATACATTATTGTATTCAATTCAATATTGATGTTATTTATTTAGAATATACTTTTGTAATTTGTATTATAAATGTACCTGATCCAAGTGACTGTATAAAAAGAAAAATTGAATGAATAATGAGACTGTCAAACAGACAATTAAAAAAGTGGAAGTACCTGAGAAGTGAAAATATATAAGTTCAATTTTGTTCTTCGGAGATGAACAAAATTATGACATTATATATATCTCTACTAGATGCATCCTTGGCATCGATTTATGAAGAGTATTGGAACTATAACAAGAGAAAAAGAAAGAGCTATCGATTGGTCTGGATGTGCAACAAAGGAAGGTACAATTTTGCCAACAGTTAGCTAGGCGTGGGCTATATAGGGTCTATTTGAAATTTGTTCTACATTACTCAATCACTATTCATCACCTATGAAATATGGTCTGATCTTTTTTTTTGCATAAGTACAGCCATATTCTCTCACTATTAACTCGATTCGAATGAAAATAACTGAAAATGTCGTATTTCTCAATACAATGTGACAATAGCATGACACATCAAAATGTTTTGTCAACAGTCAGCTGATTTTTGATCGCAGCTCATTGTCGTTTCAATTCCTCCCTCTAAGCTCGATCTACTAGATATATATATATAATTTGATATCTTTGGAGCCGAATAATATGGAGAGCGATTACAGACGAATTCCAACAATAGTATATCGATCTTTTTTTTATAATCAAGAAATAACCCTGCAGGAGAGGGAACGTGCCCCTCGCAGCCTCACACGCTGCTCCTGCCTGGCTCCTGCAGTCCATGCACCGACATTTTTATCTCAATTCACAGCCAACGGTTGGCAACAATAGCTGAAAAGGACTTTAAACGTTCACGCGGGCAACGAGTGACGGTAGGAGTGGCGTTGCCGTGATTTGAGCCAATAAGTGTGCATCGGTCCCCACTATATTATCCTTGGATCACGGAATGCCAGCGTGATTCAAGGCCACAACTGATCGTGTTATTTTCTTGTCCGTGATGCGGATAATTCGCTTATATAGGTATAATGAGCAATACAGCTATATGGTGATAATTACAACAAATGAATATACAAAGAGCTGCATTCCGATGTTGTGCTGCTTTTTTTCCGCGTTGTACCTGCGACAATTCCTGATTGAGACAATTCATTGGACAGATTCTGTCAGTTGACAGTGATCATCTCTCAATTTTTTATGTCTCCGAAAGATGTATCAAAAATTCTGCCAGTTGACAGTGATCATCTTTCAATTTCTTATGTCTCTAAAAGATTTATCAAAAATTGTATTCACAGTATATATCACCATGTATTTGTGGTAAATAATAGGAAGGTATACTTACAGGTGAGACTAGCAGGCCTCCTCAACAACAACACCAACAACAAGGACAAATCGAAATCAATTGAATATCTTTACTGAAGATGGACAACATATGGCCGACTGATGGAGTTCTATCTATATTAAGATCATAGGAAAATGAGACAACAACCGAAAACGAAAAATAAATGAATCTGCTTGCATTCTTCTGGAACGGAGACAATAATATTGCTTCTTGTTCAGTTGATAACTTGACATCCACTTCTTGAAACTTGATATGAAAATGACAAATTCAATATCAATTAATGAAGAAACACCTGTTATAACCAGAATTCCTCTGTCTGAAAACTTTTCACTTCTTAGTGTCGAGAAAACAAAGCATTGAAAAGTCAACGAAAGAAATTAGAGATATGAGCTATTATGTATAGCAAGCTCTTTCATTTATAATTTGCGAGCTATACAAAAGCATTTTCACCCGGGAGGTATATTTAATATTTTTTCCACTACTAACACTGAAATATCATCAGCTGCTTGTTTTATTAATTCAGATTTTCATTTCCCCCTGATAAAAGAAAAATGCCATTCAGTATATCACTGAAACTAGAGATGCGTTTGGACACGTGGGTATGAGGGATCGAAATCAGAGAATGGTACTGATAAATATCTCTAGTATTCTAAAGAAATATCCAAACCTCATGAACATCGCAAATGCTATCGCTACCGTCGAACTGATGTAGGTACGTCGGATGTACGTAATAAATCGTATCAGTCTTTCGATCAGTTGATGCCCATCTCTAATCAGCATATGACAGTGACAGCTCAGCTCACGTATGATTTGTGTCAGAATTGATAATCATCCATAATCCAAAACATTTTTTATCATTGCAGAAATCGCTCTGGGCTGTAGTGAATTTCGCACTCTTATCTATGTTTCTTTTACGTTTCGGTTGATAATGAATGTTTCATTATTTGAATAGATATCGGTATATCTACGTGTGCATTTACTACATATCATCGACGCTATTGATTTATTATTATTCATCTATAGATACAATTTATTTATCATTATTTACCTAGGTCAAAGAAGTGTTACTTCTCATTATGGAGGAATTCCTTGAATAATGGTGTTTTCTCAGGTTAGTAGTGGAAACAGAATAGGTATTTATCTACTCGCCTATGCCAAGTTTCATGAGATTATTGTTCTTGTAGATGCTGCATGATGTAGACCAAAAATAAGCGAATAACTAACCTCCTCGCTTCTATAGTCCCTTCTCCCATTTTGCGTCACTTCAAAGACGGAAAACCCAACAAAATGCGCTCTTGTGGCATATTAGAAAAGAACTGGGGCATTAGCAACGACGTTTATGACGTTTAGCGGGCGCGAATACATTAGAACGCATTGTGAAGCGACAGTCGTGATGATATCGCGCCCCGCAGAAGACAATAATAGGGATTAAATATAACAATTAGATGGCGGAATGAAACAGACAAAGGAAACTGGTGTCGTTTCCCACAGGATTACATGCTGATTCACGACGTCACAACTCGACGCCAGGATTATACCGCACTATTATGCCAGATATTTATATTGCAGCGGCTTAGCATCAGGAAATGTTTCTTATTACCGATGGAATTTTGATGAGGATTACAACTGCTGTTCTATATGCGAAAGGATGTTGTTTATGGTGTTTTCGACTTGAAAATTAATCTCGGCTTGGGAATAACTGATGTAACCCTCTGAACTGGGGAATTATTGAAAGTTGGTAAGTTATATATACTTGATGCCTAGTTTTATAGTTCACTTATCTCTGATGATGAGAGCTCAAATTTATACCTATTCATATACAAAAGTCTTCTATGAAAATACCTGTTCCAATGGATTATTTCGGAAGATGGAAATTTGAAAATTTTATGATCTTCAAATCATTCAAGGATCCTTCAACTGAGGACAACAAGAATTGAAAGTCACTTTGACCTCTCGTACGCATGTTTTTCTGTAAAATATTGGAATGTCCAACTAGGAAGTCTGTTACAATGGAGTGTCTTTGAGGTGGTATAGATTAAGTCTCATCTGATACGATGACTATCAATTCTGGTGTTCCTCATGGCTTTGTCTTGGCACCAACTTTGTTTTGACCTATAATGCTCATCCAGGTCATACCTTTGAAGTTGACATTACTTCATATCGTCATATACTTCATAAGTCAGAGGTTTCAAGACGGAGACATGTCTGGCAAGAAATCTGAAGTATGTGATTCTGAAAATTCAATTCAACAAATGTTCAATGCAACAAAAACTCCAGATTACACAAAATGCCCAATATGATGATGTCCGATACCACTGTTTCTATGAAGTCGTCTATATCCATAGGCTCAGTATCACCACCAACAGTGCTTTCTCATGGTACGATCATGTGAGTTCATCACCGGGACAACTCCAAAAAAACTTCGCTTCCTGTTCCACACCCCAGCAACTTCTCACGAACTACATGCAGAGCTCAAATTCGACCTATCCCTGATACTGTTCACATGTTTGTAGATCAGCTCCCGTACATAATGATGAAGCTCTTTGATTCTATTTAGAAGAAAGCTATTCGCTCGCAGTTGGTTACACTAACGAAATCATCGTAGAAAGGTGGACGATCTCTATTTGTTCTGTCAGTAGGTGAGCATATTTCCTTAGGAGAAGATCTCATTTTACATTAGTAAAAATCTGAATTTTTAATATCTGCATGCTATAAATCTCGGGGAGAATTGTGGCCCCCTGTCTACCGAAAAAAGTAGCGGTAAGTACTAATAGCAAGGCCAATTGTTATAACAATCTCTGCGAGTTATAGAAACGAGTGACTTCATTATGGCCAATGGAACTGGGTGATTTTCTAGAGGCTGTTAACGTACTTCAGAAACATATAAAATTGAGGGAATCAACTTTTATATAACTGTTCATTCGAGGCAAACATGTACGACGGCATGTTAGCGCCACAGTGATCTATTATTTTTTTATCAGAATTGTTGATATGGAGAATACAAATACTAATTTACTTATAGAGAGATATTTCTTCCTTGGATTGAACTACCATCATGAAATATTACAGTGTCTGCAGTAAGCACATTATAACAACCACATCAGCAGAACATTATATATACAAAGACGATTGAAATCCTTGGGATTGTATATAGGTATAAGAATGAAATTTTATACGAATGATATACTTGAGCTTCTTTTTCTCTCTCAGACATGAAGAAATTGACAATAAATAAGTTTCTTGGTTGCTTCAATTTATAGTGCATATGCACTTCAAACTTCTGATGATATCTATACGCTCATTTATATCTACTAGGTGGGAATATATATTAGAGAACAAATCTCAAAATTTTGAGGAGAAATTTCAAAATTTGGAAAAAAAAAATTCAAAATTTTGAAAGAAAATCTCAAAATTTTTGAAAAAAGTCTCAGTATATCTAGAAGGAATCTCAAAATTTTGTGAAGGAGTGTCTAAATTTTGAGACAGAATTTTGAAATTTCGAGATTCTGGTAAAAAATAAATTAGTATACGATGGCGCTGATACGCCGTCGTAAGCAAGTGTTTCCTTCAGCAAATCGAAATCAATCTTATAGCAGCCACACCATATCTATCTATCCCTTATCGTTCCTACAATATTTTTCTGGCGAATAAATAGTAGGTAACCTATTTTCTATGGTGACGGTTACAATTTTTTCCCCAGTGTCGCCTTGAAAATCGTACTTACCCTTTAATGGTCGATAAGCTCGTCCATCAGGTACAGAAGATCATGATTGCTTCATTGATATTGGAGTTTATTGAATGCAACTTCATCAACGTCCCTCCTAATAAGATAATCCACCTAGTAGTTCACTCTTCTCTAGTTTCTTTTTCCAAATCACACTTAATCGAAGTCACCGATTAAAGTCAAAATCCTTGGATAAACTGTTTACAGTTCCATTCATTAATTCAATCGTAGTTGAGGGGAGGTGCTATTTCCTTTCGCCCCACCCCCTTTCCTTAAAACCGGTCCTCATAGCGACCATAATCGCTCGTCGCTCAAACTTTGGCAACACCTTCGCCGCACTTGCCAGAGCTATCATCCAGTGTGCTTTGCTATCAAACAGTTGACTCCCGGTTGAATCTTGGCAAACACGGGTGAGTTCTCGATAGCCGCAGATAAATCTAGTCGTCGGGAAAACGCAGGCAGCTTCCTGAATTGAAATCGTCGATATATAGTGTCGTGATATGTTCCCATCGATCTGATATTTTTGAGCGTACGATTATGGCTCTGGAGCTGGGCACGCATCCAGCCATGCCGCTGGACTTCAGCAGTGGGTCCCACAGGGAGGCGTCCGGTAGCCCCGAAGTGAATGTTGATTGCGGAAGAACCAGTCCGCCTGGCAGTAGCGCTTTCACCGTGGTCACTCCGAAGGGAAGAGAAGGTCAGTCGAGTAGTTTTTCTCGAGTAATCGGTGGTATTTTAGGATATTTCACGCGCACTGCGGGGTCGAAATTCTCCGAAGCGTTCTGAAAGTTTTCATATCAGTTCATCACATTATAATGATTGATTATTGTCTTATGACCTTATTGATATGCCTTTAGAATTATATACATTAGAATATTTTACTGTAGCTGGGAAAATGAAAATCAAAAACAATCATTTGACAGCATGCTGACAGTGCACTATAAAAATCTCGATATACCTATAATCTCAACCAAATATGAAAGAATGATGCTTAGAAATATCATAAACCATCACGAAACTGGCTCATTACATAGTAGTTATTAGATTGATCCGAGGATTGATCCTTGCTGAGGTTGAATAAAACATTGAAAAGACAGTGGGTGAGCATTAGATTTGAATAATGAGGATTGGTGCTAACGCATGTACTCATTGCCAATCACATATTAAAGTTCTTTCCTAACCCATTATAACTCCACCTGGATTTGTCAGGTGGTCGAGGTGGTCAAGCGACATATAGTAATCATGAGGTCGTGGGTTCGATTCCTGGCTGGCCTGACTATCCCAAATGCCACAGTGGTTTGGATTCCACTTGTATGAACTGTAGATCCCCGCCTCCTTCACTCGCACAAGCCCTTCGGGGCTTCTGAGGGTTGTTTCAGCAACTAAGGAGATGAGTAACAATAACAATAACAATGTACTTCCTTACTATAAGAAATTGATGAATATTACATCCACCCCAACAGACAGAGTATATGCATTATGAAAAAAAGGTTTTTTCATCCCCAGTGATATCAAATTCAGTTTATTTTATATAAGAAGAATATATAGCTAGTGAGGGAGGTTAGAGACCTTAACACAAGAATAAAAAATAACTAGAATCCAAACTGTCGCCTGCCATCGTACATATCATGTGCAAGCGCTGAGTGACCTTCAGATCACGTGTTCAATGAGAATTCCAGGAGCGTACGTAGCGTATTAGGCCTAATTTAATAAGTAACAGTATCCACAGTATAGGAAAACAGGATTAAAACAGTTAGAAAAAGCACACGGAAAGGGACATTCGTCCGAAGTATGAAGCTTGAATAATTTTGAGATCCGTATGAAATACATCCGTCGCTTCTACATACTGGCGGAATTCTCATGGTATTTTAAGGGTATCCAGCGATTCGTGGTTCAGGAGAACAAGCTTAGTAAAGCTAAGAGATATTGGAATTTTTTTCTTTCTTATTCTTGTGTCATCAACTCTTGGGACTCAAAAATCATATATGGGTCATGCGTAAACAAGTCTATTTTGTTTTGAAAGAAAACAGATATTTTGAAATTTCAACAACACTGTTGTAGTTGAATCGTCCACTATTTAATTTTCGGAAAAAGTCCATAACAACAAGTGATCTCACGTTTTTAGAAAGAGATCAAGATCTTCTGATTTCATTTGGAGATTGAAGAAAAACTATAGGTCAGAAGATTTGTATCAAAATGCTAGCGTATTTTGTTGAGGCATAATAACTAATTAGATTACTGAAAAGAAAGATAATTTTAGTGATATAAATTTTCCACTGGAACTTACCATTAGCTTAAGATAATAATCCAGATTCTTTTTATAATAATACAATATATAATAATTTGTAATACCTACATAATCGCAAAAAACTATAATTATTATGTATGATGATGATAATCTAATCAGTAGCGACGTTTTTTGAAGAGCATGAACGTAATAAATTATTATGCAGAAGTGTCAAATGAAACCTTTTTATACCACTTCATCACAGTATATCTCACAAATTCAAGGCCTCCATTTTCATAAAATGAATTTGTGAAACAATCAAACGTTATTACAATAATGAGTAGAGTGATTGATGTGGAATATATAATCTGAATGTATGAAACCCGAGATGAAACCAAAAAAATTAATACAGAGAATCAATATACAGGGTGTCCTTAAAAGGTCTTTACAAAAAGCTACCACATATTCTTCAGACCAAAACAATTCGATACAAGCAAACTTACCTCAGTAAAAAGTTGCTTAGTTTGGGCGCTAGACGGCTCTGAAGTTGAAATTTTCAAATCGATTTTGCTTCATAACTTTTGAACGGCTCATGAGATTTTTTTCAAATTTGGTACGTTGGCATAGACTCATCGGGCAATGAAACTCATATCATAATCATAATGAATATCATTCCATGGGCGTAGAACTTGATTTTTTCAGTAAATAAACATCTAAAACTCCTACGCCAATGGAAAAAAATTAGTTTCGATATGAAATCTAAATTATTCAACTCATTCACTACAAAAAAGGTACTCTTGACAAAAGTCGATTCCTCTCATGGTTTCGACAAAATTTTAATTTTAGTGATTTAGAGCATAATTAATAATAAAACGATTAACAGATATTTCATAAAAATTGTTCAAAATGTTCACCATTTTCACGTATACAAAGATTTATACGACGCAAAAAGTTGAGATGTACTTTTTGCATAGGTTATTTCTATTGAAAATAAGTAGCACTGGTTTTTTTTTTCTGAAGACTATTATTATCTGCTCGAAAACAGTGATATTCACATTCTTGGTTTCCATAGTTTCATCTGTGTTGATTTGTCGAGTTTTATTGACGTTGATTGTTGATATCGGACTTTTCTGATTTATCATGGCCGTACAATACACCAATGAAGAATACACCGATATGTTATTGGTATTCGGATATTGTCAAGGAAATGGTCGAGAGAGTGTGAGGGTGTATTCGGCAAGGTTTCCAAATCGTCGCGTACCAAGCCACCCAACCTTTGCTGCAGTTGAGAGACGTCTTCGGGAGACCGGTCATTTTGCTCCTAGAACTGGTGATTATGGAAGACAGCGTTATGTAAGGATTCCCGAAGTCGAAGTAGAAATTTTAGACCGTATTGAAGAAAATCCAGAATTGAGTACTAGACGGATAAGTAATGAACTAGAAGTTTCTAGGAATGCCGTTCATGAAGTACTAAGAGAACAATTATTATACCCATACCACAAGACGCCAGTTCAAGATTTATTAATCCATGATTCACAAAGTCGTCTGATGTTTTGTAGGTTCATTAATTTGCAAAGAGAAATGAATCTGAACTTTGGAAAGAATATTTTGTTCACTGATGAAGCCTGTTTCACGAGAAGAGGAATAACTAATTTTCATAATGAACACGTTTATGCAATTGAAAATCCTCATTCCATTAAAATAAACCATTTTCAACACGAATTCAAAATCAACGTTTGGGCTGGAATAATAGGAAATTTTATAATTGGTCCTGTCATACTTCCACAAAGATTAACAGGAGACATGTATTTACAACATCTACGAAATACGTTGCCAAATTTGTTGGAAGATTTGCCACTCCAACATCGGGTAGATATGTGGTTTATGCACGATGGAGCTCCACCACATTTTTCGGTGGATGTTAGGAGTTTTTTAAACCAACAGTACCCAGACATATGTATAGGTAGAGGTAATGATGCACCCGTGAATTGGCCACCACGTTCTCCAGACTTAACACCGATGGATTATTTTGTATGGGGTTATCTCAAGTCTACGGTTTACAAGACCCCTGTGAATACTGTAGAACAATTATGGCAACGTATCCAACAGGCGACGAATAATCTTACAGGCGATGAAGAAGTTATGCAAAGAGTACATTTCAACTTTTTGCGTCGTATAAATCTTTGTATACGTGAAAATGGTGAACATTTTGAACAATTTTTATGAAATATCTGTTAATCGTTTTATTATTAATTATGCTCTAAATCACTAAAATTAAAATTTTGTCGAAACCATGAGAGGAATCGACTTTTGTCAAGAGTACCTTTTTTGTAGTGAATGAGTTGAATAATTTAGATTTCATATTGAAACTAATTTTTTTCCATTGGCGTAGGAGTTTTAGATGTTTATTTACTGAAAAAATCAAGTTCTACGCCCATGGAATGATATTCATTATGATTATGATATGAGTTTCATTGCCCGATGAGTCTATGCCAACGTACCAAATTTGAAAAAAATCTCATGAGCCGTTCAAAAGTTATGAAGCAAAATCGATTTGAAAATTTCAACTTCAGAGCCGTCTAGCGCCCAAACTAAGCAACTTTTTACGGAGGTAAGTTTGCTTGTATCGAATTGTTTTGGTCTGAAGAATATGTGGTAGCTTTTTGTAAAGACCTTTCAAGGACACCCTGTATAAACACTGAGTATGACACGAAAAAAGACATTCAGCACTGCTTAGGGTTGTCTGATGTTAGCCAAAATATGTTTTTTGCAGGAAAATCAAACGCAAAATCCTTCTTATTCATCAATCTGAACAGCACCACCCTTGCATTTTTCTATTCAAGTTTCAACATGTATAGTACTCATGCTTTTCACTTCTCAACATGCCTATATACTGTCATTCGAATCGTCGATGATCTGAACCATCATTGCTTCTCATACTGAGAGCCCCTGTAATGGTCAATCTCAACTCCGCATTAATCTGACTTCTCTATCGACCGCTCCGGATATTGTTACCCTCAGTCTTTCTGTCCAAAATCAAATAAATATATTTTTCCAAACCATCTTGGAGAGTCTAATTTGCGGACATCTACATCAGCAATCATGCTTTCATCGGTTCTCGGATGGAAACATACATGGGACATTGGACGAATACTGTTACCATCAGAGAGCTGAGAAAGATGAAGCATAGGCGCGGGCACTTCCAGAGGGGGCAAGATATATCGAAGTGCTGAATGATATACTCGATTATATGAGATACTGAACACAGAATTTTTCATTTTTCAGCTTTTCATGGGATTTTCTCTCCTCGTTCCTAAAAATTAGAGTAGAAGTTATTAAAAATTATTTCAATATAGGCAGGTCCCAAATCTGATGTCCTTACTACAAATATATTGCAATAATTTTTTATAACTTCTACTCTATTTTTCAGAAACGAGGAAAGAAAATCCCATGAAAAGCTGAAAAATGAATGTACCACCTCCTCGAAGAACTTACAGACAGTATTTAACAGAATTTTTCATCCATGAAAAATTGTAACAAAATCAGAATATGACTTCCACGTTGAAAACAGTGAAGGTAGTTTCAAACAAAATAAAAAAAAAACAATTCTCAGGTTACCTGACTCATAGGTACATATGACATTGGCAATATCAGGACATAAAACAAAATTCGAAATAGGACTGAAAGATAATGTCGAATAGACGTATAACACAAAACATAAAAATTTAAACATTCCAACATAAAATCATAGGTTACTCAAGTTTTACTGATAACTTCCAATCTTTGGTTATTTCTACTGATCATGAATAAGTTCGAAACTTGATTGATTGATATATCTTGACATATTTCTTGGTGGCAAAATAATCGTGTTATTCAAACGATTCTGAGTCATATTAGTTCTCAGATATGATTTGAGTCTCCTCAGACAACTGAACCTCCTTTCAGCAGTATATATACGAAGTAGTTGGAATAGTTGAAGAAAGCCTCATTAATTTTTGATGGTCGGTAGGAATGTCTTTCAAATAATTATTTCCATTGGAAATTTGATTTCGGTGGAAAACTCTTCTACTTTATGAACATCGAAAACATTTTTTCGTGCAAGAGGACTCGGCATACATCAAAATCGTCACCGTTTTCCTCCAAAATATTTCCATTTATATTTCTATTGAGTATGAACTTTTCAAATTCCAACACTCTTTCAATTGTCCCTGAATTGAATCTAGCTGCTAAACCTTGACTGCCTTGATCCAGAACTTCGAAATAAATTGGTCTATGAATACACATATATTGGTTTCATTTAATGCACAATATAAATCTTTTGTCAAGTTCGAAAGTAGATCTATTTTGAAAACTCGGGGGGGGGGGCGTTGCCCCCCTTCATTTATCTCAGGAGAGGCATGAGCCCTGCTGCCCCCGGGTAATCGGCGCCTATGAGATGAAGACTAATTTCGACTTTCATCTCGGTTTCCACTGACGAACTACTAGGAGTTCCTCCCGTACCTCACTTTCAGAAACCCTGATCTCAACGATCCGACGAGAAATAACCATTAACAATCAGGCACAAGTAGTCATCTTGTACGGATCGGAAATAACAATTGACTATAAGGTAATTGGCCTCATGCTGCATGATTTGTTTCGTTAATCAGAACAATGACGTAATTGTTGGCGCCAGAGCGGCCGACTTGAAGCAATTCCCGCGCCGGATTTTCGTTTTCAAATCGTTTGAAAACATGACTCACAATCTACGTTCATTCAGAGTGCATTGACAACTGCCTCTTCGGAAGATCTAATTCAAGGCTAAACCTGAGATCACATTTTAGGTGTAGGTAGAGTGAAACATTTTTCGAAATCACGGTGAATGGTGTTTGAATACTTAATTAATTGTTTTTTCAGAAATCTGGATTTCTTTTACCGTTTCATGTTACTTTCTTTCAGAAAGTTGTTATAGGTTCTGCGATTTGTTTGTCTGTTTTAAATTGAATGTCTATAATACAAAAACTGTTGAAAATGGAACACTACTTCCGGAGCAGTATTTTTTTTTTTCAAATCATCTCTTCTATTCAACTATCCAAATCTTTGTACCTATATACCGAACACACTGTACAAATCTACCAATGAAGTCACTCCTGAGAAACCTCTTTCTATTCTTGTCATAATGGGTATGTAGAGTATTATTTAGTATAACGGAAGTTGAAAGATTATATTCGCACCACACGTGCTTCCTCAAGGTCAAATGCATAATATAAGGGCTAAGAGATTCCCATCCATGATTCTTCTGAAGTATTCTCGAATTTGTGTCATCAATACAGGAATCAGGAAGACTTGCTTCTCCAGCATTAAATTTGTTATCATACAACCAAATTAGCGGAAGAAAGCGCTATATAGATGGATGAATATCCTGAATAATACCTGTTAGCCATGGAATCGGAATTCAACAGTGAAGGAATTGGATTAATAAATTGAAGGAAGTTAATTCAGTGATTCCAAAGGTGATGGATTCTAGATATCACAAACCCAGCAAACAAAATAAGTGAATAGATACCTATTGTTACACAAAATATCTCATACTCTAATCCAATCCAAGTGCGACTACAAAATCAATTAAAGGACCTGATGATAATGAATGAATACAAAAATTTCTACTCCCTTGAAAACGATTGATTCCTCACTCCATTATTATTGACGTTGATTCCAAATCCTTTAAACGGCAGGAATCTCTAAAGCGTAATCGGATCCATTACTATCCATAAGAGGATTACAGGTGTCTGTTGACTGGCCACTACTCAACGACATAAACAGAATAATAAATATTTGATGAGGGTAGGTCGACCAAATATACGAGGCATAAAAGAAAACAGAGGAGGTGAAGTATTGAAGATGAACTGATTCCCATTGTGGAGATTTATGGAAAATGAACAGTGCTCAATCTGTTCCATTGGACTCTTTCATTTGATATTCCGTATCCGAGGATTACTCAATATCCTCAAATTTTAGTAGATCAATAAGTGTTACAAAATTCCTACTGTGGATCTTTCCCAGATAATTACAATTCAATAGGAAATATTTACCATCATTCATCCATCAGTAATATTTTGAAATTGATTGACTTACAAGTAGATTTTTTTTTAGTGTCCTGTGTCACATATTTCAATAATATTTTCAACTGTTGAGATGAGAATGAACATATCTTTCAAATGGGACACCCTAAGTTATACAGGTTGTATCTTCATAAGATAACGCGATCTATGTATGGAGAACTACAAGTAGTATGGATCTGAATTTTTTTTCAGACAATGAAGGCAACATTTAGAATCCAACTGAAATATTTTCCTCATTGTGAAATTTCCGGTTCTTCCAGAAGTGACGTCAACTCATAATTTCCAGATTCCTCTTATGATTCTGATACAAATTTGTGTTCCATACCCTGTACCTGAAACGAAGCGTTTTTGGGATTTCTGAATTTCTGATTTTCAAACGTCATGTTAATACGTGAATCACAATTTTTTGCATCATGCAGTTAGTCAATTATGAATATTGAAGGTTGGACGGATCTCTCACCATAATTACAACAACTGAATAACTCACGGGGTGCACAGAAAAGTGGATTCAGAAAATGAATCATTCAATTCTATCATACAATGAGCCCTATTTCTAACTCATGTCCCTCCCCATTTTTTCATAATAATCTACCTAATTCTGGAAATTGAGTAAGAATTTCATTCTTGTAGTAAGTGAGCTGTGCATATGGATCAACAAATGAATAAGAGTTGTCAATTCTTTGATTTATCAGTCATTGATGTCGAATGTTATGTGATACTTTCGCTACATATCCAGATATCCAGAAGAATTAAAACCATCTCTAGACATCATTAGAAGAATAATATTCAACCTTAAGAACAATGGATCCTTCAAGAGGAAGATTATTGACACTGACACGGTGATGGACACCGAAGAAAATGAAATTAAACAGTGCTTTGGGTACTTTCCAGAGCTCTGCTAGAAGTATTGTTGCAAGATGCTTCACGTGATTGGAATTGAATGAACTGTTTCAACTCAGACAATAATGGGAGAACACAAATGGCATCCTTATTCTCAGTCGGTTTTGCCAGATAATCATTTCTGCACATGTCATTGAATACTATCCTTCCGTGTTATTCCGTGTTATTCCGTGTTATAGTTATTTACGATACGAGGCCGTAAAATAATATTCTGCAGATCAACCCAAGTGAATTTCCGGTCATGAAACTCATATTTTTTTTTCTATGATTGCTCCAATTTCGACAGTTTGGCAGTGACAATTTGATCCAATTTCCAGTTGTCAGTCTGAAATCTGGATATTACGAAGAACCACATGCAATTGATTTGGTTGTAGAAAAAAGATTGTGTGCAATATGTGCCAAAAGTATTTGTTGCACTCAGTATGATTGCATCTCTCCGTTGCGAGCTGTAAATTTCAAGATACTCCGTACAACACATGCACTGCTTTTGCACTAGTTACACAAATAATTATTCTGTACGATCATTTGAAAAAATAAGTTTTTTGCACTAATGCAAGAAGTATGTTAGTTTTTGCATTGTTGATCAATAAATCAATCTATATGACAAGTCCGTTTGCACAGGAAATTGTTCTAATAACTATTAGTTTATTCGCAGTATTTATGGATCATACAATTATTATACGTTATTCGAATTCCGAATGAAAGCATTACCTCGTATCCAGAATAACGAAAACAAGACCTGCTGTTACATATAGCATCATTTATTTCAAATGTAGAGATCGGATGAGAAGTAAATAAGTTTCGGCAACGGACTTTGCCGATCCCAGGTGGGTACTTTCCAGTCTAATCTGCTGAAACGTTAGTTTATGGCGAAAATTGGAAACTACAGTTTCAGAAACTGTATAGTTTATTATTATATGATCCCGCACACTTCTACTAAAAGCACTTGCCAGAAAAAAAAAACATCCACTATTCGATCATGATTGTATCATCATCTCCATGAAATCTAGAAGGACTTTGATGATAACGAGCAGGATCATTGTCACCTCAATTGAACCTGATTAAATAGCAACTATTCTCCAAATTGAAGCTTCTTCACTTCTGAGCGGTTTTATATAACAATTTCTATACACACTGAATCGGACATTTTCGAAAATATCCCGGTATACATGTTCATTTTTTGCGATCAGATTTAGATTCATAATACCACGTACACCACGTCACCAACACGTCATCAATGTGAAGGCGTCAGTTTTGAGATATGTCTGAGTTCAATATCAGAAGTTACACAACTGTACTTGTCAGTGAATCTCTCAACGGATCCCACCTTTTCCATTCAGATTTCAATGACCGCATGAATATTTGATTGAGCCATCGTGGATTTTACCTCCGGCAATATAATTCAGGAATAGAAAGCCGGTTTCTTTTTGCATTATGGCGACCGCCAATCCCTCGCAATCTCCTATAATAAATCCAATATCGGAAACGGAGCTTTGCCATTCTCGCAGTCTCTAGAGATATATCGGGTTACCTGACACCAAATCATAATTACGATCAACTTCTCCGAAGAGAATTTGTCGAACCCAGAAAATAATGAAATAAAGAGAATGAGACGAAGTGGATTGAAAAAGTTGCCAGTACAAATATGTGTTCTATTGTTAGAAACTATTCATCTATTGGAAGTAGACTATAATAATGAGAAATTTCTTATCGATTCAGACATAGTTTCAAAGGTGCAGTTGAACTGGTAGAGTGAATCTTTACTTATACTAAATATACCTACTCAATATACCTACCGAATTCATTAAATGAGCGAGGTGTAATGTCTTCATATCGCGACAGATGAATAATTCGAGTGTAGGAAATGTGAAATTTGGATTACAATCTAAGACTAACAAGAAATCGGTAAAAGTCATTTATTGTCCGATGAAAGACAACAAAGCAAACTCCTCCATTTTTCCTAATAGAGATTTTTTCTGAATCTATTACTGACCATTTGACTTTCTGGCAAATCCAGGTCTTTGGTCGTGGCAAATGATCTCAATTTCCAGTAGGTACTTACAAACTTCCCATGCAGCAACAGATTGGTGTAAATCTAACCCAGTACTTCATAAACCTTATATGCACAGCATGTTATTAAAAATAATGTTCCTATTAAACCATTGTCGAGCAAATGACCAAAAGGTGCCGTCAAAGGATTTATTTCGGCAGCTGCATTTCGGATAATTAGTCTAAGTAATAAAAACTATAGAAGTGATTATTCTCATGATACGTCATCCCCTGCCTACATGCCGAAAATGATGTAGCAGAAAAGAAATGACTGTTGTTGTAATTGATATAATAGTTATTTATGATCTTGATGTTCTGTACTGTCAAAGAACTCCAAACAGAATGAAATCGTCAACTTTTTTTTCTATCTACGTATTTCTTCGAATGAACTAGTTTTGAAATTTTCAATACTTTAGAGGTTCAGAGAAAGTAATTTTTCTATTTCAACAATTAGTCAACTTTTCCACTGAGAGCTTTATTGCCTCATTTACTAGTATGTTGGAAATTCATTCATTATCGAATGATTATTGCGAAGAAAATATTTCATGGTGATTACGGACCTGTAACTTTTCAGCTTTATCTCTCCGGCGTACTCCGTGGAACTGATGATGAATGAAGAGATAAAACAGATCAGGCCGAGAGTGAAGTATTAAAATAATTTGATTTCTATATCGAATTCCCTTTGAAGTGAGCTGTAGATTGCATATGGCTGGCGTTAATTGAAATTGACGAAAAAATAATTAGTTTTCAACAGTTTATCACAGGCTCTGTTTCGCACGCTCTTTCTCTTCCCCTCATTCCGTATTGTCGAAATTGCTTCTGCTGATACGAACTTAGTGGATTATATTTTTTTATGAATGGAAAGCAATTGTCCTGATAACGCCCCATTCTCATTACTAAGTATCCAAAGAGTTGAAGTTCAAACATTCTTGAAATCATTTAACAAAAATGGTCAAGTGAAATGATTGACGAAACGTTTTTTGTGTTATCAACACGAAACCCCAAGACTGCATTCAATTGGTATGCTCAAACTCCAAAGGAAAGGCGAGAAGAAATTCATTGTGAGTGAAATGAATTATGATTCCATTCCACACATTGGTTAATGTTTCCATTTCACAACAGCGTAATACTATACGACACAATATGTTTCATGAGCATAAAAATCTGTGTGAAAGCCAAACGTACAGGAAGCAATTGTTCACTATACGAGTTCATAAAAAACTTTGTAGATCTCGTTTCGATTCCACTCGCTGAGACATGTGCATGTTGCTATATAGCGCAATGAATATCTGAGGATCCAGTCGAGAAGAAATACATATGTTGAACATAAGTCATTGTTTCCGGATGATATAAATGTAACTCGATATTCAAGCTTTTTATTCAGTTGAAAAATCGGAAAGATTTAATTTTCAATGTTGGGGTAATGTGACGAACGATATGCCATCAGTTTTTTGCCGCACTTTAACAGTAACGTATAATGTTGGTTGCTCGGTTATCTGGTGAATGAAAATTCATAGTTATCTAGTGAATGAAAATTCATAGTAGAGTGCACTGATTTAATTGCATTTGGAATATCCCAAAGAACATGGATAATCGATATAAGTTTATGATAGTTATCAAAAGGAGAGCTTGCTAGAGAGATATCTAATTGAGTATCTCTCTATCGACGGATTTTTTCTGCCATTTGTCAGAAACAAATCGTGATGCACCTAGTTACCAACATCATGAAAATCAAAATATATCAAATTTTGTCATAATTGGCTGTTTTGGATGATTTGATCTCAAACTAAATATTCTGACTGACTAAATATTCTGAGAAAATTTGAATAATTCGATGAATCTTCCGATTTTGATACACACTGTGATTGATAAGTTCTCCTATTGAATATTTCAACAATTATTATTGTTCCAATCGTACTCTTGCTGGAAGGAGGGGATTTTTTTATTATTCTTCTATGGTTGCAGGTCTAGAACGGCATGGATCGCCTTCCCATTTATCAACTCCAAATGGCTTCGCTACATATTGTAGAAGTCTTTGGGGCTCGCAAATCATCTCGGGGGGCCCCAGATATCTATCTCCATTCAACGATGGACGCAGTAGTAAAGAAAAAAATAAAGGTAAACCACTTGAATCTATCAGATAGGATAATTCTGATATATTGGAATTTTCAAATTTTCAATGCAATAACCCTGTGTTATTATTGTATTGCACTACATCTTAATCACTTATTGGGATTTGTATAAAAGGATTAGATATGAATTTTCATCTCCAGTAATTTATTACATTATATGCAGTTGTTGATGAATTGAAAGCACCCACATATAGAATAGAAATAATGAATAATAGTAGAGTACTTATAGTACTGTGGATATGTTGCTTCCATGCGATTAAGCACTCATAGACCTTTTTTGCCAATCCCTGCTCTGAATATTCACACATCAAAATTCTTCCTCTCAAAACAACCGTGGCATACCGATCACCTCAAGCCAATGGAATATATCCGGTGAATAGTATTTTCACCAAATATTCCGGATCTTAATCTTCTATAGATTTTTTTTTCGTCTTCTTCAAGTTCACTAAAACTAGGGCTGTCCTCGACTTTGAGTCTGGCCACAAGCTCATTAGATGCTAAATTGTCTGTAACCGGGATTATTACAATGCTTACGGTAAGCTTCGTATGACATTTCATCATAAAAAAAACTCCACAGTTAGAATCAAATCTCAAACACCCCATACCGAAACTGTCTTAGCGGATTTGAGTAGTGATGCTTCCAATACAGTAGATGGCGTTGACAGCAGATTTCCAACGACTTTATGTTCTGTGGTACGTAAAAAAAACGACTCTGTGATTGAAGAAAACACTATATGACTATCATTTGTGTATAATATAGATTTTTGTATTGTCACTCTGAAAGCTGTTTTTGTGAGAGTAAAAGATTGTGTTACCTGCAACTATAATATTTTGAAGACGTTAGTGATCTCCTCAATTCACTATATCATCGATACTACGAGGGAAATAGGATCAAGATAGTCTCCTTACTTCAACAGGGACTTTATTGACAGTATTAGTTCCATCAGAAAACCAGCCTCAGAAAATTTTCCTAATGTTATTTTGAAGATCATGATGATCAATAATATATACAATGTCTGAATTCTCTCAACTCGACTTTCGACTTCTGCCAAACAATTGTTTTGAGTTATACAAACATGCTAGACGAATTCATGAGAAACCCCTATTTCATGAATTAAAAAAATAATTAGAATCATTTTGTTTTCTTTTCAAACATACGGCTGCATGAAGCAATAATTCATCTATTTCTGGGAAATAAAAGACACAAAATCGATGAAGCTGAAATATAAACCTTTCTATCGTTACTTATGAACGTGAGAAGGACATAGTCAAACTTCATCGATTTTGTGTCTTTCATTTTGCCCAACGATCGATATTTTAGTTCGGCTTCCAAAACGTACGAGTACGCTGTCCAGGTTTGTTCTATGGGAGATCACATTTTATCTGTGAGCGATTTTTGAGTCCGAGCAGGCTTGGCTTCTTGTTTGCGCCGCGTGTTCTGTTCACACTTATCTATCTTTTTTCAAGATCTCCCTGGTTGGTATGAAATAAAAAAGAATCATTGTGGTCAAATAATGTCGCCGAAAGTACTATCAGAATATTATCACTGATCTGAGGTAAGGTCACTTATAAAAGAGAACATTTCCTTTAAATTATCCTGGAAGATGCCTGATTCGATTATGGTGGTCGAAGATTTGAGATTCATAATAATCATTTGACGGGAAACTGCCAGATTACTTTATCGAAGAGGATAAAATCGTGTTTGACGATAGAAGGTAATACCAACGATCTCGTTAATGATACCAGCTGTGTCGAAATACGCTCGTCAGTTGAAAGGTATACACTATGTGTGCGATGTATTCGTAGGGATTAGGACTGCAGACGTTGAAGAGATAGCGCGGCATATAAAAGGACCGATAATGCAGGGATTTCAGATATCGATGGCAGGCATGATGGATCGCTTTACGGATTGTAAATCACATACAATCTAACAAAAATTACTGTTTGATTGTCGGTTTTGTGGGATCAAATGTTCTCGGAATCGGTTCAATTCGATGATACACGCATTTTGTTTTTCATTCTAGAAATTGTCGAGGTTAAATATTTTCTCAGGAGATAATGTCGATTATGGGTACCTGAATTTATCAGAGATATACATGAAACTGAATCATATAGATGACACCAATGGAAGAGTTCCTCAAATAAGGTATTTTTTTTTCTGAAACTTGAAAACGATAACATTTCAGAATATAGAATGGAGAGACCTTTCAAACGATATATCACAAGCCTATACTTTCATTTCAAAAAATTGGGGGCTGTACCTGTCATTCGCAGGTAGGGATTGCATTTCGAATGTCAATTTATAATTTAAATTTGACAAGTTTCTGGATTTTGTATGAATATGTACAGTAACCGAAATGATGGATTTATTCCGTTTGGCTTTTGCACACTGTAAAACGAATAGTCAATGGGTTGAGTTAGAAATATCAGGTATATGCTTTGTCGATTCAACAACTGTGCATATCACTTCAACCAGCCTGAACAGCCTATTCAGTAATTGATCTGATGAGTCACCGATTTGTTGATATTCGACAAAAAAAAATAATTTCTCCCAATCATGTGACAAAGATCATCAATCAAGACCATAATCAAGACGAAAGAGTTGAGATTATCAGAAATATTCTTCATTAGCTTATATCATTATATTAGGAAATCGCGATAATGTCTCTATATGAAATCGGCGGAACTCTTCAGCCTGCCTTATACTCGAATATTTGAATAAGAAAAATACATAAATAAAGATTCATTTATGAGATTTTGAACTCTTTGTTTCTCACACATTTTCTCACAGCTGGGGTGTTGGAATGAGAAACGTTCAACGTCGAAATCCCAATAGTACGTGTCATAGAACTCGCAATCATAATGAAGCAATTTTTTTCCGGAAATATAATTCATATAAATAAAGAAAAGTAAACTTTTGGTAAAACTTCTGAAATAAGTCGATTCTCATTTATTCTTTATTATATATATCATTATATACACTTTTGGAAAAGGTTACTTAAGAAAGTATGAGCGGGACGACGTCAGCAATAATTTTTCTAAATTGAAATAGGTATGCCATATGGTATTTCATTTGGAAGATTGAAATGAATTTTGTAATCAGAATCAAATCAAACTACAATTGAATTTCAATAAATGTTTCATTTGTTGGCCCTCAGGCCTGAACTACGTCATCGGTCTTAAATTTTCCAAATATATTACTTCTTGTATATGCCCTTCCCAGATTCATTACATAATCGACTATTACATTATTACTCCTACACTATATAGTGATTATATCCAGAAATGTACATAATGACATAAATATAGGCAGGTACTTGAGAGAAACGGCATATTTCTGGATTCCCTCAGAATTCGACTGTTTTCGAAAAAAATTCATTTTCTCGATGATTCAACCCACTGTATATCCATGCATATACAATCTCAATTCCTACTTGTTTTGAGCCAGTTGATATATGAATAATAAATATATGTGGTGAAAGGAACTAATCTCAGCAAATCCTCTATCTATTATTCTCTAATCTTTTGAATTTCGAATCAGGCTTTATCAAGAAATGAAGTGGTCCCCTCTTACCACTTCTAATATGTAGATTCTCACACCTCAATTGTATAAACTGTGTCGAAGCTGAAGAGAGCCATTAGTATGGAAATATAGGAAGGTTCAAAAGGAACTTTGGTTGACTGGGGAAAAAGTTGGGTTCGAGGTACCACAAAATGATGACAACAAATCCATTATGCAATTTTTGGTTCTCAAGTTATTAGGAAAGGAAACTGATTATTCAGATTCTTTCTTTGATTTTTTTGGGGTCGATATTGAAGTTGATTTAACAGAACTCATGGAAATCATTCATCGCAACTTTCAAAGAGGTTTGATATCATCGATTTCTTTCCCAATTCGTCATCGAGGAACCATCATCAACTTCATAATTCCAAATATGGTCCTGATTTTATTCCAAATTTGAGATTTGCCCATTTGCTGATAGTAGACAATATATAATTTTATTTTCTTCGGAACGTAATTGAACCGTACCAGCAGTTTTTTGTATTGTATCAAAATTTTAGGTTAGTTTCGATAATAGATAGATGAAACAAGTATGGCACCACTCATGATCATTCATGTTTTGTATTCTTTGATCATACGTGAAATCATTATTGTTAATCTAAACCTCCTCACGACTCTCACGGGATCATGAAAATGTCAGAGAACGGTTTTTTGAAAATAATTCAAAAACCAAAGATCACATTTTGAATTTTATCATTAATTTTGTGTTTATTGTCTTTCATTTGCGTTATTTTGTCTTCAATAATTTTGAACAGAGTGTATATAAGAAATGAATTCCCTAGAATCTTATCATCCATACAAGCGGCAGGTACCTAACTGAAAATAGCAACTAAGCATTCATATCTGATGAAGCGATAATCGATTCTCAATTACCCTGAAAATATCACACATTTTTCAAGTGATCTCATTCTGCTATTCAAGTCGTTCCACCTATCTCCTTCCTCCAACGATAATTGGAATCATTTATTATTTTCATATTATAGTTATTGAAGTCCTCTAATAGTCAGTTGTAGCTAACAAATGAAGACATGAGACCTCGTACGCCGTTGATTACATCATAGTGAGTTTATGAAGACGGTGACCCTTTCATTCGCCCTTTGCTCAATTGATTGTTTGTCTAGTGGACCCAGCTAATCGGAAGGAGCCAGCTGAAATTCATCATAGTTACTTATTCAATGAATATAGGAGGCATGTGAAATTATCCAGCATGATAATCAACGTACCGCTTATGCAGGTAGTTTTCAATGATTCAAATATCAACTTCATTGGAAAATCTTATTTTTGGATAGAAGCAAATTATTTGTTTCAGCTGTTTTTATCAGCTGAAAACATCCAATGAAAATATCTTTCTGTCCCAACTTCATCACCTCCTCGGAAGTGACAATAGATAGATAGATATATTTCTCATTACGATGAACATAGAAAAAAAATACATTTTCACAATTCAGAGTAAGTTCTCAAGAACATTTGAGACGAAAAGAGAGAAGAAAATGATATATAATTAATAATAAATATAATATATATAATAGTTGTTTTCATCGAACTATAAGAATATTACTAATGAATCTTGATTAATAAAATTGTCATAACCAATTCGGAAAAATAATGAAAGAAAAAAACGATTGAATCGATATTGGTTGACGGCATTGATGAAAGCATTAGTATATTTGATGACGTATCATTTGATAAAATTGATTTATAACCCTGACTTATATATGATATTGAAATTGTGCCTGAGTCCTATCCAGCCATTGGGATAGTAATTTAGGTCACGGCGTTATCTGAGAGACAGTCTTTTATTTGTTAACAATAAATCAAATATGACAATAACTCCACTAAATTGATTAGCTTCACTGAATTGCAACAATTCGATGTGTCTTTATACTGATATCTTTTTATAACTGTTCAGTAAGATAACAATTTTTGAGTAGAGATACGGTCTTAAAATTTCCAAATCTATCACTAACAGGAATGAAATTAGAATATTCCCGGTATTGAATTTCATGTTCAGTCCTATTTATTTTGATTTTTCATAGGGGTTGTTGTATCTGAACACAGAATTGGTATCACGCATACCATACGTTAGCAAACAAAGTACCTAGTATACATATTTGGTTTGTGTAATAAAACTGAAATAACTCGTCCTTCATGTGAAATTGTTATTTGCTCAAGGGAATGGGTCGAATAATAAATGCCATTTCGTGATTGTTTGGTAACGTTGTCATAAGTCATACGAAATAGTGACTCAGGATTTGATTCAGACATATTCTGACCTCACCGAAGGATAATTTTTGACACCTTCAAATTCAAGAGGATCAACACATGATACTTATACATTATAGCCTGATTAGTTATCACCTGACCATCAATGGCGCACCCAGGAGGAGACAGGTACCGCAGCCCCCTCTGAGTTTTATAGTAGTTTTCCAAAAATTTCGTGAAATAATGCCGCCCATTCTGATAGGAAATACATATACAAGATGCTTGTATACAATATACAAGCTTGAGTTATTGTTGCATTGAACTCTACTAGATTTTCAGATCTACATTTCAAAATTCTCACCAGATCATCATTAGAAGTATCGACCTGTCTCCGTCTTGCACGTCTGGCTTGATTGGTTGATATTTGGGTTCTTGAGGAGGCGATATGGAATATAACCTCATCCTCTTAGCTATGAACAAGGCAAGCAATCGTTGATGTAGTGCAAAAACAAAGTTGGTGCCAAGACACCAACAGCAACCAGATGAGACATCATCTACAACCATAAGGAGTGATCTATGTGCTAGGACACTCGGTAGTAAAAGACATTGGTGGGAATCCCATATATTTAATAAATAATAATAAATGTGTTAGACAGGCATCTTTGCTTGGATATTCAGAATCTGAAGAATCTAAAGTGAGTGACATCGCAAGAAGCAATTTTTGATACGCTCATCACATCACATTTGCGAGACAATCTAGATATACATTTGGATTTGGATTTCGATAAGTGTATTTAGTGCAAAGTTTCAAAATATAGCAACCATACACTGATGCATCAGCTGTACAATCGAGTGAATAACGTTAGGATTAGCAGAGATCGAGTTTTGATGAAGAGTGGGTATGTTCAAACACTGAAAATCAGGAAAAAAATCACGAAATCTATAGGATCACAAGATTTATCATCAGTGATAATGAATTTCCCAGAAATTAACAAAAGTGTCTGAAATCAACTCTTCAAAACAAAACCACAATAACAAAACTTGAAACAAAAAATTTGGAAAGAAATTCTCTGAAATCAACTCTCCATAGATAAGGTTAGATTTATCAGTAATATTTATATCCCAAGATGCATTTTGTTTTCAAATCATGGGAATTCAATTGAATTAGATTATTGTCCTAGATTACTTTACCTCGAGATGGATGCATATAGTTATATATAAGGTGAAGGTTTTTAGTCGAATTCAATACCTAATAGTTCAGAAGATGGACTCACCAGTTATTATGGAGTACAGAATGTCTGAAAATACGATATTATCATGAATATATCCTGGCTCAACAAACTATGAGAAATCAGTGATGAAAACATCCGGAATTGAAAACAAATTGTTCTGATATATATCACACATTCAACTTTGCTAGTAGTAGTTTTAGTGAGGAAAAAAAGCGGAGTGTGATTCAGAGCCATGAATTCCAAACCATACCATTGGCATACATTCAATGTTCGAACGCTTCACGTCAACCAATATTAATCAAAAAGAAAAAATCTGCAGCCACAGTCCAATATCCTCCCGTGCGTCTGTGTTCCCTATCTGGCTGCCAACAAAAGTGAGCAGTGAGCTCGATGAGCTGGATCATGTTTTGCCGAGTGTAAATTGTTTTGCGGCCCGAGGGGCATGATGCAATCCTGCCCCATCAATTAATACGGATACGGCTATACGTGCTGCCACCCTCTTTTCTCCTCTAGCGCCCGACCGCGATTATTACAGTCGTTCGTTTGATTGGAATAAAAAAACATATACTGTACGGGGAATCAGAAGTTGCTACAAGGGGTGTATCAGGACTATCAGAGATTAGACAAGAGAGAGAGTTCATGAAATTCAGGATTTGTAAAGCGTTGGAAGCAGCTGTGACTTGAGACACTTCATGAGCTTCATTGGAAGGCTGACTTCGATATGTAAGGTGACCAGAAAGTCTTAGACTTCTTGTCAATTGTAATATTTTCTGCACACATGATAGATAGATACAGAATATTTCATGAGATGGGACAGCCTTGGGTGTTCGAATCTCCTCTTCCTTGATGAAGAGGTTCCTTGCCTTGAATGATTAACTAACCTGTTCACGAGATTTTACATGAAATGATGATTGAATTGCCTCATCACAAGATCTTCACCGAACATGATTTCTTGTAGGTGAGCGTGTTTGGTTACAATCCCAATTTTCCTAAGTACAGAAGGTCTGCACTAGTTCTTACTTCATTTCATGGTCTCCTACTGAAGCACCAGTAATACGCACTTCAGAAAAAAATACAATGAAACCTCAGATATTGATTATACAGGGTTACAGAACTATGGGATCGAACTTATAGAGGTTATTCAGTGCAACAGTAGAAAACATTTGAGTAGTGGGTCCCATGTCCGGAAAAGTGTCACTACGGCAATACAACGGCAATAAGACGCGTTGAAATTTAAAAAGGACGATGACTTGCCTAGATGGGATTTTATGCATTCTGTATTGCCTTCTGTACATGATATCTTCACAACAATTGTTCAAAATGTCGTCCTCCAACCTGAATACACCGATTCAAAAGTCGCACATGAATTCGGCGGACTTGACTGAAAATTTGATCTTCGTTTTGAAAGATTTCAAATGCTGCTGTTATTTTTCCAATTTAGTCTCGCTCTGTTTCTACTGGTGTTTCGTAGACCAAAGACTTCACACAGGAAAAAAACAGCGGTTTGGGTACCGTTGGATTGCCAGAGGTGGAGCAGTTTCTTGGCCTCCTAGGTCACCCGATTTAACGTTGCTAGATTTTTTCCTTGGTATCGATATGATTATAGATTTCATTTTCATATTCTTAATTTTACTACAGCTGTTTTTCTGGATATGATCTACCGCTTCTCCAATATGATATGGTATAGTTCTGTTATTTTTACGAATCTGTAGCAGAATGTGGTAGATCACAAGTGATTGGCAAGGACATTTGAAAAAAAAAACACCAAAAATTATCCGAAGACATGTATCGTTGATTCTTTAGGTAGATACGTTCAGAGTGTTTTCACGAGGTAATTATTTCACTGTTACTCACTGAATAACTAAGAGCGCCCGGGCATTCTAATTATTGAATTGTTGTATTGATACAGTGCAATACGAGGCAATTACAAAACCGAAAAATATCAATTAAACCAACACTATCAAACTTTTATTATTCCAAGGGTTTTTCCGAAGGTATACACTCATAAATTTCCCCGTAGAGAAAGGGAAGGAAACTATTAGGGGACTCCCGGTCCGTGTCAAGTGTTTACATAATATTTCAATGTTTGCCCTCGTCCCATGTGGCATGGCGGTTGTATCATGATGGTTGTGAATGAAGCGAGAATATAGGAAAACATTCGCATTTTTGTATACTTGGAGGATTTCTCATGCATGTAAGATGTATTCGTGCTAAAAACTATTTTCTAGTCGGTGAAAGTTCAGAAAATGTACCAAAGAGGAATACGATAAAATTGACATGCTGTTTGTTACCACCCAACCAGGAAATCTCGAGATTCATCGATTAGAATTAGAAAGTTCTACAAAAACCAATCAATTTGTAGGTTAGGAGATGCGGATTTTTGATGAATATATAAACTATAATTCATATTTTAGATGACCTATTCCAACCAGAAACTGTGCTGTCATGAGCGTCTCACACTACTTTTATGTGTTCCGAAGCACAATAATGAAATATAAATTATCCACCCTGAAAAGAATCGTAGGATGTACATCAGGAGGTGACAATATTGTTACATTAGTGCATAGCTAAGTGGATATAGGTAGCTACCTTTATTCAGAGGCAAACAATTGGTATACTAGTCGTCATGATAATTTGCAAATATATATATATATATATATAACCCAAGACATAACCACAAAGAAACACCGCTAATTGATAAAACCAGCGTGTCAGTATTGTTCTGATAGCAATAAATATCTGTGAAAATTATACCAACTGTACTCAGAGGTTACCAAATGATAGTCCAGTGGATAACGTGGAATAAACTCGGTATTCGAGAGTTGATTTGTTCAATAGATCATGAGAATTTTCTTCGGAAGCTTGCAAGCTCGTTGTGAAGTCCTGAAATCCAATTTTCATTTTATGTCAGCTGAGATGAATGATTGATTATTTTGTGTATTTGCTATAACAACCAAAATGATCGATTAAACTCATACTCACAATTTGTGGCTTTTGCTAATATCGAACATGTCACAATGGCAACTCAGGTCCTCATTCATATTACTATAGCAATTCACTTCAACACGATCAGGCACTGTTTGTTTTCATTTCTGATCCACGTCTTTGATCATTTCCAGAGATTATCTAAAATTACATGTCAGCAAAATGATATTTGAGAAGATATTAGGAAATATTGTGACATTCAAATTTGTTTCCATCATCATGGCGACAATTATATAGTTGAGAATTTATATTTTAGAAAACAATTTGGAGAGTAATCCAAATTGAAAATCAGTCTTACTAGGCTTCGACACTCCGACCAGGTTGAAGATGCATTTATGTTATGCTGTTTCATGAATACAAAAGAAAAATGATCACAAGGGATCCGGAAAAAAACATACATTTTATTTGTATTTATTAATTTCTCCCAAAACTGGGTAGAATTCAATTCACAAATAATGGCTGAAAGATTAACAAGGCATGACTATACCTTTATTTGAAGTACAATCATGTTGACTGATTGATTATATTTACCTAATTATAATATAGGGCGTCGCCCAACAAAATTCGATTCCAATAAAGCCATTCACACTTATTATTTTGTTTCGTCGTAACTCGCCTAGCTAATAATATATTCTTTTGATAGTTTTACGAATCATTAGGTTATGACCGAATAGTTTAACGGGGGCTTAATTCTTGAGGGGGCTCGCACCCCTCCGCTGTAAATAGAGTCCTGTTCATTTAAACGGGCGTAGAAAAGAATGAGGGTGTAATGTGTACAAGGGGTAGCTTTTGAATATTTCATGACCTTCGCAGGGACAGCTGTTAGGGCAGCTTCTCTATATTGGCACTATTTTTACACTTGATGTGGCGAGGAGCAGTGCATCGAGTGATTTGCTCTTTTTGTATCGACACAATAACACTGGCTGATTGAAATTTCGACGCCACTCCAACACCTGCTATATATGTTTTCATTTATATTAAAACTACATGACTTCACCACTTTCAATTATTACAGAAATGAATGCACATGTTTGATAATGCAAATTCACTGCTAGAAATCACGTTCTTGAAACGTATGAAATAAGCATAGCAAGGATCCATTCACATTGGCCTCAGTATAAAGCAGTTTCTCATGATTCCAATTTTTTCACTGTATTGGATAAAAATTCATGCTAAAATGTTGCATTACTGTGATACTATTGTCACATTATTGGGGAGAACCAATAAACAAAAACAATTTTAAGAAACATTTATTTCTTCGTATTTCTCTCGAATCTCCTAGGCGTCATATCAGGAAGTATCCAATCCACATCGGGCCAAGTAATGTTATTAACATAAAAAATAATTGCCAAGACTGCAGTTTCAGCAGATCGACAAATGTTCGCTTTTCACGGGAAGAATTGAAATTGCTGATGATTGAGATATGACTTTGATTCGAAAGAGAGGGTTTTTTGCGCGGATGAACGACACTCGATCGTAGGACGTCCTCAAGGTGTGACACAGGCCAAAAGACATGATTTCTTTGTAAGTACATTGGGTTATTTTTATCTTTGATTTCATCCAACTCTTTTAATTACTTACCACCTTACCTCATGAACTGGGTTAACAAATAGATGGGACAAAACAAAGAGTGGAACCCCTAAAGGAGGAAACTGGTAATTGGTTACCAGAACCCTCAGTCTTGAAGCCCCGTGGCCTGAGGTTGTGACACTATTTTAGCTGCTCCGAATACTTCTGAAGCTAACTATGCAAGTAGAATGGAAGATATATGTCTCTATAGGCGGCCAGATGGTCGAGATGGTCGAGCGACATCTTAGTAATCATTAGGTCGTGGGTTCGACTCCTGCCTGGCCGTTGGATTTGGTTTTATTTATGCGCTGTACATTCAACTATCCCAAATGTCACAGTGGTTTGGATTCCACTTGTATAAACTAGATCCCCGTCTCCTTCCTTCCTTCGCACAAGCCTTTCGGGGCTTCTGAGGGTTGCCTGGGCAACTAAGGAGTAACGATAACAATAACAATGGTGAAAATAAATCGCGGTGCAAAAGAGTTTAAGAGAAGATTCTCCATCGAGAAGTAGGGTGGGTCTTTCATACAAGACGGATTATATGAGCAACATCATGTTCAACCACTTGGAGATGGTACCATTTTATTTCTTGAATAATCGAAATTGAATGCATCTATTAGGCAACTGTCTTGTTGATATTATGTTATGTTGTTGTTTTGTTCATGAGTTTGATATTTATGCAAGTTTACAATGAAAATATCAACATGATAGCCGCCTACTAGATGAATTGGAGTTCGATCAAACTTCCAGACATGCAAATCAACCAGGTACTTGAGTTTTCATTTTTTTTCTAGAAATAGTTAATTCTACGAGAAAAATACAGCAGACCATATTTGTTGAGAATGCATCAAGCTACTTAGAATGAATCTTAAAATGGTATATGATATGCATCGAGAAAAATTTCTGTACGAAACAAACTGTAGGGGTGGCTTTTTTGTACCTCTTGCAACCATAGGGTAATACCACAAAAATATATATTGAGTGGCCTATTCATCGCAGAAGATGTCCAATTCGTTTGATTTTTGAAACTTTTTTCTTGAACGAACAACAAAAAAATGCTTTTTTGACGCCCTCTTTAGGAAGCTGTTTCTAAACAGGCGTTGCTCGAATATATTTTTTGGAATTTTCTCATTTAATCAAACCCTGTATAGTTGTAATAATATCTCAACAGAATGAATATGGACTGCGGCACATCTGAGAAATATTTCTTACTTCGACTACGATTTCACTCTTCAGTTGATCAGAAAGAAATTAGTTCATTGGCTCCGAAGAATTATCCATAAGGATGAGGCTTCAGTGAGAAGGAGAAGCAATACTGCCACTGACCATGACATATAATGAAAGGATTAGGCAAACCCCTTTCAGTTCGAATTATATATTATAATCTCTTGATAATAGTGTTCAGCATGAAGACCCAATGCGATCTGAATAGCGAATTCGTCGTAATAAATCCGATAATAAATCATGTGCTTTTCGATTCCACACCCTGACTTTACATTCATGAAATACGATTTCATTGAATCAATACAAAATTTCGTTTCAGAACCAATCAAGTTTGGTATAAGCCGACTTGTCTCTAAATCTGAAGACGAAGAAGACCAAACATTCAAGTCCTACAAGAAAGAAGAACGCAATTACTTCAGCGGCGACGAGAGAACATCGCCAAGCTATAACAGAACCAAAAGATGGGAAAACCCTTCACCTAGACCATCGCCAAGTACCTCCCCAGAACTAGAAGTCGACTCCCCTATACATTCCAGATCTAACTCCCCATTCCATAGACCATCCTCTATGACGGAAATTCAAAAAATCGACTCGTCTAGTAAAAAATCCGAAGCTTTCTCCGTGAACGCTCTACTCCGACCAGACAACCCTAAAAAGTCCGACAACCCTTGCTACCAAGAAACCATATCAGTCACCCGCTCGTACCTGTATCCACCCTTCGTAGACCTAGTCAAGGACGCTCAGCTGAAGGCGCAAGACTACACCTCGCAGCTCCTTCCACGAAGCTTCGTTCATCCGGGTTTCTTCCCGCCCAGTCTTTACCAGAAGGAAGGCGAAGAACGCAGCTTCCTACCCACCCCCACATCACTGTATTTCAGTGCAGTCGCAGCGGCGATGGCCCATCCTGGCCATTACCCCGGACCACCCACAGCTGAGGAGCTGTACCGACTGAAGCACCATTTGATGAGCAATCCTTCGGGGGTGCATCCCCACCACCATCACCTGTTGATGCGTCCGGGAATGATGCCCCTCGGTGACGTCTACTCCTGCATCAAGTGCGAGAAGATGTTCTCGACGCCACATGGTCTGGAGGTGCATGCCAGAAGGTCGCATAACGGGAAGAGGCCATTCGCTTGTGAGCTTTGCAACAAGACCTTCGGACACGAAATAAGCTTGAGTCAACATAGGTTAGTGTTATGCACAAAGCTCTATCAATCCTTGTTAACCTGGATAGATCGAAGACTCACAATAACTATATACCATTAGGAGAACTTCTTTGTTCGGTTGTGCGAAAAATAAATGAATATTTTCATTTTCATATTATCCATTCCATTTTATTAGTTCAAATAGTGCCTCAGTGATCTTTGTAGTATGAACCCATAACTTGGAGAATTTGAGCTGCATGTACCTCAGAGCTTTTTGATACTTTTGGAACAACAGATATTTCATTTTGTATCAGAAACCTCAAGTGAATATTCAAAAGTCTTTATTGATTATCCTTTTTCAGAGCTGTACACAATGTGGAGAAAATCTTTGAGTGTAAGCAATGTGGAAAGACCTTCAAGAGATCTTCAACGTTGTCCACGCATCTGTTAATACATTCCGATACAAGGCCTTACCCTTGTCAGTATTGCGGCAAGAGATTTCATCAAAAGTCGGATATGAAGAAACACACCTACATCCACACGGGTGAGTGGACATATTCAATATATGATTCGATACAACAGTGGTTGCCAAAATATTATGTGATTGATTTTTCGATGGTTTTATTGTGACCAATCTCTTTCCAAAGATGTTCTATTACGCTCAAAAAGAACTGCCTGAAAACTTGATTGAGGAATTGATAGATTGATACTTCATTTTCATAGGAAATTCATATTGATACTGAACATAATCGAAGACAGAAATCCTTCACGGATTTTAAATGAACGGTGCTCTATCTTTCTATTGATCAAGGCACCTCTTTTTTTCTTTTGGATTCTTGAAATATTGAATAACAGATATGATGATAATGATCTCCTACAAAGAAGCAGTACTAACCTACAATAACTGAATAATTTGTAAGGATATCAGACTAAGATTAGCTGCATCAAATTGAATTTTGTCAGTAGCAAACCAAGAGAAATATCACAAACTCTCAGGAGGACTGAAAGTTAGGTAATGAATGAGAAAATAACATCATTGAGATCTGGTCAGTAGCGTACTCAGGAAAAGTTCTATCAATTTTTCAATGGGGGATTTTGCCCCCAGTTACCAACTTTTAAAATGTGTCAATAAGTCTACCTTCCAGGAAGCAACATTTCGAAAGCAAAATAATCTGAACGTGCTTATTGTGATGAAATTTCAATGCAGAACTGTCATCAGCTCTTCTTTTCGAGTCGTTCAAGAATAATATGAGTTTTTGTAAAACTCAGTTCTGATTGGTTGAAAGTTGTGTTGGTACAGTCGCATTTATGTCAAAAATGTCATTTCCGCGTAGGTCAACTGTCAGTTGTCATGACATTTCAATTTTCAACCTAACCTAGGTTGAATTCGAAGTTTGCATTTGTATTTGTGGAGCGTTCGAGATTGTTGTATGTGTTTAGTGTTTACATCCTATTATATATTTTTGTATAATCATAAGATGTCGTCGTTGCGTCCAGAAGATGTTCCTGGTGCAGTCTTGCCAGATCAGGTTCCTCTAGGAACTCACTCTGTTCTCAAATTACACCGTTGGTTGGAATGTAGGCGTTTGAAGAAAGGATGACAATTGACATAAAAATGACATGGAAGCAGAAGTACCAACACAATTTTCAACCAATCATAACTGACTTTTATGAAAACTCATATTATTCTTGAACAACTCGAAAAGAAGAGCTGATGCATTGAAATTTCATCACAATAAGCACGTTCAGATAATTTTGCTTTCGAAATATTGCTTCCTGGATGGTAGTCTTTTTCACACATTTTATAAGTTGGCAACTTGGATCGAAGTCCCCCTTTGACAGTACGTAACATCGATTATCTCAATTGAAATGGTGAGGCAAGTTTCTCATAATAATTCTCTCAATGTACCTATAAAATTTCAGAATGATATCCATAAAGAATATCTCGAAATATTTAAGTAAATAAAAGCAATATTCAATAACAACGCCCTATAGTTAGTGAACGAAGATTTAGTTAGGTTAGTTGAATAATCGTATTTCGGTCTCAGTAGTCTGTGGTATCATTTTGTACAGATATTTCATATTTCATTTCCTATCTAGAGATACAGAAACCAATAAAGTGAAAACGACCAAATGTGGAGAATATTCTAGTCATTTCATTGGACACAATGTTTTTGTGAACATTATGATGGATAAACAAAAATTATACGTAGCTTCTGATTTTGACCTGAAGCACCAGTATATCCTCATCTAGTAGTTCAAGGTATCAACTAACAATCGTTCTTTGACAAGTTCTTGATGCCCTGATTTTAATTATTCGTGTTTCCTGAGTCCGGGCAGTTGTGTTCCACAGCCGCAGTGTTGTTAACAGTAAAAGTTATAGCCCTCCGTTTGGTCTAATTAGTGAATAATTCATTGGTAAGCCACGTCAGCAATTAATAACAGCCTTACAGTTAAGACGCGCCACTTCAGAAGGGTTGATGGGGTGAAGTGGGATACCTACTTTGCATTAGGCGTCACGTCTCAACGGTTATAACGCGAAAAGATTGATTTAATTAATTTAATTTGTGGCGAAAGCTGTTAGTATCGATTCGCTTTCGTGAGCTATTAAATTACCAGAAAATTGGTATAAGATGCTGTAAGATTCTCTAAGGGAGCAGAGCTTAGACTTCTTGAGGCTATTCGAAATCGAGACTAGATTAAAAATACAGATATAGATAGAGATCTTATCAATGACCAAATCATGAATGATCACTGAGCTTGTAGGAATTCCATAGATATGATGATTCAGTGATGGCTCATTAGATACCTAGACTGAAGAAGTTATTTGAAAACTTGACAACTCGATATATAGCTAAGATCATTCGAAAATTCTGGCACACATTCATGATGGATCAACGGAGTCAGTATACGAACTGTTTTGTGGAGAATTGAACAACTAAACGACTGTTTCCGGATAATTGAGGACTTGAATTTTTGGTACCATTAATCTATGCCTCACGGTTCGGAAAATCTAGCATCATATGATTCAGCTTAGTGTAGAAGAAGGCATGTGCGTTCAGTGCTGATTTTTCAAAGAACCAAAAATACATTCGATGACTCAGATCCATCGGCTTTTTTTACTGTGTCGACTGTGTCAACGGCAGTAATAAGAGATTTTATTGCTCTGAGGTTCTACTCCATTCTATAACCTGCTCAGATATCTCTTTGGATTAGAGCCTTCCAAACAAAGATATGATATTATATATCCTTTACTAGATGGCACCGTTGCCCCATCGACTTATCAGGAGCATTGAAACGAACATCAGTATAAGAAAGAGCAATCGATTCGTCTGGATGTGCAATGAAAAGAAGTTCAATTTTGCTGTCTTCATTGGTTGGATTCCTCCGCCTTTCTCTAGTGGCGAAGTAGGTCTATTTGAAATTTGTTCAACATTATTCAATGATATATTCTGATCTTTTTTGATTCAGTACAACCAAATGCTGAACATGACAATACCATCTCGAACAAAGTCTCAAAATCCTTCCTTGCCTTGATGGGCTCAACCGGATGAACAAACTATGATTATTTACTAATTTTCAATATTTAAACAAGTAAAACTGAGTATCTTCCGTTTAACACACTCATGGATCATGAACAATCGATTGGAGTGAATAATCTCACTATATCAATTCGATTCGAATGGAAATAACTGACAATGCCATATTTCTCGATACAATGACATGGCAGATTGAAATGATTCGCCAACAGTCAGCTGATTTTCGGTAGCTTCAATTGCTCTCTCTCTCCAAGCTCGATCTAGTGGAGGTACATCATACCATATAGCTTTGCTTCGAACATATACCTGACCTGGTAGATGCAACCGTCACCGACCTTTACCCTTTGCCACCGTGAGCACATCCAATTCGTGTTGCCACAGACTTACGTTTTTTCGAGCGAGCAATCCTGCCAAAAACGAGCGAGATATCAACTCAAAGAGCGAGATTTTGTTGTTGTTGAAATAAATGAAGAGATAACCCTACAAATAATTGTTTTTTGTTGCTTTGGATTGTTTCTATTCGCGATTGAAAATGAGCGTACGCCACCTAGCGGAGTTTTTGAACGCTGTCAAAGCGATCTCTTCACATTGGTGTTATTTCATAACGCGAATGTTTTTGAAAGTGGTGCCACTTATACGAGAATAGCCCAACTCTTCACTGAATTCTTGAAAATTATGTGTTTTATAGTTGAAGTATTTTAATAACTATAACCAACCATAACCACCTATAACTTTCTCGACCACACTTCACTTAACCAACCATACTTCTTCTTTTTGTTTCTTTAACGTAGTACAGAAAAGGTAATTCATTCTTTTTTTATTTCTCTCATAATTTGACACTAGCAGGTTCTACTAACGGACCTTTGGAGTGAAATCAGCTTCCAGAACTATCCGGTCAAATGCTCAGGGCTCAGTTGGTAGAACTGACAAATGCACATACTTCTAATATTCCTCTGACGAATGAAATAAATTCGTCTGAGTAATATACGGACAATGTCCAACCTCGATTGAATTTGTTATTGTCAATATTGCCAATATAGCTGAACTACAAGAAAAGCGAGCGAGATTTGACAAAGAGGCGCGAGAGAGTTTACCAGTGATGAAAGGATCGAGATCTCGCTCGATCGACCGAGCTGTGGCAACGCTGCCGGGATCCAATTCGTGTGCAAACACCCGCACGCATACAAGACTGAGAGACAAAAAGTCGAGACCCTCGAGCCGCGTGATGGTGTCGGATGCCTCGATACGCCCGGCGAGAGCCTCTCCAGCCCATTAGAGGCACGCTCCCTAACAAAAGACCGCCGCACGGTGTCCGGGGATCCCCATGGTGTAGAGTTACTCGATAGCGGCACCCTCTCGCGGCGTCCCGACGTGAATATGACCGCGGAGCCGGCATCGCAGCACGCGACAACGACGCTCAGCGAGCCGGCTCGAAGGACCAAAGTTGGCTGGTCGACGGGGATTTTTCCATCGGCTCCATCGCCGGAGACCGCTTTATATTAGCCGGCAGGATTAGGAAAGCCAATAATGATAATTCTATTAGTATTGAATTGTAATCCCGGCCGCGACGGGGCCGCAGATGATTCTCACGCTTTGCTCCAATTATGATTATTGGCTCTCTCTCGGAACTGTCTATAAATTTAATCAAATCTAATAAAGTGCATGGAGTGGGTGTTCGGGAGGATTGCATGATTGTTCTGATGAATTAGTTTCGCGATACAGATCTTCTTTCGAGGTCTCCTATTTTGTTTCTATTATTTTCTTCGTGGTCAGAAAATATTGATGTGATGTTGGAATAGTTTTGAGCGATGAAACAGTTTTCGAAATATTTCATAAAAACATCCAAATGAAAGTGATACTTTTTCGCTAAACAGACAATTCAGTAATTATTTCAAGACTGTGTCAGCTATTAGTGTATATATTGAATCATTATCAATAAGAAATCATGAATCAGATAACAGTTGATCATACCGTCAATTCGTCTCCGAAATCTATCAAGCGAATACCTGCCTGCCATATTGCAACTTAAAAAAATTAATCGGCATGATTTTTTATGATGATAAACAACACAGCGGCCTTTTTTACCAATACTGAATTGAATGAGTTCATAAGATTTGGAGGTTTGAGAAAATTGATTTGATGAAGAGTTTTGAAAATCCTTTCAACTTCATATATATTATCGCCTTGTGAACGCGCTGCATAATTTTCATCGAATTGATATAATACTGCTGGATTGGGTACATTTCTACGGAGCTATAAATTCAAATAGGAAAATAATCCAATGCAGGAAAAAAATATGATAATTTTGATGTTTGTTTTATGATTTTACAATTTCACAATTGCTTTCAATTTTTCAACTGAAATTCAAGATATTTGGAAAATAATTAGACTTCGCATCCAGTTCAACCATCAATTATCAATAATATAACGCGTCAGCACTATTGCCTATTGATGGTACTCCTTTAAAACCAGGTATGTCTCATGGAAAATCATAGACTTCGCAGACAAACGACTGTTTATAGTGATTGCTTGTTCCGAAACCATCCACACCACACAAACTAAATGACGCTCTCAAAGCCTGCATTAGTAGCAGAAAAATCGTGAACGATGATGTAAGGACCACTCCAGGAGGAGTGGTAGTTGGATGACAAGTCTTTGGGATGACAAGAATTTGATCCAGCTCGATGGATGTAATTCTTCGAGGATGGTACAAAACGGAAAGAAACCGGGAGGAGGGGGGAAAATAATAATACTCTTCGTCGTAATCAAACGACGTAAGACTGTCAAGAACAATCAAAGACTTTGAGTGATATTAAATTTGTTGTAACCTGCCATGTTTCTCCATTTATAGAAACTCAAATAATGGTTATGTAAAATGGGTACAAGTTGGCACATAAACCTTGGAATTAGTTCTTGGAAATATTCAAGTGAAACGAGACTCGGCGTTTGTTACTTTCTACAAGTGAAAAATTCTTCTATAATGCCTCGACAGAGCTTTATTCGGCTTCTGCATCAAATTACCACTGACATCGTTCCACTTTTTTCACTTTACATATTCAGCTGTTCAACTCCAAAAGGCGAACACGACGCTTCGCGCTTATTGTTACGATAACACCGAGATGAAATAATAACATTAGTAATATAACACACATTAGAGGGTGAAAAGTGGAGTGTTTTGTTCTCTCCTCCCCAGCGCTCGCAGATGTGCACTGGCTGGCTCGTTCTGTTTATTCTAAACAGGTTGGTCAAGTGTTGGAATAATATTGCGCCCACTCACTATATACAGAAAGGAATTAATTCGCGAAAGTTCGGGATTTTTTGGACGCTCCTCTCTTCTATTAATCGTCTCTAGTGGTCCCTACGGAAACTCATATAATTGAGAGGGCCCCGAAGGACAGAGAATATGATGGGAATTATTCGACACGACGGATTTCGAAAGGTCTGCAAGCGAACTAGAGTTGAAACAAAGGAAAGGAGAACCTGTGAAAGACAAATACAACATATTACAATCGATTTGACGAAAGATATTCTTCACAGTTCATGCTCATATTCCTATGAAGACTAAGATTTATAACAGTGGAAGAGAACGAAGTTTTCTCACATACAAGGAGGGGTTCGATCCAACTTGCATATGAGGTCAATATGAATAAAAATAATCATACAGTTTTCTGAAGTCCGAGTAACATATAATCATTTCTCATGTCTTCCGATCGGTTACTGAGCAGAACATGTTTGTTAACATTTTCTGATTTTGTCAGGTGTAGATTTTATGGCTTGAGAAGAATAATTGATCTTGTATGTCATCTTGATAACTCTACTGTGATATAATTTGACAGGATAAATCTAAAACATATGTGAATTCATCTCCAGCCTAATGAATGCCTGAAACGATACGTTCACATACTTAAGATGAATGCTTGAACAATTTGGGTCATAGCCAAGGTTTCTTATAACTCCTCTCACCACAGCTCTGAATCCCTTTCAGAAAAATCTCACCATTGAGGACAATGAGATTTTTCATTGGAATTGTAGACAGTGACAAAAAAGCAATATATTGTCAATTGATATCATGATTGACCTTGATTCTTGTCGCAAATTTAATCTTAATTATGTTTCTTAATTATGTTTCTATGTGATGTGATAGAAATCTCTTGAAGAAGAAGGTTTACAAGAAGTGCAATAGAAAAAAATTACTACTTCGCGTGATAGCTCTGGATATTCTTGTATGTGTTTTTCTTTGCTACCTGAGAATCAAATGAAGACAAATTTTCGAAATCAGCTTGAAGAGTTTGATCTGCGGACATTTCCAGCAATGATGCCTGTAACTTCATGCCCAAACCAGCATTCATGGTTTCGATAATGGCGTTGAATGGGTTTTGAATCCGGTTACCGACATTTGGAAAGCACCATCATATATATATATCATATATCAGTTCGTCAGAGAGAAGAATAATTGCAGTTTTTATTTCTGTATCTGTAGGTTGGTCGTTACAAATCATGCAGAAGAACAAAGCATAGAACGATATTAGATCTCATACTTTTGTAAATAGGTAGGCTCTAGTATGCGGAACCTTGCAAGAAAGCGTCTGCTTCGTTGAGACGAGCTAAAATATCATCTGAATGTACTACCTGTACTCTCTGTTGGGATTACTCCGTTCAAAAATTGAAATATTTCGTGACTTAGTTTGACAAACCGATTCAGACTCTTGATAGTCATCGTACAGAGATTAAACATGTTCACTACCACAGCAGTTCACTACCCCATTTTGAGAAATACTGGTCTAAGCTACAACTACTTCATGATAGACGAAAACTGAGTTCAGCGATGATATTATTCTGAGAAGCTCTCTTCATGCTATTGGAGATATTGATATTGAAATATGATGTGTGAGGAATGAAGATTGTTAAGATATATAAGCTGACCTAAAAACTTGTACATATGTAGTGAAAGAAATGCATGATGAAATGCCAAATTTGGCATGCGAATGTCATTGGCAAAATAATGAACAATTGTAGGTTGTGGTTGATTACTGACCATAGGAAATATGTACTCAAGAAGCCACAAGAAACATTGATGCATACATATTTCGGCCATCGACAGTTATTTTTGGAGAACATCTTGTGAGATGTCAGTTGACTATTTTCATCAGGATTTTCTGAATATGGCAACACAGGTACCGAAATACGTGTATTGAATTTTATAAACATGTTCAGGTGTTCAATGCTGAACCTGATGGTTGAGTGTAATTTCAGCTCAAATTCCTCCAACCCTTTCAAGTTCTTCTGCATGTCTATCAGCTTCATCAGGTTGTATTGGATATGATTTTTCCATTCTTTTATTGGATCGATATACCATGATACTGTCATAAAACTGAGTTTAATTACGCCCAGTACATCGATCGAGTATTCAATCCGAGAACCTTGAACCGATTAATCGAATTTCATCATTATCCTTACCATGCAACTCATGACGTTCGTGGAATGAAAAAAAAAATGTATCAGTTTTTTTCGAAGAGAGGTTGGAATGGTTGTTGGGTGGGGAGCGTGCCGAGGTTCGTTTGTGCCATTTGGGGGTCCCTGATGACGAGAATATGGTTTTGGCGCAGTTGGTGTAATTGGAAACGTGATTTTCTCTCCTCGTTCCCAAAACATAAGAATAGAAATTGTAATAATCAAGTATCTCAATATATTTGTAGTGAGGACTGATTTTTGATTTGCCCCAAAATGTCAATGCGCTTGGACTTCCTTCAGATGTCTGAAAGGGAAATTATCTCTTTGTCAGTGACAAAACTGTTTCAGAAGACAAAAATATTTAAAATATTAGAATTCTCTTCCCCCTTCGAATCTGCTCTCGTTTCCAACACAATGCGAATACCTAAATAATGTTTCTCTTCGTGAAGTTCTTTGACACTGATATTGGCAATAGTCAGAAAGAAATGTTTCCGGATTTCATATTGAATTCACCTTTTTCATATTCAGTTTTGAGAAGTGAATACCAAGTTCTATCTATATCAACTGAACAAGAGGCTATATCATATTCAAGAGAATGCAAGCAGATTCTTCGATTTTTATTCTTTGGTTGCTATCTTCTTCTCCTATGATATCAATTATAATCCAATTAGTCTCCAGTAAGGATGTGTTCAGCTAATTTTGACTTGTCGATATACCATTTGCCCACATTATACTTATGTTCTTTCATCCTTACTGATAGAGTTCTGCTAGTTTCGTATAATATTTTCCACGAAAACATGAAGGACAACACATCCATTTTGTTGTGAGTATGAGATTTATTCATGCATCCCAAACCGTTGTGAAATCACCCCTTTCGCGATAATACAATAGGATCTCGCTCATCAAGAAAGATATTAATTATGCTCATTGCTTATTGAGCAAGATGATCTGGCTTATTGGGCAAATTGAAAAAAAAATGCAAACTGGCTCTCCAGTACTTCCATAGACCTGGGTATGTTTTCAAAATCTATAAGAATCATATGACGAAACACACACTGGCAACAATGTATTGGCAGCAGTGTGAGCACAATAAATTAGAATATCACCGAATGAGTAGAAGGATCACACCAGAGGACATCACTTCTTTCAGTAAACTATCCACACCTCACATGGGTGATACCTCTTTTTACTGGACATCATGACCACATAATAAAGAACCTGCAGCATAGAAGCATCGTACGGGTATCTTCGAAGACGAAATAAAAATGCAGACGAGGTTTCCATTTCCTCTTCGAATTTTGTGCCTTCTAGCTCGCAAACATTCTGGGAGACACATCAGAAAAACCCAAACCCAAACTTGTTCAGAGGAGTGACTCATCCAGCCAAGACTTGAACAGAGGAAGCCTGAGGAACCGACTTCTTCATCTGATATTGAGGAGAAAAATTTCCGAATACTCACTCATTTATAATTATTTCCATACCTCCAACGCTACTTTGGGATGAAAAATGACAAATTTCTACACAGACACATGATGCAAGAATTCCTCAAGATAGGACTACGGATAACCTTCTGGGTAATTTCTCCGCGAAAGGGTATTGTTTTTAATTACTATTTCCTGTAAGTTTTTCGAGCTGCCAAGTAAGCAAACAGTCACGTAATCCCCATCAAAATAATAAATAAGGCTTAAGCCGCGCGTCAAATAATAATTATTTCAAGCCGAGCATTCTTTTCTTGTTACCAAATCAATTAATGTCCTTCCGTTCCTCGTAATTAGACTTTTTTCGCTATTAAGAAAGTCCATTTCCAAAATTGCCGCGCCGCGCTGGCATTTCTCGAAGGGAGTCGTACTCTTGATTATGTCTCGAAAAAAAGCTTCCTTCTTCGAACCAGAGAGAGATGGCGAAGATTCAGTTTTTTAATTGTGAAAGCGCTGCATGCCGAGTGTCACTTTTTTCTGTTCTTTTTCCCCCGACCAATTAGGAAGGGCGGGCACGGTCGCACTTTCATTTGTTTTTGAGTCTCGACGGATTTTTATATCGCTAATTAGTTTCCGAGCACGTAGGAGGGTTTGAGTGGAGAAAAGGTTTTTTTTCGTTGCGACGGTGGAATCTGCTATTATTTCATTAAAATCTCCAGTTTGAGCTACCGTGATACGATGATTTTCCTTTGAAATGAATATTTTCCGATCAGAACAGGATTGCTTATCACTCAAAATTATTGGATAGATTTTGAGATTCACCAGATTGATTACATCCTCAGAAGAATATATGTGCAATATTTTGAATCAAAGGAAGACTACTGATTCCGTGCCTGCTAGCAAGTAGACCAATATAGGAATACTCTATGATAGTTTAATATAATATATATATATAATATATATATAATAAAATATAATATATAATAGAGGTTTTGGAAAAAGATGGTCAGATGTGAGGAATTGAGTGAACATCACTGGTGATTCCAAATAAATGGTTCGGTTTCTGATGTGATTTCGCTTTTCCCCTATTTCCGAAGTATTCTGTGTGAATATATTGTTGAAAACATTCAGAACGAACATAGAATTTACTGATGTTACTACTTACCAAATTGAATCTGGATATATTCAAAAACTCCAGAGACTTTCACTTGCTTCCACATATTCGCTCAGTACTGTGTGTGAGTTGGCAATGATGAATGAACGGATCATTCACAAAATTTCATGAGAAATCAATGATAAATGACCCAATGATAAGAGATGCATATTTTCAGTTTTTCTAGCATACAGTAAAACAGGTCTTCTTCAATTCAAATTATTGATTCCAAATAAAATACTGGGTCGAATCTATAAATTGGTGTTCATTGAACCCTAAAAGTAAATCAATACACCTCATCTCTTCCCGTTGAAAACCAGGGAAAATCACTTCGTCATCTCGAGAAAAGTGTATCGCTTCTGATTTCATGGGATGTCCACTCAGCAATATGAGACCATATATTTTATGTGTCCTCCGGGAATAGAGAACAGTCCTTCTGAATGCTGATTTCGGGAACGTAGCAGCCATCTCATAGAAAATCGAGCCGAGAAAGTCAACAAGTCGATCCCCCGAAGAGTTTCGAAATAGTCATATGAAGAGGAAAATATTGGAGCGAATAGTAGAAGTCTGAGTAGTGATATATTACATCCATTTGAATTTCATGAGTTTCTAGATATTTGCGATTTTTATTTCCAGAATTCTAGTCGAGTCATCAGGAAGTTGTGTCTCGAAACTACTCATGCATGTGATATCTCAAATCTGCTGGTTTCACCTACATCTTCCTCTATTCGCAGTGAGCTTTTTAATATCCATATTGTTGATGAACAATATGGATATTATTTTTTCATGTCGCCTGAGCATAATGATAACTCACGTTCCATCTCTTTACGAATCACAAAGTTACTAAACCTCAAGTTCTTCCATTTTCGCCAATAAATTCTCATGTTTGTCAGATAAACCCAAGCCCAGACTCTCGTATCTCCATTTTTAATCATTTTTATTGCTCCGGCAACCACTCAACGATAAATCTTCTGGGAACAAGGGGGAGCGTAAAAAACAAAAAATCAAAAATACATTGCACCATCAGGGTCACAGAGATGATGGCGAGGCAATCATTCCTCGAAACGACTTATATGAGCGATAGACTTTAATAATTGAGCTTTATAGGTTTTGGAGAAGCTCTCCGAAAGATTGAGCGTCCTACTTGCTTGATATAATGGTCTATATTAACTCTTGCTATATTGCTTTCAGAGTCGGACTGCCGGATATGTCATATTACAGCAATCCCAGAATTGGATATTTGCATACAAACTATTATATCATTCATGCTCCACTCATGTTTCATCACGAGGTTAATCATGAAATGATTTGATAGGAATTCATGAGAAATCATTGGATTTTGCGGGAAATAATGAGACTTGAGTATATATTCCCAAGGAATACCTAATGATAATAATATCAATAATAATAATGATGACAAAACTTTATTAGGCGAAAGTTTGGCTACAAAAACTATCCCTACACTTCAACCTAAATACAAATAACAAGTTCCTATAATGGAATTTTATATAAAATATATCAACAGAATCAAATTGCATATTTTCAATGAATTTTTCCTTTTTTTTTATTTGCGGAAATACTGAAGATAAATGGTGGGAGATGTTCACAGTAGAAAGTTTTTACATATTGAGATTTTACGAAATTTCACTACATTTTAGAGGTACTAGGGACTGATTATATCATAGAAAGCAGCCAAAATGAAAAATATACAATATTGTGATATAATATGATCAGATCTTCATGAGCCTCAAATTAGTACAATGGTTATGTATTTTTCCAATACGAAAGTCAAAGTGATCGATAAATGGACCTTAGATGAAAGTGTATGGATGATAATTGGACGAAGATTTCAACTTTGGGCCTCGCTGTTTTCGTTCGAGAGATAATCTGAAAGGTATTGGTCCTTGACCATTGGTGTACAAATGGTACAAAGTCGGCACCGATAAAATTAGTACTAGACCTGTAGTAAATCTTGACAACAGACAGACAACAGACAACAGACAGATTGCTAGACACAATCAAAAATTCACATCACGAAAGATTTTGCGATATTACTATTCAATTCAATATCATGTAGTTTTCGAAATTTCGATGCGATATTTCTTCAGTACCTTTTCCCAACCTTCAACTTCAATATTTATGTACTGAATATTACCTGATTTTCTCGTATAGAAGTCCATGTTTGCTCAAAGTGGAGTATAATAGTGAAGGATAAAAAAAAAATTGTGAAGAAGATTTCGAGTGTACATCGTCCTGTCGCATACACTATTTTTCATCAGTGGGTTGGACGAAAAGTCACCTATTGATGATGAGTTTTCTTGTATGGGCGCCGTTAGGTCTGCTAAGCGAAGTTCGAAGTTCTGGATTACTAGAATAAATACTTTCTATCCTATATACGGTGAGAAAATGTGTAGTCCGTTCCTGAAGGAAAACACAGCTTTCTGAGCGCAGGAGGATATAAAACAGATGACTGTGGAAGCATCGCCGTAATGGCGGCAGATTTCGCGCCGTGGTTATGTTTTAATAGAATTTACGGTTATTACTCGAAAGAGGGTTGAACGTTGGAAAGGGCGGCAGATTTTAGCTCGTTTTAAGTGGAAATTGCGATGCACTTCCCGTGATGATTTTCTCATCTCAGAGTCGTTCGAGCTCATTTTCCAGGAGCTAGAAAACAAAGAAGCATCTAGTAGTCTCAACAAAGATAGAGGAAAGTTTCCACGTACATTATCGTTTATTCACTTCGAATAGCTGACATGAATATGTGTTGAGGAAAATCTTGACTCTCGAACGTTGACAATCGAGATGAACATGTATCAGGCTTGACACAAAAATTAACCTGCCCCTTGATTCCAATGTTTGAAGAAGCATATATATATTGTTTTCGGAAAATCAGCATACGATAACTCTTCAATGTGATATATCTATAGAGAAGGTTCGCCTACTGCCAACCTACTGTGGTCTAGAGGGCGAAAGGGGAGTAGTTGGTGGTATCGGGTGGGCATTTTGGGATTCCAGAACTGATATATGCCTTCCTAAACTGGTGATGGTTAGAGAAACATCTAAAATTTTCTGGAACAGTACATGATTATATAGAGCGATATTGAGCAGTCAGATAGATCAATAAGTAATTGTACCTCGAGCAGTAAAGCTACCGATGTAGGGTTACATTGTATGGCAAAATTATACGAATTTCAATTAGGTCGGGAAATGACAAATTTGAAACAGGGACACCTCGATTAAATTTGTATTCATTCTCGGATTCAATATTAGAGCTTGAAAAACCAAGACAGAATATAACTTTCTTCATCTTAAGACTAGAGCTCACTTCGTATAAATCATAATCGCCCCTCAGAAGACTGTTTAGCAAATTTCACGATGAAAATATATTCGATATCAATGATTATGTAGCCGAATCAGAAATCACACACATTTATGCAAACGGGCTGTGAGTTGAACCACAAGAAACATGGGGTTGCAATTTGAAAAACAAAAGTTAGGGGTGGTTTCTCGGGGGTTGTTTGACAGGAGGTGGATTTTGCTATGCTGTATGGACGAGCTTATGGTCTCCTACGACACCAATTCCCAATTTCCATTTCTGTTTTCCTGAAACCCCAAGGATTTGCCGGTCTCTAAATAATAGAAATATATCTCGAATCGATGTGTACCTTTCTTGATTGATAATCATTTTGTCATGAAAAATATTATACTGGAGTCGTAGCATTTGCACCCGATGTATCCCATCATCGAAGCATTAAACCCATTTTTGGGCGTTTGAAATTCACTTCGAGTAAATCGGTCGTTTCATTTGTTTGAATAATGACGTATGCCCAATACCTACCCGTGCGGACACATTCCAGAGTGGCGAATGAGGAGTGAGTGAACATAGTTTCAGGATTGCGGGTCCCGGACAGGACGTTCGGGAATGCTCCTGACTCCCCATAGGATATTGGTCTCTCGCTAGCTTTTGCCAGAAAGAGGTTATTGTGCTGTCGGCATCAGTGCAGCCTCAAGTTTAGGAAATTTCTAAGGATGCAGAATACTGATGAGAGATCTACCGAATTGACAAGCTTCCGAATGATTATATAAAAATGTTTTGTTGGGATTTTAAAAAGTCCGTCAAGACAGTGATTCACAATTCTACCCAAATTCTATCTAATGAGACCAAAAAGATGTTCAGATCAATTAAACGAGCAAGCGAAGAGATTTATTGAGACAAATAGTGGAGCTGAATTAGTCTATACACGGCTTATATTTGGAATGAAAATAACATTTCCAAAGGTCACACAAATATGTCCAAAAATCAAAATAACAGCTGGACAACAAAACCTTCTTTCTTCGAATATACTAAATAGACGAGTTGCTGCGAAGATCACGAAATTATATGTATATGTGTTGCTGTATATATTAATAATCGATAATTCTTCCGTGTGTTACCTATGAAGTCAACAGACAATTAATGTGAAGCACGTTCTATGAGGAGAGAAGTAAGACATATAATGCAGAGACAAGTACTCATGGTATTTGAGCAGAAAATACGTAATTATAAATGTGAAACTAGCATTGAAATGAGATCAATAGAAACATGCTGGAAATGGACGAAGTATTCAGCTATATCAGGATTTGACGAATGACTAGTAAACATCAACAGAAATAGCTTCAGAGGATTCCGACGAAGATACGCGAAATATTCATGAAAATTTTTGGACAGTGATGGGTGATGGGTTTATTGTTTGCTAGCTCCTACTATTAGTTTCGAGTTATAGGGCTTGCACACTTTGACACCGCAAAGCCATTTCAGAATGCTATATGCTTCTTAGGTTGAGAATATTTCTTCTCAAATGAGGTTGTCGTATTGATGCGTTTTCAAATTTTATCGCCAAAGATCACTATGTTTTCATAGAACTCGTGAGCAATCATCTATTATATCTCTACCACAAGAACATTCCAATATAACCACCGTGAACAGAACTCGTTTCGCCCTCTATAGCTGAAGCAAAACCGTTTCCAATCACAAAGTTTTTTCATCGCTCGCCGGCAAATTTAATGAAAAATCCACTCTCGCCGTAGCGAGGCAATCCAGCAGTGACAACACTTGACGTCAGCGCTTTCGATAGGGCCAATCAGGGCCGGCACTCTCTCGCCAAATTTAGATTGGCCTCTGGCTAAATATTTTCCTTGCCAACAGAACGGGATTAAAGTTTGGATAGCGCTCGTAACGTCGATAGATCGACTGTAGATTTGTTGAGAGTTTTCGCACTCCAAGTTAGATGATTCACCTAGGTATCTAATCGATATTTCCTTAGAGATTATATCAAGAAATAGGCCTGATTTTAGTTTCCTTACATTGATATTCTGTGTATATGGGGTGTCCCAGAATAACGGAATCTCGTACCTATAGGTTATTTGATCTCACAAATCGTTTGGAGGAATGATACTTACTAACTTTTTAACTTAACTCGTACGTCGTACGAGTCAATGACAAAACTTGGAACAATCTCAAAACTGCTCCGATCATCTGATTTTTCTATTCTCACGAATATCTAAGAGAGGGTACGAGGATAGCAAAAAATGTCTTAATACAGAATCTATATATCTAGAAGACTTCAACTTCCAGTTTCTCCGGAAGTGGCGTCATCTTTGTTATTTTCCATAGAATAACATTCATATTTCACAAAGTTGAAATGAACCGTTATATTATTGAAGAATAGTATATTATTGAAGGGTGCGCAGAAAAGTGGGTCCAGAAAATGCGGAAATTTAAGAAGAAAATATTCCTTTTTCAAATAAAAACCCCATTTTGTCTTCTCACTTCCCTATACCCTAAACCTTAAATTTCGATATTCCCAAAACAGTACTTAATTTTGCATTTCAACGGCCAAAAATATTGATTCTTCCAGTAACATCGACAAATGCACTGAAATTGTTCACTGCCATCAGTTTCATCATCTACAATATGAGTAGTGTTGGTTATAATAATCAATATTTCGTTAATTCAATACTGATTCATGGCGAATGTAATTATGGTTCCACAAGAAAATGCAGAATGTAGTTTTGCTACCAGAAAAGGAAGATATCCAGAAAAATCAAAACCATGTCCTATAGCTAGCTCACTATAAGAAAAACAAAATTTCAAGCAAATAATATGCAGAATTGAGTAGGTACTATACGAAATATCTTGAAATTATGAAATGAGGGTAGGAATGTGATTCAGAACTATGGTTGATTTTGTTAATAGAATCGATTCATGAGGAGGTAAAATGTTTTCATTTGAAAAAATTGAGTCATCGAATGTTTCCGATTCACTTTCTGGGCACAATTTTCTGCGCTCAATAATTCTGATCTAAAGCAGTTTCCTCATCATTACGAATTGAACTGCCAAATTTCAACGATATCGACAGAATAATATTTGGAATATAATCAATTTGAAGAAGAAACTTTGACACCGTGTAGGTATCTTGAAAACCAGTTATTACAAGACACATCTTTATATAAACTTTCCTATTTGAAATTATTCCAGGATTGCGCCCTTAAATTTCAGTATATACCTCTAAGTAACACCCTGTATACCCGCGGAAGTGTCATTTTTCTATTTCCTCTTGTGGACGCTAATTCGAAATACTTCGGTGGCATCGATTACGGATCGTCGCAGTAAAAGAGCCGTTAATAAAGAACTCGGCGAATTGCAGGCGATAAATCAAAAGCGTTCATTAGGAGGCCCTCCACCGGATTTCAGAGTCAAATTGGAATTCCTGGCCCGGCTTCAATATCGCTGTTAATAATGCGACAGCACGCGCATATCCGTATACGTATACGAATACACCGATCATAAAATCGAATTGTCTAATGAAGGGGATCAAGAGGAGATCGATTAATACTTTCACTTCAACTTACTCGAGTTTGCATGAGGGTCTCTGATATCTTCAAATGATACACATGATATATGTGAGAATTGAAGATATAGGCTGTCTCATCTACCTCACAAATCTGTGAATTCAGAAGTTTCACGGTTTTGTACTCATTTGATTCAGCCCACATCAAAAATCTTTTTTCTCATAAGTATATACAAGCTGTCAACATTGCTCTACCACCATATCCAGAGTTGCGATGGTATATGAGATTCAAACTATATGCAGAAGAGATTCAAATATTGTTTTTTTTATATATTTCCTACTCTTGGGAATGCCACATGGAACAGCCTGTATATTTCAACTTTTTTGGGGGAAGCACTATTTCTCAAACGTTCTTTGTATCGAGAAGCATTCATCAGTTACAGATTTTAATGTACCACCTTCGTTATTTTTGCCATTTAATCCTTTAGGATGGGTACATTTCGTGTCACAAATTGTCATAATTTGTGGTAGAAGCTGAATGAAAAGATTGCATGAAGTTGATGAGTAATTCCGTTGAGAGTATTTGTAGTATGTAGTATCTATAGTCTTCATTTAGTCCAAAAGCATTGATTGGCAGGAGATTTGAAATTGTCGATGAAATGGCAGAAGCTAACGACTGCGCGTCCGCCAAATTCAACGAATGAAGAGTTTGGCTGAAATTTCGTTGTACAGTGCATCCAATTTTGGTTGAAACTGCCAGGTTTCTCGGTTGTCATATAGAAGATGGAGCCTTCCGGTTTTCATGTTCCTGTCTTACTTTTTTCTGAAACCCAGGATGGCCTCATCAGGTACAGGGCAATTTTGAAAATTATTACTTTTTGGATCCCTTTTCTATATATCTACGGAGTTATCAGGAATACCGTTGGGCAAAGAATAGAGAATTTCGTGCAGAATTTTTTTTCGGGGTATATTCTTGGAAATACGACACAAACCTATATTTTTTCAATGGAACACCCTGTATTTTATTATCTTATCAACTCGTTATTTTTTCCCTTCGAGATGATGAATAATACTCTACTTCGCTACAGATTTTCCATGTAAGAGAGGTTCCAATTGAGAAATTTCCATTTTTGATTGTTTAATAAGAGCAAAAAAAGTATGCGAATACTAATTCACTGACACAAAACACATGAGGTATCTGTTTTTTGTTTCTTGTTTGTTAATTAGTATTCGTATTCTTCTTCTCGGAAAGTCCGTGGCCTACTAGCAAAAATTCATCATAATGCAATAATTAAGGGTTCCTTAGCATTTCTGAGAATCCGCCATCGATAGAGTATTGTTCATCAATTTCAAGGGAAAATCATACCCCGAATGAAAATTTTGAGTACGCCACTGGATTATGCGCGAAATTCTCCATTAGACGTAGTTCTGAGCTCGACAGTATTCCAAAAACCTTCATAGTGATAGAAAGGGTCCAAAAAGTGATAATTTTCAAAATAGTCCTGTATTTTGCAAAGTTATGCAAAATCTGATCAAACCACCATGAGTGGTTCAAAGAAAAATAGGACAGTAACATGAAAACCGAAGACTTCATCTTCAATATCTAACAACCGAGAAACCTGGCATCAGTCTCAACCAAATATAGATGCACTGTACAAAGAAACAGCAATCTAGAGACACTAATGAGTATTGGAAATGATTTCTCTATGTCCCGGGTCTCTCCTATATCTGGTACACACCAGATTGTGAAAATTTTGTCACTGTCAAATTGACAGTGTGTCAATTATTCACTGTCAAATTGACAGAAGTCTCTCATCGCGAGACATGAGAACACGGCTCCCTAGATTCGAAATAATGTTTCGTCGGCGTGTAGTCAATCAGTGGAATCTAGGAAAATCAATTCGCGTTCATCAATCGGCAGCGACGTCTCTCGAAGGTTTCGCGTCGACGAAATGGCTTCGTTCTCATCTTTGGCGATTCGCGAACTCTCCGCTCTCACTCGCTCGCCCACCTTCGCCTATTTCCGTCGCGCTCGCGCGACATCGGGCCGCGTCGCCGTGGCAACGACAGGACCCAGGCGGGGCCTTTCCCGAAATGACGGGACGAATCACGGCCGCCGCAACCTCTGATAGTAATCGATAAAACACCTAAGTTATAGAGAGGTCTTTAAGATGAGGAGGGCGTCAGGCGAGATTATCGAAGGATGATGCGGCGGCAGGCGGGAGGGGAAGTCCGGGAAAGTTTTATTCGATGGAGATTTCCGATTTCCGGAAGATTGAGCTCGTTTTGCACTTCAGGTTATACACGGTGGAGACAAAAACTAATCTTCACCTTATCATAGATGATATCTATCATTGAAGCAACACACACCATCATATACTTGTGGACAGTGAGGAGAGGATATTGACTCATAATGTTCTCCAATTCTAATTATTTTTGAGATAATTCACCACAAGCTTGCAAATGATTTTTGGCTACATAGAGGACAGGAGAAATAATGAATTCTACTGTCGAGATTACTTTAGTAATAATTCACCTATAGTCCGTCCAAAGTAACATGGCTATTGTAGGGTCACTATGTTGTCCTAAGAAAGAGGTTCATGTCTACAAAAAATTCCATTTTATTTCTAAAGTATATTACAACAACAGGAAACAAGAAAGTTCTTTGGAACAAGGAAGTTCTTTCTACACGCAGCAAAAGTCAGTAGAAATTAATTTTCTTATAGCAGCAGGAATATTTTCTGAAAATCTTATTGGGAATAATACCTCATATACCAAATCCAGGACGAACAAACTCTAATCAGTCTATTCATTTTCATTGAAGTTATAATAATAATCAAATGAGAATACTCGAACAACTAATGTCTCCTGTGTACAAGATGTCAGAACATTATGGATATTAAGATAAACAGTGCAACTTTTTCGATGTACCTATAGCCTGCATGAATGAATTTTCAATTAGGTATCGATTATATGTACTGAAACCTACCTCACCTATCATAATACGTTGCAAAAGAGAATAAAACAGTCAATGGGTTAGAGTCCATAAAGAATTGAACAGATTTCTCTCAATGATCTCCATGAGCCAGTTGAGTTAGGTGTCTCTTGTTAGGTTACCTAACCGCTGTATCGAGACCTCTCTTGTGAGTCTGGACAGAGGTCTTTTCATGTTGATCTTCGACTAGGACGAAGTGGGACTTTTTTCCTACTAGACTGAAGATATCCACCACCAAACATCAACTATTGCACTTTCATAGTCTAGCCTAGGTCAAGTGTCTACTGTGATATTCATCAGTAGTGTATCAATTCTAGAGTGTAATGGGATGAGTTCTATCCTTTCAATTTAATCTACGATCTATTTTTTTTCGGGTCACGAATCAGTCATGATGTCAAGAACGTATCCTAAACCTAAAGAACCTGGTATACTCGTATGGGGATTTGCCTTCGCTCAACATATCAAACACATTTTGATCATTATCTATATCATCTCACATACTACACCTACTACCCCGGAAAGGAGGAAGACTTATTTATCCTAACGAGAATTACTTTTTTTCTACCGGTTGTGCAATTCTACCAAAATGCATGTCAAAATATGAACCAGTTAAGTTTTAATCATAGCATTAGGACCTTTATTTAGGTATCCCCCTTTTCAATTTGCTCTCTCGTGAAACGAGGGAACTACCACTAAATTCTTTCAAAAATAAAATCAGGAAAAATCTTATCAACATGGTTCCCTACAAGATAAACGAGTTTAGTGGATCACTAAGTGTTTCGCTCGCTGACAACTAGTGGTATTTTAACTCATATTCGTTGTTGTGTTCTATATACACATGTATGTCTTATTTTTTTTTTATTATTATAGTGACTAATTTATGTAACATTCTATTCTGTTTTGTGACGTTTTCTTTGTTATATATGGCAATGTGTAATATACTTTTATACTTTGTATATTTTAAACAAAGAAATAAATTATCTATCTATCTATCTATCTTTATCCTCTAAAACTTCATGAGATCATTTGAATAAACTTTCCAATTCATTTGTATGGATATTTTTCAATACACCATGCTCAACATTATTTTCAGACTGAATCTTCCTATCCCATTTGGATTTTCGTTCAACTTTCGATTATATGGAATTATTTCTCATCATGTTCTATCATCTTCTATACTTCGACTCTATCTATCTATTTCATTCTTCAATTTACCCAATTTTCCAATAGAAGTGTACAGTTTTCTTCCCTCACCATGCATTTAGTTCTGTGATGTAGTAACAATATATACTTCATTATAATAATCATAACTCTTTATTGCAGGCGAGAAACCTCACAAATGTTCCGTTTGCGGCAAAGCCTTCAGCCAATCCTCCAACCTGATCACGCACTCCAGAAAACACACTGGCTTCAAGCCTTTCGCGTGCGACCTCTGCGGACGGGCCTTCCAAAGAAAGGTCGACCTCAGACGACACAAGGAGACGCAGCACACCGAGCTGCGACCCATAGTCACCTAGTGCCAGACAGTCGGGAGCATCAGCTCGCTCCCGGCCCCCTCGGTCTGCCCCAAGGGGGAGCAGACCAAGCTGCTGCAGTCGCTGACACCTCCGGAGATAATCTCGCCTGCGAGATCGGTGTTCTCCAACGTTTGCTGGACGACGTGAAGAGGTGTATACCGAAGAGGAACCAACGGCGAGTGTTTTATCTGTGATTCAAGTATCATATGAAATATGGTGCTATGTGGTAGGAGTATGTGACTTGTCCTACCACTCAGACGTACAATGACTTCTTCATCATTCCCTAGTACTCATGAGGGTCGGTGTTGTTTTAATGTTTACTTTCGGGGATTCATAGGAGTGATGTTTGTAGAGGAATTATATATATTGATTCATCAACTTCCTCCATAAGTCATTAGCGACGAGATATCATACGCAATTAATAGAGTGATATACACATCTTCTTCTCAGAAGCATTTCAGTTTGAAATTTGATTTCAGACCACGTTTACCATACAATCAACCTCCTCTACGAATAATCACGTCATTTTTATTGATTTTGACATGTTGTTGAGCTCAAACACAGATGATGGTCAATTTTTTATAGGTATATCTTAAAATTGAAAGAAACGCCGATAGCGGCTATCTTTTCTATCATACCTTCTTTATAAATATTTCACTATTTTTCATAAAAAAATAACTACACATGTATCTATGTATTTGGTAACTGGAATGGAACGAACCATTTTTCCTTATAGATACATTTGATTTTTTTTGTATTTTTCTAAATTTTTTTTGAAATAATGATTCGAACTGATCAGTTGATTATTGGTGACAATAGAAAGTCAGCATACGACCAAAAGCAGTCATTGGGATGTATCAGACATAATTTCTTGTAATGAACTTGACTATATTATTTCGCAAAGTAAATATATCAGATCCTTTTTTCTATTGTTGTGGTGACAATGAAATGTCAGCATACAACTAAAAGCAGTCATTGGGATGTATCAGAATGTCTTGTAATGAACTTGACTATATTATTTCGCAAAGTAAATATATCAGATCCTTTTTTCCATTGTTTGCTCACTGATCACACAAATTCCCAAAGAAATTGTGTTACTCGATTCATTAGTAGCTTTTTTCATACTTCACTGGGCCCTCTATATGTTCGAGCATACCATTTGTACATAACTTAACGTTATATGTTGATACCAAATATTCCCATTCCAAATATTGTACAATTTCCATTGGTTTCCTTCAACGATTGTAGATTTTAAGGAATCAAAGCACTAATACTGAGTGTAGTAAGTGTTATCGGTGAAGCTATCAAGGCCATTATAAAACATACATGTGCAATCTACACGAATACCTGTTGTGCAATGTTGTATTTTGAATTTTCCATGTGAGAAATCTCTCTGCATATCATAGTCATAAACAGAAGTGATATGCCTAAGTTGATTCGGATTCTTGAAGTGCGATTCAGTCAAACTGTTCCATGACGAGAACATCTTCCGTCTTCTATATCTTTTCTAGTCCTTTCTACAACACTGATAAATCCTCTAGAACTAACCAGTTAAATTGATGAGATACAATATCACCTAGGGCTTCAGGCGAGGCGCGCAGAGGCCATATCTTTATTTACAGCCATGCCGCAACGGGGCGAGAATATAAAACAGCCTCCTTGATTGAGCAACTTGATTTCCAACCAGACTTCCCTCCTACTACGGATTGAATCCGTGGTCTCTTGAAATTGCGAGATTTTTCCGCAGCATTGCAGTGAATTTAGAGTTTCCTCTATTTCTCTTCTTTTCATGTTAGAAGATAAATGGATCGAAATTCACTTCAAGGTTTATTCGTTGGTTTATTTACGACGCGTCTTCGAATTTCTCACGGACTCAAATTTCATGCACGTATTTATTCAGGATTTTTATCGGAATAGATAATTTTCACTAGAACCAGATCATGTAATGAGTAGTTTTCGAAATGAGGAATCTGAAAAACTGGTCGTGATAGAAAAATATAATTATTATTTTCAAAGTTATAGTGATCTTTCATTTGATGAGCGCTCAGTCGAAATTAGCTCCACAAAATTAATCGATGGAAAAAACGGTTCTTTGTTCATAAGCGCATCTTTTCATCAAACTTATGTTTAACGTTTGATATATGAGGTTCGAAACGTTTTGAAACGTTCGATTTGAGTTTGATATTCCTTTCAGTCAAATTTCTGTCTGAATCAACACAATTTGAGAATGTCAATATTTATACAGGGTGTCCCAGAATAACGTTCGTATATTCCTGGAGGTAATTGGACACATAAAAATGAAAAAAATGTCCTAATAGCATGCGTCCGAAAATGCTTCCTGAGGGCGCTACAGCGCTCTTGTCCTAAAATAGCGCAACTTGGCACTTCGTAACTTTGTGACTTAGTCCATGTTGATTTATTGAGAAAATATCCGCAACGTAACTTGTCGTAATTTCTCAAAAAAACTCATTAGGTGAATTTTTTCGGACAGTCTTATTGAAAACGGTTTGTTTTGCGGCATCCTAATGAAAGTATCCTTTTCATGTAGAAGTATTTGAGAAATCATATTCTGATACCATGAATGAAATGAATTGTGAAAAAAAATTGGGACATTTTTATAGCATCGGTTACGAGTTACCCACCTCCTTGTATATTTTATCATGTTTTCTATGATAAAATATATTTCTATTCAAGGATAATTGGAGGTAACTGCATTCAGGGACCAACTCACAAAGAACTGTAGTATTGCCCCTAGGAAGCATTTTCGGACACATGTTGGTGCGAACATTTTTTCTAATTTTTATGTGTACAATGTGTACACGAACGTTATTCTGGGACATCCTGTATATTATCATTTTCTCTTCATGAATAGTCAATGATAGTGAAACAATTTCCACTAAAAAATCTTGTCTTTCCAAACAGTGAGATAACAAAGTGTATTCATATCAACACACTCAAAAAACTGTCTGGTTAGTATGGGCACAACTATATGATCTTTTCATCCTCACGAAATGTATTTAATTCCTATATTAACCAGAATATTGTCATGTTTATCCAAATAAAATTGTTAGAGTGATGAGAAAATCTGATTGTGCCTATACTGAAAAGAACTGTTGTCAGGGTATCGTCAATTTTTTTCTGTGCAGATCCTCATCAATTTATGATATTCGAGTTGAGAGTCATCAATCGGCACAACAGTGAGCGCAGCATTAGTAACTCGCCTCATAATGGAAATGTTGATATCGAATTTCACGACCATTCGAGATCGCAAGTCCCTGCAAATCCAAACCATCACCGAAATTATAATAGTCGATTGGATTAGGGCCGTCTTCGCTTCTAGTAACTCCATACTCCCAAGGCGGCGGAAAAGCTCTGTTGGAAAGCAGGTTTCGGTTTTCACCGACACGTCGACATCCGCTCCACCTCCGAATCTTTTCCGGCTTCCGGGTGTCAGTCCTAATTCTCTCGGCAGCGAGATTACACGTTTTGTTGGTCTAATTTTCTCGAGCATGCTGAAAGAATCAAATCTAGTAGAATGTGAAGACTTTCCATATTTTCCAGGAAGATATGGTTCTCTTTAACTATTCTATTAGACAAGGAGAAGGAAACGAACAGCAATGGTATAGATGATATAAAGAGAGAATTACTGAATAGTTTTGTCGAACCGGTATTGAAACGCTTGTCATTCAACTAGTAATGAACTTTAGAGGACGTATGACTGAGAGCTTGTGACATGAGACGCTATGTATATTTGTGCCCTGATATAATTTCGATCAACATGGCATATTACTTCAAACTTATATTGTAAATAGAACTTCCTTCCCATTTTGTGCAACAAACAGGTACCTTTTCAACAATTATTTGTAAATAAACTACTGTTACTTTTTACTTATTTTTGATATATAGTACTAGTAAGTGTTGAATGTATAGTATTGAATATGTAAGTTATTGGTAGTTATACACTTTCCATATGGAGCAGGGCTTTGTAAATGTTACATCACACCATTCCTTCAAACACAAAATGCAAATACATTCTTTGTGATCGGCCGAAAGTTTTTTATTCGACCCCAAACCAAAGACCTAGATGAAAAATATTTGTGTATACTATGAAACGAATAATGTGTCGCATTACTGTCCTTTTTTTCACATATTGATATTGATACAAAAATTCCTGGAATTCTACTGGAATTTATTCCTCACTCTCGAAGACAACGTGAAAATGGTAAATGAAAGATCGATATCACTTGAAAACTAGAGCTAACAAGGCCCACCACTCTGTCACCAATTCACTTTCAATTCACTCACTCCTGAATATATCCGCAGCTCATAAAAGTATACCTTTCTTACGTATATCTATGAAATCATAGCACACTGTTTTGTGATTGAAAAAGTAGCCCATTTCACCATGGCAAGAGGAAAGTTGAAAGTGAAACAAACACGTATAGTAATATTTTGAAAGTCCATGCTCACAGTTATTGATGAATTATATTTCATTGGTATTCCACCTAGGAAGTCACATCGAAATCAGATCATCACATATGGTACTCATTGTGTACATATCTAGATTTATACCCCATCCTAATCTTTCAAAAAATGAATGCATCTACTACATTATCCATAACAACCCCAAGAAAGTACTGCGGAGACATACATGACAATGACATAAAACAGGTGAGTCAAATTGAACCAATTCGACCAATAGATGTTTTATACATGACCCTTAGTCTATTCGAGGCCAAGTATTCCGAGACTTCTTGCAAAGTTTATCAGTACCCTGGGAGCCATAATCCTGAAGGCCCCTTCCAGGAACTTGAGTCTCTTGCAGAAAAGTGATGGGCATTCGCATGGCACATGTTCTCTGGAGTTCCAGCGTGATTTGCGCAACTATCATTCTCTGATTTGCCCATTTTTTTGAGATGGTATCTCAGAGTCTGTCCAGTGTCTATCTACTAGCCTTTTTGCTCGTCTTCTGACACTCTATCGATTGAGAGTTCATGCTACATCTAGATTTATACCCCATCCTAATCTTTCAAAAAATGAATGCATCTACTACATTATCCATAACAACCCCAAGAAAGTACTGCGGAGACATACATGACAATGACATAAAACAGGTGAGTCAAATTGAACCAATTCGACCAATAGATGTTTTATACATGACCCTTAGTCTATTCGAGGCCAAGTATTCCGAGACTTCTTGCAAAGTTTATCAGTACCCTGGGAGCCATAATCCTGAAGGCCCCTTCCAGGAACTTGAGTCTCTTGCAGAAAAGTGATGGGCATTCGCATGGCACATGTTCTCTGGAGTTCCAGCGTGATTTGCGCAACTATCATTCTCTGATTTGCCCATTTTTTTGAGATGGTATCTCAGAGTCTGTCCAGTGTCTATCTACTAGCCTTTTTGCTCGTCTTCTGACACTCTATCGATTGAGAGTTCATTTCATCTATTTCGCAGCGCCATAACTCCTCTTCCAAATGGGCTTTGGAGAGTACACGAAGGGTTCTGGGTCAGGAAATTGTTTGTTTGCCCCTTTCTTGGTAAGGCAGGCTTCTTCATTGCCTCTAATACCTCTGGCACCCACATCAAAGTGACCTGGTTATTGGGAATTGTTAAGTAAGCTAAGACTCGCAAGTGAAGGACTTCAAAGCTTTCAATGCTGCTTGGATATCTGATAATGTATAGATTTCTGTCCTCCGGGTACCCCTTCTGAGGTACTCCTAGGCACATATTCCTATGGGGTCCAATGGGTTTTGAGATCTTGAATCTTGTGCCTGTAACGCTCACTCTAGACATTTCAAATTTGATCCGTCAGTGTACCAGACTGATGCATCCCTTCCCAGATCAGGTCCATTCTCTATGCAAATTTGGTGGTTGTTCATGTTGTAGGTTGTGTTTGTCAAGAACTATGACAACTAGGCCTAACAAAACATCATTCTGAAGCTCTTAGACTCAATTCAGAAGAGAGCTATTGACCTAGTCGATGATACAACACTCAACAAATCATTGAACTCTCTAGAACATCGTAGAAATGTGAATAGTGAATAGTGAAGTATTTTCTGATGCTTACAACCTCCAAACTTTCAAGAAAAATTCCAACACCTTCCTTCTCTCCCAAAATTCCACCGCTGGCTAACACGATGTTCCTCGAACATTATAGGTTTCCTTTTCGTATTGTCAACAAAAAAGGTCTTGAAGAAAATGTGAGCCCATTGCCTTTCACTTTGTTTTTGTACGATATTGAAAATATCTTCCGTACTTGATGGTGCTTCTAAAATGAATATCAATTTAATGATATAAAGACAAGAGAAATGATATTCTGATACTTCTCAATGCAGACGATTCCTGCATCAGACTCGTGAATATATCTTAGCCGCGAATTCAAAATCCTCGAATGCTAAGAAAACGTGCTCATAACTTCAATTATATGTTTTGCAAAAGGCAACCCTCACTCTGAGAATTTGAGTGTCACTTTTAAAAGCAACCACATCGATGTCACTCAAAAAAATCCATCTTCAGGAGTGGAATTTTCTTCTTTCCTCAAGATATGGAATCTACATCTGCGGATGAAGGAAAGTAAGCTGTATTTCGTATCGTGGTCAAAAGAAAAATGAATTGCTGGAGCTCCAGAAAGAAACTGTTGATTTCACTTGTTTCGACTGTTGCCGCTATGTCGATACTCTAGAACGTCTTCAACAGCAGTTTTTGGAGAGAACGCTATGTTTGCCTATGAATAATCCTAATCATACTGCTAGACTGTAGGTAGGTAGGGTCAAGATTTCATACAGCATTCTGAAGCTTCCTTTTGATTAGTTAATTGAAATCCTAGCAAAGGATGAAAGTCGTCTACGAAAATTTTGTTTCAAAAAACAGCTAGAACTCCATACCGTCGTCCAATTGGTCGATTCAAGTTCCTAAAGAGCTTGAATATGCTGACTTAAACTCACCATTACCGTATCCCAGTTCACCGCATGCACTCAAAAGAAATATGGTCATAAGCTTGAAACTATTCATCAACTCTCATTTGATTTCACCATTCATACAATGCGACTTCAAAATACTCCTTGCTTGGAAAATATGAATCACTTAATCGAAATACTTAATGATAAACACCCTCTGCAGTGTATATACTCGCTCTATATTCTGTGTTGTATTATTCAATACCAACCAAATGATTTTTCCCATTCTTCGTTTTGTAGAATCACTTCCATGTAACTTTTCAAAATTTTTGTTATGTTATATGGAACATTTGTATCAACGTGTTTATTTGCATACATCATCTGTACATATCTGGTCAATGAATTGATGGTGAGTGTATTAATCACCGATTAGGCGAATAGCTCTCTACTGAGAAGAATCTGAGTGAGTGCCTCATCGTATATTTGGGAGTTTAACTCCAAACGTGTGAACAGTACTCCAGAACAGGTCGAATTTGCGCTTTGTGGGTAACGAGGAGCTGCTGCCAACCATGTTGGGTAAATAAAGAAAGAATTACTGTTTAGGGTTCTTTAGAAAATCCATAAAAATACAAATATGTACAGGGTTGTCCATCGAAGAGGGCCCTTTATTATCACTAGTTTTTGCTGAAAATGAAATATATACCTGAGTTAAACAGGGTATTATTTCCTTATTTCTTATTCAATTTTTCCTCGAATCGTGTCTTATGCTCTACCGTCATGCTGTTGGGAAATGAGTGGGAAGTTGAACAGCATTTAGATTCATCTGAAGGGTTCAATCTTTTCATGAAAATTATTACAATTAAACATTGTGTGATACAAAAGGCGACTGGACAACGATTATCTTCAATGATGATGATGTCTATCTTCCTTTAGGAGTAACGGCTATATAGATATTAGCAGAAGAACTAGATTTTCAGTACCTTTTTCCCAATATGGTAGCCAACGCAGAGGGCTAGGAAGGGCTAAATTATGATTTCATTTGTGATGATAAGTACTTGAGATAATTCGATTTTTGCTGATTCATTCCTTGTTAAATGAATCCATTATCAGCTGAATCCTTGAGTATTCAATTAGAATATACAGGGTGAGTCAAAAATGTGTACCGAGCTTTCTGGGGGTGATAGAACATTGGAAAATAAGTGTAGCTTGATGATTAAACTCATGGCCCAAAATGCATATTAAGGGAGATATATCCTTCCAAAGTTGATAAAATTAAAATAATTTCTCCGCATAACTTCTGAACGATGAAAGCCACCTGATTGAAATTTTGTGCATGAATGTATGTTGTCAAAATACATTTTTTCGTCACACTTCCACATTTCTGATATTGTTATAAAGGGTGTTTTCAGAGGGTGAGTTCGTGAGATATTTGAGTTTTTGTAGTTACATGAAATCAGCAGATTGATTTTATTCATCGCGAGATTCATCGGTATAACGATATTTCAGCAGCATTTGCATTTCCGAAGCACTCGCCAAGCATTAGAAGCATATCAGTTTGTTCAGAGAACGAATAACCTGCCATATTTCTTAAAATCTCAGTTGATAATCGCAGTGATAAATGACATAGAAAAACCACACGAACAAATCGACTACAACAATGTTGACTCGAATGTTGATGACATGAACGTCAAAACTGAGAACAGAATTATTCATCATGGCCTGCTAAAATATTATTGTTACCGATGAATCTCGCGATGAATAAAATCAATCTGCTGATATCATGTAACTACAAAAACTCAAATATCTCACGAACGGCTCGATTTTTTGTATTTGAATAAGAATACCTTTTTCATGTAATTTCCTTCGCTCCATCGAATGCTCCTGTTTTTTCACCGAAAATAATACAGGGAAAAAAGTTTTCTACAAAAAATCATGACTCACCCTCTGAAAACACCCTTTATAACAATATCAGAAATGTGGAATTGTGTCGAAAAAATGTATTTTGACAACATACATTCATGCACAAAATTTCAATCGGGTGGCTTCCATCGTTCAGAAGTTATGCGGAGAAATTATTTAAATTTTATCAACTTTGGAAGGATATATCTCCCTTAATATGCATTTTGGGCCATGAGTTTAATCATCAAACTACACTTATTTTTCAATGTTCTATCACCCCCAGAAAGCTCGGTACACATTTTCGACTCACCCTGTATAATCAAGGGCTAAATGGAGGAAACAATCTAGAAGGCACCTGGCTAATAGATTATATTTAGCCGACAATGAAGTTGACAATCACTCACTACACTGTCAGCTCATGTCAGCAACTCATCTGGCGATGTCGTGTTATACGGTTTGTTTCCCACCTACTACGATGATGAAGTAGGAAAGTCAGTGTCGAGGTGATATTGGTAGAGTCCAAAATGTTTTCATTTCGTTCATTTTCTCTGGCGAGAATGAGTATCTCTTGATGTTACAAAAATTACTTTTCAAGAGATCGGATTCTTAAATACTCAAGCACAATAAATGTATGAAGTGAAGTGGAGTGAGTGGAGATGTATGAAGTGAAACAAATAACAATAAAACAAACAGTGAATATGAAGAAAACAATTTCGAGAATTCTTGAATATTCGACTGGTGTGTCGGAATAGAAAGTAATTAAATACTGAAACCATTTTCCAGAATTGAAGTTACTGATTTTCAAACTGAAATTATGATACTGACAACTCAAATGATAACTAATGTATAATTACACAGATTGTGAATTTGAATGGGTATCAATCTAGAGCTTTCATTGCTACATCTGGAGTGCCCCAAGGATCACACCTGGGCCCTCTGCTTTTTTCAATATTCATCAATTATATTGAAGAATGCTCCAAATATAGCGAATTCGTACTTTACGCAGACGATTTGAAAATTTTTCGTGGTATTAAATCATTGGAGGATCGTGCCAAGTTAAACTCTGATCTAATGCGGTTCTCGCAGTATTGTCACCAAAACAAAGTACTTCTGAATCCGAATAAATGTTTCACTATTTTTTTCACGAAAAACGCTCTGAAATTTGAATTAAGGTATAGACCATCGGATTTTGTTATTCGGATTTAGGGCTCATTCTAGACTCTAAAATGACCTTTTTCAAACAATATGATTATATTATCAGTAAATGCAATAAAATGTTTGGCTTCATTACTCGGATCTGGAAAAAATTCAAATTTCTACAAGCACTAAAATCTCTAAATTTTGCATTTGTTCATAGCATACCGAATTTCGCTAGTGTAATTTGGAATCCTGGATATAATACATATAAAATCAGGTTAGAAAGAGTTCAAATCAAATTTGTGAGGTTTCTGAACTTAAAAATAAATGGAAAGCAAAGAACATTTACCGACCTTGTTTTTATGTATGAAATCCTAATGAATCATTACGACTCTCCCACATTATTATCTTTAATCTATATATACACTCCTGCTACAAATACTCGATACACATGTTTTCTCAACATAGACCATAGAATTACTAATTTAGGCCGGAATTCTCCAATCATCATACTGAATATTAGCTTTAATAAATTCCGTAACAACCTAGATATATACAATTTATCTTTACTCTCGTTTAAGAAACTTGTAAAGAACATTTTCTCATCTGTAGCTGCATGATTTATTCTATGAATTTGTGCTTTTTGCGTAGATTTATATTTTGTTTTTTAATTTAACCAACTAAGAACTAACTTGAAACTAGCCTACTATTGTAATAACTAGGAATCAGCGGATACTTTTCTGGGTTTTTAACCTGTATGTATCCCAAATTTGTAATGAATAAATAAATAAAATGAATAAAACAATTTGCTAAGGCGTTTCAAACCAACTAACGTTGCCACAGTAATTCTCAAAATCATTTTTGATGGATACTATCTAGAAAAGACTTTGATATGGTTTTTACTTTACTTTTTCATTACCAAGACCTAAACGTGAAATAAGTTTGGGTGAATTTCAATAAGTTTTGAGTATATTGTAGCGAATTTCGGTACAACCTCAACTTCCATCTTGATTGTTGCAATGAACTTGGAAACGATACCATTTTTGAATTGAAAATGATATATATACCTCATTTAAAAAATTGGGTGTTGTAGCTGTCATTCCAAGGAGGTTGAAATGTCAATTTATAATTTGAACTTGCCATATGACATGAAATAATGAATTCATCTCGTTTGACTTTCAAACACTGTTTATTATTAAGTATTTGTTGGAGATGCTCCTTCGTGAAAAGGCGATCAGTTAAATGATCACTGTAAATAGCAAATCTTCGCATCTTTCCGCCCGACTCCGTTTTCCACGAAGCGCCTCGTGATAATACACGCCAGTACCTCTAACTCAAAGTCCGAAATAACGACGACAATTACCCGTCACGTGACCCATAATTATCACTCAACGGTCGCGGCGTTATAGCGCCCCGGGGAGCACCTCAGGGGTCCTCTCGGGGAGCCCGCAGGTCGCAGCCGCACGCGAGTTGCCGTGCAGAGCGGTGTCCTCCGATGGAGGGTCCGGGTGGCACGGGGGAGAGGGGGGGCATCGGCAGCTAAATTGCCAATTGCTCTCGACGAAAGTCGGCTCGGAGGCAATTGAGAAGGAAACGAATGTCGGGATGAATTCATCTGCCATACGCACGATATTCCTCTGAATGATCCGATAGTCGATAGTCTGATGGTTTCTATGAGGGCGTAGAGAGGCCAACAACTTATTATTTGTTTTAAATTCCGAGTTTGGAATTTCGGAAATTTGATCCATCGATCGATAATCGAAAGTAAAGAAAATATTCTGATTAGAGTAGAGTAGAGTAGAGTATATTTTATTTGACCATGTTATGTACATAAAACATTTATGGCAAGTCACATAGGCAATATGACTTCAAAGTCAAGAATATAAAATGATAATAATGAAAAAATATTCTATCACTACAAGTATCATATAAATCTCAGCTGATTATGCGTCATGAATTGGATGGGATATTTCTTCGGTCAGAATATAAATGAGTCACTGCATGAAATGTATGTCCGCAATCGTTTCGTTCGAAAGATACATGTTTTTTTCTGAAAATCAGTGTTTTCCACTACTCCGGCCGATTTCATTCAAATGTTCAGCTTCTTTTGATGATATCATACGGTACGGTATCATTCAGGCATATTAAAGTTGAACCCGATATTACAGGAGCGTGTCCATAGGGTACCTCTTTCGGATTTTATATGAAAAAAAAGCATACATAATATAATAATAATAATAATAATAATGGTTTATTTCCACAACATAATTACATTCGATGTAAAATAATCATTATACGACACAATAAACAAACTGTTTTTTTGTCCATAAGAACCTCAGATAGGTTGTGCATGGACAACCTCTATATATATATTTGTGACATGTGTTTCACGTGAACTTTATAATTCAAATCTCTGAAGGAAATATAAAAAAAATTTAACTTGACTATAAAAGAAAATGATAAAAAAAAAGAAAATGTGTGTGTGGAAGATATTCGAATGATGAGATAATTGATGGCGACTATTAGAAAAAAAAAGATGTTACTGAGAAGTCTCTATCAATCTTCTTGTTTCGTCTCTACCTAGGTTAATGATGTATTTTTCAAATATGTTCCAATACATACCTATACTAGTCTAGAGTGCACACTCGAAAAACTGTCTGGTTAGTGTAGGCACACCCATATGATCTTGTTTTCCTAATAATATTTCATCGTTACAATAACTAGAATATTGTTATAGTTATCAAGAAAAAATTGTTACAGTAACGAGCAAATTTGGTTGTGCCTATACTAACTAGAACTTTTGTTAGGAGAAATATATTTTTTCATCTGTGCATCTGTCTACACTTTTTTGAAGATTATATATGAACGTTCTATTCATAGAAATATCCGTTAGTGACATAACAGTGCAGCACTGAAATAAATTATTTATGAGAGTTTGAAATGTATCATACATATTATGGTACGATTCATCGAAGTGATGTACAGATATGGTATAATAACTCTTTTTCTTTACTGAACCTTGAAGTATAGTGACATTATCAATATTTCTTCTATTGTATTATATGTCCTGGCTGGCTACAGTGGGTTGGATTCCACTTATATATAAACTGTAGATCGATGTCCTCTTTTCTCGCACAAGCCCTTCATAGGCTTCTGAGGGTTGCTTCGGCAACCAAGAAGATTCTACATTTCAGCATTTCCACTATTATGAATCAATCAATAGTTTATATGTTGAGCTTTCATGAAAAAATCATCATAACAAAATGCACATTCACAGCACACGAATTTATTCCTCTCTATAAAATGTATATCATAAAACTCTATATAGAACTACCCCAAATGTCACAGTGGTTTGGATTCCACTTGTTTGAACTGTAGATCTCGGTCTCCTTCACTCACACAAGCCCTTCGGGGCTTCTGAGGGTTCTTTCTACAACTGAGGAGATGAGATGAGATGAGAGAGAACAATAACACGAATTTATTCCGGGTTACAAGTCAGAATTAAATAATATTCAAGTTATTGAAATGGTTGGAGTGGCATTCTGATTGTAGGAATGAATTTATTTGAGAAATTACTCCAATGAACAGGAAACAAAATCAGAGAATGTCCAATTGAGACTTACTTACTTGGTACGAGGGTTTTGTTTGATGTTTCTATGCCCTCATTCATCGAAAAATGAAGGAAAAATGAAAAATGCAGGACATTTTATCGACTCCAATTGTGTACATGGTGACAATTCTCATATTTTTCGAGATAGAGGAAGAAAACAGGAAATATGCCGAAATCTTGGCAAAAAGTGCAAAATACAAATGTTCCATATCGGTCAGCAAACCTCATATTCATATAAAAATGAAGGGTGGAAAAATCAAAACTGGATCAAAACTTTCCAACGAACCCCATTTTCAGAGCTATCATGCCTAGCCTATTCAAGAGACATCAAGAAATTAATGATATTATCTGCTGACACTTTTTGATGATACTCTATAAATTCAGGTGATTCTTCTGGTCCTTTCTTACAGATATTCATATGTCCACGTTGTTCCTTCAACCAATAACATATATCTTTCATTTAACAATATCCTTTTACCTATACTGCATCTCGAAATCATTCAATGATAGTATTAGAGATATCGTCGTATTCAAACTTCATACAGTAATTTAGCCATATTGAAGTTCTTCAATTTCATTTCTGCTGTGTTGAATTTGAGTTTAAGTTGGCCTATTTGCCGGCCTCAATATTTCAAAATCTCTTTGTGATGCGTGGATATTTGCTTCAACTTCCTTCTTATGATTATGAGACTCAATTTTCAGTTCACCAATGTACTGTAATGGTATGCGAGTTGATAATTTTGGGATTTTATTTCATCATTCTGAAGATTCGATTCCCTGAATATAGCAATCATATATCCTCCCATCAGAAACATATGTCTATCACTAGTATCTACCATCAAGTGATCTAATTCTAATACTCTAGAATAGATAGAGATTATTGTGTCAAAAAAATAAATTTTCATCACAAGGGCTCGGCTTATATGCGAGAATGATTTCAAGTGGATCATATAGAGTTAATCATGTAGGAATATTGAGAAGAGGAAAAAGAATCATCGATTTGATTCAGGAGTTATACAAATTTAAAATTATTCGTTCATAATGAATGATCATAACTTCATGAAATTCATCAAAGACTTCAAAAGATTTGCTAAATCTATAATGTTATGTCTCCTACAGAATCGAATTCTGCCTTATGTATGAGTAGATAGGATATTCGAACATAATGTGTTGCAAAGACTCGGTTACTTGTGATTTACACATTGAATATACACCTCTGTAGTGTCAATTCGGCAAAAGGAGCCATGAAACGACAACATCGAGGACTTCTTACCAGAAGTTCGGATTTTAGCAATGATATTACGGTAGGAAGAACTTGCAAGTCTCTCTGAGTCAAGCAAAATAAGCTTTTGCTCGAATTCAATCAGAATATTGTCCGTGAGCTCTTTCGAGTAATAATTGAGAAAACGCTGCCATAAGTTTCCAAATGTTGGAATGTCATTCATAGTTTTCAATTTGAATATCATGTATGATATGATATGATATGATACAGTTAGTTTTTATATGCACCTTATAGTCTGGAGTATTTTTAGGCAGACAAAATGAGCGTTTGAAAAAACGAACCAAATGATAACGAGGACACAATAGATTCGTATAGTTTGATTCTTGATGACCACGAATAGCTTTTCGGAAGCTCTATCATATTCATAACAGATTCAATGCAATGGTCAGCTTTCATGACCTTCATTCTGATATCTGACCAAATACTTGTTTCTTCTATTCTATTTTCTGATGATATACAGATATTTATTGAAGTTCCTGATTTCATTGTCATATTCACATGCTTTAAATCCCAATATTTGCAGGAATTTGCAAAAAATTCTTTCGATAATTCAAGTTTAATTCGGTTTAGTTCATGATATCCTGCAATCAATTCAATAAATAATATTAAACAAGACATGCTTTCCATTGGAATCGAAAATGAAATAAAATGGGGTATAGCATAGTTAGAATAGCTACATAAACGATGAAACTGTTGGTTCACATGAGTCCAGAGAAACGTAGCCTGTCTTCCTGTTGAGATGCATGGCCTTCCAAGACTGTATATCGACAACAACTAATTTCGGAAGCTCATCAACTTCTTCGAAACCTTACAAAAACATTTGACACAATGATCTGACATCCATCATTCAATTAATAATAATGTGAACGTCACTTGACGTTATATATTAGGGGGTTTGGGTCCAAATCAACGATTGCCATCATGAAGACACTAGTTTCTCGAACAGGAGTGGAAGTCCTGTACCCGTGCTCGGTCCATCTACTAGACAACGGCCAAATTCTCGAGTGCGAATACAAATCCGACCATACCGGCAGAGATCTCCTCGACTACATCTGCGAACACGCCAATCTCCAAGAGAAGGACCTCTGGGGATTGAAATTCGTCGATATATTCGACCAGAGACACTGGCTGGATCACGACAAGCTGATTCGAACGCAAGTGAAAGACGTATGTCCCATCCATTTCCACTTCCGAGTGAAAGTCTACCCTACCGAGCCCTATAAACTATTAGACGAACAAACGAGGTATCAAATTTTTATGCAGCTACGATTGGATTTGCTTTGCGGCAGACTCGGCTGTGGTCCAAGCGACGCCGCTCTTCTGTTGGCTCTGGTCCTACAATACACTGAAGGAGATTTCGATGAAAAGCACCTTGCGGGCAACTACATAAAGAGCAAAATCCTGCTGAACCAGTCGTTCGCCACGGAGATGAAGGCGATCGATCTGCATAGGAACCATCTCTACGGGCTGAGTCAGGCGCAAACTCAGGACTTGTTCCTCAGAATGGCTTGCCAGCTGGAAACGTACGGGATAGATCCCTACCTGGTGACAGATCTAGGGTACGGGTCCTACAACCTCTGGATCAATCACAAAGGCATGGTCACGTACGTCGATGGTAGGAAGGTGCATGTCTTGGAGTGGATGGCTATCAACAGGATCGACCAGGAGGAGAACAAGCTCAAGGTTGATTTGGTTTCGGGCGATAGTGCGACTTTCTTGTGTCTAACCAAGGCTGAATGTACTTACATCTATCAGGGTGCTGTGGCCCATTTGATGTATTTCACGAGTACCGGTGCTCAGTCCACCATTGGTTTGATAGGAAATGAAAGTATGGAGGAGTTGGAGGCAGATATAAAATCTTTCGAAGGTGTCGAGAGCATCGGAGGAGAGATTGTCGATATGGATAAAAAGATCAGGCTGCAGAAGGATGGTAGAGAAATGATCTATTCGAGGATATATCTCGCTAGTTATCATCCACGATTCTGGTGTATTACAATCTTCCTGATTATGGTCACGATTGCAGTACAGTTATTTTTTCCTGCAGATATGGATGTATTTGGGCTAGTTGTCGTCAAAAACCAGTTCACTAGTTTGATAAGGAAGCATTTCGTGAATAAACTTATTCTATACGTGTGTTTTTCATTAATCACATTATACCTATACAGTGTGTTCACCTTTGATTCATCTACCAAACACGTATACATTATGTCATACTTTGATCAATATTTCCCTATCCTTTGACTCATTTTTCTAGGAAATCTATATTCAAGTGTTCCTACTATTTTTTTCACAATGCGTATTTATGAGCTATAGAGAGGTTTATCATAGCGTTAAAGATGAAGAGTGTTCATTTCAAACGGTACAGTTGCAGAATATTATTCCAGCATTTGCACTAAAAGGTGAATTTCAATTATACTTTATACTAATTATACATATGTTTATTGGGAAAATGGTACGGGTTCGATTCGCGGTCGAGCGTGGCTTTCCATTCCTATTCAACAGTAATTTTCCATTATTATATGGATAATATTATGTCTATATTTCATTGAATAGAGTGCGTTTGTAGAAAAAATCTCGTGTGTATTTGGAGCACAAAGTGTCATTGCCGCTCTGGAATACTCTCTTTGTCAAGCGGCATCAGTGTATCACTTTGCGCTCTCAATACACAAATACTATCTAATACAGGAATGCTGAAGAGAATCTAAAAAAGAATACGAACGATTCATTATCATCTATCGTACATTTTCCAGCTTTTTTGCGAGATTTTCTCTCCTCGTTTCTGAAAAATGAAGTAGAATTTATCAAATATTTATAATATATTTGGAGTAAGGACAGAGAAATTCTCTTTTCGTCAGTGACACTTTGTTTCTTCGAAAAATTTGGGAATATGAATAAAATGATTGAGAAAAAACTTCTACTTATCTTAGTGGACGTTTCGGGGACGAATCTGCTCCTGTTTTCAACACAACTAGAACACTTTTCTTCTCAGTTTTTTTCAATGTTGAGCTGGTTTCGACACTGAAAAGTGACAATTTGGCAGACGAAGGAATTCTCGTTACGAGGTATTTTTCATTGATTGATATTGAATTCGCCATTTTCATATTCAGTTTCAAAAGGTGGATGCCAAGTTCTATCTATATCAACTGAGCAAGAAGCAATATTATTGTCTCCGTTCAAAAGAATGCAAGCAGACTCTTTGAATATTCGTTTTTGGTTGTTGTCTTATTTACCTATGATCTCAACATCACTCCAATAGGCCATATGTTGTCTATTTTCAGTACGGATATGTTCAGCTCACTTTGATTCGTCAGTATATCTTATCTTTATATTATCCTTACTGATAGAGGCCTGATGCTAGTTTCGCCGGTACAATATTTTCTATCGTGGTTGTGTCTAAGGTATAACTTCCATCGATATTTCTGACAAAAGGCGGATCACCGGATTCATCCGGAATATCGGAAAGCAGTATTCAGCGAATTTCAGCAATGATGAGTGAAAATAACACAAATCGACGTGATGAGCGCAGACTGTAATTCGTCAGGATTTTCCAAATCATATCATCGAAGGGCCGCTTTGTGTGCCGGAACACTGGCCACTAGTGGCCACCAGCCGGAGTTCTCCAGGGAAATTCAATCAGCGACCGGTCAATCTGCCTCGCAGGGGCGGACTTCGATCCTTTCTAATTGCACGGGTTTGCAACTGTATCGACAGGATCTATTTCACTTTTCGAAACCGATCTGATGTTGGCATATTAGCGATTCCCAAACTGTTAGACACAAAACACAAAAGGATCGAGAGGAATCGAGACGAAATCGAGTGGATAACTGTAGATAGCCAAAATCAATTTGGAAACATGTAAGCTGCGATACACACTTCTTGGACAATATCGAACATTAATTTCCCCACGACCATGTATCTTAGAAAACTGTTCATATATCACCAGAACGATGTGGGAACACTATGGGTTCAGCTAATCTGTCTATTTGCCTATCTAATATCTTCAACCAAAACTCTAACATAGAACCAACTTGCTGACAGCACTTTATTCGTTATAGCGGAAAATCTTCTGAGGAGTTTCATAACTATTAGGCCATTATAGCGGAAGATGCCGTTAGCATTTTTGGCGGAACAAAACACCATCAGTGACTCCACCAGACTTCTGTACATCGATATTACCAGTTCACATCATCAGTAATTTATATATCACTACGTTTGGAAATATTCTGAAAGCTGACGCTCGCATTCATGATGCACAATCATGATAATAAATTTCACAATCGGTTCTGTAGAATGATATTCCAGAACCATCAGTACTTTCATTCCAGTACAAATAATGAACTCTAACAAAGTGATTTCCATCATGATTCTATGTGTTTTCATAAAATTAATCAAAAAGCGCATACATTCTTTCCTCTGAAATAACAATTTTCGAAACGAAAAATGCGGAATCTTGGATACAGCAATATTTTGCAGAAAATACTGTTTTTTCAACTCAGCGGGCAATGTTTCCGTGAAAAACTGTCCCGAATCGGTCTGCTTCAATTTGAGAAGAATCTGCTTCCTATGGTAGTAATCACAATATAGAACTATCGTATGTCTGAAGTCCTGACCACAATGGAGGCAACGTAGGGATCCAGAAAGATCATTATTATTGATGATTGTACAGTCGACTGTATGAAAACATTGATTGACAAGTTGTGATGTTAGTTCATTCCTCAATGAATGATCAGACTGCACAATAACCATCTGGAAACACTAACTGATTATACAGAAATCTGCAAAGGTTTCGTAAACTTTGGGGATTTCCATTATGGCGGAAAATGCCGTTCGCGCTTTGGCGAAACAAACCACCATCAGTGACTTCGCCAGTCATATCTACATCGTCTTGGCTCTTGGCAGTCAATTCCAGTGATGTCATTCGATTCGTTACCCATCAGCGTCGAGAATATAATTGATTCGAATTAGAAACAATGAGATGCCTGGAAATGCATAATTAGGTACGTGCCTTTCATCCGTTTCTAACGAGTAGCGGTATCTGTCAGTTTTGACAATGTGAATCTATCATCTTCAAATTCAATTCTCTCATCAAATTTCAACCTCTTGATATAATTATGATAATCGATGATATAACTAGTGATTCCAAAGCGGCACATCGATTTCACTAGGAATATCATCGATATCGATTGTTGTATTATAGCTGAAAATATACCTTTCCAGGCGACTGAATTGAAAATTGACACTTCACCGGTACAATTAGGTTCTTGAATTGTTTTGTTTATTTACTTGTCGAACTCACTCCGTACCCGCCCTTTCTTCAACGATCAATAATTTATTGAAAATTATGAATTTTGTGTTTTGTTTGTATCGTCATTTGAGTATGTGTGTTATATTCAGCAATGCCGAATCAAAATTTCCATATACAGGCTGATCAAACTGATCGACACTATTGCTAACTCCTTTATCATTAAAAATACGAAGTCGGTCAAATCAGAGAACAACTAGTATATTTTCCGTTGATAACCGTCTATGCTGATTCTGCTAACAGAAAAACAATTGAATATCGCTTTTTCAATTTATTCCAAAAAAATATTATTTTTTTCACCCTATACACACTGTATTTTTGATGATGATAATAATAATGGAATGTCTTTTATTCATCCTTCGGAATAGTATTACAATAATATGATATTCAATTAGGTTGCTCTTCCATAAAACCAGCCCGTTTGAGATAATGAAAGAAAAAATATGATTCAATTTCAATTTCAATGAAATTGACAAGTCTGTCATGGAATTGAAAATTTAAATGAAATAATAATGTCGGTTGCAATGAAGACGCAAAACTTCTATATATGTATTCTCAGGATGGAATACATAATGATAATTCATGTTCCTGATAGAGTTGGCAATCTATCCAAATTCAAATATACAGGGTGCCCCATTGAAAAAAAAAATATTTTTTTCGAATGAATCGAAAATGCGATATTTAATTGTTTCTCTATCAGCACTACGGTTATCAACGGAAAAAATACTAGTAGTCCTCTGATCCAACCGAACTCGTATCTTCAATAACAAATAAATTACCAATAGTGCCGATTTCTGTATGAACTTTTGTTTTTTTGTTCCGAGAATTTGATCAGCCTATAGTATAACTTGAGTGATACATGTTGAGTCCTACCTATATGGTAAATTAGATTTTCTGATAACAGAATATTGCTGCTGAATCCTGGTCTGCGTTCATCAGGTTGGCATACAGTCAATCTACTGGCCGTTGCCCGTCAAAATTCACCAGTCTGCGCTCTCTGCCCTTCCTACCCCGACGCAAATTACGCCGCCTTTAAACAATTCCCAGCTGAACTCCAGATAAATTGAATTTGTAAACGTTTTGCTAAAACAAGTATTTTTTTCGAGGCCCGATCACCGGCTTGGGGTGGCGGAGAGGTGATAAATGATTGGGGGAGAGATTTCCACGGAGTTCAGTTCAAGTCCATACATGAAGCGGAGAGATATATATATTTGGGATAGGGAACAGAAACGGTGATAGTGACAGTCTAGTCTACTAAAAATGTATAATTAGTACATTCACGTAATGGTTCAATGATGTAAATGTAGAACTTCTGGGTGTTACAGAACTATGAGATCAAACTTCTAGGGGTTATTCAGTGCAACAGTATAGAAAACATTTGAGTAGTGGGTCCCATGTCCGGAAAAGTGTCACTACGGCACTTGTTGAAATTTAGCATCACGATGAATAGCCTGAATAGGATTGAATGCATTTTATTTCTGCCTCTTGTACATGATATCATCAAAACAATTGTTCGAAATGTCTTCTCCAATCTGAATACACCGATTTAAACGACGCACGTGATTTCGGCGGACTTGACTGAAAATTTGATCTTCGTTTCGAAAGATTTCAAATGCTGCTGTTATTCGTCCAATTTAGTCTTGCTCTGCTTCTACTGGTGTTTCGTAGACCGAAGACTTCACACAGAATTGGATTGCCAGAGGTGGAGCAGTTTCTTGGCCTCCTAGGTCACCCGATTTAACGTTGCTAGATTTCTTTCCTATGGGGACATGTAGATTTCAGAAATCATTACTCTTTTATTGAGATTGGCATATTCAAGACAAAACTCCATAATTTCCAAAGGAGAAATATCGAAACCTGAAACGAATTCCAGGAATCTTGAATCAAGTGCCACAGGAATATGTGATCGGTACGAATTATTTTATTCGTCAAGATTCTGATACTTGGGGAAAGAAACATGTGCTGATACTCTCGTCAACACTTTATCTTGAATTAAGCGGTTATAGTCTCCAATGAATAATCTGGAATTTTCAGCCGAGTACTTGTGAATTCAATGGAATCGAATATATTTCTTCAGCCAACAAAATTGAGAAATTTAAGTACTTGGGACAAGGAAATTGTATTGAATACCTCGAGATTTCTTGGGCAAATACTTATTTCTTTGAAGTGAAATATTCCGATAATCCTAGAGCAAGAAGATATTAATAAATTTTCAAGAGATTATTCACCCTGCCATATTTAAGATTACCATTTTTACGAATGAATGAATTTCTTCGATTGGAAGGATCCTTTTTTTCATTGTAGCCAAGTCCGCCAAAATCATGTGCGACTTTCAACGTATTCAGGTTGGAGGAAGACATTTTGAACAATTGTTGTGATGATATCATGGACCGAAGGCAAAAATTAAATGCATCAAATCCTATTTAGGCAATCCATCGTCTTTCTGCATTTTAACGTGTCTCAGGGCCGTAGTGCTGTATTGACACTTTTCCGAAAATGGGACCCACTACTCAAATGTTTCCTACTGTTGTACTGATTCACCCCTTGAAGTTCGATCCCATAGTTCTGTAACACCCTGTATACTCTCTCAATGAAAAAATCCAAATCCCAAGGCATTGTTTTCTTCAGCGATCGTACTTTTTTCAAAAATGCCTAGCTACTGGCAACCTAAGCGTGATGGTTTCAATCTGCATGTCATCGAACGAATTGCTCGAGTAATATTTCGTTTTTCCTTATTCAGTTGCATGAAGTCTTCGGATCAGATATCATTCCATTGAATGTATGTGTATTCAGTTAAAATTTCAAGACAAATCACATAAGTTCACTTAGTTTTTCAGGTATTGTTAACAAGTTTGGGGTGAAAACTTAAGTGTTCATCTCCTGTGTATTGAAAATCATGTTGTGAATATGATGATCTGTTGCGAAATCAGTGAAGAATGGATTATTGATTGAATATTGAGAAAAATCATACATAAACATTAATTGGAAATCATTTATAGTTATTCCATAAGAGTTTCACGAAATAATACTGGGTTCATCACTGTGGCTGTTCGTTTTCGTGGTAAGAAACTTCGAATTCTGAATTTTTGACCTCAGGGATATTCAACGTTCTCTTTCATGTTGCAATATTTTCGAGGTCATACCACTTCCGGTTATATCGAATGTCACCATCAACTTTTTTATTTTACATAGAACACCCCGTATATTATTCAATTTCTGGGCTTCTGAGAAAATTTCATGATTACGTCAAATTTTTCAAGATATCTTGATTCTTTTGAAACTTTTGGAAGATGTAGCCTCATTTCCAACACAGCTCTTCTCACCTACTTTCGAGTGGTGATAATCGCTTCTGGAGTAAACGAAAACAGAAATGACACTTTCGAAATCCACATTGATAATTGATGGATTCATCGCTTACAGTGTATCCAAAATTGATCGACCAATTACATGATTTTCAAAGTTGAAGAAGTCCGTTGTCACAAATGTGACACCCCGTATATATTGTATGGTCGGACGAAGAGTTTGATTCTCCGTCAATGGAGCCATAATAATTCCTTCACCTATTTCCAAAGGTTTCCTTGTTAATCCATATTTTCTATTTTGATTCCAGATTTTGCCAAAAATCACATAGAAAAAGAAAATATGGATTGACAAAGAAGCGTTGGGAAGAGGTATGGAAAAAGTTCTGGAGAATCTATACAGAATCAAATCCTGCATCCAAACATCCAATAAATACAGGGTGTCACATTTCAATATCATCCAAAACTCACATCTACAAAGAAACTATGGATCAACAAGAAATCCGTTGGAAATAAAGGTATCGAGAAAATCATAGCAGATTGATGTACAATTAGAATCTGCATCTAACCATCCAATAAATACAGGGTGTCTGAAATATGGCAACATTTCAAAAAAAAAATCAAAAAAGAAGATATCTGTTGAAACAAACGGGTTTTAAAGGAATCCAAAAAGGGGATAATATACTGGGTATTCTATTTGAAAAAGGAAAGTTGATGGCGACAACCGGTAGTGGTTTGACCTTGAATTGAATAAGTCCAAAAATTCAGAATTCTAAGTTTTTCCAAATCCTTTAACGAAACGTTTACCGTGAGATATGTATATGCTTATATTATAAGAATTATCACACTACCTAGCATAGCACAAAGAGTTCCTATTACGTATACTACGGAATGAGGTTGATAAAAGAGTCATGGTGGAAATTTGAAAATCCATCCGTACACGAATGGGCACGAATCGTGTCAAACATCTGAACAGCGATCGAAAACGTGTGGTTTCCTCCTTCAAGAAAATTATTTATTTAAAAATCCCACAAGTGAGGGCAACATTAAGAAAGTCATTATCTGCCGACCGAAAAGTACATTTACAGCTCGTAATGTTTGTTTTGAATAAACCATGGTATTAACCGGAGCCGATATAACATGACGAGCGCAGTTAAGATAGAGCAATAAAACTTTACTGCTACATTCATAGAGCAATTATATGCCTGGGATAATTTGTTGGTAGCACTCTTTTCTTCGGGTCGAATAGTGCTAAAAAGCTACCTTTTAACTACTGAAAACGAATTTATATACGTTCCATCGACATTGGAACAGAAAACCATGAAAATTCAATACAAAATGCTCTGTTGAAAGACAAATTTATTTTCGTACGACCAGACTATTTTTGATTTTTCAGAATAACTCTCTTTGTAGAGCAGTAATATGTTATTTCTGCTGATTCAAACTGGCAGGTAAGTATCTCGAGTATTCACTTGACGTTTAGAAAAACCTCTATTGAATCCCTACATATTAATGGATATACTGGGCCCTAAAACGGTCCTGATACAATCTCATCATGTTCGAATTTGTCATCGTTGTCAGACATGATCGGCGTAACAATTATTCGAAAATAGTCTCCCTGTCTGCGAACTTCTTCTTTCTCGCTGTCTTGGAAGATACATGTCTTTTCTTCGTTTCAGAAATATTCCCAAATATGAACGAAGCAAAAGCATGTCAACAAATCCATTCTTCATAATGTGTTATTTTCCAACGATTGTATAGGCGGATTCCGAGAATAATTCGTAATTTTTTTTATTTATTTATTTGCTGATTACAAACAGACTATGTCTAATAAAATGTATTAGTTATGGAGGTAGGTGAAGAGAATGGAATTGACTGAAGCTAAAACTAAGAACTATGTATATATCATACATTTTAGAGACTCTCAAGTCACATCACAATTAGTTTTACCAAGTTTAGTATTACATATTGAAATAACTAAAATAGTTAACTTGAATATATCACAGGTGAGAGAGAAGTGAAGTTTTGGAGATGGTCCAGATATCCATTTCACATGTTTTTGAGAAGTTGTTGAAAGTTGTTGAGCAACTGTTGATAGGAGAACTCACAGTACATATTTTGAAAACAGTATTTTTGGATCTCAGTCTTATATCAGGTACATTTATGTGATAATTCATCAATAATCAGGTACATTAATCAAATTATGTGAGATATCAAAAATAAACAAGATCTGAATTTTCTCACGCCGTTTACTCAAAGTCTCTATGTTGAAATCAATCCTTTGGTGAATCTTTGAATCTTTTCAAGCATATTAGAATATAATTCTGCCTCAGGAATCCATATAATACAACAGTACTCCAACTTTGGTCTGATATGTGAGTTAAAAAGCATTATGCAAGTTTGATACTGAAAATCCTGACTGGATCTCATTATGAAACCTAGTTTTCTATAGCACTCCCTGCTAAGGCATTTGACATGTTCATTGAATGAAAAATTCCTTGTGAAAAGTACTCCCAGATCTTTGATTTCATCTAATATTTCCAGATCAACATCGTTGATGGTATAGTTTACAAGGAATTCTTTTTTCCTTCTAGTATATGAGACTATTTTACATTTCGATTCATTTAGTGAAAGGTCATTATCATCGCAATACTTAGTGATCTCATTAATAATACATTGAAATGTTTTTGTATCCTCTACTGAGGGTATTTTCCTGAAAACTTTCAAGTCATCTGCATATAGAAGAAATTTTGCATCTTTGAGGTAATCATCAATATCATTGACAAACATTACAAAGAGCAGCGGTCCCAAAATCGAGCCTTGGGGAACACCTGATGTACTGATGAAGCTATCTGACTGTGAGCTGTTGAATTTTACAAGACGATTTGTCAAATATGATTTAATGAATGCAACCAGATTTTCATCAAATGAGAATGAAGTCAACAACTTATTTAGTAGAACATTGTGATTTCCCTTATCAAAGGCCTTTGCCAGGTCAGTGTAAATAGTATCAATTTGACAGTTGGATATTTCTTTGGAAATGTACTCACTAAAGACACAAAGATTTGTTGCAGTTGATTTTTTGTTTATGAACCCGTGTTGTTCCTCTAATAATACAGTGGATATGTTATTATGAATCTTAATATGCAGAATTTTTTCAAATATTTTTGAGGGTGAGGGCAATATAGTGATTGGTCTGTAGTTTGTGATTTGGTTTGTTTTGCCAGATTTGTGAATCGAAATTATACGCCCAACTTTGAAACTATCAGGAAATGTATTAGATTCCAGTGATTTATTGAAAATTATTTGTAGAGGTGATGCCAGTAGGCAAGCATATGCTTTGAAGAAGTAGGTTGGTATTCCATCTACACCGATTGCAGATTTAGGTTTCAATTGTTGGATGGCTTCAAGAATATCAGATATCTTGATGTTTTTTATTTGTAGACTATTGAGACCATAGTTTTTATATTTAGTGTCCCGTGAAATATCTGTACTTTCACTATATACTGATTTGAAGTAGTCTGCAAAGGCATTGGAAATATCCTTGTCAGATTCTATTATTTCATCTTTGTACACAAATCTATTGGCGATAGTAGAATTACTTCTCTTGTTTTTCAGAAAATCCCAGAAGTATTTCGGATCACAATTGATTTGTTCCTCAATGGTCTTAATATGATTTTCGTGGCATGTTTTGATTAGTGTTTTCGTTTCACTTCTCAATTCTCTAAACCTCCGCAGATAATCTGGATTATGTTTTGATTTTTTGCATAGACGTTTCTTCAGTTTTATTTTTCGGACAAGTTCTTTGGAGAACCAATATGGATATTTGTTTCTGTAGTTTCTTTTATGTGGAATACATTCGTCCAAGATCATGTACAGAGTGTTATAGAATTGAGCAGTGCATTCATTTGCATCATTTGAGTTGATAGTATTAGCCCAATCACACTTACCTAGCAAGTGGTGTAACCTATGATAGTCCCCTTTTTTGTAATCATAATCATGATTAATGTTATTATCAACTTGTGCATGTTGTCATTTTTTACAACTTATTTTGAAGTTTATTTCTAAGGGTAGGTGATATTGGTCAATCCTTACCAGAGGTGAATTAGACAGGAGAGAGGAGACAGTTGCTTCTGTTAGGCTTGTCGATACCAGGTCCAACGTATTGTTTACATGATTTGGTACATCATTTATTGAATAAAGATCATACTTGCATAGTATGTCCATGATTATTCTAGCCTTAGGGGACCCAAGTTCAAGATTATATTGAGAGCCACTGATTTCAGGTACATTGAAATCGCCTAAGCAGAATACATTATTTGCAAAAAGATCATTGCATGTTTCTAGAGAGTCAAGCATTTTCTCATATACTGTAAGTTCCGATCCTGACTTGATATAGAGACAACAAATTGTTATAGTAGTTTCATACAATTTGCATGTCACACAAATCCACTGGAAATCAATGTCGGTACTTTTCGAAACTTGAGTGATTTGATACTTCTTTTTGACACAGCACAGTACACCACCTCCACGCTGTAATACCTCATTCATTCTCATGAGATCACACATTCTGTTGCAAAACTCCCTCATCTTTGTTAATATTACCTTGTTTACAGTTTTCGTAACTGTCTTTTGATTTTTCTTGGTGATTTTTTGAAGGTGAGCAGTGATTTTATTTACAATTTTTTGTTTTCATTCACTCGGATAGCTCAATTCTTTGATATCGACGTATGTATTTCTTGAATTCTTTTTGGAAACTATGAATATTGACAATCGATTCGATCATTTCCGGAATATTATTGTATAGTTTGGAAGCAAGGTAAGTATGGGAGCGTAGAGCAACGACTTTTACCATTACAGGTATGATATAAAGATGCCTTTGACGAGTATTGTACTGATGAGAAGGAAGCAATGCTTTATGTTTTTCCCATGATATTTAATACTAGTGCATGAAGAGTACAATTCTATTACTGACACTGATCTACCGATATTTCATACCAGTTCTAAGCCTGTACTATAACTTTCGGGATAACTGATTGATGATCAATCAATCAATGAAACAATAAATCAATCAATCAATCAATCGATCAATACCTCGACCAATCCATCAATCAATCAGTAAATCAGTCGATTATAATTTGAAAAAAATAGAATTAAAAATATCAATATTATCAATATTATTATCAATATCGAGAAACTGATATCTTGAGAATACGAAGAGAAAAATGAGTTCTAATTAGTATTGTATAGGCTCAAATGGATTATCTCGTTACTTGAACATTATGAATTATATGGTACCTAACCATAGGAGTATTCTGGTAACAATAACGTTAGAACACTGTTAGGATAACAAGATCATTTGGTTGTACCTATATAAACCATACATCTTTTTGGGTGTAGATCTCAACTAATAAAATGATCGCATTGTCCATGTTATTTGGTGAGCTCAGTCTCCAGACATTGTCTCCAATCAGAACCATTGTTACCGAAATCGATATTGTAATTATACAGTGTGGGACAACCAAATTGAATGAATTCGACTACAAATAAATGAGGGTGTGTTGGGAAAAACGCTTGGTCACGTCGATTTGTATTTTTGAATACGCATTTTTTTCAGAAAAAGTAAACTACATAGAGTGTGTGACAGTGGCCAATACCAACTTTCTTATTTCAAATGGAACACCCTGTATTTCATTCCATTTTTAAATTCTCACTGATTCTCATTCTCTCATTCACTGATTCTCATCTCATTCTCATGTATTATTGGTCGAAACGACTGAGATCTCAATTTTCGATATACTATCTACTGACATTTCTTTGGGACAGATACAGAATGATCAATTTTCTGAATTCTGCACCACCCTATATTTGTTTCAATCAAATGACAGTAGGTAGTGAATCAAAAGTTAAGACAGGAACATGTAAGCCGTTTCGACCAATAATAAATAGTTTCGACACAAAAAAATCCCATAGTTGAAAAATCTCGATTTTTCACACCCTATATCTCTGTAATCATTTTCGCTAGACCACAAGTGTGGTATATCGATGAAATCAGCTCTCCAGTGAGAAATCAAAAATGGAATGAAATACAGGGTGTTCCGATTGAAATAGGAAAGTTGGTATTGGCCACTGTCACATGACACACTCTATGTAATTAATTTTTTTTTAAAAAATGCGTATTCAAAAATACAGATCGACGTGTCCAAGCGTTTTTCCTAACACACCCTTATTTATTTGTTGTCGAATTTATTCCATTTGGCTGTTCCACACTGTATACTAATGGTAGTTGAGATGATATGAATTAATTTGCACTCATGATATTATTCATTCTTCACCAGATTGCGCTTAGAGAGAGAGAAATTGGAACGACCATAAAAAAGAAACGCAGCGATGGTAAATCACATGACTGTTGGCATTGTCAAAACATTTTGATGTGTCATGCCATTGTATTGAGAAATACGACATTTTCAGTCATTTTCATTCGAATCGAGTTGAAAGTGTAAGATTATTCTCTCAAATCTATTGATTATTTAGCGAAGTTTATTGATCCATCAGTGTGTTGGAACAAAAAGACTCACTCATCTGTTTTACTTGTTGTTTGATTATTGAAAATTGGCAAATAATCCTAGTTCGTTCGAGACGTTGTTGTCCTGTTCAGCCTATGGTTGTACTAGATCAAAAAAAAATGAGTCGATGGGTGCATCTAGTAGAGAATATATAATATCATATCTCCGAGTTTTGTAAATATCTATTTCTATCTGATAAGAAATGCATCATGTTGTCCACTCATTTCTCCGATATAAATGTCTCATTCAGATTCCACACATCCATCGTGAAAGGCGATAGAAAACCCTTAGCAAACCAGATCACATTCTTTCGTCTCCGAACGAGTAACGTTGCCTCTCCTTCCCAAGAATGCCCATTATGCAAAGTGTATTTTAAAATGTAACATTATCCAAATTTTATTTATTTATTTGACAATAGGCTCACGTCCCGACCGGAGTTGTGGGTAATGCAATTTGAGAATAGTGAACGGCGATCTATCTGCCGATCCAGAAGGGGACTGAAAGGGGAGCGGTTGAGACCGCCTCCGAGGAGACGTCGGGGGTGGAAGATAACGATACGTCTTCCATTAGCATCTCGAGTGTCGCCCGAGTCGAAAGACACTTTTGAATTCGTTGCATCGGACCGTGGGTCAGAGGAAGGGAGAAGGTAAATTTAAGAAGAATGAATAATTTCATCGCGACGAGCTTGACGAAGCTTCGAGTTTGGTGCTCGACTCTTCTCCGATTCCCCCTATAATTATGTATGAGAACACCATAAGCTACCATGTTCTCACGAGATATGCTGAGAACGCTGACGGATGCAGAATCATCTTACACCTTCCAGGACACGAGTCATTCTCCGACCGATTCTCATCAGATTTGACATAGACTTCACACAGTAAAGACGAATTGTATTCTTGCTCTTGAATAAAACTTCGATATTTTTGTGTTCAATGAATAAATTCTTTTTTTAAAAACCTTTTGGTGATAACCGAAAACATAAAGCTATTGATATACATAGGGTGTTTCAAAGAAGGTGGCTCCGTTGCTAGAATACGTAGAACACTGCAAAATCAATTTGGTTTGCACATGATAAAACAATTCCTTTACGGCACCCGTATTCAAGATACATATTTTGTATTACTATCTGTAAGTCCTTCGAGGAGGTGGAACATTCATTTTTCAGCTTATTGTGGGATTTTCTCTCCTCGTTTCTCTACTTATCTTGGTGGACGTTTCGGGAACGAATCTGCTCCCGTTCTCAACACAATCCAAATATTTTTCTCTTCGCAAAATTTTTCAATGTTTTCGGTTTTGACACTGAAAAGTGACAATTTGGTAGACGGAGGAATTCTGGTTACAAGGTGTTTTCATTAATCGATATCGAAGTTTCCAGTTTTATATTCAATTTTCAGAAGTGGAAAAATAAAGAACAATCATCAAAAAATTGTATTTACAGTATACCATGTGTTTGTGGAAAATATTATACCGGTGAAACCAGCAGGCCTCTATCAGTAAGGATGAAAGAGCATAAGAACAATATAAAGAAAAGATATACTGACAAATCAAAATTAGCTGAACATATACTTACTGAAAATGGACAACATATGGCCGATTGGGGTAATATTAAGATCATAGAAAAAGAAGACAACAACCAAAAACGGAAAATCAAAGAGTCTGCTTGTATTCTCCTGAACGGAGACAATAATATTGCTTCTTGTTCAGTTGATATAGATAGAACTTGGCATCCACTTCTGAAACTTGAATATGAAAATGGAAAATTCGAAATCAATTAATGGAAACACCTTGTAACCAGAATTCCTCCGTCTACAAAATTGTCACTTCTCAGTGTCAAAACAGACAACATATTGAAAAGTTTTGTGAAGAGAAAAATATTTGAATTGTGTTGAGAACGGGAGCACATTCGTTCCCGAAACGTCCACCAAGATAAGTAGAGAAACGAGGAGAGAAAATCCCACAAAAAGCTGAAAAATGAATATTTTGTATTATCAGGTCGACACTACTGGCATCATTGAGATGGAATTTTATGTGAATATTTTTCAGCATATGGATTTGTTTTTATATCTGACTCTCATAGAGAGCAGTGGTTACACGGTTCGTATAGAGTATTTTCAAACATGACTTTCTTGAGATTATAGGTTTTTAGTCTGAATTTCCAGTGAATTTGATCACCATTCAATTTCACACTCTTGTCAAAGCTTGATACTGTTTATCGTTCTCGGATTATTATGATTTGAAAATGATGAAGTAATAACTAGGAATAGGAACATTTACCTATTTAGTGAATACCAAAAACAATACAAAATTATTCTAATTCCAAGGACATTGATTGAAAGAAGAATCACAAGGAGAAAACCTGAATGGATTTTACTGAATACACGAAATATCAAATCAAATTCGTCAAGATATGAATCAGTTGGAATGAGTGTTCGAAATGTTTACAGCTGAAGTGTAGGGTTTATGTTCATGCGATTTATGCGACAATACCCCCACAGTCGAAGATTATTATATTCTTTAGAAAAAATTGAATTCTGTATTCGCATGCGTTTATGTATTCGTTTGTGTATCATGTACTGTTTGAATGAATCATGTTTTTGGTAAGATTCATTTTAATTTTCTCTTTGTGATTCTTTGTTCAATTGATAAATTTAGGTCATGAGTCAAATTTCCCACAAGAAGTCTACTCAAAATCGTAATTCAGAAAAAAATCAAAGTCAAAATTTGTACTAGGAAGTCCAACCTCAAGAAAGTTATGTTCAAAAATACTCCGTACGAATAGTGTAACTAGCGCCCTCTATAAGGGTGAGACATAAAAACAATCTCATGCGACCTGTCAGCTTCCAAAACATATTCATACAAGATTTCATTCCCATGGTGCCAGTAGTTTCGACCCAATCGTAAAAAATGCATATAAAGTTTATTTCAAGACCCTGTATTTCAAATAGGGATGCCGTAACGAAAGTTTTCAAATGCGCGAATCCAACTTATTTTGCAGTGTTCTACTTATCCTAGCAAACTTTTTTCGAAACACTCTGTATTTACACATTTTTTCCTTAGGAGGAATTTATTCGAATATAATGATAAAAATATTGACAATGATGAATCGTATATCATTCACAATATTCAGACTGATTGATAATCATCAATACTCAAAAGTAGCAGATGAAATGTGGTACAGGCTCATTTCGAGATGTAGTGAATTGCTAATAATAATAATAATAATAATAATAATAATAATAATAATAATAATAATAATAATAATAATAATAATAATAATAATAATAATAATAATAATAATAATAATAATAATAATAATAATGTTTATTCACTCAGTAGTAATATACATCAACATATGAACTTCAATTGTGAAGTAAACAATATGAAATGATATTGAAATATGAATCCGAATACGAATATACTCAAGTTTATCAAGCTCTACAATTGAAAAAAATCAGGTCGAAATCGCAAAAAAACAGTAAAGATTTCAAAAGTTGACAAATCAATCGTAAAACAAATGGTTTACGTTTTGATGAGCGAGCCTGAACCCTCTCGCCGCCAACTTTCAGACTATAATTTTTTTGGTGCAATTATACCTATCAAATATGTTGAATTCATAATCAGGTCCATACCATGTTCAAAACTTCAAGAAGGTATACCAAATACATTAATTTTCAATGCAACCCTGATGCCCCTGCGATAAATATTAGATCTTAATGTATATATCTTCCTCACGTTTTTTGTTTGTTCAAGTTTAACATACATACCTAGATTATAGATATAGATAGATATATTAGAGGTTAAGTGGACGAACAGTTTTTGAGATGATTTTATATGATCTTATAAACTTAACTTTGCCTTTTGCTTTTATGTCAACCTTATAATATGACTATTCTTTTGTATTCACATATGGAAGCAATGAAGTCGTTCATATAGTTGAAGAAAAACAGTTGACTTTATATCAACGCAAAAACTGTTGAAATCGCCCCGTCCGTATCAATTCCACATCTCGGAAATTATTTTGTCCCTTCAAGTTCCGATAGTCGCCACGGGACCTCATGCGGAAGGTCCTTCCTCCTCCATCTGATAAATGTCCTTTGACATATTTCCGGACGTGAAAAATTTTGAATCATCAAAGTGGAGCGCTCATATGCCTGGAAGAAGGAACGGTTCTCTCAGGTCCCAACGGAGATTTTGTCACGTTCAAAAGGCTCGACGTATCAACTGGGGGTCAATTTTGGCTGCCAACGTCTACGTACGTACGAGACGGGAGAGTATATGCAGACCGGCAGACTGTCCGTTCTTGCATTTATTATGAACCGCATTTTCCTAATGGAAATTTTATATATTTATATACGAATATCTATACATCTGCTTGTGCAGCGTTCTCTTCGGGGTTAGGAATGAATTCTGGTGGTCTGTTTCGAATTTCAACGACATTTCAAATTAATTTTTCTAGTTTTTGTGGGATGTTCTCTCCTCGTTTCTATCACTGATGACAAATATAATCCAGTCAATTCCCGAAATATTTGAAAAAATCAATGAGATCAATTCAAACTCATACAAAACCAAGGAATCGAAATCGAAAAATTGTATTTACAGTATACCAAGCATTTATGGAGGATACCATACAGGTGAAACTAGCAGACCTCTATCCAAGGATGGAAGAACATAAGAATTTAGTTATATTTCGAGTTGTAACTCGAAATTTAGGAATATTCCGAGTTGCAACTCGGAATTCAAGCAAAAATTTAAATTAAAATATATTGGCCCTTCTACGCTTCCGTAAATTGAAGATCAATTAAAGAGAAAGAAACACCTGGATACAAAAACATTATAAATAAAATATCTAAGACAAACATTACGAACTCTTCAAAGAGAAACATTATTTATTCATTATGTTCGGAACGTTCCTGAAACGTCCAGTACATCAAGATTAGTAGGAATTTGAAATTTATCAAATATATTTGTTGAAAATAGGGTGTCACTGCCAAGAAGAGAATTTCTCTTCTAGGTATCAGAAGGTAGAGTTCCAAGCGCACTGATATTTATTGAAATATATTGAGGTAAATAATAATTTCTATTTTTTTCCTTTTTAGAAACGAGAAAACCTACAAAACCTACAACCTACAAAAAGTAGAAAAATTATAATATCACCTCCTAGAATAAGTCACAGACAGAGATTTGGAATCGTTATCGTGTAGGTATATATTTATTGGTATTTGCACCTCACAATGTTTCCTCATTCCTAGGATATTCGTATTCTAACATTATAGGAATAGTGTGGCATTTTGTATGAACTCATTATGAGTCTGTTCGATTCTTCATCATCAAAACGTATTCCCCTGTAAAAATAGTGATGATACGAAGAAGATCCGTTTCCTTTTTCTCATTGCATACTATCTGAAAGTTGGCTCGTATATATGGATGTCCATCATCTCTTTGCTATGTTTACCATGCACAGGGTGTAACTAAATAAGTGTGAAACATCTGAGGGGGTGATTCCTCATCGAAAAAAAGGTAGGATCTTTTATACAAAGAAACTTCATTGGAGCATCCCATGTTAAGATACATAAGATATATGTACATAAAATTTGTTCGACAATTTTTCCACAAGCACTGGAAAAGTTACAGTATTGAAATTAACCTGACATTTCCATCTGCGAAATAGACACTTCTAGAAGCTTTCAACCCATTCCCCTGCGACAGACCGTAAACGTTATTTATGTCAGCCATTTGCTCATTTGTGTATGCCATTTCAATAACAAGTGAATTTAAAGTAACTAATTAAGAACAGTACAACAATACACAATTAGTATTACTTCAAGTTCAAAAATTCACAAACTGACAGCTTGATACCAATTTAATTGTCACTATCGCTAATAGCTGCCTACTAGATAGTTAGTTTCGTATATTCGTTTTATGGCGATATGTATCTTGTTCGTGAAATAATTTTTTGCCGCGAACTGGTTTATTTTGGGCAAAAAAAATCGAGGGACATTTTTTCATTTGAATGAAACAGGCTATAGGAAATTAATTTTCAAATGATGAACAAATAATAAAGACGAAATGTTACATTGGGAATAAATTTTGGGTGTTGCGTTTTCCACCCCTCAGAACCATGGGGTAAACCAACTAGATTACTGGCAAAGTGTTTTTTTGGTAGTAGAAAATGTCAAGTCAATTTCGATACTGTAACTCATTTAGTGCTTGTGAAAAAAATTGTTAAACAAATTTTATGTACCCCCTTCAAGGGGCTGTATCTTAACATGGGATGCTCCAATGCAGTTTATTTATATGAAAGATCCTATCTTCTTTTCGATAAGGAATCATCCCCTCATATGTTTTACACTTATTTAGTTACACCTTGTATATATTGAACACAAGAAAACCGGATCAACTGTTCTCCCAATACAGTTATCGGTTTTGTGGAGAGACTGGAAATATTGGAGTGGCTTTTTGGCCGAATAGAGATTCTTCTTTTCTTTCAGGAAGTCTCGGATAACCTGAAAGGTACTTTATGGAGACTGCGTTATCTCGATACTGCGCTGGAATGAAAAATTTGCTGGTACTATTCAAGATTCAATTCCCTGTATCAGTTTCCTATCTTTCTGATCGTGTTTCGAAATTTTTAATTTTTCACCGTGATATGAAATACCTCGCTGCAGACCTGGCACTTGGGCAATATCATAATATAGCAAGGGAGAGTTGGGTTCAGTTCTCACGTCAACACTCTCTCTGACCTGTAAACCTCTTCTCTTTGGCAAAAGATAAGCTCGATAAGTGATTGCTCTGCAGCGAAAATTTCCGTAAAAGCAAAATAGCCAAAAACAAACGAGTCGACTCCAGATTGAACTGAAGCAAATCATGTAATATTAAAATAATTTAAAGCGCTACCAACGGCACAGCGGAACTGTCATTAGTAATGCATGGCATGCGAGACATAAAATATGTCTCCGCTTATGCAGAAAAGGTGGGTTTTAGGCGGCTTTGGTGGCAGCTTTCGGAGATCGCGGGATTTGTCGGAAAGCGTTTCATACACCCGCCTCGGAAGAATATCTCACGGGCAGTGACGGCTCGTCGGGGACGGCAGGGTCGGCCGGGCCGTACCAGATTAGTTGGGAAAATAGCTGAACTATTTGATGTAAAGATGAGTTTCGAAAACTGATTACAATTTACCATTCATCGTGAAATGGTATCATCCCAATGTTTTTTCAACTCATCAGGTATGACTGGAAGGACAATGCATAAACTTTGAATTTCATGAATTGTACGTTTGGGTCTGCCAGATGAGCAAACATGTACCGAAAATAACGAAATAAAATAACGATAGCGTAGCTTAGCTTGACACTAGGAGCGGCCAGCCGATCTTAGTTTGAGAATCACGAAATGATTCAGGCAGAAATTATTCCAATCGAATTTGATATCAGCTTGAATTTCCGATTTCCCAGTTGATTCAAATTCAACGTTCAGGTGTTGATTCACCTTCAATTCTTTGTTGAGAGAGAGAATAATTTTTTTATACAACGAATATTGTACTAATGCAAAACAAATTTCAACAGTCCAAGAGTCAAGTATTAGAAAACATCATCATAGGCGCTGGTGATGAGCAGATGTAGCAGTTATAGGATATATTATCTCGCATCTCATGCATGAATACGGACAAGGGACGGCCAGCCGAACTCGACCCGCGAATCTAAGGCATCGTCCATTAGGGGTGAGATATTTTATTTTGCACATGCTCGTTCAGAAATACTGAGTGAATGGATTATTACACAGTGTTGCATTTCAGCAGTACAGTGGTGATTGAATATTTGAATGCTATCGACACAAAAAACTTTTTTGATTTCACGTTAGGATTTCAAGAGAATTCATTTTTGTTTTTTGTTGGAGAATCATGTTCTTTTTTTGAGTTCACATTACGTTTTCAACAGAATATTTTTTGCTTCTAGTAGGAACTGTTGATTTCATAATGTTGGACAAAAACGAAAAACTAACTAGAGGAAAATCTACCCTAGCCGATTCAGGTTCTGGGGGCACGAGCCGTCACTGCTCACGGGTGATATCCCGAAAATATCATGGAATATTTAGGATATTCTATAATCGCTTTCCCAATCGATTGTGCTGTTGAACAAGTTAGATTAGTGAAATAACATGAAATATGTGTTTAGTTACACCAAGAAAATGAAAGTTGCATATCGAAAATGAAGTTGTTTTGATACTCTATTGATAATGTTGTGATCTTAATGTCAAGTCTTCCCTGTTGTTGATTCATATATCTGTTGATCCGATAAAAACAAATGAAAAATTGTGATAGATCGGCCTTAGTGACTTTTATAGAATATACCGATACTTCGTTAGAAATATAATTTTTTTTTCACACGAACAACCAACTGGTTATCAAAGAGATAAAATTGAATGAGAGCTCGTGTGACAATTTCCACTAAATGTCATTCCCCTCAGCAGCAAAAAAACAAATGGTAGTCATTAGCTGAACCAATACTTTCCATGAATATTTTGTTCACAACATTGATTTCTCATCGAATCAGATGTATTGGAAAAATATAGCGATTTTTACATAGAGTCAGAAATGAACTCCACTCCATGGATATATCTTTTACAAGAATTCCATCTGTTAGGGCCGATGTATGGTAGAGATACAAACCAAAGGTCCAGAAAAAAATACAGATATTTTTTTCCAAAGTAGAATCTCTTTCAGATGTTATACAACCCTATCGAGTTCGAGAACCTCAAAGTTCAATCAGCTATTAGTTTGAAGTCTGCGCAAGGAATAGGTAAAGGTTCGAGCATGGAATTATTGTGGAGAGTCATATAATGTGAGAAGAGAAAGAAAGTGATTTTATTCATTAACCTGCAGTTTAACATTCGACATTGAGGTTTTTTGTATTAACTGGTAGAACTCATTTAAACGCTATATTGATGTTGATGAAATAGAAAATAAATGTCTACTAAATAGTGGAGAAGGATCTGTTGCCCTATAATATAAAGAATAAAGATGATGGTGCTGTCGATAAATGGATAAAAGGCGCGTGATCAGTTGGAACTGTTATTAGACCTCACGAACATAACTACAATACATACATACATCATTTTTTTTCATTCAGTTTTTCGTACAGAAAATATTTTTTCGAATTTTTGTTGGTTTGTTATTTTTTGAATTCGCTTGGGAGTTCGTTAAACTCCTTAGATATTTGATAGGAAAAGCTTCTCCAAAATAAACTAGATTAATGGTAAGGGATTGAGATAGAGTTTATGTTATGAACATCTGTTCTGAATTTGGCTTTTTCAGCATAGTAAGGGGAGGGGGGGAAGGGGGTTCTTTGAACTATCATTTTGAGATAGAGCGGGACGCAGTATAGTCTTCGTCTATGTTGAATAATACATAAAACTGAGCCATGAGTAGTTTCATACAAGGTCACTAGATCTTTCACTGACATTTAACAAGTGGAATCGAATGACGACTAATGTACATACAGGGTGTTACAGAACTACGGGATCAAACTTCTAGGGGTTATTCAGTGCAACAGTAGAAAACTTTTGAGTGGTGGGTCCCATGTCCAGATATGCGTTAAAATTTAGAAAAACGATGAATTGCCTAAATAGGATTCAATGCATTCAATTATTGCCTTTTGTACATGATATCATCATTACGATTGTTGAAAATGTCTTCCTCCAACCTGAATACACCGATTTGAACGTCACAATCGACGGAATCGACTACGAATTTGATCCTCGTTTTGAAAGATTTCAAATGCTGCTGATATTCGTCCAATTAAGTCTTGCTCTGTTTCTATACTGGAGTTCAGTAGACCAAAGACTCCACATGTCCCCACAGGAAAAAATCTAGCATCTTCAAATAGGGTGACCTAGGAGGCCAAGAAACTGCTCCACCTCTGGCAATCCAACGGTGACCAAACCGCTGAGCCAAATCCTTACGTAGTTGTAGGGACAGCAAAGTGAATCGGCGCTCCATGATGCTGAAACCACATTTGCTGTCGAACGTTTATCAGAACATTTTCAAGAACTTCTGGAAGAACTTCCTCCAAGAAACGCCGGTAAATAACCGTTCCGGTAGAAGGTATGGCCCAATCAACAATGTCTGCCCATACGTTGACAGACCAACGTTGCTGATGTTTTCTAAGAAGCCATTGACAAAATTGAACTCTGGGATGCTGCAGTCAATCCTTGAACTTCCTGGAAGTGATCAGGGTAAAGTTGTTGCACGTGTAGCACCCGCCAGATGGAAGCGTTACTCGTATTCTTATCCTTAGCAAAGTGGACGTGTGCTACTTGATGGTTCGTCGGCAACTCGCTGAAGGACTTTTTCTTCAAATTCGACCGTTCTTACTGTTCGAGCTACACCAGCATCACGCATGTTGGTTTTGAACATGCCTGTCTCGGAGAGCCCCCGATGAATAGCAATAAACTTTTTGTATCCCGGTTGCTTTCGTTCGGGATAACGTTTTGCTCCGTATGCCAAATGCATATCCGCCAAGTCTTGATTGGTGAAGTCTTCTATTAGCAACAATTGATTTTCGTCAAATTCTTGCAAACTTCACAAATACGATAGCACGGCTAAGGCGATATGGAATGCAGCTCCGAAAAAACAATCTCTGTTATCGTTTTCAGAGATAACAACACAAGCGCCGGTTAATTGTTCAAAATGATCATCAATAAAATTTTTAAACGTTGACATTGACATTTTGAACAATTGTTGTGATTCACGAACGGCAAAAATTGAATGCTTTGAATCCTACTTAGGCAAATCATCGTCTTTCTGAATTTTAACGCGTTTAGGGTCGTAGTGTCGTAGTGACACTTTTCCGGACATGGGACCCACTACTCAAATGTTTTCTACTGTTGCACTGCATCATATTAGAATTCAATATCTTCGTGAATATTATTCAATGCGAAGCTCAACGATTGAACCGATACATATATGATTATCCAACGAGTTACTACCCATTGCAGCCAACCTCGTAAAGCTGTATTACTCCTCCCAACCCCCTCAACCCGAGAGGAAAAGAAGAAAATCGCTATAGTTTGAGTGGTGATATGGAAAAGCCGCCTGTGAAACGCGTTGTCTCCAAGGACATGACGATAAAATATGGAAAGAAAATTCGTGAAATGGCGAATCCCGAGCATCTCATCAAGCTGACGGTGACCTGATGCGTTTCAATCATCGATATTATCTGGGGGTGAATATGTCGTTGATGTACAGAGTGTTTTTTTCTATCGCACATGGAAGTTATCCGAAGAAGCCTCTAATTTATGTAACGAAATCAAACCAAAAATTACATATACACACACGTTACATATTCATTAATTTCATTAATATTGTGAAAAAAATTATAGATTCCTTGCTGGAAAATAAGATATTAGGTCTCAAAAACCAAGAGGCAAGTGTTTTTCGAGAAACAGGGTATCAGAATCTTTCACAAACAAAGAGGAACATTTCGAAATTTTTGTAAAATCTTTCGATTCTTCAATAGTTATGATAGTGATAATGAAACTATTGAACAAATGATGAACAAAATAATTCATTGCTAGTTCTTATCCATTTGGTTCGAAAGAGGGTGCATAGATAGAGTTTATATTGTCTTCTTTCTCAGATGAAGTTCATCGATTGCTAGGATATTAGCACCAGAGTTTGAAGAAATAGTGTTCATTTTCACCTCTCAAACAGAGTAAGATACGCGAAAAGTTGACGATACGAGAAAGATTTATTCTGAGTCAATCTTGAAAAGATATTATGAGATATGAGATATCCACTATTATTGAACTAAAAAGTGACGTTTTCCAAAAAAAAACAGACCTCTTGCGATCAATAATCTGTCTTACTAAATACTGTCTGTAAGTTTTTCGAGGAGGTGGTATATTCATTTCTCTAGTTTTTGTGGGGTTTTCTCTCTTCCATTCCCAAAATATAATGATAGGAGTTATAATATTTTCCTCAATATTTGAAGTAATGACAGATTACTTTCGTGTTGTCAACGAATAAAAAAAAATGAGTTACTTTTTCCAATATCTATTCTGTGGCAGCAGAAATAATCGCTGGTTAACATGAGTTTTTCTGATGTAGGCGCTATCTAAGGAAAGTAAACTTCTGAAGAATCACATCAGGTTCGATAAAAACGGAACTATTGAAAAACTAGTCATGAATTAGTTTTCATGAGATTTTATTTGATCACCTTCTTTGCTGAATTCGAGTAAAATTAGTTTGTAGCATAGATGATACATACCTTACCGAGTGTCACATAAGTCAAAGTAACCTTAAACTGACCATAAATTTCCTTTCCTGAATTGAGATACCTACATCTTCCACAGTAATAGAGTAATAAAGTAAAAATTTTGTGGCCACAGAGATATTGGTTTTATATACGACACACGTATCGACAAAATGTCATAAAAACTTCCATGCATGCCCAATGCTGTCTTGGATACGGGATGTTTAATTTTTAGTTCAGAAAGAAAATATTTTCACACGAAAATTCCAGAATGTGGTAATTCATTTCAGATTGCCAATTCTTAAAAAAAGGAGTTGACCTATTCCTTCATGAACTATTGATTCAAGTGCCCGACAACTGATGGAAAGCTCTGTATTTTCTAAAACTCTCATGAATATCTTCCTAGCAGAGTTACTGAACTTCTCGACTGGGGATATTCGAGTTTAAAGACATGCAAATCACATTTACTGAAACAAATGTGAACTAACGTTTGTGTCTCCTAATACGTCACCTCTTGGGAATCAGTATAGATAGTCATCGTTATCTCTGTTAAATATTCTGGACTCAGTGATTACCAACAAGATTATTGATAGTTGATAATGATCAATGATGAACGTCTGACACCTACTCAAAAATAATCGTTCCACATGTATATGTCATGTCAGATTACAGTCATTTAGAGAAAGATTGTCGGTATCGAAAAACAGGAAAATTTTCTTAGCATTTCTTCTGATTATCTTGGATCTGTGAAAATCGATACTATGAATCAAAAAACCTTGTAAACAATCGGGAACAAATCACTGTTGACAATCCTTAAAAAAAACTTAACTCTTCTAGTGGTGACTTTCATTAGTTCCGCAGAGTTATACATATATTTATATTCATTGTTCATATCCTGGGGATCCATATTTTTTTACTATCTGGTATTTTGTTATATTTATTCGAATATTGTAACCCTATACATACACTCCTGACTTTCTTATTCCTCACAACCCCAGTCAAAAATATCTGAACTAATTGGAAAGCCTACATACGGTGCGTCATGATGAAAACTGTCCTCACATGATATGTGTATAATTGTTGTACTCGGAAGTAAATAAGAACTATATTCAGATCAAGCATAATAACAAAAGGGTTTCATGCCATGGCTGCGAATTCAAAGAATTTTTGTACGAGGCTCGATACAGTAGGTGGTACATGAGTTTGTGCAGGAATAACAGTATACTAGAGCATATAACATTACAAACACCTATATGAAAAGATCATTTATGTGTCAATGTATACAGGGTAGGCCTGTGGGATTTAGAATCGAAATTTTGGAAAACGCTCGAACATGTAGATTTTTTATTTGGGAGGGAACTAATTTTCAACTTCTTTCACCCCCGTGAAGTTAAACTTGTAACTGGGGGCTGAACAACCCTCAAAATTTGCATAGGGGGAAGGGATCGTCCCATACCTCTTCTTGAAGCTCTAATTGAGTTCTTCATGATCCTATAATCCCGCTTTATCATTTTCATAGATAAATGTCAAAATCTTGGAAATAGACTACTTTCTCAATGAATAATTAGAGTTACAAGTTCAATAATCGGGTGTACACGTCAAATTTGTCTTACAAACTGTTCAAAATGTCCGCCATGAATATTCTTGCTATTATAAAATCACCCGTACGGAAGATTGTAGATGCAAATTTTAGAGAACATTGGAATCGTTGTATATATTGATTGGCCTGTAAGTGTCCTGATCTTTCCTCTCTTGACGTCTTTTAACACTGTGGCTTTTTACCCGTTTTCAAAACACAACTGGCTTCTCTCCAATTTCTACAAGAACGCATAACTGTAGAGTGTCAAAGAATAACTGATGATATGTTGCAAAATGTGAGAGAAGAGATAGTGAATCGATTTTATTATTGCATGAATGTTGATGTTGAGCATTTGAACAGATGAATGAAGATGAATTTGACGTGTACACCTGCTGATTAAACTTTAACTCCAATTATTTGGTATTCCTATTACGGAAACGCAATTGTCCATTTCCAAGATTTTGTCCAGCTGTCATTTAGTTAGCGATGGAAATGATAAGTCAAAATTGTAAAGTTATGAAGAACCCGATGGAACCTTCAAAAAGAGGTATGGCACGACCCCTTTCTCCATTACAACTTATGGGGGTTTTTCATCCCCCAGCTAGAGGGTTGACGCTACGGGGGTGGAAAAAGCTGAATATTAGTTCACCCTCCAATCAAAAATCTACGTGTTTCAGCGTTTCCAAAATTTTCATTTCAAATCCTACGAATTAGGGTGGAAATTTTGCATTGGCACACCCTGTATAGTCAGGTAACAAAAGCTCTTTTTTAATTCTTGAACTCATCAGGCTTGGCATCGTGACTGATTGAAATCAATCAATCAATCTCTGAAACTGAACCCATAAGAATGGTGACTAAAAAAATATCAACATTATTATAATGGTACACATGCTGTAACATGTTCATGCAATAAGTTGTAGTTCATCAGCAACAAATTGTGACCTGGTAGATTTTGAAAGTATCATTCCACGAGAAAAACGAATGCCGGAATTATTTTTCGTCGACAATTTTGGTCCCAAAGAGCAGTATAGGCCCCAGCTCACTGCATATGTTACCGAATCCAATCTAAACTTCAGGCATGACAAAGTGGCGACCTTATAAATATGTGGCCATATCTAGGCAAGATTATGGTGCTCGGTATTTCAAAGCATGTCGCCCGAGAACGTCGGTGATACGTTGTGCTTGCAAATTTCCTCGCAGATTCTCTGGAATTCCGGATGAGACCTTTTTCATCGGATTCTTGATGGAACGAAGGAGAACTATAATATATAACTTCATAAAGTGGTCTCAAAATAATCAGAGGTTTTGAAGCTCTCCAGTTTCAGTATTTGACAAAAAAAAAAACTAGTGAATTCCATCGAACACATATGGAATTATCGAATTACTAGAACTGATGAAAGAGTGGTTTCAAAAGTGTCATTTTTTCCTCGTTGTTTCTTTGTTTTTATCATGGGAGCTGGAACAGCATTTTCAAAAAATATGTATGTCAATGTCTCTCCCGTTTGATATTTTCTGAGCTATTTCATACTGCATCATAGAACATACCTTTACCTTTACCTGATTTCAATCCGGAAAATAGACTTTTACAGGATAGGCGCACGTATCCCGCTACTATCCCGTAATGAAATTTTACCGGATTGTAAATATTGAAAACTCAGTTATGCGTCAAAAGCATGAATACATTTATTAAAAATTCAACAGCAAAACAATACACAGAAATTACTTATTGCTAATATTAATATTAACAGTTAAATTTTCGTTCCCATGAATATGGATACCAGGAGCTCCATTGGATGAATTATTTATTAGGGAGTTGCTACTTGCTGATACATTCCCATTTTTTTGTTGTAGCACTTCAACAAAGTTTTCTCCATGTTGAATCATGCGAGATACCCTGTTTTTCCCCTCGATCGAATCCTCGATATATTTTTCCGCCACCGAAGAGCTCTTCCATCCCCCGTGTCTCTTAAGTACCAGAAGATCGGCTCCAGCATCAGCCAGTATTGTGGCAGATGTTCTTCTAAAGCAATGCCCCGTAAACTTATCTACTTCAGGCAGCCCCAGAAATGTCGCTATTTTTTTGGGAGCATCTGCAATAGAATGAATGCCTACTCTTTGGGAAATGCACCTGCCTTTACGATATGCAATGAAAAGGTTCTCTAGGCCTACATTCTTTGGTCGTAATTTTAAATATGTCTTATACTTCTTTATATAATCCTGATTAATCACGGTGAATACTCTTCTTTGGTTTGTTTTGGTTTGGGGAATAGTTACGACTAGCTGTGTTCCAGTATCCTCTATATCCTTCACTTTCATTGCGTAAAGCTCCTCCCGACGGCATCCACCCGTGATTCCAAACATAGCTATGACCTAAAAAATCATCGATTTTAATATTCACGGCTCAACTTTTTTTTTTCTATGAATGACCTCACCTTGATCAAAAGATATTCCTTATCAGTTGCTTGCGTCATGAACTGGTTCAGTTCTTCCAATGTCAAAATTTTCGACTTAATTGGCTGATATCCAACTGCTTGTTTCTTTAAAAAAATTTTCAATTCAGAAAATGTGGATATATCCAAATTTTCTTGGACTAGCAGCATCGACTTAACCATTGAATACTTTGACCAGAGTGACGAGCTGAATTTTTTTGACTACAAAAATGTAAATACTATAATAAACAAAACTTGAACTATATTTTTTATTATAAAACTCAAACTGCCTTAAAAGTTAGATGAAAACTCACCAAGTCCAAAAAATGAGCCATCATAATATCTTCATTCACAAAATTCACGTTGCTGTCCATTTTCCATTGACAAAAAAGCTTGAATTCTTTGTCATAACGGAGTGACGATTTGTTGGGTATCAGATGCCCCGTAGCTTCATGTGATTTGCGCAAAATATTCTCAGGAATGAATAATTGATCTTGAGCTGTGTCCTGAGCCATTTCGTGAAAAACACGTAATGACAATCACTGACAGTATTATTTAAAACAAAAATTATGTTTCTAAGGAAACTACCTGCCAGCTATCTTGGGAGTGAATGCAAAATTCTGAAATTACTGGACGCAGATAAATAGATTAATATTTTATTTTTCACTGTTCATTTTTGTTTTTTAGCAGTATGAAATAAAATGTTATACATCACACGTCCGGTAAACTTTTACAGTACTCGTTTCGAAATTCCGGACTCGGCTTGCGCCTCGTCCGTAAACATCTCACTCGTACTGTAAAAGTGTACTACTAGTAACGTAAATATCTATTACAGTCCAGGTGTAGGTGCTTCTGAACTTGACTGACTTGGTTTCCTCCAGTTTTTGCACATATGTATCTTCGACTGAATGCAGTCGCCTTATCACCTTATGCAGTCTCTTTAGCTGAATCAGACGAATACGCCTCGGAATACGCTTCATCTGGACTCATTGCATTTCACTCATTGTACACCAGAATACCATCTTCGAAATGGGGTTGTCGTAATACAGTGTTGTCTTCATCACAGCTGTGAACCCCTTGCAAGCTTCTGACAACAGTATCACGCCTATAATATACCCATTGTGAATATGAACTTCATTGTTCCCAAACGATCCAAGTGAAGAATGATGTTCAACTCAAACTAGACCCAAACCAGTATTGCTACTCAAGTTCTCATATATTTCCCATAAACAGTTGTCATATTTGAATATCAACATGAGCACTTCTAACAGTTCACTTTCGACGATTCGATCTATTTGTGAATAAATTGAATAATTAATTTCAGTAGAGATGCTTGATGAAGAGGAAGGCGAGACCTATACTCCACCATAAAAGAAGATAACTTTTAATGTCAAAGATTTGCAAAATCTTCTGAGATGTTCTGAAATGAGAAGAGAGTCAATAATAGGATTCATGATGAATTGAATGAATGAATGATAGTTCCGTTTGAAATTCGTTGAATTTTATAATGTAATTTTTCCACAACATGAAGGTCTATAGTGTGATTAGTTATAGACAATTTTCTAAAATTCTCAATCTCAATTTTTTCGAAGATGAACGATTGATCATTTATCATCACCTGGTGGATTGGTTACCTTCCTCTCCATTTGTATGCTATAAACTTTCACCCAGGATGGATCATCATCATTCCTACAGGAACACCTTAGCTAGAATCTGTATAAGTTGTGATCCTACATACGTATAGTATTCTTTGAAGATCTCAACCAGGCCATCAAAAAAGTAGGTTAAGCAGTGAATAATAGGAAAATTGGGGTATAAAAGTGACGCGATATCAATTCTGAAATATCCTCTTCGAAAGTTCGCCATCGATATGTAACCGCCTTCCCAAGCGTCCATATACCTGTCAATAATTTTATATCAATTCATATTTCAGAAGGCAAAGTGAAGCACGTTTTCGAAATCCATATCCATATCCACCGTCCGCTCGCATCATGATAAATTCAGCACTACCGACTCGTATCACACTAACCGATGCATGTCCCCGCTTGGAATACTCCCGAGGGATGTACTGCTCTTAAACAGATCTTCGGGATGATATACAAAGATACGAAAATTTTTCGGGCATGCTTGAAGTGAATGTACTCGAGAAGAATTCTGCTGTACAAAAGTAAAGGTAGAGCACAGATTTGAAAACTGAAACGATATTATCCTAACATGAAACAGAAACTGAAATCATTTTCAGAAAATAGGAAACAACAATTTGATATCAAGACTGACATTCAGATTGAGATACCTTTCAGAGAGTTGTCTTAAATTGCCTAAATTATCGCAATAAATCTGTGAAATGGAAACTGTTCGTTCGTATGTAATGCTTTTATTTTCTTGATTATGTGAAGGTGTGAAATCTTCTGTAATACTAATATAATAACAATAATAATAATAATGATAATAATGTCTCCATAGGACCAAAACAATACGAAAATACAATTGAAAAAAACAATTACAATGTCCCAGAGAAGGTTCAGGTACTCTCTCTAGGGAAAGACTTGCTTTACTAACTTGTGAGAATGTTCGAATATGTTGGTAACTTCTCTGAAATCACTCACAAAACCAGTACCCACCAAAATTAAATGAAGTAAGGAGATGTACTTGTTTATAAATACATAATAAAGGTAACAATATAGATTCTCATATAAACACCTAATGACTATTCAAAACTCAACCACCTAACCTGTCACTTACGAAACTAGTACCACCCAAAGTACAATAATAGTATATTATTCAACGGGCGTTTGATGATGGCTATTACTCGTGAGAATGAAGTTTGTCAACTGTTTTGTAGGTAATGAATCTACTTTGTCGCTGATTGTTGTGTATAGGCTTGTTTCGTGTAATGCATCCAGTTACCCTTCAGAAATGTTTTATGAAAAAAGTCCATTTTTCAACAGTCATAGAAAAAAAATGAAATAAACTTGTTTATAGATACATAATAAAGAGAATGAAAATGAAAGATTACTATATAAATTGCCACCTAGACACAATGAGCGTTCGAAATGAATAAATAGAATGAATCATTTTGATAAAGATGGCAGTAGGAGAGAAAGAACAAAAGAATGAGTAATCAGAGTAAACAGACAACAGATAAAATGTAGAAAATTATAAAGACAGGAAAAAAGGATGGTATACATCAGGGAGAAATTAGTTGGTTCGGAATCATTGCCTGAAGGATCCATTTAGTATAAATTTTTCATCAACATGTGAAAGTCGATCGGTATTGTCAAAACTGATAAAGACAATCCTAGTCGGATGAATTATAATGCCTAACAGTGAGTGGGGGTGATGGAAACGAGTATATAGCTCGGATGTTGCAGATGTCTATTTCTAAATTCGTATATTTTATATACGATATTTATTGAGGTACTAAATATTGAGAACACAGATTGGGAAGGAATTTGGAATTGAAATGGAATATGGTTTATATAGAGAAATATATGATATTTTATAACTATGTTGCTAAACGTATTTTCCACACAGACCATAATTTATCGGTATATTTATTTCTTCGAACAACGTGCTATAAATGATGCTACATGATGAACTATTTCGGGAACGGTTTCAGATATATAGGAATCAAGAGAAGTTGTTCGATCAATCGTCTTCAATCCGTGAAAACAATCATTCTAGAGCTCAATAGATATATTGCTATATATAATATATGCTTCAATATCTCCAACCGTTTGGAAGCTATGTGACATCGAAGAATGGTTTCTTTTCTCCACTAAAAGACAATAAAAGAAAATAGATGATAATGGTGATACATCGTTGATTCAGCATGAAAAGAGACCTATATGGGTATGAACGGAAATTTTCAATAATATTTGTCGTCCCTCACATAAATAGCGGATTGCACCTTTCATGAAACGAAAACTGAAATATTATCAGAATTTGCAGTCACTGAGAAGTTTCTGCACCATAAGTTGTCTAGTCACCTGCCATCAGAGGATTCAGAAAGCCAGACATTCAACAATGCCAGCAAAAAACTACTTGTATACTTATGACAGTCGAAAAAATTGCTGCAAAAAATTCACTGGCAAAAACTTTCATTACCTAGAATCAGGATTCAGAAGTTCCACCATTATCCTGGAGTATAAGACATATACTGGGTGGCCCGATGAAAACGAAACAAGGCCGATTTGACATAGTTATCGTTCTCAGAAAAAAAAAACGCTCGAACCAGTCGATTTTTATTTCGAGGGGGAAATATTTTGCACATGTTTTTAACTTTTTCACTTCAAACCCCTCGGTAGGGTGAGCTCCAACCCTTGAATCTCAAATGAGATGATGGGTCAAGTGATACATCATTTTGAAGGTAATCGAAATCTCTCACCAACGCTTCCTTGTTTTTGGAATTCAATGCAGTAGTTCTCGAGAGAACACGTTAATGAAAATAGTCGGCTAGTGATGGAAAGTAATGCTTTTTTCCCTTTCATCACTTTTTCTCATTTTGTAGTTGAAACAATGTTCATCTGAGAAGCGCCTCATGTGTTTTTTTTTAATCCTGTCCTATCCAACATTACATAAAGAATCAAATATTTCAATTCCAGTTCTTTGATCTCTCAGTGAAATGCATACCTTGTGTCATTTTCATTGGCCCACCCTGTATGTACCTATACTGTCTGCACAGTGAAAAGTATCGATTCAATGAAAATCAGTTACCGTAGTTTACAATCCCTGGATCCCAAACAACCGTATCGTCGAATTCGTTCTCGAACAGCAATAAAAGTTAAGACGTTATACATATTGATGGATCAATTGGATTCCTGGCGATTACTCTATAAAGAGTTGCTCAGGGGACATGTCGGCACTCAGTTGGGGAGTGATCCCTTTTTCGTGCAGTGCAGGGGGGCATTAGTATTCGGATCCGTATTTTAGGAGAATCAATTTCGGTGAAATATTCATCGTCGAGGGCTATCCACGGAAAAATTCGGTGGGAAATATATGCACGATTTGAATGTGCGAAGCGATATAGGAGTTTGTTCGGATATATCTTCTTTTCCAGGACTTTTGTCCACCTGTAATTCACAGGAAAGATTTTTCCTCTACATACACTGCCCTGCGAAAATAACGGTAACTAAAAATTCTCTCCCGAAATTCAGAGCAGCGCATTCACAAGGATTTCGAAATATTCAAAGAAATTCGAAAAATAATTTTCAAATATTCGTTCAGAGGTTAGTTGATACTTATCGACATATTTCGAATTCTTGTTCATCCTGTAGAATTCATCGGACTTTGCTCTGGTTTACGTCATTCTTATTCCCATCCCATAATATTATTTAATATAAAATTAATGTTATGGTGTCAATGTGATCCACCTACGAAAAAATTCAACTTAGCTGTTCATGAAATTAAATTATTGGCGTTTTGTTATATTACAGCTCATTTACTATATTTATATCTAAATGATGAGGAAACGCCAATGAATAATTCAATTTCACGCTATTACTAAAATTGTATTTTTCGCATATGCTTTCATATGATACATAACGGGAAATAACATTATACTACAAATATGCGAATAAATTCACTATATTTCTATAGGGAAAACGAACACATCCCTTCGGCACCATCGTTCTTTCAAAATGACAGCGTTATCACACATTCACATTCGCTCCTGATTAAATTCAAGACTATTATATCCAATATTTTTAAAATGTTTATGGTCTGGCACAAATGCACATGTGCGTGTGATTTGGATCCACACTAGTTCGATCCCCACAAAACCACCCCTTGTACCACTACCCTTCCAGCGAGTCAGAGAGAGAGGGGCACTATAACACCGTATGGTAGTTCGGAACGGCCGATATATACTTCGCCAGGCTCATCAGAGAATCGGCCTAACCCTTCTGATCTCCCGAAGGTATCGTACTCTCGACATGATATAGAGGGCTGTAATTTGTCGCTATGCGATTTATTAATTACTGGTTTCCTTGGTGAGTAGGTTGATTTTATTAAACAGAGTGGATTCATGTGTTGTTGAACATGATCGTGACAGTTTGGGCGAGGAATTGTATATTCAATTGGTCGACACCCAGCAAAAAATCGATTTTTTTTTGTTTACTCGCAATATCATCGTAGCGTGATATGGATTGTATACCATAGATTGGGAACACAATTCTGTTAGGAGTAGCTAAATCTCTCGTCGCCAGATGTATTGGTCAACTTAACATAATTAAACATTAAACATAATATGGAATGTCAAAAATTTTTTCAAAGAATAACTTCACCAAAGAACGATTCAAAAGTCTTGTATACATTTATAGAGACAAAAAAATGATGCTAAGCGTGAATATAATAGCATCAGAATGAGGAATGCGAGTAGTATATCGGAAGATAGTTGGAAAATAATAATCGAAACAAAAAATAAACCAATAAGTGCTGTTCCCTCTGATCTAATTATCAACAATATCAAATAACTGGATTGAACAAAAATCTGGAATCATTTTGATGACGTCTTTATGAACGGTGAACCAAACAATCCTAATATGGACGACATAAAACTTGTCCCATTTCATGGTGGCATGATATTCCTGAGTACATGAATTCCACACGAGATGGATGAAATTGTTAAAACACAAAAAAAACAAATTTTCTCCAGATTTTTTTTGGATTTTCCATTGGGATACCCTTTTTGTAAGCGTTTCCGAAGGTTTGAGTGCTTTATGCATGTCATATTTCGAAGCGAACCTGTGGATCCTACAACTCATATTAAGCTGACTCATATGACATAGATTCATCTGGCACTTTTTCGAATTCCTCATATCCAGTTGCGATCACTGATTTCAATCATCAAGAGTATGGGAACAAGGAAAATAGTAAAAAAATATGAATTCGTAATATTTTCATATTCCGTAACACTAACTATGTCACGCTTCGAATCCACCAACTTGTTACAAAATTTACCATTCTTTTCGGGATACAATATCGGTATTCACTCTTCTTCCGCAGTGAGCACCCCTCGATTGTCAATTTCGTATGGACGGACAAGGAGAAATGGCGAGCAATCTTTTAGAATCTTTATATTACTTTCGTTCAGACCGGAACTTATGTTCTGCCACTCGTTCTCTGAAATGTGTCCAAAATGGGATGCTCGTTGAATATTTGAATTCCTGCTGTTCTGGTTTGATGCTTTCTTGCCTTCAATATACTCTGTCGAAATAGACACCTATACCGAAACAAAGTATCATGCCTACATTCCATGGTGAATCAGCATTGATACGCTATAAATGAGTCTCGAATGAATGTTATCATTTGAATTCATCTATTCACAACTTCTGTTCATGTACTATTTGTTTTCAGTAATCGTTCATTGTCCCTGATGAATTAATGTTGAATGATATTGATGAAAATTGGAAGTACAGTACAGCAAATGATTGATAGAGAGTGAACAAATATTCAAAATCTATCAACTCTAATCTACCATGACACTTCGTATCCTGAACAGAAACGCAGTCAAAATGGGACGGAATGTTTAAACGAGATATGAAACTTGCAACTAAAACAATTGTCGTGCACACAATATTGGGATGACATAAATAATTCGCACTTACCAGATTTTGGGTAGCAATGAAGCAATAGGATCTCATTCATGTCGAAGGAATATAATTTTTGGCTACAGTTTTCACTATCATCGATTGATATCAACAAGCTGAACAAACGTAAATTTACCTAAAAGTGATCATCGGAGTCAAATATCGCACACAGTCTGCTTTCGAGGTGATTCATATCAGACAAGCGAAGTATTCACAGGTAATAGTTTATGGCATTCAATTCGTGCGATAGCTGAATGCAATTTGCAGAGAATGTACACACTGGAATGCCTACATCTATCAGTTGCTATTTATGAAGCCATTTATCTTATTAAGCTATGCCATTGAAATCGCAACCAAAGTATATGAACTCCAACTATAGAGAACATCAGTGAACTGAAACAATCGGATCCTGGTTGTTTTATTGATACTCTCAAAATACACCCAACCACTTTTTGATAGCACTCACATGAAACTTTCTGGCTTCTTCGACGTAGTGCGTATCTGCTGGATCTGCCCCTCGCAAGTCTACATGGTGAGAAGCATTGGTGATATTGACAGCCCAAATCGTAGAAGAAATATTCACCAATACCCCTCCACAAGACCACGGGTCATCCAATCCATTGCTGAACACAATATTAGAAAAGTATCTCATCTTCTTGCCGCCATACTCTTGTATAGTCCAGTATGGCCTGGAGAAAACAGTACCGAATCGATCTTGGCAGGAGTCTGTGTACGTTTTCATATCCCAAGGGCTGGTCTCGAACATGTCTTTATCGGTAGAACATATCGGCATTACCAGCTCAGTGCAAGTCTGGTAGTTCCAAGCCTTCTCTCCCAAGTCGTCAGACGTAGAGTTGATATTATTACACTTGGCTTTGCCGGTATAGTTGGTATAAATGGTCAGGGCGTCTGATAAGCTCTCTATCAATCTTTTGCTATCAGTGGTATTTATACTAGTCAACTTGTCGCAAAACAGCTTCACTGGATATGCTGGAAGAGGACTCATGAAGTCAGTGGGATAATGATAATTAGTCATAGCCATATTCACGTAGATATTTTCTACCCAATCGATGAGTCTTCCTATGTCCAAAGGAGAATTCAGCTTGTTGCATAAGTTCCAAGTAATCGAAAGATAGTCTTTGCCTAGAAATTATTCGATGTCAAGGATCACTATGCCGTCAAACCCCTGACATACCTATGTTAGTACTTGTGATATTTCTCAGCACACTCCAAGAAGCCTTGATAATATCAGTGCAATGCTCACCGCCAAACTTTTCGAATACTCCAGTAATGATAGCGTAGAATTGTTCGCAGGGAACCATGTCCCCGAAAAACCAAATTGGTGCTGATGAAGCTATGGCACCAAGGACCATATGGGGATACTTCATTCTCAGCCATGCTGCTAACATCCCTCCATAAGAACCACCAAATGCTATGATTGGTAACGTGTCGTTACCGATGGTTGTTGAGAAGTAGGCGTTCTTCAGATAGTCGATAATATAAACAAAGTCGGCCAATGCTTGTGATGTTGTAAGATACCTAAGGTGCTCTATAACATAAAATATTTGTTTCAGTGCTCCGAAACTTATGACATAGTTTAAGAGAATATATATACCGATACCTGTGGACGATAGTGATAGATTTCCAAACGGAAGGGACTCGCCATAGTATCGATGCTCGATGAATACTATGAGAGCATTGAAGGTGGGTGCTATGTCAAAAATGAAACCAGTATTTTGTGCGAACATATTGATGTCACCTTCATTCCCTGTGTATACGAACGCTGGTCCTCCTTTAACGTGGTAATGGCCATTCAGAAGGAATCTTAGTTTGAACGTGGTGTTATGGATGTACGAGAAATGGTCTATGGGGACATCTAGATATTTGGTTTCGAAGGAATACTCGGCCTTGATGGTACCCCATATTGCATAAATCAGAAAGACGAGTATTCGCATCATCTTCAGTCTTAGATCTTGACATGTAATGAGACCTGTCATCGTCGAGATGTATTTTGACATTGCTTCGAATTGTGGATCGCTATGTGTCGTTTGGCAGAGTTCGACTGGACTGAGATTGGACCAAGACATCCAAGACGTCAAAGGTAGAACAAAATGTGCAAACGATTTGATCGAACTGGTGATTTGTGATGTCATCAATGATATCACGTCAAACAGCAGCAAAACTGACTTTTCCCTCGTGGGTAATGAATATTTTTCTATGTATTAGTGAAGTTTCAAAAGTTCAATACTAGAAACTTTACTGCTTTTATATCATCACATATGATACTTTTCATATACTCAGATTGATTTTACATTCTAATATCTAAGAAAAGAATCCAATGGCATTACACAATTTATCTGTACACACATTTATTTCCATGGTATTGTCTATCAAACCATCTAAAGGGTCACCGCTCACTCGTCAATTTCAGATAGCGCTGACAAGACGTGCGACATCACTAAGGTGACCTTGGTTTTCTTGAAGAATATACATATGTTTAACAAGAAGATAAAGAAAGATGTAGCATGTGCCTAGGAGTGACACGTTATTGTTTCGTATTGACTATGCGATATGCGATAATCGTTTTTTATATGTATAAACCGTGAACCGATCTACACAGTAACGAATGTTGCAAACATATTAGGTATCGGTATCTCCAAAAAATCTGTTTGTTTCCTCAACAGCTCTCAACTAATCTCCTACCAAAGCATCGATAAATTCAGTGGTGTCAGGTTACCAGGCTGCTGGATTGTTTCCTCCATTCAACAGAAACAATGGAAAATCTGGTCTACTCTAGGATCTGTGATAAAAACCATCTTAGCACTCTCACGTCGCTGTTGCCATATCCGGAATCAGAACGAAGATGGTCTCGGAGCTTGTCTCGTTGACGCTTCAGTACAGAATTAATTCAATCCAATAAACGTTAATTACTCCGGAGCCGGAGCACCGGAATACCGGAATTCGTGAGTGAGGATGGCGTCGGCACGGTTAGGCAGTTGCAGGAGGGGCAGGGGGCGAGTGATTAACTGCCGTTGTGCCAGAGTCAGTGTGAAATCAGTCCGCCAAATTAAATCCCGTCTCAGATTATTACATACCTCAGTGACTGTTCATAAATATCCGCCCGTCGGGGGAACATCATCAGGAACGCCGGCGGTGACCGATGACCTGCTCGATATCACGATGTACAGGGTGATGTGCTTCCTTCGGATCTATCGACGATACCCATCAGAAATAGTATATTGTGCGACAAGTGGGAAAAGTTCGTTTCCCCACGTGTTGCGCACTATGCTTTTTCTACGACTGCACAAATTCAAAGAATACAAGTAAATGTAACTCAATATTTATTTTTATAGTTAGGAGAACTAAAATAACATTCAACTACCCTACCTGTTAACAGTTGAAATAGTTGAATAATTAATTTGAAATTATATTTAATAGCAAAATTCGTATACATTTTTGTATGTTCAAACCCGGAGCGTCATTCCTTCTTAGTAAATTTTTTGTTACATTAATTGTAGAAGTTGATGGTTGATCATTCATATACGGTGCATTTCCTGATGTCTCCATTCCAGTAAAAATTTCGAGTGGATTTTCAATAGAGTTGACGATTTTATTAGCAACGTCAATTTTATTTTTAATGGACTCCCCGACGTATCCTTCTGCTACGGTAATAGATTGCCATCCTCCATGGCGCTTCAGGGTTAATATGTCTCCTGGCATTAACTAAAGTTGGGGCCGAAGAACGTCTGAAGCAGTGTCCCGTATATAGATGAGGATTTTCCAGTTTAAAAAAAAACTGCAATTGTCTTAGCCATACTACCGAATTTCTTAATGCCGACTACTTGTCTCGTACATTTTCCGTGCTGGTGATTCAAAAAGAAACGTTCTTCTGGCAAATCATTCGGTCGGAGGGCAGCATATTTTTTATATATATTATAAAATTTTCCCGTTACAGTGAACGTTCTTGGCTTTTTTGTTTTGGTGTTTCACCAGTAAAGCCGAATTCAAGTCCTCTAAATCATCGATTTTTAATTTCCACAACTCATCTCTACGACATGCCCCTGCTACCCCTATAGCCAACCTACAAATAAAAACAGGATGTTGAATTGAAATTTTATTCATTGAGGAAAATAAGCAGCGCTTGGGTTCTGAACCTGAGCCGCCAGATTTGAAATTAATTCATCAATAACAATTATCTAATTCTTTTCATCTATTGAGGAACCCACTAATTACAAAGAACTGTTTCGATTCGAGAAAAAAGCTGAAGAAATTCTTAAATAGTTCCTTCTGAATAAACTTACCTTTATTAGTAGATATTCCTTGTCTGAAGCTTCTTGTAAAAATCTCTGCAATTGGTCGGCAGTCAATATGTTCGATTTCTTTTGGACGTAATTGTCGGACTTTCTTTTCAAAAATGAACATAATTTTTGATACGTGGATACATCAATGTTATTTTTTATACTGATAGTACTCCGCAACATTGAATTTTGTGACCAAAGTGTAGAAGCCTTTAAAGTTTTCGACATGTCTTCAAAGTATACCAAAAGTACACTTTCCGAAAAATATTCTTGTATTTCTTCTCCATTCCATAAATTTGTCGTATGCCAATTCATAATTTTTTCTCAAAATTTCCGGCAACAAATCTATTTTTGCAGCTTTTTCTAGTATCTCTGGAGGAGTATTATCAAAATCGTCACCACTGTCAGTATACATATTATTTATATAAATAGGTATATTATGTCTTACTGAAAAATTATTCAATGATAACCGATTTTCATAAAAGCACCAATTAGAATTACCTACCTACTTTTGAGAATTTGAAAAACTTCTGCTGACAGTTGTGACAATTACCATAACTACCTATTTGGAGCTGATAACAGCAGCCAACTAAGTTTTTGTCGTTTTTTGTTGATTCTCCATATAAATGTATGTGGTGTGGGCCAAGTGCCGTGAAAAAAAATATTTCTCACAGTATGGGCAATACATCATGGTTTCAAAATAGAGTAAGATATGAGGAATACGCTTCTTTTCATAGCAGTTGTAGAAAAAATTATCTTCATCAGTGGCGGTTCTATGATTTCTGGGGCCCTACGCTTAATAACTTTTGAAGCCCCTCCCTCCACTCCTTTCTTTATTTTATTCACCAATTCAATCATTTCTCAATGCAAATCAATTCAATTCATTCAAAAATAATAATAAACATGTTATACATTTATATGTGTTGATTACAAGTTCGTTAGAACGTTTTAACAAGTATGCACCTAGGTGAGTTTACACCTGTGTGTGCAATAATAGCAATATAGTATGAGGCGAAAGGAAAAAAGCAACAAACTTTTCTAACTGCAACTGGATGATAGCTTCATTCATAAGTAAACTCTCCTTCGAAAAATAGATGTTACCACGCCAAGGAACCAATTATTTCTCTTGTAAGTAACCTGTTGTTTTCTACATAAGTTGTTTTATAATAATTTTATTCATGTCAATTTCATGTCAACATTTCCAGAAAAACTGACCAATTTACATTTTTAACTGTGTATGTACTTCATTAACTCTTTCATGGTTTTATCATTTATTTTATAATTCACAAATTCACTCTATCATACCTTTGTAATGATCACAATCCCTATTGTAGGGACCTGAGGATGACTTTATAAAAGTCGAAACGTCGGCAACAGATACATAGAGGTTTTAGTTGATTTGACCTTTTCCCAACCAACTCCAAATTATCGGAAAAATATAAGTATTGATATGCAGTCTAGTGTTACAATAATGAAAAAAAAAATGATGGCCATACTAATAATAAATGAAGATAGTAATTACAATAGCGAATACGTCAGTGAGACAGCTATGGATGTTAAATTATTCAAGCAACCCTTTCACAGTATCTTATGTATTTTATCACTATTTATATGAATAAAGTGTTTGCATTCATCAACAAAGTTTCTGTATTTAGCTATCACTTTGATGTCATTAGGTAGGATGCTATAAATTTTTCGTGCAAGAGTTGTAACATACCTTTGGTTTCCATCATATTTATACCGACTAGATACTATTTTTTTTTTGCTCAGAAACAAACTAAAACTATTATACATTCATTGGTGACTGCACTATTTTATTGAAAAAAAAAATCCATTACTTTCGAACCTTCAAATACATGTATTCAAATTTGGAATGGACAATGTGTACTGGGTTCGTAAGTACATTTCGGCTGGTGACAATGATGAAAAGGCCCACATAAGGTTTCACATTTGCTCTATTCGGCACCATCTCCAAGGTAGAAAGCGTGGATACTGGTTGAAAGGTGATTTCTTATATTGCAGAATAAAGAAACATTCTTGAAAAAACGTGGCGGCGTGGCACTATTTTGGTAAAAAGTCTGAATTGTATATAGATTAGAGCGATAGCTCTTCCGACAGCATTCTTCATATAAAAAAAACTCCTGTTAGATTTGAATTTTTCTATTCAGAAATTCAGAATGGCGGCTCTCCTTTATTAAAATTCTATGACAATCTGATACTTTCAAAGCGTCATTCATAAGGTATTCAAATTGGGTGCTTTTGAATTTAATATAAGAAACGTAGTGCTTCGAGCGGAAAAAAAATTCCATTCGTTATCATCATTGATATTAATTATCTGAGATTAACAATTTCAACCAACAAATTTTGATCGATACGTTCATGGTTTCATCGGTAGCAATAATTATGAAGAATATATTTCATCGAATGGGCTATTATTTGAATCAATCAGTCTTATTTGCAGTCTTGTATTGCAGGCTCTGGGTCGACATGAAATCTCAATAGATCAATAGAGAGATGAAATGTGTTAAGAAATGTCTTACTTATCAAATTCACAGAGGATGCTCTAAATTTCATACAATCCTATCTATCCGACCAAGTGCAATATTTTTCATACAGAGGCTTTGTATCAAAGAAATATTAAGCTTCATCTGATGTACCTCAAGGTTCTTACCTAGGTAAGATGATTTATGTGCCACAATCACTACTCATCATTTATGTTATGATGATGATCTGAAACTGTTTTCATCGATTGATATCGAATCTTGAATCAATGACAGAATCAATTGAATCTTGCTCATATATGGTGTGATAAGAATTATTATGTTCATTGATGTTTATCAACTTGATGTGAGATGTGTTTAGGGGCCAATGGAATGGATTCATGATCAATAAATATCTACAAACATAAAATAAATAAATGGCCTATACGCCTAGCAACATACTGAAAACTTGAGAATATTTTCCGCGTTTCAGATGATCGATCGAAACACTCCCAACGTCAATTATCGATCCATAATCTCCACCTCTTATTTACTTTATCACGTAATTGAACCCACCAATCAAACCACAAGTTGTTGTCGAGGCCAAATTGAAGTAGGTAGCTTAGCTATCGAAATATTTGCTCCACTTCATCATGGCCACGAGCTAGATATATTATAAACTGATCGTCACTGGAAATGGAACATAGTAATAAAATAATTGTCAGTCATTTTTCAGCTTTTTTTGGGATTTTCTCTACTCGTTTCTAAAAAATAAGATAGAAGTTATAGGAAAATTATTTCAATATATTTGTAGTAAAGACAGATTTTGTAATCTGCTCCAAAATGTCACTGCGCTTAAAATTAAACCTTTAGATGCCTTAAAGAAGACTTCTCTATTTGTCAGTGACACCTTGTTTTTTTCAAAAATGTAAGAATACAAATATTATCAAATATATTTGGCAGACGGTTACAAGGTTATTTTTTCATTAATTGATATCGAATTTTCCATTTTCATGTTCAGTTTTCAGAAGTGGGTGCCAAGTTCTATCTATCCAACACATCAAAGCAAAATCCATACTTGTTCTCCTGATAATCGGCTATCAAATAAAAAAAAATTCTTCAAAAAACAACAGTTTGGGGGTGAAATAAAGCTACCACTAAAATAAGAGGTGCATTCCTACCGCTGACGAGTTTAATGGATATATATTGCGGGGCAATCACGTAATGAGAATGAACGGCATCCATCGGAAACCTGACACCAATCAGTTATTATTAATCTCGATAATGTGTCAACACTCCCTCAATCAATTCCAGCTAAAATGACGCCTGCGACTTCATCATATCGTGTTCAACATATCTATTTCATTCAGTGTACAATTAATCCAATTGGACGAGAAATATCACATTGAATGACATTGACTATTATCCATATCCTACATAGTGTTATTGCCTAACTCAAAAAAATCAACAGTTGTCGACAAAAATCTCAGAATGAATGCTGTAAACACTTGAAAATTTCCAAATTGTCGAAATTTCTTTACCGTAAAATTTCTTAAAGAACTTTGGTACACAGACACTGTACACTGTATAAGGGAACCTGATTCTTTTTATTGGCATAGAACATAATATCCCCAGATTGAGACAATGGACTATAACTCTCTGAGAAGACAGTTATCACAGAGCTCTTCCAAAGTCCTAGGTCTACGTTGACTCTGAACTGCCACCCTGAAAACCCTTTTTTTTCTGAATAATGATCTCCTAATTTACAGTTGCAACCAAGGTGGATATAGGGTGGTGAAATAACTAGTGGAATAATATTAATGAGGTGATTAATAAAATACTACTACTATACTCTTCAATTGTTTCTTTCCAAAACATGTAGACCTGTCAAACAAACCTTACGAAGGCCGCACCGATTGAGATAGAGATGGCGATAGGATCGTTCATCCTGTGAAGTCAATATTTGCATTCGAGTTGAATTCTACATTCGAATCATGTCTTCAAGAGTTTCCAAGGCAATCTTTGAGATCGACAGAGGGGTGATGTCATCTAGTGTCGAACTTAGTCAGCCTTAGTCAGGTATTCGATTTGATTCGATTTGATCAAGTAGGCAGAACTCTACAACTTTTCCTAGTTGCTGGGTACAGGGAGTTGGATTACCAGTCTTTATTTACATCAGGGGTACAACTGTGGATTAGGAGGCCAAGACCTTCTCGATATCATAGATGATAACCAAATTCCTGAAATTCCATCATGAATGCACGTCAACGAACAATCAGACACATGGCATCAATTCCAAAAAGGATGTGGAGCCAAGAGAAATTACCCTCTTGTGTTCTTAAGAAATGTGCAACCAGAACTAAACAGGTATTTGCAGGTTCCACCCTCTCATACACACTTGGTATATTTGCATCTAACTGGAAGATAGCTAGAGTCCAACTGATCTGAAAAAAGAGCATAAATCCTTCTCTGACAACTGTAGACTGTAGAGTAGGCAACTTCATCACGTTTTGCATTGCACTCTAGTTTTTGATTGTTTTGTAGCGAATTTATTGATGCAATGAAGTTCAAAACCATATAATTTCGAATAGAAAATGAAGAGGCTTTTCAAACGATATATCATGAGCCAATAAATCCCATTTGTAAAAATTGGGGTTTTATAAGTCATTCGAAGGGAGTTGAAGGCAGGGATCGCATTTTGACGTTTGAATTTGACGCATTTCGGGATTTTTCATAAGTATGTACAGTAACCGAAATAATGATTTCATTCCGTCTGGCTCTTACACACTGTATACAGGGTTCCTCACGGTAGTCGTTCGTTAGAAGTTTTCATGGTTAGAAATTCTGAATTTTTGAACGTTATTAAACGTTATTGAACATTTTCTTTCATTTCAATATATTTTCAAGGTCATACCACTTCCAGTTATACCGGATGTCACCATCAAACTTTCTTGTTTTGAATTAAACACCCGGTTTATTATTCCATTTTTGGATTCCTGAAGAAATTTCATGATAATTCTTAATTCCCCCCTAACTTCAACGCCCATATTATGAATAGGGACGAGGGATGTTGCGATAACTCATTTCGAAGATCTGAAATTTCTTCTCCAAATTTTCATCGATGACAAAATGACAACAAGAATTCTTGTGATTAGTTTAATCAAAACTTCACTTCCATGCATTAAAATGAATCTTGCTCAAAACGTACATTACTCAACATTTATGGTGTAATTTGACGGCATTAATTAACGATCCAAATCCATAGGGGAAAGTCCAGTGGAGCCAGATCAGGTGATCTGGGTGGCCACTCAATAGGTCTCCTTCTTCCAATCCAGGCCTGAGGAAGAAAAAAATGTCATCTAAAGCCGGAGAATCAAGGTGTTAAGTTTTCGTTGGACCACCCTGTATATGCTTTTGCTACGGAGACAGATTTTCATTCACAGTTGTACAAAATATTTTGTTTGTATTTCGTGTATAAAATTTGTGTTTTCATGGCATATTCGACAGAATTAACACTCTCATGTGCCGCCCATTTTACGCACGAAATAAAAGAATTAGCAATTCTTGCAAATGTATTTGTTTTTATCTTAGCAACATCAAGTTGGTCGATCGCTTTTCACCGAAATATTTTGTGGTAGATCTGAGCACCCCCGCGTTACACGATCGAAAATAAACTACGCACAAACATCACCCGATCAGCAAGGCGACAGAGTGCAAGTTTTGATCTGCGCCTCCTTGTCTCCAGCAGCACAAGCCTTGGAGATGCAGTGCCTCCAGCGAGTCATCTTCCCCACGCCACACGACACGCTGCAAGAGGACCATTTGCCCCAGTGGTCCCACACTTTGGCGTCCTTCCTCGGCCGCTCATTCTGCACGATGACATCGTCGAAGTAGAGGACGGCGTCAAGCCTCTCGTCATCCTGTTTGCCGGCCTTCGGTGTCGACAGAGAAATGCTCTCGGTTTGTTGGTCGTCGGAAGGGATGTCTGAGCAGATCGCAGGTAGGATGAGGATGAGACAAAAATACGACTTTGACGGGACCATTGCGATCGAAAATCATCTCGGAATTATTGAAGGGATGCGTAACTATGGTGCTGACTGTTGAATAATGAATACTGTAGGTTAGTCAGAAATGTTAGTCCATAAAACACGAATATTATAGTTTTTTCTCCAATGACATGAAACTGTTATGGATAATAATAATAAATATTCTAACTGGAAGAACTACTTTCTATCGGAATATAATATACAGGATTTCTCTTGGTAGCTGTTCTTTAGAAGTTTTTGTGGTTCAGAATTTCCTTTCATTCTAAAATATTTGCAAGGAATACCAATCGAACCATATGTCTTCGATTTGGGTTGTCAAATTCAGTTTTCGTCAAACTACCTTAAGAGACCACCCCTAACTGCAATTATTCATACCTATACACATACACCTCATATATTTTTCTTGTGCCTTCTGAAATGCGAAAAATGAAAATGTCATACATGGTGGCCCAATGAAAACGAAACAAGGTATGCATTCAACTGAGAGATCAAGGAACTGACATTAAAATGAATGATTCTTTATGTAATGTTGGATAGGACAGGATTTAAGAAAATTACATGAGGCACTTCGTAGATTAACATCGTTCTAACTACAAAATGAGAAATAGTGATTTAAGGGAAAAGAGCGTTTCTTTCCATCACTAGCCGATTATTTTCATGAACGTGTTTTCTCGAGAACTACTGTAAGAATGTACTTAAGTTATTTGCGTTCCATGTCAAAAATGAGTGTTTTATGATTCTGTCACATTCTGTGTACTGTTTGAAAGATGATGTAAGACAAGAGAGGTTAGGTTACAGACGAGAAGTCGAAGAATAAAACAAGGCGGCTAAAAGTAATGAGTTTTATTATCAATGAGTTACTGAGTGTGGCCATCCAGAGATTAGCATATGTTTTCGAGAGATATAGTAAAAATTATCTAACACTACTGCATTGAATTCCAAAAACAAGGAAACGTTGGTAAGAGATTTCGGTTACCTTCAAAATGATGTGTCATTTGACCGCTTATCCCATTTGAGATTCAAGGGTGGGAGCTCACCCCTCCGAGAGGTTAGAAGTGAAAAAGTTGCGCAAAATGGTTCCCCCTCGAAATAAAAATCGACGATAACTATGTCGAATGTCAATGTTTCGTTTTCATTGGGCCACCCAGTATATAATTCCTATAGAATGTTCATAGGAACTTTTATATCTATTTTGGGGTCCCAAATATACGTCCTGTGAAATATTGACATCGGGGAAAATTGTACATCACCACCTGAAATACACTATCCTATTCCCCTGTATAGAACCACAATCACACAGAAATTTGTAACCTATTATGATCCTAAACTCTTCAATCTACTACCCTCTGACATCAGAAATATACAAAATAAGAATAAGGTCAAAAAACAAGCCAAAATGTTTGTACAATTACATTTTAAGGATGTCCTAAAACCAATTCTCGAATAATTACATCCATCACTCTACAATTACCAAGGTTTTTACCCATTTATTTGTTATTTATTTCCTCTCCTCATCTTACCAATTTTGAAAATTTATTACAGTTCCTTTCACCTTGCTACTATTCAATCGAAACAAAAATAGATGATAAGAAAACGACCCACAATACAAGCTAAGCTTAGGTGGGCTCTCTTATCAAATAAATAAGGAATTGTAAAGATCTTACTGAATAATCTTACTTACTTACTTACTTACTTACTTACTTACTTACTTACTGACTCCTCCCGACTCACCCATACGCATAAGTATGTGGTAGTAGTATCATCATTTATACCAACTTTTTTGTTGTGATTTCTGTGTCCATCTAACGAATAGTGTTTGAAATTCCGCTACATCTGTTAAAATGCTAATGTATCAGGAAAAGTATACCGAAGTACTGGTAGACTTTCGAAAGAAGTACAATAATTGTATTGTACAAGCCCGCGTAAAATACACCAATAAGAACGAGAGCGTTGTAAATCAAAATATCACGTATCAATCGCAATTCATATTGTTTGCTCTGAAACACATCAGAATAATGGTATTCAAGCCCTTGCACAAACATTCCCTGCAGACACAATTTGTAATGGTGCAAGCAGCTTTCAGTTCACACCACGCACAATGGTCCTGTGATTGCCGAAGGATAATCCCGGCTTACAACCACGATTGACAGGATCTGTGACATTTCACCACAACACGAGGGAAGCAAAATATTGCCGTGGGCTGTTCGAGCAGGTTGGGAACCGATATGATGCGTTGGGTGGAATGCATCATGCATGGATTTTTTCACGAAGAAATCCTTGCTAAAGAGCACAATTTGCGAATCATTTTCTGTGATGTTGAGCACAGCCGTTATGCGTGATAAAACCGATTTGATACAACAAGCAGCTAGCATGAAACTGAAAAGTGAAATATTAGTTTTCCGGAGAGATACTTGCCGCATGAGTTAAGAACAACATTTTTTCTACAAGAGTAGGATTTTTTCAATTCTTTATTCATACAAATGGGAATAACTAACAAGAGTAAACCTATATGATAATAATAATAATAATAGTAATAATAATAATAATAATAAGTTTATTCACATTTGTATAAAACAGAGAAGACAGCAAAAAAAAGATATAATAAAATACAATGATACAATAATCAAATACAATGATACTAAATAAACTCAACGGCTCCCATGAAGTTTCCTTGTTATGGGAGTATTCAATTTAAATATTCATCTTGTAGTTTTGGTATCATACATACACATACGCACTCACCACACACATATATACATATATAAAATATGATGAATAAATATAAGTATAAATATTATATAAATTTGCTATAGAGAACTCAATTATTATTTTTTGTATATTTCTAAACATAGAAAGAAATGAAAATGCAAAATAATTATACACACATATATCTAACACTCATCGACCAAAATTCTCAATTATTATTTTATTCCAATTTTTTTAAGCTATCTATAGATAAGCTTCTCAACCAATGCTTGATTTTTTTTTATATAACTGATGATTATTGATATTTATCATGTTTTGTGGTACTTGGGAGTATAGTCGGGGGGCTGTATAAAGGTAAGACCTCTGACCGATTGATTTTGTTACTTTCAAGTTTCTATTTTCTGCAGATTTTTGGTACCTTGTGTTATGTTCGTGGGAGATAGCAAATAAGTTTTTTTTTTATCCTTCTGTTGGAGACATAATATTTTGTAAAAGTATAATTTTGTTAAACTAAATATGGGAATTTCACTAAAAAGACGCTCGGTGGGGTAAGTTCTGTTTTTGTCATATAGAATTTTCAGGAATAATTTTCGGATGATTTCTAAATTTTTTAGGTGACACTCATATGCTCTTCCCCATCCTGAAATACCATACTGTATATGTGGCTCAACGAGAGAATGGTATATTGTTTTTAGTACCAACTGGTTGTTACCGGTTATTCTGAGATTTTGTATGTCAGGTGAGTTCATTTTATTACAGGAAAATGTTATCGATTTGGTTTTTTCCAAGTTCAACGTAAGGTCCATTGCACTCAACCAATCCTTTATTTTTTTCAGATCTTCTTCTGCCTTCAATTTTGCCTCTCCCCAAGATGCAGCGGAACATACAATTACTGTGTCATCGGCGAATGACGACACAATGCTTATACCATACTTGTATACCATCAAAAAATAACCATAATTGGCTTCTTCAGATATCACGAAGGATATAGAGGAATGATTTGTGGAATCCTTGATATTACCAATTAATTATCAGGTTTTCTTTGTCGTCTATGTCGTCAATAGTGAGTGACTGCAAGCACCTGCTAATTCAAAAATTTTTACCAACTCAATCATGAGGTAGGTATTTGTCATCGGGTGTTTCATTCATGAATTTTGTAACGTCTTTTTGAGTGAAGATTTTGACCTTTTTCGATCGGAAACCGACAATCTGTTTTTTTTATGTATACAGTTAATTCGCTTCACTTTGAATAGACTTTTCTGCATTGAATATCTGGATCATAAGGGGTTCGGCTTCCAGGTTTCAGACATTTCTAGAAAATAACCCAAGGATATATATACTTCTTCTCCATTTGGTGTTTTCAATTTTTTACTGTTGCACCATTCAATAAAACTTAGCTTTCTTCAAACTTCGTCGGCAATAACTGTAAATTCGTATCTGTAGCAATTGTGGCAATTTCACTAAATTGGAAATTCTATTTATAAGTAATGCTTGTCTGTCACTCTGACAATCAAAAAACAAGTTTGTGTTTTGATCGGAATGACAACAATTGTTACATGCATCAGATCAATGTAGGTTTATTCTCATAAAAATCTAGGAGATTTCCATAACAATACATTTTTTATTTTTCAATATTCCTTCATTAATAGTGCAATGAATATTTCAATAAATAGTGGAATTTGATGGGTGAGTTTGAACAAAGACAGTTTTCATATTTATAAGGACATATCCATCATATTATATATAGAATATACTGTATTATGGAATCAATGAACAAACACTCTAGAAAAGAAAAATGCGACTCAAATATTTGAATTCATGAATATTCTCTACAATTACTACCTACCATTGTTAATGTCCCGAAAGGGTACACTTTATTTCACAAAATTTTGAAGAGCAACTGGAGACCCATACAACCCCAACCCCATAAACTCTCTCACTAATCAGGATAATTTTCCTACGAGGATATGTGAGTGAGGAAAATAACCAAAGTACTAATAAAGGATTATAATAATTTGAGATCGTTGCTGAAAGAACAAAGAGCTCAAAACAACAACTAATTCCGTTGAAAGGGTTCCGAATGGCATCAGACGAATGGGAACAAGGAAAAGTAGTCGGAAAATCCGGTCATAGAATGAACAATGCGAACGAGAGAAATTCTTCCGTCGGAACAGAACCTTATTCTAACGTTTGCATTGCATATTTTGTTTCTCTCAAGAAGAATTAATGTCATGAGCTATCTGAAGATAGGTATGGCACAAATGGCAGTTCATGACCAGATAGTTGATGACGTTTATGACAATTAGAAGATCCATTTCTTGTTTGCGTCAAGTCAAGTTATTATACATCAATGATTTCAGAAAAAAATTTTCAAGTTGACAAAAACACGTATTATCATCTTATAGTATTTGAAGAGTCATTTCATTCTGACAATAAATAGCGGCGCTATAGCTTCGTTTTTTGTCAATGAGCTTGTATGGTGATTCTGCCAAGGCGAAAGATTCGAGAATCGGATTTTTCTCTCGTATTGTTCACGATGAGAGACAATACGGGAGAAACTACGTCTTCGGGCTGTCCAACTTCAGATGGCCCAAGTGCCGCTGTGGTTGTAAGAAACGAATCATAAAATTCTAAGTACTGTGCAACTTTGTCAGCTATTTGTAATATGTAAAAAACGCCGTGTCAATACAGTACCGCTACCCTTCCTCCTCTTGTTACGTAAAATAATATTGTTCACTCGTCGTTATGTTTTGTTTCCATATTAGCAACGTAACTTATATTGCACATTCACGTTCGAGAAAACCATTCAATTCGTTCATCCAAGAATTGACATGTTTTTCTAGTAAGGATGTGAAGAATCAGAAGAGAGTTTTCTATGTCGTGAATCGAGATATTTCCGATCACTAGAGAAAACCATCAGTTTTCTTCATTTAAGTATAGTACAACGTACTATAATTCCACAAGTATAACCTCGAACTGATAAGTAAGCGCAACTTATGGATTCTCAGTAGAACAACTGTTTAACACGTTCACGACCACATATTTAGTTCTTGAGAAAAACTGTGCGTCACATATATGTTCCACAAGGTCGTTAACGTGTTAAAAGAAAGTTCTTCCAGTCAGAAGAGAGGTTTCCAAAGATCCTGTTTTCATTTTAGACCATATCATATAAATTTTCATATCATAATCCTCAAACAGAAACAATCAATTCCTGAAGGATATAATAATGTTAAAAGTTATCCAAAATATTCTGCTCAGTATATCAACAAATTCTGATCTTTTCTCCAGATTCAAACTAAAGGTACATCAGTCGGAGTCCGGTCCTGTTTTCACTAATTGTGCATAGAAATGTACGCTTGTGTCGGCACGGTCTCAAAATTAGAATTTTAGAGACACTAATAAAATAATATTATAATATATGATTTTGTATGGAAGTTTTAGTTTGATTAATTCTTTATTGTTCCGTGTTTTTTCTGGTATTCTATCAACAAATAAAGAGAGACCTAAAGTTCAAATCTATAGGGTAATCACAGATCACAGGGTAAATCAGTATAGGTATTAACAATAGTAACTATAGCGCCATCTATGAGAGTCAGATATAAAAACAAATTCATGTGATGTTTGTCAGCTTCCAAAATATATTCATAACAGAATTTCATTACAATTCTGCCAGTACTTTCGACATATCGTGAAAAATGTGTAGAGAAATTATTTTTTCGATACTTCGTGTCTTGAATACGGATGCCGTTACGAATTTTTCCACTGATCAAAACCCGACTCCCCCCCTTGCAGTACTCTAGGTATCCTAGCCATCTTGTTTTGAAACACCCTGTATATGAGTGTTTATCACCGTGATTATCACCATGATTATCACCGTTATTCGAGGCGGGCCACGTAAACTCCGGAAAACGGAGAGTTACGGAACTGTTATATTATTCTATAAACTGTGATTTGGAGCTAATTTCGCTCACCGATTTTTTTCACATCAGAATTTTGTAGATGCTCGTTTCGTACCATTTTTAGCTTTAACCATCAAATATTTCAATGCTTCAACTTCCTCGTTGTACCACAGTAGTATTCTATAAAATAATATACTGTGGTTGTACTCTATCCACTTCTCAGCATATCTGCTGGAACAGTATCATATGGTAGCTGAGATGATTATAAGGCCATGGTCAAAGAGTATATATACAGGGTGATGCATAATATATGCACAGGACTTCAGGATGTGATAGCTCGCCCATTTCCATCAGCTTACCCTCTAAAATTCACCATTTTCGAGATACAGGGTGTTGAAATTGAAGCTAACGGCGGAGATTTCCATTAAATAATTCAAATCATTTTAATGATTTATTATTGCTTTTTCTTCAATTTCGCAAATATGAAGTTAACGTTTTGGTTTTGTTGTTGAATTAATTTTGTTCAATTAGTGAAAAAAAAATTATTTCAAAAAATTTACCATTTTTTTCGGCATAAAAGTACATTTTCCTCGAAAACGGTCAACGGTCAACAACGACCAAGAGTACCCTTTTTGTGTAGTAAACATTAGCGTTTCAAATGGGCGGCTCAAAACTGTACTTTTTCCAGTGGCGTAGAAGTCGAGGAGAAAACATCCACCATCAGAAAGCACAAAACATAGCGTATTATGAGTAGAAAATCTTTACGAAAGCGATGAACGGTTCCAGAGATATTCGCAAAAATAGTTTTTCACTTTCAATTTCAACACCCTTTATCTCGAAAATGGTGCATTGTAGAAGGTAAGTTAATAGAAACTTTCTTTCATACTTTTGCACCAGCTATCACATCCTGAAGTCCTGCGCATATATTATGAAACATCCTGTATACTATATATACAATTATTCTATACCATGGTGGCACCATATATCTATTATCTACGTAGATAATAGGTATATGGGTGGCACTGTACAGTAGGAACAAAGTTGCGAGGGAGGTTGGCGGTGCCACCTATTAGAGAATTATTAAAACATTTTGTGAACCAAGCAGCAAACTACAGTGGCTTAGGCTTATAAAGCTTCTTCTACTTCTTTTTCCTTTATGGCTGAAAAGCATTAGCTCTGCTGTCAGAATATTATAGGTTATATACGTGGAAATGATTTACTTTTGACTTGTAATTTTGTAAATACTGTGTTTTTTGATTGAAAACTGTACGGTTGGTCTAGAAAGTGATCGAGTATGGGCCAAAGACGAAAAAATACCAAGGATATCCTTGCACGAATCAACTTTCCCTTGTATACAGTCCAGATGTTGACATCCAGATATGTAATAGTTGGTGGAGGCGGAGGAACATCGAAAACTGGGGTTGCTAATGGCTTCGTAAGTCTTTCTCATATTTTAATATTCTATGAAGTCCAGTTCATTATTTCAGGAAATCTTCGAACTATCTCATGATGGTACAAAATTCATTGCAGAAGAAGTGACAAGACATGAAACTGGAGGCAATGTAGTCATGTACAGTAGTGCATATTCAGATAGCAAACGATCCTATGTTGTAGCAGGCCAAGAAAGCCATTGTCAGCTCTATAATATCAACAGTTTGATCATAAAAGACGAAGTGGAAAATATTGGAAATAATGTGTCTGAGAACAGACAGAGAAAAAATAATTCCAATTCCAGAATAGATAAAAATAAGAATATTAATAAACAGCTCAAATTTGTAATGAGCCCAGGAGACAGTATTCAGACAGATTTTGATAGTTCAGAACCACTGTCAAGAGTTGCCAGAATTAATCATAATGGGAAATTATTAGCCACAGGTGATTAATACCATTTTTCATTCTAAATATTCCTTGATAACCTATTTTGAATACAGAAGGTTGAATATATCCATTTCATATTACAGGTGGTACAGATGGTGTCATAAGACTTTGGAAATTCCCTAGTTTGCAGCCTTTAACAAAACTAAAAGCCCACCTCAAAGAAATTGATGATATTGACTTCAGTCAGTATGGTAATTATCTAGTCACGGTTGCTAAAGATGGCTTAGCTATTCTTTGGGACTGTGTCAAAGGCAAAGAACTCAGCAGATTGTCTTGGAAACAACCTGAGGGCTCAAAATATTTGTACAAAAGATGTAGGTCAGTATGAATATTTTTTTTGTGTAGATCATGATTTCACACCTATTTTCTCAACTTTAGTGCATTCATGTTCTTTAGTAGGTGACAATTCAAGTTTCAGTACATTGAAATTCAATTGAAGTAGAAATGTGAAAAATAAGGATATATATAGTTTTGAATTTTTGATGAATTAAATGAAATGATGATGACAAATGAATGAATGATAGGACAATGGTGTGATTTATGTTACTATGGGGATAATTGAAACAACTCATGTTTTCATTTTCATAGGTTTGGTAGAATTGAAGGTGAACAAAAATCAGCCCTCTATACACTCTCTAATCCTACTGGTTTAGCAAAGAAGCAAAAATCTTACCTTCAGCAATGGCTACCTGACACAGGTGTCTTAAAAAGGGTAGCTGAATTTGATGAGAGTGTTAGTGCCCTAGCAGTCAGAGATGATGGAAGATTTTTAGCTGTAGGAACAATGTTCAGTGGATCAGTATCCATTTATGCATCTTTTAGTTTACAGGTATAATATCTCAATATTTTTATGAAAACATTAAAATGGAAAATTCCAAGCTATTATGCTTCTGGTATAGTTATATTTTGATAAAAAATCAATCAATAAGTAAACAAAAACTGCTGACATAGCAAGTCCAAGAAAGGTATATTTCAAATATAACTTATTTGCATTGCAGGTCTAACCTTTTTTTAATATTTTTTACAGAGAATATTGAATATTTCTGGTGCACATTCCATGTTTGTTACTGGTTTAGAATTTCTGCCTGTTCATAATGAAAATCGAACAGTATCCAGTGTTGTTGAGTGTGCTGTTCTTTCCATTTCTGTGGACAACCATGTTTGTATTCATACTCTGCCATATAGAAGTAAGTGGAGAAATCAATCACAGAGGGAATACAGAAAATCTGGACCAAGTTTTCCTTTCAATAATCATTGGAGAATCGATACACTGAAGGTGTTATCGAGTGTATACACCATTATTGATACAATAATTCAAGCAAATTTCAATATCATATACAAAGCTGGTATATCACTATCACCTACATTTCTATTCATAACTGTTATAAGATCATGTGTATTCAGTACAAGTTTTCAAATATTCAAAGTAGAAAACACAAAATACACTACAACTCATCTGGAATTCATTATATTGAGTTGAGGAATACAAATTCAATTCTCCTTTGACAAATTTCTGATAAGTTAACGAGTGGAATCAAACAGAAGGCAGAGTAGGTAGTAGTGAAAAATCAGCTTTTTTAATATTCACTCAATAACTTTTTTTTTTCTGTTACAGGAATGATGCCTATTTGGGTAGGTATGATCATACTTTTGATCACATTATTTATTACTTTTATACTGTGTTCGTATGTTGGGTTGTGAGATTAAAATATTTACAGAAGCACTTTTCCTGATTGAGTTATTTATTTTTTTCAGGACCTATATCACATAATAAAATGTTTAAAACTTAGAGTTAACCAAAATATTACATTCTTCATGCATAAATTTACAATATGTGCCTTCTAATATAAAAAATATAAGCATATGAAGCATCCAAGTATATGATGTATGGTTACTGGTCTATAATCAGCCATTTTTCTTGAATATTCTCTACTTGCTGTGTGACAATGGGTGATCTCAGTTTAATCTGAACTTCTAGCTTCCCACCAACTTTTTTCCTCCCATCCAGCAACTGAAAGATATTTTAGTAAGACAACAATGAGAAAAATAGAAAAGTGGTAACAAAAATACAATTTCTTTGGGGAATATAATTATACTTACATCAAAGCTATCATGAATCTCACACTGGGTTTCCAATTGTTGCAATTTGACATTAACAGTCCCGATGAGAGTATCGCTTCTGAACAGCCCACTGAAACATTCAAAGCAGTTGCTAGTGCTTATACAGCAGCTAGCATTTGCTTACATAGCACCCTCACTCTCATTTGAGTTTCAATTTTTGCAAAAATGATATAAAATTTTGGAAAATGGAAACATTGTATTGATTGAATTGGGAACAATCTTTATATCCGCCAAAAATTTATAAGGTTTGTTCTGAATAATTGAATATTAAATTAATTAGAATTTTCAATGCAGAAATTTTGCAAATGTGTGAAGCATTTTTTTATTTTCACACCATTCCCAAAATTATCTGGAAGTTTCAATGTTTCTGAATGTTTTATATGCTTCTTCATTTTGATTGCTGGATTTATTAGGTGATGAATATTCAAAACCGAGATTACATGATATTTGATATTGATTTGATGAATTCGTAATTCTGATGAATAACCTTTGCAACTCATGAAAATAGGGCGATATGAAAGGCAATGAAATAAAAATGAAGACTGAAGTATCTTCTCAGAGCAAAATAGAATCATTAGTCATTGAGCAGCAAAGAAATCATTGTGATTATTCAAAAGTTCAAGTTCCGATAATCAGTAAAAGAGAAGAGTAAGCTTGAACCATGTCTATTGCTTGGTGAGAGACTGAATCCTGCCATTCAATAGTATTGTTTGATGTGTGTATTACACTATCATTAAAATGAATTTTCAGGTTTCAAACGTTACTGATTAAACAAAACAAAATACAATTGAATACTTCATTGGGCCTGAATTCACATGAACAAAATACTAAGAGGTGAAACAAAATACTCACCCCTTTGAAAATATTTCAAATTTGATTCCATGTCTTTTGAAAATTCTCTGACATTGTCTAGAATTCCTTTGTATAGGAATAACAAATGTTTTTTGGTATTCTGGGTTATTTGTATTTTTTATTGTTGAAGTCCTATCACTAAATGGTGCATCCTGTAAATGTTTAAAAAAAAATTATTTCAATCCAATAAATGAAATACAAACTATTTCATCTGATGGCAGAAAATAAAAAGATGAGATGAATACAATTACATGAATTAGAACAGATATTTTCTAAACACCTCTCAGTTTAGTGTACATATCAATCATCATTCATACCTGTGGAAATGGAAACTCCAACTTGACATATGTGTCAATATCTTTTGGGTTGTCGGACTGGTAGTTTATCCCCCTGTGAACACTCACTTCCATCTGATTGTCCATTATTTCAGGAAAACTCTTCACGATGGCGAAACTCTTCATTTCATAATGGAACTTAGGAGCGCCTCTAGATGTTTTTTTGGCCACTCGAATGACGTCCAGATCTTTGGTTACGTTTAGTGCGAGTCTTTCAAATTTGTTTGTACCAGCGACGTCTCCAATTGCCTTGTTGTGGTCCCGAGTAGTGAGACACATCTTCAGTTGCTTTTGGAGTTGGTTCTCCAATCGCAACAGTATGTCCGAGTCGACTGACGAGTCTTCCGTGACTTCTGCACCCATCACTATGTGATATCTTGGGAAAAAATACAAGTATAGAAGTTAAGACTCAGTTTTACAAGTTTAGTTTTAAAGAGTTTTGAAAAGTATTCAATGAAATACTCATCACAAAGATGACACTGCTTTCATAATTATGATTAAATAAAATTATATCAACTCAACTCATTATCCAACTGAGATTTTGCATCCGGTGAGACAGGAATAGAAGACCAATCAATGGGTAGGCCTGCCTGAGCAGCCTCTAAAAGTTTCTCAAAACCTTTTGCTTGTCTCAAAAATTCTTTGGCTTGAGCCAAATCGCCCTGTTTCTTGGCATTTATTGCTGCTTCTCTGAACTGTTTCTGTTTGGCAGCAAGAATCAGAACTTGCTTCTGTGCATGTGTAGTTAAAGTACTACTACTGGGACTCCCACCTTGAAAGTACAATTATTTTTTTGTCACTGACTTGTACTCATTTTCATAATGACATTCAGCATTAGTTCAACTCTCATTTCATTATTAGTGGCATATACATATGTTCTAAAAACATTGAAAATAAAGGAAATACTGAAGTATTTTCATTTGAATACACTTTTGATCAAGATTTTATGCACCAGATAGTATTCTTATCAGCTTACCAGAAGTATTTTTAGCAGAACCAACACTATCTTCATCACCATCTGCTTTATTTCTTGGTGGTGCTACAGGAGCAGCTACTGCAGATCTAGGAGTTGTCTCTGCACTACCCTGACTAGAGCTGGGTACTTGACCAGGAATTGGCCCATATCCTGGAGGTGTAGGTAACTCATCAAAAGCTACTGGTTTCCCTGCTTTATGAGCCTTGATAGCTTGCTCAAACTGCTTTATAATCCTGCCATGTCGCCTGGCCTTACTAGAATTTCCTTCTTCTTTGGCTTTTGCCTCATGTTCCTTGTAAACAGCCAACCGTTGCTCCAGTGCTTCCATGACTGTAGATGCAGTTTTCAGAGAAGGCTCTGGTAAACTTTCATTAGCCTCAGGAACTGTTATTTCAGGTAATGTATCCTTCTGCATCTCATTTTCTTCAAGTTTTAGCTCTGTTCTAGTAGGGGATTCACCTGGGGGTCCAGGCATCTTTGATAAATCCACAGGTTGTCCATTTCTGACTGCCTCCAACACTGCTTCAAATTGTTTAGCTATCCTCACAAATTTTATGGCTGTCTCAGTATCACCTGATTTTTTAGCTTTAAGAGCAGCAACTTTATAGTCCTTTTGCCTATCACTCAGCATACCTAGCAATTCTTCATCGATATTGGATTTCTCTTTTACCACATTTTCTTGTACAGCAATAGGTAAATCAACACGATCACTAGGTATAGGAGGAACTTGATTGGGTTCTTCTGGAATTGTAGGTGCTGTTCTAGAAGGCACTAATGGGATTTCTGATGACTCAGTTGGATGAGGTGTAGGTTTCACTTTATTTGGATCAATCTCAGGCGGCACATTTTCTTCATTCATATTTATAGGTTTTCCAGATTGTGCTTGTTTCAAAAGATCTTTCAGGGTTTTTATAGCTCTACCATACCGCCTTGCTTTGCTTGATTCACCACATTCTTTGGCAATTTTTTCTGCTGCTTCATAGTTTTCAATTCTGTTCAATAGAACCGATACTGCATTTGTGGAGCTGGCAACAACTGGTTCCTCATGTAATGAGGAATCCTCAGCACCTCCTGAAAACACAATTCTTCCAATAAACCATCAACACATTGAAAAAAGTCTACCTGTGAGTTGGTTCAGTTCATCTAAAAGTTCTGGATCATTTTCGTCTACTGATACATCATCATCCTCTTCTAAGTCCTTCATTGAATCTGCTACCATTGCTTGTAGCTCATTTTCTGGTATTACCTTTTTAACAGCCTTCTTACGTGATGGGCTAGTGCCTTCCCTGAGCGCAGCCAATTCAGCTTCCAAATCACTGTCTGCCTCATCATCGTCTTCTGGGTCTGTGTTGAAATTGGAGGGAATGTCGAAAAGGCCATACTGCAATTATCAGTTTTGATTATCTGGCAATGAAATATTTCATTAGATTATTGATGAATCGTTACCTACTTACCTGTGATAGCGACTGTGCCGTTCGGTTTTTCTTTGGTTTATCATTCCTTTTGAACATCTTTCTTTTATTAATCCTTTATAAGTATGTTTTGATTTGAACAGTGGGTTCGGCATGAATGACGTTAGTCAGCTGTAAGTCTTGGCATAGATGAGTCAGTCACACAGAATATTTAAATATATAACATTTCTATATATAACATGGAAAAACATAAAGTTTGGTCAAACTCACAAAACACAGAATATATATATATATACATATATATTGGTCGAACTTCCATACATGATCATGATCTAAGGTTAAACTAGATAGAACGGTCTCTAGCGCCCAACCAAATAGAACAGCCCTCTTCTGTGGCCCAACTGTGTGAAATGCATTTTACAAACGAATACACAGACATGGTTTGAATATCAAGAAGTGTAAGAGCATAGATTAATTGTTTATATTATATACATATTCTTTGGTAAGAGTGTGAAAATAAGTGCTACTTATCAGCCACATCAATGACGGCTAAATGGGAGTAATCTTGTAAGTACATACATAGTACATAGTAAGATGATTGATGAGATACAAAAATGGTGATATAAATAGACAATAATAAAAGACGAGAGCAATATATATATATATATATATATATATATATATCTGATGAATGCGGATAGCATAGAATGTGTTAGCAGTATGAACGATGTAGAGAAGAAAGGAAAGTACGAAGAATATGTTAGGTTAATATTGTTGATATTATTCAAGTTGAATTTGATCCTAGGTCATATTAGATGAGGAAGAGGGAGCTTATTAGTCGATTTTGAAGTCCTTTTTAATCACAGAAGACAATCTGATCTTCTTTCCACATCCTATTTTCTCTTTGGTTCAGTCGCTGTCGCCATTCGGGCCTTATTCGTTGATTCGTTAGTTCAGTCTGGTTTAGTCGATGATTGATGTACCACCGATTTATGTTTGTTGTGCAGTCTATGTTGATCACGCATTCTTGAAATATTTCTAACAACCTCAATTTTCATCGAAGAAATACTTTCATAATAGGGAAAATGTTCTACCATGTGAGTATACACATTCCATTCATTGAATTATCATCACTTCGACTGGTGACACTCATTTCAGATATCACTAGAACATGAGATACTGCTTCATCCCCAATATTTCGGACCACAACTGTTAGAAAAAGTGAAAACGAAGCTCTACACTGAAGTTGAAGGTACCTGTACAGGAAAGTAAGAGGGTATACTTCATTTTCTAAACTTTTGATATTTCTTGCCAACTCATGTTTTAGATATGGTTTTGTGATAGCTGTCACAACCATTGATAGTATAGGTGCAGGTTTGATACTTCCTGGTCAAGGATTTGTAGTGTATCCAGTGAAATATAAAGCTATAGTATTTCGACCTTTCAAAGGAGAAGTATTAGATGCAGTTGTGAGACAAGTGAATAAAGTTGGTATGTTTGCTGAAATTGGACCACTATCCTGTTTCATTTCCCATCATTCTATTCCTGCTGAGATGGAGTTTTGTCCAAATGTGAATCCTCAGTGCTATAAAACCAAAGATGAAGATGTTGTAATACATGCAGAGGGTGAAATAAGGCTGAAGATTGTTGGTACAAGGGTGGATGCATCTGGAATTGTAAGTATTATAAATGAATTGGGAAATCCAATGATAACTCTTTGAGTCCTGTTACTGTATACATGAAAGATATCATTTGGTCTTGGCCAATATTGGTTATTTACCAAATGGGATAAATTCACCAGTTTTCAACCACTGAAGACTTACAAATAGTTTGAAATTCATGTTATTTGAGCTAATTCAAGTAGCCTTGTCAAAACAGGATTGTCAATATCTGATTGCTCTATACCAAACATGTTTCCCATGTTCCAACTCAAAACATGTTTCTTGTTTTCTTTGTAAATGTGGTTAATTGGTAGAAATACATCAAACTTCATACTTCAACTCACCAAAAGAAGCATATTTCATGTATTAAGGTGTGAGTATGTCCAAACACCAGATAATATCCTGAGCTCTAGTATGCCCTTGGTAGGTACACTTGATAGTTCTTATTTCTGAAAATTTCATCCTAATGGCACTAGCATGATCGCCAAATTCAGAAGAAACGATGGATTCTGATTTAATTGAGTGACATTTATTCACAGCCTGAATAGAAATCTTCCTAGACTCTGTCAATGCCAGTGATGTCTGGAAAGGCCCATCTTGAATTTTTAATGTGAATGGTAGTCAAAGTGGTTGCAGTCTTTGTCTCAAAACAGGAAAAAAATATTAAATGTGCAGAAAATATATCAAATGAACTCAAATGTCCCAATCTATTTTTTTTATTCTATTTATTATCACATATTTGGCTAGTTATTATCATTAGAAATCCATTTACATCAACTAATCGAGATGTGACGAACAACTACAAAGTTATCATTGTTTATTGTTGAAATGTTCAACTATAATATAATATAATAATGATACCTAGTTAGTGTTCTCAATGTCCCACCTCACTTGAACTCAAAGTGAAATTTTAATAATGATTGGACCAGAACACAAAGCAGTTGGGATATGCAAAACAGTGTTACTGTAGAATATTGAATATTAAAATTATGAGTACTCCATAGATGCTCAACATATTCCAGTAAAAGTTGATTTTGTTGGATTTGTAATGATAATCCCTAATCAAATATGCAATAGATTCATAATGAAATAAGAATAGTGAAGGCACTGATGCGCTTTAGTTAACTAATCCGCTTCACTCCAGCTAATGTAGGCGTCACAAGTTTTCCTGAAGATGGCGACAATATTCTACAGCTATTATGCATTTCAAATTCTCTAGTGTCTAACAAATGTTTCGATTTCCCTAATTTGAATTATTTCATCATTATTTTTTCAAATATACAACCATTCAATTATTCTGGATTGCACAAGAAAGCACAGGTATGCTTCAATTCTGTTTGATTGCAAGTTTGGTAAAACTGTAGTTCTAACTGTTTTCAGTTCTGCTACCGTAAATTTATTAATAATCTTATAATAGTAGTGCCCTATTCCATATATTCCATATATTCATATATTCAAATCCGAATTTCAGTACTTTAGTAAATCAGTCTAAAGAAATTGAAGAAAAAGCTGAAGCATGGTTCATATCTCATAATCTGAAACTAAATATTGATAAGTCGCAGAGATTATTCATCACTACTCGTCAGATTGAACAAGAAGAACGAAGTGTGAAGATACTTGGAATTATTCTAGATCATAAACTCAATTGGAGTGCTCATAGAGACATTAAAACTGAAACTGTCAAGCATATTGTTTCTACTACGCCAGCTTAGTCATATTGCCAATTTTGATACACTAATAACAGTGTATTATTCACTCTTTCAGTCACATATGGGCTACGGCATTATTCTGTGGGGTAATTGCTCTGCTGCAGGTGGCATTTTCATTCAACAAAAAAAAGCGATCAGAATATTAGCAAAGGCGAGATACAGAGATTCATGCAGAACTTTATTTACAAAATTCAAAATCATGACTCTTCCGTCATTATATATATACAATTCACTAATTGAGATCCACAAGAAATCATCCACTCTCACCATACAAGCTGACATACATAAATATAGCACCAGGAATGCTGACAATATCAGGATTCCTAGGCATAGACTTTCTGTGTCTCAAAATAATTCTTTGGACTTTAGCCTCTATAATGTTCTACCGCATCATGTCAAACTGTTGCATATGAGAAAATTCAAACAACAAATGAAATCTTTTTTTTCAGAAAATAGTTTTTATTCTGTCAGTGAATACCTTGAAAAAACATCAAAACCATGTGTTGTGTTTGGGAACGTACTTACCGAAACTTCTTAAAGTCTTCATTTATTTACGTATTTTAAGATGTTACTATAGTTCAGTGTTTTCTCTTTTAACTTGCTTACATAATCTGTAGATTTTACAACAAACCACAAATGACCTGCTATTAATATACGTTTGTATATAACATAGTTAAATAAACTATCTATCTATCTATCTATCTATTCAGGAAAACTAGTGACTCCTACATTAAACAGGTGAAGAGATTTAGTTCAATTCAGAATAGAATAAAAATGGAATGAAAATAAAATTTCATATAAACCCTTCTTTTATTCTACCAATTGAATTCATGTTTCAATTTCATGATATAATCTTCACATTAACTAGGAGTCTCTGCTATTTTATGCAAATTATTTAATAAGTCACCATAACGATGGAGGAAACACTGGTGCAGCTACTTTTTTTATTGGCCTTCCATGACAACAAAATTAGTATTGTCAATAATTGCACAATCAGTGTTATGAAAACGTTGATTCAGAAGTAGTAATTTAGGTTACTTCTCAAATAATGATTGAACTACATAATTACAATCTCAGAGCATCAACTAGTTGTACATAAATCTGCAAAAATGTTGTCATCTTCTGGAGAGTTTCATGACTATTATGCCATTATAGCGGAAAATGGCGTTATCGTTTTTGACAAAACCAAACACTATCAGTGACTGCACCAGTCTTCTGTACATCGTTGTCACCATCAACCAAAAAGGCCGACTGCTGACGAATTCGCCATGTAACTACGAATTTTTGAAATGAACTAAACTTCGTATTGAAATTGTCACAATGAGTTAGTTCATAGATTGATGTGAACTCGTTTTGAGAGATTTTGGCAAGTCAGATTCAGATAATCAATTTTTCTTTATTGCTAACATTGCCATCTCACACGAAATTTAATATCACACTTTTCTGTTTCAGTTTGCTATAGGAACTCTCATGGATGACTATCTTGGACTGATAAGTAATTAAAACATTAATGAAAAACTGTTATTTTTAACTTATTTATAAGTAGAGAATAGATCAATTCTTCAAATAGAATAATCATATCTCTTTGTAATTCTTTTTTATTGAAGAAGTGTATTAAAAAACAACCTCAATTATAACTTTTTTTTATTAAGCATAATCAGTAAAAAGTAAGTGACATTAAGTCATTACAACTAATCCCAAAATCTGTTACTGATAATCACCACATCTGTTAAATCATTTCAAGCAAAACTCAACTAGTTAAACAATATTCATGATGTTAGTGATGAACATAAACCATGAATAATATATCGATTCAAAATTAGTAACACTTAGATAAAAGCTCAAAAAATATCAGGATTTTAGTGATCACTACACTTAGTACCTATATGCCATTGACTATATCTTTTGACCATAAATTCATTTCAAAATCGCATAACTCATCACAGAAGCTAGTAGAATGATAAATTTGGAATAATTTTGTTCGTCATGTTTGGAAAAAAAACAATTTGAATATTTTGTGACTTGAGACTGTACAAAATGTACTTGAGCTATCATTGTTAATACCAATGGCGGACTGTTTTTATGTGTGATAGCATATACTCTGTACAAAAACAGTAAAATTCATCTTATTCGAACAATATCTTCCAAAAAATTTCTACAGCATAAGCACATATCCATTTTCCAATCATTCCAGTAGTTCATACAGAAGGCAGCACGAGGCGTTTTTTTTTTAACAAATATTCTCATCATGACAAATACACATAGACATTCCAGAGCATTTGTAAATGAATGAGTTAGATGAATTATTTGAATCGGCAACACAAAAAATATCCAGACACTCATTTTTCCACATCTTTACAGGATGCAGGACATTTTCATAGTATGTTTTTCAAACTCAATTCAGTTCCAGAAGAGCCAAATGGTTGGTTGACTGTGAGATTCGAAAGATCATTCAAATGTTCAATAGAATAATCTTTCCTACCTCTAAATCAACAGATTATGATGACAGTGTTCATCTCAAAGCGCATTCCTAAAGTTTAGATTGCCTGCCAAATTTTTTTTCACCAATTCATAATACTGTGTGAACTGAATGAAAGCTTATTTATCCACCCTTTGCTAAAGCTAGCTGGTCGTTTTTGAACATTTCAATATATTTCACCTATCTATAAAACACAAAAATTTATTCCTTTACAAAATATAGAACAAAAGATAAATTCAAAACACATACAATACAATATAAAAAATACACTGAGTAAACTAAAACACAACCTAAAATATACTTCAGTTACGAAATAATTCAGTCTAAAAGCAATATTCATGATATTAGGGCTACCAAGAGACTCGAAGAAAACATCTCTTCTCTCGAGGCACCGGTAACAGAACATAAGCAATGATATTACGTGAAAATCGGTCTATTATTTTCTTGTCTAGCCAGAAGAGGGAGTGGTCTTGGCCGCCATTGCTGCTTTGTTCTGACGCACAGTCTCAACTCGTTTCTCCTGGAGAAAAAAAATGGTGAAATGAACATAAAATGGGCATTTTGGTGAGAACCGCTCTCCTTCACTTGTAATTGGTAATTGAAAACCAAACAGTGAGTAGTTTTCAAGTAGAAACAGTACTTGATTTTGTTTTCCATTTCCTTAGAGTGAGATGAACTAGATGGAAAAATGTACTCACATGATTCTTCAGTTTCTCTTTCTGTTCTTGTTCGAGTTGTTCCTTCCTAGTTTGGGCCAATACCAACTTTTCCTGAATGGCGTTGTCCAACTGTTGCAACTTCACGGTTTGTTGTTCTCGTACTTTGTTTATTTGCTCATCCTGTATGACAAGCACACAAACATGCATGCATTCGATGAAAAATATGTGAAAACATATTGTGTATGATGAATGTCATTCATTTATCAGAAATCAAATCATAATTCCATATATTATCATTGTCAACTTTTAATTTCACCTCAATTTGCCTTTTCAAGTTGATTTCAAAATAGTTATTTATATTCATTTTTCAGCTTTTGATTTGATTTTCTCTCCTCGTTTCTAAAAAATAGAGTAGAAGTTATTAAAAATTATTGCAATATATTTGTAGTAAGGACAGATTTAGGATCTGTCCCAAAATGTCACTGCGCTTGAAATTAAACATTTAGATACCTAAAAGAGAAATTCTCTATTGGTCAGTGACACCTTGTTTTTGGAAAAATTTGGAAATACAAATATATTTATTAATAATAAAACCTCTACTTATCTTGGTGGACGTTTCGGGAACGAATCTGCTCCCGTTCTCAACACAATTGAAATATTTTTCTTCGTAAACTTTTTTCGATGTTTCCGATTTTGACACTGAAAAGTGACAATTTGGCAGACGGAGGAATTCCGGTTACAAGGTGTTTTCATCAATTGATATCGAATTTTCCATTTGCAAGGTGTTTTATAATAATTGATATCAAATTTGCCATTTTCATATTCAAGTTTCAGAAGTGGATGCCAAGTTCTATCTATATCAACTGAACAAGAAGCAATATTATTGTCTCCGTTCAGGAGAATGCAAGCAGACTCTTTGATTTTCCATTTTTGGTTGTTGTCTTCTTTTCCTATGATATTATATGATATATATCAAAGAGTCTGCTTGCATTCTCCTGAACGGAGACAATAATATTGCTTCTTGTTCAGTTGATATAGATAGAACTTGGCATCCACTTCTGAAACTTAAATATGAAAATGGAAAATTCGATATCAATTGATGAAAACACCTTGTAACCAGAATTCCTCCGTCTGCCAAATTGTCACTTTTCAGTGTCAAAATCGGAAACATCGAAAAAAGTTTACGAAGAAAAATATTTCAATTGTGTTGAGAACGGGAGTAGATTCGTTCCCGAAACGTCCACCAAGATAAGTAGAGGTTTTATTATTATTAAATATATTTGTATTTCCAAATTTTTTCAAAAACAAGGTGTCACTGACCAATAGAGAATTTCTCTTTTAGGTATCTAAAGGTTTAATTTCAAGCGCAGTGACATTTTGGGACAGATCCTAAATCTGTCCTTACTACAAATATATTGCAATAATTTTTAATAACTTCTACTCTATTTTTTAGAAACGAGGAGAAAATCCCATCAAAAGCTGAAAAATGAATGTACCACCTCCTCAAAGAACTTACAGACAGTAGTTATTTATAGTTCAGAATTAGTGAATTGTATATCAGAATAGCAGTTGAATTTCAGAAAGGGTCATTTTTATTCCGAATAGCAGGAATATCATAATCAAAAGTCAATTGCACTTGAGAATTCATCATCATCAAATTGTGAATACTATATCCAAATAGCTCTCACATATTTTATTATCCACAAGAGCAAATATTAGGCGAAACATTTTGGAAGGAATTCAGTGGATCCCATCTGAATGTAATACCATACAAGACCTCTGATTTCAACATTATACAATGAACTTGATGATTTCTGAATTATAATTGATGAAATTTATATGATGGGTTTTCGAAATATAATTGATACTTTCTGAAATTCAACTGACACTGAAACTGGACTAATTATTCTAGAATTCAACTGCTTTTGTATGTAATACTACGGGAAAGGGGAGAAATATTTATTATGTTGATCAACAATCAATTTATAAAAATAAGAAATCATGTAGGTTTGAAATAGAATCGTTTGAATTATTTCTATAAAAAGATATACGTTGAAATAGATAGCCAATTTGGAATGAAATTGAGGTAATATTGAAGGAAGTGATTACTGATATCTGAAAATTTTGGCGAAGCAAAATTGAAAAAACACTCACGTGACTCTTCAATTTTTCTATTTGTTCTTGCTCTCTTTGTTCCTTCCTGGTCTGAGCTTGCGTCAGTTTTTCTGTGATGGTGTTATCTAATTGTTGGAGCTTGTTACTATTCTGTACTTTCACTTTTTGGATTTGCTCTTCCTGTGTAAATTAAGCACAAACATGCAAGCAATGATAATAGTGCCAAAATATAAAAAATGAATAATAACATGATGTATGGATGAGAAAACAGATGATTTTTGAACAGGTAATTCAAAATAAAAATTGATTGATTAGTCAGAGAAATCAGAATTCAGGTCTCACATAAGAGGATATATGTTCCAAGGATTTCACAATATTTCCACAAAGATTTTTACGTCCCACAGTATGAAGGCAAAATACTGATTTTTTTGAACAAAGTTTTGAACGAAATCTGTTGATAGTCTGACGAATGGCGTTCCAACCTCCTCAATCAATTCCTTAACAAAATATAGCCGATTCACTAGATCTACTAGATTCAATTTTGAAAATCGAGTGATTCATCAAGCATAAGTTTTTCAACACACACATGCTCCAAATAGCTGAGTTTTCAAATTTAATTCACTGGTACTCATACAGGGTGACACAGACTCATGGTACACCCCATTTTTTCTTTTTTTTTCTAAAGCTACATTTCTGATATTCAGAACATCAAATATGCGCACTAGAGGGCACTTCTTGACGTATTCAGGAATTTGTTTAAACGTCCGGTTTTTCCAGAAATTATATATACTTTCGATTCTCAAATCCCTGTGTATTGTTATATTTTTGAAAACATCATGATTTTGTGAATCCCGTTATACCCAATGATTGGTATTCTATATGTCCTAATCAATATAGATAGTCATGAAACCCCTAAAATTATTCCAAATGATCAAAATAATACTGCACTAGCAACAGATTGATAAAAAATTATTACAAATAGAAATAGGTGCCAAAAAATAATGCCACACGTTTTTTTACTCGAAACCTAATTTTTTCAAATGGTACGATAGTACTATGACATCATTCTAAAGTACCATCGATCGGCTATTGGCCTCTGCCAGGCATATCTGATGTTCCAAATTTCGAAACTGTAGCTATAAAAACGAAAGGAGAAAGGGTCTGTGTCATGTATATTCATTAATTACTCTCTCATTAAATAGTTTTGAAGAAAAAATTAGATAATAACTCGAAATATCTCAAATAAACTGGAGCTGGATAGCACTTACATGTTCCTTCAGACGATCCAACATTTTCTTGATGTTGTCATCTCTCTGCTGAGAGGCGCATTTCAGTTTCTCTTCAATCTGAGTTCGCACTTCCTCTGTTTGCTGCTCCAGAGTTAGACGAGTTTTTTCTACGTTTTCAATGTGATCCTGAAATAGTTCATTGAAGTCTATTTGGAAACTAAACTGCAGTAATTGTTTACAAAAACGACATTTCAGAGACGAACAAAATAAATAGTATATAACATAACTAATGTGGAAAGCGTCATGTCGTAAGTGAGAGCGGAAGTGTAACGAGTGCATGAAGTACACTTTCCAACGAGTTATGTACACTATTTTTCCTACGACCATGAATAATGTGCATTATGACTATTTATGAAGGCTGAGTAGGTACACTTTTATTATTTTTTCAGTCAGTTTCGCTCATTGTCAACAGCTACCATTAAACTCAAAATACATCAGTCAGGACCGAGAATATGCCTTAGCGGCGAGCCGTTAGATGCCTTTATAAAAATGCCTATATCGATTTCATTGAAATAAATATGTGCGCAGATAAATTGATTCAAGTTCGGCAATATTCGAGTATTTCAGCTGCCATACAATCAACTTCATTCTACTGATTCAACTGTTATGTCATTGTCATGTATGTATCCGCAGTATTTTCTTCAAGAGTAATGTGCATAATGTAGTGAATTCACTCAATATTACGATTCAAAATCAATCTGAATACATGGTATGTCACATCGAAAATATTGACATTAGGTCACATTTTCAAGTATACATGAGTGCTCAAAATATCAGCATTTTTTGAAACTGGTGTTCTCCACAAGAAAATGGAAAATATCCATCAACTCAAAAAACAGTATTCATCATCTGAAAAAAAAATGTGGGTAAGGATATATCAGGTATATACAGAGTGTTTCATAATATTGTTGTTATTGTATTTCTTTGAATATCTCTGGAACCGTTCATCACACAGAAAACAGCTTTTGTAGGCATGTTCTACTCATAATAAGCTATTTTTTTGCTTCTTCTTTCGAGTGAATATTTTGAAGGAGTAGTGGGTGCTTTTCTCCCCTACTTCTATGCCACTGAAAAAAGTACAGTTTTGAGCCGCCCATTTGAACCGTCAATGTCGTCTAAAGTTGACCGTTTTCGATAAAAATAAATTTTTTTGTCGAAAAACATAGTAAATGCGTCGAAGAATTGCTACGTGCATTGACATTTAACATTTCCAATTAATTCAACTGAGTATGATGTGATATTGTTTTCTCTTCAATATTGCAATTATGAAGTTAATGTTTGGTTTGTTACTTGTTCTAACGTTGAAATAAATTTTGTTTAATTAGTGAAAAAAATGTTTTCAAATTCACCATGTTTTTCAACAAAGTTCATTTTCATCGAAAACGGTCAACTTAGAGTGCATTGTCGATATACATGTAGTGTAAGCTCGTCGTGACATACCCTGTATATGATGAGTACCATACATGATGAGTAGCATACATGATAATACCAGCAGTACAATCTTTAGATAGAATATCATTATCATCATTAATAACTGCGAGCGTGCGCTTTCAAAATATTACAATACGTGTGCGTTTTACTTTCCATTTTCTCAAAAAAACGGTGTGTTATTCGCTGTTTTCATAGATGGTCGTAGGAAAACACTCATTTATGCTTACCTTGAAGTAATGTTTTATCTATCAAAACAAATGTCTTCGATTTTATCATGATAGGGAAAAAAATTGCCATAAAAAATAATGAAATGTGTTCATGGAGTTTGAATTGAATTCTGTAGGACTACTACCCATAAAGTCATTATTCTCCGTCTGGCCAAGAAGAACGCTATGACTGAAGATAATGAATACTGATAATAGTTTGTTTTATTGGATGATCAACAATCTTCAATGGTTTCTTTACACTCAATCGAGTAGGATAATTTCCTGTATGTGTCCCACCCATTCACATCAGTGCGATTTGTGACCTGAAGGAGATATGGTCACTGAAATATCTGTGACTATTTTCTAAAGATTTGAGATGTATGCTTCAATAAAATCTAGAAATGGAAGATAAAAGTTTTCCAAAATATTGCTATTGTATTATGAGCATACCACTAAAGAACATTGAAAAACTCATCAATATTCGATGAATATAAACATTTCCTTCTTACATGTGATCAATCTATTTTTCAGATAGGTAAGCAAATTGAATTTGTGTTTATACTAGAAAATATAAATGGAGCATTCCAAGTGGAAATATTATTCTTGCTTATCAAGGTTGATGTGATATTTGGTTACCTACCTTGAGTTTGGACCTCAAGTCGGTAATGTAAGCTTCTCTCTTCTCCACGTGATGTCCCATTTTCTGTTCTAAAGCCTCCCGAGTCGCCGAAATAAACTGAGTCGTCTGTTCATCCTTCTTGCGACTGGCCTCTTCGATTTTCAAGATTTTCGCTGACAGTGCAGCCATTTTACTCGATTCCAAATGCTGAAAGAAATATATAGATAATCAGAATTCAATTATTACAGGACAATCGGCACAATTTCTCCTGCTCCCATTATAGAATTATAGATACAATAAACAATAAAAAACAACGAATATTCCAAATAGCATTAATGAAAGGAAAATGTGCATTACGCATTTAGTTTGAAGTGGACAACCAAACCTCAATCAATACATAGTCATTAAAGATATGTACTGATTCATCTCTTGACTTTTTTTGGAATTTTGTTGAATTTAATTTGAGATGACCGAAAATCCTTCCTCCCTACGTCATAAATTATGTCATTCCTTAAAAATGAGAACAGTATACACTACGGCACTAAATGAATTCGTTCGATCCCTCCAGATTATTTATTTACTTTATTTAATTTGGTTACATTCATGATGCTCACTTGAATAATGCTATTGAATTAATGTATACAGGGTCACACCGACAGGCAACTTTTAGATTTTGGTTGAGCTAATTACTAATTCAACAAGTGCGAAAGCTGCCGTAAAGTTATATCAAAGGAGATAATCCTAATCGACCCCATCATCCCCCAATTACATGCCGATGCATCTCTGGGGAGTCTGAGAAAAGGAATACATTGAAATCTAAAAAAAAAAGGAGGAGACCTGTAATAACTGAGAATAATGAAGTTATCCCGACAACTATGTCAGAAATCCGGAATATGAAAATCGACCATTTATAATTAAATCCATTCAAACCAAAAATGGTACAAGAATTCCTTCCTAAGGGTTATGACAGAAGAGTTAAATTCTGCAATTGGATCACAACTAAATGCAATGCTGACAGACTGTTTTATCAGAACATTTTATGGAAAGACGAGGCAATATTCCCAAGTAATGGAACGGTGTACACTAAATTGCATAATTATATGCATACGAAAATCCACGTTGGATAGAAGTTGGTCATTCTCAGAATGTTAGGTCTATAAACGTTTAGTCGGTTTTATTCATCGACATCGGCTATTAGGTCCATATTTTTTCTAAGAAAACAAGATGAATGAACTAGAGGAATATTTGAAAGATTTGCCTATGTATGTCAATATTTTCTTCTGATAAGATGGGTGTCCTGCACATACCTACAGACCCGTAAACGATTATCTTCGTAATCGGTGTAGAGAAAATCTAATAACTACTGATTGTCTCGATTGTAAGAGCATCTAGCCAGCTGAGTCGCCAGACCTCACACCACTGGATTGATATTTTTGGGGCTATTTGAACGCAACGTAATTAATACACACAACGTTATCAAAAGAGCGAGGAAATTTTTGCAACATTGAACAGTCAATTCCAATTATTCCCTTTTCATTCGATTACAATCGTTGAAATATAGTTATCCTTCATTCTTTTGCATAATAATAGCATATCTCGAGTTAGAAACAACAAATATTCGGGGTGACAAAAATTTCAAGTCATTCAATACAGCAGTTAAATTTTTACAGGGTGCGAACATTTTAGCTGGACACGGTGTAATACTATCTTTGAAATTCGGAAGAATTGTCATTGAAATTAGGTGACCTGTAGATATGAATTCAATAACGCCGTCAATGTTACAATTTAATTGAACAAGTAATGACAATGACAACTTCTTCACTTGTCAAATGGAAATGTTATATTGATGTGTGTTTTTGAATGTTTCAATAAATATGCTAGGATGAACACTTCAGTCCCTGTGAAGCGCAAAAAAAATATTATTTACTTGTCTACGTTCTTCGGCTGCTTTTAGTTTCTCTTCGATATCCTGGACGGACATACTGTTTTTCGGTGACACTGGTTTCTTGGGTGGGGTGGCCTTAACTTCGGGCTCTCCGAGAATCACCTCGTATCTGAGTCCACCTCTGGTCTTCTCCTGACATCTCACCTCGGTAGCTGAAGAATATTTTCGGCATTAAAATGTCATTGCACCATCTCATCTTGCAGATAGATTGAAAGACTCAATCATTGTTAGTACACATCGATACACAAATTAATCATCCAACATTGGTAACTTCTTTATGATAAAAGATGAAAAAAATGTTTGAAGTAGCAATAACTAGTATTCTTGACGATCTTGAAAATGGGGGAGTAAAAAAACAATTCATCAGTTTTCGAGTTTCAATCAAAAATACTTTGAATGAAAACTGATGTATACTTCTTTTTGTTAGACCTTGAAAAAGGCTAAGAGAAATTTTGTCATGAAGTCCAAAATTACGTTTATATTACAATACCTGAATGATAATAGTGAAAACAGTAAGAAGGCTTCAAGATTTGATTGCACTACGATAAATGATGAGCCTCTCAATTGTTTTTTCATTCTTCCATCCTAAGGAGTGTTGGAATTTCTAATGGTTCGATGATTTGAACAATTTTATATCTTTAATAATAAAAAAGTTACCAAATGGTGGGAACTTAATTTGATTATATAGGTATAGAAAATATAAAGATTATATAAATAATATAGCAAATAAACTAAATAATATGGGTATGAGTAATAAGCGATAAATAAAAAACAAATAAACGAAATCCATTTATGTGGAATGAAACATACATATACAACAAAAATAAAATAAATAAGAAATTGAGCAATAATAAAATAAATAATAAAATTGGTGCAATGTGCGACAGAATTCAGAACTTGCTGTCTAATGATGGTAGCTGTACTCACTGACGAATTGCACCCTTTTTGGTTGATGTGCAATTGTTGCTGTCCGTGGTTTCGTTTTAACCTTCGTGATTGGAACTTGTGATCGATGAACTGTAAAAATCAATCATTTGGAAGACAGAAAAATTCGACCAGTTCTGATAATGACAGAGTGAGTGATGTAAATGATGTAAGAATTTCAGATTACATTCCTTCTGCATCCTTTCATGGCATCAATTCTTCAGTTTAACCAATAAATACAGTCTTGACAGATTGACAAGTTAGCCTGAAGTTGATTCATTCATAAAATTATGTCTTTCGGCATGAATCGAGACACAACATATTTTTTGAATGAATTGGAAAGTTCAAAATCAAATAAGCTATACCTACGTACATTGTACATGTTATTGTTAGACTTTGTTCTGTTCGCATGTCTGGGATCACAATAACATCTCAGGTGTAATTCGAGCGATCGATGTCGATAGAATTTGTAAGGATTTCACCTCGACACAGACCTCGAATTTCACCTCAACCCCTACTCGCCGTATTATTGATGACGCGATTCGGGTGTATTACCGCTATGCGGAAAAGCAGCAGACTGGCAACCTTTCCAGACGTTGAAAATTTGATAGTAGCCAGTGCTCGATCAATTCACAGGACAATCCACGTAGGTCGGACAATATGGTTTCCGACTAGAAACTTTCAAAGTTTTATTTTGAATTACCTTGGAAACAAATTTAGATATTTCACCATGATACTTTTACATTTCCTAATGTAGAAATTCGAATTTCCCAACCATGTTCTCACCAAGAGTGCTAACAAGTAGCCATTTTCGTATTCTCGAAGTTCGAAAACACCCCGATGTACATCTTCATGCGAAGAATTACCAAAAAACTATTTAAGAGTGGTTTTTGTACATATATCAAACATGAAATCGTGATGAAATCTGTTATCGCTGTAATTTTGTTATTCGATTGTGTGATATTGGTCATATAATCTCAAACTGATGGCTATAATGAAATGACTAAAACATGTTCAAGTTATCTGAACACCTGGGAGTTGGTTAAAACTGAGTTGCAAAGCCTGAATCGTTGAGGAGAAAGTAAATAGTTGTGAATCTAATTAGAAACTCTTTTCTCATATTTGTATGTCAAGTTGCAATCGTAATATAAATACATTGATGATTCCCGAAATACCAATCGAAATCATTCGAAAAAATCGTCATATATGGTACGGAGTAGTACGGACCATTACCATAAACGTCAAATGACATAATTGGTCGGTCAATGAAGCTAATATCCATGCAATTCAGACAACGCAAACAAAAATCTACAAAAAACATAACGTTGACCCATACTTAGGTTAGTTCCTTGGTTCAAAATAATGTTCCAATTCGATAATACAAAATAACAACGTTGACCCGATCGTTTTGGTGTGATATGAATTTCATTTGACTTTCTTTGATCTCGTCCCTTATTTTGGGTATGATCCGAATCTTCAGATTGCCAATCTTAGGTGCATTTCTATAATATATAATATTTTATTTTCGACGGAATGATCACACCTTCCTAATGGTACTGGTATTCTCAGTTTTATGATGACCAAATATTCGATATGGTATTAGGAAGATGCTCGAGTGGAACCGCACAGCAATTATTCTATAGGGTGATTGATTGAAGCGGTTCATTGGACGTTCCTGGCGAACCAGCCACGGGATCGTACTGAAAGTTGAAGTGATCGCATAAGCGAACCCGCTCTATCTTTCTAAAATAATTTCAATAATGCCGCTTCTACCAAAAAGTAGTAGCAAATTTGATATTTCAAATGGAACACCCTGTATATAATACTATTTTCAGAGAATTTTTCTCGATATTTCCTTGTACCTATTCGTAAGCATTTTCTAGTGAATAATCATATTGTATTTTTTCTCATAGAAAACATGACTCTCCAAAAAAGTCGATAGTTTTCAGCTGTGACTCACTGAGACGATAAAGTTTGGTATGGAGTCAAGGAATACCAGAAGGCTCATTATCCTATAGTGAGATCTCATATAATTTAATACAGGGTTATACAAAAATTCATTTGATTTATTCACTTGAAAAAGTGATTGGAATTAGATTTTTTCAAATGGAACACCCTGTATTTTATCATCGCATCGAATAGCAGTTCAGATTACCTACTCATTCATGTATTATTATTATCGTCATTATTATATGTTTTTAATTCACTGGAATTGAGGATTATAATGAAATATCTTGTTGAGGGATAGAAAAAGTCTGATCTCATCTACGAACTCCGCTTCTAGTATTTCGCTTTCAATATCATACTAGCAATTACATGAATTGAAATTGTTATGCTTACCTCACTTTATGCTAGAAGAAGTAGAAATAGCGACATTTTCAAGATCCCATTTTGTAGAACAATTATGGTCAAAACGAATCCCTTAACAGAATACTGAAGTCAGCAAACACTCACAATAACAAGCTTGAGCTGTTCGGTTCATCTTTACTATCCTTTAGAAAAACAGTTAAAAATTGTAATAGTTTTAATTTCGAGTTTTAATATAATCTTAGTCATCTGTAAAATGTATACATTGTACAATCTTTTTGTGATGGTAAAATTGGCTTGTCCGTTGATAAATTAATAAATTAATAAATAAATAAATAAATAAATAAATATTAACTTTATTGGCCGGAAAATACCGTCAGTGGCCGGATTATTGTCATTGTCCGGAACATGTGCCCTCCATTGATCTTCCAAGAAGGATCTCGTCGATACGTCACCGCCGTATCTATCTCAAGCATCGCCAGACTTTGCCCTATTCGCGACGCCACCCCCTCCGCCGCAGCGCCGCGATGGCGGCGGCGACGCCGAAGCGCTGCCCGCCGATGAGTCATCGACGTCGGCGGCGGCGATAGACGAATAGACGGGAATTCCCGGTTCGATACATCTCTCGAAGAGAGGCCGATATCGTTAGATTAGCATTCGAAAAACATACCAGGGTTAATACTTATATAATTTTTTTTTCTACAAGCGTGCGTGACTCACCCTATACATCCGCGTGCAATTTAGTTTGGTATAGTATATTACACAACAAGTGTGGAAAGTGACTTATTTCGCACGAGTTGATATTCAACACGAGCCGCATAGCGGCGAGTGCGGAAATGAATAACGAGTGCTTGAATTACACTTTCCAACGAGTTATGTACACTATTTTTCCTACGACAATAAATATTTGAATCATTATCATTCCAACTTTCACCCATGTCCATTGTCATTCTCATTTAAATTTCACGAAAGTTATCCGAAATTTCGATCATCGTCGACAGCTACCACACAATCCAAGATATATTAGTCAGGACCGGAGCCTTTCTATGGTTGTCGAATTCGATTTCACGAAAATAAATGCGTACGTCTATAAATTCCGGATATTTCAGCGACACACCTTTCATATCCAACTTCACTCCCCCAAGTCAACGTCGTTTCTTTGTTTGTCATTGTCATAAACATGTTTCATATAAGTTTCCTGAACATTCTTGAACTTTCCTCCATGAATCATATAAGAGTGGATTCATAATATCCACAGGGATCAAAATCATGAAAGGGAGGAGATGATGGTCACATTACCAGACGCATCTCGACGAAGGAACGGAGGTGAATCATTTCTCGAAAGGTTAGGATGCAAAATCAATCTGAAACGAAGGTACCATTTGCGATGATACCAGAAGAAAAAAAATACATGTAATATATTATTAAATTCGTAAAACAAGGCAAACGTGTTTTTTTTTTCAATATTTCCACACTAGTGTGTTTTACTTTCCTGGTACCATAGTGATTTGGGCTACTTTCTTAATAACAAAACAATGCCGAAAGTGCTATTTCCTTGGATGGTCGTAGGAAAAAACAATTATATAATATTCTCGCAAAATATAAGAGGTTGGGGCCAAATTATGAAAGTTTAAGCTTGTTTTTTGCAGTATTAGGTAAGTTTGTTCAAAATCATCCTTCAAATTGCACTATTCTTTAGAAAATGGAGATATTGAAAAAAAAGAATGTATTGTTAAGAAAATCCCCCTATATAGACTTAGATTGATCTGATGTAGGTAACAATTGTTGTCATGCCGATCAAAACACAAATTTGTTTGTAATTGTCAGAGTGTCACCAAATTAGGAAGAAGTATCCTTGGGTTATTTTCTAGAAATTACGAAAAAAAAAAACTGCATTCATAAAAAGAGAATGTCGGTTTTCGACCGAAAAAGGACAAAATCTTCACTCAAGAAGACGTTACAAAATGTATGACTGAAGCATCCGATGACATATCGACCAATGAACTCATGATTGAGTTGGTGAAAAAAATCAGCAATGGCGATATAGACGACAAAGAAAACGTGATGAATGTTGAAATCAAGGATTCCAATAATCATTCTTCTAGATTCTGCGTGATATCTGAAGAAGCAAATGATGTTTATTTTTGAACGTATACAGAAACTATGTACATTACTCTTGTTAGTTATTCCCATTCGCATGAATGAAGAATTGAAAAAATCAGTTTATTTCTTACGCTTGTAAAAAAAAAATATTGTTCCTAAATCATGCGGAAAGTGTCATTTGTTAGGAAAATTACTATTCCCACAACTAGCCATAGGACCTGCCCATTATCGCGATGGTACAATTTTGCCAACAGTCAGCTGATCACTGCTGGTTGCCTCTCTCTCGTTCGGTGTTTTCATTGGTTGGAATCCTCCACCTTTCTCTAGGCGCGAACTACGGACTATTTGAAATTTGTTCAACATTAAACAATAACTCACCTATGAAATGATATATCCTGATCGTTTTTGAATCTATCAGTACATCCATAGGCTGAACAGGATAACAACATCTCGAACAAAGTTTTAAAATATTTCATTAACTTGATGGGTTGAACCGGCTGAACGAACAAAGATCATTTACCAATTTTTAATATAATATACAAGTAAAACTGAGTCTCTTTGTTTTAACTTCGCTAAACAATAGATTTGAGCACACTATTCACTCGATTCGAATGAAAATAACTGAAAATGTCGTATTTTTCAATACAATGGCTGAAACATCAAAATATTCTGACAATGCCAACAGTCATGTGATTTCTCATCGCTGAGTCTCTTTGTTATGGTCGTTTCAATTTCTCTCTATCTATGCTCGTTCTAGTAGAAAATATATATCATATCTTTGAATATAGTCGTGGTAATATTCGAGGTGATTGTGAAAATACCTACTGAATATTCTCGCAGCAAGATAATGGCGTGCCGCAAACAAGCGATTGAGATGTTTTTATTGAATATTTCATACAAATACTTCTCATAATATTAGAGAGATATCATTGAGAAAAGAGTGCCAATACGAATAAAATTTAAGGAACAATTTGAGTTGAGAATAGGCATAACATTTCCTCAGTAGTATCTTCGTAGCTAACCTTTATTGAAGTTTTTTTCCAGTAATTCGACTAAGTTAATCAGAATTCAAAAGACCAAAAATCAATATTTAAAGAGTCAAAAGAGAAATGATGAAGACATGTAATACATTTCGATTTTGGGCGAAGATCATCATCAGATCTTATATTTGCTGAGCTCAAGTTTCGATAACTACGATGAAATTTCGTCACGAAATCGAGACGAACTTCTAAGGACTACTTAGCTCTTCTCTAATTCCTCCAACGGAGTTAGGATACGGCTGTTCGGGAGTTTCTGTCCGCACGTTTCACCTCTGCATTACTTTTTCATTCAGCCCTCCATCGATCGTTAGAACGAACAGAGCTTCGGCCAGGAAAAATTCAACGTTAGTAATTGCTAGTTTCTTGACAACAAAACACGGAAAGTGATATTCTGATGTAGATAGTTATCCCTCACAAATATTGTTTCTATGCACCACAGCATATTCGTCAATTTTATAATTCTATAATCATTAAATAATGGTAATTGTATGTAGAATTTCTTCACGCTACTTCCTGGATCAGTTGCTTATTCGGCGTCGAAAAATCACCATTTCTTATTGATTCTGGGTTATGCTGTGAATTGAAAATAAATGGAATCATCCAATGAAACCAAACATGTCAACGAAATCGCATTAAAACGCCATTAAAATTTTGGGAATAAAATGACTTGACCTCGTACCTGACTAATCAATCCACTTACAGATGAGCTTCATTCACGTTTTTGTTTCTATTCCGGAAAGTAGGTTCTCGTACTTTCTGGTGATTTTTATGTTACTTCGAAAAATAACTTCACTGATATTACGAGAGAGCTCATGATACACAAGTATTTTTCAGGGAACTATTTAGAGATACAGCTAATTGTAAATTCTGCTGATTCCTAATTCATTTATATCACTCACATCATCATTTTCATAAACTGCTTGTCACATATACAGTCTGGAAACCATTCATGGCGATATCAAAAAAAAAACTGTTTTAGAGGAGACGGTGTTTTAAAGACTAATTGATATATACAGAGCTACTCACTTGTATCTAGCACAAAAACTGTGTGTTTTTCTCAAACAGATCGCCTTTTATCATATTTGATTTCAACTGATGACTTGATTTCAATGACTATGTAGTTGAAGTCAATTATTCATCATAAGAGGTTAAAATTTTAAATTCTTTGAAAAACTTCAATTATAGGCAAATCACCCACTTTTGAATAAACGTGCAATTTAAAACCATTTCTGAAATTTGAGTACAGAAATTAAAAAGTGTTTTTTAGAGACCTTTAATGAGCCTAGGTATTCAAATATAGTAAACGTTGAAAATATTCTAAATGGCAGTAACCTAATCTATAGTGAAACAAAAATCTACATGGTTATCGATTGAAAAGTACTTTTCTGAAAATATGGCAATATAAAGAATAATCCATTTGGAAAATACAAGCGAGTCGCCTTTTATAATTCAGTTGAGGTTCAAAACATTTATTATAAATTTTTTTCTGATGTCGCCTGAAATAATGAAATACCCGAGTAGTTTCCACAATGAATCAATTAAATAATCGATCACCATTAGAAATAAACACTCTTATACATCCTGACATTGCTAAGTATATCAAGAGATTTCAATCGACTTGGATCAACAATTTTTAGTAAAGGCAGATAATATTCATGCAAGTTATAGATAAAACCGTATAGTCATTTTGAGAAAACTAGGAACTTTTATTCGATTCCAATGAAAGTACCGACTCAATAAATAATTCCTGTCATAAGTCAGCAACCGGTGTTGCGCCGAACATGTCCGGCGATATCTTAACAACCCCGAAAGAATTAGAAATCAATAGTTTTCAAAACCAAGTCCCTAGATAAATTCACCCTCAATACAAAGATCTTCTATAAAACAATCTAAGCCACAACATTACCAAATTATACGCATAATAACATTAAAATGGAACGAAAATGCCTGAATGTAATATTCTTGAGCAGACAAGACTGATGTGTGCTTTTTCGCACCGGGTGGGTCAGATCGAAATCTCTAATAAACTCTGCAATATAATATATGTATGAAATTATATACTTACCGGCTAGCGGCAGAGGTGCCCGACACGTATGACAGAAGCACTGCATAACAGATTCTCTCACTAGACCGATAATCATATCGCAGCTGTTTAGTCTACCGGTTCACAAGGAAATTAGTCCGTTAGATATGTCTGTGTGTTCGTCTCTGCCTGGATTGTCTGTCTGTCTGCCTTTCCGTCTGACCCTAGGACTGGAGTCGCTCCCGGAGCGGAACAGGTTCGTCTGGGGATCGGTTCCGGTCGACAAGGAAATGGCGGAGGCGACGGGAATGCGCCTCGACGACGCTCGAGGCGGTCGATACGGCGGGCGTAGTCGGGAAACACGGGCGGCACGGACGGTGGAGACATGCCGCCCCATTGTCAGCTAGTTCACAACTCAAAGAGGATTATGTATGCACAACACTGTGTATTCCGGTATATTTTCTGCAGTATAAACACAACACAGAATAAACACAATTAGTCATGTAATCATCATAGTACTTTAGCAATTAACATTCAATAATCATGCTAACTATTTATGCGACAAAATGGTGAAAAGTTTGTGTTTTGAGTGAAAACCGAAGGGTTTTCTCAAATTTACCCCCGTGGTCTGAATGCTCTGTAAATAACACTATCATACATCCTAAGACACTCTGTATATAAATAGGACTACGAATTCTGCAAAACAAATGTAATGCAGAATCAGTTAAGTTGGTTATCAGTAGAACAAAGCATTGAAAGAGCAATCTCAATTTTAATCTTCAAAATTATTCACCATCAACCCCTGACGCATTTGATCAAACGTCCAAAACTCAATTCTTGTCCATCAATATCAGCAGACAATTCCAACATAGATTTCAATAGGAAATCCTTCTAAGTACAGAACTTACAACCACTGCACTAGAAAACCTGATATCAAAGTCAACCTGTCTCCACTAGTGTAAAAATGGATAGCTCTGTCAAACTGATTACCTAGTATAAAAGAGGCTGTCAATGGTCGCTGACAACTATCAATTTATATAATCGGCAACACAATAGTTCTGCTCAACTGAACTCGACGTAAAAATGGAAATGAAGATGTTATGGTTCCGGCTGCGAAAAAAAGTTCTGAATTGAATTTTTAAAAATATGTTAAGGCACAGACTGTGGTAGACATTCAGGAGAATCATTTCTATCTCTATATCTTCGATATGATTTGCTGTTTTACATGATCAACATCATGGAACCTACGCTGCACTTGTGAGAAGTTCAATAAGTAGCAGAAATACAGGGGTACAATACATAAGAAAAACGCTCTTTGCAGGACTTGTATTACCTGAACGTGCGTAATAGGCTTATGAATCTATCAAGTTCCAAAGAGCCTGTAGTTGCAATTCAATTAATATATGGATACAGATAGATTACAATAGCTCTCAACAATTATCAACTATGAATCATTTGAATACTGTCTGTAAGTTTTTTCATTCATTTTTCAGCTTTTTGTGGGATTTTCTCATCTCGTTTCTGAAAAATAAAGTAGAAGTTATCAAGAATTATTTCAAAATATTTGTAGTAATAACATATATTCATATTTCCAAATTTTTCAAAAAACAAGGTGTCACTGACAAATAGAGAATTTCTCTTAGGCATCTAAGGTTTAATTTCAAGCGCAGTGACATTTTGGGGCAGATCACAAAATCTGTCCTTACTACAAATATATTGATATGATTTTCAATAACTTCTACTTTATTTTTCAGTAACGAGGAAAGAAAATCCCATAAAAAGCTGAAAAATGTATAAATCATTTATTTTCGTATACACTTTGATTACATAGTTCAGACATGAGTGATAGTTAAGGCACTCAGACCAGTGATATTGATCGCCAATATCCATTACTCTGAAATATATCCTAGTGTAGAAAGTTCTGGCACGAAAGACATTGTTTCATGGTGAACAAAAACAAAGAAGGGATAAAAGTTTTTCTTATATTGGCGAAAAACGAAATATTCCTGTACTTGTGACTACCGGTGTTTCAGCCACTGTTATTTTCTCCCCGACAACACGTCGCCGATGTCTTCCATTAAGGATTTGCGTGTATGTGTTGACAGTCCCTTGAGTATATCGGCTAACAAACCATGAGCGGAGGGTCGAACATATAATTGAAGAACAGTATGTCAAAATTCGATACCGATAAATTACAGGGTACCATTCTGATACATATCACAAGAGATATTCCGTTTGTGGCAACTTTGGAGATTTTTGGAACAGTATATCACAGGTTCTCAAACATATTTCGACTACCACCCACTCTGAGATTTAGAAAATCTAGTGCCCCTCATAATACTTCAACTTACCGTCTGTCGTATACACTGGTTATGGTTTTTAAATATATCTGAAAGATTTTTAACTATATGATCTCGAACAGACGACCAGAAAGATCAACTGTGTAGTATGAGTCATTTAAAGATCACCCCATATACCCAAGCTCATCAAAAGATCAGAAATACATTATCCAACATATTGATATCATCTATAAAAAGTGTCCTTTGACTGCGTGACAATAATAATACAAAATAATAATAAGTGTTCATATAAAACTTATTCTCCTCGTTACTCCTAAGAACGATGTACAGAACACTGGTGGAGCTATTCTGCCTATTTGCCTATCTAATTTCTTCAACCAAAACTCTAACATAGAACCAACTTGATGACAGCATTTTATTCGATATAGCGGAAAATCACTCAAATGTCAGTTGTTAGATGGCGACACAAAAATGAAAACAAAATCAGTATTATAGATGATTGCACAGTGTTATAAAAATGTTGATTCTGAAGTAGTAATTTAGGTTACTTTCCAATTAATGATCGAACAACATAATTACAATCTCAAAACATCAACTAGTTGTACATAAATCTGTAAAAATGACACCATCTTCTGAGGAGTTTCATAACTATTAGGCCATTATAGCTTGAAATGGCGTTAGCGTTTTTGACGAAACAAAACACCATCAGTGACTACACCAGTGTTTTGTACATCGTTCTCCTGAGGAAGATATTGGGGATCAAGACATCCCTTAGAATTAAAGTTTTTGGCTGTAAGTTTTGATCCACCTTGCATATCGTAATGAGTTTTTTTGTGTAATTTTTCATCGAAAAGTGCCATTATTTGACACCAATTCCACCGAAACGAAAAAAAAAACGAGTTTAGCTAGTATTTTTTTAATATTATTGTTTGATCCAAAACCGTAAAGAAATAAAAAACCTTTTTTGATAAGAATCTCAAGGGGAAACAAAGATGTGATGGTAGCTGAAAATGATAACACCTGTCAAAGATTAAGCAAATTATGTGTTACGGGCCAGTCCGTTCCTGTATTTCTGCTGAGAACTAAACCCATAGATTGAATACAAAACTGAAACTCTGTTTTTGTGCCAAATAATGGCTTTTCTTTGATGAAACATTACACCGGAAAATCTTTACGGTATAGAAAGTATATCAAAACGTACATCCAAAAACGTTAATTCTAAGGGATGTCTTATGAGGCCTAGTATCTCAGTTATAGGACTAAATTTTCAAATTTCAAATGTCGAACACTTTTTTTATAAATTGGTATCATGATCTATGATATTCCAAGTTTGTGTGATTCAAACATAGTATATAGTATTGAATGTGAAAAAAAATATCTAAGAGAGAACATCATTTGTCATTTCAATGTCAACGATTTAAATATACATCATTTATTGACTGGCAATGTTGGTATTGGTGTATGGTTGATATGATAATATTGGTATAATAATAAGAATATTGCTCTCAGATCTCAAATTCAACTATTCACAATTCATTTAAAAAAAGTCAGGTAGGTACTTACATTCAGTCGATGATGAAATTCCAGTTGCAGTTTCAGCCATTATAAAATATTTATAGAATATTTTATACCTACAACAAAAAAAAAACGTCTTATAGTTAATTCAGTTCACTCAGAACTGGAATGGGGGTGAAAATTCAGTTAATGGACTCATTTTCTTTCTCTCATCAGTGTCAGAGCAGCACTAATTCGTACGGAACAAATCAATTACTCTTCACTTCAATCAATCAATATTTGACTGTTGTAATTCTCCCTCGAATAAATCTCCACTAGTCGTTACGGGTTAAAAAACTAATGATGAATACAGATGAATTACTATTATTATTATTATTATTATACAGGGTTGGTATAAAGTATGGAATCAAGTGAATATCTTTTAAACGAAAAGAATGATATTTATAAGAATTTCCAGGTAAGTGCAATGGAACAAAATGCATCTGCATTTTTTTTTTGTTAATTAAATACTTCTGGTTCAACCGGAAATGCCAATTAATTTAAATGGGACATCCTATATATTTTTACAGATTTTTGAAAGAGCTCGTTATTTTGAGTTCATGCATACTGAGTTTAGTGTAAAAAAATTGTAAAAACGAGCAATATAGCACTTTGATCAACCTCCTAAGAGTTTGAACCATTGAACCATTCTAAATTTTACAATTTGTAAATTGTACGTTTATTTATTACTATGCATACAAACAACATCAATTAGTTTATCTGAATAGTTTTTTGCTCTAATGCAAAAAACTCAAAGGAGGTTGATTAAAGAGCTATATTCCTCGTATTTCCAATTTTTTTACACTAAACTCAGTATGTATGGATTCAATATAACAAGCTCTTTCAAAATCTGTGAAAATATAAAGGGTATCCCATTTGAACTAATGAAGTTGATGGCATTTCCGGTTGAACCGGAAATATAATATAAACAAAAAAATGTACATTAGATGCATTTAGTTCCATTGCACTTACCTGCAAATTTTCATTGATATTGTTCTTTTCCTTCAGAAGATATTTACTGGTTCCATACTTTATCCCTATCCTGTATAGCGCTCACGATGAATAGGGAACAGACAATATTTCAAACCAAACTGCTGGTTGTTTATTACGATATTAAAAAAATCTAGTGTTCACCACTTGACTGACTTGTTTCCATCCGTTTATGTGTCATACCTTTTATTTATCTCATTATCTTTTTAACCTTCTATGAACAAAGACTGCAACTGAAGTGTTTGCTCTCAGTAAGGTGAACAACTTTGCAGTTGTGGACCAGGTAATGAAGTCTAGACAATCCTGTGGGTGGCTGGTAGAAAATTTCATACAGTAAATGTAATTTGTTTCAACTATATGCATTTCGATTGTCATCATTGAAATTAGGACCATAGAAAAATTTGTCAATATGAAATTTTACTACAACAGTTTTTTGCTTCCAATTCCGAAATGAATAAATGTAGATAGCTGACACTATGTTCATAGCCCCTCTTAGATAGATTCTTTGTATTCGCTAGTTATATTGTTCTACTCTAACAAAATTATCACTCACCTATTTATATATTTATTCTTGAGATTATCCTATGATATCTATACATTTTTTTTTACCGCAATTAAGTTATATTACTGGTGAAAAGATACTAATAACCATTGTCTGAATGAACGCATTTATATTTACTTCTCCGATCATTTCACAATGTCAGAGCATATCTACATGCGATTAAATGATTATAAATTTCCATTGTTTTCCTGTTTATGGTTCGATGCAAAAATTAGCCCATTCGTAGATTCATTGTCACTGAGATGAAGCCGCTGAAAAGGCTACATTTCGTAAACTAACTATATTAGTGGGAAAATGCGTGCTTTGTTGCATTCAGGAATGAATTCACGACGAAACCAAAGTGTGAAGTATTGAGATTGAAAATATAATATCGTATATTCCGAAAACGTATATTGTTCTGCTTCAATAAGCAACAAAAATAAAGAGAGAATCATAAAAAATGTACAGATTTATTGCCTCTTGTGAGGATTGAACTCACGAACTTTGTCGGTAAGCTAAAGAGGCTGTATACGATCATTCAACTCTCTGTTGTTTTTAATCTTTATGATACATACGAGAAACATTGAAAAAATGGAAAAATTTGCTCTCTGTGCCTCCTGTGAGGATTGAACTCACGACCCCTGGTTTACAAGACCAGTGCTCTGCCACTGAGCTAAAGAGGCTACATTGCTTGGCCGAATAAATCTCTCAAGTAATGTAAACTCAAACAAATTTTGCATATTACAAGAACTGAATTTCAGACCCGTGTTTTATCAGGTCCATATGAAATGATTTGATGAATATAACTTCACAACGAAAATATGAATGAGCAAAATACGTCAGGAATATTTGATAAAATCACAAACCACAGGTTAAAATTCGTATGTCCGCAATAAGTAGTTCCAGCAAGGGCATCTCGGAAACTATGGGAGATACGAATTTGGTTGAATGAGAAAAGTTGAGCGAGTGAGGAGCCAACAAAATGATTTTAAGAATCTCTGATATAGTTTTTCGTTTTTGATTCATTTCGAAAAAGTGAATTTTAGGATATTCAATTAATTTTTTTTTCTTGGGGTTGATAATAAAGTTGAGACAAACTTGAAGAAACATTTCATCAGCAGAGCCCAATTTGAAAAAACTGAGGGCGCGACAAATTATTTTCTTTGATGCCAAATATGTCTTGTTCATTCGATAATTTTTTGTTGAATTTCAAAGCGAACGAAATAACTTTAACCAAGTTACTTGAATATGCCTGTTATTCGTACATTTTTTTTTTCATATGTTATGGAGGAAAGATTGGTATGAAATATAGAATGATTCATCACCTAAAACTTCTCGTGGAAGTTGAAATATGATTGCCGTGTTGCCAAGTTGCCAAGTGAGAATTGAACGAACGACTCCAGGTTTCAGTGCTCTGCCACTGAGCTAAAGTGCTACATTTGATTACATTACAATACATAATAATCATTGAAAATATGCAACGTCGCCTTCTGTGAGAATTGACCCCATGTCCCCCTACACCTATGCACTGCCACCGAACTAAAGAGGCAATATTAGAAATAGTATTCGTTTCATAGAACACGGCAACTGATATAGTGGAAGTGTAGGCTGAAGGGACAATAACATCCTTCAATATTTTAAACATCAAAACTGGAACACTGCAAAAACAGCCAACGCAGCTCTCTCCTCGACGCATTTGTATCGTTAGCAAGTAATATAATAACATTGTACAACTAATCAGAACAGAAGAAAATATAAGTAGTATTGATTTGACTTGTGGAAACGTCGAACAAATAGATGAAGTTCTCAACCTAGGAGATGTTTTATTCCAATGAACTAAAACGAACCTAGATAAACTAGTTCATTACAGTAATGACAGATCTTAACCGTAGCAGGGTTGTATGTACAGGGTGCTCGTATATAAGCTGTATCTTTTGGTCACAATGGAACATGGATAAAATAACCAATCTCAACAGAAATCTTGCTGGTATCCAAACTAGTGGAATTTTTCTTGAAAGTTTGGAGGTCGTAAGCATCAGGAAAGACATCACTAGGCAAAGGATTCCATAACTTTGCCGTTCTATTGATGAATGATACTTGGTAATGAGAAGTTTGGCATGTTTCGACCCTTACTGGTCTAGTTTGTCTACTAGGAATCGCTCGTGGTTTCATTATAGACGAGATTTCCGTTGAACACTACCGCGGAAATATCTATGAAAGTTAGAGAGATCGCCCGCCTTTCTGCGATGTTCTAGAGAGGTCAATGATTTCGTTAGTATAGTATCACCGACTAGTTGAATAGCACTCTTTTGAATCGAGTCCAAGAGCTTCAGTGTATGTTTACGAGGCCGAACTCAAAACATGTGAGTTGTCAAAATAGCTGTCAGAATAAAGAAATAAAAGAAATGAGGAATAGAAAAATATGTCTAAACTAGGTTAAAACATATTCAAACCCGAGTTCGAACCACTTTGTATTAAGTGCATACGTGTATCGAAAATGAAGAAAGCTTCAAGAATATGTAAAAACATAATCAGGACCAAATTTGAAAAAGCTGATGATGCTTTCTCGTGAATACAAAATGTCTGAGGAAAAATGAATATAACCACGTCGAATCATAAAAAATTACTATGTAGAAGTATTATCGGTAAGTTGAATTATACATATGTATATTAATAACAACGAATAAAAAAATATATTTTTGAAAACTTCACTTCTTTGGTGTAACTGAAAAACTATCAATAATTTTGAAAAATTTCACACCTCTCAATGCGCACTTTTTCTCCCATATGAACGAATTTGTATCTCCCACCGTTTCAGACATACCCATGCTAGGTATGCATCCTCATCTTGGACACACTGTAGGTAGAGTAGCATTATGCATTGAATAGGCTGTTCTGAACAAGAGCTGTACTGATAATAATTCTATTTTGAATATAGTTGTGAACTTTTTCGCTATACCTACCCACCTCATTCTACCCTTATGTTTGGATAAATTTAAAATGTATAAAAAAAGTGTGATAATAACAGATAACTGCACACGACTCTGTGCTCTGCAGATACATTATATTTCTCATCTTCTGCCTGCCTTCATTCCTACGCGATTTCTGTAAATCGGGCCACAGCAAGAAGTTCAAACCGGTCAACCAAATAAGGAAGAACATTTTCAAGAAACAATACCTACTTGTACTATGACCATAATGAAACGATTTGAGGTCGAAAGAAAAGAAAATTAAATCGACATTCATCAATGTTCTTTTCGAAATGGTTAGGAAAAGAAATTGAGGAGCTCGATTTTGTCGATGTTTGACATGGATATTACTACATTACAAAGGAACTTCTCTGAGAGGGTCGAGACATTGTCAATCGGCCTTTGTGTCAAAACAAAGCAATAGAAACTTACCGAAAAATCTATTAACAACAGGCACTGAATACGGTATGGTATTCTGTCGTTTTACAGCTCTCAGCACAAAGGTTCAAAGTTGCAGTTGTAATTTAGGAACTTAAATTTCAAGTGGCAGTTCTTCTGAAGCTATTTCTGGAAGACTTGTTTATATGGCAAATAAACGAGAATGCAACGGTCGGATGTTCAGAACAGCGACAGAAACAGAACAGATTGTCGGCGAATCACGTGAGATGGGGTTCTCAGTTTCCTGATTGGCCAAGCGATTTGAATGCGTATTCGTTATTGGAAGCGACTTGTTTTACGAACAAATATATCAGCTTCTTACCTTGTTTATTCCTTGTTTTACTCTCCTAAATGAGTGATTATTAATATGAGATGTAATGTTAGTTGCAGATATTGGGTAGAGAAATGTACAGGATGTCTCGATCTCAGGAATGAGTCGTGAATACGATCATCAGATCATAGTTTATGGACTGTCTCGGTATATGTTCATTAGATTGTGTTTCCATTGAAATCTAATAAATGACCACACAAACTGTGATATAAGTTAACATAATAATTTATCGAATTTTTTGTTATTAAATTCTTATTGGCCTCTCAATTTATTGTTCGATATTTTCTTCATTCAAAAGTAAAGGAATTTCTATCATACTTACAAATATATTGTAGAATAATAAAATCTTCTTTCGAATATGCAGGAAGGAGGAATAAACTTAATAGACAAAGGGCACTGGAGGAATAACTCTTCGACTGTATAAAAACAATGTGTCATCAGTAGATTAGAAATATTTTTTAATAAGGTGAATGCTCAACAAATTTGTAGCTTTTCAACTGATTCTAATCTGGAGTTTTCTGAATTCTACAAGAAGATTCGCAAAAGTAATTACTGTTGAATATTTGTGTACACTTGATACTCAATAGTCTTGATTCGCCGGCATGAATAGAAAATTTTCCTCAACTCTATTTTTCATCAGAATAATAATCTGGGATAGATTGGCAACCAATGATGAATAAGCAGAACAGGAGCTTTATAATGATTCTATCAAATCATAATCTGTATAGTGAGCTAGGCAATATTATAATAATAATATAATAAATCGCTAGAAATGTTTACTTCTCAGTGGTCGAGACTCATCTAAGATACGGTATTGCTTTCTGGGGCAACTGTACTCTTCAGCTTTTCCATATGATGTTTGCCCTACAGAAACGTGCGGTGAGGTATATTTTTAAAGTGGACGCTTTAACATCGTGTAAGACTTTATTTGTGAAGGGGAAGATTCTTACATTACCATGTCTTTTTATATTGGAAACCGTGTGTCTGATTCATAAGCATCAGTATCATTTATATAGACAAAAAAATCCAGTCAATACTAGACTTCGTCAAATTCCCTTGCCTCTGCCGAGATCACAATTGGTAAAAAATTCTTTCATTCACAATGGAGGAAAGATGTTTAATCACCTTCCACTTTCGGTAAAAAATATAGGAGCCTATGTACTATTCAGGAGAGCGGTTAAAGAATTTTACTTTGTAGACCATACTATGAGATTCGCGAATTTTTTGAGGAAAGAATTTGAGATGTTTTCTGATTTTATAAATGCCTATTCTCTGTGTATTTTTATTGATTGACTATTATTTCATTTTAAGATTTTAATCTGTATTACCTTTGTATTGTTTGTCCTATTGGCACTTAGTTTTATATTTGCTTTGTCCATAAGATGTATCAATCTTTGACAATAAAGTATATTTGATTTGATATATGATGATTGTTTAAATGGCTGATGATCAATAAATTATTTATTGATTGAAATAGGTAAATTGAACGATCATCAGAATATTAATTCAATATTTGATGTCTACCAGAAATAATTATGGTTAATGTATTTCAAAGCAACATTACCCATTTCATCAAACTGTTGAATGATTATGTTATATCCGTCGACAGTTCATTTCTGGCCCAAGCTTCAATTTACAATATATGAAACCTGAATATGTAACGTGTTTTGATTTTCTGGATTCACATCAAGGATGTAATTCATAGATCAAATAAATATCAGACACATAAATAACTTTATTTGATCTCTGTCTTTTATGATTTCATTCAACTCTCCATTCATTCAATATATTTCATCACATTCCATGTCAAGTCTTCCCCAGCTTTTTTGTAAGGTGATCTTCGAATCTACTATCATTCTCTATCTGCTCTTGCTCCAGGTGCACCATTCGATCGTGGTCGTTCAAATCTTCGGCCGTCGAGAAATACTTGCAGCAGGGTTTGCAGAAGAATTTATTGTGGTTGCTGTGGCGTCTCATGTGAACCACCAAGCAGCTGGACTGTGCAAATCCTTTATTGCAGACCATACAAATGTATGGACGTTCTCCTGTATGTGACCGTCGGTGGACTATCAGGGTGCTGGATCCATTGAAACCTAGAATATTTTATTATCGGTAGTTTAATTAATACAGTTGCTTGGTTTGATGCTTAGAAAAACTTTCATTATAAAATTGTGCTACCATATCTACATCAAAAACTCTCCATCATACCCCTCTCAAGAATTTCTTGAGGATTATGAGATCAATATAGCCAATATTCAATATCGGAGAATAATATGCCATCATTTTTTTCAAGAAAAATATATGAATTCAGTAATTCTGAAAATAGTCACAAAAAATTTCAGTCGTGTTATTTTGTACTGTATGTACCTTGAGTTCATTACTGGGAAATACTACCATCAACACCATATCATCAATATCTTTGGAATCTTTGGAACTTCTTATGCATCATACCAATGCTCTACCTCTTGAAGAATACATCTGATTTGTACTGGGTCAAAAGTTGATGATTTCTTGACCTTCCCTTTTACCTTTTGAGTCTTACCTTTATTGCAAATATCACAGATGTGAGATTTTTCTCCAGTGTGTGTCCTCATATGCTTGGTGAGTTCGTTTGACTGACAGAAGCCTTTTTGGCAGACACAGCAGACATATGGTCTCTCGCCAGTATGAGTTCTGATATGGGCAATCAGGTTTGAGCGAGTGGAAAATGCTTTTGGACATGTCATGCATTTGTGAGGTCTCTCACCTATAGGAGATAATAATGATGATGAAAAATATTATAACACTAAAAGATGTTTCCTTTGAGGAATATAGATGACTCCAAATAGGGGTACATGCCATCATTCCGATACCTTGAGAGATAACATTGAAAAAATGTAACTAAGTGCACATTTTGGTTGTATATTTGACTTGGTAGCACTTCCGGTTTAAGCAGAAGTGGTGCCAACCTTGGTATTTTGAAAACAGCCCTGTATTATACTATCTCATTCTAGATCACATTACCTTTTGAATGATATATCACAAGTTGACATTTGCATTCAAAAAGGGGGGCAATTTGGCACACTAAAATAATCATTTTTTTTTTCCTACTGATTATATATGGTAAAATAATTATGTTCTTCTTGTTACTAGCAAATTGTCAAATTTTTGTTTGTATTTTGTAGAGTCTTTACAAACTATTGATAATTTTTTGGGCATAAATTGTAATATTCAAAAATAAATGGAATATTATCTTTTTTTCAATATATCCTAAGCTAGGCATATTTACAGTTTCTCAACAAAAATCAAATTCTATGTATTGTGTACAACAAAGATTGAACAATGTTAGTGTTTTGGACTGACCTGTATGAGTCCTAATATGCTTTTCCAAGTCTTGTGCCTGTCTGCACCCTTTTCCACACACCACACACCTGAAAGGTCTCTCGCCAGTATGCATTCGCATATGTATTTTGAAATTCCCACTGTGAGAGAAAGCCTTTCCACAAACCTTGCACTTGTAAGGCATATCAGGTGAATGGGTCTTTCTGTGCCTGTAATTTAATGACAATCAACATTTCAGTGGTGGAATAACTTTTTGGTTATTGATATAATGAAACTCATCATGATTCATCAACAAAAAATCAAATTTACATTTTCTGTCAATGTGAATAGCTACATTCAACAGTTGAAATTACCCAGAATTTATGAAAAAAATGCCAACATGTATCATGTTTATTTTCTTCAGATCATATTGGAAAGTTACCTGGTAAGTTTGTTTGCATTACCAAATACTTTTTTACAAGTGGGGCACTGCTTTGCTAAGTCATCTGACAATGGCTCTTTCATGGAAGATTTATCATTATGATCATCTTTGGCTTCTGTTGAAATTGGATGTGAAGGTAGAGGGGTAACATGCTGTGTTTGTATCTGAAAGTGAAGATAATTAGGGAGTTCAAATCCAAAGTTAACAAAATTCATTGAACGATTTTGTTCAATAGTGAATTTTTGGATTTTTGGGACAAAAGTTACTTACTTGGAGTTGAGGTGCCATTTGATCATGTAAAATCCCTGTTATAGGCTGTAAAGGTATATCAAATGTTCCACCAATACTGGTATACACTTGTGGTTGACCAACATCATTCAGATTATAAGTAGTCAGTACATTACTCTCAGGTTGATATCCCATAGGTTGAGCCTGAGTAGTAGAAATGAAAGTACTTTGGAGAGACTCACTTCCAGGAGTACAGCCAATGTAAATACAATTATTTTGAGCCACTGCTTGAGATAATTCTTGGGTAATGACTTGCTGTTGGTCTACTTGGCTTAGTGGAACTTCTTCTTGTTCCTGTAAAGGTTTATTCAATTGCATTTGTCGTAGCTTCCCATCAGCTTTCTCACACTGTTTTTTGAATTGGAAAGCAATGTGAAGTTTGGCGGAGCACCTATTACAAATTTGAGCAGGTAAACCATCATTTGGCCACACCTGAACTGCAGCACAGGCCATCATTTTCTTGGATACATTTACTTTGAATATTGACATCATGGTACCTTCATTCATGCATATTCTGCAGATTTTCTCAAAATCCAATTCTGTTGGCATGGATTCCATTGCTGAGTAAGAGAGATGTAGTTTGGTAATGCTTCAATTATTCTGATGAGATCTGAACTGGTTCATTAAATATTTAGCAGAACCCATTCTTCTTCATATGGACAAATGGTAAATAGCTATTTCTGTAATCATGTTTTTATGTTACTTCTATCATGGCTGTATATCAGAAGATGAACAAATAAATGAAGCTCATCTTCTACTGAAATTATAATACACTTAAATTGGAGGTGTACTGCACAGAGATATCAATATTCTACAATCATTGGTACTGCAGAATCACACAATGATAACTCCTCGGCTCGACACTTTTATTCTACATCGGCACTTTGCTGCCAATCTTCAATATATTTTTAAAATAATTATAAACAAAAATAATCAGAGGAAATGCAAGAATTGTCAAACTAATGTCAGTCAGTCAACTTAATAGTCACTTGTCATTAGAAGTGAGGTTGGAAAAGGATGGTGAGCACACTCTGTGGTTTTGTCGTGTTAATTGATAACTTCAGAAAAATCACTCGAAATCGCCACCTATGATTACTAGGGTAGGTTCCGTAAACCTTTCACCAAAGGTGGCTTTCCACCGCTAGGTTATCTTTTGAACCCTTGGCAGTGTTTTCAAGATAGTGGTCAGATGGTCTCCAAGAATAATCATTCTCATTATTTCCCCTTGTGCAAATGACAAAAATGTTTCAAAAAATGACCTAATAATGTTTTGCTTTCGCTTCATCCATCATATAAACGTGGAGTCACATAAAAACTTATACATAACTTAAATTTATTAGTCGATAACTACTCATTAAGATGATATATTGAAATGATGACAGTGGAGATCTCTCCTCAAAAGTTTGCCCTCTACCACAAGACATATTTCTTTCAACCTCTAGGATGGATATTTTCATGAATCGAGGTCGATCCATTTTTCATTACATGCGGGATTTTTCGACTTTGGTGAGATGTTCAAAATAGAACACCTTGTATATTTTTACGGCTATTGATGTCATATTCAATGAGCTTTCATTTGATGCTAACGGAGATAAAAGAGTTACAGCTTTTTGAACTTCAACTTGATGGTAACAGTCGGTGTAAATGTATATAATCATATATATAGAACTTAAAGAACCGTCAAACAGTTTGACAACAGAACACATCACATTTTTCTCTTGTGGTTTACACAAGGTGGATGTTCTATGGTTCTATTCTTCTGTTCTGTTTCTCTATGATTTGCTCTATGATTGTTGATTGTTGTGTTCATCCATTCATAGTCATAAATAAACGTTGTTTTAGAACTGGTAAACTCTTATCATTCTTGGCATTAACCTGTGAAATTATTTTTCATATTCTGTTCGATTGTGCTTCATAATGTTGATAATCATGAACTGATCGTAATAATGAAAATTCCAGTGTGAGGTGGAAGAAAAAAATACATATTCTTTGTTTTGAAAGCCGTTTTGGAAACATTCTCAGACTCCATGGCTGACGAAACTTCTTGGAGAACCTCTGCCTTCAGGCAGAGTGTTGTCGCCAAAGTGTAAGTCAACGATATTGCCAATGGCTATTTCTGAATAACACATTTTTCTGTATAGAGATGAAGCGATACGTCAGTCCGGAATGAGTACCTCAAGAAATAGCCTTGAGATGGAAAATCATGTCTTTCAGAAAGCAAAAACCAAAGAAGAGTATCTTGGATTTGTTGCTAGATTAATTCTACATGTACGAGAAATGAGTAAGTGAATACCTCCAACCAATTGCAATATTCCAATAACTAAAGTACAGTTAATGATACATTATTCAACAATTAACATCCAATTGAACGAACATTAGCATTGATGAGAAAACATTTAAAGTTTAATAAAAACCTAATACTGCTAGTTTAGTTGCCATTCATCCTGATTGAGGATATGAAATAGTAATTTAATTGTCAAGTTTAGTCAATTATGTTATTGTTATTTTATAATTATTCACTGGAGAACTGAAAAAAATGTGGAAGAATAAACTATCCTTGAAAGCTGTCCAAATATTTTGCTATATGCCTATTTTGTCACTCAAATATCATGCAGTGCACCTGTTGAAGTACTGAGGTTGGGGGAAGTGTGGTTTTATTTATTATATAATTCTTCAGTTTGTATTATAAAAAATGTCCAGAGAAAGAGAGAGACTAGAAAGCTTTGTCATTGAACTTTGCTAATTATTATATGTGAAAATTTTAATTCATTGTGTTCCTACCTGTCTTCAATTGTAGTTCACATATCGAGTTTAGAAAGATAATCTTGGAAGGGTGCATAGGAAAATTTCAGACTGACACCGAGGGGTGGCTCACTTGCTCAAATTTTGTACACCATGTTACCAAACCAAGTAATATCAGTAATAATCAGGGTAGATTTCCATATTACTAGGTAATACCAAAATAATACCAAATATTACCAATAATACTGAGAATATTACCAAATAGTACTGCTGATTCAAAGTATTACCAATCATTACCTAATATTATCAAATATTCCTAAATATTGCTAAATATTACCAGATATTACCGATATTACCTACTAAATGATAGGTACCTATAAATCACATTAGGTGCTACATTCATTTTTCAGCTCTTGCAACACTTTGATATCATTAAATTTACTATTATCAGTGATAATGTCTACATACAGGGTACGCCAAATTTTTTTCGCCATATTTTGGGTACAGTTTGGGATGCTGGGATCTAGCATTTGAAAATATATTCACATCTGCACTGTTGAAAGATTTAGTGTTACTAAAAGCAACTTTGAAATATCAGATCACCCTATATATTATGGGATTTTCGGATTCTCCCTCGGATTCTATAGAAGATTCTGAGCATATTTGCTATCGCATTATTGCAGCGTTGTTTTGAATTGCTATATTTTTCTGGTCATCAAGCTGTAATTTTTATAGCGACTTCCTAAAATACATTTCGACTCATGATAAATTAATATTATACAGGGTGTGAAAAATGTGTGTCAAATCCATGTACAAATGAACTCAAAAAGGTCGATTTTTTCAAACGGAACACCCTCTATTCTCTATTATCCATGAATTGAAGACTTGATTACCCTTTGGATGATATGATATATTCCTATGCCTATCTTCAGAGGTTTTCAAGATATTTCAGGTGAAAAATGGAATATACTCAAATCTGTGTTAAGAGATCAGAAAACCTGAAATTTGAGTTTTGAGGATGCCAAATTCATATACAGATGGACAAATTCTGAATTTATTCTCCATTCTTCATGGTCATTGTAACAAATTAACGACAAAATAATATCAATGATGCAGAAAAGTTGATAGTTTTCAAGTTCTTCTACGACACTGCCTGTTTTATTCAAGTGCCTTCTTTGTTTTTGTGATTGCAATATGCAATACCTACTACTCTAGGTATACTGTGATCATATATGTACCATACCTTACCATATTTATTACCTCTTTTGTTCTTTGAATAGAACAAAAATGTACTGGATAATAAAAGTTGTTACTTATATTTCTTTAAACGGACCACTTTGTAAGGTTTTTTTCTGATTACTTCAGGTAGAAATTAGGTAGAGTTTCAAATGCCCTATGTCTAAAACATATTTTAGGTTTCGAAATATTCGCATTTCAACTAGATATCGAAATAAAAAATTGATTTTTTTCTATGGCTGATATGAAATATGACTCTTCCTAACTTCATACTGAATAGCAAATGTAACACGTTGCACATGGATTCCTCACTAGTTGTCGCGAAAACCATTGAGGAATAAGCTCAGAGCACAATTGTTACCTCGATTGTTACAGAATAGAAAACAATCGGAAGTGGATCTTCAAGTCGAAATGACTAAAATATGAACATTGCAGATACAACAATAATAAGTAACCCAGCACCAATATATTTAAATAATGTAAAAAAAACAAAAAGATTAATTTCAATGTAAGAGATGTTCAAAATGTTCGCCGCGAACGTCTGTTGAGTAACTTCAGAAGACGTTGGCGGCGAACATTTTGAACATCTCTTACATTGAAAGTAATTTTACATTATTTGTGAAATAAAATAATTTTCTTTTCTTAATGTTGATTTTTGTAATAGATCTGAGAACGCTTGATATTTCCGAAACAGTTGAAAATAGGTATGGGACATTGTACATGAATTATTTCTAGAATTTTCTGAAGAATCCAGAAAACCTAATAATATACAGGGGGTTGTATTCAAAACAAGAAAGTTGGTATCGGCCACTGTCACATGACACAGCCTATATAATTTTGGTTTTCGAAAAAAATGCGCATCTAAAAATACAAAGCGACGTGTCCAAGCGTTTTTCCCAACACGCTCTCATTTATTCGTTATCGAATTTATTCCATTTGGCTGTTCCACACTGTATAGAGCAGAACATCCGTTTGAGCAGAGCAGTTTGTGACCTATCATAACTCATTCATGAAACGTGCAATTCTTGAAATACTACCAATATATTGTCATTATGTTGGATTTCAGTATAGTTTTCCTATAATTTCTAAAAGTTGGTGGGGTAACTACCCCTCATATACGCCACTGGCTTCAACTAACTCAATTCAAAAGGTGATACAAATAAACATATTCAGTTCTTTCATGATATATGTTTTGCTGTGAAAAAACATTTTTTTTTCATTCATAGTTCAAATTGAGGTTTGTGTTTACCACTAGTCAGTGAGATAGATCCACATTTTATTTGTTGCCTTCTACAACTAATAGCAGTTTTCTGAGATCAATTGTTTGTATGATGTCATGAGTATTTTTTATAACTCTGTGTATTGTTGTCTACAATTTGTTTGTTCAATTCATGTTTTTATTTCAATTTCTGACCCTGTTTCATAATTGGTGAGTTTTTATTAGTGCTCGTTCATGAAACATCTAATTGTACTTAAAGAAAATACATTGACAGTTTCACCCACAGAAAATAATAATTCGATATGCGTTGTCGTAAAATAAAATTCAAATGGTAACACATTTAGTTCTTACAAAATCAATTGGAGCAATATGGAAAGTTCAATGCAGCTTCTTAGTGGAATGTGTGACAATGTGAAATATTGTATGGCTCTAAATCTTTAATATCATGTTTCGAATCCGTAGTTGAACGGATTTCTCTCGGGATTTCTATAATTCGAGGGTTTTTTCAAATATCGTAAGATAAGACATTTACCCATGGATTGAAAATTAATTGGATTCCTGTAATTCTATGATTGTTTTAGATCGAAAGTGTCTCTGTTGGAGTTTGAGGTGCGTTGAGGTAGAATATTCATTTTATTTTTCTATCCTCTATATTCATAATTTGTATACTGTTGCTGCAGATTTCAATTACTACCTACTGCGAACCTCACAGTGTCGTAGATTTTGTAATAATTAGTTTTTCGTACGTTGCTTTGAGTTATATCAGCCCATAGCATATCAGTGAGACCTAAAAAGTTTTCAAATTACGTGTAATTGCTTCCTAAGTTCCAATATTTCATTCTTAATTTTTATGACTCCCCTTTCCATAAATTTCTGAATTCCTATTTGATGTTTTTATTTTTGACGCGACTAACATATTGCAATCATGAAAACATATGAATTATACCTATTGAGGATTTCAATACAATCCTAATATAATGTTCTTGTGGCTTGTTAGTTTTGCTCTCGTTTTTATATTGATCTTGAACGACAAGTGATAGTGTAGCTATGTTGAAGTCACATATCAGAGGAGTTAATTTTTTGTTGTCGCTTACGGCCAACAGCAAGAACGAAATAGAATATTCTACTTGATAACATTATCAAGAACCAGTTATGAAATGTAATATATCCAGTCTGAATTCAGGAAAGACCGCATTTTTTTTCTTTCATTCTGATATAGAACTCACTTGTCAACTCAATTTGAAGTGTTAGCATAAGCTTTGGCAACCTTTAAATTTCTCTCCTGCATTATAAACATTACCCATTTCATCATGAAGAGCAGATATGTATGTACTTATACAAAATTTTCATGTGATTTTTCGAAAATGTTCCCGAGACATCAACAACCAATATATATTCCTCGAAAAACATTCATTCTCTGGCCTATATTTGTATGAATCTGATTTCCAATAAAATTTCATTTTAGTCTTCCACAATGAACTGTATGTTTCAGAACCGAAACAAGGCGCAGGTATGTCAGGCCCGGGCCCGAACCAAGGAGGTCCTGGCATGCCAGACCCCATAAACGCCCTCCAGAATCTCGCCAGCCAGGGCAGTCGCAATCCCATGATGAACATGGGCCCCCAGCCAGGTCAAATGGGAGGACCTCAACAAGCGCCAGCTTCAAATCTGTTGCAGACGCTGAACAGAGGTCCCAGCCAGCAGATGATGATGGGAAATATGGGTGGCAACATGTCAGGACCTTTAACAATGCAGGTACACAATAGGTACATAAGTAGGATCTCGATTTACCAAGTCCCCATTCTGTAGTAATTTATTGATGATCATTCAATCAGAAGGCCAAGAGGCTATACAGAGTTCATACAAACTTTAAAATACATGGAGCACACTGAATCCAGAGATATTCTCATCATTCTCAAATATTCACTTTAATACACGAGTTTTAGAATTTTCAGAAATCCTGATAGGTAGGCGAACTTTTCTAGTGTATTCACGAAAAAAATCAATTTAGTCCATTCTTGTAATATAGAAGCTTGCATCAAGGCACTGTTAGTTATTGATTGAAATTAATACTGTCTGTAGGTTAATCGAGGAGGTAGTGTATTCATTTTTCTAGATTTTCTCTTGTTCATAAAGTAATTAGTTTTTGAACTGAACTGAGAGATTATGTCTTGTTCTATTGAAACTAATCAAGTTAGTTTTGTTTATGTTCATTAGTAGATTGTTTTCAGGAAACCAGGTCACAATTTTCCTAATGAATCTTTTATATGCCTTTCACAGTCATCCTTTGTTAGTTCTTGAAATATCAGAGATGTATCATCTGCATATAGAATCACTTCCTGTGCCACCACTTGCATAGGGACTCAAAATGGAGCCTTGGGGAACTCCCCTCAGAATTGATTTCACATTAGATTTTATTAGGTCCCCTGCCTCGTCGTATTCAGCAGTCCATATAGATCCCTGAATGGACAGTCATGTATAAGACACTGTGTTTGTCAAATAGATGATATTTTCATCACTAAATCCAACTACTTTTTCATTATTTCCCTCCACTTCCATCATCTTAGGACAGACCCAATATGGGCATGCCTCCGAACGCAGGCCCCATGGGTGGTAACCAAATGAACTCCCAGATGGCCAATCAGATTCGTCTCCAGCAAATGCAGACTGGCGGCATGGGCCAGATGCCCAGTCACATGGGCAGCCAAATGCAGTCCCCCATTCAAGGTCAGATGGGTAACCAGATGGGCGGGCAGCTGCCGGGCCCGATGCAAATGGGCGGCGGTATGCCTAACCAGATGCAGAATCAGATGATGGGTGAGGAAATCATATTTTCTTAAAATGATCACAAATAGTAGTTACTCTTGGATAATAGGAATGCATATATGGATGTGATCTAAATCTGCACTGACAATGAATTCAGACAACTTGAACTGATAAAATAGTTTTTGGTAAACTTTTATTGAAATCAAGCTATTCAACCTGTTACCAATAGACATTAAAGAGAAGCCATATAAAAATGTAAGAAAAAGATTCACCAATGGAATATCTTGGTATAACATATAACACATAGCATATTCTGTATGCTGAGGCATTGAAAACACACGAGTTCCATACCACTTGTGTTTCACTATTTATCATTCACCTATTGTACCGTTCATCATATCTTTGTAATTCACTATGAAAGTCAACTTTTTCTTCTTTTCTCGAAAACTAGGCTTGAATACCAAACCTCGTTTTTTTATTACGTAGACTAAGAACTTCAACTGAAATTCATCGTATGTTATATGTAAAATTGTAAAAACACTAGTTGATAAGGAAACAAACTGTTGGTACACACACAAATTGAAAAAATTCATAGTGTACCACTATGAAAATGTAAAATGAACTGTTTTTAACTTTGGTAATATATAATATTTCAGCAGGTATTTCAATTAATCTTTCAATATTTCAAAATATTTCATCTTTGATGAATTGTTCAATAGCTGTGTTTCTTCACATAATGTGTCAATTATTTCGAGTCCTCAGTTAGCAGGAGTCTCACAGTGAATAGAGTAGAACATATTTGCTCCGAAAATGGTATGATTGACTACTTGTTCATAAGAAATATTTTCAGTTTTTACGATATGATGCTCTTGTTGACAACCACGTCACGTCACGAGTTTCATATATATCTTCCATCTTGCTTTGTCTAATTAGATAGTTGATTGTTTGGTTAGGTATTTGTAATTCCATCATGAAAGATTCAATTCAAATGAGAAAGGGACTCAGATAAGAGATGAAGTATTAGGTGGTGAAAAATCTACTAGCTACCTATATATACAATACCTATATATACTGACCTAGTTATAAAGAGATTTCGAGCTACGTAGCAGGCGGCGTCCGTGGAGAGTGCCGGAACTGTCCTATTATATTTTCTATGGTGTGGTTCCAATCTTTCAATGCGACTCTTGAATTGGGACTGGCCCAGGGTTGGGATTTACAGAAGGCTATGACTAAACTCGCCATTGTAATGTGACAATGCATCAACTGCAGCTAAAATCACTATTTATAATACCATAATACCACCTCGTTTTCATTACTGTAGTAGACACATGTATGGATGTGAGCAAAATAAAATTATGGCATTACATTTCGAGAGTGCTATTGCTATACGAGTATCCCTTTCATGCTCGATGCATTGAATTGGTTATCTATTTTTAACAGATTTCACAGATCATCTCTGTTATTTATTTTCAAGATCATTAATAATATGCTACCTCCGTATTTTGAAGAATGTATAACTTATAGAAAAGGTGCACATGATTATGAAACAAGAAATATTAATACGTTTTACGTGCTGAGATGTAAATTATCAAAATATATAAAAATATTACTGTATAAGGGTTTGAATTATTATTATAATTAATGACCACAAGACGTTAAAGATGCCAGCACCCTTCATGATTTCAAATCAAAGCAAACTCTGATATGAAATCAAATATAAATTAGCTCACTTGACATTGTATATCATATAAATAACGAACTTATAATTGTTTACACGAAATTCTCATTCGTGAAGCCTTATATCTCTGTGTCTGTATCATTGTCGTCTAAATATGGAGAAAAAATCTAGTAAGCTGTATGTTCTGGTCTGCCCAATCTACGCTTATCAACTACAGCCGATACAGTTCTGCCGTCATACGGTCAATCCTAAGAAATACTGATTTTACTTGTTTTCCTGTACAAAATTTGTCAAACCTATATAACCTACCACTCTCATCGTGGTTCTATCGCGGCATAGTCACGGTCACTCAAGTTTAGAACTTATGAATAGTTCATGCAGCTATATGAAGACCGAGTCCCCCTACAGCCCAGATCAGGGTTCTGATCAACATTGAATGTATATCGAATTATCGAATGTATCCACTCATGTCGAAAAGAAATATCACTTGGAAATCCATGACTGGAGGTGGTTTCACATTATTTGGATAAACAAAAAAGTACGGCATAAAGAGTCAGAAACAGCGAAGCGAAATTACGTAAACGGATAACAAACTAATCCTAAGAAACGAAGAACTACTATACTAGGAACATAACACAAATAAATGAACAAAAGGAATATTAGAACGATGGAAATTGAAAAAGAATGAATTTTTTGAGCAAAAACACGATACAAGAACCGAATTCGATTTCTCACGATAGCTTTCGTGAATTTAATTGTTGTTATATAATCAAAAATTTCGAAAATTTCTGAAAAACAAGTGACACATCAGACCAGAACATACAAGTCACTCCATATTTAGCCGACAACGGTATGTATATCATAATTATATATTTTTCAATTAGTGCTGTGAATATTAGGATGTATACCTATATTTTAATAAATCCATTCATTGCGTTCGTTTCATCCACCAGGCGGGATGCCGCCCCAGATGCAGCAACAAAAGCCGCAGCCGATGCTCATGAACCAGATGAACGCAAACTTTCCGCGCAACCCCACGCCTTCTCAGCTCTACCAACAGAGCCCGTCGCCGTCCGTGCAGTCGCCCGCAGGGCTGGGCGGCGGGCCGCAGCAGCCGGTGGCGTCGCCCTCGCTGGCGCCCTCTCCAGGCATGCTGCCGGTCGGGCCGCCGCGTTCGGTCGGCATGGCGCCCAGCCCGGGTAGCTCGCTGAACACGCCCGGCCAGCCGGGGCACAGCCCCGGCGGGGCGGCCATGGCCGACGAGCAGGCGTACATGGAGAAGGTGCGTCACTTGCGCAGGTACATCGATCCCTTGCGCAAGATGATCACCAAGATGGGGAACGAAGGTGAGGCATCGATCGTTGTTGCTGTAGGTTTCTCGGTTGTTATTGAAGATGGAGCCCTCCGGTTTTCACGTTCCTGTGCTAATTTTTCTTGAAACTCAAGATGGTCCAATTAGATTTTGCATAACTGTTTCCGTTCGAAAGATACAGGGCGGTTTTGGAAATTATTACTCTTTGGACCCCTTCTAGATCTACGAAGATAGTAGAAGATTTATGCGACGAATTATGCGAAGAATCCAGTTGCGTACTCAAAAAATTTTTTGGGGTTTGGTTTTAGCGATACGACACAAACTTATATTTTTTCTATGGTTTAATTTTTTTCCTTCAAAATGATGCATAATACTCTCTAGATTGTATTCTCAGAAATGCTGAAAAAACACTGAATAATTGTATTATGATGGATTTTTGCTAGTAGGTCACGGATTTTCCATATGAGAAAGGTTCCTATTGAGGAATTTTCATTTTTGATTTTGACAACCAAAACATTACATAACAACGAGAATATAGAACGCAAACGGGATTTGAAGAAAAGAGTCTATAAAATCCAACATCTCTTGTAGAACACGTTCAGAAAACAAATCACAATTTCCACTCGTGAGATCACACGAATTGTGGGCAATCAGAATTCTACCGAAATATACATGAATACAATGAGGCCCTTAAACTATTTTTAAATATCACAATTTTTTGAGAATTCAAACTTCTAGAAGTAACTGAAATGAAGGTTTATGAATGTAATCATTGATAATATAAGATATTCTCTTCCAATTTTCGGGGCAAATTCCATTTTCTGAATTCTCCTCATAGGAAGATATCGCTATTCATGAACCAATGTCATCAGAATTCTACAGAAATATACATAAATACAATGAAGTCCATAAACTATCAATACATAAACAATTTTCTAACAATTCAAATTTCTCGAAGTAACTGAAATGAAAGTTTATTGATATAATTATTGATAATATAAGATATTCTCTTCCAATTTTTGGTGGCTAATTCAATTTTCTGAATTATCCACGTAGGAAGTTACACGTACATATACAGGGTGAGTCAAAAATGTGTACCGAGCTTTCTGGGGGTGATAGACCATTGAAAAATAAGTGTAGTTTGATGATTAAACTCATGGCCCAAAATGCATATTAAGGGAGATATATCCTTCCAAAGTTGATGAAATTAAAATAATTTCTCCACATAACTTCTGAACGATGAAAGCCACCCGATTGAAATTTTGTGCATGAATGTATGTTGTGAAAATACATTTTTTCGTCTTACTTCCACATTTCTGATATTGTTATAAAGGGTGTTTTCAGAGGGTGAGTCATGATTTTTTGTAGAAAACTTTTTTCCCTGTATTATTTTCGGTTAAAAACAGGAGCATGTAACGTTTCAATATTTACTTTGGTAATTTTTCGTTAAATTATAGTAATAATAGGCAATGATTTCGTAAACAATTTGATGGAGTAGTTTTAATATTCCAGGCAGTACTTACATATGGAAGAAAACCAGGATATACTTTGTATACATTTATTCCGAACAAAACACTGGTAGAGAACAATAATAACTACACTGCACTTTTCACTGATTGTTGATTTCTGTCGGTTCGAGCTGCTGGTGGACCTGTTGTTCGTCATCGTGGGCGATCTGATATGAAAAATAAAAATAAATACGTTAGAAGCATGAATGGTTCATGTGTAATGTGGGTATTTTATATAGGATCGATCAGTGATCGCAGGTGTTAACACTTACCGATTATTCTTCTGGTGTAAGACCATTGTTTTGTTTTGAGTAGTATCAAGTTCGTTGGATAGGTTAGCGGGACGCTATCCGTTTAACTGATTTTTCGTCTACTTCTCCAATTTACTTTCATAGCCTACCTATCTTCAGCCCAGCAGGCACCTTGCTGGCATCGAATACACAGATTAGTTTATGTATCTCTGTCTAGACTATGAGCATTGGTGAGATGAACATAGCTTCTGAATAAATCTTCTTCGAATCCGTTGTTCAGCAACGTGGTAGAGACAGGAGAGATGGGAAGGGTAGCGGGAGATCTTTCATGAAATGGGATGGACTTGATATCGAGGTGGAGTACAGAGACATTTGGTGAGATTGCTTAAAGAGGTGTATTGATGTTATATAAAGTTTCTGTTGGATTCCGGGAATTTACACATATACTTGTGGATTTATCAACACCATCTTATTTACGATCATCACATATCGTTTGTAATCATCCTTGGATGACTGAGTGATGATTGTATCTTCTTTGTGAAGGACCCTTGCGATCGGCCACGTTCCTGTTACTCGGTCCTCCATTTTCTTTTTCGAGGATTTCAAATACCTACCCTCAACCATCCGAAGAGGTAAACTGTGAATACTTGGTGAGTCGAATCATTTCACTTATAGTCGATGACATTTCAGGGTCCTAGTACCAGCTTGACAATTTTGCTGTGTTTCTGCCGGTTATGTAACCGGTGATGTCACTTCGTCTGCCAGTTGCTGTTTCTGGGGTATTGCTGACATAGTGCTGATCTGTTGGAGTTACGGAAATCAGATAAGCTGCATGATTTTTGATTTATTTTGCTAGTTTTTTTTTTTTTGTTGCTTACTCCTTGTACTTCATCAATTTCTACGGGTTTATTCTGAGACTGATTCCTTACTAATCGATATGATATGATTATTTTGCACCACTGAAACAGGCATTGTAACGGAAATAACTATATCAACTGCCTGTAAACTCAACGTGATCACGTCGGGGTAGACATATAAGCGTGCTTATATATTGCCTGTTACCGGTGTTGCCTAAAATAGTGTGTCTATTCCGTATGTCAATCTGAAATCGAATAGTACCATCACACATTGAATCAGACTGAATAAAACTTCGTCTTGGGAAAGTGGATCTGTTTTTCTTGGTTAATCGTATTAGATATACATGCAGGTTATTTCGCATTCATGAATAATACAAGGTTTAACTAAATATATATATATTTTTTTTATCTTATAACTGGAAAACGAAACCTTTGAGAACTTTGGGAGTTTTCCAACTTAAACTCGCGATACCATAAGTTGGTGGCGCCCTTTGAATCAATTTCTATTGAATATACAGTGTGTTCTGGTTTGAACCCCCCTATACCCGACCGAGCTTCGGGGCAATCTTGCTCGTGCTATTTCGCCTTCGTTTTCCAGGTAATTATTTTTTTTTCATTTGTTTTTGAGACAGCACGTGGCAAGCATTCGATGGAGCAAAGAAAATTACATGAAAAAGGTACTCTTATTCAAATACAAAAAATTGAGCCGTTCGTGAGATATTTGAGTTTTTGTAGTTACATGATATCAGCAGATTGATTTTATTCATCGCGAGATTCATCGGTAACAATTTTTTAGCAGGCCATGATGAATAATTTTGTTCTCAATTTTGACGTTCATGTCATCAACATTCGAGTCAACATTGTTGTGGTCGATTTGTTCGTGTGGTGTGGAAGTGTGACGAAAAAATGTATTTTGACAACATACATTCATGCACAAAATTTCAATCGGATGGCTTTCATCGTTCAGAAGTTATGCGGAGAAATTATTTTAATTTTATCAACTTTGGAAGGATATATCTCCCTTAATATGCATTTTGGGCCATGAGTTTATCATCAAACTACACTTATTTTTCAATGTTCTGTCACCCCCAGAAAGCTCGGTACACATTTTTGACTCACCCTGTATATATATTGCTTTACAATAGGTTATTTTTCATTTTGAAAAACCATTTCTCTGAAGATTTGTTGAAGAAAATAATACAGATACAATGGTATAAAATAGTGATATATTATCATCATAAGTACTCTGGTTTAACCAAAGAATAGATGTCTCTATCGGAATATAAATATTGACTTGAAACGAAAAGTTTGATCCATATTTCGGTCAAAATAGAATAAATTATTCATAGGAACATGAAGTGTCAATTGAAAAGTTTCATTTCCCTGGTTAAATCGGAGCAAATTCATCAATGACACCAATTAGATGAATACCTATTTCATCCAATGAGTCGTAGATTATAAATCCAAGTTGATTATTAGACAAATTTGCCAAAGACTGTTCATTGGAACATTCTTGTATATCAATCGTTCAGGTACTTCTATTCCACTGCGAAAATGCGGATTTGAATTTTCTCCCTTTTTAGTACTTCTAGTCCACTACAAAAATAAAATACAAAAATGAAAATACAATTTTCAGTTTCCTCCTTCTTTTCAAAAATAAACGACATATAGGCAGAATAAATTTCCGGTAATTTCTGAATGAATTTCTAAGTTCCAAATTAACTTCTGATTGCAGATGTTGAGAAATTGAGCAAGATGAAGAAACTCCTGGAAATCCTCTCGAACCCGCACCAAAGAATGCCCCTGGACACGCTTATCAAGTGCGAGATTGTACTTGAAAAAATCGATTTCAGACGAGCAGACAGCAGTGTTCCGCCTTCTAATGCTCCATTTAAGGAACCCCATGTCTTTCACGCTCTCTTGGATGCCATCACTAGTAACATTCATAGTCCTGTAATCAATCACACATTACATCGCACGTTTGGGCCTACTATGGAAGCTCTTTTTGGACCCGATATCGAGTAAGTTAATTTTAGGTCTTTTCATGAGCTGTAATCTCAATTTGTACTTCACTTATTTCTTTGTAAACTGAATATTGTTACTGAAGACAACTGTGGCAGATTCTATTCTATCTATCTCCTAACGTTGTTTCATTGGTGCAATCAGAAGGACTATTTTATGGCTTTCAAAAGTTTTTTTGATTCCACTTCATATCTTTCCACATGATTGAAAGTTTGAAATTTTGAAATTCAAAATTTCACATTTTTGAAGAAATTGTTGGACACCCTGTATAAATGAATTCAAGTTCGATAAAAATTCTACCCTATTTCAAATCATCAATCGTATATTTGTATTATTCGTATTCGGCTTTTGTCGAGGACTGTGGAACACTCTTAATAAACAAGTGATCACGAGAATAGTACTCAATTTATAGCAACTGCAAACCCGGTATTTCGAATGGAACTGCAGGTTATGGGTTGTAATCGTGTCTTAAGCATCGACTTCGAGTAAACAAGTATTGCCACCTTTCGAACTAGAATAATCATAGGAAATTGAAGGAAGTTTTTAATTTTATTAGTTTTCCGGGCTGATTTTTTTCTTCATATTGTTTGCTTGATCAGATTTTCATTTATTTACTGTGGGTTCGCAGTTTTGTTTGTGAAGACAACAAAAGGAGATGATCTGTTTTTTTGTGTAGAAAAAGCTATCAGACTGGGTTGGACTATCTATACACCGGTTCAGTGAGAATTTTGTTGTATTGTACAGAGTATCCAATATAGAATATAAACAATCGGAAGTTATGGGTGTTTGAATAATATCACATATGCATTGTTGCTCATTATGCAGTTCGGGGTTTCACTTTGAAAAACTTCTATGAATTTATTCTGATTGCTCTGAATTTTTGCAGGAGCTCTCTCAGTTGACATACTAATACACTATTTTTTTCTTTGTATGACTTTATGATGATGTGTATGAATTCAGGCTAGTACCGCCACTGAGCGAACTGCGACGCGAAGAACCCACTTGCGACATACCGGACGTCCTGCAAGGCGAGATCGCTCGCCTCGACCAGCGTTTCAAAGTGTCAATGGACCCCAACCAGCAGCCCGGCTCCAAGGACATCCATCTCATCTGCTGTCTCGACGACAAGCACCTGCCCTGCGTGCCGCCCATATCGGTGGTGCTGCCCGAGGGCTACCCGGCCGTGTCTCCGACCGTCCAGATGGCGCCGCACGACTACATCACGGACTTCCTCTCCGCCGTGCGGGCCGCGTTCAACGAGCGGGTGAAGAAGCTGCCCAAGCACTTTTCGTTGTCGCAGCTGCTCGACACTTGGGAGATGAGCGTCAGGCAGGCGTTGAGAGGCCCCGTCAGAGCCAACGATCCTTTCGCTATACTCATGGGACTGGTGTAGATACCTATTTTATTATTTTTTTATAAGACTAATAAAGGAATAACGGGTTTTTAGATATAAATTTTGTTTTGTCTTTTCATGAAGTGAAGAATTATCGAAACGTCCATGCCAAGACGGAACGAATGCCATTGAGTCAATTTCACAGGACAGACAAAATACTGATTAACTGATGTCTTAAATGAAAGTTAGGTTTTTTCAATATTCAATATGAATGTCTGAGGAAGATCCTGAAACTCCCTTTCATTAAAGTGGACCAGTGTGCCAGTCCATCGTGAGTAGAATCTAATTATTCCAAAAGGGACTCTGGCTTTTGTATCATTGAAAATTCAAGGGCGCGGATACGTCTTGACAACACGGAAGGATCTTGTAATGTTTGAGGTACATCGTGCTAGCCAGCGGTGAAATGTTGGGAGAAAAGGGAAGTATTGTAAGTTTTCTTGAAAGTTTGGAGGTCGCAAGCATCAGTAGGCAAATAATTTCATAACTTTGTTCTATTGATGACTATTGCTTGGTAGAGAGAAGTATCTTGAAAATGTTCTTCGAATATCGGGCCTGGTAGCGTATTGGATGACAACCAATCAGAGTGAGTGGTAGTTATTAGAGGTTAGAGGATTCATATCAATATGTGATCGGATATGACACTGGGTACACAAAAGGGTCTGGAATCCATTGTTGCCTCTATACAGGGTTGGGATAAAGTATGAAACCAAGTAAATATCTTTCAAACGAAAAGAATGATATTTATGAAAATTTGCATCTGATATAATATACTTCCGGTTCAACCGGAAATGCCATCAACTTCTTTAATTTAAATGGGACACCCTATATATTCTCACAGATTTTGAAAGAGCTCTTAATTTTGAATTCATACATATTGAGGTTGGTGTGAAAAAAATTGTAAAAATGAGGAATATAGCACTTTAATCAACCTCCTTTGAGTTTTTTTTGCACCAGAGCCAAAAACTATTCAGGTAAACTAATTGATGTTGTTTGTATGCATAGTAATAAATAAACAAGTACTTTTTTGTTCTCCTAACGTCAGATTCTAATTGACGGAAATGAATTTTACAATCACCATAACCGATCATCATCAAAATTTCAATATGCCGCTCTTTTTCACCTAATTGAACCATTCTAAATTGTATAATTTGTGAATTGTACGTTTATTTATTACTATGCATACGAACAACATCAATTAGTTAATCTGAATAGTTTCTTGCTCTAATGCAAAAAACTCAAAGGAGGTTGATTAAAGTGCTCTATATTCCTCGTTTTTACAATTTTTTTCACACTACATAAACTCAGTATGTATGAATTCAAAATAACTAGCTCTTTCCAAATCTGTAAAAATATATAGGGTGACCCATTTAAATTAAAGAAAAAAACGGAAGTACATTATTTACAAAAAATGTACATCAGATGCATTTTGTTCCATTGCACTTACCTGCAAATTTTCGTAAATATCGTTCTTTTCATTTAAAAGAAATTTTTACTTGGTTCCATACTTCATCCCAACCCTGTATATATATTATGAGAGTCACGGTAGAGTATACTGACCATCTTATAACCATATATAGGTATGGAAGGAATTGTGATGTGTTTCCATCACGGAAGGAACGTATGCCATGAAATTACCAGGCATAAGTCTCACGCCTACGTCACTCGACTAACGAATAAATTCGTTGGAAGTAACCATCGGTTGTATCAGCACTATTAGTTCTCTTTTCTCGTAGGTATGAATATGCTGTTTCACCTGGCTGAGTACTATAATAAATTTGTCAAAGAACTGTTTCACCATAGACTTATTATCCTATTATTATCCTTATTATCCTCAGGATAATAAGTCTATGTGTTTCACCAACTGAAGAAGATGAAACTCATATGATATGAAAAAAGTAGTGCTCTGGCGACATTTCTCCAGAAAAAGTGATTCAGTTTGTGAAATGCGTGAAATCCCAGAATTAAACTGCCACAATGAAAGTGGAACCGAATTTATTGCCATTATCCAATTAATTTCTATTCTAGTAGTGATTTGACGGTTTATTCAAATAGCTGATCACCAAGGTTAGTTTTTTTCTGTTATTAAAAGTTTTCTTTAAAAAAAATTGTTTATAAAATCTCATCAATTGATTCTGTTTGCACCACAATCCACGAGATATCAAAGCAGCTAATCTATGATCACACTAAGAATAAGGATTCTATTATTCTATATATTCAACAAAATTCAATAAAAGACAATATAGTAGTTTCAGTTTGCAAAAATATATATTATTATATACACTCAATGCATAAAACTAGCTTAACACATTAATTTTAACATTATAATAAATAATTCAAATCACAGATAATAACAATAATAAAAATGAAAGTCAGTATAATCTCTAATTTAGTAAATGGAATGTCCTATATACAATGACATTATAGCAAACTATTACTCAGTAAAAAAATTATAAAAGAGATGTAGTGAGAGAATCAAACCATTCTTCTCACAAAACAGTTTTAATCCTCTGTATGCATAGAGGTGTAACAGCTGGCTGGATAGACCTGAGTACAGGTAAAACATTTGCTCTGGGCATATTCAGCTTATCCTTAGTATGCCTTTTCACATGTTTTGCTAGATGATCGGACCTCATGAATCGCCTCTGGCATGTATTACACTTGAATTTCTTTTCCCCAGTGTGTGTCCTCTTATGTCTGGACAGTTCATCTGATCTAGAGAAACATCTCCCACAGTCTTCCCAGTGGCAAACAAACGGTTTCTCTCCTGTATGGGTTCGATTATGTGCCTTTAGGTGGCTGGATTTGAAGTAGTTTTTGCCGCATCCTTCAAAAGTGCACTCGTAGACTCTTTTCCTTGCAGGAAGTTGAGAAGTGGCGGGTTGAGGTGCTATGAAGAATATCTGGGTGGGTAAAACTGTTCCACTTGCTGCTACGAAAATAGTAGGCTGACTAGAAGTGGGAAATTTTGGTGCCAAGATGGGTAATCCAGGAGGTGTTGATGGTTTGACAGCCTCTGTAGGTTTTTCCTCTGACCTAGACACTATCTTCTCACAATTGATAATTTGCTCTTGGTTTCTATTACCGTCACAATTGATAATTTGCTCTTTGTTTTTATCTCCATCCCAAATGGTAACTTCTTCTTTGTCTCTGTTTCCGTTGCCAATGGTAACTTGCTCCTTGTTTCTGTTTCCCATTTTGAACTTGAGAGTTCTCAGAATATTTGGCTCTACTAGTGGTTCCTTATTTGGAATCGGAATTCTCGTACAGGAGCCATCTTGGTTGGCTTTCATGATCACCGAAAAGATTCTTGTAGGAGATTCCTCAGGCTCTGCTGATGTTTGACCAACTGACTGTTGTCGTATTGATGGAATAAGGCACAATCTCTTGGTGGGGCATTCTGTATCTTCGCTTTCAGAGTCTGAAGGTTGAGGGGTGAGAAGGCCAGGAATGGTAGGTGGTAGAGGCCTTTTTTGCCCAAGAAATTGACGTAGGTGGAAGATTGCAGAGGGTTGTGTTGAATCATCGTCAGGCACCTGTAACAAAAAATACTCTTCAGAAAGTTGTGTCTGACAAAATTTGTATTGAAGTCATGGTTCATTCCAAAGGAGAGGGTATTTTGACTACAAATCTTTCAGAATAAACACATTTTCGATACTGAGTCCTACTTAACTTATAAGTCAGGAATCAAATTTGATGGAAGTTCATTGGTTTTATATGAGAGGGGTAATAAAACAATGATTCTTGGAAATTCTTATATTCATTTTATGAAAGAGTAAAGAACTATTATTCATTCAAAAAAATTTACTGTGGCAATTTAACACAATTCTGTCTCTTCCAAGGTCTCTTCAATTAATACAAACCACTGGAAAATAGAGAACAGAAAAAGTCTGCTTATATATTGAGATCTATTGTTACTCTGTTCAACAAATCTAGTAAATTGTGTACCAAGGTTATGAAGTTGATTTTTCTCAGACGAATAACATTATGCCCAAATAGATTAGATATATTAGGTGTAGAACAAATATTTTTTAGGTCCAAGATAGTTTACACAATGGTGGAATTCTAGAGCTGATAGCAAAAGCTGGAAAAAAGTTATGAGTTGAATATTTTATGGCCAATTTTGTACTGAATTTGCGGTTCTGCACGGACACAAATTAGATAGTAACAAAAAATATTCAGGATATATCAATAGACCTTTTTCCTATTTATAGTTTGGGTCTCGGTGAATATTTCTCATAAGGATACTAATTTTCATTTCTAATTTGAAATATGTACACAATTCACAATTAAATATCTTCTTTGAATCTAGATATAGGCACAGATTAGCTATCTAGAATATAGGTATGACTTTGAAATGAAAAGATTGAGTATGAGAAATAAGTAGGTATCTCTCAAACATTATATGAGTGAGTGCTCATCGACTTGTTCAATTCCTCTATCTATATTGTTGTGAATATTTCGATCTTTTCATATCACATAGATATCTAAATGATCTCAAATCGACTGAGTGAAAAGTTGTGATTATTTGTCAACGACCGAAAAAGCCAATTTCATCTTCAGAAATAATTTCATAAGACTTGTCAAGAATAAACACTATATTTTGTTTCTCATAAGTGATAATAATTTACTCATCCGAATAGACTAACTAAAATAAACACTATCTATGAAAATATTATTTACATACTAAAAATAGACAACGGTGTGTTCCGGACAGCATCGCAATCACTCCCATAGTGAGTGCATTTCTAATCATAGTGCTCGTCATAGTGTTTTATTGTTGGCATATGGATTATTTACTTATCAAACAGACGAGATTCAAGTATACGAACAACATGAAATACTATTTAGGTGTAGTTTTCAATATGATAGGCGAGTACTTCCGAGGATTCATTCTATTCCGGGACACATGCACGTTGGTTGATCGAATGAAAATCGCGAATATATACCAGTGTGTTCCAAAAAATTATACACTAATTAGTTACAAGAACAGGAGAATCAAAATGAAAAGTCCTGCATTATTTAGAAAGTGAAAACTATAAGAATAAATGGTAATCGAAATTTTCTGCTTTTGTTGGTGCTACTATAAAGTGGAATGAGGGCAATGAATTCAAACTTGAATTAAAATTTTTAATTCCGTTCTACTCAAGTTACATCTTGAGCTATCTAAAATTTTAAATATTTTCGGAAATTTTGATAAACTTCCCTTCAATACTTTCTTTATATGACGTTACTTGACGCACCTTGTACTTTTATCAAAAGCCAACTACACCTACTCAATGCATTATGGAAATGAAATAATTGAGTTAATGATATCATGAAAGTGTGTTTTGGCCAACAAAAATTGACTAGATAAAGTTAGCGTCCAAACATCCTGTGTAGTATTATAAATTCTGAATGTTTCAACTATGCTAGGTATCAACTTGGCTATAACTAGTTGGGATTTTTTGAGGAAACAAATATATTTTTTCAGGCTATAGCTAGATAGTTTGGGTAAAAATCAGTGTAACAATATTATTGTCATTCAAAGTATAAATGTGATTTTCAAACGACCATATTCATCATAGTATGATATTTATTTCCTCTGATTCATTTATATTTATTTATTTTTTTCCTAGTTTTCTCAAGTGCGTCAATGAATTTAAACCAAAAGTCTGTTAATTGCTCTTTTGTTGCTCTTGTAAAAATAAACACAACAGTGGGATTGTCAACATGAATAAAATAACGGTAATAATCGACCTGCACTGCACACAATTCATTGTATGAAATGCCAAATATTTCTCCTCGGATCTGAGTTGATAAAATGCCCCTAATGAGAGAATCTAGAAGGTACTTACGTTTTTCAAGGGTGGAGTAGTAGGTGGTGAAGGCAGGCCTTGGCCAGGAACCATCATCATGATGTCTCGCAACAAACGGAAAATCTAGGCGCGCTCGATCGAATTTCACTCACTCGCGAGAAAAATCAAACCCCTTTGGCGTCAGACACAGCCGAAAATACCTATTCAGCTTTCCCGCAGTCACAGCACAGCGTTATTCGTACCTTTCATTGATGTCGCGCTGCCGATCGGGGTGTGTGGCGCGCCGCATCTGCGAGCCGGCCAATGGGGAGCGGGGGCTCGCGCCGCGCGGCCAATGGGCGCTCGGCCGATCACTCGGTACCCGCGTGATCGCCCGCATGCCGTTCACGTGTTCGTCGGATGACGGCAGCCTGGCCGGCCGTGATCGCGACGTCACGGCGGCGTGTTACGCTGCAGGCGAAGGCAGAAGAGCTGACGTCAGAAGTCGGGCCCCGCGTGCTGCGTGAGTGACAGGGCGGAATATGAATAATGTTGGGATTCGGGCGTGGAACTAGGGCGAGCCGAGAGCGATGATCTCTGGCGCCGTTCGGCTGTTCCAGGTGGAAAAGGAAGCGGACCGCTTCGAGGTGTGTTTTCCTCAATATTCCGGTCACTGATGCCTCCTTGGGGTCAACTGTTATCTATCTTAGGGTTGCCAGATATACATGCTTCATTTCCTGGATATTCTGGTCCTCTGACTTCTGATCCAGATCATTATCAACTGTCCGGATTAGTGATCTGTCAGGATTACTGAATATAAGCCAAGGCAAAGTATACAGACTGAATTAAACTCTGGCCAAGGCATGTTTTTACGATATAAGTTGAATCCAAAATAGTTTATGAAATATTAAATATTCTATAAATTATAATAATGAATTATAATTTTTTCAACAAAAAATCTATCCTCCATAAGAAAAATAGGGTAATTCTGTTTTTATCATGCGAAGGGTTTTTCAATTTTTTTCTTTGGTACTCACGTATTTCGACCTCAGGAACCCGAATTTCACAATGAAAACGTCTGCAAACTTATATTTTTCGAGATATTCCAGGCAAAAGTATGAAAATTAACCTTATTTCTTCGGCTCGTTTTGGGTAGGCATGGAGTTTCTTTTCTCACACAGGATACTTTTTATACCTCCCTGGAACATTCAAGAAGTCAAAAAGAAGGGAAAACATCCTCGAAATAGTTGAATCAACGTTCTTCAGCATCTTGGAGGAAGGTGGATTCAGCAAGGACGGCGCTGTCAAATGAAAATCAGAATTACTAGTCAAAATATCACACATGCACATTTGACAGCGCCGCCCATTCGACAGAAGGATTCATCAAAGATGCTGAAGACGATGAATTAAACTTCTTAGAAGATGTGTTTCCTTCTTTTTAGCTTCTAGAATGTATTAGGAAGATATAAAGAGTATCTAATGTGATAAATGAAACTTCGAATGGCTATGGTGCCTACCCAAAACAGGCCAAAACAAGAAGGCTAATATAAGTTTGCGCACATTTTTATTGTGAAATTCGGGTTCCTGAGGTCGAATTACGTAAGTACCAAGAAAAATATCGAAAAAAAAATCCATCGCATGATAAGTGCAAAACTACCAAAAATAGCAATGGTTATACCTAGGTATACAAGAGGTATTTCAAGAAATAGAAATTGACTAGCAAAAATAATGTTGTATTCCGAAAGCTTCCGATTCCCTAAAATGGTTTAGCAGACCCTTTTGTGGTACCTAACCTTCCTGGCCTTGTTATGAATCAAATCCAGAAATTGATTGAATTATGGCGAGAAGGAAGATTCAAACTAGTCAATCAGTATTTTTTGGAGTCAAAACTCTTGAAATGAAATGAAAAAAGTTATTGTGAACCTGTTCATATGATATATCAATGGAAAGGAATTTCTATTGTCTTTCAGGTTATTTGATAATAGGTATACAGGGTGTTCCATTTCAAAAAGTGACTCCTGTTCTGTTCAATGATGATGGCCATGCTCAATGTAGAAAAAACTATTCCACATTGAACCTTGGTACGTTACGCCCAAAAGTTTCAAAGAATCCACAGATACCATAGACATACACATCAAATTAGAACCTAATTTGTTCTGGACAAAAAATATGGGAAATAATTATGAACTCTACTAACTGTTAGAGATGGGTGAAGGGAAGTATCCGAAAATACAATAATATACAGGGTGTCTCATTTGAGATATCAAAAATGATGCTACTTTTTGGTATATCTTGGTTGCATCTTCAGAAGCTATTTAAGTATAGGAACATGATAAATTATTCAAATGTGATTATAATTATGTTTCAGAATATTCGTGAATACACAGGGTGTTCCATTGAGGAAAATACTTCACCATGTTTGTATCTAGCGGTAAAATTACGAATTTTAAGCGATCCTCTATGATGTAGAAGAAACTCCGCCATACAAAACTAATAGGTACACAGGACCTTGGTAGGTATGCTAATCCCAAAATTTCGAGTTATCTACAGATCCAGATACCTCAGTAATAAACATTGAATTGCATGGAATGCTCGATTGAATGTATTGAATGAACAATATGGATAGTATATCTTAACTCGAGATCCCTCAGAGATACTAAAATGCAATAATATACAGGAATATCAAAGATGATGTTACTTCTTGCTATAAATGGCAATGCTGCATCGCTGAAAATATTTTGAATCATTAGATCCTGATCGATTATCGAAGTAGCCAAATTTTCGAAATAATCCCATGTCCCGTTTTCCTTATGAAGTTTAAGGTAACGTCGACCGTGAGACAGCCTGTATAAAGTCGCTCATCACTCGCCAGGTCTAGGAGCTACGTCACATGAGGAAATAAGCCTACTTTTCGGTGCGATGCGACAACCGTGCTTTCTATAAACCGTGACCTATAGCTATACAGGTTGTCTATGTCCAAATTGCGCCGCGGTCTTTGATAAATCCTTATTTAGATGAGATATCAAAATGCAGTTTTCACTATCCGATAGAAACATCTCGTAGGAATTTTCTCTATTTTTTCTCCATTTGATGATATTTCCAAAGAGAAATTTTCATGCTGATTGCATTGATGTGTCACATTGAGGATCTTTCTTCAATTGTTTTTCCTCCATACAGGTGTTTGTGGACGGAAGGTACTCATTTTCTATTGAGCTTAGGATGATTATTTCCATGAATCGAAGAATACTAATTTTTCAGTTCACGGGAAATGTTCAATATCCCATTTTTCTTAAACGGAACACCCAGTATACAATGAGGACGATTGATGTCACTTCAAATGTTCTCATTTGATGCCAAATCATAGTACTTTAATATCAGAGATAAAAAAGTTACAATGTTTTGAACTTCAACTATGCCAATGCCAATGTATCAAGTAGGTGAAAATTTAATGCATATTGATTAAATTCTTTACTTCGTTCTTCACAGACATTCATCAGCTTCCTCGAGAATATTCCTGACATTGACATTCCTATTTATGTTGATAAAATAACTGACAGTGTTGTAAATGTAATTTTCAATGAGCTTTAATTCAAGTAGTGGGCTAACATTTTTTTTTATTTTAGTTTCTTTCACTATGTACGCCACTGATGTTTTTCTTACTTTCAAGAACTAGGCCAGAAAAAATTTGCAAAATTCATTGTCATGAGTCATATCTAGATGGAATTATTTTTTTAGAAGAATTCTATCTTTTTCATTTTATTTCTTTTAGACTTCTCATCTCACTCAATGAGAGAGATTTTTCTCTGAGGAGGAAGAAAGGTTACACGGCAAACACACATTTTCTTAGCGCCCACAAACGAATTGTTTTGAAGCAAACCCTGGGATATGAATAAAACTTGGTGTGATTCGGTTTCTGTTGTCTAGGTACGCAGTAGAAATTATGATCCTTGATGCTTTGAGCTTTGAATCATAAACTAACTAGTAGTTTATCTATGATTTGAATAATAATTTTCAGCTACTATCAAATACTCAAGGCTACTACTTATTCTTATTCAATATTACCCAACGATTATTCGGAACCTTCAAAAAGCCATTGAAAACAATCGACTTATTGACCGATTGGACTGATCGAAATCGAAAGTCATCACAAATTGTCGCACTATTATTAATCATTCTAAAAGGGTTACACCTCGGGTTATACTTACAAAATCATATGGAAATTCTCAAGGTTTTCAACATACGTTGAATCACAATAAATTAATTCCATCGTCCAAATTCCATAAGGTGACCCGATGTTCGTGATTCATCCATGTATATAGTGAGCATCATATGCGTGACCCCCCTATCTAACTCTCTTGTTAGGGAAATCGCCAAGACACATTAACAGAGACACAAGACACAAATTTAAACCATTTCGAGAACCATTCATACAAAAATGTACATTGTACAGATCGAAAGTCGACCTGTCTCGGCGATATTCTCAACAAGAGTCCAGTAGGGGAGGTAATAACACTTTTGATGCTCACTGTATATACCAGGCAATATAAACGAATCGGTGAATACCTCGAATGAAAGATCTCATTAAGTAGTATTTACCTGTACAAGATTTTTTCCATTCAATACAGGGTCTAACATAAAAATAAATTGGAATAAATGTTCTGTTCAAAAGATAATTCTATACAATAGAGCAATCCATTTTCAAACCCCGAACAAATGTAAGTTATACTTACACCAGGCAACTGTTACAATTATCAGAGAAATGTTGGACCTTGTCCCTAAAAGCCCGTCTAAATTTATCATCTCTGCACCTTGATCCTTTTCACTTATAATTTTGATTTTTGAATTCTATCGTGCTCATGTGAGTTCAAAAATAGAACTTGAATGTGAAAACAGGTCAAGCATTATGCTTCATCTTTTCCCAACTACTTTATGATCATGATAATTCAAAATTCATTTGGTAGTGGTGGATAAATTCTCAGGTAATAATTCAATTCAATTCAATTCAAAATATGCTTTATTGTCGTAAGCACATACACACTTGTTGACAAAGCTTGTAATATAATAAATATAATTCAAATATGCATACATAAGTAAGTGATAAAACAGATAATACAAATATTTTTACTACAAAACCAACAGAAATTGTAAAAAATAGGTTGATATAAAGCCATCGTTGAAATATTTAAAACACTAATAGGTTCAGGTCAAAATTGAGTAGAGGATTGAAACTTTGAGAGCATCAAGAGATTTTTTACTACAAAACAATCAGAAATTGTAAAAATGAGCTTGTATAAAGCCATCGTTGGGATAATTAAAACACTAATAGGTTCAGGTCGAATTCGAGTAGGGGATTGAAACCATTAAAAGAGCTTCAAAAGTAAATATAAGGAAGGAGGATAATTTCTTTTTTTCATTTTTTATTTTAGAATTCCTGTAAAAAGTATTCACCCAGGTTATATAAAGGATTGGCGATAAGTAATGCTTTCACCTTAGTACGGAACTTATGAACAGACAAGATATTTTTTATTGCATTTGGCAAATGATTGTATAGTTTTATTCCATTATAAATAATTGAGTTCTTGATCAGAGTGGAATGGGGTATACTTTCTGACATGTATGAACACTTGATGCATATACATGGTGACATAGAAAAAAGTACATTGCATAGTGCCACACGATAGGGTACACTAAAATAAGAAAAAAAAAGTTCCCATGAACACGGGGTCCGCAAGGCTTTCGGTTATTCAATAGGGATGGGACCCTGTATGTAGCGCCCTCTATCAGTAATGACAAAACTAGGATCATATTTGAATTTAGCATTATGAAAAACCCCTGTATACCATATTTTATCGATTTCTTGCGTCTCTGGCTAAAGATATTCAGAAAAACCCCAACAAAAATAAAATTCAACACCCCGTATCTTTCAACCGAAGGCCTTGCGGACCCGTGCTCATGGAAACTTTTTTCTTATTTCAGTGTCCTCTATTGTGTGGCGCTATGCAATGTACTTTTTCATGTCACCCTGTATAAATAGAATACCTAATTTGTGTCAATAAGGATTGCATGATGTGTGTATCAAAGTTGATTTCAATAGTTCTATATCTTTCAAATTTCATCTATGCTTGCAAATAGCCGGATTGCCTAGTTTTCGTGGAATCGTTGATCTGAGGTACGCCCCGGTTGGTTATATTCCTAACTACTACCACAGTATAGAGAATACTGATAAACTGTGCTACTACCGTTGATTGAGAAGTTACACTACTTCTCAACAACTCTCCTTCCAAATATTATACGCTCCATCTCTGCTACTCTTGAATCAACTATAAAATCAGAGAAGTCACCTCCTCTGAAACCTATCCACTGTATGGATCTACTTCGTAATTTAACCCATAGAGGACAGTAGTATGCACTTTGCTTCCATTTGGTTTGCAATTTAACCCGTAGAGGGCAATGGTAGGTTTTGAAAGCAGTTCCCACTTTATTTGCCCTATCTAACATAGTGTGGAATCATATTACTAGGTGGAATTATCGTGCAAATCGTATACCCAATGCCTGAAAAAAGGGTACTGACATTTTGTGTTTACTATGTAAAATTCGAAAGTTTCGTTGAGAGACTGCATGTAGTATACTGAAGTTCTGCAGATTGGAAGAAATGGATGGAGAAAGATTATTCTTTAACGGCCTCTCATTTCCTTAAGATTTTCTTGTCCAATGCAATAGTCGTTCAACTTTATGAGAAATTGAAAATTAAACATTTCTAAAAATAAATTTCTATTGCAGATACGATGAGGTTTGCAAATAATTACATATACATACATATATATACATAGTCTTTGGTTTTTGGAATGAAGGGATTCACATCAAGGTTTTCTCTGCTTAGATCCTACGACTGGTTAAATTTATGGTCTCAGTAGCATCCTGTTGAGTCTTCTATCTTTGCTGTTGAAATCTATCTCTGGAGTCTTTCTTATTTGTTTGGATCTTTTGTGGTGAAATGGGCTGAAGTTTTGTCCTGTCGTAGTTTTTCGCTGATTCAAATACAATGCTAACCTTTTATGATAGGATAGAAATTTTCGGAACAAAATGAAGTCAGGAATTCGTTCTTATAAAAGAAATTATCATTTTTTATAACGAAGGCGATAACTAATCTGGAAAACCATATCTGCTCTCTTATCTACGAGTCAAAAGCACTATAAATACAGTCGGGTTGATATGCAATATATAAATTATATATCTTATTTACTGATTAGGAAAGCGATTACCATAAAAATATAGTCATATCTTATCTGCTACAGATAACGAACCCCCTGATAAAATTTTCCGTGTTTATATATTATTTCAAAGAGTTATTCTGTTTATCACACATAATAAATACCTACATATTATGTTCAAAATTATAATGTCATAGGTCAAATTTTCAAAAACTCTATTCACCTTTGGTTTTTCAGTTTCAGCATAGATCAAATGGTTTCAGCATGTGAAACCGATGAAGAAAACAAGATGATGATGAAAGGCCTCACAAAAGTAAAACTCCTAGAATTATCTACAAATCAGAATTCTAGTCAGTCAAATGGATGAGGAAATGACACAATGAGTGAAAAATGATTCCAAGGTAATTACGATTTCTTTAGTAACCTCAGTAGCTTTGGCTTTCTTGCTGTTTACAAACATTTTAGCTTCTTCGCTGTAGCAAAAAACCATTTTAAAATTATTCAACAGAATAAAAAATGGTAACTCATCAAGGAATACTTGAGTTTTGGGTCGAAATACGTGTGTCAACACACACACGAAAAAAGCATGGCTATGCGAACACATTCTTTATTCTTGGTTGTAACGTTAACTCGAACATCAGATGAGATCTAAAAACAATAATCTTTTATCGATGGTTGAAGAGGTCAGGAAAATAATGTATGATTATCAGGTCATTAATCAGTCTTATTATCAGACAGTACGTGACACTGATCTCCACATAACGATCGGTTCGTTGAACTCGAATTATTGGACAATGTTCCTTCAGCAGCATTTATATTTCGTCTCTTTTCGAAACGTTTTTTTTATTGTTGGAATACCAATGTAGTACCCATTTGAGATGGTTTCCGATCTGACTCGACCAAATTTCAGTTCACCTCATCCACTTCCTAAAATGTCCTATGAATTTTTCCAGATAAACATTGGCATATAAGTAACGTATTGACTGTTATGATAGGTCAAGTTCACTAAACATCCATGGATAGATGGACAATGTAGGAAGGATTTTTTACCCCAAAAATAAAATGAATAATTCATACTTTGCTAACTAATATAATATTATAATACCTCCTTAGAACCTGGTATAATACTTCAATAGAACCTCCTCAATTGATGATATTCATCAATAGATCAGTTATTCATGTGTAATAATGAATGTCATCGAAAGGAACGAGAAATGCTGGAGATCGATATGGTGAAAATTTCGAGTATGAAATATGCCCTCACTTTTCTGTTGTGAATGATTCAAGAATTTGCATTCATACAGATCAGGTGGAATTTCCAATAATTTTGACGTATCGAGACCTCTCTCAAGATCAATATCAGTTTGATTCGAAATCAGAAATCAATATAATAAGCACTGTAAAACGGGGGAACTTCGACAGGTTTCGAGAAGCCATGCAGTTGTTTTTAATATGAAGAAAATATAGACTGGTATCCCAACTCCTTATCCCACTCACTAGAATGAGTTTTAGACTTTTTCAATACCTAACTAAGGCTGCCTTAGATCAAAACTACATGGCGTCACCTTTATGCTGATGTCTATGGTTATCTTGAAAATTCTGGAAAACACGATTCGAATTCAACAGGAATGCAAAAATTGAACCGTTTGCTATCCATCATCTCAGATATCCATCATTATCAGTAAAAGCAGATTAGAATTCACATGATCGACGAACGTGTTGCCATCTACACTCAAGCGATGCAGCCTTAGTAAAATTTTTTGACAGGTTTACATGTTTTGGAAAGAAACAATAGAAGAGTTGATTGACCATCCTACATCTACCTTGAGTGTATGATACTGGAGACATCACACAAAAAAAGCTACTGGAAAAGAACTGACTAGAGAACTATGATCATTATAACAATTGATCCTCTGACCATATAATACGAAATTTCAAGATCAACCCTTTTTCTTTTTCCCCTTTTTTTGTTTTTTGCTTGTGTCGAAGTTACCTCGGGCATCGGTTAACTTTGGGGGACATGAAATTGATCGTAAATTCTAAGTGTTCCTACCACCAAAATATGCGAATTGCCACATTTAGATTGAAATTAACTCGAATAGAGAATAGGGATCTGCCAAAGAAAAACGATACATTATGTGACCAAACGTTCCTACAATAAACAATAAAAAGAAATCGAAAGAACTCTTGCGAAGAAATTGAATAAAGAATAGATTTTCATATTTAGTCTCCAAACTCACTAGATATTTTTTTCGGAAAAAATATCACCAACTAGCCTATGAGATCATTTCAGTACATGGTCCATGTAATGAATAGTTAAAATAATACCACTCTATACAGGCTGACTGACAAAAATGCCCCAAGCTATAGCGCTGCTATTTATTGTCCGATTAGGAAAAACAAAAATGCAAATGGAGTGACCCCTCAAGTATTACAAGGTGGAACACTCCATTGATGTATAATTAGTTGACTTTCGCGCAAAACTGAGAGAGAGCACTCGAAAAGCTCTGATCTTATTCTGGTGTTGTATGTGCCTTATTTAGACGCATCTATCGTTTGATTTGACATTTTCAGCTTTAGTTTCCACCAATTTTATGGTGTTGGTATGGGAAATGTGAGTTTCCGTTCTCAGGATAAAAATCTCTTCCGCATTACGTTTCGTAGGATCTCCTGATTCAAAACACAAGAAAAACTGACTGGTTTGCGGAGTGATATAAGGGCAAGTTTGATGTGTCTACAAATTTTCTGTATGATAGTGAAGATATTTAAAACCATATCCTCTATGAAATTACCTATAGTATGAAATTTGATCATCCTGTACATGTACACAAGTTGATATATTTCACGGTTTGACAGGAATACGATTCCTTTTACTTCCGTAGCTATTGTTTCATTGTGAATGATTGTACCTGACAGGGCGTGTTATCACTGTGAAGGTAGATATCAGACCATATTATAATGCAGACCTACAGAGAACGATATTTAGATGAGGTCTTCGAGCTCACAGAAAATGGCCCGAATGCATTTCGAAGTAATATTTATGTAACTATAGGTACTTTACCTATAAATAGGAAAGTTTCGATTTTGCCAGTTGCGATTCGGCTTGTTAGTTAAAAAAAGCTGGCTGTGTGTGTTTGGTTGAAATGCCTGTGAGGTAGTTTTCAATTCTTTTCATTTCCAGATGACGCCCAAAGGTCAACAACGTTTTTATAGTGAAGAAGTATTCAAATTTGTGATCAAACTTATCTGGTCCAAGAATCACTATACTCAAGATATTTCTGTAGTCGTTGTCCGAACACTTTCTAACAAATATAATTTTTGGGTGGGTGAAATTCTTTTCAACACTTTATTGTGGTCTGTCAGCAGGTCAAACTTCCCACACATTGCTACTCATGAAAGAAACCGACTTCTGTTCGTTTTTCTTCGTTCCGTCTGTTCTTTCTAATCACCAATTTCTTCAAGAAAAATCGAGTTATTGGTCGGTATAAGGTTTTTGAAAACCTACTTACCGATTCTTCATTTTCTATAGCTAAAAATTCGGATTCCCTCAATTTCAAGCACGGAAAAATTGACCAGAACTTCTATAGTGAATTTCACTTTTCCGGACTCTTATAGGTTTTTCTCACCTCGTTTATAGATAATAAAATAGAAGTCATGATAATTATCTCGATATATTTTTGTGCTCTGTCACAAAATATCATTGCACTTGAAATTTAACCTTTCGATTGTCATCCTCTCTATTTGACAGTAATTTGGAGATACAACTATATTTTAAATAAAAACTTCTAACTTCTGCTTATCTGAGTGAACGAATCAGGTTGTTTCGTCAATTTTCAGTGTCAATACCAAACATTGAATAATTTCACGAAGAAAAATCAATGAATTTTGTTAAAAACGGGAGCAGATTCATTTCCGAAACGTCCACTAAAATAATATGCGAGCAGAACTTTTGAATTCCTCCAAGTTTATTTAGAAGATTGAAGTGGATGAGAGCGTGATATGCTTCTGATTTATCACGCCTCGTATCGAAATTTACATTTGAAACATATCGTCAGCGGTCCTTCTAAGCACTTTTCGCATTAATCGATTTTTTCCAAATTCTGATTAGTATGTAAGATTTTATCGTATCGATCGTGTGATACATTGTTATCAGAAAAAAACTTCGAGAATTCAATATTGGCGCCCATAAAAAAAAACAGAGTTGAGTGTTGTAACACTGGAATGAAAAGTTATTGTCAGAATGTTCCTTGAGGATATGCTGGTTAAAAATGTCTATTTCTCTTGGGTTTTTTTTTTTGTAGAAATAAGAAAACGAAAATTGAAAATTTCTGTTTCTTTCAATGATTCGAAAAGATTTGAGATTCCCATGGCGGAGCTCGAAAAACGCTCAACCTGTATAGTCTCGTTCATGAATAAGTTATTCCGTCGCCATTTCAGTTCTTTTATAAACTAGCAGCTGGGAATATCAAAAATTGTCCGAAGTCCGAATAATTCATTGTGAGTCGTAGTAAGGTCTAATTTATGCATCATTGTCGTTATGATTGTTTTAGTCTTAAGTCTCTGTCATAATATCAAGTTACCTACAGCTGTATATTTGAATGGGAGCATTTATACTATATACTCAGTCTCAATCCCAGTCATAATCACAAGAATATGACCTCGGAAGTTGGTAAATTTCAATTCCTGGTGAAGTGATATAGAGGATTGGACGCTGAAATATAAGAAGTTCTCTATTCAAAGATGAGGTTCATTTGAAGTTTGTGATGCATAAATCTGAATTATGATTGAGACTATGACTATGTTTATGACTGAGACTAGGACTAGAAATATGATAATGACAATTATGTAAAAATTGGGCTTTCAGTTATAGCAAAGTTTGCAAAGTATACATATATATTTGAATATATTTCGTGACTGTGGTGGAATGACAGAAGAATTAAGAGCACTAGCTGTGCGTTATGTTAACGTGCGACCATGTGCGACTGATAACGACCGACTTGTTTGTTAACGAACAAGAAAACAAGCGAGAGCGACGCGCGTGCGCGAGCCATGCAACAGTCGGCACCGTTCATGAATCACTGGCGAACACCGCCAGTTGTTTTTCTGCTGTTGTGGGTGGTTTCGTCGAGGCGCTCTAGACGAAACGCACGTGAACTGTCAAAACGACCAAAACAATCCGGAACCTAACCTATCTCCTCACGCGTTACCGAACTGTCGTGTCTGATCTGTCAGTCACCCTTTTTGTTGCTTTGTTTGTGTACGTCAGTGCATTTTGTGTTTATTTTTGTGCTTAATCGAATCTATCATGTCTGTTGCGATGTGACTTTTGCTGCAAGGAGTACTTATCTACCATGTCTAGACGAAAGCAGAGTAATCCCAAGCCTTTGAAAAGTAGGTGTTTTGTTGTATTATGCATGTATGTGCATTTTTGTTGTATAGTTTCTAAAAGTGTACCGTTTATAGATAAGCAATACTGATAGGAAGGTAAATATGTTAGATGACCTCGAATGCTTTAGTGGAACTGACAAATCGTGGCGATATTGGCTTATCAATGCATTTATCAGCGACTTACTTGTGTATCAGTTTTATCAACGCTAAATTGAATATAGATGTTCACATAACTTCACATAATTAATTGTCTATCTTGTACATACTATTTGAATTTATATTAGATCCTGAAATCATCATAACGACTTCAATGATTTAGTATTTAGGCAATGATATCCCAATGCTAGAATGACTGAGTCACTCACTCCACAGGATAATAAAAGCTTGTAGGTATCTTTGGTTGTTTATTCGAAAAACAATTCTAATGCCTATGAAGGCCAAACAACATCATTTGATGTCCATCAGAAAACTCTATTAGCTCTTATCAGAAAAGGTGGGTAAACATTTTAGTCCAGTCTCAATGTTTCCATATACATACCTATTATAATCATATCATTATTACAGCAGTTGGGAAGTAGGTGAAACATTCATTTTTCAAAGATCTTTCCTCGGTTCTATCAAAATATATTCTAACATATAAATTCAGTCATACTTCGTATATACTCAAATCAACAACCAGACCGATATCAGAAACTAGAGAAACTCGTAAACTTTGCCGATATCATCATAAAAGATATTCTGTTGGGAGTTGGAAGAACGGTGTTTATGTGTTTGAATGTAAATATTCTCAAAAAAATCAAATTGAGTATATTTAGCCTCTAAATGAACTTCTTTCAATCAACAGATCTACTATCAGGCTCGTGGATAGTTATTTTTAGAGGGGTTACTTCGGGGGGCTTTAATTCGAGGTTGTCTAGTGGTATTCAAAACATGGACTTGAATTACAATATATGAAACATAAAATTTCGCTTCTTTAGCCTGAACTATTATCAACACAAAGTTTCTTTACATAAGAAAATACGAAATTAATCTAATTATAATCATCAGAAACTAATCGATTGAAAAAAATTAAATCAATATATATTTGATAAAATGTAAAAACACATTTCATATGTATAGGTATCTATCATCGCCTATAATAGATAAAAGTAAGAAATAATATCTCACTTCAATTATTAGATAATATAGATAAAACGCCTAACTGATTATTTTAATATGATGACTAGATTTCCAGTCAGATCTCATTAACCAGTGACTAGATTTTGAAACAGGGTTAAATTTTCTCTTTTTCTTAAGTTGGTTTGAAAACCTATCAAACCTATCAATTAGTGCATCAACATTTATTTCAGTATCTCAGTGAATATTATAGACCTTAACCATGATTTTAGTCTCTCAATTGTGGATAATGATGATGCAGCACTAATTGCCACATTTACCAGCATAACGGGAATTATCTGAAGGAGTGTATATATGGTGGGAATATCTAGCTATTTTTTTTTGCTTCAATGCTTCGAGGTGGGGTAGGTAGTGTCCCCCAGTACCTCCCTCTCATCTACTTCCCTGATGTGTACTTTATAAATTCCATTGCTATCAGAACAATCGTATGGTGAATTTATATGCAGCAATTTTAAGTAATAATTTTTGAGTCGTAAGTTTTAAGTAATAAGCCTCAAGTCGTTAAGAGAAAACTAACATTCATGTAGGAATTATTAAGGACTCTCATGTTATAAGGATGACTTTTCTCATTGGTCAATTTTGAGTGACAGCTGATGTTGTATGAAAATTGCACAAATCATAGAAGTCGATATTTTACACGCATGCGCAAATACAGTTTTTAGTTTTAGTCGTAAGAGTTGAAAGTTGACCAACTTGTGACTTGAATCTCACTACTGGAAACTTTAAACTAACGGGACATACGAACATTGAACGAACATAATTGAACTTCTTATGACTTATTACTCGAAACTTACGACTTAAACTTTTGTCGTGAAATTGTTGCATAAATCCACCATTATATTATTCATTATGAGATTTTATTTATTATTTTTCACTGCAATTCAACAATTAATTACAACGATAATCTATCATTCTGATACAGGAAATTTTGATTTGATTTCAATTACAAGGTTAGGTGCCAACGAACCTATTGTCATTTGTTTGGGTCACAGTCTACTTTGCAATAATATAAGTTATATTATAACCTCGTTCGTAACCGGTAGAAGAACTGAAGGAATAATTCTTACGATAGATGAGTTTTGAAAGAAAAAATATTTTTAGGTTTCTGGTTCATCTCAGAATTTTCGAATGCCTTGAAACATTGAAATTTTATATTTGTTTCTTTCCTGAAAAAAACTCCAATACCTTCATTGCTCTCAGATCAACTTGCGGCGAATCAATGATTAAGGTGGCATGTTGTTGATAGGGGTTATTAAAACTCGTTTGATGTTCAGGATCCTTTCGGATATTTTTGCACCTCACGTACAGAGGTTTTTTCGAAAGTTATCAAAAAATGATGAATACAAAATCTTATATTTTTTCTTTATCATCAGTATTCTGAAAAATTCTAAATCATCTTGGCAAATGTCAAATTTTGATGTGTTGGTACCTTTTTCATTAGAACATTATTTCCTATCTGAAAAGACCTATTCTTCCTGATTTCGAAAATATATTAATGTGTTTTATTTCATTCATCTGTTTTCGAAATATAAGCGTTCAAATAATAAGAGGCAAGGGGAATGACAGGACCTGACGTCATTTAAGGTCATTTAAGTTGTTGACCTGTGAAGTGTAAGTTCTTATCTCTGATTTCATAGATTTAAAATTTTTTGAGAATTTTTCACATAAACCCCGTTACTAGGGAGCAAAAAAATCATCAAAATATGACATTTATTGAAATAATTTTAAATTTTCGACTGAAAATTCGGCATGATTTAGAGAGATTTGATGAGCCGAACATGATGTTGGAATATCGAGAGTTGAATATTAACTGATTTCTCAAACAGTAGAAATTCAGTCAGTATATCAATACACCTAGGTTTATCACAGTAACCGTCGCATTCAACTAGGTATTCAATATTTAATAACCAACAAGTATCTGAGTATTATAAATTTATTTCAATTCATTTTTAAAATCGTTTCTACCTACCCTCTTTCCTCTGCCACATACCCGCCACAATCCGAATGGCATAAGAGAAAGACGGCATTGGTGTAGTAGGCCGTGTAAACAAGAATGTCTGGATACCTGCATCGTGTCGTTTCTGTCAGGACAACTTGTTTCCTGTCGCACGAAACGACTGTCCTCTATTCCGTTTCAGCGGCCTCTTCGATAACTTTTGTTTTGTCTCCGCGTCCGCGTCAGACGAACGAGCGGCACATCGAGAAGACGTGCGATTCTGTCTGTCGATAAAAGACAGACGTCGATGATGAACGAAGAATGTCCGCAACCCAATTCTATACTCTGTTTGAGAAGTAGAGAAAGGAATGAATCTTACTTTAAAAAGCAGATCCATTAGAAATCCTTAACCTCACACATGTTTGTTTTTTGACACTTCATCACCTAATTCATTCAGTCGTTCTGAACAGCGAGAGAAAAATAACATTCATGCAGGAATTATTAAGGACTCTCATGTTATAAGGATGACTCTTCTCATTGGTCAATTTTGAGTGACAACTGATGTATGAAAATTGCACAAATCATAGAAGTCGACGATGAACGAAGAATGTCCACAACCCAATTCTTTACTCTGTTTGAGAAGTAGAGGAAGGAATGAATCTATCTTTAAAAATCAGAACCATTAGAAATCCTTAACCTCACACATGTTTGTTTTTTGACACCTCATCCCTTGCTTATCGTTCAACGCATAGACGGAGTGATGTTTGCGGATGTTTTACATGATATGATACATACTGACAGATAGATTTAGCTGAAAATGATGTTTTTCAAGCTCAGTGATATTTTGGGGCAGAAAAATTTAGAAACATTCAAATACCACCTCCTCGTTCAACTCGAGTAATGGTATTTATAGTATTATTTTATGATATATTCAGACTGGGTCCTTCTCATTACATCGGCCTGTTTAATACAAAAAAGAAATTATTCACTGTGAAATTATTATTCTCCGATTTCTCAACTCAAGGGTGCGGTCCTGGTTCAGTTACTTTCAAGTGAGGACAGCGAACCTTAACCTTTTCGTTTATTTCACTCCCAGAAATTAGTCTCAACTCAATTATAATTTAGAATCAAAAGTTATTTGAAGAGTAAACTCTATTTCAGCAGCATCTTCATTAGTTCGTCACATGAAATTGACAAACAGCTATTTAATTTCTCTATTTCCAAAATTAAAGCTTGTAGCGTAAGATTTGTTCCGTATACGTATATACGGTGACTCTCCTGTGAACAAAAAAGTAACTAATCAAGATGGAACGCATCCATTTTGAATGTGACCAGTAACAAAGAATTAGCATTGATTATGAAGCACCAAGACATTATTTTGAACATGCATTCTTTGTAAGAGTAAGTATTAGATAACTTTATTGCCCATCGCTTACAACAATAAAAGATCAGTGAATTGAATATTGTTGCCTAATGGCACTGATTGAACCGATTAAACTAAATAACCGAGTGAATAACTCTTTCGCCGGCTATATTAACAGCGTACTGAAGAATGTGATTTCGATGGCTTAATTCACGAGCATCAGTATCTCGGAAAATAGTAAGTTGCAAATCAGGAGCAATAAGTTGAAGCAATCATCAGATTCTGGTGTGGTGTCTTCTATCCGGTAAAATAATCTTAGAAAAAATTGGTTGTTGGATCTTCAGAAATGACCTGTCCAGAGAAAATATAAATAATATCTACTATAGTTTTGTATACTGCTGGAAAATTCGAAAGCAGGACCCTGGCCAAGTTTTAAGAGTAGTCGCCATTGTTGATGATCCGTATAAAGCAATTGAACAGCAAACACAACGTGGATTATAGGTATAGCAATATCAGAATAAATAGCAATCAATTCAAGAAATTTAAGCATACATTGCTAGATATGGGTGGATAGGTAGATACATGTGGAAAATGGCGAATATCTTGAACATTTTTAGATTTTGTAGATGAGGTACGTCAGGCCGATTATGCCGCTTAAATGATGCCCTCTATCATCTCTAGAAAGGTTCGTAGAACACTTTGCAAGAGATTGTCAAACAAATGAAAAAGATTCCGTCGGATGAAAACGGTACTACAATATTGTTTCACGTTCGTTAAACTCACCTAGACCGATGATCAAAATCTCCTTCGGGTAGAAGCGTCGGTTCATTTAGTACCATTTAAAGTACATAGAGGATGTCGAGATAGTGCAATAATTGCTGTGTAAATATTTTTATTGTAACAATACTTCGACGAGAGGAGGACTTCGTATCTGTTTGGAATCGGAGAGGAGCGCTATCGTCCCATATGATGCCGATGGGCGGGCATCGGGCAGTTCGTGCTCCGAGGGCGGAGTCCGCACTTCATGAACCCAGATTGATTGTCCGTCTCGTTAACTCGAAGATTTATGCCCGATTCGGGTCGTAGAGCGAGTCGGAATTAGTAAAAACCAGCAGGTAAATATGATATTACTGGTCATGATAGTAATTGAGATGGCCGTGAGGGTTATCGGACGATCGAATCTCTTGTAATTGGAGCGTTTATGGGCCGATCGGGGATTTGTATTCATTGCCCCTTGGGTGGGTCTTGGCGATGGATCCATGCCAACAACGACACGTGTATGGGGAGGAGAATATATCATTACATCAAGATTCCTATTTTCCTCCACTGTTTTGTTCATGAATTCATCTCTTTCGCCAATTTGATTTGATTTTGAAGAGGGTTTTTCTACTCACGTACTGGTCGATGAAACTTCGTTATATAAGTCTCTGTCGAGGTCTTTGTTGAAGCTTTTTTTCCCTCCTACAGCCTAGAACATAAGTTAGAGCATGGATTGTTATCGAATTGTTTGAAAGACAGCTGAGCAATAGACCACTAGTGAAAAAAAACATAAATATCATCTCAGATAGCCAGGCTGCTCTTAAAGCAATGAGCTCCGACAAGAAAAACTGTATCGAATCCCCTAGGGTGACTCTGTCTTGAGTGCCTGGGCACCAGGGGGTGGAGGGAAACGAGAGAGCCGACATCCTCGCCACAAATGGGGCCGAATCTGCGTTCATAGGGTGAGAACCAGTCTTTGGCGTCATCACAAGAGCTGCCAAGACCATCCTGAGGATGAGGCAGACGCACTGGTCTGATCTACCAGGTTTGACACATTCGAAGGCGTTTTTACCCTTTACCCTCAGAAATCTGACGGGACTACTTACAGGATATCGTCGTCTAAGGCACCCCCAAGGTCTGAACCAGGAAACGGACCGTGCGCCCCTCTCGCATTAGACCTAACCTTACCTAGAGTATGGATTGGTTGAAGTTATCAAGGATAGTTGGGTCTTAGCCATTTTGACACTGCAGCTCTAGGCTTATTGCATCTTTTTGTCAATATTCTTCCAAAATATTTGTTGCTTTCATAAGGTTCGATTCGTTGAAGAGTGATCCTTCTGGTTTCAATTTTCTCCAGGTTGGGGTCCTATACTCCGCCATAGCCTGCATATAGAATGTGGAGGTGTTTTCCTAGTTCACAATGTTCAGCTATTATAAGATATAGATCTGAGGTGAGATCTTATAGACTCCGCTCAGTTTCTGTCGACAATCCATATTATTTGTGCTAGCGAATCTGCATTTTCATTATGCCTCCAACGGTGTTATCATTGTCAATTTATAATCATTGTCGGTGCCGACAGAAGAAATATAACCCGTTTAGTTGAATTTTTTACATACCTTCAAACTTCCAAGCACCAAAGAATAGATGTGTCTTCGACTTGGCATTCATCTTCTCCGATTTTGTTACAACTACTCAATAGATTTGTTGATTTTTTTACAGTACACATTACAGACGATATAGCTACAAACATGAATATTGTTCATGCCAGTTCTCGCGAATAAAAAAATTCTTTTCTGATAAGAAATATCGTGGGTGTTCCAACCAGATAGGCTAATGAACATTCACCTCACACATCCCACATTGTTATTGAAAATTGATTTCTTCTATCGGCGACTATATCAAAGTAATTGGCATCGTTCTAACAATGGAGATCTCGTGAGAACTAGCCCACTGATCGATTCTACTGGGAAAGCATTAAAAAAGTTCACACAACTTTTATAGCACACTTCCCTGATTAAAATAAAGCGTGATCAAGTGAAGCAGAACAGCGTTAAACAAGTTTCGCAACGTTCGAAATCTGATACCTACCGAGTCAAATTTTTCGAAATCCTTCGGACAATCTTGAGAGTGGGATCTCACATCGCCATTCCATTATAACGTAAATACCTACAGGGTGATCGGAGGCTGTCGATAATGTTGTGAATGATGAGCTGACCCGAATAAAACACAACTGGTGGAATTGGTGGAGCACATCGGTAAATTCATATGGATTCATTCGAAGATTTTTATTGTTGATATACGAAAAAAATTCATTCTACTACGAATTATACGAATTTGTATATCTCTGAATCACTAAGTTCATTCTTTTTCGTCGTTTAAATGTACCTACATGATCGATCTATCTATTTTTATGGAGGATTGTACAACTTTTCATTATTGATATACGAAAGAATCAAGAGATCAAGAGATCAAGGAACTGATATTAAAATTAATGATTCTTCATTTAATATTGGATAGGACAAGATAAAGAAAATACATGAGGCACTTCTTAGATGAACATCGTTCTAACTACAGAATGAGAAATAGTGATGAAAGGCAAAAAAGCGTTCTTTCCATCACTAGCCGATTATTTTCAAAAACGTATTTTCTCGAGAACTACTGCATTGAATTTCAAAAACAAGGAAGCGTTGGTAAGACGATTACCTTCAAAATGAAGTATCACTTGACCCCTTATCCCATTTGAGATTCAAGGGTTGGAGCTCACCCTTCCCAGGGATTTGAAGTGAAAAAGTTGAAACCATGCGCAAAATATTTCACCCTCGAAAAAAAATCGACCGGTTCAAGCGGTTTTTTTTTGAGAACGATAATTATGTTGAAACGGCCTTGTTTCGTTTTCATTGGGCCACCCAGTATGTAAACAATATCAATATGATTATAATTGAGTGGTCTAATAAAAGTATCAGCTTATTGAAATATAGACACGATTTAACATAAGCTATCATTTTTAACTATGACGAATTATCCTAAACTATACTGATATGTAAGTGTGAATTTATGCAGCCACATTTAACAATTATCAAGTGACATTTATCAATTGAGAATTAACAAGAATAAGGTAAACTTCTTGTTTTCAATGGCTGTGTTCATGCAGACAATTAACAATTATCGAAACAAGTAACAAGTAAGAAGATAGTCAACTTTTAACTTTCCACTCCAATTGAACCAGGTTTTCTTCTAGTACGCAGAAGACCGCCAATTGGTTCTGAAACTGATAGAGAAACCTTGTGATTGGTTAGACCTTGTCTAAGATGAATCTAACCTTACTTTTCATAGTTTAGATTATTTTGGGTTAGAAAATCATTTTTTAAAATATATCTGGATGATGCTATGCTGAGTCGATTTCGTTCATAATTTCCAGTGCGTTCCTTACGTCAGAGAAAATAAGGAATTCGAAGGCTTGGGACTGATTTGTGCGTCTAAAACGTATCATTTATTTCTACTCGTTGATTTGATCTGCATAAACGGTAATGTTTTCCCTACTTGTTACTAATTCTGAATTGATATAAATGTTACTCGATAATTGTTAAATGTGGCTGCATAAATCCACACTAAGTCGAAATTCAAATTGGGCACGTCCTGTAGTAGTAGGCACAATGAAGGAAAAGTGCGTGAGGCTGGTAGATATAATACCAGCTCAACAAGGTTACAATATGGTAGGTTCTGGTGAATAGTACCATCTTGTCCATTTATGTTGAATGGTCGATTCAACCTAGTGGGAAATTAATCGGTGAGAACCCATCGGAACGACCGGAACTGAAAAGTTAGACCTCACGCTCACAAAATAATTTAGAGATTGGCATCGTTCTAATATTTAATGCATCATTATCGAGCACAATTTTAATCTTGAACTTCACGACTTTGTGGGTGGGAACACCCATTTTCTGATTACTTTATTGTGATCCTGATTAGATACCCGTTTCATATTTTGCCTCGCAACACGTAGGTGGGTGCTATAGGTAATTATAGAGCTCAAGATAAGAGTCGCATTTTGTTTTTATGTCTATTTACGGCTGACCCAATTATATTATATGTATACATATATATTTCTGATTGAGAATCTTTCAAGTTGAAGTCTCTCAACAATACGACGCGTTGAAGCAATAGCGTATTTCAATTCTTACGATGTTGTTTAGATACGATCTGCATCATCATGTATTTTATCACATCGTCACGAGAATGATGTTCACTTATTAATTGGTTACTAATTAATTAGCTTGAATATCGCAATTTTCGGGTTCGGTAACATCGGAGTTATATCATGAATTTTTCAATTTTCAAATTCAGGTAATGAAATTATATATTTATAGGAATTTAGAATATAGAATAACGAAAATTCCCAATACTGGTCGTTAATTAAGAATGTACAATAAATTTAACAGAGTGATTTTAAGACGAATCGTTCATATAAACCTTCTTCGCTTGCAAGATAAAAGGTGCTGAACTTTTTTGAAAAAAAATGTAATTTCGAAAATATCTTGTTGAAATTTGGCACTACTCATTTGTTGTGTTATAAGTTTATTTAGCACAAACTTGAATAAATTCAGCAAGTCCAGAGGCGCTCTGGCCGTCACTTGAACGAATTGAGCGTCTGGAAATACAATAATAAATTCGAAAAAAAAAAAAAAACAAAAATATCAATGTCAATTTTGTCAAAAATATCCGTTATTGGCGAGTTAGGGTGTCTCTTGGGACGCCACTGGAGTTGATAAATTCAATCAAGTTCCAGCTGAATCAGCAAGACAAATAATTTCAAATCACAACTGAATCGGCTAATTAAAAAAAGGATATTCAAGAAATTTACGAAAAATCATTTTTTTTCCAAATTCATCAACTCCTATTAGATCTCTTCAAAACAACGCAAGTTCGGAGACACGTTTATGTGAACTTTTTGTCTTGAAACCACTGAAAAAGAAAACAATCCCAAAAAAAAAATAGAAAAATGAATACATACCGCCTGCTCAAATAACTTACTGACAGTACTAAACAGCAAAATGGAATAAATTCGACAACACATAAATGAGGGTGTGTTGGGAAAACGCTTGGACACGCCGATTTGTATTTTTGAATACGCATTTAGTTCAAAAACATCAAATTATATAGAGTGTGTCATGTGACAGCCTATATTTCATTCCATTTTTGAATTCTCACTGAAGAGCTGATTTCTTCGATACACCTTACTTGGAGTATAGCGGAATTGATTACAGAGATATAGGGTGTGAAAAATCGAGATTTTTGAACTTTAAGATTTTTTTGTGTTGAAACTATTCTTTATTGGTCAGAACGGCTTACATGTCCCTGTCTTAACTTTTGATTTACTACCTACTGTCACTTGATTGAAACAAATATAGGGTAGTGCAGAATTCAGAAAATTGATCTTCCTGTATCTGTCCCAAAGAAATGTCAGTAGATGTACATCGAAAATATAGATAGAGACATGAAAGTCATTTCGACCAATAATGCATAGTTTCGACACAAAAAATTCATTACGTTAAAAAATCTCGATTTTTCACACCCTATATCTCTGTAATCCTTTCCGCAGCTCTTCAGTGAGAATTTAAAAATGGAATGAAATACAGGATGTTCCATTTGAAATGAGGAAATTGGTATTGGCTACTGTCACATGACACATTCTATATAATTTTTTTTTGAAAAAAATGCGTATTCAAAAATACGAATCGACGTGTTCAAGCGTTTTTCCCAATACACCCTCGAATTTATTCCATTTGGCTGTTCCACACTTTATCTAGCCAATTAACACTCTGTATATCTGACTAGTTCTTGAATATTTTGAACATGAGAGCATTCCCATTGTTTGATTTTGTTCTTTCTTGTCTTCCCAAATTTATCAGGGCAGTCATGCTATGGTCCATATACAAATAACGCTGAGTTCGTCGCTAGGAGGAATACGTTTCGCAAGTGTGGAATATGGCTTTTATATTGTAGACTGAACTTTCTCTTACAAAATTTCTGAAATCATTCAGAATAGAGACAGAAAAAATTCCTCACTTATCAGACGCAATTATCGCAAAAGAAACAAGATATTTGATATAATATACACTAATATATGACTAAAATAGGTTCTGATTTGTCTAAAACTATGTAAAATTATTCTAAACGGTTTATTGGAATGAAAGTCGTTTCTCAAAGATATTTATATGATGTGGAATGCGTAGATAAATGGAATGTTTGAAAACAGGTCTTCTGTCGTTTTTTGTCATCACAATTACGATTGTTTAGAAATATCTCTAATCCTGCACAGTAGTAGTTTTTCAGATATCAAGGCACGTATTCACAATCGGTCCTCAAGGATTACTTGTCCCTCAAGAAAACCTGGAAGACTTGTTCCTGTCTCATAATTAGTACTAATGAATTGGAGGTGAGAGGTTCATTTAAAAATCCTTAAGTATTACTTGATACATTCTTAAGGGAACTACTATAAATATGGGCTTAATTTTTATCCAGATTCAAGTAGAATATAGAATAGTACTATTCCAATGAATATATATAAATATTTCTGAATAAGGAAGAGGCCACTCAGCACAAATGAGGATCAATATTTCGATTATCATTTCGAAGACGAGCAGGTATCAATTGAGTAGGAATACAAATTGTTGCGTTTCGATACTCAGATCATGCAATGAATCATAAAGTGAACTAAAAGATGCAGATTTTGTAAATCGCCAAACAAAACTATGTTTCACTCATCTAGAAGAACCGAACAAATTAGCCCCTTTGCAATTTTCAATATCCTGAGCTCTTATCAAGTGAGATTATTCAGAAAATATCATACTAATGACTAAAGGCTCGCAGCCTGAATCATTCCTGTCTGATTGCCTCAAATGTTTAAAATCCTTGTCACACGATTTGAAATCATTTATTCCACAATGCTGGTTGTCTATACGAGTTTTCTAGGGATTTAATGTGAAGAATAAATTCGCTCACAGTGTTTTTGTTGTACCTGATGCAATCATTCATGATGGGAACTTCGATCCATCGCTGTCGCAGCAGCGGGACGAAAGAAACATCGAAACAAACGATCCCGGAGGCCCATAACTACATATAAATATGCAGATTCAGTCGGCGAAGCCCCCGAAAACGGCGGAAGTGGCCCTGCTCCTGCAAGAAACGTAATATCCCGCTGTCTCTCCTCGAGCTGATTAACGATGGAGGCGATGACGAGATTTCGCCCGATCAACATGCCGGTCCACGCCGGGCCGCGACAACTACACAGGAAATTATCGTCCAATGGGAATCGTGGAAATCATTTGTTATTCACCATTTGTCGACGCTACGAGGGCGGCTCACCCGGTGTGTTGGTGTTGAGTTGAGAAACACTATATGATAAGGAAAACCGAGCAGATCGCGTATAATAGCAGACATGTGGACCACATTTTTTTCACAACTTTATTGTTTCAGTTAGTAGATAAAATAAATGAAAGTTGATACAATACAGGGTGTCCCACCGAAAACTTTCCACACGGATTTACTGGGAAATGACAAATTATTTTCGGAAACGCTGAAACACGTCGATTTTGATTTCTAGGGGGACACATGTCAGTGATGAATTTAGTCACGCATCTTCATCCCCCTGACAGGGGCGGCTACCCCATTGCGAATCATCATAGGGAACTTCGGCCGAGTGATACATCATCTGAAAGCTCTCTCCATTCTCTATCCAAACGTTTATTATTTTTTCAAAATCGAATGACTGGTACTTGAGATTAGTGTGGTAATAGGTTTAATTAAAATAATCAATATCGTACCTGTTCTTATTGAAATTCAATTTATCAATTGCTCGAAATAAGCCCCTCCTACCTCCATTCAATGATAAAGTCTACTTTCGAAACTATTACGAACGTTTTCCAATACTTCTGGAGTTATGCTGCCGCACTCATTTACAATTCGACCACGTAGATCCTCTAGTGACTCTGGCGGAGTGGCAAAAACTTTGCTTTTGAGATGCCCCCATAAAAAATAATCCAACGGATTGAGGTCCGGTGATCTAGCTGGCCACTCAATTGGTCCCCGTCGCCCTATCCAATGATCGGTATATCGTTCATCCAGAAAGTTCCTAACCGCTACTGCATAGTGAGGTGGTGCTCCATCTTGTTGAAAATGGAGGTTGTCTGCCGAATAATCTCCATCGTTTTCGATAATATCCGTTATCATGGGGTCGATGGCATTCTCAAGAAGATGTAAATACATTTGTCCATTCAAATTATCATCTATAAAAAGTGGTCCAATAATATTTTAGCCAAAAATACCACACCAAACAATTAATAGTCCCAGCCTGGCTACTTACTTTGTTTTGACTAATTTGTTTTCGTTTTTCGTGGGGTGACTGGGTTCCCTGACCGGATGGGATGTTGCCATTGTCTATCTGTCCACTCATCGAGTCTTGAAATAGTTAATAAATTGAATTTGAATAAGAACAGGTAACATATTGACTAATTACATTGAACCTGTCAACAACACTAATTGCAATTACCATTCATTCGATTTTGAAAAAATTATACACGTTTGGATAGAGAATAAAGAGAGCTTTCAGATGATGTATCACTCGACCCACGTCCCCTATGATGATTCGCAAGGGGGTAGCCGCCCCCCTCCGGAGGATCAAGTTGCTCGACTGAATCCATTACTAACATGTGTCCTCCTAGAAATTGAAATCGACATGTTTTAGCGTTTCCGAAAATAATTTGTCATTTCCCAGTAAATCCGGGTGGAAAGTTTTCGTTGGGACACCCGGTATATAAGGGACAGGGTATAAATTGTGTACAGAAAGCACCTAAGTGACTTAACACTTGTGTTGTGCTACAAATGTAATGTTAATTGATCTAAATTTACAGTTGTGTACAGAAAGTAAAGAATCAACTATTGATGTTCCAGTATTTTGATAATTTCGAAGTAATTTGCGAATATATTTTAATGCGATGGGCGATAAATGAAATAATTACGATCCTACCAGTAGATAATGATAACCTAGGTAACTATTTGTGACTTCATTGAATGTGACGACCAAGCCTATAAGCCATAATAGTTATAATTTGTGCTGTATAATCATGATCACTTCAGGTTCGTACTATAATTTTTTGACATTTTTTTCATACAATCTCCCGAACTTTATGGGATTTTTCAACTTTCTTTACTGCATATTGGTGGTCTCCGGGAAATCCTCAATTTTGTACTCATTCGAATAACTTCCAATGCATGCAGTCGGACATAGATTGAAGAAAGATGGAACTAGCTCATTACTATATCATAAATCTTTTTTTAAAGTCACATCATCAGTCGAATTGCAGGAAGATAGGATTGTGACGTTATTGGTTCCGAACTTGTAGTTATAACTACACTCTACAATTCCAAAACTCTAAAGTCGATTCAATGCCATGAGTTCCATGTATTATATTTTTTTTTCTATCTGTTGACAACACGAAAGGGAAACCCATGATGTGCGAGGAACATCATGTTAGCGAGCGGTAGAATTTCGGGAGAGAGGGAAGGTGTTAGAATTTTTCTTGAAAGTTTGGAGGTCGCAAGCATCAGGAAAGACTTCACTAGGCAAAGAATTCCACAACTTTGCCGTTCTATTGATGTCTGATGCTTGATATAGCGATGTTAGACTGGTCTCGAGCCTGACAGTGTAGGGGTGACCAGCCTGAGCTCGTCTGGTTTCATTACTAGGAATCGCACGTGGTGGCACAATAGATGATATTTCCGTTGAGCACCGACCCTGGAAGTACCTATAAAAAAGGCAGAGATCGCCGACCTTTCTACGATGTTCTGGAGAGGTCGATGATTTGGTGAGTGAGCTCTCTTCTGAATTGAATCTAAGAGCTTCATCGTATGTTTGGAGGCTGAGCTACAAACATGTGAACAGTACTCCAGAACAGATCGAATATGTGCTTTGTAGATCATAAGTAGTTGAATGAATTCCGATGATTATGTGATATTTGGATGAGTGAAATAGACGTTGTAGAGATGATTTTCAATTGTTCTAGTAGTTGCACTATCGCATCTAGATACCGGAGGTTCGGAGATCGGAGCTAACATTCAAGTAGTTTTTCTGTCAATATTAGGCGTCATTAGCTTTCTCATGACTTCCTTCTTCACACATCATCAACTTTTACATGTATTCGAAAAAGGATTCATATTAATAAATATGTATATACGTTATTAAAAGTTGTTGGTTGAATTTTTAGGTATTATGGATTAATTCATTACCTCGACCCAATAACCAATATTTATAAAAGGTATAACACGTATGAAGTGACAAATTTCTACGAATTCAAAAATGAATATTTAATTGAAAACAGATCGATCAAGAAAAAAAATGTATACCTAAATACGACTCGAGGAGAGATAGAAAACAAGATGAAGAATACCAACTAAGAAGACCTACACGTTTTATCTGCAGCAAATCTACAATGCTGTTACAAGAAACAATATTGGCTCAGCGTTCACAAAAAATCGCGCAGCTGCATATACACGGCGAATCGACTGCAACAAAACAAACTGTTGCAAATAGATAGTTTTCCAAGATACTAAATAATTATACTTGTCCCAACATAAATCATATCGAGTCTCATATTATTCATTTAAACATACACATCCAGCTGGGCCCTAACGATAACGTAGATAGGCGACGAACATTTTATGGCGGTTTCCAATTTTTTTATCTTGGCATATCTCACATTCGATAGTTGGGCGAACGCCCACACGACATGTCGCCTATATATCTTCATGTTGTACTTATATGGCATCTCTGATGTGGCAGAGGCAAAAGGGGTCAGGTTCTGCAGAATGTAGATAGAACGAATATGATACATCTTCGGACGACTTCGGCCGATTTATGTTAGAATCCGAGTGTTCAATAAGCTGGAACTAAATGGATTTATGGAAGTTATCAAATTTTATGTCGAAAGTCTTATCATTTTTCGCCTCACATTTAACACTCACCTAGATCGGCACGGAAGGAGATTTTTCAGTGCTAGTCGTGAGTGGGTTCATAACAGATGAGGGGAAAGAGATTTCTTGATGTTGAGGAATTAATTTCAAAGATAGTCTCTTCCTGGCTCTTCTTCAACCTTCTTGCTCACAATCTCTCCTTTGGATACGTCAGTTAAGATCCTCTAGTGTTATAGTTGGTTCCTCATGAAATACGTAAATTACCTACATAAATTATTTTTCACCTATATATCTTTCGTTCGGATACGGTTACTATAAACATACTCATGCATCTTACTGAAAACATAATGCCCTTGTGCGTTATGGGCTATAACGTCCGCTCTCTGATAGACTATGCATTTCTATCGTTGTCTGAAGATTCAACTGAATAAAGTCCACTCTCATGTAAATCTGTCAAATCATTCGTCAGCTCACTCATCTGAAGAACTGGATCGAAAGTTTTTAATGAAAGCTAAAATCTTGTATGTAACCACTTCATGCGAAGAAAACAGCTGCATACTCTTTCGACTTTTTCGACTAAAAACACGTATGGAGTAAATAACGTTTAATTACGAAGGTATTGTCAGTTGAAAAAAATAATCAAGAATAGCTATACACAGAACACAATCTATAATTTTTACTCAAATTATCATGTTGTCATGGTGTGTATATAGATAGATTTATAAATTGATTATGCTGACCACATAGGCTTTATCTATTTATCACAAATATTTCAGAAATGAATATTCGAAGCAGAGAAAATTCTTTTTTTGTTCAGGTTTTTGTGGGATGATCTCTCCTCGTTTCTAAAAAATAGAGTAGAAGTTATTAAAAATTATTTCAATATATTTGTAGTAAGGACAGATTCTGTGATCTGCCCCAAAATGTCACTGCGCTAGAAATTAAACCTTTAGATACCTAAAAGAGAAATTCTCAATTTGTCAGTGGCACCTTGTTTTTTGAAAAATTCGGAGATATACATATATTTAATAATAATAAAACTTCTACTGATCTCAGTGGACGTTTTGGGAACTAATCTGCTCCCGTTCTCAACACAATTAGAACACTTTTCTTCGCAAAATTTTTCATGTGCAGTTGGTTTTGACAAAATGTGTCATTACTAAAAATATATTGAAATAATTTTCAATAACTTCTACATTATTTTTTAAAAACGAGGAGAGAAAATCCCACAAAAACCTGAGAAATAAATGTACCACCTCATCGAGACAGTAGAGACAATTGTGTTCATTTATTTATTTATTTATTCATTTATTTATTCACTTATTTATTTATTCAATACAAGGTTACCAACAGAGTTTGGAAACTCCAATTATAGAGTTACACCATCCTTCGAGAGATTGGAGTGCTTTAGACGATTTCCACATGATTAGTGAATTTGAGGTATTTTGACCTCTACTTCACTTGTGATACAGCAGCAATGCAATGTAACAGTACAAAACAAGCGTTCCTGTCAATATACAGGGTGACTGGCAGTGATGCCTGCGATATATTAGATATAGCCTATACATGGAACCCTTTCAATTCGCTGGATGCAGGAAGGACATTAGCGGCCATACATCTTCCATTCACTCGTCAGCCATCACCATCTGCTCGTAGCTTGATTAATGAGCGATCTGGCGACTCGGGCTGGAATTAATTTCAGCAAACAAACGACGATAGATAACCGAATATATCCATAGAGCTATCGGATCTTGTCCCTGCTCGCGTCCCTCCTCTCCGGTAAAACGTGAGAATACGCGAATCTGATAAAAATATCGAATACGCGTCGGGTCTGGCGATCCAGCCCGCGGCTGTTTGAACGAGATCGCGGGCCGATTGCGATCCAAGGTGCGCCAGACATGCCGTACGGGCTCGACCAGCGAGAACAATGGTGCCCTCTACCAGCAGATGAGTTTCCAACAGACGATCTATTCCTCGTTCGCGATTTTTCTCCACAATATCCTAGTTCCGCAGAATGACGATGCTGCTAATGAGGTCTGACCATATATGTATTAACTACAATATTGACCAAACGCCATAAGAGCAATGTTAGAAAAGTGATGCTTCATTATATACGTCTTTCCTTGTCTAATTGGCAACGATGATCGAGGGCGCATGCGCAAAATTCAAATTCTGAAACTTCATGTATAATGTGTCAATCTCTTCAGTTTAAGGTTATGTTTGTACTGCCAATCTATTTTCTCCTTAGATCATCCTCATCTAAGATTTTCTCTGTAAATAATCATGTTATTTGAAAATATATATATTTGAATATGTATATATTTTGATGGTAGACAACATAACATATACTTAGCTTTGATATAGAGTGATCTGGTTATACAGGTACGTTTTTTTCAGATTGAATAGAATGGAGCAATCGATATTTAAAAAATGGTAGAAATCTCGGTAGAAATATAAGATATCCTCAGTATTGAAATGATTTAAATGAACATTCATCATGGAAGCAACACATATCCGTGTGATAAATTTCTCACCGATGATATGAATTGGAGCTCTTGGAGTCGCAGAGAAAACAAATTTGTACGTTTTTTGCGGACATTTTGTAAACAGTTACAAACTTAAACTACGAATACTACAAACGACAACAACAACAACTATGAACTAACGTCTAAACACAAACACTGAAAAAAACAATTACTAACAATAACGCTTATTACGAGTAATAAAAATATTCAATTCTTAAACATAGACAAGACGACAGTTCAAAGAATCTGGTTGTTTGAATAATTGCGCTGCACAAAAACTATTAAGTATAAGACACGACGCACGATCATTCCCAATTTGAGTAGCAACGACAGGCGTAAGAGTGAAACAACACTAAGAGAGTCGGTCATCTTCCACTTTCATTTTGGCGCATGCGCATAAATAAATCCTTGCCAATTGCACTCTTTCAGTTTGACATCAGATAGGCTATCCTTATTATCAATATTCGTAGTTAATACATATATGGGTCTGACTGGTCTCCATCAACTACATCAACTGGGTTCGCAGCTCATGAGGAGGTGGAAGTTGTAGATAGGAACGGGTCTTCGATCGTCCCGAATGGCAATACTGAATTGCATATGCGTGTCCTCTACTTGAAAATTTTTGATAACGAATTCACCGTAGCTGCAAAGACACGAGAAGGCTGAAATGGGGGAAACAATGAGTGTGTTGTTATACTCAGCATAGGGGCCAATTTTCGATAAAATGGACATGACTTCCTCAACATCGGGAACTTTGCCCTCTACCAGATTCTGTCAGTGTGTGTCACTAATGTTATAAGGTTGAATGGGTCTTCGCATACCAAGTTAGGGGCTAATTTTCCGCTCAAATTGTTTGTGGAAAATTCATACTCCATATACAATATCGTATATCGCCTTAAGTTGATTGTACTTCATTTTAGGGCGAAATAAATTAACTTTATTCTTTATTATTATTCCATCGAAACAGTTGTACCTCGAGTGCAACTATTTGAAAATCAAGTGAACCATAAAAAAACTTTGAGTTCGAGGGAATCAACATTTTATGGAAAATTATATTCAACGAGTTATGACCTCCTGATTAGAATGACATTCACATCAAAGATACTGAGATCTTCCGGACTGTTGTGAAATCGATACTGAATCGCGATGTTGAGAGATAGATTTTGCTTCCATGTTTCGTTCTCTCAATGAAGGTAGAGACCCTTTTCCTTTGCGAGAACTGAGGTATATTCGATTCTTTATCGAATTCAGAATGTCTTTAAAAAACCTCATCAACAATGAGTTGAATTCCTTTTTGCACACTCCATACCATCGAATACAATGGTGCCACTCTTCTATCCGTAGTATGCCGTGATAATTGTTTCTCCTCCAGATTCTTGCACCTGATAGGCTCAAGTCTAATATCTCGTATGCAGTAAATATAAAATCAGATAGGTAACTAGGAAATTGTGAATAACAATTTATTATCGTCGTCCTATTGAATCTCTATACAGTTAGGTACCCATGAATTTATCATCTATTAATTTGGAGATAGCAACCTCTTCTTCACGTATAGCATTTGTCATGTGCCATCTATGATATGAATTATAACCGATTTATAACTCGCTCGCTGTATTCACAGTTGAGGAAATTAAATATCTGTACCGAATTCCATCTAGGTGAAGAATAATGGCTTCTGATGACAAACTCTGTTCTCATAATGGTATATCAAATCGAGCTGAATAGACGTGTACACGATTCAGAATATACCTAATCTGAAGGGAGCCAGGATTGTGGATAGGATAGTCTCGTTGTTCCATGGCACCTGAATTGAATAAGGAGTGAAATAATCCGTTAAGCACTGCATGATTAAATATAGATGCATATATACAGGTGCAGTGATACATATTCAGTACTATATAGGTGTATATATGGATGAAATCACTTGAAGTCGTTTTACTAAACCTTGCAAAAGTTCCATATGCATGTATATATGTCTTTCCTATATCATATTATATAAATCTTCACAGTCTTTCCAGAAAATAACGAAATCCAAATTTCTGTGAAAAGTATGTACGGAAATATACCTTATATTCCTCAGACCAAAATGAGCCAATGTGATGTACATAACTCAGTACTGCAGATAGGTAGATACGTCTCTATAGGTTCTGATAGGAAGAGGAATAAATCGAAATCACGTGATTTGCTTAAGTTTAAAGGTGAGCTCTGAAAATTCGAAAGAGCATAATAGTTTTCTAGGAAAGGATCAAACTACTCAAAATTTTAGTCTAACCCAAAACTGACTAAGAAGATTTCTATTCTACCCACTGTAATGTCCCGGCGAGGAACTCACGAGGTTTAGACTGACAAACCAATGAATTATCAATTGAATTATATTAATCAGTCTACGGAACTTTCCTACAACTACCTACTCATGATATCCTCTGAATCCACCCCACGATTCACTTGAACAATCTTGAGGAGAGCACATTCAAATTGTTTCGGATCTTTCCAAGACGATTCGGGCTCAACTTCTGACTCGGCAACTATTCTTCAGTAGCAGCAACAACACAGCTCAACACTTCAATTCATTATGGCTTGGCTTCCTGACGACGCTAATTCAGACACCCACGAAAGAATAATAATAATAATAATAATAACTCGTCTTCATTCATCCATAAAATTATAAAAGTGATATAGATGAAATGGCGAAGTGTCACCCAAGGGTGTTTTACAACTTAACCATGATGTGTTAATTGATTATAAATACATTATAATATATAATTTGATTTTCTAACATCCAATAATCTGAGCTTACCCGCTTCTAGAAATTTATGGCTAATGTGGTCGTACTTTCGTATTCCATGGGAAAATCTAAAGCAGGGGTTCTGAATTTTCTGCAGGCGGTCACTGTCGGTTTTCAAGAGAGCTGGTCCATATACACAATCACAATAAGCAATTTTTGAAAGAATAAGAGACTCACAAACTTGAAGTTTCAAACTAGAATTCATGGCATGTCGATTACAATTCACTGAAGTACAATTTACTGAAGATCGTTCTTATTGTCAATACCCTTAACAACCCTCTAACGATCAACATCAACAAAAAAAACTTTCTCTTTTTCTTCCTCCATATACATACTAGATGCAGTTTTATCAACAGAGGCAGACTATCACATAGTGGTCTACTACGCCACTCATACCTGAGGAAATTACTGGGTCCACAAAATGCGTTATTTTGACTACTAAATATAAGAAGGCATTGAAAATACAACTGATTTTTATTGCAATTCAGTTTCTGAATACTTGCTTCCATCACATAAGTGGCGTCATTTGCGTTATATCTAACATATGAGCATATCTGTGGACGATAACTCGACTACTGACGTACGCGAAGACCCGATTCGTTCTACGTCTTATCGCCTCGTGCATGGATTGGCTGATGCGCTGATGTATTTCCTCAGATTTATTAAAATAAATTGAGAGCAGAGCAGCAGCTCGCTCAGATATATTCTATGCAGATAAGTGAAACCGATCGCGTCCAGCGTCTCATTTCCTGCCTGGGGGTGCCTCGGTCTCTGGCTCGAAACCCTACCGGTCCCTGTGCGCCCGAATTCGACCGGCCTGACGACGATATCGGCGCATTACTCAACTATATTGACGATGTATTCCCATTAAATCAAGCTCCACGAGCGCAAGTCATAACTCCTGTTTTCTCGCAGATATCTCGAACGAGGGGCTTATTTATTCATGGTATTCGAATGGATTGTGGTAATTTCACACGAAAAACTCAGTTGGACGAGGATAGGAGAAGAACATCGGGACTACCACATATTGAATAACTTGACCAACATATCGAGTGAATCAGAATTATGATCCAAGAATTCAAAGCTGGAACCTAGACGTGAAGGTGTGCTGTGAAACCTGATGTTTTCTCGTCAAAGAGCATAAATCAAAAGTAGGCTATCAGGGCTCACAGATTACCCTTGTCGTTAGCCACCAGAACACACTTGCAGTATACAGTATAATAGGATATGAATTCATTGATCCTTGAGAAAAAATTAGGGGAGATCAGGTGCAATTGTAACATTTCTCAAGAGTAGATTGGATTTGTAGACTTGGGAATCCGACAAAAATGTATATTCGCGAAGTCGGTGTCGCTGTAAAATCTAAAAAAAAATGGTGGTTGAAATCTGTACTGTTCAATTCACGTGGTAGTTTTCTTGTTTGTGAGGCCTGTGATTATTTTTTTGTCATTACAATATTTTTGCATTACTTCCGTATGCGATGAATCATGAACATTTTTTTACACTTGATGTATAGGGGAATCATTCAGTTAGTGATTATTCAGTTATCTATGTTCGACTTATCATCATTCTGGTGCACAGTATGACCTTGCTGAGCTTTAATACATCTGGAAATTCATCTTCCACAATACAATTATGAATTATATTTATATTAAGGGTTCAACTATGCTGACGGACACTTGTTTCAGAACTTTCACTGTAACATCATCAGGACATACAAAAATCGTGTTCTTCAGGTATGGCATATAATAGTTCGACTTTCTTCATTTTCAACTAGTTGTACCTATTTGAAATGTTTTCATCTCACTCTTGTCGTCAGAACATTGAAAATGAGATTTCTGTACCTACAAATGAAGAGCTCATTGCCACTGTAATCATTCACTTGAATAACTACAAGGACTTTATGTTGGACAAGTCAATGCACAGTTGTCTTATCGGGAATTGAAAAAACTCGAATCAAGGTTTTTTCGCAGGATTTGGATTGTATAAGAAGTATAGTATAAGAAGCACCACAAGTTGTACAATTCATCGCATGACAATAAAATGACAAATGCTATAAGCCACTAAAAATAGCAATATCTGATGGTCCTTCGAAAGTTGAGACATCAAAACTTTTCCAATAAACGAATACCTATCATACGAAAAGCTCTTGCTAGATATGCCAGAGCAGCATAAAAATAAAGATATTATATTTCTCCGGTTATGGAGAAGTGAAAATAGCTAAGAAACCTTCATAGAGCTCCTTTTCGGTCACTAGTACTTAACAGCTTCCTATCGCCTAACGTGACGTCATCGATATTATATGGCTAAAAGTCTATACTTTTGGCTTTTGGCATAATATATGTTGTGTAATAGTTACCAAAATTTGTAGTTATTCGTTCTACTTGTGCTAGTTGCTGAAGAGAATAGACGTTCTAGAAATTTGATATGTATAAGTTATATCATTGAACAAGAAATAAGAAGTGTTTTCCGTGGGTAACATTACACCACAACATTAATCTACCTCCTCATATTCGCATTTGAATGCGATCGGATCGTGCAATGTTCCATAAATGAATTCTATCCATTTGTCGGCTTTGCGGATAATCAGTAGATCACTGTCGAAGTAGGCGCGGTGAGATACTCGTTTTACCTTTTTTGCAAAAATAGGTGTTAGGGCGTGACCAACTTTCACATGGTGTGCGAGCAAAACAAACATGCATCCAGAACGTTTGTCTCTATATCTCCAACATACATTATTTGAATAAAACATGGTTTGTTGGGTTCGAGAGAGGCGATAATGAAACGGAACTGGTGAATAATTCATGCGCAATCGCAGATCGAAGCAAGTTGACAAACTCAGAAAAGAATGGAGCAAGATGGTGATAAGAGAAGGCGGTGCAGCATCTTTGTTCTTCGTAGAAATGATACAATCGGAAAGTTTTCTGGACAAAATCTCGCATAGTTTAGTTTATAGTTTATACTTTACTAGAAGTAGTTTCCTCCTCAGATGCTTATCTGGAGAAGAAGTTCAATATGTCGCCCTTGGGAATTTTTATCGGTATTTTTCTAGTGATACATGCATAAAGTTCATCTTACGAAATTCGCAGTATTCTTCTGTCAGTATTTGATGACCTTTAAGCAAGCACATCTCAAAAAAATCAAGGAACTACGTTAAATCCAAAAAATTCTTCAGCATAGTGTTAATTATGTAGCCATCTTTCATTCCCAGCATCTACTTTTTCTCCTGTCCACAATGTGTTACTGATAAATTAACTCCTGTATAAAATGTGTCATTTAAAGACGACTGTTTTGTCATTTTGACAGCGATAAAAAAGGTGCATCGTTTTTTATCACCGATAAAAACGCCTGTTCCTCTTAAGCGTCCACATCTAGTATGCTTACGTCACTTTAATGTCTGCCCTGTCAGTTATATTTCAGTATTGTTGATAATTGATACTAAACTATTACAACATGAGTCGTTAATTTATCTTGCCAAAAAACACTCGAGCTTTTCTTTTAAGAATAAATTTCTTTTCAACTCAAAATTTTTCCATCGGTAATTTTGCTCAAAAAACTGACATTTGACAAAATCTCTCGACCTTCGGTCTCGTAAAATTACTGATTGGCAAAAATTATTTCGTCACAAAAAGAAATTTATCCGATAAAAAAAGCTCTTGTGTTTTTACTGTTGATGAAATCTTATGTTCATGAAAGTTTCTATGTGGTAACCAAACTCTGAATATATCTTGTATTACCTACAAAATATCAAAAATCACTGAGTAAATATTGTGGGTAAGTACATCATTCATCTCATGATAAATATTTTTATCATTACTGATTAAGTATCCATGCAAATTTCACATTACTCCCATAATAATTTATTTATATCTGTCGACTCCGAAAGAAATAATATCATCAAAATATGCCGATTTCATAATTTTGGTTGATTATCATCTCCGTATCGTGATGGTGATGCAAGGTAACCTTTCGAAGCCAATGATATCAACTCTTATTAGTCTGATTTTGATAACCTGTATTATCTTCTAGATATCAATATCAACGAAAGCATAACAAATGAGCTTAGTATAGCATGATCAGTTTTATTTTGGACTTATCTTGATTATATTGTTTTCGGAATGATGCGTTGCATTGAAAAATGATACCGTGTCGCACTCTATCAGTACTTCTTTTTTCGGATGTGATAATACTGTTATTCTGATGTAACTACTAAATAGGGACTACTGGTAACTGAAAATCCCTAATAGGCAGCGGATATTTCATGAATGTCGAAAGGGCATCTAGAAAATTGTTATATACGCTGTTTATGCCCATATTTTCCCCACCATTTCCCAGAGCATCTTGGTCAGATCAAGAATAATGAAAGAAATATTCAGATAAACTACATCTCTACCTCGACATGGATCGGTCTGCGGAATAAATAAAAATTAGCGTGAAATTAATGTGTGAAGCATGGTCGTTAATATCCGTATCTCCTTGATCGTCGATCGTACATCTCGAGAGATAAGCACATCCTTTTCCAACTAAAAACCTTGCATTGTTAAACAATGGATCATAATGACAGACTGTTGCATTCTGGTGTACCTTCAGTGATAAGGATCTTTTTTGGAGCCGAGATTATCCACCCAACGCGAGGTAAAACACTCGATAGATAGAAAGGATTGTGAAAAGTTGAAAAGAGTTGTAAACCCCGAGGAATTATTTTGTATCTCAATCAGAGAGAGGAAACTGTTATCTCTGGAAACTTATCGAAATTTAATCTAAGGCGTATCCGGAGTTTGTTATTGTATATGTAAATATGCGTTCTACTGTGGCTGTCTGGTTGGTTGATAATCTTATCGAAATCTGGTGGATGTATTCCAGTGATGATCCACATGGTATTCGTTCATTTATTTGATATATATGCATCATTATACGTTGAAATATTGAAAAATACCTGATATTTGAATGTCGTTTCCTGCTACAAGAATTTGTAGAACAGGTGACAAAACTAGGATTGGACATAGTGTGACGAAATTGACGAAAACATCCATATGGAACCAGTTTGAACCAACGGTTTCACGAATTTTCTTGTTTATTTCTCACATTCGAAGATTTCATGGTGTTTCAACATAATTTTACATAACTCGACTAGCAACCAGAAGCAACCGAATCTATCGTAGGTATTAAAAGTCGGCTGACAACGGATATAGTCCATTCATTTATATTCGAACATATCCCTGATAACAAAACGTATTGTTTACACCGGAGCGTAATTCACTAGGTACAATATTTGTACTCTTAACCTAGCTCTTGACTTCCAATCCCGATCCAGTACAATCTTGGCTCAATCTTATTTATTTTATTCATTCATTTTCTAATGAGTGAACCATAAAAGAATCCAAAAAAAAGTTCACATTCCAGTTTTTTTTTATCTGTGGACAACACGAAAAGGAAACCTATGATGTTCGAGGAACGTCGTGTCAGTCAGCGGTGGAATTTTGGGAAAGAAGGAAGGTGTTGGAATTTTTCTTGAAAGTTTGGAGATTGTAAGCATCAGGAAAGACTTCACTAGGCAAAGAATTCCACAACTTTGCCGTTCTATTGATGAATGATGCTTGGTATAGCGATGTTCGACAGGTCTCGAGCCTGACAGTGTAGGGGTGACCAGCTTGAGCTCGTCTGGTTTGTCTACTAGGAATCGCGCGTGGTGGCATAATAGATGATATTTCCGTTGAGCACCGACCTTGAAAGTACCTATAAAAAGGCAAAGATCGTCCACCTTTCTACGATGATCTAGAGAGGTCAATGATTTGGTGAGTGTTGTGTCATCGACTAGGCGAATAGCTCTCTTCTGAATTGAATCTAAGAGCTTAAGCGTATGTTTGGGGGATGAGCTCCAAACATGTGAACAGGACAGGTCGAATTTGTGCTTTGTAGATCATAAGCAGTTGCTGGGATGTGAAGTATCTCTTCGCACGGAAAAGAAAACCGAGTTTTTGTGAAGCAGTTTTCGCAGTAGACCTCATATGATCGTCCCATGAGAGAGCACTGTTGCATGTGCATGAGAAAAACCGATTTCATTACACATGAATTCATTGTTTAATGTATGTAACTCAAGTGATTGTTGAAGACTAATATAAACAGCGTGTCAATTTCAAAATTTGGATTGGCTATAGCTCTGAAGATTGAATTCCGTTTCAGAAGGTGAAAGGAATCGTTTCGGAATTGAGGGGGAAGCAGTTGAGTAGGGGCAGTTGTCTCTCTTAGCGGGGTATAGATGCCCCATTCCGATAATTGCAAATGGCAACCGCTAGATCTATATCCAATCCAAAGTTCTGATATTGATACGCTGTATACCAAGTAATCAAGCAGGTGTGCTGGATTCAAGAATCGCAAAATTTTTCAATATTTCGTATTTTCCCTCTTCTGATTACACCAAAAACGATTCCAGCTTGGGGATTCCAAATGGAACACCCTATATATCTTCACGTTTTCCGATTCTATGGACGTAATGAAGGGAGATCATAACGTAGCTTCGAGAAAAAATACAGTACATTTGTTTACCCAGAAGAATTTTCACTTTTGCATCTAGAGTGCCTGGACTCACTTCAACCAATGTGATGGAAATGAATGACGGAATAAGTATGGAAAAATGTTCTACTTCTTGAATCCAACACCCCTGCCAAGTTTGAATTTCATTGTCCTCGGAACTCTGGAAACCGCATGTACATTGACAAATAGTACACCGGGTGACACAGGAGAAATGATGCAGCCTGTAGGGTTTTTAATCGAAGAAATAAAAAAAATCAAATTCACAGGAAGTACGTGATTTTTTTTAAATCATCTTTGACTAGAATTAGTCCCAATTTTTTGTCTTGAAATCCTCTATTCAACCATGTGTGAAATTGGTATTAGTTTGTTGAATTACATTCTATTGAAATACACCAAGTCGGTTGTCACCCAAATTCGAAGATAGTTTGATACTGTGAAATCCAAGATCTCGATAAATAAGTCAATGAGATCAAATTACCTTCAACTTTCGAACATAAAACATTTTGTGTACAGTGCATCCTAATTTGGTTGAGATTGCCAGGTTTCTCGGTTGTCATTGGAGATGGAGCCTTCCGGTTTTCACATTTTCTCCCCACTTTTTCTTGAAACTCTGATTTGGCATATCAATTTATTTCGAAAGATACAGAGCGATTTCGAAAATTATCACTTTTTGGACCTCTTCTATATCTACGAAGTTATTAGAAATCGTGTCGAGCTAAGAACTACGTCTAATAGAGAATTTTGTGCAGAACCCAGTGGCGTACGCAAGAATTTTTTCGGACTATGGTTTTATTTTCAATGAGACACCCTATATTTCCTTATCTCATTAAATTCTTCAGTTTTTTCCTAGAAAATGATGTATAATACTTTATAAATTGGAATCCCAGAAATGCTAAAAAAACTCTGAATCCAGTCCATATATGTTCGGTGATATAAGAGAGGTTCCGATTGAGAAATTTTCATTTTTCATTAACTAAAGAAGGTGATTACGAACGATAATTCACTAACAGGAAACAAAAAACAGGTACCGAATGTATTTCGTGTTAGTGTTCGCATTCTTCTTCTTTGCTAACTCTCTTATGAAAAAATCAAAAATTAAAATTTCTCGATTGGAACCACTCTAATATGGAAAATCCTTGGCCTACTAGCAAAAATCCATCATAACGCAATGACTCAGTGCCTACTAGGCGAATAATACTGGAAATAGATCAATTGATTCATGTATTGATACATTAGAGAACAATTTCATCTTTATGAATTTGAAAAATAAGGTGGGATTACTGTCGGTCACACCGATGGTTGAAGAAAAAATTTAAATTCTCCTCTGAAGTTCAAATCTTTATCTTCTCAAATGAAAAATCTACAGGCTGCAACATGTTTCCTGTGTCACCCGGTATATAATTTCAGGTATATTATTCATTCTGATAATATCATTTTATTTTTGATACTGTATTTTATATCAAGTATGACTACATCCGTCGACGTATGATGTGTGAAAATCTGTAATGAATATAATACATCCTTGTACCGGATTGAATGAGAACAGATATTAATTTTTCTTATATTCATACTAATTTTACATCCGGCAGTGGAATATAGATTATCACAAATTTGTGCCTAGGTAATTGAGAATTTGGTAACCATACGATGTGGGTATCAGGTTAGACTGGGAAAGTTGTGCCATTTTGTGGTAAACAATTCGGAATTGGAAGAACTCTGAATTCGGAAAAAAACACATTTTAATGCAAAATTCTGTTGAATTCTTTCATCATGGCATCGTGAGGTTTCGAAAGTTTTAAATTTCAACAGTTCAAAGTTATCACCAACTTGATAGTTTTAAATACGGTGTGGAAAAACTCGTCTTCGCCCGAAACATTATTTTCTTCATTGTTTTTGTTAAATTTTTTTTATTTGGCAGCTTTTGATCACCAAGATCATTTAGCTGTCAATTGGTTACATATTCTGTTGATTATGTGTAGTTGAGGGGAGGAGAAATAATTGACTTTATCATTTGTAGATATCTTAATTTTAATTGGAAGTGACTCATTTTATCTCTTAGGTCATTAACGATAGAGCAGTTTTCTTTTGTTACTATTAGCTGTTTTTATTTTATCCGCGTAATATTTATTATTGCCATCTTTTGTAATTTTTATGTGAATAATCCTATATTGAGTAAAATTTGTTAGAAAATATGCCATATTATTTATATAGTATGGAGAGATCTTAGGTTAATTCCTATTTTTTTTTATCACAGTCACATACAGTCTGACATAATTTACTTTCCAATTCATATGCATACATTTTTTTAGGATTTTCTAACAATAAACATAGAAATTAAGAAACTTATTCCAATATATTTCAAGCAAGGACAGATTTATGATGATCTGCCCCAAATTGTCAATGCGCTTGAAATTCAACATTCGGATACCTAGAAGAGACATTCTGTTTCGTCAGAGACACCTTGTTTTTCAAATGATTTGGAAGACTAATATACCTATTTCAAACAACTATCAGAATAGAAAATTTCTCTTCAAGGTATCAAAAGTTGAATTTCAAGCGCAGTGACATCATTGTGGGGCAGATCTGTAATATCATAAAATCTGTCTCTACTAGAAATGTATTGAAATATTTATTTTAATTTTTATTTGAAGAAACGAGGAGAGAGAATTCCAAAGAAAAAATTCTGATGCATACTGAATGAATGCTGAATTATTGTAGTTATTTCTGGTATAAATCCTTCCGCTCGTCCTACGGTTTCTGTATCCAGATATCCCGGTCTTTGACCATATAACCATTTCATCGAAAGTTGAATTCCAAATTATACATGTAATCATGGATCCAATGTCCAGTGTTGAACATCAACAAAATACGATATATATTGCTACATCATATTTTACCATTAGAACATATATTTGAATAATTGATGGCTGTTTTTTCAGTTCCAGAGATACTAGAATAGTATGAAATGGATAATCACATTGAACGAATAAGTAGTTTGAAAAAAATTATGTTTCGCCCTAACCGCACTATGACCTTTGTTTTTTACTCGAAACACAGACAATAATTATATTACTCTTCTACAGTAGATGATTCAATACAATGTGTTCCAGGAATAAAATATCTTGAGATGTAATCCACTGTATAAAGAATTCAAAAGTCTTTTGAAATTTGTAAACCAATTTGCTCCCATTAGTCTAAGCGGTGATTAGAATTTGATACCGTTCTAAATCATCCATGGAATTTCTCGATCATATTTTCCCAGAAGTGAATCAGCTAGTGCCCGTATATAACAAAAGTCCATTTTGATAACAACTGAACAACCTGTACCTGTATAACTTTTATCTCGAGATGCGAGATTATAAAATGAGTTTTGCCTATTTACTTATCAAAATGAATAATTTATACCATTAAGGTAAAAGATTAAATACCCGACTGTCCTTGCTACTATCGAATCATATCTCTAAAGCCAGACTCGTCGTCCATTTTGCTTTCACGTACTGGAAAAAACTGTTGCTTCAAGATATTTGGATTACGATACACTTACGGAGTTTATCACTTATCGCTTATCAAATTTATGGTAATATGTCTCGTGGACACGCAACTTTTAATTTTTTAAATCTGTAAAAGAAATTGACATATACATATGGCTATTAATAAATAGGACGGTTGTGTGTTGAGTAGAATATTTCATGTCTTGCACACCTGTAATGTGCTAGATTCTTTGATGAAAAATGGTGTAACCTCGATGGCTGAATACCTAGCAAAAATAGGACTTGGTATGAAGGTGTTTGTTGGCTTGTCTCAGTTTGGTTGAAAGAAAATTGATTATATTCATATGGAAAGATATTTCAAATAACAATTCATTATTTGTATCAAATATTGACTGTTGAATTATCCAACTTGGCAAAAATTCTTCTGTTGGGGAAAAAGTGATTGTTTCCATTTACTATTTTCAAAGAAAAGTTTATCAATTGTATCTTCACCTCTTTCGATTGCTGAATCCCACTTCTGCATGTTGAAAACATGATTTTGATTTTCATTGTCCCGGGGTTTGTTGCAGGGTCAGTTGCGAATGTATTCTGGGATCAAATATCACCGTCATTGTTGATATCGACTGGATCTATTCTGAATTATTCCCAGATTCGTCGAGTCGCTTGATGTTACCTCGTCAAAAGTTCTCTCGGTATCTCCATGTTTCGTATTTTTTTAAATAATATTCGATAAAGGAACACTCTGATTATGAATCCAAGAATGACAAACGATGTTATCTCTAGAAAATAATTAATTGAGCCTTGTTGAGTTGCTATCATTATGATCCAGCAGGATTTCAGGAAGCTATAGGCTTAGAGGAAGAATCTGCTGAATGTCATAGAAAAGAAACTGATGCTATGCATTACAAAAGACTGAAATATTAGCTGAAAGTGGAAGAAATATCAAGAACAGATAATCTCAGAATGCTTTTTTTTGGCTTCCACTATTTATCTCTCTCTCGTTCTTTGATAGAATGAGTGTGAATGAGTCGCTAGAATCTGAGATAGAGCTCTCTTTTGAATAGAGTCTATAAGAGCATCAACGTAAGTTTGGGGGCTGAACTCCAAGGAGGTGAACGGTACTTCAGGCCAGGTCGAATTTGCGCTTTGTAGATCATGAGCAGTTGCTGGGGTGTGAAGTACTTCTTCGCACGGAACAGCAAACCAAGTTTTTGTGAAGCATTTCTCGCAATTGACCTCGCATGATCGTCCTGTGAGATAGCGCTATTGGTGATGATACCAAGCATTAGTGTTAAGTCCTGGTGAAGTTCGAGTTTTTGTTGCATGGAACTCTACTAAATTCCTCCGATGCCCATTTCAGAACTCTTGCCAGATCATCATTCGAAGCATCGACCAGTCTTGCACTTTTTGCCTACTTGGATGTTATGGGGTCTCTAGAGGCGAAGGCGGCATGAAATCAACTATCATCCGCAAAGCTATGGACTTATATGGCCAGGAGGTCACATCCAACAGATCGTTTATATGGAGTAATTACAAAGTTGGTGCCACACCAACATTGATAGTCGTTGTATTATCAAGAAACTCAAGCTGAAGGGCACCTTCAGATAATCTGATCGGATCACACCATCACGAACTTTAACATCATATTCCAGCTTCCACAAATATGGAACATATCAGAAGATTGTTATGAACCATGTAGACCTACAGGTTTCTATAAATTGGACATCATTATCTGGAGTGTTATGTGTTATGCAGGGTTTCCTTCATCTACTATCAATTCATTCTACATGGGAACGAATTTCAGATAGTGTCGAAGTCAACACATTCGCGGAAATTAAAGCCCGGCTGAAGAATATCGAGAAAAAGCTGGAGTGATAAGAGATCTGAGATAAAGCTGCTTTGAAAGAACGATGAGCCAGCAGTATACTGCAGATGAGAGAAGCGAGCCATTTAAAAATGTATCGATTTCCTCAATAGCAATCTTTCGCGCCACGTGTTCATCGTCTGTTAATGTATACAGTCTGTTCGAAAATGACGCATCTGGTGTTCCAGGACTGCGGAACCGTAGCCGGATAGTACGGCCGTCCTGAAATTCATTTCCTGGGAAGGCGTGCCCGTCGTCTTCTGATCAGGAAACGAATCCTGACTCGATAATAGAAAACAAAGCGTTTACTACACTTATCGGTCGAATGGATCGTCGGTCGGTCGGTCTGTCGACACCAGGATCCGAGCCGTTTCGCAGATGGGATTAAATTAGAAAACAGCTATCAAGTATCATCCCTTCCACTTGTTCGTTCTGTTTTTCTTCTACGTTCTACGTCTAATATTCACCCTAGACAATACTGAAAAATATTGAATTCCCAATAATCACAAAGTCGCAAACTTATTCTAGTTTTGCGTTTATAGTCTAGCCAGTCCTGAAGACATTTCAGTTCTCGAGTAAATACAGAAACTATTCTGTTATTGTGAGTTATTCATTGCTTCCTATCAAATAAACACCAATGAATTATCACTTGTACAGGGTGGCCCATCGAATACGTACCGCAAGGCATTAAAGGCTGGGAAAGAACTTTTCGTACTTGACGTAGCAAGCATAGTGAAGCCTTCAACCCCCTAGATAGATAGATAGATAGATAGATTTTTATTTGACTACGTTATGTAAAAAAAAACATTTGTAGCAAGTCATGGCATTCATCACACAGTGTAAGACTATGATGACTGTGTCAGTTTATAACATAAAATTTATCCTAATAATACGAATCATATTAGGAAATAATACATATAGGTATGCACACGCACGCGTACACATAGACAAACTTAAGTAAATATAAATAACATACGAATTACATAACGCAAATACAATCGTGCAGTGTTGCTGAAACCATTATTTAAAATAGAGAAAATTTCTTCACTTATCTAATTTTCCTAAGTGAGTCCTGCATGTCAACATACAGTGTTCTATATGTCCATGTGAGAACTGGCAAATTCTTCCACAGAGTAGAACAGTGTTTCAGAAGGTAATATTTTAGTTTTTTTTTGAAATTTTGTAGTGGGATCTGACTTATTCTCTCCGGTATTTTATTGTAGAGCCCTAGGGGGGGGAGTTGTTTTTTGATTTTGTAAGTCGAAAAGACTGTGTTTTCAGGAGATTAGATGAACGGGTGTTGTAGGTGTGGGATTCTGACATTGATGTAAAATTGCTTTTGTGTTTGTGAATATCAATCATAGAATAGTACAAATACGGTAAGGACATTATTCCATATTTAACAAACAAGTGCAGTGATCATTATAATTTGCTTCAGATATTATTCTGACACATTTTTTTTGCAGTGTGAAAATTTGGTTGGCGGTGCATGCGTTTCCCCAAAGGATCACACCATATGTTAGGTGGGAGTGCACCAAAGAATAGTAAACAGAGAGCAGCGTGCTAATGTTCAGCACTTTTCTAAGTTGTCGTAACAGGAAAATGTAGCTAAGTAGGGGTGTCACCCCAACATTTTTTTCAAATAGGAAGAGAGGTCAAGCGATACCTCTTCAGAAGGGGCTTGTCATTTCCTATACAGTGCTGCTTAGTTTTTTCGAATCGATCTACCCTTTCAGAAAATATGGAGCGTTGAAAACCATCATGTGAGACGAAAAATACAAAGATCGGTTCAATTGTACTTTATCGCAATAAGTTCCTCCAAATGAATTCGATATTTTTGCCGAGTCGCTTTTTTGCCAATGCACAGATTTTTTTAGGCTCATTTTAGAGAGTGAAGAATGAATAGGATTCATTTCTTCACGTTTGAATTAGGTCAAGTAGTTGCTAGATACATGTGGTGGTTGAAGTGTTTACTAATTGTTGACTTTAAGATTCATTATTATGGTGTATTCAATTGCAGACAGAGTGGAAATCATTGAGCTTTTTTTCAAAAACGATGAATGTGGAAATCGGGTCGCGGAGATGTTCAACCAACGGCATCCTGACAAACATGCCTCTGGAAAAATTGTTCGCGAATCGGTGAACAAATTTCGCGAAACATAACAGTTCATAACAAAAAGAGAGAGCTTGAAAATCCAGTACTAAATGAACCTACGGAGATAGCAGTATTAGGACAACTTGCAGTTGATAGTACGCTAAGTACAAGACAATGGCCATTGCGACGGGTGTGTCTCGTACCAGTGTCCAACGGGTATTGAAAAAATACAAATTCAATCCTTACAAAATACGCTTAGTGCACGAACTGAATGAAGACGACTTTGATCGTCGCTTGCTTGTTACGTGTCCCCCTGACAAACAAACTTCACCTGTTTTCGGATTCTATCGAAAAGTTCTTTCCCAGCCTGTAATGCCTTGCGGTACGTTTTCGATGGGCCACCCTGTATGGAATCCAAACTAATATTCAAACAGAAACAATTGCATCAGGGGAACAGATTTGGAATAGGGAGTGTTTGGTTCTCCTGCCTAACGGAAACTATATTAAAATTTCAAACTTAGTACAATAAATAAGATTCTAACCGTCCAATGCGGATACGATTTTTTTATTGCTATCATGAGTGGTCCAATCGAGTGGCTAACATACATTTTCCATTGAATTATTTTCGTATTATATGTAAATAAAATGTAAATAAAGGATTCGTGATTTTCACGAACACATTATATTTCTTTGGGACTAGATTCAACGGTCAGAAGGAATCAAAAAAATTCTCATGTGAAACGGCGGACATTATGAAAGGATTGTTTAGCAATTATTACTAGCACTACCATCTCATTATAGAATAATCTTCGTTCATTAAATTCTTTTTAGAATATATGGAAATGCGGAATTTTCGTCAGGATCCCCTCTTTCATCATCAGAAAGAAAAGTCTGTGTCATGGAACCACATAGTTCACATTCAATTTTTCTGCTTGCTAGAAAGAAATTATTGTGTAAATTTGGTTTGAAAGGCACATTTCCCAGACTTCTTTGCGAATGAATGAACTATTTTACTCGAGATTTTACTCGTACTTGGGAAGATGGACAACATCGAAATTATGAATATTTCCTATAGTATGACTAGGTGACAGAGGTATACCTGCTCAATTTCTGGCTGTTTGGGGAACTTTTGTCGAAATTTGAGCTGAAAACATATTTTCTTTGTGAGCTAGCTCGTATCACGTTTCGGGAAATTCCTCGACTCCATTGAAAAAAAAAATGAATTAATTCGAACAAGACTTCATTTCGCCGACACAATGGATCCATAAGAACAACTGTCGACAGTCGATGCTAGTCATGATCATGGTAATGATCCGTCCAACATAACAATGAAACCAGCGGACGCGACAAGAACATGATACGGCCAACGCCGCAGGTGTAAATATTGATGATTTTCAATTCGGTCCCGCTGTGATTCAATCATGTTCGCCTTCTTTCAATTATTTATCGATGGAAAAGTATCCGTCCTATCAGATCCATCGCTTTCGGAGAGAAGGTATGTCATTTCTGTCAGGTATAAGGATTGCGATTGATTGATATACCGAATGAAACCAAATCTGGTGTTCTCTAAATGATAATTTACTTGCTTCTTACTCTTCTCATACAGGCGAAAAGTGTATTGTCAGTAAAGAATGATAATGAAAATGTAGAAATGAGCATCGACGTATTGAAATAAATAATAAATTTCAAATATTCAAATACCTACTCGTTTTCAAGGCGTGAAGTGAATCTAACTTCAACTTTTTTTTTTTTCAATCACCTAACCTAATATTTAACACAGAATATCGGAACGACAGCCAACTGCGGGGTTATTGACAGGCACGATACAAAGTTAGCAGGGTTGTGCCTATGTTGCGCCATAAACGAGCTTACTGATAACGCGCGGTGATTGGTGGTCAGAAGAAAGAGAGTGACAATGCTACCAACATTTCGAACAGTTTAGGTTTATATTTGAGTTTCGTGAACCATAATTATTGAAATATATTGCTAGTGGTGGAGACCTTGTTACTGAAGAATATCTTTATCATGAGATCTTACATCCCGTTGCTAATATAACCATTTCACTGGTAATGAAATGAACACAAGAATATCCCTCGCAAAATAAAAATAGATATTTACATTACTAGTCCGGTAAGTACTGTAAAAGTTTACCGGACGTGTGACGTATAACATTTTATTTTATACTGCTAAAAAACAAAAATGAACAGTGAAAAATAAGATATTAATCTTTGTTGAAGTGCTACAACAAAAAAATTGGAATGTATCAGCAAGTAGCAACTCCCTCATAAATAATTCATCCAATGGAGCTCCTGGTATCCATATTCATGGGAACAAAAATTTAACGGTTAATATTAATATTAGCAATAAGTGATTTCTGTGTATTGTTTTGCTGTTGAATTTTTGATAAATGTATTCATGCCTTTGACGCATAACTGAGTTTTCAATATTTACAATCCGGTAAAATTTCATTACGGGATAGTAGCACGTAATGAAATATTACGTGCGCCTATCCTGTAAAAGTCTATTTTCCGGATTGAAATCAGGTACGTAAAGGTATGTTCTATGATGCAGTATGAAATAAAAAATATTTTCAGACCAGGATACTCATAAAAGAAACGCATACTTGAAACTCAACGGGATTTTGGATCCGTTGACAATAACTCACGCACCCACTCATATATGATGATACGATGATAGCATCCTAATTTTTGGGAGTCTACATGTTCCAGTATACATCTCCTACGAATTCCTGAACTTAATTAGATTCGAACCGATACCCCAAAACACGATGGCTTATCGAAAATTAATTTTATCTCACCGGCACAGCACTGCGATACGTCGTAACCTTTATATAAGTTTCCTTATTACGAAGTAACTCGATACGATCTGCTTTGGTATCGACTATGGTACACAAATAATTTCGTACGAGAGGAAACAGATGGTAGATATACAGAGAAAAAAGTTGGGGCAAATTCGACAATTCTGTGGTTTAGTGAAGGAAAGGAGTATAGAGTGTAGTATGGTCTATAGTGTTTATATTGTTCATATTTCTTGTACTTACAAAATCGAAAATGGTGGCAAACTTTTCCAGAAGAATATATTGAACTATATAAGCAACTGACGCTTTGGCAGCCCAAAATAATTTGATGGCCCTAGTCGATTGTTATCCTTGAAAAGAGTCGAATTACTATGGATTTTGTTAAGTTTGATCTATGAGGCATCAAACAATGTGGCCTATTATCGTCAAGACAGTTGATGCTCGAGTTGGTGTGTCTTTTTTCAAACTTTCAATTAGTACTGAGCAGATATGGTCAGCTCCAACAAACTCACAGTATTTACCAAAAATGTCAAAATTGCCTGCGAAAATGCCTTATGAAAGTGTATACAAAATGAAAGCTATATCGAAAATGTGCCAAGTTGCAACGAAAACTGGACTACTATACGAAATTTTATCGGCCTGGAGTGGCCTCAGGTGTGGATTTAAAATAATATAGGTCGACGATTCCATTGAAATTCTCACATAAAAGTGGCCATATCTTTGAAAGTACCCTGTAGAACCTAGTGAAACCCTCGAGTAACCCTATATTACCGGAATGTGAAAAATGAGTAGAATTGATATTCGATATAGTATATAGGGGGTTTTCCTAAAAAAAATCTGTGTTTTATACTGTTTCGTATTATCCTTATATATACTTCGTTAGTAATCCCATTCTGCATTCTGCATTTTTATGACATGGCCATCATAATGAACTATTGGTTAAAAAAATAAAAAAAATGAAATAACGAAATATGGTTGTTCTATTCAATCGCTGAAAAATAACTGAAAAATTGAATGAACCTAATCAAAACTAAGGAAAATTTTAGTATAATCAACTCACTATGGATAATGTATACTCACAAATATTGTATGAATATCATGCCAGTTTCGAGCAAGTGTAAACAAAAATAAGTTGGAATGTGTTCATTTTAGATTTTAATCAGATAGTCATTTTAATCAAAAGTACTGTTAACCAATTTTGAGCCATTGAGTTCAATTTCACTCCTTCCAATGGAGAGGGGGTAATTAGTTAGATAGTTAAGTGAGGAGTCGTTTCACTCCTAATATTATGTCACTCCTACCTGTTTAAGCTTTCGTGAATAGAATGAAGATCCTTCCTTTACTAAATATTATTGAATTTCAATATTCCGAGTTGCAACTCGAAATTTAATCGAAAAATGAAAATTTAATAATATTGGCCCTTCTACGCTTCCGTAGTTTTAACATACTTCATGTCAAAACTTTTTTGCTGAGGGTTTGAATTTATTGGAATTATATCAGATCGTGTTGGAAGTATCATTATGATATAGAATATCGCTGAAAAGATAATTTTATACTATATCGTGATATGTCATATATTATTTATTCTGATACTTCTAGTTTCACGAAATGAAATCGCTGTACCGATTGTGAAATATCTAATCAAAATATTAACGAAGATAAATCTGGATCAGGATATCTGAATATATTCGTTTTTTGGCCAAATTTTTCATTCAGTGGTATCAATCTAGAGTATGTTATTGGCATTAGTTCTTATAATTCCACCCGAGACCAAAGTAGACATGTTGCGATACAATCATCATCCCGAACTCCGAACTAAGAATCGTTTAGATAAAAACCTTGGATTAATGGCGAAGTGGTGGAAAATTTCATTTAAAAATTGCACTACTCTATATCACGGCGATAAGTATAAAATATTACTCGCTTCCAGGTATGTGCGGTTAAAACAGAAAGAAATGAGCGAAGTAATTACGTATATTTTTCTCGAAAAAATAAGCACCCATTTCCATGACCGTTTTCAACGTTACGTTTCGGAAAGTCTTAATGAAGATGCAAGGCTGACCCTCGATGATAAAGCTGATTTAGGGGAGTTTTTTCTTCGGGGTGATTGAGTCTCCATCTCGAGGGGATTTCTTATCTTCGTTTTTCTTATCTACGAGCATTGTGAGGGAATGACAAAGGGGCTGACTAATCTCGATTGGAATAACCAGTTCAGATATAAGCCAGGTAGTTTGGTGGAGAATATTGTCATTTGGTCGATCGGTGCTGAGATGATGAAGATAAAATGCATTAACTGTGACGACGAAGGATTTTCTATCTCGATTTCTGATCGTGTTTGTTGTTTCAGGTGAATCCCACGAGGGTACTCAAGAAGCATCTGAAATTGAAAAAGGTAAGCCAAAGTTCCGCACATCGCAAAAGTATACTTATATATACACAGTTATGGGCAAAAGTGTGGCAAAAGTGTGGAATCAAGTGAATAATGGTAACGGTTTGTTGGTGGATTTTTTGAATTTGTGTATAGGATGATTTCAAAATATGGCGGATTCGAAGTATCGCATTTTTATTTTCGATAACTACAGATTTATCTCAAAGAGAGAAACGAACGAAGTAACCAAATGATTAGAACTAATCAAAACTGATTTTCTCTCCTCGTTCCTAAAAAATGAAGTAGAAGTTATTAAAAATTATTTCAATATATTTTTAGTGAGGAAAGATTTTGTGATCTGCCCCAAAATGTCACTGCGCTTGAAATTAAACGTTTAGATACCTCAAAGAGGAATTCTCTATTTGTCAGTGACACCTTGTTTTTGAAAAATTTGGAAATACAAATATATTTAATAAGAATAAACGGAAGCAGATTCATTTCCGAAACGTCCACCAAGATAAGTAGAAGTTTTGTTCATAATAATATTTATTTGGACTGTCTGAGACTCGGTTTTAGATTAAATTTTGTCAATGCCACTCGATCGACGCCTCATGGTTTACGTTAAGGGTTTATCATCCTTAGCTATTATGAAAAGATTACCGGATTCTGTTTGTGACGACAAATTTCATATTTTTATACCTCGTATACCTCGGAGAAAGTCTATTGGCTATTGGATGACCATGATATTATAATTCCATGAACTTGCATTCGCCTTGTATGATATGTACAAGTATAGTCTAACTCTGATTCGATGTGACATGCCGGCTCTGGCATTTCTACTTTCTGTAACCGCAAATTGAGCTTGTTGAAGATCCCTGGAAATGTCCTAGAACATTCGAAAGTTGCGATAAAGCTCAAACTATCTGATGCTGGTACCTCCACGACCCTCCAACGATATGGATTTTCCGTTTCACTCTCTCTGTATCTCATGGAAGAGATAATGTTAATATCATATTGAATTATACTGAACACGAAGGCACTTTTACAAGGACGCTTCAGGAATAGAGTATAAATAAATATGGTTTCCTGTGATAAATTTCACGAACTCTTTATATTCTCGATAGGAAATTATCATGTATATGCTGTTTGAAAAGTAGAGTGAGGGGTAATGAATCCTATAAAATCCCAATCCGTCAGAAACCCTAACCGAGTGGTGGAAAGGAATTCTGAATTATCCACCAATTAATAGAGCAAACATCTACCTTTATACTGACTAGGTCGATTGAGGAGGTGATATGTTTTCCCATATATTCTTCTGGATTCTAAAATAAATATAGAGACTATCATGAATATTTCATAAATATTTCAAAGATGTATTGATGCGATCACAAAAAAAAGATTTTTTCTTCAAATAAACAAGTGCCCCAAAATGCACCCCCTCCGAGCTACTACCACTGTGAGTTAAGTGAAAAAAGATTATCTACAATTGTGACTATAATAACGGATCAAATCTGAAAATCAGCATACCCCTGTTTTTTCAGTCCCTGTATTTCTTCTCTACTTGAAAAATTGAGTAAATCCAGTTTTGGGAGAGTTGGAGGGAGGTGCGAATTGGCCCAAATTTTATGATTGAAAAGAGAAACCCTGAGTTCGAATGGCATAATCTTCTGGGCCATGCAAACATCCAAAAATCAGGTCTTTTGCATCTTCTTCATACAACTATTTGGCAAAAAAATCTTTGTCAAAAGGGGTGTATTTTCGGAATATCAAATTAACAAAACATTCATCAATTGAAAACGACAACTACTGAAGATGGAAACTTATTTGCCGAAATACGTCTTGAGGCTATTTCGAAAATCAACGTGGTATTTAAGTTATTCATTGTGTATTTCTAAGTTTATATATGTATGTATATTTTGTATATTATGCATCGATTATCTAAAATATCTATATCATATTATATTAAGTATGAAGAAAAAATCCTAGCTTTAGTTTTCCTTTGTGTGGTCGTATTTCATTGAGTCCTTATCCCCGCAAAGAGATCCAATGAAAAGAGAATTGAAGGAACTAGTTTATATAGTTATTCTCACATAATTATATCAATATCTGTGATTTTACTATTTATGAATAATTCGATGAACTGCATTTCTAATTTTGTATCGATCGCAATCATGTATCAATAGACAGAATTTTCAATACGAGGTCGACGGAAAATAAAATAATGTTAGATCTGAACTGTGCCTCTTTCTTCGAATATACATAGGCTACCTATGTACTGATCTTCAGATCAGACTAATTGTTCATGTTTGAATCCCATCGAATCACATGCAGGGAGTCGAGAAATGAACAAAGGAATACTTGAAAAAAAAATGCACACAAATATTAAGCTATCGTGGTCTGATGCTCGTTCCGAGCAACGAGCTACTTTTTATCGCGCACTGTTATCCGGAGCGATACGGCCGAAACATTTTGTCATTCAGCCAACTGATATCACATTGATAAGGCAGCACACAAACAACATGAATATTCCATTTTGAAAGTATTATCGCGCTGGTGCTAGTTGAGATGGAAATCGGGCGCGGTGCTGCTGCGCAATAGAATGTAATTTCGTCACCAATTTACTCGCTGGAAATAATCATTGTCATCGATGATCTACGAAAGCGCTGAACGGACATGATGACTTTTTTTATATAATTGCCAGTTTGAACTGGCAATTAGCACTAATTGTCAGTTTGAACTGGCAATTAGCCATAAATGCCAGTTCAAACTAGCAATTAGCCCTAATTGCCAGTTCAAACTGACAATGAGCCATAATTGTCAGTTCAAACTGGCATTTATCCCTAATTGGCAATTAGCCATAAATACTAGTTCAAACTGGCACTTAGCCCTAATTGCCAGTTCAAACTGACAATTAGCCTTAATTGTCAGTTTAAACTGGAAATTAGCAATAATTGCCAGTTCAAACCGGCAATTAGCCTCAATTGCCAGTTCCAACTGGCAATTATATAAAAAAAATCATAATGTACGTTCAGCGCTGAACGAACATGATTATATGTCTTTTTATGATTGCCAGTTTGAACTGGCAATTAGGGCTAATTGCCAGTTTGAATTGGCAATTAGGGATAAATGCTAGTTTAAACTGGCGATTAGGGATAAATGCCAGTTCAAACTGACAATTAGGAATAAATGCCAGTTTGAACTGGCAATTAGGGATAAATAATTCATAATTGCCAGTTCAAACTATTTTTTTTTCGGAAAGTCAACTCTCCGTTTCATTTTTATTTTTTTTCCTAAAAGTTCATTATTTCATAGACATTTTTTCTGCTAGTAATCATGCACTTCGATTCTGCTTTTAATCAAGTACCACTTCCAAATCAAAATTCAAATAATCAAGTTGATACCAATATTCATACAGTTCAGTTTATTTTTTCAACTGTGGTTGTTCCAATACCGCAATTTGCTAAATAAATTATAACTTATGAATTAAAACTCTATAAATAATATAGAAATGATATCCAGTTGTTTTTTCTCTTGCAATGATAAAATCTTGGTGAGCTCCTTCCCCTACCTGAATATAAATTGAATGGCGTATCGACTGATATGAATTCATACCCATTTAGTTTATTGGAATTGTCTACTATCTGCTTCACAGATTGTGACGCAATCAAACAATATACAAGTGGGAGTAGAAAAACTATATCATTTCGTGACCGTTCGATGAAGATGTTGAAATTGTTTCTTATTATCAAGCGATTTATTAAAGCTTCCATTCAGAAGTCTGTCCATGTATCTGTAGCATATTGAGAAATTCTACAAAGGATACCTGGAGGCAGGATATTCCCTGATCCTTCTAAGGGCATTCTGTATCTCTATAGGTACGGTTGTGAGAGATGTCTCAAGGCTCATCTCAGAAGATTCTTCCCCACAAAAACAATTGCGTGCTGGGACACTCCGTTGAGTTGAAGACGCTGAACCGGACGATAAATTCCAGTGATAGTGTGAGTTATCTGTAACCCTGATTAGTTTTTAATGTACATACTTCGTTCGAGTGGCTCGTATCAGAGAAACCAGATAAAGTGCCCCGCTCAGGCGTCGGACGTGAGAAGTCGGTACTACTTTCTTTAGCTTTTAGTCGATTGGAGTAGATGACTCGATTGTTCGTGTTAGAAATGTAATATGTTGGTAACTGCTTGCTGGGAAATTTTCATATTTGATTAAGGTTTCCAAGTAGCTTCTAACTGTGTTCATTTTGTTATGAAACCTCGTGCCTTTACTAGCAAACTTTGCATCATTCCAGAGGGCAAGATTGGTTCCATTCATGCGAGCATTCATCTTGAGGTCGTTCCGTTCTGGAACATCTAGAGCTGTTCAAATGAGGTTTTTCTTTCCAGTTCGAGATAGTTCAGAGCTTTTTTCGTCTCATGCTTTGGAGAAGATTGGATAACCCGAGGGATAACCTCAAGTTTTTACCTAAAGAAGAACTATACTTCATCATGCAGAAGCAGATGATTCAAGTCATTCTTCTTCTTGGAACTTCAACAGGTCAGGTGAATCTTTAGGGATTCTGAAATTTCTAAGGCAAATCAGAATATCTGTCCTAACAAGCTAGTGCATCATGTGTCTGGTGAGGTTTTTCTTATAGCCTCATTTATGAGGAAGCATGTCATAATAACTCCAGATATCCTTCAAATTTTTTGTCTACCCCCTGAGCCATCAAGAAACTCTGTTTTCTATGGATGGTGATGTTGATTCAAATTCTAAATAATGTCTACCAGAAAAAAAAAACGATTTCCAGTGATTTTCGGTATCTGTTGAAATCTAACTATTTTTCAGGATCTCAAAATAATAGGGAGTCTACTCGATACATATTCCAAAACCAGTGATTGGCAAGCATTTAATTAATAGATTGAATTCCGAACACCAATCTATACGTTCCGATCGGAGAGAGATATTCAATATAGATTGAATTTTTGAAGCTATCATTGCTATCATATAATGAATTATTGAGCTGTGTGTTGTGAGTATGCAATCTTATCAGCTTAGTGATCGGACTTTCTGGGAATTTCATAATGAGAGAAATGTCAACCGAGAAGAAAAACGAAGACAAATCATTATCGAATGCCGTTCAAGGTCTCACATATTTATTAATTTATCGTAGATCCCATCGAAAGATCTTATTAATTCAGTCGTTTATTAAAAAATGTGTTCAGAGCAAGCACCTACACAGTTTTCATCGTGATTAGTAACAACGAATGGCGTACTTTAAAATATAACCAATAATATTTCCAAGTGCATGACCTTCAAATAATTGTACAAAGGATAGTTATCCCTGGTGTTTGTTTTTGAACTGACAGTGTGAGAATGTTGAAATGGTGCAATAAAATATGAATCTAATTAAAAATGTATAATTTGAAAGTAGTTACCTAGCTGAATATGTAGTAAGTAAACAAGTTGTATACATGGTTAACCACTGTAATAACAAAAATAATATTCGATTCTCGTCAAGTTTCTTAGATTCCAAAAGATGCGAGGAATATTTTGTGACTTATAGCTAAACTACTGCTGGCACTATTTTTATTGTTTTTTTTTTGTCTGGGTGGTTTTTTTCGAATTTTCGCATTGCCCTACCTATACCAGTGTGTCGCTACCATCCAAGCGCGGAACCAGTTTTAAAACATTATCAGAACACGACCGCTGGCTTCTTATCAGTGCAGATTTCTTATCGCAACGAACATAATAATGCCATTGTGCTGATATCCATCGCCTTGGGCTCCCACTGCTGCCTAATGGATTTTTTGTTATATTACTGCGTTTCATAAATTGGATATTATAAGCGTCCTTTCGAGTCTCGAGCTATAAAAATCCACTCACCAACCCACAATCACACGATATCTACCTACCTACAAGGTGTCTAGAAATCATGGAATCAACAACATTATTTCAGATCAGCTCGTCACAACGCATGCGCTGAACGTTAACTGTTCAAGTGATTTGTCAAAAGGAATGTTGCTGGCACGAGATACATGAATAAAATGAACAATAGGAAAGTTGCACAGATAGCAGATTATGATGATTTGCATATTTCAAGATGGTTAGATAATGAAATTTACAAATATTTCAATAGTATTTTGGTGTTCACCAATTATTTAACGACTTGAAAGAAAATTTATGGATTTCTTGGAAAGGAAGTCACGTTATCAACTTTGTTATTATGTAAAGAACATTAAAAAGCAGTTTCTCTACTCTCACCTTGTGTGTTATCGAGAACACAGTGACAACAACCAACAGGAATCAAAGCTTCGATCATGAGTAAATCAACTCCGTATTTCATAGATTATATCTGTTTTCATTTTAAATATTATTTCAATCTTCAATCTCTTTCAGACGTTCAGGAAGTGGGTCGTTGTGATCAATTTTGAACATCTTTTTCCTTATTGAGCCAATAATATTTCATGTCAATGAGTTTCTGTGACCATATTAATCGAGGATATATTGTTTTTAATTTCGTCCCAGATAATTGGGAACATATGGTGTAGAAATGATCATTTGCTCGAAATACCAATATTTTTCGAATCTAAAACATCCCTCTCCTTCCATTTCGTGAGTTATTCAATAATATTATAAATACTTACAGGGAAAAGCAATGATGAGACACCGTTGTAGGTATGTCGTAATTGGTGTTTCGAGAAGCACGTGGATTCAACCATAAGAAATGGATGAGATGGCTGAAGTGATCGCAATCTTGTACTCGAAAGATTTTTTCAGTCCCATGGTATATGTACAATTTTTTTGCATTTGTCGTACCAGATGGATATGAACGGCGTTTCATAATATTTGGGACGCACTCAGAGAGGTGATAGGTATCTCAAGAGAGTAATCCTTCCTCCTTCTATCTTTATATATCCTTCAACTACATTGAGATAATTGAAACGAATTTTCAATCTGAAACGTTGTTCATGTCCTATTTTCTGAAAAACTTTTTTTATTTTTTTTTTGAGATGCCCCATCACCTCTGGAATGCGTCCCACATATCATGAAACATCCTGTATAATAGGTTTGCTTCGAAATGAGTCACTCAATTACGCTACCTATCTTTTAAACAAAACTGTTCGATCAATGACGAAACAAGGTAAGTACTACAAGTTCACAGTTCGATGTCACACATAATTCTGAGAGAGAAACATTTCGAAACATTTCAAAAGAGATTCTGAGGGTATTTTGCTGATCAAACAAAAAAATATTCGAAACGCAATGGCATATTTATAAATGATACCGTGAACGAACCACTTCGGTCAATTGGAGAGGGAACCTAGACCCGGAAGTGCAAATTTTCACGAAAAAGCATTCATCAGAACAGTGGCGTAGCTACCAGAGGGCTAGACGGGGCATTGCCCTGGGGTCCCCAAGTTCAGGCGGCCCCCCTGACTCTGACTTACAAACTATAAATTGAACTAGTGAAAATATCTCCCACATTCGGAATATAAATAAACTAAATATCAATATCTATTTTTCATGATATACTAAGTTTTTCTATCATTTCCTGAAAAAAAAAAACATTTATTTCATTTCATCATATTCATATTACAGAATCACTGCTTGGCTATCGGAGAGGATCGCAATTTCCTTGTTCCGGTATTTCCTATCGAGGTTGAACTGAGTGCACCTTTCTATGGAGTGAATTTCCGCTTGAAAAATGCTGGAGAACTGGCCCAAGGGTTCAGAGTATTTGGTGCGAGGCCCATAGACTCCCGCTCCAGTTCCCTCGGGAGTTTTAGACCCGTCCGTATACCATATTATGGCATTTCCCCTTAGTGTTTGAATGGATTCTATGCTCCATTCTTTCTTGGTACTCAGTTCCGTTCGGAAGGATTTCTCGAAACTGAATTTCTTGATGATTTCGTCAGTTGAGAGGTCGGCAAGGTGTGCACTTTCGGTAGGGGTTGAGTCCCTTACCCCGTGTGCTATCCCCTCGAGTCCGACTTTAGCCAACCTGAGGTTTCCTTCCCAAGCAGTTCTCCTCTCCATGATATGGAGAGGTGTGAGGTCCAGAATGACCTCCATAGCTGCTGTTGGAGACATGCTAGTCTTTGCACCTTCTCTAAGGTCTTCCTTGTTGTGACCAGTTCGGTTCTACCGTGCCACACTACTGCTCCGTAGGTGATCATGGGTCTTACTATCATGGTGTACATCCATCGCAGTACTGATGGGTAACAGCCCCACGTTTTTCCCGCAATGTTCCTGCACACCATCAGTGATGATTTTACCTTGTTGACTATCTTCTCTACGTGTCTGTTCTAGAGTAGTTTGGAATTTAGGGTGAGCCCTAGATACTTCACCTCTTGCTGCCATTCTAAGTCTGCCCCGTCGAGACGGATGGTCCTTAGGTGCTGAAGCTTTGTTCTTCTGGTGAAGGGTACCACTGTGGTTTTTGTTGAGTTAATTCTCAACTCCACCGAGTGGCACCATTTTCTGATGATCTCAAGATCCCTTTCTATAAGATCGCAGAGGGTTCCTTCAAAGTTGGGAAACATTACATTATAATGTGGTGATTTTTGATTCACTGGATCTGGTGATAAAAAATTTTCACTGTTGGCAACACTAATAGTAGACTTTAGTCGACTGTATTACGACTTTCCTGGAGTACGACGAATCTGGATTACGACAAATCTGGATTACGACAAATCTGGGGTGCGTAGGATATGGAACACGACGATTACACACAGTAGAAAATCGACGGGATATTTGACATCAAAATAACACCTGGCGGTGTCTATATCCATACACACCATTTTTGTGTCGATTCAACAACGTAGGTGCAGTGTTCAATTGACACTGTGATGGTGAATATATTTCACACCGGTAGTTGTTGATATTTGTCCACGATGGTGTCAATTTGACTTCCGAGAGGTGTGAAAAAACACTAAAAAGAGTATACAACCATTGAAAATGGTGGATCTTACACCATGAAATATTTCACTCCAGATATTTTACACCAATAAATATCAAAAGATTTCTACACCAAATTGAGTGTTGAAATATCTGAGTGGTTAGTTTCTCACCGATAATTGGTCGAATTCAATGGGAACTTCCATTCCACATAATATGAAAAACAACATTTGTTGTGAGTTTTTGTGGAAATTTTGTAGTTTTCGAAAATAACTCATAGGAACCTGTCAATATTAATACATGTAGAATAACCTTCAGAGTTTCAAACAAATCATTTCCGGTACCCTCTGTCTAAATACATGAATCAGAAAACACAACTCCTGTAAAAATTTTTGCAGTTTCAATAGACAGTTGTATTCGAAATGAATTCTGGTAAAAAAATATGATACAAAATGTATAAAAATTGAGTTATTTTTTTCATATATCATTTTATGTTTCAGAATAGTTTTGAGGTATCTGTGTCCAGTTGCAGTATAGTGAGAAAAAAACATAGAGATTATATATAAGTATTTATTCTCCAATAATGAACAACGAAAAAAATTTCATCTGACAGATGATAATAAAATACACAAATTCAAATGGAAGCTGCCATTATGTCTCCTTTCAAAAATGAACATACAGGTACAACATAGGAAGTCAAAACATAAATACCACTTCACTCTATCACACTGCACTATTGAATTCATTTAAGGTAAAACACACTAACCTGTCACCAGAGATATTGGCGATATACCGACGACCGAAAATTCGAGTAAAAATGGGAATCTAATTGGTAATTCAACAGGCTTGTACAGGTCTAGATAGATAAGGACGCGTACGACCTCCGACTTCAAAGGGAGTGTTGGAGGGACTGGATTCACTGTTAACCGGAACCACGAACGACGCGTTAATATGGCGTCTTAGTTTTTATTCGCTCTCTACGGTGTTGTCTCAACCACTTGCGGATTCGATGTTGAGCACTAGCGGTGTACAATATTGTAAATGTCTTTGGGCAGGTGTAAAACCATATAAAACGGAGTTTTTCAGACTGACCAATGTCAATGGAGTCACAGTTAACACTATTCGGTGACAAATGTTTGTACTACTCTGTAAAAATTTACACCGTCGAATTTTATACTGTGCAGAAAAAACGATTCTAAATAGTTCAGTTGGGGCCCTATTTCATGTTTTGCCTCAGGGCCTTCGGTTACCTAGCTACGTCACTGCATCGGAATCACCCATTGCCACGGTCACTTGGGATGTTGGAAGCCAGTATAACGAGACATTAGTCAAACTATACAGAATACAATTTAATTCAACTGTGCATTAGTAGATAATGAATTTTTTTTGGAAAACGGATATTTGTAAAAATAAAATCAGTGCATGAGAATCATTCAAATTGCAATGTCTTGAGCTCGGAATGTATTCTGATGAAACATTCCTTTCGCCAATTTCTTTATTCTCTTATTTTCTCACTGTGTATGCTGCTGGAGTGTTGTGAACCATTGAACTGGAATCGTCATAAATCACATCAGTCCGGCTGATAGATTCTGAATGGTTGTCCGCAAGTCGGCGAGATATTTTCACTTGCGCGGTTTCGGAGCCGATAGGGATTGGCGTCTTTCGTCGGTCATCTAGATTAATTTCTGATGTCGGAATTCAACTTGGAACATATTCACGATTGCCAACTGTGGCAGAAAGATAGGGACCAGCTTCCGATCACCACTCGAATTGGTGAGGAAGAAGCCTCTTATCACTGCCACTAGTGCACTCTCTCATGTCAAAAATGTCTCCAGACAATAAATGAATAGAGAACTCATGTCGCAACATGTTTTGTTCAGAATTGGAATTGAGAAATACTAGATTGCAAATTTGCTACCTTGTTGTAGTTGATCTGAGCGAATGGGGCAGTGAATGAATCTTCTTTGATATCATATACTCCTCCAATCGTCCGTAAATATCCTAATAAGTCCGCTCACTCTCGAATCGCGCTGGAAATCGATCGGGCTCGACAAAATTGCTACGTCGTAAAGAGTTTCAACCATCATCTTTATGCCTCTTATTGTTGTGTTGTTGGTTGTGGTTTTTTTTTTTTATCTGTGGACAACACGAAAGGGAAACCTATGATGTTCGAGGAACATCGTGTTAGCCAGCGGTGGAATTTTGGGAAAGAAGGAAGGTGTTGGAATTTTTCTTGAATGTTTGGAGGTTGTAAGCATCAGGAAAGACTTCACTAGGCAAAGAATTCCACAACTTTGCCGTTCTATTGATGAATGATGCTTGGTATAGCGATGTTCGACAGGTCTCGAGCCTGACAGTGTAGGGGTGACCAGCTTGAGCTCGTCTGGTTTGTCTACTAGGAATCGCGCGTGGTGGCATAAAAGACGATATTTCCGTTGAGCACCGACCGTGAAAGTACCTATGAAATAGGCATAGATCGCCGACCTTTCTACGATGTTCTAGAGAGGTCAATGATTTGGTGAGTGTTGTGTCATCGACTAGGCGAATAGCTCTCTTCTGAATTGAATCTAAGAGCTTAAGCGTATGTTTGGGGGCTGAGCTCCAAACATGTGAGCAGTACTCCAGGACAGGTCGAATTTGTGCTTTGTAGATCATAAGCAGTTGCTGGGATGTGAAGTATCTCTTCGCACGGAAAAGAAAACCGAGTTTTTGTGAAGCAGTTTTCGCAATGGACCTCACATGATCTTCCCATGAGAGAGCACTGTTGGTGGTGACACCCAGCATGGATATTGACGACCTCATAGGAACAGTGGTACCCGACATCATCAAATTGGGCATTGTGTGATCAGCCTTCTTGGTGAATATACAAGCTTGAGTTTTAGTTGCATTGAACTGTACTAGATTCTCAGATCCCCATTTCAGAATTCTTGTCAGATCCTCATTTAAAGCATCAACCTGTCTTCGCCTTGCACCTCTGGCCTCATTGGATGATATAGGGGCTATAGAGGAAAAGGCGGAATGAAGTGTACTATCATCCGCAAAGCTATGAACTGGGCTGGAGGTCACGTTCAACAAATCATTGATGTGGAGCAAAAACAAAGTTGGTGCCAAGACAGAGCCTTGTGGAACACCAGCATTGATCAAATGTACCCCAAAGATGTTACAAATCAATTGAATATAAATCATTCCTATTCACATCAGAATATTCTAATGTAGAACTCCACCAAAATGTCCAAAATGGTCTAGCAACTATTTACATTCTATAAACTTCATCGAAATTTGCAAACCGTGGAACCAAATCCCAATGGACGAATAAGTAGAATCTGAGTCGAAATTTTTACAAGATAAAACAATATTATCTCATCGAAGTTGTAATGCAATTTTTGATTCATCGAGTGTATTTCATTGTTTTTTTTTTTGTTTTTTGTTTCTGTTACTCATCTCCTTAGTTGCCGAAGCAACCCTCAGAAGCGCCGAAGGGCTTGTGCGAGTGAAGAAGACGGTGATCTACAGTTTATGCAAGTGGAATCCAAACCACTGTGGCTTTTGGGATAGTTCTATGTAGAACTTCATGATATACATTGTACAGCGCATAAATAAACCCAAATCCGACGGCCTGCCAGGAATCGAACCCACGCCCTCATGATTACTATGCATGTTGCTTGACCATCTCGACCACCTGGCCGTTTGAACTTCACATACTGGAAAGTAGGTCGTGACTCAGCTTATCCAAGAAAAATGAGCTATGCATATGAAAAATATTTTGTTGGAGAAATCAATCACGTATAGCAATATGTGTTAGAATTTTTTCTACAGAAATAACTAATCGAACTCTATGAAGCCTCGATTTCGGAAATGAAAAAAAAAAAGGTATCGACGTGCCTATATCAAGTTGAATATACTATCACGGCTTCAGTTAGGGGCATGAAATGACATTAATAATATACGCGAACAGTGAACACTTTCAATGACGAATAAGTTAATGCTACGTATGAACTTGCTGATCTCTCGCTCACTCCTACTCTCACTTCTTACTCCACATTGATTTTTCAGCGATATTCATTCGTCATAGCAACAGCTGAAAATCTGGCTTCGTATTAATATTATTTTGCGAAATGAATGAAAATTCTCGAATATTCAGTTTCACCGTTATCCAGAGCTACACCAAATCGGCAAATCTTTTTCAATACTGTTGTCGCAAGAGAGTTCTATGAGGTTCTCTTCTTTCTGCGAATCGAATTCTGGTGGAGCCTGAACATGGAATTATTTTTCGAACCATTTAGTGAGCTCTGGAAAGTGTTCTATGAAGATAACATGTCTTGTGAAAGAACGATCTTGTATTTTTGCAATTCAGATAAACAATCTTGGTTATTGTGAAAAATTTTCAGGAATGAGCAGTTCCCAACAAGTTACTGGTGAAAATATATATCATCGTGCTAGCTTTGTGAACGAAATGAAGCCGATATATATCATCAACTATGATAGTTAACCTCGCAGTCCGTGGCACTCTTGATAATCTACTCAGGTGAACTTTATACTTCTATGTGCGTTCCCGATTACAACTAAGAATAGTTGGCCAAAGTGCTGAAGAAATTTTACATGTAAATTATCGGAATGCAAGCATTTCTGATAACACTATCTCGCATGAAACTAGGACTTTTTTATGCTTGCCTTGATAACGAAAATGCAAAACAGCTGCTCTCCGTTAAGTGCAGATAAATTAAAATTCAATCAAATGGTATAATTATTATCAAGAAGGTTATTTCGAGTTAATGCGAACTTTTACATAAATCTAGAAAACGGTATCACAAGATATAATCAATCACATAGGTGAGTGGATACTTGTCAAGCGTCTGGAAATTATATAATTGAAAATAAACATGAGATCATCTGATCAAAGAGATAACTATGGTTAAATTACATGAAAAGTATCATTGACGTTTTATATCGCTGAATTCGGTTAAGGCACCTATCAAAAGATCTAAAATCTCGGCAATGATTGTAGGTGAAATTCTAGTTATCTATACGGATTGTATCTTGGTCCATACCATGGGCTTCAATCGCCTCCCCCTTATTTTATCTCGGATTTTCTACAACGAAATAATCAATGTATCCTCTGTCATTATAACACTCATAGGTTACGAATGAAAAACACATCATCATACAAAATGGAAGAAAATATTTCATCAAACTCCGGAAGTATGTGGGTAATAAAGGTACCTGAATAAGAAGCGAATAGCAAAATATCCTGAAATGTTAAAACTGGCGTCCTTCAGGATTTGTGTATTATTTCGCCACTTGCTTGATTGGCGCATTATCAGCACTTCGACATAACTTCCATGTTATATGAATTCTTGTTCATTATAGTTATCTGTACAAAATATACTTTATAACATTATGTTTTATCGTTTCATATTTTTTTTCCTACACTTGGTGCTTTCATCGGATGATCAAGTGAATTTTCAGTTCGAAGGTATTTGCGAGGACATTTGACCTTGTCCTCAAATCAGCCTGTTTTTTGAATTTCGGGGTATTGTCTCCCACCCTGGTTGAAACTGAAATGACGCTAAATACTGTCTGTGAGTTTTTCGAGGAGGTGGTACATTCATTTTCCAGCTTTTTGTGGGATTTTCTCTCCTTGTTTCTAAAAAATAGAGTAGAAGTTATTAAAAATTATTTCAATATATTTGTAGTAAGGACAGATTTTGTGATCTGCCCCAAAATGTCACTGCGCTTGAAATTAAACCTTTTCAGTTTCAAAACCGACAACATATTGAAAAATTTTGCGAAGAGAAAAATATTTTAATTGTGTTAAGAACGGGAGCAGATTCGTTCCCGAAACGTCCACCAAGATAAGTAGAGGTTTTATTCTTATCAGATATATTTGTATTTCCAAATTTTCCAAAAACAAGGTGTCACTGACCAATAGAGAATTTCTCTTTTAGGTATGTAAAGGTTTAATTTCAAGCGCAGTGACATTTTGGGGCAGATCACAAAATCTGTCCTCACTACAAATATATTGAAATAATTTTTAATAACTTCTACTCTATTTTTTAGAAACGAGGAGAGAAAATCCCACAAAAAGCTGGAAAATGAAATGACGCTCTTTGTTTGTACTTATTGTTACACAAACAAATATGGGTGATATTTTGTTATTTACACTACAAGATCGTCATGTGATATTTCTCAAGGTTCTGATTCCATCATCGAGTCCTTCATATATGAATCTTCCTGATATGACTCCGTCGATCAGCAGATTGCCGCAGGCCTATTGGATTGAATCGACATCGCCTATCTGATAACTCTCTGACTTCATTGAAGACGAGAAAATTGATTTGAACATTTCTAGTAGGAACCGTTGGGAACCTCTGAAGATGTTTTAGTATTCTCCACCACTAAGGTAATGCACCTCTGCAATTTCCTGAAATATATCGCAGAAAAGTTGGTTGTTTGCCACGGTTCGCATGATTCCTACTACGTTTGGTTCGCAACCAAACTAGGCTGTTCCTTATTGGCGTTTTACGATGCACACGCATTCTCTTGGAGGCATAAACCAACAAGTGAACGGCGTAAACATCAACTAATATTCCTTTATCGTCCTGATGCTCGTATATTTGCTCACCTTTTCCAACGGCTCCGGTACATACACACGGTAAGCAGTTTTATCATCCGTTATCAATCTCAGGTAATATCCATACAATGTCACGCATATATACTTACGAACGCCATTGCTTATTAATGAGATATCCGGGGAATATAATAAAATATCGCCGCGAAAATACGTTTAGCATGTAAAGTAACGATCGCCAGTTGGATGGATGCAGCCCTTATCGTCGATCAGAATGTCGGCGAATTTGTTGACTCTGGTTCAGACGGTACCGAATGCGAGGACATTTGTATGCCGTTCGAATGGCCCCCATTACGCGGATTCCTCTCTTGGGTGGGACAAAACTGCTGAATTTGACGCCTCTTGTGCCACCGGACTTTTGCTTGACAAAAAAACCATCGACAAATTGTGAGAATCCTGCAGAAACGTGCTTTCACACAGAGGCAAAGTGATTCTGCAGGAGGATTGATTCAAAAAGAATCTGCATAGGATCGAAGAATATAACAAATCTATAGCATTGCTACCATTTGATGGACATGCTCTGCTTCAGGTTCTATCCATTTCCTCTCCCCTGACCATTACAACGTGAAAAAAACTTCTGGACAGTTTAGATCGTGAAAATCTTCGTAGGACTCCAGATATTCCGAGAAAATATTCAGGTTTCTCTCAAAAACGAAATTGAAATTTTATATCTAGAAAACGATTCCAGATATTAATTGGTAGGAAATTAACACGAAAATTGGATGAGTTTCTCGGTCTCCAAATATGCCATCCAGTGTAAAAAAAATAGTTTTATTAATTTGAAACTGTTTATCTTTGATATTAAGCCTGTCATGTGTATTGGACTATTTAGTCAAACACCTGACATCTGTTATGTAGGATTTGCGCTAGGCAATTTAACTTTCGAGAAAAATCAAAATTGAACGTCGATTTTGAGTTTATATAATTTATTGTTTGTACCTAACATGCTCAAAGTAGCCCAGTATTCTCCATAAAATGGGAAAAAAAACAGAAAAATCTAGCTCAGTCGACCCTGGAAACGCATTTATTGGTGGTGTAACTAGTTTCGGCACTTGACTATCTTCAGACATAAAATGTTGAAAAAAAGTACCTATAAGTATACAATACTTATATGTGTTGAGATTGGCAAATCATTAGAAGAACATTCCATTGGGGACAGTCAAAGAATTTGAAATCATGTGAATAGCCAGAAGAGTACAACATGAAAATTTTGACATGAATTGAATAACCATACCAGGGTCAAAACCAAGGTCGATATAGGATGGTGAACCAACGCTTCAATTGTTACTTTCCAAAACATATAGACCTGTCAGAAAACCTTAGAGATGGCAATAGGATCGTCGAGTCTGTAAAACCAAATCAGTTTCAACTGATATTGATGGATGTCTGACAGTGATGGATAGCTAATGGTTCAAATCTTGCATTCGTGTCGAATTTCAAATTCAAATCGTATTTTCCAGAGTTTCAAAGATAACCATCGAAAGGTGACTCCATCTATTTTGGATCTTGGGAAGCCTTATTAAGGTATTGAAATTCAACATAATCAAAAGTAGGCGAAAGTCAACAACATTTTTCAGTTGCTGGGTATAGGGAGTTAGGACACCAGTCTATTTACATCATGGTCAAAACATGAGAGGATGATTGAAGAAGAAGAAGAAGAAGGCAAAGAAGAAGAAGAAACCTAACTGGATGGATGCCATACACTTGAAAAGAGGAAGAAAAAGAAGCAGACAAGGAAATGAAGAAGACGAAGAAAGAGTATCAAATACATATGTAAAGAATAATGACAACAGGAGAATCTGTTAAAAATAAGTGAGACAACAGGTGGCTATCATATCAGAATATTTTGAATTATCATGAAAAGTGCAAAGTACGAAAAATATGATTTTGTTCGAAGTTTGTGTGGTCATTCGAACAATGGAACAGGATTATTAATGCATTCCTAAATTCCTAACATTTCTAAGAGGTTTAACCTAGGATCTTCATTGCAGATGTGTTGAAACCATTGTGAGTATTTAAACTGAAAGGAGAGGAAAAAATCCCCAATGCTGGTTTTTCAGCTGCTTTTATTGACTTTATTTGCTTCACAAGGGGTCCCCAATGGTATATGTTCATTTAAAAATTTCTCAACACATATGTCATGAATATTGTTTACATTTAGATACTTTTTTGAACATTTTGTATCTGAAGGTGGCCGAATGCCGAAAATAGTTACACCATCAATTAATTTGTTTTCGTGGTCGATACACTTAGATTTTCTTTCCTTGTATAATATCATTGTTTATTATTGAGCTTGGTAGAAAGAGTAATTCATGGCTTCTCTCCTTTTTTTTTTAATCAGAAAAAATGCCCCAACAATTGAATCAAATGGTTGAGCCTGGTGCAATAATGAATCATTGAACTTCTGCACAAAGTTAAACTTTTGAGAGTTTCCAAATTGATTTTGAAATATCACGATTGGAATCTACTGATAGTTGCCCCAGAATTATTCCAGAAGATTTGAAAAGTGTTCCAATCTTCTATTATTGCTGGAAATGGTACAATTGTCTACCAAGCATCATCCATCGATAGAACTGCTAAATTTCGGAGTGTGGATTCTCTGCCTATTTTTTACGACCTCCAGATTTTCAAAGAAAATTCCCATACCTTCCTTCTCTTCCTACATTCCTCCGCTGGCTTACACGATGTTCCATGAATATTATAAGGTTTTCCTTCTGGTTGTCAAAAGATGAGAAAACAATTTCATATGTCAACTTATAGACAAAAAATTCCATTCCATATACATAGAAAATCACCCATTTTCGTGGTTTCAGCATTGAATGCGTGTACCACACAATGAAGGAACAAATTTTACAACCTCACCTGCATAATAAAGTGATTATCATGAAGATCGGGCCAATTTATATGCGTAGTACCTGTTAAAACCCCAATTATGCCCACCCAATAAAGAGAATGATGGGAAACTAATTGGACCCCTTGTTGCTTTGAGAAGTTTATTTTATGTTCTCCATGTTTTTCGATCGTGATTTAGTTTAATACAGCGTACCTATAGTGTGTAGAGATTTTAATCGTCGATTAAGATTTGTTTGAGCAGATCGACAAGTGCTAACATATAGAAACGTTGGTAAAAGCATTCGTTTGATCGTATGCATTCAACTGAAAATCTTTGAGAAATTATTCCAAATTGATAATTGTGAAATGGGAATGATAATGGGAAATCAATAGTAGACAAGATATCCATCTGAACTTTCAACTTGAACCTGCGTATAAGAGTACGGAATACATAATATTTTACAAGTGTAAATGTCGATTTGTAGATGTGTATTGTCAAGATTTACAGCAATGAACTAATCAAAACACACAAATACCGCGGAGCACTTGCACGAATGAGTGAGAATAGAAATGCCGCACGGCTAGCTGATTCGAGCCATTGGCTCTGGCTGCCTAGGCGACCGCCTTCTGCAAAAATTTGATAGATGGGCGAAGAAATTTGGGGCGATGTATTTGAAATCAGTATTTGATATTCGAAGTTTCAAATATAACATAATACTTATTGATGGATGATCTTTCGAATAATCATGAGCTTATGAAGTAACAAATCGATGGTGAACGAAGAATCAGTTACTATTAATCCAAAGTGGTAGGTTCTTTGGCACTCGTAAACTCTTCCATCCAAGGGATTTTTTTGTTATTCGTTCATTTTTCAGAAGATGCACAGGACTATAGAAACCATGCCCGCTTTAGTGCATTTCAGAATCAATTGCTTCGTCTACATATAAATAGCAGTCCTATTCAGAATCAGACTTTGACTTGAACCGGCTTATCTGCGATCGCAAATCTAACAGAAATTTGTTCGACTGCATTCACGAAATGTGTGCTCTTATTAGTGGTTATAAATCGAAAATGGCACGGTGACATGAGTTTGTTGATACATTAGCGATCCAGGCCTTATCTCTGCTGCCAGCTAACTTACCAAGCATTATAACGTCCATCAGTTACAATGTTTGAATGCAATCGACGATCTGATCGCATCACGTGGCTAGGATGTTGCCACAGGAGCCATTAGAAGAGTAGTCGCGATATCGACGAGCATGTTTCTGACCATGGATCGATGATGTTACTGGTAAGAGGTAATCATGTAATTTACCTCGTTGGGGGAAGAAGAGAATCGGAACGAGGTGGGGAAAGGAACCGCGCTAGCTGTTGATGATTGGGACTTTCATTACTGCTTGAAATAGCTCAATAGAGTATGTCAATGGAATTGGCCCACTACGATGTGATATTTTCCTTCAACGAAACAATCATTTCATTACCACGAACTGATGTCAGAACTGCAGACATTATGTTTGAACGATTTTTCTCTACATCGTTATCATGTTCCTTATATAGCAACTTTGGCTCAGATGGATATTTTACAAAACAAGGTATGTCAGGATTGGGGTATACATAGGATATGATACATGGTGATAATAATAATAATTATGAAAATAATAATAATAATAATAGTAATAATAATAATAATAATAATAATAATATTGTCTGCCTTTGAACAGAATACCATCATCATATACTTTCAGGTATTTCCACAGGGTATTGAATTTGTTATGTGATAATATATTTTGGCTCATTCACCCTTATGATTGACCCATATGCCATTGATTTTCACAGTGATGAAGTAATATTCTGCTATTCAAATGAAGAAATAAGCATTTTTGGAATGATCATAATCCTCATATAACAAAAGAAATGGGTTTTCAAGTAAAATTTGACCTAAATGTTTTCTGTATTTTAAAAAATAATAAAATCAGCTTTTTCATTTACGATCTCATTCATTTATAATCTCACAAACTTCCTCCTGTTCATTGGTGTCAATTCAGGATATATTCGGTTGAATTTTCTGCAACTTCTGGCAATGATTTGATCACATTGTCCGTGTATAATAAATAACTTCATAAGAACTTCGTTTGAATAATCGATATTCGCGTTCATTCTGGGAGATTTTTTGAAACACTGTCAATAACAATTACTGAATTATACATTAATGTCACCGAACTGTCATGAGTTTGATATTTCCATGGCTATCTGAAATTAACTTTTTCATAAAATTACTTTTTTCACAAAAAGCGGATATATTAAGAAAACTAGATGATTTAGGGACATGCTATGTCATCTTGTAGCATTTTTATTCGTCTTCCAATTTATTGAGTAAAAAACAGTGGGTACCATTTGAAAAAATTAACTTTTGACCACTGATATGGAGGCGACTTCTCGGTGTAAATTGAATACATCAAGCCTGTCCAAACCACCACTAAAATATCAACTCTTTATGATTCGAGAGCCCTGATTTACATAAGTTCAATTAGGGATATGTTTTGGATCATATTTAACACAAATTATTTTTTATCTTGAAAACCGATAGAGATAGGTATAGGGATTTATCAACAAAAGAGTATTGTAATAAAGAGGCAATTCTGAAAATTTGTTTATATACGGGGTGTTCCATTTGAAAAAATGAAGTTGCTAGGACTTTTTGATAGAAACGGCAACGTCGCAATTTCGAAAATATTTTAGATCGATAGAACAGGTGATAAAATGTAAGATGCGAAATTTTCAGAAAAATCCTGCGTTGCGTTCTCCATAAACGTCTAACGTACCATCGACCGTGAGTTACCCTGTATTTGGTTGAATTAACAAATCCTTTTTTTCCGTGCATACATGAGAAATCCATATATAAGAAAAAATATAGTGACAAACAAAAGGTGAACTGGTACGTCTATTGACCAATTCTTCCACACTCTCCTGAAGAGAACTGAAAAACCTAAAAATAAATTAATATCTTAGAACTGTGCAAAAATCGATAAACAATAAAAAAAGACTTTATTAATATGAGTAATAAGCTTAATAATATGTATATGTTCCATAATATTATGTATTTGCTAGTATGTGATGATGAGCCAAAGGTCTAAAACGAAAAAAATACTAATGTTTATTTATTTATATCTGGAAAAAGGTTATCACACCACTCTCAAGGACTTTCCTTCAGTGGTTGCTGCAATTCATTCACTATTTCATTTATATACATACATTTTTCTTGCTTTTATGTAACTAATCTTACATGGCAAATAAATTATTGATATTATTATTATTATTATTATTATTATTATTATTATTATTATTATCATTCAATAAACCAGATTTGAAAAAATTTCATAATGTATATTAATGTCAAATATTGTTCTCGTTTTCAAGTCATCAACTGGTTGATCCTTTAATCCGGTTATATTTGGGCATAGCTGTGGAAATTTTATGGTTTTGAAATAGGGTTTTTCTGAATGTTTTCACTGTAACTTCATAAGAATTATTCATACACATGTCAATGCACAGCTATATTTCAGTCATGCACATTCAAACTGGATTTATGTGCTTTGGGTTCTGATGTATATTAATGATAGAGGCATTGCTCATAATTCCAATGATGTTGGCGATCTAAATACGTATAGTTTCCTGTTTCCCACTGTTTTTCATCGATCCACTCATCTAGGGAGTCGAGCTCGATTCCCTGTATGTATTCGATAATAGTTTATTTATCTTCACGAACCAGCCGACTATAGTGTCAAATTCCCCACAATCGCAATCGGGCCCTTTGCTTTCGCACAAATCAACAGGTCGTTTGCACACTGTTTGTAGTAGTCTGCCAACATCCCACCCTATACCCTCCACCGATCCGCTATTTATTAGCGAAGAGCGGATAGGCTTAGGGCCGGCATTCGTTCATGGTTTAGAGGGTCGTCTCAGGGTATGTCCACAGGCCACAGTCACAGTTCAGACTCGGGTGAAGTGGAGTGTCTCACAATTCGAAGGCTCTCAATATAATTCATTACGTATGTGGTGGAGTTTCGATCGAGCGCGCGGCTGAGACTGAGGATGGCCGTTCTGGAACACGAAACTGGTGAGTTTGCCTCCTGTGGATCATTATCGATGTCAGTTTTTTTTTTCTGAACACATTCCTCACTCATAGTTGTGAGTATTATTTTACTGGAATATCAAGTGAATAATACAACTAGAAGTTTTGTGAGGCATCTCCAATTTTAGGAGGTTTCTTTACGCATACAAATTTAAAGGAATTTAATAAAAGTGAAAGTAATATATCCAGATATTAGTCTACCAAGATATATTTGCAAAACACACTAGGCAACGAAGTAAACATTCACATAAATTTGTATTACTTTCATGTATTGTTCATCATTATTTTATGATTTGCGGTGTAGAATATTCTTACCAGTAATGATTGATCTGCATTACTTCAGGTAGAAATTGTTTTTCTTCACCCTGATATATAATTCAATGAATACAAATGCTGGAAGAATAAAAAACAAATTGAAGAAGAAACGATATCGAAATTGCTTCGATCATCTCTGTATTTTTTCTTTCAGTACGTGTGACGTCAGATTTATACGGGCTCTAATTCATTGCTTTATCATAAGAAAATTAATTTCAGAAGGAACCTACAATATCGAAAACTTCTACTCTCTGATTTCTATTTCCCTAAAAAGATGAATTAATTAAATTTTCATTATTTATTTTTATTATTTCATTTGCAATGTTTGTACTTTTAACTATGAAATCTATGTCTGTGACTACATAATTCCAAATGTATTAGGAATTAGGATGCCTATTTGAATAATAACAGAGGTCTCTGTTATATTATCTCGATCATTATAATCTTTAATGAGTGTAGAATTGTGGCTTCTCGAGGCTGAATGAAAATTTCGAACCTAGTCGTAGGCGAGTTCTGGAATGATCCAAGAATGATCTAACTATTATAAGCGGGAAGAAAAAAATAATACTTTCTCTACGACTCCAACAGAAATCTGGCCAAAATAAGAAAAACATCCTGCATCTCAATTGACGGGCGTTGATTTTGGATCACCAAAATGAACATTCTACCCACAGTTATTACCTGTACACTCAACTCTAACTCTAAAACATCCTGTAGGGAATGAAAATAATCGAAGAAACAAAATTATTCTACGAATTGAAAAAAAAATGTAATCCAATAAACACGTCCTTGAAAATGAACAATGAAATAAAAACATAAAAATTCAACATGCCGAGAATTAACTTCGAATCTAACAGTTCATGTCTAGTAGCCGGCACGTTGCGCTATACAGGGTGTCGGCAATATTGCTAACCTCGTTTTCATTGGAGCTACGAGTCAGTTGATTGGATGAACAAGTGTAATTTTTCTGCTTATTACGATGGCATATACGGAACAAGACATGAACATTACGTTCAAGAAATATGTAAAGAAGTTCATTTTTTTCGAATGATACACCGAGTATACAATATCCTCGATCGAATCTTGAATGCAGTTCGAAGTTAGGATGTGCCGAAAATCCTGTATATAGTCTTTGCTAGGATATATTTGAAATTTTTCAACGTGTGTTTGCATAAGTGCATACATTTGTTGCAATTTCATTACTCTTCAGAACATTGTTGTCTCTGATTGTGACAGTTCAAAAACTGACTTACGTTTTAAGCTCACTACAGTAAATAATATATTAGTATTGAATGATATGTTCTGATTGCTTTTGATTCGCCAATAGATATTACCTATCTAATAGACGCTGTATTCTACAGGGTGTCCTTAAAAGGTCTTTACGAAAAGCTACCACATATTCTTCAGACCAAAACAATTCGATACAAGCAAACTTACCTCAGTAAAAAGTTGCTTAGTTTGGGCGCTAGACGGCTCTGAAGTTGAAATTTTCAAATCGATTTTGCTTCATAACTTTTGAACGGCTCATGAGATTTTTTTCAAATTTGGTACGTTGGCATAGACTCATCGGGCAATGAAACTCATATCATAATCATAATGAATATCATTCCATGGGCGTAGAACTTGATTTTTTCAGTAAATAAACATCTAAAACTCCTACGCCAATGGAAAAAAATTAGTTTCAATATGAAATCTAAATTATTCAACTCATTCACTACAAAAAAGGTACTCTTGACAAAAGTCGATTCCTCTCATGGTTTCGACAAAATTTTAATTTTAGTGATTTAGAGCATAATTAATAATAAAACGATTAACAGATATTTCATAAAAATTGTTCAAAATGTTCACCATTTTCACGTATACAGAGATTTATACGACGCAAAAAGTTGAAATGTACTCTTTGCATAACTTCTTCATCGCCTGTAAGATTATTCGTCGCCTGTTGGATACGTTGCCATAATTGTTCTACAGTATTCACAGGGGTCTTGTAAACCGTAGACTTGAGATAACCCCATACAAAATAATCCATCGGTGTTAAGTCTGGAGAACGTGGTGGCCAATTCACGGGTGCATCATTACCTCTACCTATCCATCTGTCTGGGTACTGTTGGTTTAAAAAATTCCTAACATCCACCGAAAAATGTGGTGGAGCTCCATCGTGCATAAACCACATATCTACCCGATGTTGGAGTGGTAAATCTTCCAACAAATTTGGCAACGTATTTCGTAGATGTTGTAAATACATGTCTCCTGTTAATCTTTGTGGAAGTATGACAGGACCAATTATAAAATTTCCTATTATTCCAGCCCAAACGTTGATTTTGAATTCGTGTTGAAAATGGTTTATTTTAATGGAATGAGGATTTTCAATTGCATAAACGTGTTCATTATGAAAATTAGTTATTCCTCTTCTCGTGAAACAGGCTTCATCAGTGAACAAAATATTCTTTCCAAAGTTCAGATTCATTTCTCTTTGCAAATTAATGAACCTACAAAACATCAGACGACTTTGTGAATCATGGATTAATAAATCTTGAACTGGCGTCTTGTGGTATGGGTATAATAATTGTTCTCTTAGTACTTCATGAACGGCATTCCTAGAAACTTCTAGTTCATTACTTATCCGTCTAGTACTCAATTCTGGATTTTCTTCAATACGGTCTAAAATTTCTACTTCGACTTCGGGAATCCTTACATAACGCTGTCTTCCATAATCACCAGTTCTAGGAGCAAAATGACCGGGCTCCCGAAGACGTCTCTCAACTGCAGCAAAGGTTGGGTGGCTTGGTACGCGACGATTTGGAAACCTTGCCGAATACACCCTCACACTCTCTCGACCATTTCCTTGACAATATCCGAATACCAATAACATATCGGTGTATTCTTCATTGGTGTATTGTACGGCCATGATAAATGAGAAAAGTCCGATATCAACAATCAACGTCAATAAAACTCGACAAATCAACACAGATGAAACTATGGAAACCAAGAATGTGAATATCACTGTTTTCGAGCAGATAATAATAGTCTTCAGAAAAAAAAACCAGTGCTACTTATTTTCAATAGAAATAACCTATGCAAAAAGTACATCTCAACTTTTTGCGTCGTATAAATCTTTGTATACGTGAAAATGGTGAACATTTCGAACAATTTTTATGAAATATCTGTTAATCGTTTTATTATTAATTATGCTCTAAATCACTAAAATTAAAATTTTGTCGAAACCATGAGAGGAATCGACTTTTGTCAAGAGTACCTTTTTTGTAGTGAATGAGTTGAATAATTTAGATTTCATATTGAAACTAATTTTTTTCCATTGGCGTAGGAGTTTTAGATGTTTATTTACTGAAAAAATCAAGTTCTACGCCCATGGAATGATATTCATTATGATTATGATATGAGTTTCATTGCCCGATGAGTCTATGCCAACGTACCAAATTTGAAAAAAATCTCATGAGCCGTTCAAAAGTTATGAAGCAAAATCGATTTGAAAATTTCAACTTCAGAGCCGTCTAGCGCCCAAACTAAGCAACTTTTTACTGAGGTAAGTTTGCTTGTATCGAATTGTTTTGGTCTGAAGAATATGTGGTAGCTTTTTGTAAAGACCTTTTAAGGACACCCTGTATAGTCCTAGAGAAAAATATAACGATACGGCATGATAAGTACTTTTTATTCATTCCTGTACAACGAATCAACATCCAACGTTTGCCATTTCGTTTTGAATCGACATCCAACTTACATCAGCAGATTGCATTGGAAGTTTGTGAATACTAATTTCTCAGGAATCAGGACGTTCTTCATTGTTTCTTCAATGGCATGATTGACAAACTTTCTGGGCAAGTCTTATAAGTCGGATAAATTCGGATGATTATTTTTCTGACCTTCATGCAGCATGTACGAATCTTGAAATGGTGCAAATTATTTCTATTTGAGAAATTCTGGAATTGCTATTGATTATTCTTGATGAGGCGACTGACATTGGTTGATAAGACCATATTTTACAGAATATCTGGAGTATGCAGGTATAGGCGCTAGTACAAGATGAACATCTTATCAATATTTACCTAAAAAAAGTTGCTGAAAGTTCCTTCAATGTGTTGAGACAATTATACTCTTCTCGAGAAATTTAAATAACCTCGTAACTTAAACTGAACCTCTGCCAATCCTAAGCTGTCATATTTTCACGCCGCCTATGGCCCCGTACTCCTGAAAATGATGTTTCCAGATTACAGCTAATTCAGAATTCATGTATACGATTTGTATATGGTATACAAAAATATGATCACATAGGTGCAAAGTTCAAGGACTTCAGATGGCTAAGTTTGGAACAACAGGAAACTTCATTTGCTGACTTTGACCCACAAAGGACTGGAAATATTTACGCCAACATATTTACATTGGTTATTCCAGAATTCATTTATGGTTTACTCAACTCCAAAAAATTTTCCGAAAGAACTACTAAAGCTATTAAAGTTTATACTGAAACAATCACTATAGATATTTATCTGACAAATTTGCATATAATATATCGTATATACTAAGTAAGTACGCAAGTAAGTGGCATTCACTTTCTTTCAAGACAAATGTACATTTTTATAAGAATGGTCAAGTGTAGTAACTTAATCTAACTTAACCTGAAGCTTAAGAACATTGAACACAGAAACACAAAGTACCTGAACATTCGTTATAAAACTTAGAGAGTGAATAAAAACTTTTTTCGAGTTAGAATCCTTGCAAGTTTTTTTTGAACTCATGAGAATTACATTTGATTTGTTTTATTTTACATGGAAGCCTATTATGAATTTTGAGGCCAAGGTATGAAGGAGCGTTTGCTGTTATTTTATATTTACAGTGAGGGACATAATAGATATTTTTTGTCTAGTTTCTTTCGAATGGATCTCTTTCATTTCTTCGAAACTATTCTTGTTTTTGAATACATAGATGCAAAGTTCCATTATCAGAGGAATATTATATTGTACCACCCCTGGTTCATTATCGAATTATATAACTCAATGGCATGTTCTGCTATTTGGTTTTGCTTTGATTTCGTTTCGTTTTTTTGTTTATATTTGTTTCTCTTTCCAAGGGTTGAGTCGTAAAACTGCATCAACTGACACCTCACCTTTTCATCCGTGCCATTATAATAATAATAATAATAATAATATACCTTGATTCACACATAATGATAATTACAAATACAAGAAATTACATGGTGGAAGAGAATAGTAGTTTAGCGATAAGTGCTATGCACTTGTTTCGCGAAAGAATTATATTGAAAAGTTAAAAATAAAATATAAAATATAAAATGTTCAATGCAAAATTGATATTTGAAATGTAGGGTGTAATGTAAAATGTAATGTCCCTATGTCAACAATCCTATGTAGGAAGAATTATAACTATTCCAGAATACACAACAGTTTTATAAGTCAATCAATAATGGGTTTATAACACTTATTTTTGGATCCATCATCATATTATACAATATATTTGAAAACATTTAAATGAATAAGAACAAAACACATAGGAATACGCACATAATCATGTAAATATGATAAATAAGGAAAATTCTCAGTTGAATATATTACTGTAATATGAATTCATTGTTTAAATCGATTTTCTTTGAGATACATCTTTAATTTTTTTTTAAACAGAAACAGACTTGTGATATTTTGTATTTTTTCGGGAAGTGTGTTGTAAAGTTTTGGTCCAATGTAGGCATATGATCTTTGGCCGAGAGATTTCGACATAAACGGTAATACGTATTGATTTTTTTGTCGTGTATTATAAGTATGTGATGGTAGTTGAGTGGATTGCTTCGTTTGATGGTATTTAATGGCAACGTTATAAAAGTGTAGCTGCTTCAGGTCAAAGACCATTGCTTCCTCATATTTGGTCTGTTGACTATTTTGGTTCTTTAGAGAGAATGAGTTTCAGAAATCTTCTCTGGATAACTTCCAGTGATTTGAGATGTGTTTTCAACGCCCCGCCCCAAGCTATTATACCGTATCGTAGGTGACTTTCGACAAGGGCATAGTAGAGTATTTTCAACTGTTTGACTGGTATTATTTTCTTTAGAAATTTGAATTTGAACAGAATTGACTGCAGTTTTCTTATTACATAATTTGTATGCAAATCCCATCTCAAGTAAGGGTCAATAATTACAATATATTACAATATATTACAATATATAACAATATGGAATCATCCATGAATTTGTACCTACCTTTTTTCGTGGAATGATTAATACGATTTATTATTATTCTTATCATGATTGAAAAAATCGATATTTTTTTACAAAAAAAAATTGGAAACTTGCCAAACCTCGCAGTACCCCCTCCGATGAAAAAAAAAACCCACGCAGCGCCAATGGCACGTCGAGGGGGCGAAGTCTGGTGCCTTTATAGATGGAAACCGTTGAGAGCGATAAGCGGTCCCGGCGTTCAACCAGAGTTTGTTTATCAGTTGCTGGCTGATTGATGAGTCGTGATAAGGGCTCGGCCCCGGCCGCCTTATCACGGGCATGCATCGTTGCCGGGCGCCCCTTTCTTCCCCCCCACGCCGCCGGTTCGCCGGATCAGCGACATGGACGCGTTACGGGTAAGAGGAGGCACCTGCGCGAAAGATGGTACTAGCTCATTTTTTACAGTGAAAATGACTCTAGGTGGATTCAGGCAAGCAAAAATTAAAACTCAAATAGATTTTAAACTGAAACTAACAATATGAAATTATGGAATTTGATGTAGGTGTCCATGCAAGACATCAAACAATTGAAATTAAAATCAAAACTAAGAAAGACGTGTTTGTTGACACTGACAGCCGGAATCACTTGTTACAACTGTATTATCGAACCTCATTTTGCATCTTTTTGTTCTACTTTGATGTATCTATTTAATCACAACAAAAGATGTCCGCTACAGAAATTACAAAACCGCGTTATAAGAATAATTCTCGAATGTAATCGATTCACCTTGGTTCCAGAAATGCATAGATTATTAAAATTGCCGCCAGTTTGCAAAAATTTACATTATTTGGCAATGATTTTTATATTTAAAATCTGGAAGGGCTTACAACCACAATATTTTGATAAGTTTATTGTATTGAACGATGAGATTCATGGCTATGAGACAATGTCGAAAAATTCTAGAGTGAAAAAACAAATTCAAAAAACTGTATGAATTCTTTATCTTTCAAAAACCTGAATGAATTCCATGAGTTCCAAAAACTGTTAGAGAGTCACAGTACTCGAGAAGTTTCAAGTCATTGCATTGCTGCTGGAACATATTTCAAATTATATATATATAATAATTTCAATAAATGTACATTCAACTAAGAAATTGATATCTCTAATAATTCACTACAGCGTATGCGTCAAACAGCAACTAGCCGTTCTGTTTCTGTTTGTTTGGATAGATGGCTCTACTTGAATAATAACTGTGGAAAAGCCACATCCCATCTGAATGAAAGATATTGGTGGAAGATATTTATAAGAAATATCTATTCAACAGATCTGTAGCTACTGAGTAGCTCATCTGTTACACGTACAGCGTAGAGGCTAATACGGATGGAAGATGGCACCAGAATAGTAGGTTTTTGGTAGTTTCTATGAAACCTACCTTAGATCCTTCGCCGTTAGATGGCGCTGAACATAAAACATCCCATGTTCTACCCCCTCTGTCTCTCAAAAGCTGTATACACTGTCACGAAGTGGCGTCGGGTGGGCCGAAACAGATCTGTCTCGCTTTTGCTCGAGGATTTGGAAATATCTTCGACCGATATCTTTCAAGGAAACGTATGACAAATGTCGAAAATTACTTCCGTTAGAATTATAGGAAGGAGAAGCAGCCAGAATATAAAGATGCTCAATTAGCGAATTGAAATGGGTGGCGTAAAGTTGTCCATGGAAATCATCGGAAAAATCGATTGAAATTTGAAAAGCATGCATAGTGACCTGAATGAAGAATCTAGGGCACGCTCCTGGTTTCTCTTGCGCGCTATCGCACCTTATCGCCCGAGGAATCGGCTATTTTGGCCTTCTATGCTCTATGGCAGAGATGCTATCGCAGTAACTAGCTCGGGCGGGACGGGCCCCGTTCCTCGTCGATTGTATCGTTTATTTTGGAGATTTTCGGTTGTTGTTATTATTTTTGAGCCACCCACCCGTTCGAGGAACGATAAATCATAGTAACGCCTCGGCCGGACAGAATTATTGTTCGACAAGATTCGTGTCGAACGATACGCAGAATGCGTTTCTATCTGATGGTGTAGCGATTGCGTACTCCAATCACAAAATCTCAGTGTTGAGATGAAAATTACATTATGGGGTGTAAATGAATAACTGCTAAAAAATTTAGGGAGTGATCGATTCCTCACAATGAAAGAAAAATATATGTTACAGTTTTTTATTAAAAACATTTTTTAGACTTTCGGATTAGAATTTGTTTAGTTATTCCAGGAGACAACAAAAGCTGAGTATTATACTCATATCGCCACTAGTGTTTGCGAAGTGAATCATTTGAATAAGTAAATAATTCAATATAGGTAATTGATTTCTGATTTTTTCTCATGAATGAACCCATACCAAGTAAATGAAAAGTCACAATGTATTATTTTGTTTATATTATTGTTTGTTTATAATTGCTATTGCGAACAAACCCATACCTATTTCAATAAAATTGAAATGATTTTTTCAAAGAATTCGATAGAAACCTGTTTTTCTCGCGAACATCATGCTCTCTACATTGAAAACTATACGAGTATTTGAAAAGAATTATGAATTATGTAACTCATATTCTCCTTCATTTGCAAATGAAAATCACCCCGTAATTTTGAAGGTATGACGTATATGTGCTATCATTGCCTAAATCAGCGTTGCCAGTTTTAATATTTCACAAGATTACCGAGTAAATTTTAGGTACTTTGCTAAAAATATATATCATCTTAATTTCAATATTTTCTAGTTTCGTCATGACATTTCAACGCTATCTACGATAAATAATATTTGCCAAATTCCGGTTCTCACAGAAACGTGGTTTCATCTACCGAAGCTTACTATTTAGGTATTAAAACATTGTACATCATTCGAAAGGGATCTTGATTGTATTCCAAATTATCCGATAATATACAGGGTGTTCCGTTGGAAAAACTTGACTTCTCACATTATTTCATCTAACAATCTAGCGGTATTTTAAGAGACACTGTATAAATCTACAAAAAATCAATGCACAGGACCTTGGTGTGCTGCACCAAGAATTTCAATCTTCTACGAATTATGATACCGCAGTAATAAACGTCGAAGTAGAGCTATATTTGCAACAAAAAAATATCGAAAATAATTATTAACTCGCAAACCTTTAGCAATGGGAGGAGGGAAGTATCAGGCGGAAAGATTCAGGAAGTAATCGAAAAATACTATGATATATAGGGTGTCCTAATTGAAAAAAGAAAGATGATGCACCTCTTTGGTATATGAGCGGCAAAGATGCATTGCTGAAAATATTTTGTTAGTCGTTAGATCACAAGTGCTTATCGAAGTAACAGAATTTTCAGAATGTCCCGGTCTCCGCATACGTCTAAGGTACCATCGACCGTGAGACACCCTGTATAGGCAAGTTGGGTTAAATATCTTTATCTCTTCAGTCTAAATTTCAGCTATCATAAATATTTAGAGAGAAATTCACAGATAGAGAATATGTTAGTAGTTCCTCCTAGACTGTGATACAAAAGTTTGAGGGAATTCAAGTAATATGGTAATAAGGTAAGGAAGTTATGGGACACCTTGTGTGCGGTTTCCGGCTCCTCGACGAGAAAAATGAAAACGGACTGTTGCTGATTACATGATACACAAAACGGAAAAGAAATAAGTGAAATCGAGAGTTCCAAAATCGTACATTGATTTGTAGTCGCCCCTACTGATGGCAGGGCAGTTTCAGGTAGTTTCAGGACGGCTGATCACTCTCTTGATTATATCTAGTCTTTCACACCGGCCGGCGACTTGGTGAAAACATATGGAAAGCGGAAAAATAGCGGGATTGTGGATGTTTTTTTTCACAAGAGGCGATCACTTCTCGTTATGGAGATTACTGTGACTCAAGTGTTGGAGTGTCTCCTTTTTCGCCCGTGAGAGGCGCTGATTTTGTTTGTATATTTTTGAAACATCAATGATTTGTTGAATGTGACCTCTAGCCCAGTTCATAGCTTTGCGGATGATAGTACACTTCATTCCGCCTTTTCCTCTAGAGCCCCTATATCATCCAATGAGGCCAGAGGTGCAAGGCGAAGACAGGTTGATGCTTTAAATGAGGATCTGACAAGAATTCTGAAATGGGGATCTGAGAATCTAGTACAGTTCAATGCAACTAAAACTCAAGCCTGTATGTTCACCAAGAAGGCTGATCACAAAATGCCCAATTTGATGATGTTGGGTACCACTGTTCCTATGAGGTCGTCAATATCCTTGCTGGGTGTCACCACCAACAGTGCTCTCTCATGGGACGATCATGTGAGGTCCATTGCGAAGACTGCTTCACAAAAACTCGGTTTTCTTTTCCGTGCGAAGAGATACTTCACATCCCAGCAACTGCTTATGATCTACAAAGCACAAATTCGACCTGTCCTGGAGTACTGTTCACATGTTTGGAGCTCAGCCCCCAACCATACGCTTAAGCTCTTAGATTCAATTCAGAAGAGAGCTATTCGCCTAGTCGATGACACAACACTCACCAAATCATTGACCTCTCTAGATCATCGTAGAAAGGTCGGCGATCTTTGCCTTTTTTATAGGTACTTTCACGGTCGGTGCTCAACGGAAATATCATCTATTATGCCACCACGCGCGATTCCTAGTAGACAAACCAGACGAGCTCAAGCTGGTCACCCCTACACTGTCAGGCTCGAGACCTGTCGAACATCGCTATACCAAGCATCATTCATCAATAGAACGGCAAAGTTGTGGAATTCTTTGCCTGGTGAAGTCTTTCCTGATGCTTACAACCTCCAAACATTCAAGAAAAATTCCAACACCTTCCTTCTCTCCCAAAATTCCACCGCTGGCTAACACGATGTTCCTCGAACATCATAGGTTTCCCTTTCGTGTTGTCCACAGATAAAAAAAAAAAAGAATAATTGGGACATTAAAGGGACTACACAAATGCGTGGAGAAGCAACGCCCTGTATAGAGTGAAGTGTATGCTATAGGAAGTTGACAAAAGGGTCAGTCGAATGTGTTTCCTTTCTACGAAAGATTACCAGAAACTCTCTCACCGAGTAAAACTACAACTGCGTATACTCGTAATCACCGGTATCCAGGGAAGAGCGTCATATCGCATGTCCCTCGCCGGAAATCTCCACGGCCGTCCCGATCCGTCACCCCCTCTCGTTTCCGATTAACTCTAGCAACGTGGTCATCTCTAGGCCGCCTCTCGATTAAAATTCCAGTCGGGCTTCTTACACGTCATTTGGTCGCGTTACGTGTGGCTCAGCATCTGAACGTCATCCCGTTAACGCTCGACGATCGTTGGCCCTTTTGCTTTTCGACATCCGAAAACTTCTCGGCAGAAGATACGAAACGTGGGAGCGAAGTCGAGCGGAACGATAAGTAAATAAGTTGAGAGCGATTTGATCGCGTTCGGTCGAAAGATAAGCCCGATTTCAATTCGTATAGTTGGCGAAAACGATTCCTGTGAGGTATTATGGGAGAGTTTCCTTTCGAATTTGGAATTTATAATAGTGGAGTGGTGGGCAGTGGAGTGCGATGCTACTCACGTTAGGATAGGCAAAAATTTAAAGAGGTAAAAATTACTCACCATCATCTACGAATATTAGACCTCGCTCGGAAAGGTCACCATATAAGTCAATAATTGCTTTGAACGGTACGTTCTTGAATAACAAAGCCGAGATAACAATCACACCTATGAGATTGTTACTACACTGTGTAACAAAAGTAAAAATATACCTCGATAAAATTCTAATCAGCGCCAGCGATTGCCAATCGATATCAATAATCAATTGGCATAAATGAACCGTCTGCCAGTCTTCCGTATGCACTTTATTGTTCGTAATCTCTCGGGTCACCGACAGATCCAAGTTCAAAGCAAGGCTTTTTCGCTCCATAAGAATTTCTTTCAATCACAATTGCTTTGCTTTTATTTCAAATGGGATGGTTTATATTGTGTTTTCATTTTATTGTATTATTATGAGTTGTGAGATGCTTCAGACAATAAAGTAGATCCATTTCCATGAAAATAATATATATATATATATATATATATCTGCAAAAGAGTGTGTAAGAAACTATGGATAATTTCAATTTTTCTGGGGTAGGTAATGCTTTTATACTCCTATTGTATGCACGCCAATGTATTGGTTTACTCATATCAGGATCATTCAGGATCATTCAGTAAGATGTCCTAACCAAAAATAATTGAACGTCTATGAACAAAAATAAGAACTTATTTTTTTACCTTTGAGCATTGTAGCTATGCCCACCATGAATTCAACCGATTGGGGTCTGATTTCAATCATCAAGTTGTTATAGAAGACAATGACGAAAGAGTAATGATTAGTTGAGAAAATTTTGACATTGTAGTGACAAAACCTCTTCATCGTACAGCATTCGAAATTGTCGGCATGCTGGAAACTTTTCAATTCGCTGCCTTTATCATATCTTGAGAATCATATTCTGTCTTTCAGAAACATTGCTCATTGAGTAATTTTTATGTTTTTCAAAATGCACTAGTATGATCCATAGCCAAGCTCACTAGAAATTATTGTACGATAATTGTTGCTTCTTGCTGCAAATATTTGAACCGACTTCTTTTTCTCGTCTTTCATGGAAATCCTACCTGGTTCCAACAGATTTCTTATCTGTTGATACTTGATAGTAAATGGTGCCTGTTTTTGGAGCTCTAGCATGAGTATCTCTCCATGCCGAACAATTATATCTGCAAGAAAATTTGATGTGTCATTTTCAGTTTTTGTGCATTTGAAAAAAAACCAAAATAACTAGACCTTTCAACTTGGACGTTCTTGAGGCACTTTTTCACCAAGAATCCGAATCTGTCATCGTATTTTACTTTCCATGGCGTTCTTGATGTCATCGTTACAACAGTTGGGTACTTCTAAACAATCGGACAAGCATGAGTTAAATACTTCAATTTCTGTGGTTTTGCTTCAGAATACCTCTCGATGAACGACTATATTCCATATATCTAATAATACCTATATGGATAAGAACCATTGTTTTCTCCATGCGATAGGGAAGTCGAAACAAATGAACATCAGCATGATCGCAAGAGAGATATGCGCATGCGCGGATTTGACGCTTGTCGTATGTCGCTTCACATTTCAGACTGGCGCATGCGCATGCATGAGCTGCGAATCGCTGTCATTTATTTTTATTAGATATATAGTATTCACTTTACCTTGTTAGTGATACGGCATAGTAGTCGGCATATTTGCATATCAAAGCGTCCGAAACATCTGTTTCGTGGCCGTTCGTTCGCTAGTTTCGTGTACGGCACGAGAATTTCATACACGTCTAGCTAGTCGTGACCCCGAGTGACTTCTTCCGCGGCCGACAGCGTCGTTCTCGGATAGGCATCTGGGATTTAGAGAGCCGTTCGTCGTATCTGCGATCGCGCCGTCGCTTATCGCGCCCAGATCATCTTATCGCCGTCATCTCGCTCCTCTCTATCCGAAATTGCCGCCCGACCTTCGAGTATAAAGACGGGAGGAGGCTGGACGAGAACTTCATCGAGAGAACCAGTGCGCCCGTCTGATGAACAAGGAACCGCTGCAGTGTTGTAATGCGTAGATTACTTCTGTTCAGCAACCAAAAAACTTCGCCCTTGGAACATGAGGACACCTCACCAATATTTTTGGTTATCGATAGTTTCGAATAGCTTTCTGAAATGTACTGTTTGAAGAACTTTTGAAGAAAGAATGTTAGTTTTTCTTCAAAAACTAAAGACTGGAATCAAAAATTCACATCAAATCTTCATTGCTCCAACCAAGCCGCCTATAGCATTCACCAATTTGATAACATAACTATCTGATTTCAATTCGGTCACAATGTTATATCCATTTATGGATTTATGGTTAATATGATTTCTTGAATTTTCACCTCTGAAAATATATATAATAGGTCTTAGTTTTTGTGGAAAAAAATTACATTGCGTCTTATAGTACAGTTTTACAAGCAATTACAGGAAATTTCATTAATTTCATCCTAGGAATTCAACTTGGAAGCTTGAAATTCATTGAACCTTTGGATTATATCTTCACTCATTAGGTATGAAATACTCCTGACTACAAAACCAACGGAATGTTAATTTACAAAAACCTAAATGGCGAAATTTTTCTCATCACCGCGACGTAACTGAATGATTTCATATTCTGAAATCAGTGTTCTGATTGATGGATTTTAGAGCCTATTTGCTAAGATAAGGTGAGAATTGAACATTGTAAACATGAAATATTCATAGATAATAATAAAGTTTTCTTCGGTTCTTATTTCGATTTCGCGAATCAAATGCGCTCTAGGCCTATGTAGGGTCGTCCCTTGTTGGTCTATAAGTTCTCCTGAAGTGAAGAGGAGAGTGAAGAGGAAAGTTGCTTAGTGCCAACTTGGAGATTATATTCCCACGAATTTATAGTACCAATCGCCTATTCGTCGATTTACTCGCTGTTTTTAGTTCCAAGGCAAGTGAACATAATACTATCAACTTATGTCGTGAAAAGTGATTTCAATTAGATATATCGTATATCAAAACCCAACACCCACTATTGATTGATATGAGAGATGAAGATAAAAATTTTCAACTTGCAAAAATCATCAAATAAACAAAACATAGCTACCTACATTCGTATTATATATGATTGTGTGAAAAGTTTTTTGCACGAATGCAAAAAGTAAGTCACTTCATCGATAAATGAAAATTGCTTGACAGTTTATTCATATAGTTATCTATAAACACTGATAGCTTGGCAATGTCTATAGAATAAAATTCCATTTGTTAGTTTGGAATCTGAATATTTCGAACAAAAACATAAAATTAATGTGTTTGACGTAATTATTGTCAGAACTAGAGTAGATCGTTATACACGATCTTTCGACTCTTTTGATTCACGAGTTGTCTATAAAATTCTTATCATTTTCATTATCTGATATCAGCATCCCATTGTATCTTAAAATCCATCGTAAATTCACTATCTAGCATCTTAATTGATTATTGTTTTGTGAATTATATTTTTCAAGCATATTTAAAGTTTCTATCATGATTTATATGTGCATTTATCTAAATTATTCCTATATCAGATAACTCTCATTATAGTATATTATCCTGTTCATCATATTCTTGGGTATGATCGATAGTCGATGTAATATCTAAAATTGATGATGATGAAATCATACAAAAACGGTTCATATACATGAAGCCATCTACATGATATATATATAATGTCATTTTTTGGAAACTTTGTTGCAACTATATTGTATGAAATTTATTGAATTTATGAAATTAACTACATTATTGTGATATAATCTTCCAGTGTTTTTGTCGGTTGTCGATTTGGCATGGTTGTTTACCACTATCATATCGATTGATATGAGTTGACACATGATATATAGGAATATAAGTGTTGTACTTAGTTTATTTTTTCAACACAGATCAGGTATTATTTGTGTCCCCAACAATCGGCTGTGAAAGTTATCTATGTAGAACATCAGTAGCGTTATTTTATATTCCAGCGTGTCATTTTGATTCCTATCTGAACCATTGTGAATGTGATATAAACAAAAAATAGTTTCGGATTTATATCCTGCATGTCGTGTTAGTGTAATGCAAGAAGTATGTCACACTAGACTATGGAATTGAAGACCCTTGTCCTCGAGATTCATAACTGGAATATCATACCTCTCCAGCTTTTTGATCTCCAAATCTACATTATCAGAATGCTTTCTGAAAGACGAATACTTTTGAGAAAGTTCATGATGTTTTGTCCAATTTCCTTCTCAATTTCTTGGTGGTTGGTATTCACAGATAATCACCCCCTCGAAAACTTACTTTTGATGTTCAACCGCGTTCTTCGGATCTAAAACAAAAAATGCCCTCAAATTGCCTTGTTCCGTTTTCCTTGTCGGGTCTTGTATATTCAAGATACTTTCCTAGAAATGATAGTGCGGATTTGCACACAATTGGACGGTGTATAACTCGTCTTTTTTGTGAATACTGATTATAGAAATGACATAGTATCCCATAATAATTGATGAAACTTCTAAAAATTCAAAATTATCAGTTAACATTCTCCTAGTTATTAAAAATTCACAATCATATATTGCCAAGTGTATGAGAGTTAGGAGAAATGATAAAATTAAAAGTGAAGACACTGATTATTCATCACCAATCCATAAAATATAACGAGCAATATCTTCAGGTATATAAAATTCTGCATATAAGTATCGGCGATGGGCGATGTATTCAGCACGGATTATACAGGGTGCTTCATTTGAGGAAATTAAATAAATCACGGGTCTGAGACATCGTCCATCTTGTATTAAATAATAATGTATAACTAACAATAATGCATACCTGCTTTGTAGCTCGCATGAATTTTCAGAAAGAATTTGTCAGATCTTTTGAAGTACTCTGTATAACGCTAGGTGGATATATGGTCAGAATGGGAAAATGGAGAAGAAATGAGGAAAAATACAGAGTAGTGATCGAAAACAGATGTTTGGTACATACTGTATTCCTAAAACACCCTGTGAATTCCTAAATTATTTTGAAATATGGCTCGCAGGTGACATCAAAAATTTGTCATATTCAGGATTTTTTTTGATTAACTCAGAAATGGGCATGCTTAGCAAAATAATTATTTCATTATTCGATATAGTACTCACCAAAACCAGCTTCCTGGCACAATGGGTTTTCCTCTAAGTACTTCCTAAGTTTTTCAAATAATTATTGAAATTTGCGACTTTCATTGTAGCAGGAAACGAACAGATCTAGTGACGTCTAGTGTAACCAATCAAAATTCATCAAACAATTCCGCATTTATCACGCCATATTCGTACATCATACTGATATTTTCTGACAGAGCCAACAATTACTCTCGTATGAACACGGCTGACTATGGAAACGTCAGGAAGCGTTGACAAGAGTCTAGCGTCTAGCGGTAACACATGAAGATAAATTGGATAGGGCTGTAATTTGAATTCGAAAATAAAGCTTGTGAGTTAACTTTCAGAACGGATGATGCCGTTAAATGATATATGTTTTCATATGAGAACATCATTACAAACGTGGTTTGAGTTGGAAATTCGATAGGTGTGTACACCCCCATTTTCGACCAAGCTCTCACCTTCTAGCGACCATCATCTGAACCTTCTACTATATGGAAATATTTTGCTTCAGTTGAAATGTTCAAACGTTTCATCAACCCCACCTTCGAACCCAAGCTCTCCGAAAACTGCTTCACAAAAACTTGGTTTTCTATTCCGTGCGAAGAGATACTTCACATCCCAGCAACTGCTTATGATCTACAAAGCACAAATTCGACCTGTCCTGGACTAAAGCTCTTAGATTCAATTCAGAAGAGAGCTATTCGCCTAGTCGATGATACAACACTCACCAAATCATTGACCACTCTAGATCATCGTAGAAAGGTCGGCGATCTATGCCTTTTTATAGGTACTTTCACGGTCGGTGCTCAACGGAAATAGCATCTATTATGCCACCACACGCGATTCCTAGTAGACAAACCAGACGAGCTCAAGCTGGTCACCCCTACACTATCAGGCTCGAGACCTGTCGAACATCGCTATACCAAGCATCGTTCATCAATAGAACGGCAAAGTTGTGGAATTCTTTGCCTAGTGAAGTCTTTCCTGATGCTTACAACCTCCAAACTTACGTGTTGTCCACAGATGAAAAAAAAAATCTTCTCAGTTTCGGCTGGAATGTACCGCGCCGCGGCCACGTCCCAACTCCTTTCCCATGCCCAATCGAGCGCCCTTCCTCTGTGCAAACTCTGCGGACGCGATGCCGTCCAAATCGTCGCTGTGGTGCGAACATTTCTCTCTCGGAGCACCACCGGGCCGAGATTTTGTTATCATTTTTCCACACGACTGGCTGGTCTGTCGCTGCACCCGCTGCCGAAGTCCGATATAGCTCGACGGGGACGCCTTGTGTCCCGCCGATAAGATCCGCCGCCCCCTGTTTCCCCCTTCCACTCTCGTCCACCTGCTTGCGTCCACCGGGGAAAATAATATTATATATATATATACATATGAATCGTTCCTGAGCGGTGGTGCTTCGACATGTGCTAATCAGGGGTTACAAGCGACACTATAGGGAAGGAGGATAGTATGGACACAAAATATATACCCTACGGGAACTGATGCGACCTTCCTGTCGGCACCTTTGAAGTATTCAAGGTGAATCGGACTGACCTTCAACACAGGCAACCATTCTGTGGATTGTACATTACGCGCGAAATTCAATAAGTGACTCTTATAAATTGCGAAATCTAGTTCGTAATAGGGTTGGAAAGAATCAAAACTGGTAATCGTAGTAAAACAAAAACAGCGGATAAGAAATTACATTACCTTGTTTGGTCTTTTGAAAAGCGAAAAATACTATTATTCTCACCACGATTTGTAGAACTGCAACAGTTTCTGAATGCACAAACATAACCACCACGAGGTTTCATTTTGGTAGTATCATTAATGATTATTTCGAACTAAATAGCCGTGATAGGTAATAACAGTAGAGAACTCACAAATTCACAATGATATCTAACCCTGAAATTCTTAACGGCGCCATTTTGCTAGTTGTACGAATTTCGCGCATGCGCAAATAATTTGGATTCTTAATAGCACAGGACTGCCGCTTCTGTTTCCGTAGGGTATATATTCTGTATATATTCTATAACGATTGTCGCATTGCTCCGAAAAGTGGCCTAACCTCAAATCGCTTTTATTTTGGTCTTGTTCTCTTATTGATTATTGTACGTGAACTATTTGAATTCGCATTTAATAACATTTTCTCGAGTTGACTCCATCTTATCTTGTCTTATTTTTTCCACACTGATTATTTCGCACATTTGCAAATTCACAGCACATTTTGCAAATTCATTCGTCCAATCAAGACATCTTGTGGGAGATACAAGTATCTGTTATCAGTCCAGCTGCTAACCTGATTTGAGTTAAATTCATATCCAGGATAGCAGATGTCGTCTATTACCTCCCACGCGATTAGAATACAAATAGCTATGAACCACTCATTGTTGATCCGACAGGTTCCAGCCAAGAAACTAATTGAATTCTCTCCTAGCCAGTTCATCTTTCCTTATTTCCTTCTATTTCTCTGTCCAGCTAGATGTCAACCCTTAGACCTGAATGTTACTGATTTTATTTATTTATTCATATTTGGTGGTATCACATAAATATTTCCACAAGTCAAAAGTCCACTTAAGGTAAGATCTTACACCTACTCTTATAAATATCTAGATATAAAACATGCATACCTGCAAATAAATTCTTAGATACATGCATACATATACTCACACTTAAGAACTTATATAGGTTTCAAGTGATGATGAGACCACTCATTACATAATGCACCTCAAATCTTATTCTTCTAGAGATTTGAGCCTCAAGCTCAACCTTCATTTAACTAGAATCATTACGTGGTAAAGAGCATCGAGCATAGTCAGAACGACAGTCCTAGTTCGGAATGTAATAGGGCTGGACAGGAAAAACATGTTGAACTGCAGATTCCCACATGTATACAATCAAGTACCCACAGAAAAGCTTTCACCCGAAGACCTGAACAAAAATCGCCTATAGCCAAAAAATTTTGGGTTTCATGAAACCACTATGCAAGTGAAACTCTCAACAGTGTCATCAAACCTCTGCTTGCTTAGTTAAGTGAGGTAACAGTCATTCACTCCTCCCCAACCTATTATACCATATTAGGATATTCGAGAAAATGGTGAAGGATAATCTTAAACGAGTACCTATTCGATTTCAATGTGGGTATTTGAAAATGAGCGCGAGTGATGGTGGCTTTATAAAAACTTTTAACATTTAACATTTATCATTTATCACTTTAAGATTTAAGACATTATAATGGCTCAGGTTATAAAAATATTTAACATTTAAATATCATTTAAGCTTAGTAAATACTGGCGTATCATCTTTGACACAAAACTGACAGAACAACTGTGTGGATTCACGAAATCAGCAATTGTCAGTTGTCATTTCATATGTTTGCCCTGTTTTGTGTGGAGAATTCGAATTCTTAAGGTATAACGAATCTTATGAAGGTAGGTTGAATTTGTACTTGAGATTTTCAATTTTCACCTTCATCATGGACGATGGACTATTGATTGAACAAGCTGAAAAGTTCAAACACGTTTCCTCTACTATCACATGAACTGTTGTTAATCCAATATGGTTATCCCAAGCAACCTGTTGCGTAGAGCATCCCTCTGATAGATAACTGTTAATCAAGACTGTGAATTGTTTATACCAATTTCACAATCTATTTACCTACTGCAAAGTTATCTTAAGTCGCTGCCTCACTGAAATAGGTTCACCTCGTGGGTCTTTCATCAAATACGGATATACCAGTTCCTTCAAATCATTGAGTAAATCAGGTCATTCTCGTATATTTAAAGAATTGATTAGTATCTAAATTCTCCATCAGGTTCACACAAAAATGGAACTGAGAATGAAGGTGTCTGTGTCGATTTATTGGTCTAATTGTATCTTCTGTTTCGACGTTTCTTTTTATTAATTATTAAATTAATTAATTAATAAATTCCAAACGCCGAAAGCATTAAAAAACTGGTTAGAGTAATAATACCCATGACAAAAATCCGCAAAAATCCTGAAGACACTGACAATATTCTCGTACAGAAAAAGATAACCTCAATACAGTATTGAACAAAAGCGGGAAGCAAAGGTGTCACTTGTCGACACTCCCGAAAAACATCATAGGCGAACATGCGCACATCTTATTTTCATTTATGGCCATTTAACAATAATTTCTTAAGTTTGAAGTTCGGCATCTTCTTAAATGATAACTGTTAAATGGAAAGTCTGAAATGGTTTTATAACATGAACAATTGTATTTCCATGTTCCATCTGTCTTAAATGTAAAGTCTTAAATGTTAAGTGGTAAATCTTAGGTGATAATTTTTTTATAAAGCCACCCTGAGAGAACATGACTCTAAAAAAGTGAACTTTTTCTATTCACACGTTTTAAATCTAAGATTGTCCAATAAAACAACATATCTTGAGCAACCTCGATGCCATGAATAATTTCTTTATTGGAATGAGGCAATCTCAATTCTACCTTCTACCTCGTGGGGACGCTGATTATCGGCGGGACGTCAAAAGCCAGGCCGAGTGTCGCCGTGCGATATGTCATTCACTCGATCACATGCGGCCAAGTTTAGAGCGTAGGTGTCGAAATGGAGATAGAGGCATTTCGATTTGCCAGAGATAAGTTTGACGTCCCGCGTCGCGAGAAAATAAAGAGCACAAAGACGTCTCTCGGTTTCTTTCCCCCGAACTTTTCAACGGCCTTCTTCGATATGTCATTCAATTAAATTTCCTATGCCAAGAGTAAGGTAGCTTGATGGATTGACATTTATATAGGGCGAGGACCGAAGGTATGATATTATATATTCTCTACTAGATCGAGCTTGTATAGAGAGAGAGGAATTGAAAAGACGATAAGAAAGAGACGCAGCGATGAAAAATTACAATTGTCAAGACATTTTGATGTGTCATGCCATCGTATTGTTGAGAAATATTAAATGTTCAGTTATTTTCACTCGAATCGAGTTGATAATGTGAGATTATTAACGAAAATGTATTGTTTAGCGAATTTGATCGATCCATAACTATGTTAAAACAAAGAGATTCAGTTTTACTTGTTGTTTGATTCTTGAAAATTGGTGAATATTCCTAGTTCGTTCATGAGCGTTAGGAACAACATTCAAAACAATTTCACCGCTCAAATAGTTCGTGTTACTAGCCAAAAACTCTAATGTCATCACTGCTGGCTTTCAAAAATCCTTGATCTATTTTCAGAGCCTAAAAATTATTGAATTTAAGACCTCTCACACCTATACAACCAGGAAAAAAAACGTCCCAATTTCAAAAAATTAACCAAAACTTCCAATTTCCAATTAATTATGAATGGCATTGTGACTATCTGACTCGACACTACAGTGACGTCACTCTCTTTTCGTACGTCTATTGTCTGTAATGATATCACAAGGCCGTGAGAATGAATTGAAAATAATTTTTTCTACGACAACCTCGATAAATGTTCATTTTTTAATCGTAAATTCAATCATAAACAAGCTCATTTTGTACAGAATTTCATTTTTGCATCGGTTGCTAGGCAAGTTGCTAAGCAACAAATGCGAAATGGAATATTTCGTGTTAGGTCTAGGTTCACTCTGAAATCAGGACGACTACGGCTTGTCAAATTATGACGTCCAGCGACAAATTGATGAAATGTCAGCAGATCGTTTCTGTCAAAGTTTCAGTAGGTAACGACTAATTTCATAGTTGTTTTCTATATAGATACATTTATAGGCTTCTATTTCTGTGTACCTATTAGAAATAGCAAGAAAGAAAATATTTACATATTTCTTCAAATTATATTTCAATTCTGATAGAAAGCCCTTCAGCGGCGAATTCGGAGTAATGAAATGTCATCACTTCATTTCTTTCAAAGTTTCTGCAATGTATGCATGTATTGAAAGTGAACGATATGTTGTCATAGAAAAAGTATAGTATGCAACTCCCAAAACGAAATGGCCATTTTGCACTGGTATGAATTGCAGCACTTGCTTTCGGCTCGTGCTGCAAATTTCATACTCGTGCAAAATGGGCATCATTTTGTGCTCATTGCATAATATACTATTCTGATAGATTTTTGGGAACTTGTTGCCAGAGAATAGACACGTGAGCCCGAAAATGCTCGAGTGGCTAGCGCGGATTGGCAAGTTCGAAAAATTGTCAGGAGATTTTTTTTAATTCATCTAACTCTCGTGTGATATTGGATAGATTATGATACTCTATAATAATAATGAGAAATATTTTTCCAATTCTATATTTTATATTTTCATTTCAACGAATCGATCATGACAAGCGCCAAGTCGAGAAAATTGTGTCCTTCAATAAATAATTATCGTACTTCAAACTCTCGCTGGAATATCACCTCGTTAGGTGAGAGCTCAGATTGTATCTGAGGTTCATAAAATGAATGATCACTAAAATAGTGAAGGTTTACTCTGTCAGTGATACAATTCGAATAACAGTATCAGTTGTATGTTCAATTGGTTCCCTTTAAAATGAAAAAAAATCATTATGTTTCGGTAGCTGATGCGAACTAAATAAGGTGCAAGTTGTCAGTTTCACTCATAGACATTGATGACAATTCTAGAATTGAGATGATGAAAAAGCAACAAGAGAGTCTGAAATATTTCCAATCAAGGAAAAATACATTTACCAAGCGCTATATCATATGTTCATAGTTCATAGTTCATAGCTTTGCGGATGATAGTACACTTCATTCTGCCTTTTCCTCTAGAGCCTCTACATCATCCAATGAGGCCAGAGGTGCAAGGCGAAGACAGGTTGATGCTTTAAATGAGGATCTGACAAGAATTCTGAAATGGGGATCTGAGAATCTAGTACAGTTCAATGCAACTAAAACTCAAGCTTGTATGTTCACCAAGAAGGCTGATCACACAATGCCCAATTTGATGATGTCGGGTACCACTGTTCCTATGAAGTTGTCAATATCCTTGCTGGGTGTCACCACCAACAGTGCTCTCTCATGGGACGATCATGTGAGGTCCATTGCGAAAACTGCTTCACAAAAACTCGGTTTTCTTTTCCGTGCGAAGAGATACTTCACATCCCAGCAACTGCTTATGATCTTCAAAGCACAAATTCGACCTGTCCTGGAGTACTGCTCACATGTCTGGAGCTCAGCCCCCAAACATACGCTTAAGCTCTTAGATTCAATTCAGAAGAGAGCTATTCGCCTAGTCGATGACACAACACTCACCAAATCATTGACCTCTCTAGATCATCGTAGAAAGGTCGGCGATCTCTGCCTTTTTTATAGGTACTTTCACGGTCGGTGCTCAACGGAAATATCATCTATTATGCCACCACGCGCGATTCCTAGTAGACAAACCAGACGAGCTCAAGCTGGTCACCCCTACACTGTCAGGCTCGAGACCTGTCGAACATCGCTATACCAAGCATCATTCATCAATAGAACGGCAAAGTTGTGGAATTCCTTGCCTAGTGAAGTCTTTCCTGATGCTTACAACCTCCAAACATTCAAGAAAAATTCCAACACCTTCCTGCTTTCCCAAAATTCCACCGCTGGCTAACACGATGTTCCTCGAACATCATAGGTTTCCCTTTCGTGTTGTTCACAGATAAAAAAAAAAAAAATGTAGAATTATCGAAGTGAAGTGTAGATCCCTTTTTATTCGAAAACATGTGACGGTTTTCATCACAATTGTCCATTGTGCATCTCGCATATCACTATCGAATCAATCTTCCAAGAAACTCGCAAACAAAGCACTTTTCAGTTCCACAAAGATGGAATGATTTGGCTACAGTTCCTCCTTTTTTATTATTTTTCCTTGGGCCCATTCGCCATTAGCCAGATACTTATCTGTTCAGATGGCGATGCATCAACACAAGCAGTCTATTATAATAAAAATAAAATCCGAAGATGAGATAAGGGCAAAGCTGAAATGAAACAGAAGTGCTATTTCAAGAACAGACCAACACTTGTTGGTGGAAGTGGAGGTTGATTGGGAAACGTCATAATCATCAATCAAATTAAAGGCCGTAATAGTGTTCTCGTGTTGCTTCTTCGATTGCGATATGGGTCTCATTTGTAATTAGTTTATTGAAAAAAGTGTGGTGTAAGATAATGGAATCGATGCGTTCAAATAGGCAACGTCATTTTTTGTTTGTGGAACTGAAAGAACTTATAACTAGAACTATAAAATATCAAATGAAACATACAGGCTGGCCCAATGAAAACGAAACAAGGTATGCATTTTACTGAGAGATTAGACATTGAAATTAATGATTTTTTATGTGATGTTGGATAGGACAGGATTTCAAAAAAAAACACATAATGCGCTTCTCAGATGAACATCGTTCTAACTACAAAATGAGAAATAGTGATGAAAGGGGAGAAAAGCGTTACTTTCCATCACTAGCCGATTATTTTCATAAACGTGTTTTCTCGAGAACTACTGCATTGAATTCCAAAAACAAGGGAGCATTGGTGAGAGATTTCGATTAACTTCAAAATGATGTATCGACCCCTTATACCATTTGAGATTCAAGAGTTGGAGCTCACCCCTCCGAGGGATTGGAAGTGAAAAAGTTCAAAACGTGCACAAAATATATCCTCCTCGCAATGAAAATCGACCGGATCAAGCGTTTTTTTTTTTTTTCAAGAACGATAACTATGATTTTGATAACTATGTATTTCTCAAGAATATGAATTTGACTTGCATTTTTTGATTTCGTCACGTCGATATATCTATGTCTGTGAGTTATTCGAAGAGGTGGTATATTAATTTTTTCTCGTTTCTAAATAGTTAAAATATAAATTATCATAATTATCTCAACATATTTGTAGTATTCATATATATATAGTATAAGGACGGATTTATGATCTGCGCCAGGTTGAATTCCAAGCACAGTGACATTTTGGAGGATATCATAATAGTTGATAATTGCCAAACTCGAACTTAGCTCACAGTGTTGTCGCTCAATCGGAAAAACGCGATTGATTCCTGTCAAGTTAAGAGATAAAATGTTAGCACAGTTTAGAAAATATACAAAAAAAAATAGTTCATTATCTCCATATTTTTCATTCCAAAATTCTGGGATGCCTGATTTTCGGCTGCAGTTTAATTCGATAGAGTAGTTAGTTCCAAGTCACTGTCACTACTCATTATCATGATTTTGTTTGAGACGATTGATTCAATCAATTATGATATTATATAGTCTCTTTCAGATCGAGAGAGAAGGATTGAAACGACCATAAGAAAGAGACGCATCAGCTGACTGTTGGCAAAACATTTTGTTGTGCCATGTGCCATGCCAATATCACATTTTCAGTTATTTTGACATTCAATATCCTCATTTCAATTTTTTCTCGAGAACGATACGTGTTTTGCGAAAAAATTTCCGGTAATAATTCATGGTATTATAAGTGAGAACATCCTTACAAAGGTGGTCTCAGTTGGTTTGTACACAATGGGGGTGTGTACACCCCAACCCATTTTTGACCAAGATCGCACCTTCTAGCGAACATCATCTGAACCTTCTTCTATATATAGTTGAATAATAATAGTTTAGTTCATCAACTGAGAGAATGAAATGTGCTCAGTTCGACAGTTGATGAAATGAAATGAAAATGAACGAACATGACAATATCCACAGAAGTATCATACATACTTGTTTGTGGAAGTAATTGAATTATATAATGAAAATATATTTTCCATTTTGAATGTTCAGACGTTTCATCAACGAGCCCAAGCTCTACCGATCCAAAATCTCAGTTCCGGCTCAAATGTACCGCGCCGCAGCCTCAATCCTCAAATTCTTCAAAAATGTCGGGTAAGAATTGGTTGTCATGAGTCAAAATCTGAAATACTCAGCAATATACATGATGCAATTAGTAAATGAAAAATCGACAGTGTTTCATTTTGTGAGGTGGACATTGGACCAGAATTGGCGGAGGCGCCGGTACTGCGACCAGCGCGACTTTTTATTCGTATGGGCGGCGTGGTCGGGGATTGATACCGATCTCTCACATTCTGGTCTGAGTTCTCTGTGTTTTCGAATGCATCTCGGCGTTGCCATCTCCAGCGCAACAACGGACGACAACGCAACGATCAGCAGATCGCAACAGCTTTTTGTGGACGAACGAACCACTCATCCATTAACGAAGTTGCGGTCGACCAGATGGTTATCGCCCGCCGATCACAACCTACCCTCTGTTCTCTCTCGACGTGAAAGTTTCCATAATTAATTGGGATTATGGAAAATGAATCGGAGACGACGGAGGAGTTGGCGGAAAGGAAGGAGTGTCGCTCCAGAATTATCAGATACTGATCTGGATTAATTATTGTACGGTCCCAATTATCGACACGAATCGGGATTGCTCAATCGACATGTTGTCAGAGATAAAGGTCTTCTGTTACCTTATTATTTTCTTCTCCGACACCACCACTGAGAGCGACGATGGATGTGTTCCGGATGGCTCACCATTTCCTGCGAGGAAATTTTTTGATGCTGATCCTGACTAGTTGAACAGTAGTTCATGGTATAACCTGGTTTGTTATAACAAAGGAAGGAGTTCCATGAAGAAATAGTTAAACTGTATCATCATCATGGTCTTCTGCTGATATGCAGCGTGTTTTGATAAAGGGGCAATTTGAAATCTGTTGGATCGTATCTGATTTTATTCTTGTCACTCGTTCGTTATTAGAGAAAAAATACCAACTCTCCTTTGGGCACCCCTTCAGGGAAGGAATCGCCTTGAAGTTTTTGTACTTATTCATCCACACTCCACACTCTATACCCATACTCATCTACACTCCAGTGGAAATGAAGAGGTTCGTTTTTGAAGACGGAAGAGTGATGGGCGCCAGGAAAGTTTATCCGCCCCTTGACAAATACCCTAAGTTATACTACCCAAACTCAAAACTTACTGAATTTGAATGAAAACCAATGTATCGAAAATACCGATACCAAATACAATCAAGGAAGCGACAGAAAAGAATAATACCATTCACCAAATCGTAGCGACCAAAAAGATATGATACAGGTACAGGTAGGGTAAGGTAAAGGTACAGGTAAAGTTTTAAAATCCTTCCTGACTCGATGGCCTGAACCAGCTGAACGAACTAGGATTATTCACCAATTTTCAATATTCAAACAACAAGTAAAACTGTGTCTCTTTCTTTCAACACACTGAAGCCGGATTTATGCACAGCGCTTTTTCATGTATTTGTATCTTCTCTCTTAACGTATTTATTGAAATGTTGGAAATTCCATGTCATCATACATACATCCAAATTAAATTTAATCTTTCAGTATCCTTCATTCAATAAATAACCAACTTCGATCTTTTAGCGAAAAACTAAAGTAAAATGCGATGTGCGAATGCGCGAAACTGTCATTCACAATTTCCTCTTCTATTCATCAATTGTGGTTAGAATTTCTCTAACCTTGCCACTTATTCAGACAGGTTCGAAACTTTCATTGAAAAAAAAACTATCAAAACAAATAATCATATCGTACGTAAGCGACTAGTATCACATGACGAAGTATAGTTGTCTGACTGTGTGTGTAGTTTGGAGTGACTGGATTTTCTTCAAGAGCAAGCAACAAATTCAACTCCGTTTCGTGCAACCCTCAAACGAACGAAAACATAAGATTTGACCACTTTTCATCAGCTTTCCAATGAGGGATCACAAGCCATGTGGTTGCATTCGAAAAAAACATGTTAGTTGTGTAGGTAGTTTCAGCTACCCCTGAAGGCCAATATTCCTCATATTGCTTGCAAAATGTAGGTAAATACATAAAAACGTTGACATATCTCGGGAATTTCGAAAAAAATTATTCACCTCCATGCTAGCGAATCTATTCCAGTAAATATCTCCACCCTGTAAATGTTTCAGTAGTGGAAAACCAGTTGCATAAAGTTCTGATAATGCCTATATATATAATAAAAATTATTATAAGCCGTCATCGCACAGTATTGTGGGCCTGTCGAGCAGTTATGTAGAAAATACCATTATCATCGCATATAATTTAATGTCTGACTCATTTAATTACTCTTTTGACCCCGACCATATTCATCCAAGATATTGAAAACGTAGGAGTTCCCGATTGTGACACCACTTGCCTCTGAGTTCGAATGAATGAGTAATGAGGTGAAATCATAAAAAGATATTCCCATCAGGATATCTCTCTAAACAAACTTATCAGGTTCAGAATAAGACGTTTATTAATGAATTATTATATTGGTCTAGTTACAAAAATGCTTTATAGGTAGATAGATAGATAAGATTTTATTCAGTTGGACATCACTATTCAATTACATAGATGTTTTTTCGTTTTATTTTCTATTCGCTAGCACTCAAAGATCACCTGAGCTGAGCTTGTATCGTGACCTTGTATTGATTTCTGATGAACAGTTTCATTTCTGTTTTAAGCTTTATGTAGTTATTGATATTTTTATCAAGTATAGGTAGTTGGTCGTATGATTTACAGCCAAAGTATGTGGTAAATAGCATGGTAACTTTGACTGAATGAATATTATTGAAACAAGACATATTCATATTGTGAATTGTAGCTTTTTTACATTACACCCTGTGGGAGCGATTGGAATTCAGATATGATTCACAAAGAAGTCAAAGAATCCAAACTCGAATGCGATGAGTAAACGAACAAAATTCTCGAAAACCTTCTATACATATAATTTACTCGAGATCGAGAGATAGATTTCTGATAAACGTCTTCCATGTAAATGGATTTCCGAGAAACCATGCATCTGACGCTCAATTTTTTCCACAATACAGGTGCACCGTCTATCTGTTGAAAGAAAATGGCTCGTCAAAATATATCAACATCGATAAATGAATCTGGATAGAATGAATTATGTGCGGCCTGGAAATACACCAAGACGCAAAATTAAACACTATCGATTTCGAGATCGATTTCATATTTTTACAATTATGGTGTTTGTTTTGGAATGAATATTCTAACAATTTCTCGCAAAGCCTCATAAAACGGTGGGATCTACCCGATTTACCTCATTTTTTTTCTTTGGCCTTTTTCGAAATAATATTCTTTATAAATTGCGTATGAGTTAACGTAAATTTTTCTAGCAATTTTCTTCCTCACTTAGTTCACAATGAATGAAATGAGATATATTTTGACTTGATGTATTTCTTCACTATACTCATCTCAATATGGATCGAATTATCAATCACAGTCCTGGATATGGATTATTCCCCAAACGTCAGAAAATATTGACTTATTATGGAATCTACCATCATTCCTTATAATATCTTATTTCAATCTAGGACTAAGTATTGCAGAATCTCCATCATTTGCGACAGTGATATTCATTCTACCCATTTTTTGACATCCAACGAGGGAAAGACATGAACAGATTTTTTTTTGACAAGAGGGATATGCTCACTGCTGCTATTCACTTCCTGATTTAGCAAAGATGGTAACCGAATATCTTGTTAGTCAGATTCGATTACAACCATACCCCAAATTCTGAAGCATCTCGGATGTCAAAAATCTCGAGTCCACTCGACTGGATCTGTTTGACATCCGGCTCCTCATATCGGTTGGCTTCGTGAATGAATCGGCTTTGTAGGTATTAGTTGGGGGGCTTATGTCGAAAAACATTTTGAATCATCCACCAGTATGTGAAGTATTCTTTCAGAATACATTTTTGTGTTTTGTCAAAATGGAACATGATGTGTGATGATTCTAAGAATCCCTCATTTCCGCCTTTGTTGTAGATTGTAGATGTCTTATGTTCCGCTGTGCATTGTGAGAATCCTTCGTCATTATGCCTCCTTTCGATTTCACAATCCACTTGGTGGTTTTTTTCAAGTTTAAATCAAATGTTACTGCACTAAATGAATCCATAATGAATATTTGTGTTGGGAGTTGATTTCCAGAATGCCCCAAGCACCAAATAACAAGGGTATTTCGTGTCTTATTGCTGATATTGTCCAAGATGCGTGAGATGTCCTCCTCCACCAGTATTTTGAACTACTTTATGATATCAACATATATCAGGATCTTCTTATAACAATAAGTACAATAACTTCAAATGAATCGTTCAGAAACTATCCATATGAACGTGGTGGTAGATTGTGTCGTAATCGCCCATCAATTTGGAGTGTCCTTCGGAAACCTACTTTAGATCTTATCACCCTAGATGGCGCTGACAAGATGTTCCATCCATGTCAAAAAAAAATAAACCTGATGGCTGTATAGTATTGTATATATTGGAATGGAAAGATATACAGATCGGCAGAAAGGTTACGTTAAAATTTGAGTCATTTATTTTAACAGTTCCTAAAGATAAGTCAATTCACCAAAAATCGTTTGAATAAAAGTTGCCAAATGAAACCGTATTTTTTTATATCTAAAATTGTAGTCACTCATGGGTATGGCGAGCAAGACTGCATTAACCGACCAAAAGGGGACAATATTTGTAGACCCGGAACTTAGAACCTCTTTTTTTTATACAATATTTTTATACTCGTTTGAACATTTATGGTAAAGTGACTTCACTTAAGAGTCCTAGAAACTTATAATATAAATGACTTTACTTTGGGAATTTCCTGTATATGTACGAAAACATAGGCTGAAACGAATATAGATTCAGGATACAGATCCGTATATTTTTGCATCCCACCTACCACTAGGGTTATTTTTAAACTTATCAAAAAATAATGATTACAAAAGTTCCATGATTTTGTCTAAATCATCAGATTTTGTTTTCAAAAATTCAAAATTAGTTTGTCAAATATCATAAGTTGGCATGTTCTCAATGTTTTCAATGGAAAAACCCTCGGAAAATCCTGTATATCATCTCTGAAAAGAGCTTTCATCTGGTTGCACTATGTTCCTCAAGCATCATAGGTTTTTCTCTCGTATTGTCAACAGATAAAAAAAAAATGTGCGCGCGATATCATCCATCCGCCGTTGTGGAAAATAAACGTTCAAATGTATCAACAAATGTAAAGTAATGTGCACTAGAACATAGTGTGCCATACTCAAGAGCATCGGGAAAAACTGGCGCTATTTTTGTTGTTTACCTATTCAATTCAATCCAATTCAATTTATCGCCATTCTAATTACAAAAAATTTACAAAAATTACAAGGTAAAAAATTCCATGATGCAATAGATACAAAATGCATTCTATTTCGATTGCTGGTTTATAGCAGCATCTGGTTCAGGAGCGGAAGTTGCCTAGGTAGATATGCCTGTATTGCTTTTCCACACCTTTACATATGCTTTCAAATTTGCATTATGTGTGTAATAAGGGCGAGAGTTGAATATAAAAAAATTAGTGAAGTAAAAGTTCATTGTGAGGATGAGGAAGGACCGACGGAAGCACTGTGGTTTGGCTATCAGTTTATGCGTCTTGGAAACATCATGGTATCAATAAATTAACTGTTTCTTCCTCAGGTTTGGTATCCAACAGAATTTCACTTGGTTCTCTAATATAATTTTTTCACGTCCTTCTCGAAGTTCTCGTGGTTTTTTATTTCTCTAAGGTCAGCTGGGACAAGAGTGAAGAATTTTGGACCGAAATACATAAATTTTTGAATGAATGAACTTGAATGTTGTTGTTTAGAGTCGATCTGGTCATCCTGTTTTTTAACCGTAAATTCATTTTGCGTACTGTCAAAGTACGTTTGGACCTATCAAAAGTAAGTTTGGAGGGATTCATTATTTCTTGATAGTTTCTCAAATAATCCCCGTGGATAGGGTCCAAAAGTATAAAGGAAGACCTGGCACAATTCAATTTCCTCTTCAGATATCATAACTGTTGTTCACTTGCGCCCCAACTATTACAGCTCAACTCTTCATCATTCAACGTGGACCACCCGTGAATTGTCAGGTGGCGCACGTGCTAATATAACAAACGAAAGTATGGACGGTTCTTCTCATAAAAGGAACGCCAACTTGAACAATTCAACGTACATCCGCAGTCAATGATATCACAGACGATATCATAATACCTCTGTAGTGCGTTGTGAGGGTTTTTGTTATCAACCCAGAAATTACCAGTCACGATGGTAATTTTTGTGGAATATCTTGAACAATACCATGGAATCACCACCATTCTCACTTTTTAAGCCAACGGTCGATGACAATTTGTTGAAATACGAGTAGATATTTATTCATTTCTGAACATTGATTTCTACGGAAGCGTGGAAGGGCCAATATTATTTTATTTTTATTTTTCGCTTAAATTTCGAGTGGCAACTCGTAAAAAAATTTGAGCGAAAAATAAATAAAAAATAATATTGGACCTTCCACGCTTCCGTAGTTTTCAGCGAGTTTTTATTGCGTATATATTTTGTATTTTAGTATTCAATCACAGTCTCCAAATTTCGAAATTTCAATTAGTATTCGATTCCTTTTAGTCATGGGTTGGGTAGGTTCCTACTGTTGATCATCAAAATTTTGATAAAAAAGTGTATCAACTCTCAGTCAGTGTATCAGTTCTCCACCCCTCGGTCGGTGTGAATCAAATATTTAAGAAATAAATAATATTCAGGTACCTACTCCTAATCATGCCTATTATCTTTCATCTACTAAATGTTTTTTTGCCATATTTGATATTGTTATCTAGATTCTATATGAATGACTGCAGAAACTTCATCATTATAGAATCAGAGGAATCGCCTCTGGTGTAAATCTTACTTATCTGGGCGTCAGGTATAAAGTCAGGAGTACCACAGGGATCGATACTCGGCCCTCTTCTTTTCTTGATTTATATAAACGATTTGCCAGATATCAAAATTACAGGAAACTTCACACTTGATACCACAATATTATGGCACAATCAAGTCAGTACTGATCTGAATTTGTCAATTTGTGAGGACATTTGAAAGATAAAAAAATGGTGCGACTCAAACCAACTATCTCTCAATGTGTCTAAAACATACGTCATAGGATTCAGATGTGAAATCAATACGCCACTCGCCAAAACAGCGTCATTAAGCTTCCACGTCCGGCAACAAAGCTTATCAAAGATTCTTTGATTTAGAATGGTTGCAAAAAGTACAACCACCTCCCAATAATTAGAAAAATTAGTTTGCTTGATAACTTCCGGAAGAGAGTAAAACGTCTACTAACTGGAGATGTACATTTCTAAAGTTTTTAATTAGCATTAGCTGATATGTATGCATTGGCATATTTTCTGATTACTTTTATGCAGATTTTGATAACTTATTGGACTGTATGTTGTTGGATATTTTTAGAGCTGCTTGTCCATACTGCTATTATTTTTTCTTTTTTTTTCTTTTCAAACTGATGACGTATCTTGTAGACTCTTACTTGCTGGTGTTACTATTGTTTATTTTTAGACTTTATTCTTAAGAAACAAGCTTTGTCAATAAAGTCAATAAATTTGGACAATAAAGCATACTTCTCTCTCTCTCTCTCTCTCTCTCTCTCTCTCTCTCTCTCTATAATTTTCAGATGTTCTTCTTCTAAATGTAAGCACGTCTCCAGTTCCTTTGTTCGATAGTCTTACGATGAATGTTTCATCGTGTTTGTTCCTTTGAATTTATCTCGAATATCTCCGATTGGGCAGGATTATTTTCCGATGAATGACTCTTACAGTATACAGGGTTGGGATAAAGTATCGAACCAAGTAAATATCTTTCAAACAAAATGAACGATAGAACAAGAATTTGTAAAACATGAGCTACCGTATATAATAGATATTCACGATAAAAGTATCGTAAAGATTCATATTACGATATTCGATTGTCGTAATATGAATTTACGATATGAATATAGTACATTTTACCTACTACCAATAACGCCAATTATTCAATCAGAAATAGTCAATATTCCTTCAATTAACGATATTCATTACGAATATGTAACAAGCAAGCGTTGTGAACTTATTGTGTTCTTGGTTGTCACTCATTCATTGTACTGTCAGTTTTGACGAGTTTTGATGATCCGAAGTATGGATTCAGATATAGAAATTGCGGCAAACGAAGCAATTCAAGCATTAGCATCGCCTAAATCCCAAAAAAGGTACGGAAATGAATATATAGGTGATTTGAAGAGTGGTGCAGTTCAAAAGTCTGTGATATATATCAGCTTATTTTGCTGCTAATGCTGAATAAGAAAAGCCATCCCCACTATGGACACGCTACAGTATGCTCAGAACAACCATTTCTATAAAGAAACATGTGGATATAAGTGAAATGTTGAAATTTGAAATTAGTTTTTTTTACTTTGCCGCACTAGTGCGGTAAAACTCATACCAGTGTCGTGAAGTTTCACATTATATATTGGAAGTAGGTGAATAATTCTGGTAGGCTTTGCTGCTAATGGTGCTGATCTTCAAGGTATATATGGCACTAATAATGTGATTTTGTACTGTGATCACGACGGCATACCAAAAATTAGTATCTCGAGATATTTTTGAAATAGAGTTTTGTGGCTGATCAAAGGTGATGATTTATACAAATTTCATAAATGTGCCAATATCTAAAAAACATTTTATTTCATACTGCATCATAGAACATACCTTTACGTACCTGATTTCAATCCGGAAAATAGACTTTTACAGGATAGGCGCACGTAATATTTCATTACGTGCTACTATCCCGTAATGAAAATTTACCGGATTGTAAATATTGAAAACTCAGTTATGCGTCAAAAGCATGAATACATTTATTAAAAATTCAACAGCAAAACAATACACAGAAATTACTTATTGCTAATATTAATATTAACAGTTAAATTTTCGTTTCCATGAATATGGATACGAGGAGCTCCATCGGATGAATTATTTATTAGGGAGCTGCTACTTGCTGATACATTCCCATTTTTTTGTTGTAGCACTTCAACAAAGATTAATATTTTATTTTTCACTGTTCATTTTTGTTTTTTAGCAGTATGAAATAAAATGTTATACGTCACACGTCCGGTAAACTTTTACAGTACTCGTTTCGAAATCTCACTCGTACTGTAAAAGTGTATTTACCGGACTAGTAACGTAAATATCTATTACTGAAGTCATATTTCGATGTTCTGATCATGAGCTGGCCAATCAGCCCTTCTCAAGATGACGTGGAGTTTTGGAACACCCTGTATGTATTGCGTGAGTTGTAATTTTTTTCAAACATGGACATGTGGATTCGAACCCTTTTGGACCAATACAGTATCGTACGACATGATGCTAGTTTCTAGTCGCTGATTTTCAATTAACATTACCATAGTTGCTATTGAAATATTTCGAGGTCAAACACCTAGGAGTATAAAATATCGTTGGCTACATCAGGACTCCATCAAGGCTTGTTATGAATCACCGTGTGCATGATTATCGATTAAAATCTTATCCATGCGGGGAACGCGAGATCAATTTAATTGATATAAAATATAGCATGATAATTATTGTTATCAAGGGTTATTGAACATCAGATTGATAGTAACTTTCCAAGCATCAGAATATGCTGTCGATACTGATCGTTTTTTATCTCTCAAAACTGTGATAATGTGATTTTGAATAGGGTCGTAGACCACGAATCTCATCAACATTTATTCTTACGTGGTGCGAAAATTCAATATGAGGAAAGATCCGCACCCTATATTCGTAGGATCCAGCAAAATCTCAGTTATTTTAAATCTGTGAGTTTGCGATATTTGAAAATAAAGATCACTCCTCAAATTTTCTAATGATATTAATTTCTTCAAATTTGATGATCAAATCGTCACAAGTTCAGCTCTGCTGAGGAATCAAGATGGATAAATCATTACTTGTCTTGGGAATATCAAGTAATATTCATCATATTCATATTCAGATTCACCACATAACAACTTTCATATGTAACGGGCGAATATGAAATTCATATTTTCACCATCTCGGGGGTTGAATTGATTTCTTCAAGAGCATTTCAAACAGAGAGTGAACAAATGGTGTCCAATCGTATATGCGTATTCAGATTTTATTTATTGAAATTAATTCTCGTTTCACCGAGTTGTGAAAGCCCTATACTGATGTTATCTCTTTATCGTGATAAACTATCTATCTGTATCAACAACAGATAAGAACATTACATAAAGGAAGAGTTGTTAAAAGATTAGAGTTCCCCCTGAATTTTCTCACAACTCGCTGTTCGATTTTTTGATTTCTTCGGTACGTGGCATTAATAATTCGATCGCTTAGTATGACCTCGCAAAATCATTTGATACGAATGCGGACTGCAAGGACCCGGGACCAAAAGTGTTGTTTATAAATCAAGTACTTCTTATTTTACTTGTGGCGATAGGAGGTTTCTTATCAACGAAGCATATACGAGGCGCACATGCTGATGGAATTTGATGTTGGACACAATTACCTGAGGGCTCATCCGAAAGTCAAATATTTCACCAATAATGGACAGTCAAGTATTTCTTCTAAGAGTACAGGTAATCTTCGATATTTTATACTTTTTTCAGATCGATCAAATTCGTGAAGTGTGTTATTATGAGGTTGAGGTGTAAAAAAGACTCCTGGACGAAACAAATTCCAAACTTTTACAATTTTCTATCGATTCTGGTCATTTTTCCGTCAATTTCCAAGCTTTTTAATCTTGGTCGTTATCTGATAGGATTACGCAAATTTTTTCATTGAATTTTATGCTATACAGGGTAAAACCGGAAGTTGTATTCCACTCTAGTAATCTAAACACTCTGTGGAGGAATTCAACGATATTATCACGTGACTTCATACGTGATTTTCAAGCCTCATCAACTCCTTTCTGTTTTGGATTTGTCACAATATCTTTCTAAAAAAGAAACGATTTCATTAAAGAAAACTATGCAACTTACAACACAACTGGTTGAATGGACTGCAATGAGCATGTATAAAATATGTTAGGGAGGTTCGTTTTCAAACGTTCGTAATAACCATTCGAGATCTTCGACAGGCACTTCCTGAAGAGTGGGAAATATCTCGAATTTTAATCGTACACGCAATCGTAATCAATAATGATATTTCTGTTCATTACAACAGGCAAATTAAAAATTGACGTTGTTCCTTTTGTTTTAAATTTCCAGTTTTGTTATAATACGCATAGTTTTATTGAATGATATTATCGCTTGATTAAAATGTGATGTTTTTGCTGTTTTTCTAATATGCGTATCTTCTTCCACAGTTCGTATATTTGTCGAGAAAGAAGATATTGATACCTATCAATAAAATGTATGTTCTGAAAGCTTGAGGCTTGGAATTCACATACGATAAAACGTCATTGTTTCGTGAGTTTTCACCACAGATTGTTTAGAATATAGTGGGAACAACTTACGGTTTCACAACAACTGACGGTTTGACGAAAAACTACCGAAATCGAGGCAAAAAAATATTCAAAAACATAAAGTCAGTGCCCACCTCAATCTCATGATCCATCGGAGAAGTTTAGGTAGCTCAAATGACACAGAATAAGTAACATCAATTTTGTGAATGGATTATTTCAACAATGAATAGACCTTTTATAAAAGGTGTCATATGGTTATGTGTGATTTTGGCACATTGGGAAGTCATTTGCGCCTGTGAAAAAATGGTACTTTCTGCGGAAATACTCATTTGAGTACGAAATTCGCGCCAATATCTCCAATAGATCAGAAGATGAGGATGAGAGACAGTATTGATGTTCTCACTGTATATCTTGCTGATGACAGTCAATCGAATGAGTCAAGGTAAACTTTTTATACACATCAGTTCCTTTTAATATACTTATCTCATACTTTCAATATACTGATCTCGACTATTTCCGGTTCGATTGAAAATAATGTTGTCGACAAAGAAATCACATCAGTGATCTAAATGGAACGGCAGTTAACAAAAGGGTGGAATTACATTACATAGAAGGATTTTGATATGATTGAGATGTCGTTCATTAATCCACATTTCTTACACTAGTATATTTCGTGATAGTCAATTCATTTTTCGATGGAATATTATACATATATTCTTGAAATAGAATTCAAAACATGCACTCATCACTTCAAATAAATCATCTGAAATCATGACGGAATCAGAAAATCTGATAGATAGGATTCATATGAAATGCTTCAGGAGAGTACGATAACTCTCAATTGTTGAAAGGATTATAGTAATATATAATGGGAAATTGATAACCTAATCAGTAGAATATTGTTTGAAAATGAGTTTTTGTTTAGGTGCAACCTACTGAATAGATAGAAAGATGAGAAGCAAAAGAAGGTAACTTAACAGGGAGGTAACAGGCCAGACCAATAATCTCACATGGCATTCAGAGCCTGAATACTGTTTCAATCATTTCTGAAATTTGTTGTGTTTTTGATTCGAAGATTTCGTCTACATTGACAGTTTATTTGTGGTAGTTAGCAATGTTTATACAGGTCAGATCAATGGTATGCAGAGATGTTACATGGCAACGTGGCATTGGATTATGAAAAAAACAAGAGCAATAAGTAACTCTGGTATGGATTCAGATATGTTGAAATACGCAAAGATGAATATACTTTTCTTGAACTCATGATCTACTATAATTCTTCCTATTACGAATAGCAGGGAAGATATTATGCTTTGCCACATTATAAGCTCACCCTGTATTTCTCATCATCTGCTATGGAGGTCCTCCAATGGAAAGTAGATACGTGTATGATCACAAATTGGTTCAAATTTGCATACCACCAAAACAGCAAGACAGACCATTTTTTTTTCATGGTATTCAGCTGGATGTGATGATTTCCCTGGCAGAATTCAGCATCTCTCTCGACTCCCCTTCTCGTCCCCTGGTCGAAGTAAAAAGTTTGTGCATCTGTTGAGGTGGTTGTGTCCTACTAGCAATTCCAACCACTGTCTTGAAATCTCGTCTGTTGAGTGACAAGTCTTCTGTAGTGAGCCTTTCACTACTGAAACATATTATGAACCAATAATTTTACTCTCCTTCTTTCCCAATTCGAGATGAAGCATCATCTTATCGATCCTTGAGAAAACCTTTTGACATGCAAAATGTGCAAAACCGGAATACTCGTGTCAAGGGGGTATAAACGATTTATAATCATCCTGTATAATGTCTTCCACCTATCAAGTGTGTGGAGATAATGGCTCTGCTGGCTATCAGTTCCATTAGTTATCGGTAATACACCAGAATCAGAATTGCATGAAGAGAAAATTCTCATGGAGACCGACCACAATGATTTATAGTTTTTATCTGTTCGTACAGAAAAACTCCAACAGATTACCTGCGCCCTAATGATCCACCATTAGTGTTTCCGAAGTCACCGGGAACATTCAAAAACTCCAATGTTTCCGCACAGACTTTTTAGTACTATGCACACATACGTTCGGTAGAATTAATGGATGATTTTCCCAGAAATCGAACAATGGACGAACGGATAGCGTATTTTAGTTAGAGTTTGTTATTCCAATAGCTTGAAAGGATTCCAATTCAGATAGATGCATCTTAGTCACCTCTGTTTTAGTGAATGAAAATAAACTCTTGTTTTCACCACACTTCCTCTATATTCATATAGAAATATACTATTCATAGTTAACCAAACTTTGGAGGCAACATTCCTTTAAAAAGCATTCCTTCAAAACTTTCGATAGAAAAAGAGAAAGAATATTGGATTTTGGAAACAGAGGAACCCCTTGGAAATGAAAATAAACTTTTGTTGTTACCACACTTCCTCTATATTCATATAGAAATATACTATTCATAGTTAACCAAGCTCTGGAGGCAATATTCCTTGGTGAAGCATTCCTTCAAAACTTCCGATAGAAGAACAACAATATTGGATTTTGGAAACAGAGGAACCCCTTGGAAATGAAAATAAACTCTTGTTTTCACCACACTTTCTCTATATTTATATGAAAATATACTATTCATAGTTAACCAAACTCTGGAGGCAAATTTCCTTGAGGAAGCAATCCCCTTGGAAACCTCCTGACTCTAGCCCAAACCTGGGCACTGAGGATCAATTGGTCTCATCCCCTAAAGACATCTTGCGCCTCACGAAAAGATCTAGATATCTCATCCCCTAAAGACATCTAGCGCCTCACGAAAAGCTCTAGAAATGCGGAGCCTAAGCATATTCTTTCCTGGTGAACCTCTGCGGGACATGCAAAGAGGACGTGAGAAGGAGTTTCCTCCTCTTCTTGGTATAATTAACACATCAGATCTTCAAGAAAACTAAAAAGTTGGATGCTAACAGGATTTTTTCAGGCCTTTACAGACTTAGAAGGCACCTTGAGAAGGTAAGATTGGCTGCAAAGATTCCAACCAAAGAGTGGAAAGGAACCTTTGCCTTGATTGATCCAGAGAGTGGACTTCTTTGAAGATACTTCACCATAGACTTCTCATCCTTCTCATCCTTCTCATCCTTAATACATATATGCACCTAGATAGTTGGGAATGATCTGTTCCAAGATGATCTACGAAAGATCTTTGCAACTTGTTGACTCGGATAAAGGGCAGTATAGCAGATACTGGATGGAACGTAGTGGATAACTCCCAATAGATCAACACAGACTCTCTCGAAGGAATCACAAGACTACCAAACCATGATGCTAGTTGTGTTTTGATCCAAAAATGATAATGAATGATCCATTCGATATCTGCGCAATGGCGTCAGACCGAATTAAATCCAGGCACATCACGGATCCCCTACAAGATTTATAGAGTTGCCAGATATTTGCCGCATAATATATAAATCAGTTGGTAAAGAAGAGAGTGTAAGAACCGGCAAAGCGTGATTCACATTACCGACCGAGCAGCCGAGATATAGGAAGGAACGTCTCTCGTAATCATTTTTGCCCTGCCATTGTGATATGATATATATACCCGGCTCTATCTGATCGAGCTTATCATTGTCTGGGAGGTGTTATTAGGATATTTCACACACTCCTTCGAGCGCGTGCGAGAAGGACGGAGGTATTCAGCACCCTTGATTATATGTACTGCTAATGGCAGGAGTTTTTACCCATCCTCGGCGCGGAATGAATTTGTAAATGTCATTTATCAGCGAGAGAAATCGACTAAAAAGTGCTTCATTTATACCTCTTTCATGCTATTAAACCCTATCATTAGGAGTCTGTAGGTATTTAGGTCCGTTTTGTGTGAACGAATGTTTTGATTCTATGATCCATGTATTTTCACGATGAGTTCTTTCGTTAACAACTCATGTAAACAACCACCGAATTCCAGAAGATATGTTTTTGAGCCAATCAAGGATTTTTCCTTTTGGTATTGCTCAACTCCTTCATTTAATGTACCTACCTCTTTTTTCTGTTGACAACACGAACGAAAACCTAATTTTGGAAGAGAATGAAGGTGTTAGAATTTTTCTTGAAAGTTTGGAGGTTGTAAGCATCAGGAATGACTTCACTAGGCAAAGAATTCCACAACTTTGCCATTCTATTGATGAATGATGCTTGGTAAAGCGATGTTCGACAGATCGTGTAGGAGTGACCAGCCTGAGCTCGTCTGGTTTGTCTACTAGGAATCACGCGTGGTGGCATAATAGATGTTATTTCCATTGAGCACCGACCGTGGAAGTATCGATAAAAAAGCAGAGATCGCCGACCTTTCTACGATGTTCTGGAGAGGTCAATGATTTGGTGAATGTTGTATCATGAACTAGGCGAATAGCTCTCTTCTGAATTGAATCTAAGAGCCTCAGCGTATATATGTTTTTCATAACATGTATATCAATCACTTGCCCCAATAGCCATTCAAGACCAATATCATTCAAACACAATTACTTATATGATTTTTGAAAACAATATTATAAATATCCTTCAATTATTTAAACGTCATCAATTATATGAATAATTTGAATGAGATTGATAGCCACTAGTAAGTAGTAGCAACGCTACATTGCATGTTCTGTGTATTTTCAAAATTGACTCATTGAATGTCAAATTCATATTGCTCGACTCATTGATTGACTGATTGAACAATTCAGTCAGAATAACCAGCCAGGGTTTTGAAGTCCAGATACTGCAGCCTGTTGACTAAGGTTGACTTAGGTTAGGTTTGCTGTCTTTATCAGGCTCAACAGTCTCCTCACCACATTTTTTCTTGGAAGGGCCTCCCGTGAGCAGTATTCTCCCAGAAGGTCGAATTTCCAGCGTGATAGTGCCTTTACTCTAGTTTGAAATGAGAAAATGATTCGTCCTCTTCATTGCAGCCCCTTCAAATGGGTTCTTCGTTGCAAATATATGCTCATCCGATGTAGGTGTTTCCTCAGGGTGCACTGCTCACCTTGGCAAGGATATTGCTTTCTATTTCATCGAATCATTTTCGTGCAATGTAATGATGCACCTCACGTCTGCCACGGATTGGATATTGTGAGATTCGAAGCATTTTCAGAAGATTTGAGGAATTTTCTGAGATTTGCAAGATTTATCAAAATTCGAGATATTTTCCGAGGATTCGCAAGGTTTCTTGGAGATTGAGAAATTTTTGAATATTTGTCAATATTGTTGGGATTATCCAATATTCGAAAGATTAGTCAATATTTTTTCAGATTCTTTAGAGATTTGGTAGATTTGGTAGTTTTACCAAGATTTGAGAAATTCCTGGGAAATTATGAATATTTGTGAGATTTTTCAAGGATTCGCTGGCATCATCAAGATCTTGAGGATTTCCATAGAATTTGCGAGATTTGTCGAAATTCCATAAGAAGTGAAACAAAATAAAAATTTTCAGAACTGAAAATTTTCCAGGAAGAATTTTTATAGTAAGTGAATATGATATCCCAAGAAACTTTCAACCTTTTTTGCATTCTGAAATCATTTTCTGGCGACTAGGTCGATCATTCCGTTGCAGCTGGCGAGCAGTGTATATACTGAAGATGACCAGACTCGGTCTTTTGTATCTTTCTCTTGCAAATTTGAGCATCCTAACAAGATGATTATGGATAAGGAGGTGCCTCCATCAGAAGTGTCAGACATGCCGCTCCTGCTCATGCCGTGTAACGACCCTTGTAAATTTAGAATCCCCTTCGAATTCACTATTATCAGAAGTGATGCCCATTTCGCCATCACCTTCTTCCATATATTTTATCGAAATATCACTATCAGATGAAAAATCATACTGCCTATCTTCATCAAGCAGACAAATATCAATAATTTGTTCTGCGTCTTGACAATAGCTGGTGGTATAGTATAGATAGGTACCTATATACAGGGTGAGTCAAAAATGTGTACCGAGCTTTCTGGGGGTGATAGACCATTGGAAAATAAGTGTAGTTTGATGATTAAACTCATGGCCCAAAATGCATATAAAGGGAGATATATCCTTCCAAAGTTGATAAAATTAAAATAATTTCTCCGCATAACTTCTGAACGATGGAAGCCACCTGATTGAAATTTTGTGCATGAATGTATGTTGTCAAAATACATTTTTTCGTCACACTTCCACATTTCTGATATTGTTATAAAGGGTGTTTTCAGAGGGTGAGTCATGATTTTTTGTAGAAATTTTTTTTCCCTGTATTATTTTCGGTGAAAAAACAGGAGCAATCGATGGAGCGAAGAAAATTACATGAAAAAGGTACTCTTATTCAAATATCAAAAAATTGAGCCGTTCGTGAGATATTTGAGTTTTTGTAGTTACATGATATCACCGGACGATTTTATTCATCGCGAGATTCATCGGTATAACGATATTTCAGCAGCATTTGCATTTCCGAAGCACTCGCCAAGCATTAGAAGCATATCAGTTCGTTCAGAGAACGAATTACCTGCCATATTTCTTAAAATCTCAGTTGATAATCGCAGTGATGAATGACACAGAAAAACCACACGAACAAATCGACTACAACAATGTTGACTCGAATGTTGATGACATGAACGTCAAAATTGAGAACAAAATTATTCATCATGGCCTGCTAAAATATTGTTACCGATGAATCTCGCGATGAATAAAATCAATCTGCTGATATCATGTAACTACAAAAACTCAAATATCTCACGAACGGCTCAATTTTTTGTATTTGAATAAGAATACCTTTTTCATGTAATTTTCTTCGCTCCATCAAATGCTCCTGTTTTTTCACCGAAAATAATACAGGAAAAAAAGTTTTCTACAAAAAATCATGACTCACCCTCTGAAAACACCCTTTATAACAATATCAGAAATGTGGAAGTGTGACGAAAAAATGTATTTTGACAACATACATTCATGCACAAAATTTCAATCGGGTGGCTTTCATCGTTCAGAAGTTATGCGGAGAAATTATTTTAATTTTATCAACTTTGGAAGGATATATCTCCCTTAATATGCATTTTGGGCCATGAGTTTAATCATCAAACTACACTTATCTTTCAATGTTCTATCACCCTCAGAAAGCTCGGTACACATTTTTGACTCACCCTGTATATAAGTTCATCTCTATCGAGTGAATTTAATCTCTTCCAAATGTTCCAAGATTCCATCATTCATCGACTCAATATTCCTTTTTGCTTTCCTAGGGTCTGATGTCGTTCTTCCTTTGTCCAAGGAATATTGACTCATTTAGACATTGATATTCATGTATTTACATGAAAGCCGAGATGAAAGCACTTTTACTATCTCAAAAAGCCATGAAGGTATGGACATTTGTTGTTGTTGTTTGATTCACCAAAAATATATATCTGAAAAATCGAGCATGGATTTCAAATATTTTCACAGTATTTCCGAATATTGTCAGATTCGATAAACGATTCACAGATTCCAACAAGATATTGTTAGATTCACGGATTCCTGGTTGTCGATCTCAGATTTTGAATATCGTCACAATATTTCTGGTATTTCTCGGACTCGGAAGAGAGATTTGTGGATTTCGAGATTCGAAGCAGATTCGAAGTGAAGTGTACATCAAATTGTAAGAGTGAGACACCCCTCGTAATTTATTTATTTATTTATTCATTCATTTATTTATTTATTTATTTATTTATTTATTTATTTATTTATTTATTTATTTATTTATTTATTTATTTATTTATATATTCATTTATTTCTTTCTTTATTTATTTATTTGATAATCGAACAGGACAACGACAGACCACACGGTCCAAATTGTTGTCCACGACTACAGTAATATGGTGTACAGATGTTTCAATATAGTTATAGTAACATTATCAATTATGGAGGTAGAACTTAAATATCCTCAGGGTTGAACACATTGAGAAAATGGGAAGGTCTCGATTCATTTGCAACTCAGCAACCTTTTTAACAAATTATAAGAGATATTCTATCAGTAAAATATACCTATAGTAGTGATGGCTGAACAATATCAGAAATAATATTAATGCTATTTCTATCTAAGTATATCAGCAGTACAGTAGATGCTTTTTATTTTCAATTTAAAAACATTCAATGGAAACTGAAAAGGATCAACTGATGAAAAATTTCTATTATATAGGCTAGATATTCTATGTAATGGTGAGTTATCTCCCAAGTTAGTGCGACAGAATGATATAGTGAACAATGTGTTGTGTCTTAAAGAGCGTGAGGGAACATGTAATGAAAAATTTGACAATAATTCTGGAGCATCTACTGTGTTGTTTAGAATTTTATACAGGAAAAATATATCTGATTGTTCTCGGCGGGCCTCTAGTGAATAGAAGTGGAACTGTTGTCTCATCATGTTTGTGCTAGCGAGGTTATTGTATGTACCATTAACTTTATAGTCTATAAATCTCAAAAATTTGTTTTGAAGCAACTCTAGTCTGTTCTTATGTACGGCGTACTGGGGATTCCAGACAACTGATGCGAAATTGATCTTGCTGTAGATGTATGAAAAAAATAGAACTTTCAATGCATGGATCGATTTGAAATGTTTACACTGTCTTATAATGAATCCTAGAGTTCTGTTACTTTTTGTTACGACATAGTCGATATGAGCCGAAAACGTCATTTTTCTATCAAAGACGACGCCAAGATCTCTGATTTGATTCACTTGTTTAAGTAGGGTATTGTTAAAATTGTAATCATAAGAATAGATATTTATATTTTTCGTAAATGAGATGGAGTAGCATTTATTTAGGTTGAGAAATATTTTATTTGATAAGCAGTATTCGTAAAAGCGATCTAGATCGCGTTGAATTAGGAGGCTGTCGCCTAGACTTTTGACAACCGAGAATATTTTCAAATCGTCAGCGTATAGTAAAAATTTACATGATATGAAGCATGTACTCATGTCGTTCAGGAATATCACGAACAATAAGGGTCCTAAGTGGGAACCTTGGGGCACTCCTGAGGTTACTAAAAAAGAATCAGATTTACATCCATTGGCTACGACAATTTGCGATCTGTTGATAATGTATGAAGCAAACCAACAAAGAAGGTTTCCGTGAACACCGATTTCAGATAGTTTATGTAATAATATGTTATGAAATATTTTGTCGAAAGCTTTACTGAAATCGGTGTATACAGAGTCCACCTGAGTCTGACAGTCCATGGCAGATACGACATACTCGCTATAAGAAACAAGGTTAGTTTCAATAGATCTTTTTGGTATAAAACCATGTTGCTCTCAAATGATACATTCTTTTACTGTGAAAATAAGTATTTTATGTACAATGATTTCGAGTACTTTACTCAAAATGTCGATTTTGCACCTACAATGTACGAATTTTGTATACAGTCCTGCTTGATGGAACTTTTCGAACGATTTTGCATGTAATTTGTTCCTGAAATGCATGAACTTCAAAAAATTTCCGTCAGTTATCGATCAAGATAGTGACAGCTTCCTGTCCTGAAACGACAACATAAAACTTCGAAGATATTGAAAATTTATGATTCAAGTTTGCTGGCAGAGAGTGATGTTATCGGCATCTGAAGTTATTTGATTATTCTCAGCCAAAATAAATATATGCTAATGCAGTACTTGAATCCATTAAAACTTCTCCGATATCTCCGGAATTAAATAATAGTTGTATATAGCTCGAGTGCTGATATGGGGATTCGAGATGAAATCTTCAGAAACGGACACTTTTATCGAAACTCAGATCTGAATAATGAAGGAGGCTATAAAATCCCAGTGCTGCCATATCAATTCATTTTCTTATTTGGGTCAGATATATTTTTTAAAGTGGTGCTGGGTAACATGACACGGCTGGTCTTTTATGTGGATGTTAGATGATCTAATTATTATCGTTGGATATCTTGTTAATTTCATTGAAACGAACAGGTCATCATTAACCTCTCTTTTTATTTTCAGGTGAGATGACTATCTAGTTATATCTTCAGAACCTAGCGGGTAAGGGAAAATCTAGAATAGTGTTTTATATTCTAATTCAACAAACAAACTGATTGTTTGAGTCAAAGAGAACAGTTACATTACAGATTTAGTAGATACCTTATAACATTAGGTGTAAATGAATATAAGGATAAACTTTTCAACTAACAATTCAAATTGAGTTGAATAATATAAAACCCATTGCTAAGAATAATTCATTTCCTTCAGACTGGCTTTGGGTTAATGTAGTTACGTGATACTCATGAATCACATTTCAGCAAGAATTCTAATTCTATCGACAGCTGCCTCGAACGTAGATTATGAATGTTTCCAACATTTATTTTCTCGGTTTGAGACCACTTTCACTCCACTGGACCACTAGAATTCGAACTTTTCAACTACAATTCCAATGAAAAATTGTCATACTAAACTAACCTACAGAGTGGACCAAATCCGATGGGAAATGGATCGAGTTTGAGGTTTCCTCTGAAACTATATCATTGCTAGACAAAAACCGACTAAGGTGTCCTGTGGGCTCGATTGTAGTGAAAAAAATAATGGCGCAAACCGTGGTTGTCTATCAAATCTTTCTTGGCTGTGAACTATACAGAGCGATTTTGCAATTTTACCATTCATCGTCGACCTCCGTATCTCGATTTCCGTGAGTCGAATCAAAAAATGAATAGCACGTTCTCTACTCCTCCGAGTAGAATTCATTACTGATGAAAGCAAACTTGGGCATTGCACAGTTTTCGGGATGTCAACCTAACTTTTAGTTTTTCGAATGGAACACCCTGTAAATCATTGCACAACACAATGAAATGCAATTGGAAGAAGATGATAGGAACTAATTCGTTCAGTTGAACAAAATATTTCTCGTTCCGCCAGAGTATAGAATTGTATTAAAATCATAAAATGAATATGAATACCAGCGAATTTGATAATTCCCAGACACATATCCCATATCATTTTCCGTCGTTTTTTTCATGAAATTATATTAGATTTCTCTAATAACGACCACTTTTTCTAATAGAAAATATAACTTGTGACATATGGTTGGAAAGCTCATTGAAATTGTGGAATGAATTACAGGATTTCTCATTTGAAAACACAAAAGTTATGCTGACCGTGATATGCATAATTTCGCTTTTATCCAGTAATGAATTCTTTTCAAAAGAATGCCTTGAGAATTTTCTGATTCGACTCACGAAAATCGAGTTACGGAGGTCGACGATGAATGGTAAAATTTAAAAATCGCTCTGTAGGTCGACCACCATGAAAGATAGACATTCACGGTTCTAGCCATTTTATTTTTCCACGAAAATCGAGACCAGGGCATCTTGGTCTGTTTTTGTCTAGCACTGATAGTTTCGGAGGAAATCTCAAATCCCATCGAATTTGGTCCATCCAATCGCTCAAATTCGTTACTGTATATTACTTTTATTTCTTTCTTGCTCTTGAGCGTCTGGCTCATCTGGCAAATCTTCTGTCTTGTCTTCGCTTCCATGGTTTCCTGTAATTCCTGAAACAACAACTCTTTCTTTCTTATAAAACATAATTACAGGAATAAAGTTATTTTCCTTTCCTGAACTAAACTGAATAGTGTTGGGTGTCTGCAGGAAGGACACTAAGGAAAAAATGAGTCTTGATGTAGTTGAGGATCCATTCGAGGTACAAATAGGTGTGCCAAAAGGTATCGCAGGATCCTTGCGTTTTCTATTCATTCATGCTGACGATACAGTTGGGAAGGAATGTAATGAATAACAATAACCGATTTTATTTCTGAGATGAAAAATTGCAAATGAAGTAGCATTCATAAAATATACTATTACTTTCTTTTACTTCACTGAGGAATTCCCCTTAATGTTCACGAAAATTCACAACAACTCGAAAACTATCAAACAGAGGTATAGGTAACCCTCAACGACAGAAAAAAATGAGTTTTGTGAGTTTCAACTTTCCATACTCGTAAAACTACAGAGTATTTCATCAAATAAAATAATGCATTTCCATTTCAAACTGTGCAAAAACAAGTGATACTACTATTAAATTCAGTATATCAAATAAAGGTATAGGGAACATTGATACAGATCGATATATGGAATTGAATTCTACTTCATTTAGTGGAAGGAAAATGAGATATGGGTATTTCAACTTTCCCAAACTTTTTCTCAAATCTGGAGGATTTCTAATCGTTTTTCCCATAGAATTCTACTATAAAACTATTTTACATTGGAATAGGTTAATTCCCGATCATGGATCTACCAAAAATTTCCATAATGGAAGGTGAGAACTCGAAAGTATTCAACAAATTCTGAATGTTTCGAAAATGGCTACTCTAGGTATAGGGATTATCAGGATCCTGAACACGCAATAAAAACATAGCATTTCATTCGAAATAACGAAGTTGATATCATCTCACGACATCTGTCGCAAATATTGAAGCAAAAATATCGATTATTCAAACCGACGTTCAATTCCACATTGTCTATCCAATGATTGAAATGTCAGATGGTTATTTGAAGTGAAATCAAAAAGACGCACGCAAATCATTCTTTGATTCTGCAATTAAATCAATTCGATATACATATACCTCGGAGTTCACTTTGACAAAGTTCGCATATATACATAACACTTTCTGGATAACGTTGTGCTTTCATTGCCGTTATCTCTCCAGTCGTGGAAAGCAAGAAGATCCCCGAGAAAACATTACATACACATGCACACAATGTAAGAAGAAGAACAACCGGTGAATCGATAGGAACTATCTGGCTGCCGCCCGTCGGTGTATATACTCTGTAGGTGCTCGGAAACGTGCATAGAATCACTCGACTCCGACACGTAGAGAACAATTCCCGAATAGATCATTACGGATTCGAATCGTGTCTTCTCCACAGAACAAGAACAGTCGGAGTGTTCGTTACTCTGTACTGTATGCAGCAAGCATTGAAAATTTATTACCAACTCTACTTTGGAAAGTTGTGTAGTTATGAAAAATACTGTTATCAACTATCAAAATGTTTCTTATTAGAAAAAGATCTTATATAGAGTCAATATAGATGTCAATCCACTCTTCTCCGTCTAGAGTTTGTTCTTGATGAAAAGTGAATGGTTTACAGACATATAAGTATATAAAGCTGGAAGATGAAAAAAAGCCCAAGGCGTAGTATTAGGATAGCTGAGAGAGCACTCAACTAGGAACATTTATCCAATTCTAGTAGTTTGTTGTTCACCCTTCACTCCCAGTCCGAAATAGTTGATTTGATAGAATTGCTGTCATTTCCAAGAATGATCCAGACGTAGAAGCCAATTCCTGCTATATGAGCGTTAACCTTGATGACTAGTTTTGTTACTGAATAGACTGAATAGACTGTGGGATAATAATGGAACAGGGTAAATAAATGAATAGTCATTGGTAGCAGGGAGGAAAAAAAAGACGAGAATGAAATACCTCAATCAGTCAGTCAAAGCTACTTCCGAAGCACTGTGGGGGTAGCCACGTCAGAACTAGAGCTGGATCATTGCTGTTGTTGTTGCAGTTTGCCGTTGCAGTTCGTCTGACGTTCATATGATTCATTTATAAACTTGACGTTGTGGTCGTGCACAATAGTGACATCGAGGTGGGTGACAACAATCAACAATGAAATAATAAATCATTATATTCGCGAAGGAATATCGTTTGATCTGATCTGAATTCAGGGAGTTTGTTTCATTGTGGTGAATAAAAGCAAAAATATCATAACTGCTGTCATTTCTAACCATATATGCCACGTGACTTCCTATCACCGATCTCATTGGTTGACGATTGAACGGCAACTGAAAAGTTAAAACATGGTTATCTGTGAACGTCAACGAACTTTTTCCCAACTGACAGCTTCAACGTCAAACGAATTTATAAATGTCAATTACCATTTTATTTATTTTAACATTGAACGGCAAACGGCAACCTCAACAGCAACTTCAACGTCAAGTTGATTAATATACCTTTTAACAGTTGTGTTGAAGGACTCTGAGATGACTAGAAGATCCCATGCGACATTTCTGTCATCTGAATATAATTGTGTCATTGAAGACTACGGTAACACGTAGGTACAAAAGAGTGTAATGTTCAGTTCAGATTTACCATCAAGCCCTAAGCTTTAGCCTTGAGTATTCAAGGCTTTAGGGATTTCAACGTCAGGATGAGGACGAATGAACCAGAATGAACCAGAATCGACACGAAAAGCAGAATCAGAGTTCTAGAATTGCGACAAGACGAATTTCTCCATTGCAGTTTCAAACGAGGACGATCCATTGATCAACCTCAATAAGAAAAGTTTCAACACTTTGACATAGGGGGGCTTCTAATGAGTACTCGGAGAATATTTTAGGAACGTTTGCTGCAGTAGGTGTCTGAAATTTCTACGTAGAAAACCAGAGACTTCTGACTATATCATACTGGAGTATACTGCACATCGACAAGAATCCAATATCTGGGATCGTGCCCAGTTGAGATTGGAGGGAATCGCCACGATAGATCATCTTCAAAGTGCAAAGGAAACTATATACAGGGTGTCCCAACGAAAACTTTCCACACGGATTTACTGGGAAATGACAAATTATTTTCGGAAACGCTGAAACACGTCGATTTTGATTTCTAGGGGGGACACATGTCAGTGATGAATTCAGTCACGCAACTTCATCCCCCTGACAGGGGCGAATAATCATAGGGAACTTGGGTCGAGTGATACATCATCTGAAAGCTCTCTTCATTCTCTATCCAAACGTTTATTATTTTTTCAAAATCGAACGACTGGTACTTGAGATTAGTGTGGTAATAGGTTTAATTTGAATAATCAATATCGTATACCTGTTCTTATCGAAATTCAATTTATTAATCGCTCGAAGTGAGCCTCTCCTACCTCCATACAATGATAAAGTCTACTTTCGAAACTATCACGAACGTTTTCCAATACTTCTGGATTTATGCTGCCGCACTCGTTCACAATTCGACCACGTAGATCCTCTAGTGACTCTGGCGGAGTGGCAAAAACTTTGCTTTTGAGATGTCCCCATAAGAAATAATCCAACGGGTTGAGGTCCGGTGATCTAGCTGGCCACTCAATTGGTCCCCGTCGCCCTATCCAATGATTGGTATATCGTTCATCCAGAAAGTTCCTAACCGCTACTGCATAGTGAGGTGGTGCTCCATCTTGTTGAGAATGGAGGTTGTCTGCCGAATAATCTCCATCGTTTTCGATAATTTCCGTTATCATGGGGTCGATAGCATTCTCAAGAAGATGTAAATACATTTGTCCATTCAAATTATCATAATCCAATAATAATAATGTCCAATAATATTTTAGCCAAAAATACCACACCAAACAATTAATAGTCCCAGCCTGGCTACTTAATTTGTTTTGACTAATTTGTTTTCGTTTTTCGTGGGGTGACTGGGTTCCCTGACCGGATGGGATGTTGCCATTGTCTATCTGTCTACTCATTGAGTCTCGAAATAGTTAATAAATTGAATTTGAATAAGAACAGGTTAGATATTGACTAATTACATTGAACCTGTCAATTACACTAATTTCAATTACCATTCATTCGATTTTGAAAAAATTATACACGTTTGGATAGAGAATGAAGATAGCTTTCAGATGATGTATCACTCGACCCACGTTCCCTATGATGATTCGCAAGGGGGTAGCCGCCCCCGTCCGGAGGATGAAGTTGCTCGACTAAATCCATGTGTCCCGCTTGAAATTAAAATCGACCTGTTTCAGCGTTTCCGAGAATAATTTGTCATTTCCCAGTAAATCCGGGTGGAAAGTTTTCGTTGGGACACCTATCGGGATATCGGGATATATTCTGGTCCGGTTTCGTGTAGGTCTATGAAATCGTTGCGTTTCCAATCGCTGCGTTTCCAATCGCTGCGTTTTCTGCACCCGTACAAGATGGCCCTAACCATGACACACAAGACGTGGCCCATGTTTCTACGAAAGTCGCTTGTAGCCCGAAGAAAATCTCGCTATCTGCACGTCCCCGATCTGGAATTTATTCCATCTGCGCCTATTATTTCTGCGGTCGGCGATATCCGACGTCGGTGGCGTCCTTATCGCTCCGCCGAAACAGAACAGTGACGCGGGCGTCTTTATCGGCTGCAGACCTCTCCAGCGTCGCGACGCTTATCGCGCCGGGCCAGCGCTACTAGCATGCACGTTATCAGCAGACTCCGCCACTATTAGAATATCTAAATATCCTTAGCTGTGCTGCGAGTCCGTCGGGGGAGAGGGGCGGAAGGTGGGGTAGGGGGAGGGAAGCCGCCCCTTGCATCGTCGCGATAACGGCAGCGGCGCCTTATTTATTCTATATTCATCAATGCCTTTCCTATCAGTTATGAACAGTCGTGTGGAGAGATGGGAGGCGAAGATATTAAAGCACCTCCAGGGTGTTTCTACGAGGGGATGCAGAAAGTTCGTTCGATTTGGATGTTTTTAGAACGAGCTACACGATGAGTTTGCTTGAACACTTCGACATGTTAGTTGGTGTTTCAGTTCAAGAAAAAAAATATTGGTTAAAATTTCAAGTTGGCCCCAGTAATATTATTTGATTTTTTTGATTTCATAAAGCGCATTTTGAACGCGGGTAGGGGTGAAACAATTACAATCTGTATGAATAAAAAATAACCAATTCATTATATACTATCCAATTAGGAACGTGATCCAAATGAATGAAATGAACAAATAGAATAGAATATTCAATTGAAACCTACTTGATCACAAGAATGATATAGGATACGTCAAACAGCAGATAGTTCACAAACAATATACACATAAAAAATCGCGATGTTGAAAAAATAATTGAATTAATACCGATGAATCATATCATCGATTGATGAATTCATCAATACTATAGAAACAACCATGAATGAAAAAGTCTTCAAACTTCAATTTGAATTCAATCTCTATATTTATATTTTTGAAAATGTCAGGGAGGTGATTGAATGAATTAGCTCGTGAATGAGATGCACAATTTCCATTAATACAAGTAGTAGAATGCTTTTGTAGCCTCATTAAGTCAGCATGACTGGGGGATATGAATGAAAATTGCAATTTCTTTTATAATTATGTACATCTTTCTTGAATTGAATTTCAATAAATTACTTTTACAAGATGCTCCATGATGAATTCTACATATAAAACATACAACTTTTCTTGTGAAACGAACACTTTCTCAACAAAACTTTGAGAGGTTTTGATGAGCAACCCCATACGGCAATATTGTAGGAGATATGAGAATAGACAAATTCAGATAACAAAATTCAAACATTCAAAAATTGAACTCTACTTTGATTGGATCTCAACTGTCTAATTGCGTAGTATCCACTGTTACTTTTCTTCTCGCTTTTCTTACTAACTTTATGTTGCTATCAATATAACTACTGAGAAAATATGTAGTATCCGATGATTTGGCAATATCATCTGCCACACTAACATGAAAGTCTGTCTCACTAAACCAACTTGTGAACTACAAACTTAAAACATTGAATTTTTCTTGGAGTTCCTCTAGGTTATCGGCTTCTGTCGCAAGCGTTGTACCATCTGCATACAAAACAATATAATTCGTGCTTACATAAAGACTTACTAAAGTATTGTTACGCTGCATTTCCACGAATGTCGTTCAATGAATGTTGAAAAATTACGAATATCCTTGAAATGCCGAATGATTCTAGGTTATAATATGATCGAAATCAATTGAATATAGCGATTGGTCAAGTTTAATATAAGTATTTATCACTAGGGACTATTTTCCAGCTTTTTGTGGGATTTCCTCTCCTCGTTTCTGAAAAATAAAGTAGGAGTTATTAAAAATTATTTCAATATATTTGTAGTAAGGACAGATTTTTTGATCTGCCCCAAAATGTCACTGCGTTTGAAATTAAACCTCTAGATACCTAGGAGAGAAATTCTCTATTTGTCAGTGACAACTTGTTTTTGAAAAATTTGGATACAAATATAATAATAAGAATGAAACTTCTACTTATCTTGGTGGACGTTTCGGTAACGAATCTGCTCCCGTTCTCAACACAATTAAAATACTTTTCTCCGCAAAATTTTTTCGATTTGCAGTCGGTAATAAAGTTGTTTGCATTAATTGATATTGAATTTTCCATTTTAATATTCAATTTTCAGAAGTGGGTGCCAAGTTCTATCTATATCAACTGAACAAGAAGCAATATTATTGACTTCGTTCAGGAGAATGCAAGGAGACTCTTTGATTTTCCGTTTTTTGTTGTTGTCTTCTTTTCCTATGATCTTAATAATACTCCAATCGGCCATACTAGGAACTACTCTTCAAACGAAGTGCATAATCTGAGTCACTCAAATTGATGGTAGTCTGGATAACCTCATTGTATCCGAATGGATTCCAGCAGATGTGAATGAGCCATGGAAATCGGAAATCAAATGAATGAATCATTGAACATATGAAATCAAGCGAGCTTATAAGAGGGTTTCTAGGAAATATCATACGTTTCAGAAAATAATAGGTACTGATACTTTTGAACCCACTTCCTGCGGGTCCAGGTTTTTTCGAGGATCTTTTTATCATTTCGACGGTACTCTCAAATACTGTTATTGACACTTCATATTAACGTGGAATGAGCAGAAATCTGATGAACATCATGTTGATATAGGTCGAACCAAAAAAGTTGACCACTCAACATTCTTCTCAATATTAAAATGAATCTGAAACATACATTGGCTAGGGTTGAGTGATATCTGGTAGTAATTAGTTTCTTCAGCTGAACCCTATCCTTCGATATTTGATTACCTGATGAATGTTATTATTGCTTCGAGTCCTCAATTAATTCCGCACTTCTTGTAGCATAATCCTATGAAATTGCTTTTCTGCTTCCACCAATAGAGCCAATATCAGATGCTTTATGAGCCACGTGCAACAAGCATCCCCCAAACTGTTTCCCTCGAAACCTCTATGAGGTTCAAAAACGATCCAGGACATTATAAATAACCCACCACTTATTATTGTTATCATTGCAAGTATAGGCAATACAGCTGCAATTGCTAATTTTTTGAAATTTCACTTTCCAATGATTCATCTCCATGCAGTTCTGATGAGGAAGAAGCTTTAGCTGGATCAAGCTGCACTTTGACAGGCATTGCTTTCAACTATAAATCCTCCAATGGATTTTTCTGATCTGTTGGTCAGTGTGCTGTGTCTCGATATCTGAGATCTGAAGACACCGACGCTTATCTCTTTTTCCTCTATGTTTGAACAATCAGACACAGACAATTCTTGTACTGAAATGTAACCATCGGTTTGCATCATCAAGATAAGTTATAATGATAATCCCAAACACAAATTGCCCAGAAGAAAAAAAAACCAATCGATTGTGGGTATCATTATCGGTCATTGATCGAAATAGTGGAAACAATATGAAGGTCGATTCGAATGTTAGTCAACGTTAGTGAGTTTTCATTACTTTTCATCATTACAAGATGACTGGTAGGGAAATTTTGGGAACCGCTGTCGAATCTGGCAGTGGAATTCAGTGCGGGGATCATCGGAATCATAAAAACCCGTAATCGATCTGTACCAGGCGCGCCTGTGAAGAGGATATCACTAATAAAGTGCTGCGGCAGGATCCGGAAAAATAAGAGCGAAAATGTGTTCTATCTGCCATCGAGTCAACGACATAATCAAAAAGTGAACGCGTTAACCACTCAAATAACTCAATAGCTGGCAAAAGGTAGATTTGACATGACGGTTCTTAAAAACCGTTATCGACACTTGCTCAGATGCTTTCTGTTGGCAATTGGAATTCGAACTGCTAGCTGGCCAATTGAAAGGAATGGAGTTTGAAGAAATCCAAACTAGGAAACACTGTTCGATCTATCACCAAACATTATTTCTTTCTTCGTTTTCTGGTAGACATGTTCTTTCGATATGAATGACAACTGTTCGGACCAATTGATAACGAGCTAGCTTGATGAGTGAACAGCGTTAAAAAAACTTTATACCTACATACTGTAACAGGGTGGAAATATTGTTCTCACAAAAAAACCTATTCCAAAGGCACCAATATTTATTATCAATCCATTTGATATATGGTGACAACGATCAAAATAAAATAAACATACCGGTTTTAATCACTTTCATAACTAACCGAGGTAGATTACGAAATACATTAGCATTCACAAGTATAATTATATGGGAATTTATGTACAAAGAATCACCTAAAGCAGGTGAATGTACATAAAAATTTCATAGAACAACGCACCTGATGATTTTAGAGGATTGGCCACCAGTTACAAAATGAAGTCAATAAATTCTCCTGCGAAGTACACTTTTTCTTCAGTAAGAAAAACACTCGAAATAAATGATATCCATTTCGAACAGATATACCCATTTATCCAAATATGAATGAACTTCCCAAACAGAAAATCATCGAAAAGTAGGTACATAAATGAATGAGGATTTCTTTACAATCCTGAGCTCCCCCAGAATGTCCATATTGCATTTATTAGTATTTTCTCTTTTATCCCTCAAATGCAGTTGTTCTCTTGTCTTCTCTTGGCGTTCTCTTGGAGTTTCATGAGTGAATGATTCCGAAATACGAAACTAATCACATCCAAATCTTATGTCACAATATATCTCGAACATATTATTTCGTTAGGATTTGAGTTTGATAGATGATGCCGTGGCCAAATCGTAAATTCGCAATGATCTTCTTTCGCTGCTTCCACTAACCTCAATAAAATCTTGCTTGCATTCCACCATTTTTCATCTTTTCATCGTGAGGTTTTCATTTATCACCCCATTTATAGTGCGGCTATAAATGAATTGAAAAAATTCGGATTCGGAATAATTTTCTGAATCTATCATGATTTTTTGATGACATCAACTCGACAGTTGTTGAATGAATACTAATTTTTCAAATATGAATCAGCAGATGAAAACTTTTCCTATCTACACAGCAAAATGATTGACATCTATGGCAGCTCAATATTTGACAACAATTTTTTTTTAATATTTCTATTGTGATAACTGATTTTATCGATAGGAAAAGAATGATTGTGAGAATTGTGACAATCTGCATTTGAACAATTGACGAATTCCCACTATATCTTCGGCAGTTAATCTACCAACTTAGCTTCGTTCATCAAATATTTTTTATCTCAGATTAGCTATCAACAAACTGGCTGGAAGAATTGAATCATTTCAATATGTAGAAACACCTGGAAGTCGGGTTTTATGAAAATATGACTTTGATGTAATGCGATTTCCATCTCAGTATTCTTCTTATAACGCAATAGTGGCATTTGAAGAAAAATTTACGAGACAAATTAAGTGTCTATCATACTCTTGATTTCGTATTGCAGAATCGCCAGGTGTTCTGTGCCAGAATATCAAGGTAATTCCAAAGTTCATTTTATGAATGCCAGAACTCAGTATATCTCGACATCAGATGAAAAATTCGGAAGAAAACTTCTGCCCGTATCTCACACATTGCGTGCTTCGATCTTAGATATCTTCGAAATACCCGAGTATACTTTTCCAGCGTTCGGAATGCGGCACATATAAGTTTCGCATCCAATCTAGCCGTATGCCCATACGGCTATATAGGTAATTGAGTGCTAAAGTCATTTCTCACGCATGCCAAAGAAGTTGTCCGTAGGCCATAGGCGTTCAACAGTAGCCACTATTAGCATCCTGTCTCATTTGCCGCACCATTATTATGGCCGTTTAACTCTCGCGACCTCACACGTGCTGGTTGTATACAGGGTGTAACTTAATAAGTGTAAAACATTCCTCATTGAAAAAAAGATTCATATAAAAAAACTTCATGTTGAGATACAGCCCCTTGACGGGGGTACATAAAATTTGTTTAACAATTTCTTTCACAAGCACTAAAAAAGTTACAGTATTGAAATAAACCCAGTTTTATTTTTTTTATCTCCCTTCAATTATTTAATGCAGCTAGTAACTACAAAATAACAATAAATCCAATTTGCATTTATGACGATATACCTCTGTAGTTGTTCGAAAAATAATTTTTTGCCGCGAACTGGTATATTTTGGGCAAAAAATTCAAGGGACATTTTTTGTTTAGAATGAAACAGGCTATCGGAAGTAAATTTTTGAATGGTAAACAAACAATAAGACAAAAAGTTACATTGGAAATAAATCTTAGGGGTTTCGCTTTCCACCTCTTACTACCATGGGGTAAACCAAATGAATTACTGTAGAAAATGTCAAGTTAATTTCAATACTATAACTTTTTTAGTGCTTGTGACAAAAATTGTTAAACAAATTTTATGTACCCCCTTCAAGGGACTGTATCTTAACATGGGATGCTCCAATGGAGTTTCTTCATATGAAAGATCCTATCTTTTTTTCGATGAGGAATCACCCCCTCGAATGTTTTACACCTCCTTTTATTACACCCTGTATAGAAAGAACTAACACCTGAAGGCGGGCTCTTTTGATTATCCACAGGGTGCGGTTCTGCATCTATGAAGAAATTATAGGTCAATTCATGTGGATGTTCTTCGTTGGCAAATTCCATTTGATGACCTATCACCAATTCGATAGAGAGGTGTGGAATATTCGCTTGCAAGTAACTCAACTACACTTTGCTTGTCTATAGGATTCTCTGAGTTTGTATTGATCGCTTCGAAGCAATAGTTCGATGATTCGACCTTATCATTCCCAACTTCCCGACTTGGAGGTTGTAAGCATCAGGAAAGACTCCACTAGGCAAAGAATTCCACAACTTTGCCGTTCTATTGATGATTGATGCTTGGTATAGCGAAATCTCGAACCTGACAGTGTAGGTGTGACCAGCCTGAGCTCATCTGGTTTGACTACTAGGAATCGCGCGTGGTGGCATAATAGATGACATTTCCGTTGAGCACCGATCGTGAAAGTATCGATAAAAAAGCAGAGATCGCCGACCTTTCTACGATGTTCTAGAGAGGTCAATGATTTGGTGAGTTTTGTATCATCGACTAGGCGAATAGCTATCTTCTGAATTGAATCTAAGAGCTTTAGCGTATGTTCGACTTTGGAAGTTTTTGTGTCGGTTGGTTGATCGCTGAAGGATGAAGCTCCAGGGTCTCCTCTTGAATTCATCAAGACCTCCTGGACAAGCTACCTACCATTTTATATAAAAGTTCACAACAAACCGATGTCTTCTAGTGATATTGAACAACATAGCCTTCCATACACCACATTCTACGTTGAGCTCTCTTTAATCTCGTTAATCGGAGTGAAACTATATCAGTTGCAACAACGATGTACCGAACACTAGTGGAACCTATTGCCTATTGCCTATTGCCTATTGCCTATTGCCTATTGCCTATTGCCTATTGCCTATTGCCTATTTGCCTATCTAATTTCTTCAACTAGAACTCTAACTTGATAACAGCATTTTATTCGTTATAGCGGAAAATCACTCGAATGTCAGTTGTTAGATGGCGACACAAAAATGAAAACAAAATCAGTATTATTGATAATTGCACAATCAGTGATATACAAATGTTGATTCATAAGTAGTAATTTAGGCTACTTCTCAATTCTAGATCGAACTACATAATTACAATCTCAAAACATCTAACAACTAATTGTACAGAAATCCGTAAAAATGTCACCATCTTCTGGGGTGTTTCATAGCGGAAAATGGCGTTAGCGTTTTTGACGAAACAAAACACCATCAGTGACTGCCCCAGTATTTTATACATCGTTGTTGCAACCAACAAAGGTATTCGATTTCAGCAGAGCAATCAGCAGAGGAGATGGCGAGCTCAAAAGTGATTATTGAAAGTATCATCGACTCTCCCCTTCTCCTCACGAATTGAAGAAAACATAAAACATGTGGGAGGAGGATAAAACTGCTTCAAAGATATCAATCAGAATATAAGAATATACGAGAAGTATCGATGAGATCGGAAAGTTATGAGTATAGTTGGAGTACCTACTCGGGGCACCGGTACTATCAGTCAGCGTATATTTTCATCCTTAAACGAATTGTCTGAGAAACGTTGGCGATCGGAGGCAGATAAAAGAGTGGAGAACACATACACAACATCGGTACAATAGCTATTTGTAAATGGGGACTGGTCAGAGATGGCAGCGGCGATAGCTAATCTCGGTGGTGCAGGCCACATTAAAAAATCAATGTCGATATATGGCGGTGGCCGAGCATTGTATGCTAAAGCCGGCAGGACAATTAGAGTCGCAGTGCTACGGGTCTCGCTTAATCCTGCCAAATGCAGCGCTAATATGTATCTCTGTCCTGCTGCACACACCTTTTGCGTTTTGTTTTATTCGCGCTCCGAACGGGAGGACACCTGTTCAGGAAAATAGTTTCGCCCAGGATAATATATTGGTCGATGCCTGCAAATAGTTATTTACTACTCATCAGTGAGCTGTCATATGCCCACGCAACTTCCTCGAAATGTTACCAATTTGTGGTTTCGGAAACTCCTACTTTCAGATGGAATTCAACGAAGGATTGTAGCCGAAAAGACAAATCTCGAATTCTACGAGATTTTTTACGAGATTCTATGAATACAGAGCACATTTCAGGAAGCTGTAGGCTTCTAGGAGTACAGCACTTTGGTAGGTTCAATAGAAAAAATCAGAGACATCAGATCACATCCTACTAGACTTTGGTTGAGACTGCTAGGTTTTTCGGTTGTTATTGAAGATGGAGCCTTTCGGTTTTGAGATGACAAACAACGCGTATCGGACAATTTTCCATACCTATGCATAATGATGAAGAAACAATAGATAGATAGATAGATAGATAGATAGATAGATAGATAGATAGATAGATAGATAGATAGATAGATAGATAGATAGATAGATAGATAGATAGATAGATAATTTATTGTATTGGAGAATATTACATCTCATCACAAGAAGTTCGGATTTAACTACATATTATTTAAGTATAAAATTATTTGCTCACCTCAATATAAGAGAACAATAACACAAGGAACTAATATGATAAACCAAATGTAGAAGTACAATTCAATCCATTATTCATTCAATGCCAAGGACCGTATTTTCAAAATGTTGATGATAGCATGAGCAAGGCCCGATAGAAGAGAAAAGTCCCCAGAATCAAGCATAACAGTCAAGTCATTAAATGAGTTCAGGTTGAAAAAAAGTTGACAATTTCTAATACCTTCATAAATGGGACAGTATAGTAGTAGGTGGGTGAGAGATTCATTATCATGCAAGTTACAAATTGAACATAATTCAGTCGTATCAATGAAGTAACTTACACCACGGTATGTCATTTTCAGGCGACTGGAGGAACATAGACGTATTTGGGAAATTATTCTGCATATATAATATAAATAGGAGCTGATCTGTGTAGGTAATTTGTGCTTTCTCTGGTTGACGACAAATGATGGTAGAAGAGGGGATATGAAGAGACTGACAATTTTTCAACGTCGTCATTCAAGAGTTTCTGCTTGTAGTAATCTAGAATTTGGCTCAATAGTTCCTTTGAATTACTGCGGGTGAAGTTTGGCCAAAGATTGGCACAGCCAGCAAAGTCAAAGTAACTTTTCACTTGAAGCAAGTAATTGTACTTTATATTTCCATTGTGCAGTTGCTCAAGGCGCAAGAAACATATTTTTGATAGTTCTGCATCATCTGCAGCTTTCAGCTTATTCAACCATCAGCTTATTCAGCTTATTCAAACAATATAATATATGCTTCTGCAAAAGCCTGTTTCAGTGCATCCCTATAAAATACCATACCCAGAATCTCCTACAAGTTCTCGAAAAATTAACGTCGACTCCCCTTCGATGAATATATGAAAATAGTTGTTTGATCGATCAAAGTGAAAAATACAGTCAGTGTGTGGCACTTTGGACCTTTTTAATTGGCGCAAAACTCGGCTCGTTGTTGGTCTGATAACGACGGGTGACAAAACACTGATATCTGCTCATTTAGCATTCTCGATCATATCTTGATATGTTACTGGTTCACCTGTATAATGAGCAGCTTCTATTCCGAACTGTCACTGATCACTGACCAGATTACTTCTAGATACCCACTTACACTCCTCTCGCCAGTGGTGTACTTGGAAAATTATGACGTGAGGGACCACGATCAATCATTATGTTACTCATTTTGATATTGGCGTGAACCACTTCAATAATTTATGATTTATCATAATGGCATATATGAGCAGAACAGATTAATTAATTCGTCGAAGATCAACCGACCTAAAGGTGTTCTGAATTAGGAACAACAACCCACCACGAGACTACTTAGGACACAATCGAAGGCAGCCATGAATGTTGGATGAATGGTTCCCAAAAGCACGATTACCTCGAGTTGGTTCTTCGTATAACATATGTCTCTTGGACGCTTGTTGACTGAGATACAAGGTGTGGGTGTAGTGAAAAATAAATCAGCTTTCACTTGGAATTCAAGTCACGCCACAAATCAGATTTTCTTTCGGGGGTTACTAGCCAGAAGTTGGCCAGGAATAATAAACATTTACTTTTTTCAATTTCAACACCTTCAACAACCTTTCAACATCTTAATCAAGCCACGAAGAGATTAGTGTTAACCGACACATTTATCGCTTTGAAGCATACATAAATGATACACCTTGTATAATCTTCATGAGGAATATATCGCGAGATTCAAAAAGTTGAGAGATTATTGTGTATGTTAAACCTCTTCCTAACTACTTAACTAGTTCTGTTATCTGCAGAATGTACTTTTTCATAATCTCATTTAATCTATTCAATCTTATTTCATTTGTAAAAACAGAAAAAACAGTTGAACTGTTCAGGAAAAAGTTATCGGCATTAATGTGAATTTTCAATAATAAATTAAGTCATTCAAATAAAAATATAATTTATCATTATAATCAATAAATTTTTGCAATTTCCAATAAGTATGTATACTTTATTGTAGATGTATCATAAGTCAATGGTATTATTGCTTACTATTCTTATTCTTTTCATCGATCCTACATAATAATCGGATATATTATCGTTGCGCGTCTTTTAAATTTTTATAATTTATATTTTTTGTCACTGAAGCCGATAATTAGAAATAACTAATCTGTCATTTTCCAGCTTTTTGTGAGATTTTCTCTCCTCGTTTCTGAAAAATAGAGTAGCAGTTATTGAAAACGATTTCAATATATTTTCAGTGTCAAAACCGACAAGATATTGAAAAATTTTGCGAAGAGAAAAATATTTTAATTGTGTTGACAATGGGAGCAAATTCGTTCCTGAAACGTCCACCAAGATAAGTAGAGGTTTTATTCATATTAAATATATTTGTATTTCCAAATTTTTCAAAAACAAGGTGTCACTGACAAATAAAGAATTTCTCTTTTAGGTATCTAGGTTTAATTTCAAGCGCAGTGACATTTTGAGACAGATCCTAAATCTGTCCTTACTACAAATATATTGCAATAATTTTTAATAACTTCTACTCTATTTTTTAGAAACGAGGAGAGAAAATCCCATTAAAAGCTGGAAAATGAATGTACCACCTCCTCGAAGAACTTACAGACAGTATTTAACTAATCTGTCACCTATAGTACATCTGCCAATTTTACAAAAACATTTTTCCTCGCATTTTTTCGCCATATTCTATAATTTTATGCCCATCAGGTCATCAATGTAGATGACCTGAAGAAAACATTTGAACTTCAACTTCGACAACGACTATTAAGAAAAATTTTAGAGACGAGACCTATCTACAATATATACATATTTCGAGATCACAAATATCTGACAGGACTAAACTATCTTGGGTGTTTCCATCTGAAATCAACATGCCATAATTTTTGTTCAAGATGTTCATAGTAATCCTTAATTCTCATAAATAAATAAGATCTTACAGGCAGCAAACAGTACAGCAAAAAAAAATCATAAATTTATTCTCTATATTCAACAAATTTATGGTGTGTATACACTTTTTTAATCGGTTTTCTCTATAGCATGATCTTATTATATGATGGTATATGGGTGTATGTGGTACACTGCGTTCATTATTGATAAACCTAAACCGTGGGTGAAATAAGCATGAAATGTTTATTTGTAGTGAACTTTTAGTAGGAAATGCCCAGGTGCTCCTTCGAATTCCGGGGCATAACATTAACACTGGCAGTTCCAGGAAATCAGATCTGGCGATTGGACTCAGAAGAAGCAAAGGAAGACGAAGACGAAAGCAGTCGTGGAAGATGAACGAGGAGATAGTGAAATCCGGACCGGTACATCTCGACTCGATGAAAAAAGCAGTACAACTTCTTCAGTTCGAGCTTCATTAACTGTCCTAATCTATCATCTCTGTTCAATTGCAAATGGTGTGAAATTGCAGCCAACATGACAATGACTCCGTACACAGGATGATATGGGTTTCACCGTTATTCACATCTTTCCTCCTTCGACGGAATACTTGTGTTCTCATTCGTTTGAGAAAAAGCATTTGATGCTATTGATGATATTCCACTATAAAGGTAGATCAAAGACTAGTTCTCTGAAGCGAGGAGTGCTCCAAGAGAACGACGATTGGCAGCTCTGGTGAAATAATCGAAACTTCAAAATGGTTACAAGTGTCAATGTCAACCACTGAATTATAGAAAAAAAAATGGATTTTTATCTCCGTCGCATTCATTTATTCAGTCAACAAGAATAATGAAATAGTAATGAGTTGTGTTACATAATATGGTTGTCACAGTGTGTGGAAACCAAATCAATACAATACTACAAAGAACTTCCATAAATACTGCCTAAGTTATTCTAAGAGGTGGCATATTCATTTTCATAGTTTTCGTGTGGAATTTTCCCTCCTTGTTTCTAAAAATAAAATAGAAGTTATTATGAATATTTCAATATATTTGTAGATAGATTTGTGCTCTATTATTACTATTACTTATCTTAGTATCTGCTTTCGTTTTCGCAAAATGTTCCAATGTTTCGTTGTTTTGACACTGAAAAGTGACGAGTTGGCAGACGGAGGAATTCTGATTCTGAAAATGGCAAATTTAGTTGATATTAAATTTGCCATTTTCATTGATAATAAATTTGCCATTATATCAATTAAACAAGAAGCAATATTATTGTCTTACTTACTGTGGCCATTTCGGTTGCTTCTTGATATGAATCTTTTCAAATGTGCCTTCCTATCCTTGTCGCCATAATAATATATAAAGTATAGGAATTCTTCAACGTTTCCTCAAACGTCAACGACTTTAACGTCAAACATGTTTCTTAGAGTTCTCAACAAATCAACAAACCTCGCTACTGCTATGTGTCAAACATTGCTGGGCTCGTAATATTTATTACCTTTGAGAAACTGCACAGAAAAAACGCATAAGATGAGAATGAAATTTGTCGTTTTCAAGAACTTATACAGTATAAAAAATCGGTATTGCCTAGATCGTCATTTATTAAGTGAGCTCAATAATTTCAAGATTATCTGGAATTATCAGTTGTTCATAATGATATCACGTTGAACTGTACTCGATTCCTGATATTTGATGTGAATGATGTGTTCTTTGCAGGAACCACATCCAATAATAAGACAAGTTTGATCAATATATTTCTTGTCAAAATTATCAAAACCCTGGGAATGAAAGCATCAAAAACATGTATTCATATATAAAATCAAAAGGTTCTTCATATTTTCCAAAATGTAGGTGTACCCATCGGGTAGAATATTAATAAAGTAATACTGAAGTAATACTGAAGTACTGATTTTGTTGATTACCTCAGAGCAATATATCTCTTACCGTTTCAAGATGAGTACCTACCTGTTAAATTTATCTGCAAGTCATTTGTCATCTCGTAGACCTAATGCCTTGACTCAATCAGTGCCACCAACACAGAAAGGCAGAATGCATGTATTATGTCAATTGCCTCGATTAGTGTGAGAAGGTTTATTGCTAACATAGAAAATAAGATTCACCATATTATCTTCAAGCTCTCGCTATCTGCTTCGGATCTGCATTAGGAATGAAATCTTTATGCTAATGCATTTTGTGATCGATAGATTTTATCGACAATGGGCGGTGTAAAAGAAGGCATAATAAATCGTTCGGAATCAGAAATTGATCTCGAATTCTATTTCCATTAATGCCAAGCCAACATACCTACTTGAGCATCCTTGAAAATTCTCATCGTCCGAAATTATTTATGAATTATGCGACTTCAAATTTGACTGCTCAGTTCAATCGATTATCATAACCTATGTCTACATATAACTGTATAGCAGAAGTATTGAAATTTCATCTACTATTTGATCTACTACGTCTATAGCAAGTATGGCCTTCAATAGTGAATTCCGTTCCGTATTGCTAATAGTTTCAAATATCTCGTTCCACTCGAATCTTCCCCCGATATCTTTGATTCCTTCAAGAGAAACATATTGATCTTCGAGTTGAATGTTCAAAATATTCTCTTAGTCACATTCCAAATGCGATAAGTAATAAATACATCAAATCACTGCGTGAATAATATTATTCGGATAGTGATTAAGTATCTACTCATTCCCAAGAAAGGATAGTAAAAAATAGCTCTTATCGATATTCGTGAATCATAATCATCTAAACAAATTCGATATAGTCATGACGTAAAACAATATACGAGGAATACTTGTGAATTATGTAGTGAAAACTATTGTTGGGTTCTATTCAGATGGTATGATTTCAGCTGTGAATTGTTCATAGATAGTAGTTATTTATATAGGAATGTCCTATTACACAAATATATATAAAATCATATAAAATTGCCTTATAAATTGAAATAAAATACAAAATCACAATTAAAACTTACCCTATGTAGTTTTTACATATAAGACATGCTAAAAGTGAAATAAAACATACACATAGATGATTACTTATATAAACAATTACAATGATAAAATATTATTTCACGCATGGTAACGTTCAATCGTCTATACAACATATATTTAACAACAACAACAACAAATTCAATTTTATTGAAGAATGCAGGCTGATCAAATAGTTGACTCCAAAATATATTAATTTATCTCTAGTTCTTCAATTCTTTTCAAGTACAAGCTTTTGTTTCGAATGATATTTGCTTCAGTAGTTCCCATGATGAGGTCTTGTATTCATAAGTATCATGGAAGAATAATTCTCTAGCAGTAGAGATGAGATGAGAGCTTGTTGCATTTATTTGTCAAAACCCGTTTATTTGTCGAACCCTTCTCATCCTTCAATAGACCGATTCAGATAATGGGTGTAGGTTAGGACTGAACAAAACAGAAGGTATTTCAACCATTCTGTTTCCAAAAACGTAGTGATTATCTGCGATGTATTTGGAACTGATCCAGTATCCAAAGATGAACATGATTTATGTCAGACTACGTCGAGGACTATAGTATATAGGACTTAGTTCTGAACAGTACTAGAGCCGAGACTAGAGTTAAACAATTTATATAATTCACAAGGAGTGGGTTAGTTAGTTAGAGGTGGAACTACCCCAACTCCAAAATTTCAAATGTCAATACCTAGACCCTCAGCAACTCCAAATCTGTTGAATTCATACACTCACGTGATTTTATATACAGGGTGGACCAATAGTGTGACAGAGCGAGATAGATACTCTGATATTTCAGATAGCAGAAACGGCACGCTATGTATCATTTCACTATTTTCGACAGATATTTCAGTAAGCATTTCACTGATATAAGGTTTGGTACATCTGATCATTAAAGTTTAGCTCTTATATTGGAGAACAGGCATACAAAATAGTTTTCCATTCTAAAACTGGTTCCTCTAAACATGTATGTGATAATTTATTTTGGACATGTGTTGCCAAGATCGTCACTGTAAGACAAAATAACGACGCGGCGTTGTCATGGAGCTAGAAACTTTCAAAGGTAACTTGATGGACTATCAACTCAATATACGATTTTCTGTAGGATTCACAAGAAAATGTGTGTCGCCAAATCATGTGAACAAAGCAGAATAGAGATTTTACATTCTGAGGTTGTGATAATGTGAAGCAGTTGAATTCAATACGATAAAAATTTATACGGGGTTCCATTTGAAAAACAAATGTTATAACTTTACGGTTACGATTTTTTTTTAACAAATGACAGAAAGTGAGCATACCGAATGGGAATTCTTATAATTATGTTGAAAATACCATTCGATACATTATTTTGATATGCCTCGCTTCGTTAGGTCACACTTTATAGTGGAAATCGAAATTGAAACATATGCCTATACATGGCTGTATCTATTTGCCACCCTATTGATCCAGCCTGTACATATAGCACAAACTATCAAGTATATTTATATGAAAGTTGCTCACTTTTTATAGAAATCGAATATACATTTTCCTTATTATATTTCGTTATAAAAATAAGGACTTCGAACCCCACATCACCTTCGAAAAAAGCAAAAATCCATTAATAACGCCGCTCTGGCCTTATCAAGGCCTGCGCTGCCTGGCGAGATAAAGAACATTAGGACCAGGTGATTAGTAATCTGGAGCGGTCTGGAATCTGGAATGATTGAGAGCATTCCAGATATATATATGTGTGTGCCGAGCCGGAGAAAAACAAGAAGAGGGAAAACTGAGAGTGGTGGCCAAATCGAACGATCGCTAGCTGTCGTCCTTATCTAGCCGCACGGCTCGCTTTTAATCAGACTTTTCCTGCTTGATGCATTTTTCATTCTTATCTGCGATAGACTGCATGAGAATTCCGGCAGCCCGTGGAGGATGGCTAGATAAACTCAGCTCTGAATGGTCTACAGGGCGTTTCTCCTTTTTGTCAGAAAGACTCTTCTGAGGGACGACCAGTTAGTACGGATTGCCACATACCTGATTAAACTGGAAATTTGGAAAATCATCAGAATGGGTCTAACAACCTCCTGATATTCCAGTCTGGTAACAGTGTCGTCAATAATATATCGGAAGAATATCCTAGTAGACAAACCAGACGAGCTCAGGCTGGTCACCCCTACACTGTCAGGCTCGAGACCTGTCGAACATCGCTATACCAAGCATCATTCATCGATAGAGCGGCAAAGTTGTGGAATTATTTGCTTAGTGAAGTATATCCTGATGCTTTCAAGAAAAATTCTAACACCTTCCTTCTCTCCCAAAATTCCGCCGCTGGCTAACACGATGTTCCTCGACCATTATAGGTTTTCCTTTCGTGTTGTCCACAGATAAAAAAAATAAACTCAAATTATATTGCTGATTTTAGGATGGTCCTCTAAATGTTTTTTTCCGAATATGTCAAAAAACAATTGGGAAAAAAATGATAAAATTCTACATGGTGACTAATTTATTGATGATAAACGCGATAGAAAAAATAGGGATGAAAGTTGTTTCAATTTGTTGAAAAGTTTCCTGAAATTAAATTACAGAATATTGAAATTCTTATTGAGAAAGGGTGATTTTCTTTCGAGTTGATTCGATTTGAAATGCGATTCAATATCCATAAGACCAACAATTTCCATAGCTGATTTTTTCTAGTTAATTCATTCATATTCTTGCAATTTTTATGAAGTTGATTCAAAAGTATAGAATCATAGATTTTCGCAATAAGATAAAGTCACACGAGCATAAGATTATTAGGATTCATCCAATCCTGTCATCAGAGCAATAATTCTCAAAATAATACTCATGATCACTTGAAGAATTGAAAGAAAATTATATTCCAAAATACTCCTTTGAAATCCTCCAATGAAACTGCAATGCTGTATTTGATGGTTAACGATAATAAATTGTTATGGTTATTGAAACCGATATTATTTATGACATGAAGTTTTCAAAATTTCAGTACATAATAAATTAAGGGGCATTTTATCCCAATCGTACCCCGTTTGATACGCACATGAATGGATTTCAGGAATTAATTCCCTCCTTTCTTATCCAGCATCAATAAATTATTCACCTTGCTTTTCGAAAATATTCAAGAAACACAATCACCAGCACCCACCCTTCAAAAAGCAGTCATTATTCGGTGAGAGATCAGAATCTCAATATACAAAGTTGACTAACTATTGATATAAATTAGAAGATATCTACATATCCATGTATAGAATTCTAATATACAAATTGTACGATCGTGTGATCGAAAAAAAATAAACATATGAAAATGAATTGAAAACAAATATCAACAAACATTAAACTAAAATACCCTCACCATGAAGATAATCAGGAACAAGATGCAATTCACTACAATTTTTTTCAATTCACATATGAAAATGTTCATGGATAGACTAGATTTAATTACATACAGTATATTATTGAATTACATTCGAAGAACAAAGGGTTCATACTGCCTTTTTGATTTGTTCAATATTTGATATATCTATAAATTTATTGTGAAGTGCTGGATATAATGCTGAAAATAATATATTTTTGAAATTATGAAGGCACTAGACTATTCAAAAGTCCATTCAAGAATATCATTATGAGAAGAAACAGTATTTGGGAACCAGAATGCCATCCGAAGACATCCAACATACTGATGACACTTTTCTGGAGTTTTTGAAGTTGTGACACTTCTTGCGATATATATGAACAAAATTGCGTATAATTTATATCCTTTGAAAGGAAGTTCTAGAGCAACATTTATACCATAAGAGCAAGACGCTCTGGGAGAAAACACTTTACGTTTAGGTCTTCATATAGGCATATTGTATATGTATACTGTATTTCCAATGTGAAGACCTTTACTCCATAGTTTAGTTCCAAACCTACGAAACCTTGCTATAGGCACATCCTAAATAAAAATGATTCTGTTTCCAAAATACCGAGTTATAAGTCGGAATTTCACCGCGAAATTCCGACGTACGACTCGGAATTTGGAAAAAGGTTCATTTTCATTCTGGATGTCCGTTTCGTTGATGATTTTCCACTTTTTCTATTGTCCAACGTACCCTAGAACTCCACTGCTATCTCCTCCTTGCCCATCTAACTCTCTATTCCTAATCGGAATCAGCATCTATGGTCTGACAAGAGATAATAATTTACTCATAATATTCGCGATGGGTATCTCGGAGACGCAAAAGTACCGAGACTCCTCGAAAATATGATCTCTTATCGCTTATAACTGTGTGTACGCTGATCCGACATTCATCTCGGCATATCTAGAATTATATCTTTGCGTTTGCTAGCAGCTACATCAAGATACGCCATCAACATGTCAAGGTTACATACTGATGGTGGCAATGAATTTAATTTCTCCAAACGCGGTAATATTCGTGATATTCAAAATAAATCCAATTTCGGTTTTTGCGGGGGAATGGAGTTTCCCCTGATTCGTCTTCAAATTCCGTTTCAAATACCAATAAATATCTACGATAATCTGAGTTTGTCGATTGAACTTTTTGGCATCGTGAAATTGCGGCGTTTATCTGGCGATTAATGTTGGAAAAATGCATCGGAAAAACATCTGATTGTACCGGCACACGCTATCAGGAATAATCAAAAATTGCACATGGTTGCATTCGTGCGGTTATCTCAATAATGAATCATTGCCGCGGTTATGAATTCGGCTTTTCCCACCCTAAAATAAGCGATAGTATTCGCACGAATTATGATTTTTGGTGAAAAACACGCCGGGGACGAGAAAACATTTCCCAAATATATTTTTGTCTCGTGATCATAACCACAGCAACTATGCACACATCGATTCATCAAACAAAAAGTATAAAGATAACATACCCATAAGGATGTATGAGCAGTATACCTGAAGAATGCACTTGGTATGAGAGAGAAGAAAATTATTTTTAATTATATCTGCCTTGTTATAGTACGCATGTACTCTGAGTGAGCAAAATAGATATCGTTTTATCATACTTCACTCAGTTCACATATTTTCTCATTGAATCTCAAATGAAATCTTTCAAAAACTACCTAAGTGCAGATTTTGGATTCACATCCGCATAAAGGTAGAATCATGCAAGAAATAGTGTGGTTCACTGAATAAAATCAAATCACTCTATTCATATAATGCTAATGTCTAACAGTGCCTAAGCCTGGAAATATGGCTGAAGGATATATAGACAAACCACTAACAAACAAAATTAAAATTGGCAAGAGCATTCAAAAATCATCAAAAGAAAACAATCAATGTGAAACGGAAACTTTGTCTTCTTGTTCTAGCTTCAACAAAAGGAATCTGAATATACCAAGCATTTCTCTTCAAATTAGCAATTGCTGGTATTTTTATATAAATATCGATATAAATGAAAATTAGAATTAGTTAACTCACATGCTTCATTTGCGAATCCAAATTATATCCCTATCCAAACTGGTGACGTAATTATCATGCTGTTGTTCCTCTTCATGTATTACCACTAGACGATAAACTAATGTCAAAGTTTCGTGACGTTTCTAGCCAGTTGTGTTCATACAAGAGTTACTGTTATATCTCATGATACCATGTCATGAACTATGAGTATGACATACAAATATAGTCGAAACATATGTCGTAATAAATGAGGAACTTTTGCTAAAATTTTGAATGGATAATCTAACGGTTCATCTCTGTTCTGGGGTGCCAACCTGATGGCACGACTATTGACGTCGTTAGATCTGTTTGTTTCCTGCTAATATGAATATCGTGAATTTCAATAATTATATGAAGAATGTAGGAAGTACTTATTTTGATTCAGATTTTGCCAAGAGGAAATATTTTTTTGCTAAACATGCCTATTCCTCAAACATGAAATTTCGGTATAAGGTAGCCAGAATCGATTTTAGCTTCTTGAAACATTTAATTTTTTCATCGAAATGTCTGCATACGAACACTTTTCGTTCGAGACGTTCACTTTAAAACATAATATAATATCCAAGATTATAACGTGATCAAAAAAAAATGATGTTCAGAAAACATGGCGCTACCGTTTGGTTCCAGTTACAATCTGGTACTGTAGCTACTGCACTCCACAGGCTCTAAAAATTTCGATAAGAATACTTGTTCTCATCCTGTTCCCCCGCCATATGCTCAAATTCAAATCTGAATGTGTTGTGTAATAGTGTTAGCTGTGCTTGACACATCCTGATGTTCTGTGAACCAATGACTATGTTCTGTGCTCAACCTCCTTCTTTGACACTACGTCATTTGTCTACATATTATTACTCTCTCTTACGAAGCAGCACCATGTTTTGTCGCTTGCCTTGTACGCTAATAAAGAAGTTGCATTGATAATATAATCAATCCTTTATGATAATACAAACCTACACCTATAGAAAATACAACAGAATGAAAAAATCATTACCCAGCATCGACCGAAGTTTGAAAAAATATATCAAATCGGATCGATTGAGTGGCCGTTTTTTTCAGAACAATTTATGGTGATGCCGATGTCCAAATCGACGAATTGTACACACTAATATTCTCATCTCATGAATGCACGTAATAATCATTTGCCATAAAGGCATTCGAAGATCCTCGCGAGATGTAAGCTCGTTTTATTATCCGATATTCTTATAACAAGTGGGTAAACCAATCGGGTACCGCTCGAAATTACACGGACTCGGTGTACAATATCGAACACGCCGCCTGAAGCTAGTCACCCACAAAGCACATAGCTGATAACAAACTCATTTTTATTGAAGCTGCTGAAACGCTATGAGCGTCCATGATTTATGCTTGTTTATGTTCCCCTTAGGTTCGGCTCCGGCTCATTTTATGAAACGATTTTGATGTATCGATTATCGCAGTTGCTGCACGTATAATGATAATAATAATAACTGTTGTGGTTTCGATCTGATACGGAAAATTGTGTATTTACAAAATAAATATGGACTTATCGCTCGGCCGTTAAAGATATACCTTTCTGGGAATGTCATGCTGTTTACATTACGGAATTGCTGCATGGTGGATATTTCCTAGAATTCCACTATTCCAATCCCTTCATTCTTTTGTCGAGTGTGTTCATCGATTGGTTCTTTTTCCACAAGAAATATTCAGCAACGACAGGACCTATACATAATACAATATATATAGAATGGATATATATAGAATGGATATATATAGAATGGATAATCGTCAAACCAATCCCTTGATTTTTTCGTCGACTCTGTACTACACAGGTCTATTGTACTCCTCCAGAAAATTCTGATTATCAATCTTCAGTTTCTTTAGATCTTTAGTTTCTTAACCCTCCTTCATATCCTTCTTGTAAATCACATATTTTAATGTCTCTCGATTTTTCATGAGAATAAGAGCACCGGCCAGTAGATCTTTGGTTTCTTAACCCTTCTGCATATCCTTCTCGTAAATCACATATTTCAATGTCTCTCTCGATTTTTCATGAGAGCACCGGCCAGTATATAATTTTTTTTTCGGAAAATACCCAAGTTATGTTATCCGTATTGTCAATCGTGTCTCAAGTGGTATATGTGATAAGTTCGTCCGGCTAACGAGAACGTGTAGCTTTTGCCTTATCACATTCGAATCTTGACCGCTCTCTAAGAAATCACCAGTGAATCAACCACCCTATGAAGTATGTATAGTGCCAGTGCCACCACATAACCATGTCCGTTTTGGAAGAAGTGGAAATCACAAGTATTGCAACAACAATTCTATATCAATATCAATCAATAGGTTCGAATTTAAATCTTATTAAATGATCAATTTGTCGAACAAAAGTCGATTCGTCGTTTCTGTTCTTGGTTTGCTGACAAACTGGAAATACTGGCTACTTGTTCTGAAAATAAATTGATTAGATTTTTTTTTCCAACTGTAACGTATCGTATCTCGCAAACGAAGTCTTTCATGACCTGTGTTTATAAGAACTTGGAGCATCAAATCACCGAGAAATGAAAATGAAATCTCCTATCAGTACCTAATGAACCTATGACTATGTAACAAACAGAATTGGAATGCTAAAATCATTATAAGTATGAATCATCAGTCCCTATGGAGACATATATACCGGGTGTACAACTGAGAAAGTACCCGGTTGTATCTCGAGAACCGATCATCGTACATATTTCGTATAATAATAATTATCATGAAAGTGGACAACAGAAATCGCTTGAAATAACTTTTGAGTTCGTAGAATGGCCGCTAGAGGGCTTAATCGCATTGGCAATTTGAAAAACGGGTTTTCATTGAGATAATAATATAATATAGTATGTCAAAAATACTTTTTTCGTGATCTCCAATCGATCAATTCGATTGAAAAAAAAGTTCTCTAACTCTTCAAATAATTGATGGAGGGGAGGTTGAAGAGCGCTAAGAAGAAATGATTATAGCTCTAGTTATATCCAGTTGATCCAAGTGTCGATTGGAGATCACGAAAAAAAGTATTTTTGACATACTATTCGAGGAAAACCGGTTTTTTTCAAACTGTTAATGCTATTACGCCCTCTAGCGTCCGTTCTACGAACTCAAAAGTTATTTCCAGTGATTTCTCTTGGCCACTTTCATAATATTTTCTTTAACGATCGGTTCTCGAGATACATATGACATCATTTCTTAGCTGTACACCCGGTACACAAGAAGGTTCTGTTGTCTTCTACCACTATTATCTCGAAATTTGTCCCAATACACTTGTATCGAGTTTATCAATGTACGAATCTACAGCCAACTTCGGAAATTCGAACTTGGCTATCTATCCAACCACATGCGATAATAACCCCGCAAGAATACACATACGAGTGTACCTTTGTACATCAGATTTTATCTCGCGGTGACTCTACATTCTCGCTGTATAATTAAAGATCCTTATCGCTCGCGAGAAATCCCATCTGCGGCTCTTATTAATTTCTAATACACTTTATCTCGCCTCCATCTCTCGTGTTATTACCATTGTTTTCGAATTGACATATTCGAGAATGGCGAGGTATTATTTCACGCAAGTGCTTCAGGATTTTACTCATAATGTATAAATTAAGTAGAATATATACAGTTTACTTATTTTTCCACTACTAGCGTCAAAACACACCATCACCTATAATCTTTTCAATTTGCGAAGACCAATTTCCACTGACTGCCAACGATAAATTTTTCTTGCATAGGCGGCCAGGTGGTCGACATCATAGTAATTATGAGGTCGTGGTTCGATTCCTGGCTGGCCGTTGGATTTGGGTTTATTTATGCGCTGTACAATGTATATCATAAAGTTCTGCATAGAACTATCCCAAATGCCACAGTGGTTTGGATTCCACTTGTATAAACTGTAGATCCCCGTCTCCTTCACTCGCACAAGCCCTTCGGGGCTTCTGAGGAGATGAGTAACAATAACAATAACAAATAATTATTTAATCCGACATTCATCGCAAACTTCCTGTCAAGACTGTACATATTCGATGTTATAAAAAAATCGACTCGATCCGAATAGATTTGGATACGATTTCGAATTTTGTATGATTACTGATTGCGCGCGCGTCTCTGGTGATAGCCCTATATCAATCGCTGATGTGATATACGCCCGTAGAATGGCTCGCTGAGTGTCAGCGTGGGTCGGCCTGATAGACTGCTTCATTAGAGCCCAGCTCCGACATGCCCGAGCCGTGTATTGCTCGACTCTTATCACCGATGCATTTGTACTAACCTGTTCCTGTTCCCATCTCGGACATTACTCACGAACTCTCACCACTATTTTATCCGCTATCGCGCGTCACTATCATTGGACCGACTCGGACCTCTCATATTTCCTGGCGCGACAGTCACCGTACATTCGCATTTTTTTGTTGCAGGCGAAGACTGGAGCAACGAGGGAACGGACAGCCAAGAAAAAACTCCCACCCCGCCGCCCAAGGAACACTCTGTCTCGCCGAAACTAGAAGTTGAGGACAAACCTCCGAGGATCAGGCTCAAAGCCAACCTAGCCACCGACCCGGCTCTTCAATCGAAACCAGAACTTGAATCGAACGAATCTCCGAGCGAATACCTCGCCAACCTCCAGAGCGCTCTAGTCTCCAGAGGTTTTTATATTCCGAACCTGCCGGCTAGTGCTGAGGCGCGCCAAGCCGAAACCTCCGACTCTAGACAGCCAACAGTCCCTATCTTCCAGTGTCCGCCTTGCGGTATTCGCTTTTCCTCCCTGAGCACACTCGAAGCCCATCAAACCTATTACTGTTCACACAGAGCCAACAAATCCAACGATGACGAATCAAAATCAACTGGTGGCGACCCGAGCGGCAGTCAGTCGGACATGGACGTGTCTGAATCCTCCAAAAATCTACGCGTCAGTAAACAGTACACGTGTACTCAGTGCTCTTACAGCGCCGACAAGAAGGTCAGCTTGAACAGGCACATGCGGATGCACACAGTATCGCCTAGTCCGAGTAACAGTGCCATAACTAACGGCGAAGCACCTGCGGATAGTCAAGATAGGTATTGTGCTGAGTGCGACATCAGGTTCAGCTCACAGAAGACCTACCGTGCTCATAAAATGCATTATTGCAACTCCAGGCATATGATCAAATCGACCCAACCAGCTAAAGCTACTTCCAGTACTTCGGGCTCATCCCCAACGTCCCCAGTCGAAACAACGTCCTGCAAAACACCCCCATCGCCCACAGTCTCGAATGCCCCTACTCAGCCTTTTTTGGCCCTACCTACCAATCCAATCATAATCGTTCCGTACTCGCTGTTCCGGAGCGCTAGTGTGTTGCCGGGTCTGTCAGGAACTGCAGGACTTCCAACTCCCGATGCCCCTTGTTTCCTCCTGCCAAATGGCACCCTTCAGCCTATGACCAACGCCTTGAACTCCAACCAGCAAAACCATCATCCAGAATCTTCCAAGCTGCTGAGCCGGCAGAAAGAAACCATAATGATGAAAGAATCTTCAACGCCTTTAGATCTGAGCCTACGAAAATCTCTCGATTGTAATGATCTAGTGATCGATTTGGGCGATGAACAGGAGAAAGAGAACCTCAAACGCTCCCCTAGTCCCGAAAAAATCGAGTGTGTACCGTCCCTGCACGGATCTCCCCCCACTACACCTGTTTCTCTCAACAACTCATCTCCTAGGCTGATTTCTTCGCCGAAAAGAAAGTTGGAGGATACTTCCGGAGGCTCGAGCCCGAAGCGGTCCAAGTCTACTACAAAATCGGTATCTAGCGACAAGCCAAGGATGAGTCCGGATGCTAATAGTACTTTCGATATGCCCAGCTCACTTCATCCCCTGTTGATGAGAGGGTCCATGCCTCTGTTTCCGCCAGAGATACAGATGAGGCTAACCGATATGCCTGGAATGCCTCCAGTGATGCCTCAAGTGTTGGTCAAGCAAGGGGTTTCCAAATGCAAAGACTGCAACATTGTGTTTTGCAAATTGGAGAACTACGTGATCCACAAGAAGCACTATTGCTCGGCCAGAAGCCAAGAGGAAGACGGCTCTAAAGCCTCTAGCAGTCCTCCGATCAGTCCCAAAAGTACCGGCAACACCAGCCCGGCAGCTCAATACCAGCAACTGATCTGTTTGGCGTGCGGCATCAAATTCACCTCTCTGGACAACCTCAACGCCCATCAAGCCTACTACTGCCTGAAGAGAGGTGACAGCGAAGCCAGGAAATGTGGCAAGTGCAAGGGGGTGATGGACTCGGGGCATCAGTGTATGCCGAATACGACTTTTTGGAAGTGTCCCTGCTGTGACGTTATCAGTCCCACGGCGAGTGCAGCCCAGCGGCATATGGACAGCCATACGGGAGTCAAGGCCTACAGGTGTACGATTTGTAGATATAAGGGCAACACGTTGAGGGGAATGAGGACTCATATCAGAATGCACTTCGACAAGAGGTCTCCCGATCTACAGGTAAGGATTCGAAACTCGATTCACAATTCTCTCATCTATTGATCTAGTCAATGAGGACAACACAAAGATATGATATTAGGTATTCTCTACCAGCTGCACCCTTGACCATTGACTTATTGGGTGCTTCGAAACGAACATAAGAAAAAGAAAGAGCTGTCGATATCGTCTGGATGTGCAACAAAGAAAGGTTCAATTTTGCCAATAGTCAGCTGATCACTGCTGGTTGCCTCTCTCTCTTTGCTGTTTTCAATGGTTCGATTCCTTCGATTCAATGGTTCGAGTCTTTTTCTAGGCGCGAACTAGGGTCTATTTGAATTTTGTTCAACATCTATTACTATATATCTATAACTATATATTGTATATTAGGATTTCTAAAATAAAGTCTACTACTACTATCTATCATTACCTACCAATGGAATGATATAATCTGTTCTTTTTCGAATCTAATAGTACAGCCATAGACTGAACATGACAACAACATCTCGAACAAAGTTTCAAAATTCTCCTTTGACTTGGTGGGTTGAACCCGCTGAACGAACTAGGAATATTCACCAATTTTCAATATTCAAACAACAAATAAAACTGAGTATCTTCATTTTGACACATGCATGGATCAATGAACGCCAAACGATAGGTTTCAGAGAATAATCTTACACTACATCTACGGATCCGATCTTCATTTGGTAAATATCTGGAATGATTCTTTCAATATTCCCTTTCATAATACCTCGAAATTCGAAGGTTTCTTTTCATTTTTGGCCCCTTCATACTTGAATTCAATTTGAAAAAGTTTCGAAATCACAACTGACTATTTCCTAATGAAGATATTTTTCATTGTCTATAGATCATCATCTTTTCACAAGTCGTATAGTTCCAAATAACTCGGGTGTGAATAATGTTATTATTTGTCCTTAGTCAGTAGCCTTATTACTCCTAAACATCATAATGAGTTTTTTCTTTTTCCTCGTTTTTTTCGCTTTTTCTATTCTTACTTTATTCATTTAATGCATTTAATTTAATTATACCACGAAAATACATGTCAATTTTGGGAAGGGTGGAAAATCAGAACGGAAACCATCTCTTTTCTTTTCATGATAATTGTATTTTAATGCACCTATGCCTCATATAGCATCAAAAAATGTTGAGTAAAGTATATCACCGACATCTCATCGAAATTCATTATCGTGATGCGAAGTGGGATATTGATTTTTATAGTATTTCTCCATGAACAAATTAGCTTCGAAATATATAAGAAATGAATAAGTTTATAATTCAGAAATTGAGTACTTCGACTCAAATTGGTAGGGATTGAAGTGCTGAAACGAGGGTTGAAATAAGAGAATCTCAATTTCGAAATATCCTTGTTGTGCTATGATATGAAACCAAAATTGCAACTTCAGAGGCGGTCTTTCCTAGCAAAAAAGTCCGATATTTTTTTCTGCTTTTTTGGCTCTTCTCAAATGGAAGCTAGTATGGTAACTCATTTTTGTAAGTTTAAATTACAGAATTTCTGAAGATCATCTAGAAGTACAGAATACAACCTCTGGTTGTGTATAATATAGTTGGGTACCTGAAAATTTCCAAATGGAAAAACTGTATATAACCTGTATAACTGTATTGTCATTCACTTGATTTTCATTTCGGAATGAATTGATTTTTTTTTATTTAAACAAAGTGGTATCCACCTTACGGTTATTAGCGACGGAACGGTTCATGTAAAAATATTCAATAATACAATATGGTACAATACAATTGATTAAAGATCGTAGAATACACCAATATCTCTCAGATAATCAGTTAGATTTTGTATATGAATTGCCTAACATTGATGACATATCCTGTGGGAACTTATGTGTATGTCGAGAGCCCTGGAATATTGGAATTGAATTGAATTTAAATTGTTCAATTGAGCAATATTATAATAGCACAATTGTGCATTCTTGCAATTGCGAATTAGCCAAGTCCATTTCCAATGCCGCTCGCAATGTCGTAACGAAAGTTGCTGATTCGACTTCCGCATTATCTTTGCAGGAAGAAAAATACATCACCTACATCATCGAGGACGACAGTTCGAACACGATAGAGGTGAACGCGATCCCCGCAGTTCCCCCGCCGGGCGTTTGCGACGACCGCTCGCGCTCCCCTATCGCCGAGCCCCCTGAATCCACGCACCACTGTTCGCACTGCTCCTACAGCTCCCCCTTCAAGGCCAACGTGCTGCGGCACATCAAACTCGTCCACGACGCGCCCAAGGACGAGCCGACCGCCAACGGCAAGCACATGCCCCCCCTCGAAGAGGACGAGGAGATCCTGGTCAAGAAGGAGGCCATCGAGCCGGAGGTGATCATCGCGCACGGCGACGAGACCATCATGAAGGAGGAGCAGACGGAACCGACGTCGACGCTGGCCAGACCCGGAGCGAAGTACTGCAAGTCCTGCGACATCTACTTCAACTATTACTCGACCTTCGTCGCGCACAAGAAGTTCTATTGTTCGAGTCACGCCGGCGAGGTCACCATGGCGAGCGCGAACAATAACAATCAGACTGCCAGGGCTCCGGAGGAAACGTCGGTGCTATGATGTAGTTTGAGTCCGTGACAAATTTGAGGTTAGGTTGTCTGAGTAGGTTTGGAGGCAGCGTCCATAGATATCCTGATGAGTCCGCACACACTCGCATCGCGCTGACAATTCTCCTCCTGGCGTCTCGCGACCCTCGCCTATCGAGCTCGCTGATGGAGAAATAGTTTACACAGTTGCCACTACCAGAGATTGCTCCTTCGTAACAAGTTCTATTGAGTGCGCTTGATAAACCGTTTTATGGTTATATTGATTGATTCTCATGCAGTTATTTACTAAAAGTACACTGAAATCTGTAAACAGAGGAATGACATCCCAATTCGTAAATAAGGAGAATGCGGATTTGAAATTCTCACAAATTTTGTGAATGAGAAAAACCAATTTCTCGCTGAATTTCAATACATTTTTTGATTTATCGAGGTTATTTTATTAATTTGAAGTTCACAAGGTTGAATAATAGGCCGTGGCTGAGGTCAGCTAAGAAAACTGTGCTTCAGTATATAACAAACATTTCGTTAGAGAAATATGACAAATGGTTGTCTATGACTAACTTTATGAAAAATACAAATGGATTATTCCAAAAGTGCATCAAAAATGATAATCACAGACTATAACCATCTTGGCCCTTCAGTAGGTATACATATTCGTAAACAGAACTATTTTACGGAAACGAGTAATCGAACTCGAAGAAACCTCGTTCACGTGGTTCTGATAAATATTCATTTCTGATGAAATATGTCGATGCCTACTATCAATTTGAATATACCAAAACGGCTACGGTTAGGTTTTTCCAGAAACTGAAATCAGTAATATAGATATTCATTGAAATATGTCCATTGTTGGTACCTAATGCCTCATAAGTACCTTACTTCATGAACTGTTGCAAAGGTCAAATAATAGCTGAATAATACTAAATACCTAATACGCAACCTTGGCAGATTCATTCGGATGAACATTCAATCTAGGCTCCCTGTAAATCAACAGTCCGTACGTTATCGGGTGATAAATCACTGGTAGCAAAAAAACACCGTCTTTTCGAGCGCTTCAAAAGATTGACCAGAAGACTTAGGATATCTATGGACGATGGTAGAGGTTTGTTTGGGCCAGTCCTTTTTTTCGTATACGCTCGACAAAAATTGGTGCCTCGATAGATGAAGTTTTATAGTTGAAGAAAACAAGCTTTCAATTTTTGATGCTTGAAATTCGAAAGGAAGATATCTACCAATATGTGGGAAAGAAAATATCAGGAGTAACGGAGGAGAAAAAGACAACTTTCATTCTGGTCTCGTCCTAACGTTTTCTATCTCGTAATAGAATGCTTCAAGACACCTTCACCAGAAAAATAATTTGAAAATTTCTGTTTTATAGGAGAAACTAGTAAGGCAAGTATTACTGTATCTGCAATATAGGTAATTGATAAGATCTATCTTATACCTACACTACTCGAGTTCATGAATTTAAAAATATCTCAATTTCGCAACTGTGTGGATACTCGCAGTAGCCTCTTGTTAAACCTAGGAAGGTTATTTATTCAATAGGAATCCACAAAAATTTTCAATAATCCTATTCTAGTCTCCATTCTGACCTTGTGATTAGGTTCTGAGAATAATACATAAATAACGTTCCTTTTTTGCAGGCTGGCTGACAAAACGCAAGCCATAGCGCTGCTATCGTCCGATTTTGAAAAACAAAATAGCAAATGAAATGACTCCTCACGTACTACAAGGTGACAAATTTGTTTTTTTTTTCAAATGGTAACATATATTTTTTCTATTGTTCCTGAAACAGATTTTTTTCTGAATCCAGTGTGATGTATACCACTATTGAATGTAGCAGTCTTTGAATCAGCTTTGGCTATGAACTGTTAATGTGACATTTGTGCAAACAGCTGATGATATATTTACTCTTCTGATTAAAACGAAATGTGAATGTTATTTAGCAAGTCTTCGAGTGCTTTTTTTCTACACTAAGAAACTTCAAATTAGACATCTTCATCAAACCGACGTTCCTAATATTTAAATTTGTTGAATTCCCCTTGGAATCTTGAATTTTCTTTGACCGTTCCCAAATCAACGACGATTTTTAACTGTTCAGAAAACGATCGCTGTAGTCGCAATTCTTCATAGTATGCTTTTATTTCGGTTAGTCGATTATTATTCATATTTAGTTTTATTCATACGAGTAAAAATATCATAGCTATTCGAAAATATGGCACAAATGTCACACTGACAGTTCATAACCCTCTTATTGATTCAATAACATTTACTGACACATTCAATGACCCAATAATGATGTACAAAACACTGGTGCACTCACTGATGGTGTTTTGTTTCGTCAAAAACGCTAACGCCTTTTTCCGCTATAATGGCCTGATAGTTATGAAACTCCCCAGAAGATGGTGAATTTTCATAGATTTCTGTACAAAAAGTTGATGTTTTGAGATTGTAATTATGTAGTTCGATCATTAATTGATTACCTAAATTATACTACTTCTGAATCAACATTTTTATAACACTAATTGTGCAATTATCAATAATACTGATTTTGTTTTAATTTTTGTGTTGCCAACTGACATTTGAGTGATTTTCAGCTATAACGAATAAAATGCTGTTATCAAGTTAGCTGTACGTTAGAGTTAGAAATTAGATAGAAATTAGATAGGCAAATAGGCAGAATAGCTTTACTGTGTTCTGTACATTGTTGACCCAATATAACAATTGATGAAAAGACACATTTCTTTACGGCGGACCATTGATTTTGGACACTAAAGTTAATTTTTTATATTCACCGAATCAGCTGAAAAATTCATATTAAAAAAATATGTTGCTATTCGAAATGAATTGACAATACCTGTGTTGGAGTCAAAGAAAATTCGTTCTCTTTTCACCTTGTAGTACTTAAGCAGGAGTCATTTCATTTAAATTTTTGTTTTTCAAATTTGGATAATGAATATAGCGGTGCTATGGTAGGAGCGTTTTTTGTCGATCAGCATGTATCATAGACCTGTTAGAACATGAAAATCTGTTCACAGGTTTAATAGGTATACTTGTCACCAAAGATCTTGGTGGAACGAAGTTTTCTAGTTAATTTTTTGATATCTCATGACTACTATTTTCCATAAACAAAATTATCTGGTGAATTCCTCTCATCTTACATTCGCTCCATACTCGGCCCAACATTGGATAAAGGAATATTCATACTCAACCAATGAGTCTCAACAAAATACTGTAAGAATAGGAAGACTAATGAAAAGTCGAGGTAAAAATAGAAAATCAACAAATGATTTATTTTTCATCTCATTTTGGGTTTGTCTAAGAACATACAAAAACTATAAAACTAAAAATTGTTTGAATATAGCAGAAGATTACCTCTAAAAAATTCATCACTTTTATGTGGTTTTATGGGAAGTCATTATTTTGACCTATTCAGGAAACATTTCAAACTGCTAGAAATATTGTCTGCAAAGTTTTCAAGCAAAATAGCTATTCTCCAGGTTCTTTACAAATTCCATATTTCACTTGAGATATTCCATATGATACTTCATAATTGAGGCATCAATGTTTTTGTTGTTATTGAATGTAGATTGTTCTATGGATCTTTGAATATAATGCAATATGTTGAATAATACCTAATGACTTTGTTGTTGTATAAAGTTTGTAGATTTATAATTTGTTCATTATTTTGTAGTATATGTTGAAAATATGTAATGCCAAAGCATTTTATTAAATTATACATTTCTTCAAAGAAATTTATGTTTCCCTCTTATATGTGATATCTTTTTCATTCAAAATATGAAATATCAGTGATGGATGATATACCCATTTGATATCTGGCACACCAAATGTAATAGCTTGTAAATTGAACACATCAAAGTTGAATCATGTAAAAGAATTATCTTTGGAATACCAGATATCAGATGAAAATGAATATTTTGATACAAATAATCCACTCCATACTTTTTGTTCCACATACATTTTTTGGAATTTTCAATCATGTATTGATATGCATCTAAAATCATGTTTATACTAGCTGTGTAGTTGTAAAAACATCTACCTATGGTGAAATACAGTGGTTAATGTTCTTGAAGACAATAAATGATTCTATTTCCAAAAAACTGTTATTTTATTAAAATAATAAACGTCAGAATGAAACTACTGGACTGAACCGAATAACATGACTGTTGAAATGTTTATAAAAACTTAGATGAATATTTGTATAACACACAAATTGTGCAAAACTGATTTGTCTAAGTCACAAGACAATACCAATAATAACTCAAGGTATCATGATGGAACAATAGACAAATAAGAAATTGTCCACTCAAAAATTGAATATATAACTAATAATTGTGTTATAATGTCTAGCTACTAATCACTTTGCTCAACATCTTCAATATCTCCACAGTACAGTTCATTATCCATCAAGGGCTTCTCAACTGCTTTCCAATGTTTGGCTCTGAACCTTGCATACCTCTCTCCATACAAATGAATATCTGATTCAGTATGATATTGAGGCTCTGAGTCAGGAAAGTCATCACCTGTATCATCATGACTGTGAACAAAATTATCATCTTCATCACTAGAAAGTAGATCATCCTCTAACCCTATATTTTCCATGGCTTCTATCATGTCATTTTCATTAACTGACTCCAAATCTGATTCGTCAGGGTAATCATTTTTCCAGTTGCATTCTGCATTAGAATCTTCACTCTCCTGATCAGAATCAAGAACACCTCTATCAAGACCTGAGCCAGCTGGCAAGAATTCTGTCAGGTGTTGAACACTATGATAATCATCAATTTCAGGAAAATCATCTGAGCAAGTATAATATAAATCAAAAACATATTTTTCATTTGGATGGATATTCTGATCTTTTTCACTAGCTTCATTTTTGTTGATATCAGTTTCTACATCAAGGACTGTTATTGCATACTCTGATTCACCAGTTTCAGGAGTTTCAGATGGATTGATTAGGGAGCGGGAACGATTTACTATCCTAAAACGACTGCTTTTTGAGTTATCTTTACATTCGTTCCTGAGTTTATCGATCAGGCACACTGTATGTTTCTTGAATTTATTCTTCAACTCGTTTACTCCATCAAGGTACTTTATTTTTAAATGGGGTAAGATGTCTTCTTCCTGAAAATTTTGAATGTGAGATGGTCGACCAGGAATGTATATTATGTAGGCTATAAAATCCATTTCTCACTTTTTGTATTGTACCAGCAAATTGTAACAGAGCAGATGAAAGTTGGGATTCTTCTTCAGGACTCGTACTGTCTAGCTTTCTTCTTTTGCAATTCAGAATTAAAGTATCTACAGGTTCTTCGTTCAACGGCCTTTTTATTCTAACGACAGCTGGCATCTTTTTATTTTATTTTTTATGTTATGAAGGAAGTATGTTTGCGAGATTTTGAAAACTACGAAGAGGTAAGATAATCACAAAGATAATTTGATTCAGCTTGACGTTCAGCAAACACAAATACGAAGTTGAACATGAACTAACATGAAACATGAATTCAACAAACTGTCTTTTTCATTCCATGATGATGGTCAGGTCTGTCACTTGAACCCATGATACTATATATCTACATATATATCATGACTTGAACCCACCGTGTGCCATGTGCCAAGGATAGTTAACTATATAACAACGATCCTTGTGTGCCACGACGTAACTGACGTAAGTATAAAGTATAAGAAGGTGCTAGACATTTGCATGAAAACTGAGATGGATCTGCCTGTCTAAATGACATTTGATATTAGACGGCTTGTTTATCTGTGGATTATAGTTCACGGCACTTGCCTTAATGGTAAGCAAAGGAAAAAGCAAGGCATTTTACGATTTTATCTTGGACATCTTGAATTGTCGCAGAATTGTTAACATTTCATAGTCATAGTTTTTATTTGTGAATTTTATATCAAACGTTTGAGTGGCTCTCGACGTATCCACGTTCAATTTTGACTTGTGATATTCGCCATGAAAGAAGGTAATGTGCTGATTATTAGGCTCTTGCTGTAGGTGAATTATATATTGTTTGAACTGATGCTATTCTACTCAGTGAGATTCATGACATGTCAACTATTGTAATACTTTCAATAATGATTCCGTAATATCAATGTAACATGTGAATATTACAGCCAAATGGCCATTGACCTGATAGGTATATACCTATTTGAAACACTGGATTATTTTTGCTGATTGGGATATAATGGCGGAATCTCAGTACTATGGAGTTCTGAAACAAGAAGATAATAGTTCTGAACAGCAATATTTCTCAAATGTTGAAGATCAAACAGTGCAGTATGTAATTACACCCAACAAGACTCAAACCCAGTTTCCAACTCAACAGGTGAGATATGAGCTCAATAATACCAATACTCTCTTATCCAACTATGCAAAGTTATCCACTCCATGATTACAAAAATTATTTGTTTTGCCCTTATTTTCATTCAATATGACAAATGATTTTGATCCATTAGATTGTTGTCACTAGAGGAGATCAGTTGATGTTATTGAATGGTCAACCACAACAAATTGTTATTGATCAATCTGTGACGCCTTATCAGACTCAAGAAGTACAACTACAGGCACAGGTATTTGTCATCGAGATTTGAGATTTTGCATTTATTGTCTTGGCTATTTGTAATGTTTCTTAACACTAGTTAGTTGTTTTCACTCAAACATTATGGATATTCCTCTTTTCCTTGCTTAAAACAGAACAGCTAGAATAATTCGAAGGGAACAAGTTATCAAAAATTGATGACCTCTCTAGTTCTTTTGCAACACTAATCTTTGAAAAGACTATTCATGGTGAAGAACATTATCATAATTAAATTATTATCATATAGGATACAGAAATTTGAACCTGGTGTCTCCACAACCTAAAAAAGCTAGTCTTTTAGTGCTATCCAAAGTTATATATTATATAATTTTACAAGTTCTTGACTCACATTCACTCCAAAGTAATATGATGCTCATTTTTTTCGAAAAATTTTTCAGACTTAGGATAATACACATATTTCTGATTCAGACAAATTGTTTGAAATGGTTGCATCTATTGTTCAGAATTATTCTTCATATGCACATGACAAATCTATTCATACAGCATGCATAATGTACTGGAGGCTATCAAATGTTGAAAATACTGAAGTTTTAGAATTGAACATAACTTTTATTTTCATGTCCAGTGAAGAACAATAATTTCCCTTATACCTTCTCCTCTTTTTTTATGCATATCAAACCTTTGAGGAAAGTGATTGAAATAATTGGAATGCAAGTGAATAAAGAACACTGAGAATTGATTTTTCCATCACCAGGGGTTAATTTTATGCATGATTTGTCCTCTTTCTGCTTCATAAGAGTTGAATAAGAGATGCTTTTGCTAGAGGCATATCCTATCTGTTTCTTGATTGATAGTATGGAGAGTGGGGTACTTGAAAAAAATATTTTATTGATTGCATTTTAATTTATTTTATAGCATGAATTAGCATGATCTATTGCATTATACTGGACTTGTGAGATGGCAAGGATGCTGGATGTAAATTTCATTATATATCATAAAATCCTAATGTTCAGAATACTTTCATCAGGGTTTTCTCTGATGGCTTTTTCCTATCTGAATTGGAGATCTCAGCTTAATACTATACATTGTTTTCATATAAATGAAATGATAATAATTCAAAACATTCATTAGCTCTCAAACATTTCATTCAGAAAATTGACAAATTTGAAAAATAGGATTATCATTCATCAGACCTCTAATGGGTCATTTCACACTAAAGTGGCGCCTAGAGGACCTGACTGATCAAAGTGATAGGGAATGACTAGCTTTTTAAAGCTTCATGATAGAAACTGTTAGTGAATCTGAAAACAAAAATATTCCAATATCAATGATATTTCAGTAATTTTAGTGAATCCAAAACGAAATTTACAGTTCTTTCAGTTTCCTTATATGATATGGATACTTTCCGGGTCTAACGAAGATCATCGACATACAATATAATTAAGACGTTCCTGACAATGCATATCATGTAGTTTCTCGAGAAATTAGTCATATTGTTCATTCAACTAATCATTACCATGGGTTGATATTCATTTTAATTATTGAGTAGTATTTGAAATGTAGATAGTAGAATAATTGATATGAAATTATTCAGAGATGAAAATGAAAATTGTGATACATAGAGTTGATAGTGTAATGTGAATACTTTTTTATTTTTTACATTATCGCAGTAATTTCTCGAAATAATATTTTTTTTTATTATACTGTCATATACTTTTATTCATGTAGTTTATAATACAAGGTGATTTACTGAAGAACGCGGAAATTTATTCAGTGGATCTGGATATCCTACATCAAATTAAGAGTAATCAATGGTGAGCAAAATATAAGGAAATTGATGATTTGTACATTTGTAGCATTGCGCCAGCAAGCGTGATTTGGTGTATGACAGATCACATACACAGTCATTATCCTACTAGGTTGCTTAATATACAGTGGTTACACATACAGGGTATGGGCTGCTCAGAAACCTATATCAGATCTGTTGCCTCTATAACCAAATTATATCGACATGTGGTAATATAATATGATATATCATTTCTTTTTGCATTCTTAGGTAAATCAACCCGCATTCATATTTTGTGATGATTTAGATTTTAGAAAATGGACTTGGAGTATTTTTTTTTGTCAGAAGTCAATTAATTTTTAAGTCATCAATTTCAAAGGAATATAAAACACACTGTTAATCTCGTCGTATTCCTGCAGCCCAGGCAGCATCTCAAACAAGTAATGCGTCTAAACAACCCCATCCAACAGATCGCGTCCAACCAAATTCAGATGCGAGCTAATAACCCCCAAGCGATCCCCAACCAGCCCCAAATGCGCTCCCCGAATCCCAACCAAATACAAAGGCCGCCGCCCGCGCCGCAGCTGCTCTTGAGGCAGCAGCTGCCCGTCGCGAGGGCAGTTACGTCGGGTGGCCATCGGAGCTTGGGCGTAGTCAGCTCTGCTCAGCAAATAAGACATTTGAACGTGGGGGTGGTGAGGCAGCCGGTGGCGGGGCAGCAGATCAGACTGACGACGCTGGCGGGGCAGTTGAGGTCGCAAACGCCGAGGGGGCCTGCTGTGGGGCAGCAAAGGTTCCAAGCCTTGAACCAGATACAGCAGCTGCAGAAGGCTAAAAGTCAGAGTGATATGGACGATTTGGAGAATGTGAGTGTACTTCAATTTGATTAATAATAATAATGAAAGTACGTTATTGAATATAAATACACAATGCTCAAAAGACTCGTCCAAAGTAATTCTGAGTGGTGTGATATATTAGATTCTCAGAAAATATTGTATGTCAAAATGAAATGAATAATTATTCATGATGTATGAAAATGTTCTGTGGAAAGTTACATTTATCATTTATTCTTCAGTTCTCCTGCATGTCTTCCAATCACTCATATAGGACTGTGTGCCGATTGTGCCGGTTTTCTGCAAATCGAAAAAACGTCCTTTCCAAATCTGCCCCCTCATATATGATAATGGACATTTGGCCTCTTTATGGAATTTTGCGGCCGTTTGCTGCTCAATCAAACTATTTGATACTTTCTTATCAAATTGATGTATTTGATTATGACATTCGACAATGTCTACGTTTTTTTTCCCGATTATTGGATGTGAAAATCGATAATCCGGGTATAACTCTTGGCAAAAAATAAACTATTTTAACAGGTTAACGGAAGAGAAAACACCGGTTTCAAATCATAAATGTTGCAGAACTTATGTTATCAGGGCGTGAAAAATAGTTGTTTTCAAGAGATTTGATATATTTTTTAATTTTAATATCATTTACAGGTGTATAAGTCATATTTTGCAAAATTTTTTGTAAGCTGACGATATTCTTAGAAGTTAAATCATATTGTGTTGAATATTTAAACACCAATCCTATTAGAATATTTGTTAATAGTGAGAAATATTTTTTTTGTTGGATAAGGGCATCTTATTTTCATCTTTAATTTTAGTTGTATATTCATTATGGCGTCTGTAATCATTTTGCTAGTTCTTCGAAATATTCTGGATATGTTTCTTTAGTTATAACTTAGGTTTATGTCTTGAAAAATTCTGCAAATCATTATATTTCATCTTGTCCCCTGTGTAAGTCTTGAAATTTTGATAACTTTGAGAACTCATCAAAATCATTCATTATTTTATCAGACATTAGTCAGGCTATATGAATGGAAATTTTCAGTTGAAAATTTCATTTTTGGTGTGACATGTAACTAATTAATACTATGTGACATTCCTAGATCAGAATAATTCAGTATTTTTCTACATTTATTATTTAGTATTAGACAAAATGAAACACAGAATTTGGCAAAGGCATTGCTGATACTCAGTGATATTTTCTAAAGGTGATGGTGGTGATGGGTGATAGAACTTTCTCTCATAAAATAATTGTCCAGAAACTTTTTTCCTGCGAACTTACGCCTTATTTTTACAGAAATCATCAGTTGAACAAGAATCTGTTTCCTTGCCGGATGGTTCAATTGTTACAGTGGATGCTTATAAGAAAATGTTGGCTGACCAAAAAGCAAGAAATGCCCCACAAAAGTATGTTCTTCATTAATATCATTATTTATTATATTTTATGTGTATATATTTTTTTATTTTTCTATATTCTCCATAGGCATTTAGCTGACAATTTGTAGGTGAACTGAGACAATTATCATGAATAAAAACCATGTCACAATGTTTCAATTGACAACAGGTTGTTACACATTTCAAGTAGCGTTGATAAAAAATTGAGAAAATATAATATTTCTAAAGGGCTCAGGCAAACATTTTGAATTCAGAGGCATACTTGGAAGATATCAATCCAAAAAATGTTAACGCCTTGCACAGGTGAAATGAAACGTTTTGGTATAGATTGAGCCAACTTTCGTTCATCACTATCAGAAATCTGTATGTATATGATATGAAGTTTTAATATGTCAGTTTGGTAGGAACGGGAAGAAGATTTTTGCTACTACTGCCAGAAATGAATTTTTATTGCATAAAAATAGAATTTCGCTTTGATTTGCAATCACGCCATGTGCAACAACTATGCATTTTTCAAAAGTTCAATGCAATACATAAATTATCAGTATTGTATTATATTCAATATAAGTTTCAAAATCCACGATTGATTTAGATTGTGTTTTTGTGTTATTTTCAATAATGTAAGATTTTTCTAAATTTTATTGTGAAAAAAAAAACATATTATTGTTTATCATCCAAGAAACATTATTTTTATAACAGGGATATATGAATGAATACATATACATGCATAACAATCTTAACATAAAACAAATAGGAATAATTGAAATTGAGGAAATAGCAAATTGAAATAGGAATTCATTTCATTATGAATTCTACTGATTTCATCCAATTAAGATTGTTCTGAGTGAATATTTTTTGAGACTGATTTAGAATCTTCTTGCTTCAGTTATATTTTTCAATTCATTGGGCACTACGTTGTATAAAATGATTCCATTGTGAAAAATTGATTGTTTGCCGATATTTGATTCGAAAAGATTTTTTATCAATAAATTTAGTTTCTGTTTTTCATGGGAATGAGTTGTATCAAGTTCATTATCGATAATTCAATTCAATACTGTCTGTAAGTTCTTCAAGGAGGTGGTACATTCATTTTTCAGCTTTTCATGGGATTTTCTCTCCTCGTTTCTATTTTTAGAATTTTTATTATTAATTTTAATTATTTCTCTATTTTTTACTCTATTTTTTAGAAACGAGGAGAGGAACTCCCATGAAAAGCTGAAAAATGAATTCAATTCAAGTTTGATATTTTCAGTTCATTCTTGACAAAATGAATAAAACAAAAAATTTTGAATTTATATAATGAAAGCAAATTTAAGGAATCTTCGGGATTGTATAAATTCAGAGTTGGTTCTAGAAATTTTAGATCTGTGAGTGGCTTTAAACGTTTAATATTTGTACTCCCCCAAATAGATATAACGCATTATTATTAATCACTTCAGAAGTATGATGGATTTTGTGCGTAACAAGACTACGCTACGGCCGAAAATATCTTCCAACACTTCCTGTGTAACCGATCTAAATGACTGAATATAATGAAAACAATTTCAATTTCAATATAAAAAAATTTTAATGACATGTAGGCAAAATTCAATATTGAGAAATGTACAGGACTTTTTCCTTTTGAAAAAATCACCTGGTACCTTTCCGCCATCATTACAAGTTCCTGATTATGAATTTCTTTATATATCTTATATCTTCTTCATCAAATCATTTTTCAGAATGAACCCGCCCCCAATGCCAACCCAAAACTCCCCCCTACCTATGGCCCCGCCCACTCCCACCGCGGCCGCCGCCAAAAGACGGACGCCGGTGAGTCGCAATCCCCGGCAGTGCCCGAAAGGGGGCGCGAAAGCCCAAACGAGGAGCCCAGCCCCCCAAATGGGCCAGTTCCAGTCGTCGCCACCCAATCCCCAACCGGCCAAGGATCCTTCTCAGTTTGCCATGATGAATCAGCACCAACCAATGAACAAGCCAGTAGGCGCTTTCCAGAACCAGCAGCAGATTCAACAGCAAAATCAGTTGTTGCAACAGCAACAGTTCCAACAGGTTGGTGTAATTGTATACCGAACAAAGTTATAACCTACCACTGAGATATTTACAATTTAATTTAACATTCGCCAGTCCTAACGAGTAACCTGTTCTTGACTATGTATATTAGTTTTTTATGCCTCAAGTGCGTTATAGGGATGTTGACGCCAGGAGGTTACAAGATTTTATTTTTCACTTATAATTGCACGAGAGGTTTGTGTCTTATCGGGTAAATTTTGTTTTTTTAATGAGAATCTGTTGACTAGCAATCAGACGAGAAAAACTGTCAACTATTAAAACCGCGAAACCAAAGGTGGAACAATTTTAGGTTGACAGTTTTTCAAGTCAAATTGCTAAAGGAAACAAATTAGAATTTGAACAACAGAAATTTACCTGACATCAATACAAACATCGAGTGTAATTCGGCAGAAAAATTTATTGAATAACAAAACGTAGAAAATTGTTGCTATATTGAGGATTTCGTCGCAAATTGTGTGTGAAGAGAAGCTTCCTGCGATTGTTTTTAGTTTGTCATCACCAACTTACACTAGTGGTCGCAGAAAAAGTATTTCAACATTTAACGATTTCATCAGATTCCTCAGTATATTTGTGACATTTTGTATCAGCCATAAAACACTTGAAAATGATGATGCACTTTCATTCATTTATAGCAACAACAGCTACAACAGCAACACCAAATCCAACAGCAGTTGCAGCAGCAGCTGGCACAGGAGCAAGCTCAGCAACAACTGAGACAGTCCCAAGCTAACTATGTCATTCAGCCTCCGCGGGCCAATCATAAGCCCCAGCAGCAGCGGCCTTTGCCCGCCTACATCCCCTCTAGTCAAATACAGAAAATAATAGGTATATCATATATTTTTTCAATTTTATATGTAACAAGCTTAACTGCACAATTCAAAAAACGTAGCCTACAAAATCTCGATGTAAAAATCAATAGATGGTTGGATAACCTGGTTATACAGGGTGTCCTTAAAAGGTCTTTACAAAAAGCTACCACATATTCTTCAGACCAAAACAATTCGATACAAGCAAACTTACCTCAGTAAAAAGTTGCTTAGTTTGGGCGCTAGACGGCTCTGAAGTTGAAATTTTCAAATCGATTTTGCTTCATAACTTTTGAACGGCTCATGAGATTTTTTTCAAATTTGGTACGTTGGCATAGACTCATCGGGCAATGAAACTCATATTATAATCATAATGAATATCATTCCATGGGCGTAGAACTTGATTTTTTCAGTAAATAAACATCTAAAACTCCTACGCCAATGGAAAAAAATTAGTTTCAATATGAAATCTAAATTATTCAACTCATTCACTACAAAAAAGGTACTCTTGACGAAAGTCGATTCCTCTCATGGTTTCGACAAAATTTTAATTTTAGTGATTTAGAGCATAATTAATAATAAAACGATTAACAGATATTTCATAAAAATTGTTCAAAATGTTCACCATTTTCACGTATACAAAGATTTATACGACGCAAAAAGTTGAAATGTACTCTTTGCATAACTTCTTCATCGCCTGTAAGATTATTCGTCGCCTGTTGGATACGTTGCCATAATTGTTCTACAGTATTCACAGGGGTCTTGTAAACCGTAGACTTGAGATAACCCCATACAAAATAATCCATCGGTGTTAAGTCTGGAGAACGTGGTGGCCAATTCACGGGTGCATCATTACCTCTACCTATCCATCTGTCTGGGTACTGTTGGTTTAAAAAATTCCTAACATCCACCGAAAAATGTGGTGGAGCTCCATCGTGCATAAACCACATATCTACCCGATGTTGGAGTGGTAAATCTTCCAACAAATTTGGCAACGTATTTCGTAGATGTTGTAAATACATGTCTCCTGTTAATCTTTGTGGAAGTATGACAGGACCAATTATAAAATTTCCTATTATTCCAGCCCAAACGTTGATTTTGAATTCGTGTTGAAAATGGTTCATTTTAATGGAATGAGGATTTTCAATTGCATAAACGTGTTCATTATGAAAATTAGTTATTCCTCTTCTCGTGAAACAGGCTTCATCAGTGAACAAAATATTCTTTCCAAAGTTCAGATTCATTTCTCTTTGCAAATTAATGAACCTACAAAACATCAGACGACTTTGTGAATCATGGATTAATAAATCTTGAACTGGCGTCTTGTGGTATGGGTATAATAATTGTTCTCTTAGTACTTCATGAACGGCATTCCTAGAAACTTCTAGTTCATTACTTATCCGTCTAGTACTCAATTCTGGATTTTCTTCAATACGGTCTAAAATTTCTACTTCGACTTCGGGAATCCTTACATAACGCTGTCTTCCATAATCACCAGTTCTAGGAGCAAAATGACCGGTCTCCCGAAGACGTCTCTCAACTGCAGCAAAGGTTGGGTGGCTTGGTACGCGACGATTTGGAAACCTTGCCGAATACACCCTCACACTCTCTCGACCATTTCCTTGACAATATCCGAATACCAATAACATATCGGTGTATTCTTCATTGGTGTATTGTACGGCCATGATAAATCAGAAAAGTCCGATATCAACAATCAACGTCAATAAAACTCGACAAATCAACACAGATGAAACTATGGAAACCAAGAATGTGAATATCACTGTTTTCGAGCAGATAATAATAGTCTTCAGAAAAAAAAACCAGTGCTACTTATTTTCAATAGAAATAACCTATGCAAAAAGTACATCTCAACTTTTTGCGTCGTATAAATCTTTGTATACGTGAAAATGGTGAACATTTTGAACAATTTTTATGAAATATCTGTTAATCGTTTTATTATTAATTATGCTCTAAATCACTAAAATTAAAATTTTGTCGAAACCATGAGAGGAATCGACTTTTGTCAAGAGTACCTTTTTTGTAGTGAATGAGTTGAATAATTTAGATTTCATATTGAAACTAATTTTTTTCCATTGGCGTAGGAGTTTTAGATGTTTATTTACTGAAAAAATCAAGTTCTACGCCCATGGAATGATATTCATTATGATTATGATATGAGTTTCATTGCCCGATGAGTCTATGCCAACGTACCAAATTTGAAAAAAATCTCATGAGCCGTTCAAAAGTTATGAAGCAAAATCGATTTGAAAATTTCAACTTCAGAGCCGTCTAGCGCCCAAACTAAGCAACTTTTTACTGAGGTAAGTTTGCTTGTATCGAATTGTTTTGGTCTGAAGAATATGTGGTAGCTTTTTGTAAAGACCTTTTAAGGACACCCTGTATATCTGATGTGGATAGTTGCCATTTTGATAAAGAGTTCTCAAAAATGGCATTGGAACTAATTTTACCTTCTCTAAGAATCATATTGGATCTGGTTGAAGGACCTTGGTCGATGGCCATTAGGTTTTATCCCAAATGAAGCACGTTTTTTATTATTGAATTAGATCTAACACCAGCGTTGAGATCTCTATCCGAAAAAAAAATCCGACAACTCCGAAGTAGTATTGGTATAAAAATGTGGAATTGTACATCATATCACTTCTTTTCTTCCTAGTCATGAGAATCTTTTCATGCTTGAAAATGTTTTACAATAATAAATGATAGATTTAGAAATGAATTTTGATTTTGATAAAGTCTAACGAAACCATTATTTCAATCATGATTTTATTGGGGTTTTAGAGAGTACGCCGATTAGTGAGGAGTTCTCGGACTCTATAAGAATGTTGGTTTTGCTGGAAAACGGAGAGCAGCGGTTGATCACCTTCACTTTGCCGAAGGAAGCGTGTACCATCCAGGAGATTTTGGAGCAGGTCAATGTACCTTTCCAAAGCCACACCAATATACAAGTAACTGAGGCGAATTCTAATGGCATCAACTATATTGTTACTGTTGGCAATGTTCCACCTCTAGGGAATGAGGTGAGGATACAGTTCTTCTGAATATTGGAATACAATAATATACAATATTTTTTCAATTTCAACATAATCTACAGGGTGAGTCGAGAGGCACCGACCAAAGTGTCTTATTATGAATCGATTTTCATTTGTTGTTTATGCAAAAATTTAACACACTTGGTCTGAGGGCATGCCATTGGAATTACTGGATCAACTCTGATAGTTTAAAAAATACATATTAAGTTGATTGGAGTGTAAACAAATTATCGAAATTGCCTAAATTTCTTTCAGAAATTGATTGAAATTTTTTTTTTAACCTCAATACTCTATTACTTGAAGAAAAACACATTTGGTACACGCTATAATAGGTGTGTTGTTTTGTGTTGTAATAATTATAGTACTCATATGCAAAAATTTATCCTCACTATATGGGTTCAATCATGTTTTCAATGATATCGTCGATTTCCAAATGTATATCTTCTGTAGATGAATATATTTTCTAACAATTTTCGCTCCTTTAGTTTTTCCGATATTAAATTTTTCGGCGTGCTTCCGTAATTTTAATAACATCCATTTTTCATCGCAAACTAACAAGTCTTGTTCTAGGAACCATTTTAAAAACTTCTAACACTAGTAGCACAAAAAAAAACAATCAGTGATGTTATACATAAACAGACATAAACGGCAAAAGGCAAGGCCGATTAAAAAAGGTGATTTTTCCGTTACAGAGTACAGTGTCGCCAACATACATGTAGACCTAGGTACATGAAAATTCTCACTTTTCCTAAATTCTGAGTGCTAATTTATATATATATATATATATATATATATATATATATATATATATATATATATCTTACACAATTTCATTATGAATTGGAAATCAATATTGCCAGACAGTTTTCGTCGGCAGTAACTTCCGCGAGACATTCAAAAATTTGCGAAAAAAAAACGAGAATTTAATTACAGTCGTGAGTCATGATTTTCATGTATGACATTCTGGGAACTATTTAAAGACTATTTGTAAACAGACGAATTGTAAGGATGGGAAAAAAGTTGAACCTTCAAAGGACCATTTCAACAGTCTTTGAAAATTTTATACTTTTTCAGTTATATCGAAAAAAGGGAATTTCCGAAAAAAATATTTTATATTTTTCACCGGTATTTTCACAGGTAGAAAAAATTTGAAAATACTAGCAATTTTTGATATGATTTGATATTTCGATAATATAATCCTTCAGTGTCAAATATTGATTGACTAGTGAGGTAATATTGAGTATTGAAAGAAGTTTGTGCCTTCTTATCTAGACAATTTCCCAAGAAATTGAGTAAACTTGCGTTATTTTTTTTTTGTAAAATTCATAACGTCCGCGTCCGGTTATGACTATTAGTTTTACATGTGAAGAAATGGGTATAGGTTTGTTTCCAGAAAATTAGTCCTTAATAGAGGTTTCACTGTATGACGTCACCTCCAAAATCTTCTTTTTCATCACCACCTTCCCGTTTCTGTTACTCCTAGGAGGACGATTCCCACCAGCCGCCCCAACAAGAGGATAGCTGCCCATCGCCTGCCGCCGGTAACCAGATGCCAGTCCAGCCGCAGCAGCAGCAACAGCAGTCTCAGCCGCTGCAGCAGACTCAGCAGCCGTCCGCTGCGCCCCCTTTCGGCGTCGGCCCTCCGCCTCCTGAGGTGCCCGCCGCCCCATCCTCCCCCGAACCCCCCAAAGAGGTGCCTAGACTGGTCCCCGGCATGCTAGCGCTTTGTGGGGCATGTGGGTACTTGTCTGAAGATTTCAATAAGTGCATCAGGTAATGGTTCATTCATTTATGCCCTTACTCCTAAGGTTGGCCACTTTAGATCACCTCCGAGTTGTCAAGGGTGTGTCAATAAGATGAGAAGCACAACGAAACTTCTGCTCTGTTCAGACATTTCAGCCATCCTTTACCTTTCTACCTACCAAATGAGTTTATTTGCTTATCGCTGATACCATTTACTAGTCAACATTTATAGTGCACCAATGTTCGTGAAATCTTCATATTTTTCGCTACAATTTGGCAACGTCGCAATTCATGAGGAGAGAAAAGATAGAGCTAGATGTAGAATTTTACGCTGAATGGTGAACAAAAATCTAGGGTGTCCTATTAAAAGAAGTAAACTTCATGTTTGTTTAGGCTGAGCACCCATTGTATCTCAAAATATTTTAAAAATGTGTATCGGCGTGAATGCAACAACTTTCATTCAAAACATTCCTTTGTATTTTTTTTATCCTGAGTACGATTTAGTACAGCTTTATCTCTCATCATTTCTCCCACACTATTTTTAACATTATTGCAATATTGTTATTTTTTTGTCTACTCAGATGCAACAGAAAATTACCGGACAACGTGAAGGCTATTCCCGCAACAATCAAGGCAAACAACGGTCAGAAGAAGGAGATTATGGCTAGGCATCAAGCTATGCAGCAGAAACCTGGACCCATCAAAAATAGCCCTGGTAAATTACATCACCTTCACTCAGTTAACATGAGGCGTTTTCAGTATAATATCACAAACGCTTCATTTTAATTAACTTTCATATACTTGTTTATATTATAGAATAGAATATTTAGAATAGAATATTTATTAAATTCTTCTAGATTCTTCATCACAAAACTGATAGTTCACTAACAATATACACATACATGAAAAATAGCAATTTTTCATATATCATTACATCATTTGCATGAGCAGCGTAATTTCTAGTGAGATGACTCTTGCTTCAGTTTGATAAAATTCTGATGAAGATATTTAAGAACTATAATCTCCAAATACAAAATCATACAAGGTTAGATCAGGTCACACGAGAGACATGTAGCATGCATGAACTGTAAAATTCTCTGTTCAAAGAGCGTTGGTTGATTTTTAGATATTTTTTTTATCTCCTATGAGATTCGTAATTCTATATCGTCAAGTAAAATTTTACACATGTAATGTAATGTAACCAATGTAATCATTTTTTTAGCCCCAAAACCACCTAGCCCCGTCAAGAAAAAGTCATCAAAAAAACAAACTGAGCCAGAGAGTGTTCATGTCATCAGTTCTGACGAGGAAGATGAGGAAGAACCTTCGAAACTGGTGAGCCTTTGTTAATAATAGTAATAATAATAAGTTTTGATTCAGATACGTATAAACATATAATAAAATGAAAAAAAAAATTGAACCAGGCTCGGCTTACTAGAGCTTGAGTTAGCCTGAATAGCGAAATTGATTTATAAATGAAATAAAAATAGACAGATTTTTATTTTTCGGTCCAAGATCCAATGCCTTAAGTAAAAAATCACAGAGTGGCAGCATATTCATCACATTCTGATAATATCTAAAATATGAGTTGATGCAACTAAAAACATATAACAGAAATAATGAAAAAATACTTTGAACATAGGTAAATGAACAAAAATAAATATTGAATCACTATTGTTACAAGTGATGATAATGCTCCAATTGAGCGAGTAATGATGCCTTTTTTAAATTTGGCGAAATAATCCTCAACTCCGTTAGTTATTAGGTCATTCAGTCTGTTTTCTCCGATATTACTTCTGGAATAATTACTTCATCAAGTTGAAAATTTTTCATCTGTAGCTTTTGCATTATGCAAGGTGAGAACTAAGTCACCGATTTTTCAGCTTTTGTGTGGGATTTTCTCTCCTCGTATCTTGAAATAAAGTAGAAGGTATTAAAAAACATTTCAATATATTCGTAGGGAGGACAGATTTGTGATCTGCCCCCAAAAAAGCTGAAAAATGAATGTACCACCTCTTCAAATAAATTACAGAGTCAGTCACCAATTTTTTCGTCTCAGGATATTTTGTTCTTCGGCGTTTTGCTATTGTGTCATTTTTAAACTATATAGTTGCTGCAATAGTCAGCTAACTTCAGATTTATCACTATCCACAATCACGGTTTATAGAAAGGATGGTTGTCGCATCGCACTGAAAAGTGGACGTTTTTCCTCATGTGACCTAGCTTCCTAATCTTCAGAAAATACTGTAATAAGTGTATCTGTAAATCACAAGGTATCAAGAAATGTCCTGCAAAAATTGTTATTTTTTTTTATGTGTGATCCAACTATCATTATTATTCACTTCTTTGGTAATCAATACCATCGATTGGTCGAAATCGAGAACGTCATGGATGTATAAGGAGACAGTAAAATCATTTAAGTCAAGTATGACATGTCGATGATCGATCTAACACATGGAGATGTTTCTTGATTGGGACGATTCATCACAAAATGAATCTATGTATTTAGTGTAGTCTATTTTCTATGCATTGCATGTGGAATTGATTCTATTGGTTTGTTTCAGACTGAAAATATCCTGCAAAAACTGGGCGCTTCCGTTACTATAAGCCCGGTAACCAAGGAACCCTCTATGACAGAGCTTCAACGTCATTCTTCGCAAAATTCTTCTGGTACGTGAAATATATTCAGATCATTCAACCATCCAAATTCACGCTCATTCAATGGTTTCTCGAAATATTTCCCGTTTATGACAACTTTTTCATTCCAGCATCCACCTCGGACCATCCCAGTGACATAATAACAATGAAAATGAGGTGTCGCACGGTCAGAATAGGATCTTACAGATGTGTTCCTCTCGACGAGGTAAATATAAGATTTGAACTTCACGGATGATTATTTTCATTTTGAAATTCGTGTTACAAGAATGAAATCAACATATCATCTATCTTAATAATATAATATGACAGTATGCTACTATCTTGTTCCACAGGGTGGACAGGTCCATTTTGGATATACTTGATAAAAATTCAGTTGCTTAACAATTGAAATACTTTTTCATTGACTGAAAAATACTGGATAAGTATGCATATATCGACGTGAAACAATTCAAACTGAAATTGGAGATGAAAAAAATCAGAAATAAATTTTTTCAAGACAAAACTACTATTCTAGGAACACAAATCTATAAATGAAAGGAAAGGGATAGGAATAGGCAAGTGGACTGATGTTGAATCTTAGAATTTCAATCTCTTATCAACTAGTTACAGATATAAATTTATTTTTTGCATCTATCAGAATATGATTTTGATGCATAGATGGCGCTTGAGCGTCCTTCAAAATCGTTGAATATCGGAGCACATTTCAAAAGAGACCATAAGCGCCCGCATACTCCGACCCATTCTGGATTCGTCAATTCCGTAGTGACGTCGACTGTTGAGCTCTCTCCTTATTGGTTTATAACAATCCATCTCCATTCGAGGAGTGATGTTGTCAAGTCGTTCATTATGAACAATTTGGAACATTTCGAATTACATTCCATCATATTATTCATTCTCCACTACAAATATTAATTCAGAAGAAAGACCTAATAATGTTCTATTCATTCATAATGATCTCCTTATAGGATTTACACGGAAATATTCGAGATTTCAGTAGGACTTCCTTCAGTAAAGTATTTTCTATTGCATAAGCGATTTCATATACCAGTTCGAATACAATAAAACTGATTAGCGAGAGTTCTAACATTTTCTTCCTAATAATAACACAATAATATTCTATCATACAGAAAGGGACGATATATAATGACATAAAAAGCTCCGTAAACTGGAGAAGAATTTGCCAATCAGCAACAGTGAAACGAATGCACAGATTGCCATCATCCGAGAGGCCAATACGGTGTTGTCGAGTTTACAATACGAAATGCATTTATTTGTGAATGAACTTATGTCTAATACAAATTCATCATGAGTATTAATTTAGTGGTTCCCTCTCGTAAAAGAAATGACACATTTTGCATTTCTAGAACAGAAACATACTAATATTTCCGATGGATAAGCAACAATTTATGAATTAAATATCTGACAGTTTCTGAAATTGTCAGATTCTCTCTCACATGTGACAACCAAGGTATGATTTGCACTCATCATGGCATCACTGAACTATAATCTAGTTCAGTGCATGGCATCGTATGTCAGTGCTATGCACCGCAAATTTCTTGCCGGTTCGGAAGTTTTTGTGGCTTTATTAGTAATTTTCAAACCTCAGAATCGTTGAAAATATTCTGAAAAAATCATGAATTGAATAGACTTCAGGTGAAGATTCTGATTCGATGATTATGCCTTGGCGCTGACCTTGACAGCGAGCGGTATCGATTCCCGGAGTTTCGTCGTTCGATTCTCCTAGCGGTCATTATCGATTCCAGGTGCACATCGATTCCGCGCGAACTGTGATCCGAGTCCCGCATCCGATGGGAGCCAAGGACGTCAAAACCGTGACGGTCGAGAAGGGCGACGTCGTCAAAGTGCTCGCCAGCTTCAACAGCTCGCTGCCGGTGGTCTTCTACTATCTCAGCCCCGAGGCGGCAGAGAAGATCCGCGCCGACCTCGAGATGACCGTCGGCGGACCCTATTATCTGGACCCTCTCGCCGTCGACGAGGAGTCCCACAGGTAGGCGGGCATGAGATCACTGTATGCAGGGTGTTTGTTAATGATGGCAACTGAAGGGGTGTGTGTGAGAGAGATAAATATACTTCATTGCTAAGGGTAAATCACGAGCAAAAATTGGGTGCACTAGACTTCCTCTGTCAAACGACTTTCTTCCCGGAACTCCCAAAGACTACCTGGACATTCCAAGGTATTCGTGGACTTCCCAAGGAATTTTCAGGCTTGACAAGAAATTCCCGAACTTCCTAAAAAAAATTCGGAATTTCCAAGGAATTCCCGGACTTCCCAAGGAATTTTCAGACCTGCCAAGAAATTCCCGTACTTCCTAAAAAAATTTCGGAATTTCTAAAGAATTTCCGAACTTCCCAAGGAATTCTCAGACTTTACAAGGAATTCCCAGACTTCCCAAGGAATTCCCGGACTTCCCAAGGAAGTCCCGGAATTTACAAGGAATTAATGGACTTCCCAGAGAATTCTCTTGGTTTCCAATGAATTCTCTGACTTCTCAAGAAATCCATAGTACACGCCCTTTCCTTATTTGTTTTTATAGTTACATTTCTGCAATTTGTAACATGAATATCTAGATCGAATAATGAAATGTGTGTTTGGACAAGAAAATACCAACTATTGGCTATCACTAGATTCTCATCATGAAATTTCAAAAATGTAATAATATACAGGGTGTTCTATTTGAAAATCGAAAATTTAATTTCGGAATTCGATAAGTGACCTAAAAAATGCCATTCCAAATGTCTGTCTGTCTAACTCATTGCTTTATTACATAAGAAAAACATTTCTTATTGACAATGCATGTCAGTACAAATTTGATGCCAGAGTAAAAAAAAAAAAAATAATAAACACCAAAAGACTAAATAATCGAAACAAACAAAACTGGCATAAAGTGAAGATATAATTTCTGCAGTTTCATTGTAAAATTCTTGGACATCATTCTGAAGACATGGCTTTTAACAGATTTTCTGAAGTTTCTTTCTCATTTTTGCATTCATGGATCGAAAAATCATTTGTTAATACCATTTTTCAATAGCCAGAGGTATCTGTCAGGTTATCACTTATTCGCCGGGTAATGTGAACTGTTGTGTCGTTATTCGAGATTTTAAATGCCTCATGATAGATAGGAAACATCCGAACGAATAATAATTGGGGCAGTGATCAGATGTGAATGCTCATTCAATAAAAAAACTTCCATTAATTTTTTGGTATGATACATACGTTAGTGAGTATATCGTTTCTTGTACATCCACAGGCGTATAACTTTGCTACCAGACGACATCGATGACGCCGACAAGAATCTGATGCAGCTGATCTTCGGGCAGCCAAACGTACTCGACGAGTTGAACGTCAAAGAAGCCAACGACATTCTCATCAAAACGTGTCCGAAAGACTTGGCCAAGTCCGCCATGGGATACGGGTGAGTTTTTCACTTTTTCATTTAGATTGTTCCAGCGGCGGATCCATAAAATTGGTTTGGGGAAGAGGGGGGAGGGTAATGGAAAACCAGAACGTTCTGTCATCATATCAATAGTGTATACAAGGTTGTCTCAAGCCAAACATCCAGATTGATTTCTCAGAAAAGGTGTGGAAAGGCCGGACTGAGGATAGTTTGCTGTCCATGAAAAATGTGCAAACTTTGCTCCTTCTGAACTAAGAGCTGAACTAAAAGAGATTGTGATTCAGAAACGTAGTCTCCTCTACTTTTGTCGCAAGGATAACTTTATGAAAGTCCCTAGTATCATTGAGAAGCTCAATGGAGTTCTGGAGGTCAACAAAAAGTTGATTGAGGCAATCAAGAATTTAAAGGGAATGACTTTGGAACACAAGGAAGAAAAGATTGAAGAGAATTCAAACATCATTGTACAAGAAATTCAGGAAAGAGAGAGCAAATCATCTAATATAATAGTGTACAACATCCAAGAGTCAAATTTGAACAGTAATCTTGGCAGAGCTAAGGATGATACAGAAAATATTTTAAAAATTTTTTGTAATCTTTCCGAAGAGGTAACTATAAGGAAAACATTCCGACTGGGTAAATTCACAAATGGCAAGAATAGACGGATACAAGTTGTTTTTAACAGAGATGAAGCGCTGAGAGCTCTACGAAATAGAAACAAGATTAATGTTCCTGGAAACATAATTTTTCGCGATCAAACTAGATTGCAAAAAGACTATTTTTCTTCAATTGAAACTAAACTTGCTGAACTCAATTCAGAAGGAAAAAAGTGATTACTTGATATCCTTTTATTCCCTTCAATTGTGATATCATTTACAGAGAGATTAATTGAAACAGTTCATTAGATGTTCCTGGCGAACCAGCCAAAGGAACGTTTTGAAAGTCGGGGTGATCACATAAACGAACCCGGTCTATTTTTGCCGCTTCTACCAAAAAGTAGTTGCAACTTTTATATTTCAAATGTAACACCCTGTATATAATATTATCTTCAAAATCTCCAACAGTTTTCTGACAACTTCTCTTAATATTTCTCTATGCTTATCTGTAAACGTTTTTGATTAAATCAATATTTTGTATTTGTTCCTCAGAAAACATGACTCCGCAAAAGTCGATATTTTTCAGCTGAGACTTACTGAGACGGCGAAATTTGGTAAGGAGTCGAAAAATACCAGAAAGCTCATTTTCCTGTAGTGAGATCTCATTCAATTTTATACAGGGTGATACGAAAATTCATTTGATTTATTCAATTGAAAAAGTGATTGAAATTTGATTTTTTCAAATGGAATACCCTGTATTTCATCATGCATCGAATAGCAGTTCATATTACCTACTCATTCATGTGTATCATACCTATAACTATCTACTTAGGTTTTTGAATTACAAGCAATTATTGGTGATCCTCGTTTAACTTTGTAATCGTCCACAAATCTCAACGGATTGACAAGTAATGTGGAGAATTTTATCACCAATGTCAGATAAACAATAATTATAAGTGTTGAATTTTTGTTAGTTCGATTCATATTCATATATCTAGCAGAATGGAAAATTATCTTTCAATAGGGTTGTCGAAAGAACAAGAACAGGAAAAATTTTAAGCAAAATTCTAGACACATTTCATGTATGATGCTCTATACCTAAGTAATTTTATGTAAAAAATGACGTATGCAGGCCTGAACAAAACTATGGATCTCTTCTATATGAAAGTCTGTATCATTCAATTGGGGTTGGTTTCATAATTGAAGGGAATCTACGTAGGTCAGTGGACTGCGTTTTGAAGATGAATATAAACAGGATGATCGAAGATATCGAAGAATTTGAAACGCAACACACTTCTTGTTGCTGTAGCTCGTCACAAAAAGAAACTTTCAAGCCGCCAGTTCTGGTGTGTAATCCTCTTAAGTTGGCTACCTTGGTTCCGAACCCAATATAATACAATATTCAGTGATGAACGGTCTGGAGAACGGATAATGTGTTTGGTCAGTGCGATATGACAAAGTATTAATTATTGGATATATGGCATAAAAAATGGTTCCTCAAATTCGATTTTGGGGAAGGGTAATAACCCCCTTTGGATCCGCCACTGGATTGTTCAGAAAAGTGTCTTAGAAATGATACCTCTAAAAGGATATGATAGCTATCGCAGATGAACCCAGTGGTAAAGTTGGTACTTTACCCGAGAAGCTGGGAATTGTATATTCTGGTAAATATTTTTCTCGTTGTAGAATATTTCGAAGAAATTGGGTATGTCATCGCATAGTTTGTTACACTATTGATCTGAAATTTGATGCTGAATCAATCGAAAGTTGATGTCATTTCCGGAAAACCGGAAGTTGCCCACCACTAGGTATTACAAATTCCAGAAATGCAGGTATAAAAACAAGGGAGAAAAGGACGTGTACCATGAATATGTGTCACAATATATCATTTGCAAAAACTCAGTAAGGCATTTCTAGATATTTTCAGAGGAAATTATAAATCTGTACAATTTTCGGAAGCTGGGACGCCTAGGAAAGGTATCATATAAATCAACAGACATAAATGTTGTTCTCTAAAAATAGTAACTAGTGGAATACTCTTTCTGATTTCAATGAGTTATTTCACCCATGAGGTATCACTTTTCGATGATTTGTAATAAATCTGTAAGAAATTCTTGTACCTGTCTCCTCACTGAAAATTACATATATATAATACAGGGTGTGTGATGCAGCATGAGTCGATAGCCCTCATCTTTTTCCTTGGCAAGGAGACTGTAAAATTTGTGTTTGTGATGCGAATTCACAGTTGATGTGTACAAAATTCTAATATATTCATTTAGTATTTTACGGACATACGTCAAGGTATATGACTCCATTATAGTTAATTCTTCATAGGAATGAAGCTTGTGGTGAGACTGTTTGACACAGTTTATATTGCTGACACTATACTATATGCTATAATGTGCGTTGCTAATGAGAATACCTAAACTTGGACTAGAATAGAAGTTGTTAAAAATAATTTCAATATATATGTAGTGAGGACAGATTTTGTGATCTGCCCCAAAATGTCACTGCACTTGAAATTAAACCTTTAGATACCGAAAAGAGAAATTCTTTGTCAGTAACACCTTGTTTTTTTTTTAAAAAATTGGAAATAAGAATATATTTTTAATAAAAACAAGACTTCTCTTATCTTAGTGGACGTTTCGGGAACGAATGAGCCCCCGTTTTCAACACGATTCAATATTCAGGAACATGAAAAAACAACATTTTCGTGATTATCGATTTTCATCGTTTTACAGTTTGTCAAAGTGTCATGAGTGCGCTTTGGTCTATCCGGACATAGCGAACAAGAGGTTTTACAGGCTTTTTCAATGACCTTGTTACATTCTGAATCGACTGTTGATAAATACTAATCCTGAGTTGCCAAACGCTCAAATGTCGAAATGAGAACACTGTTAGAACTTCAAGCATGTTTCTTCTCAAATTTTTCAAACCAAATCATAATAAACACATAATTGTTTTTTCAAGTTTCTACACAAATCGTTTTACATTTAGGGATAACACAAAGTCTTCCTATATTTCAGCGTAGAATCCACTGATGATAAATTGATCCGAAAAATTCCGATAGAAACAAAATAACCAAGGAATTGAGAAATATAATGGTTAAGATGGAGCTACATAAAATTTTATCGTAGATTCCAGAAATGCAGTAATATATAGAATTTCATTAAAAATAAAGAATGATTTCTGGTATATTTGGAAGGACAGGTAACTACTGAAAATATTTTAGCTCTTTGGAATTTACGTATAGAGATTTTCAAAACAATAATCCTGGTGAAGGACTTCATCTAGGTGAAAAGTGTGAGTCAAAAATGTCATGCAAGATATGACCTTAACGTATTGAGAGTTTGAAAAATTGGTATAATTATTAATTTGCAATGTTTTCATATCTCGAAACCCAATATCTAGCCCTTCGTCAAGATAAAACACCGTACTTCTATATAGGTATACAGGGTGTTTCTTAAGTACGTGTAGAAAATTCAGGAGCATGTTGCTGACGTCAAAATAAGATGAAAATTTCGTATAAATATATGTCCGAAAGTTATTCATTTCTGAGATACTGAGTGTCAAAGTTGAATTCTTATTTTTTGATTTATTTGATACCGATAATATTAACAGCAATTGGGACCGAATTTCTGATATTTACTACTTAGAGGCGACTTACGAGCCCCATGAAAATAATTCAAATGCATCGATTATTTCAAATCCCAATAACTCGAAAACAGTTGCTCGCAGCGACCTCTACCAGGAATATATTTTTTACTCAAAAGTGTTCTAGAAATCTATTTTCCTACTTTAAAACGGGATATAGGTACGCACAAAAATGTTATGACATTTCAAATGATTCAAAAAAAGACATGTAGGTATCGCCACCCCCACGAAAGAGACAAACTAACACCAAATTTAATATGTTCATTGAAAAATACCCCTAGATACCAAACTTCATTCGAATATCACAATTATTTTTAAATTTATTAACAAAAAACAAAAATAAGAATTCAACTTCGACACTCTGTATCTCAGAAACGAATAACTTTCGGGCATATATTTATACGAACTTTTCTTCTCTATACTTATACCATCTCACTTGTACCATTTTACCCCGAAAATTTATTCATTGAAATCATTGATTCATGCATTGTTACGGGTTTTTGCACATTCTCACAAAACTTCATTGTAGCGAAAAAGAAGAAGGTCTTTTTAATTCCTTTTAATTTAAAATGTGGTAGAAAAAAAAATAATCCAAAAAATCATGCCGTATAATAGGTCCTATAGGGCTTCGTTTACGGGACGCAGGGCGGTTGAAGAACACCCTATATGTGAATACTCATGTATCTATTAATAATCAAAATTAATGCATTGAATTGACATCATATAATTTAGTTGTTATCTCGGAATAATACCTACTGACAGTTGCAAACTAGAAATTATGAATTCCAATTCGGAATTATAAGTAATAGAATCGATTGGTGGCATGAAGATTGAAAAAAATCATTGCTTTTAAAAACCAGAAATATCCAATATTTGTTCGCTAAATGAGTTTATTATTCCTTATCTTAGAAATGGCTGAGCCAATGTGAGTCTTCCTCAATATTTATTGACCATTTTCGATAGGATATAGGCATTTTATTCTGAAGAAACAATAAAGAAACAATAGGGAAACTAGCATGAAACTCGTTTTTAAAACCCGTAGGTAGCCCTCACATTCACATTTTTATCTATAGATAGTACGCCACTGAGATCGTCAACCTCTGTGAGGGGGGGGTTTCTTTATTTTCGTTCGGATTCAGTGTTCCCAACTGTAGAAATCACGAAATTATGGTGTTCAATACTATTAATCCGCTTTCGTGTACAAAAGGGCGTGGCTCATGACGTCAGCGCAATGCCGTCATGGGAGGTGGGTGAGGGAAGGGAGCTCCGATCGATAAAACAGTGCGTTGGACTTGAAGGAGCGTGGAGAATGGGTTATATACCGGGTGACCAAAACAACATCAACATGAACACAGACTTGTTTTAACTTTTCGATTAAATTATTGAAACGGATGAAGAAGTCCAAATGAATTTCCGAGTGAATTTGAGTGGTGCTGTTAGGGGTTTTTCAAAAAACAAATGTTGACAAACGAATTTTTTTAGGTCACTTAGTGAAGAACATGAAATTGTTACTCACTCAGTTCTGTGCGTAATTGATATACAATGTGAGTCACTTTTATGTAATAGTATTTTGGCAATTTTATTACTCTATTGTGTTCAAAAAGTTAAAATAATAAACACCTATCATTCAACGAGTTGAAAATAAAAATATGCAATCAATCACGTAATTGGCGATTAGTTAATTCTCATTTACTGTTTGATTATTCTATTCTTATTCACTACCACTTAATAGTAATTACCGACAGAATTTCAGTGGCGCCGTTGGTTATATAAAATATGGTGGATTGCGAATAGCGAATAGTTACTGAAATTCACTGAAATTTTCATACCTATAAAACAAAGTACTATTGCTGAAATCCTACATTCATAGAGTGCTAGCAAAGTTAACGGAATACTCTTTGTAGGTAGATATTATGTAGTCTTTGGTGGTGGATCGAATCTGATCACTTACTTTTGATATCATTAAATTTTCCAAGAACATAATGTAGTTATCAGATTATTGAGCATATGTAGTAATTTTATGGTTGATTTCGAAAGCCCCTGTGATTAGAGAATGAAAGTTTGTATGGAAGCAATTGTGTTCTAAGCCTAATTCAACAAAGTAATCTGAGTTTCATTTAAAGCGCCTAACAAAACCGAATTTGTTTGCTCAGATACCAATTGATAATGTCATATTCATTCGTCATATATCTGTAAATTCATGAATCTGATTGTCACTGAATGTAAGAAAATGGAACAGAATCAGCAAATTCAATAAACATTCAAAACAATTGCCTTATATATTTTATGACCTGTTCCAATAGTTTCTCGTTCGTGAAATCCATCTGTACACTCTCAGGAACATGTATTCTGAGAGTTACGACCGATATTCCAATATTCTTGATTATATTGATGAAGTAATAACTTTATACAGGGTGATCCAGGTTTAAGTAGCAATAATTCAGCATTCGATGGTCCATCGAAAAATAAGTCGACATGCATAATATATTTTTTCCAAAACGCTTTCTGAGAGGGATACAGCACTTCGAAGATCTGTTTTTTTAAAATTCTTTTTTGTCATAACCCTCAGGACATTGAAGCCGTTTTTGGATCATAATTATGAAATGGATACTAGATACTTGACTTTTCCGGCCCTATTTTCTAACGTTTCTCATTTCATCTATAAATCGTGTAAATGTCCGTTGGGTTCGAATTTTTTATGATTCATTTAGAATGCATGTCCAGTTTTTTTTCGGTGGAGTCCTGTTTTTATTACCTGAACTATCCAATTTAAGCCTTCGCGGGGTCTCTGTTTTTTTTTCAAATTCAGTAATCTCGTAACCGAAGCCTCAGATCAAAATCGTATTAGCCTCATTTTCTTCCTAAATTGATCGGAGAATTTGAAAAAATATCCAGTAGCGTAAAAAATAGGGCAGAAAAGTGTTACAACCCCTTATTTCAACGCCACTGCACATTTTTGACAACAAATATTTACGTCAAGTAACGAGTATCCATTTCATAAGTACTTGTACCAAATCTGGAAAAAAAATTTAAAACAGAACTTCAGAAAGCTTTTTGGAAAAAAAATTTATTGCATGTCGACTTATTTTTCGACTATTGAATGTTGAATTATTGCTATTATAACCTGGACTTTACGATATTATTGCGTGGTTCCCTTCATTTTCAGAATGAAGATCCCTGTCTCTTCCGATACAGTGAGTTGGAATTCAAATATAAGACCTTGAGTTTGAGTCCGTCTCTGCTTCTTGTTATGTCGAGCGTTGAACCCGCATTTACGTTCTCTTTTATTAGCTTGGCCGCTGACTCGTTCTCCAACTTTCCAATGATGAAATATCTGTTCGGTGACGTTGTTGATACGCGCTTACGTTTACGTATTAATTTCATTCGAGTGTTCTAAAGTTGGCCACACTGTTTCAGTTAGCATGATGACTGTTACAGATGAAAACATGCTTAGCGAATTATGCTGAATTCAAACGTGTTTTCATCCTCTTTTTGTCTCGAATCGATGTCAAATGGAAGAAATATTTTATTGTGTGTACAATATTCAAGTCGGCGGGATATAACGAGCTTGATTTATTAGTATTTTTGTATACATAATATCCATGTAGTTGCTCACCCTACACTTATATTACTATCTATCTTTTGGGCACTCTTGTTCACATAAGATTCATTTCGCCCTGTCTTTGAAGTTACTTGAAGACGTGTACATGTGTACTCTCGTAATTCACAACATATATCTTTGTTATTCAATAAGTAGATTTTTGTCTAACTTGGATAAACCTCGATAGAGACCTCTAACTAAAGGGTAGTAACTATAAATGGGCAATTATAACTAATAGAAAGAAATCTATTCTGATTTCTTTACCTAAATCTCTGTTTTTAGTGTTTGAAGTTTGTGTTTGAGTTACTGAACAAAATGATGATTTTTCCATATTCAATAATTGAAATTTGATATAGAACCGATCACGACACATATCTCCATTTTAGAATTTCCTGGTGATATCAAGACTTATTATGTATTACCAAAGCGATAATTTTTGTTTCATTAGAAAAAAAAAATAGTACTTTCATTATATTTTAAATATCTTTATCGAGTGCCAGATTTAGAAAAAGTAAGCCCGAAACATTCCTGTATATCACATGATATAGGGATAATAATAATCTATAAATGATCAAAATATCTTTGATTCTAGATTGACGAGCTCTGTCAATTATGAGAAAAAAATATATGCTATTTCATTTGATTATTTTTCATAACTGAATTTAACATTATAAAAACGTAGAGGTGACACACGAGTTTTGCTTTCTATAATATGTCAACATATCTACAATATTACAAAAAATTAGCTCAGATTTGGAAAATTAAAAAAAATATTCAAGAAATGATTTCAGATGACAAAAATATATTAAGGAATTAGGGAATAAAAGGGCTGGCATCTTCGAAGTGAGACACTGTGTACATAGTATTAACATCGAAAAAAAAATACGAAAATGAATTCTCGGAAACTTTTTTGTCAGTCTTGCAACTGAAGAAAACGTTCAATTTATCGTATATAATCCGATATTTTATATTTCGAATATAATATAAAAAATGTAAAAATATAATATATAATATATAAGTGTTCTTGATATTTCTCATCTTGTCAATTTCAAAAAAGAACACTTGTTCATAATGTACAACCACAAAACTAATTTCATAATCAACTTTAATCGAATGATGGTCAGTATGGAGAAAATCCGGGAATTCCGATACAAACTGATTCTCAAAAAAATGTCGATTCGGCTTTCATTTTGCGGAAATTTTTCGGAAATCTCCGGAACATTGCTATAGCAGCTTTTTGTAGACTATCCGAACATGTAAAAGAAAATGATTTGGGCCACTTACATCTTTTTAGTTTCAAATGTGTGTGGATGATCTGAAAATCAACAAATTCATTAAAAGAGAAACTTGTTCTTTTTATACCTCCTATTATCTGATTTATATCAACAACAGACCTGGTTATACTGTTGATATGTTGTATCGATGAAAATAGTATGAAATACGACTCTGACATTTGAAGAAATACAATAGAAATTCCAAGTCCATACATGAAAATAATTTGTTATGAGTGATCCAAATTATAGTATATCATTTTAATTCATGGGTCATATGTTTTCAAAAATCATTGGAATTCAAAAGGAAATAGGTGATATTTTCAATATTTCCTTTTCGCTCCAAAAATATAAAAACTAGTTCATATTTTCTGGCTCGTATTATTTATCTGCTTCTGCTACTTCTTCAACCTATATCCGTGATCCCAGTGCTTAGTCTCGAATTTCAATACTTTGTATTCAAGAGAGATTTTTATCTATATTATTGTACAGGCTAGTTCGCATTCCAATTACAATACAGTCGACAACAGGTTTTTTAAATGGCACATCCATAAGATGTACAGGGTGGACCATCCTCTTTCCCTGAAATGAATAGGGTGTCGGAATAACACTTCAATTTCATCTAAATTTCAACGCTCATACCTTAATTTTTCGAACAGTCTCTACATGATGTCAAATTAGTATTCCAGTAGGTTACTTTTTGATATGTGGAGTTTGGTGCATCTGAACATTATAGTTAAGCTGTTGGAACACGTAATAATCAAGAGTGAAATTTCTGGACTCCCTTACCTACAAAAATTTTGCCATGAAATTGAATATCAGCTCATGATTTTCATATCTAACAGTACAAGAACAGTGCATTTATCATCCTGTATAGTTCTGATGAGTTTGAAGACAGAAATAGATACAGAAACAAACAAATTCTGGGTGTTCGAGAAAATCAAGTTTGACATCAGAATTTCTGAACTTGCTGTTCCATACTGTTGACATGTATATATTTTTTTCGTGTTGTTTTGTTATCAATGTTGCCAACTTTAGAAAATACTGATATATTTCATACGTTGGTGTCTTTTCAATGTTGCCAACTTCAGAACACATTGATTAATCACTTCAATACCTATCATCCTGAATAGTTCTGGTGAATTTGAGAAGACGAGAAACTCAAGTTTCTTATCAGAATTTCTGAACTTGTTCTTCAATAGTAATTTTTTCGCGTTGTTTTGATATCAATGTTGCCAACTATAGAAAACACTGATATATTTTTCGCGTTGGTGTCTTTTCAATGTTGTCAACTTCAAAAAACGTTGATTTATTTATAGTCATTTCAATACCATCCTGATTAGTTCTAATGAATTTGAAGACGAGAAACTCGAGTTTGTTATCAGAATTTCTGAACTTGTTGCTTCATAGTGTTTTTTTGTGTTGTTTTGATATCAATGTTGCCAACTTCAGAAAACACTGATATATTTTATCGCGTTGGTGTCTTTTCAATGTTGTCAACTTTAGAAAAAGCTGATTAATGATCACTTGAATACGTTTTTTTCTGTATACTTCTGAAGAATTTGAAAATTGACCGAGATACAGTAACAAATTCGAGGTGTTCGAGGTATCAAGTTTGATATCGACATTTTTGAGCTTGTTCATACTGTTAATATGTATAAATTTTTTTCGCAATTTCAGAAAACACCGATTTATAATCACTTGAATACTTTTCCATCCTGTTTCACTCCTAATGAATTCGATGACAAAACGAAAAGAAACAAAGTCGAGGAAATCAAGTCCGATACGGAATTTCCGATACGGAATTTCTGAATTTTGTCCTCCCCATTGTTCATGTGTATATATTTTTTTGGTCGTTTTTTTATCAATGTTGCCAACTTCAAAAAACACTGATGTTTGATCACTCGGCTACGTATCGTCCTGTATACTTCTGATGAATTTTAAAAGTAGAATGAGATACAAAAACAAATTCGGGGTGTTTGAGAAAATTAAGTTTCATTTCATTTGAACTCGCTCCTCCATACTATTATATGTGTACATATATTGTTTCGCTTTGGTATCTTAGCAATTTCGCCAACTTCAGTTGAATACGTATTATCCTTTATAGCTGAATTTGAAGACAGAGTACAGAAACAAATTCGAGGGGTTCGAGAGATATCAAAATTTCTGAATTTGCTATATATATATATATATATATATATTCGCGTTGCTTTCTTATCAATGTTATCAGCTTCATAAAATACTGATTTATGATCACTTGAATATGTTTCATCCTGTATACTTCTGATGAATTTGAAAATTGAGCGAGCTACAGAAACAAATTCGGAGTGTGTTCGATGAAATCAAGTTTGATATAAGAATTTCATATTTCTGAACTTCGGACCCACTAGAATTGAATCGGCAAATATTTCAGTTCTGTACCGAAATATGACTCTACTTTTTTGTAAATCATAGTTTATTTTCAGATGAAATAACTAAAAATTCATTTTGTCCCTAAGAGTTCAACCATTCGATAGTTTTTGCTGGAAGGAAGAAATGTACGAAATATAGATAATTTTTTAGAAATAAATATACAGGGTTGGCACTTTTTCGTTTCTCGCCATGACTATCTCCTAAAGCATCAACATGGTACTGGCCGGATAATAGAGTCTATCATCGCCATCAGATTAATAGGTGAATCAACAAAATTGTATGAATCATTACTGAGTTATAAAGAACAATAATAATGTTTAGAGAAAATTCCAGTTCTTCTCAGATATCTCAATATTTTAATGCAATGATTTAGTGTTTTTTAGCATTTCTGAGAATCAAATCTAGAAAGTATTATACATAATTTTGAAGGGAGAAAAATAACGAATTCAATGAGATGGTCAAAAACATTTGAAAAAATCGAGTTTGTTTTGTATGTCCAAAAATATGTCCTGAAAAAAAAAATGAGTACGCCACTGGTTTCTGCGCGATATTCTCTATCAGGCGTAGTTCTGAAGCTCGACAGTATTTCCAATCACTTCGTAGATATAGAAGGGGTCCAAAAAGGATTAATTTTCAAAATCGCCCTGTATCTTTCAAACAGAAACAGTTATAAAAAATCTGAGTAGACCATCTTGAGTTTCAAGGAAAAGTAGGACAGGACCGTGAAAACCGGAAGGCTCCATCTCAATGTCAGAAAAACCGACAATGACTTCGATTTCAGAATATGATTCAAATGTTGTGGAATCCATTCATATTTTCATCTGAATAGGTTATTTTCTAATTGCGCGCCATGAACGTTTAACGTCATCAACGTTGAACGTCATGAATATTGAACAACTTGCGTTATTTACAATGTTTCCAACAATAGCACTGCGTTTGGGGACATACCTAATTTGATGATTCAATTACCTACTCATTACTCACTACCTACTGTTATTACGACAGGGATTCTGCGTATGAAGTGTGACTATTATATATTATGGTATGATTCATTCAATGATTCCGTGATATGCTGCAGTTTTGTGGGAACATCTTGTATTTTGGATCCAAATTTATATAATAATGCACAGATAAATATTCCTTCCTATTCAAATTGTAGGTGTTTTGAGATCGTAGGTGATTATGTGATTCGATTATCATTTGAGAAGTAATCGAAAATAATTATTTCTCAATCAACGTTTTGATACAGCTGATTGTACAATTAACGATAACACTGATTTATATCGACTGACATGTGATATAAATTCTGCTATTTTATTAAATTATTGAAATGATTCATGTAGGCTGTACGTACGATAAATTAGATAGCAATCGGGCAGAAGTTTCACCATCTTCCCTACACCGTGATCCTTTTGATCTCATTGTTTGTAGTTCAAATATACTTACTAGATGACGCAGCAGTTTTCGAATATTAAAAGTTGCACAATGTTTTTGTTCTGGTTTTATTTCGAGATCTCTCCAATATTTGATCTGTCAATATTTCCTGAGTGATTTCAATTTATATTTATATTCCGGGATTCCATCTTGTTTTATTTTTAGCTTTGCAAATTTAGCGCCATCTGTTCGGTAATTGTTCAACTACTAAATTTATAGAATTCTTCAATAACATAATAGTGTTACCAACTGTAAAATGCACCATATTATAGTGTATTTGAAGTGTTGCCAATATAAGAATACTCATCGTTCAATCATTTGCATTTGAATTAACCACGTTTTCGAGTTGAGTACTAATTGATTTTCGTGCTGAATTACTGGAAAATTTATAACTTATTTACAAAAATTAATCAACATGGCATTTTTTTCTATGAACATGCACAGAAGCAGATATTAAATGATATAAAAAGATATCTATCGGATGATATGAAAATTTTTTATCTATAATTAGAACTCCCAAGTGAAATGTAATTGAAATATCTAAGTATATCTTATATGAAAACTGTTCAACAAGTACAATTGAGTGCCATCAGGGATTATAAATTTTCACAATATGATCTGTGATTTTCACGTGGGCGTTTTGGCTGAAGTCCTGCGATAAGTGATCATTTCATAAAAATAATTTCATTAGAAAATACCATCGTGTATGAATACAAATAATATTTGGAACATGTCAATTTCATTTCGTCTCATGGATTGTGGAAATGCACGTTGGATAACATCTGATACACAGGTAGTAATAGGAACTTCACAAAGAAATGGGGTTATGTTGGTTATTGGGTTGTTAGGTGATGGTCTTACTACATTTTTCAAATATAGGCCCCTCTTCTTTCATATGAGTTATGTTCTCGTACAAAATAAGTTATATTCTCTCATATATTCTCCCCAAATATAGAATATGATTTTTTTTATCACTATTCCAGAATCTAAAGAGAGTTTGATGTGTTGACTTTGGTTAGCGTTTTTTAATTAGGATTTTAACTAGGTTTCTTGAAGTTTTTCATGTACGTTTTTGAGTTTTGACAAAATGTGTTTCTTACTGTACATTATCAATCAATAATAAGTATTTGATTTATTTCAGGAGTTTTACTGAAATAAAGCAGTTACTTACCTATCCTCCTGAAGGTAAGGGAAGAATTGCCATCAACACTGAGGATTATATATGCTTGGGACAAGATCAGTTTCTGAATGATGTGATTATCGATTTCTACCTGAAATATCTAGTAGCCAATTTGCCTGAAGAACAGAAACCGAAGGTCCATGTATTCTCAACATTCTTTTATAAAAGACTTACTACAAAACCTACCAGAGCATCGCGGTAAGTCGATCGATCATATAGGATATAAACCTAATTAAATATCAATTTCATTGTGTTCTAGAAAGTGTCAACCAGCTGAATTGGACCCAACTCTTTCGTCTGCTGAAAAGAGGCATGCTCGGGTGAAAACTTGGACAAAAAATGTGAATCTCTTTGAGAAAGATTTTGTAGTGGTACCTATCAATGAGAATGCACATTGGTTCCTCGCCATTATTTGTTTTCCTGGGTTGGATGGATGTCAGACTTGGGATGGAAAACCCTATAAACTTGAAGCTAAGTCTGCCACAAAAAGTTAGCAATACAAAAAAGAATGAGGAGCAGTTTGATTTCAATATTTTTTTTTTATAGAGAAATCACCAATAACATCAATAGGAGCAGTATCTGTAACAGCTGTGAAGCAAGAAAAGGCAAAACCCATCTTGTGTGAAGATCCTGAGATGAGTGACAAGGATGAGGCTGAGGGAGATGACAGTGAATTAGAATCTGATGATTCTGAGGAAGTGCCAGGTTCCCAAACTTCAATTCCTCCTGTCCTTGCACCAGTGTATACACCCAAAGGACCAAAAGAAGCTCGACCTGCTGTCAAACAGTAAGCTGCAATCCATTCAGTGAAATGGAATAAAATATAACTACCTTTAATATATATGCCATAGAGTGATATTGTGTATGTACAGAAAATATTCACAAAGAGACGTTTATCAGTGGTCAGAATTTGTGGGACAATTCTGTTTTCTCTGTTTCTGGCTGTACACAAATGATATTGAACTATATCTTCGGGACTTTTTTTATGTTGAATGTGAATGTTACTTCTAATAATTGTTCTAATCATTGACTTTTTTGGCGAATGCAAGATATTCATACAACAGAAAATGGACTTCCATCATATCCTATTCTGAAATTGTCAGATTATTCATCTAATACTTCAGCATCCCTGTGTATTCCTCTCTTTATGTTTACTGTTTCACTTATGCATGTGAATGAAATTGCTGAATTTTCCAAATAATCAAACATGTTGAAAAGTGTTGATTTCATTTATATTTCCTGAAGTGCTAATGGGGCTAATTTTTGTAGGCCCTGTATCTTGATATTTGACTCGTTGGTTGGAGCAAACCGAAGTCGAGTCGTCGCCACCCTCAGAGATTATTTGACATGTGAATACAAGTTGAAGATGGGCAAGGAACGGATCTACAACAAGGACGTGATTAAAGGTGCTAACCCGAAAGTGCCGCAGCAGAATAATTTCACGGATTGCGGCCTTTATGTGCTACAGTACGTGGAGCAGTTTTTCAAGGTATTGATTGTTTCGTGTATTTCCTACTTTCTCCTATTCCGAAGTGATGATGAAAATTCCATAAATTTTAGAAACTTGTTGATAGAGGAAAGGGGCTAGAAGTATATTCAAATTTTTTGAGTGACGCATTTGATTATTTCAATTCTACTTTTGAATATTACTATCACAGCGCTTTTTCTCTGAAGAAGGAAAAAAAAAGAGAAAGTAAAAAGACATGCTTCAATTCTGAAATAAAACAGCTACATCAAATATTATGTGAAATGTAAAAAATTTCAAGTGATAACTAATAACTTTCAAATAATAACATCATTGAAGAATGATACAAAAGTCTCATATCCATTAATAATGATGAAATAAAGAAAGCGTAAATATAATAACAATATAATCAATGAAACAAAAAATGAACAATATAAGAGAACTGGATGAAACAAAAATCTGCAATTATTTTGATGAATTCTTCACAAACTTCTCTACAAACTCACATGTAGTCAATCACTAGATGCGTTGTATCTGCATTCTTCTGCCCTTTGAGTATTTATGCAGTAGTATTGCTGTTTGTTATATAATTGTTTATGTTTATTTTTAATTTTTTATACAGTATAGTGTGGAGCTTTATACATGAATGAAATTATCTTTTCCTATCTTATCAATTTTTTGCAGGATCCTATTAAAGATTATAATATGCCCATCAAAGAAATACAAAATTGGTTTGAAGAATTTGTGGTGACCAGGAAGAGAGAAGAGATAGCTGATTTGCTGAGACGATTGATGAAGGAGTATGGAAAAGACACAAGGTTGCTTCCTGACGTTTCATTTCCAACACTCAATGGTAAGTAATCTGATGGCAATATGGAATTGCTAGGTTTGAAGTAGATAATATTTATATACCTTTCATGGAAACAAATACATTTTTTTTACCTCCGTTATCTTGAATATTTTATGTAAATAATTTTTGGCCAAACAACGTTTGGCGAGGTATATACAGTGTTTAAAAAACCTCACTTTCAGAGTTACCGTGTATATTCATGTAATGAAACAAGAGGTGAAGGAATACTGTGTGTGTATCCACAGCAGCTATATGTATCTATCAGTGATTACAGTGTTGGCAGTTGCTCTCTATCATAACAATATGTTTACTACTACCAGCTGAAAAAGTGATTAATCTGGTGACATTACTTGTTATTCATGATTAGACTGTAATATGCTAGCCTAACCCGATTTCTTTCACCTCGAAGATCGACACTGGTCCTAATTTTGTCTTCTTTATTTGTTATTATGTAAATGATATGTCCTCAATGATTTTTGATAAGAGAATAAGTTGTTTTAGAAAATACTTGCCTACTAATGAAGGAATGACAGTAGCAGAGCCTTGAAATATTGATTATAATAAAATTCCTCCGTAGCACAAATATCACCATAAGTTTGACTTTCATCTTCAAGTTCTCAACCATTTCCATATGTTACTTCAATGAAATGTCTGCAACATCATCCAAAAAATGTTATATGGGTCCATCGAAAATATTTAATTTTGACGCTATTCAACCTATTTCAATTTTCTGAATTTGACACAGAATGAAAAAAAAAAATAAACAAAAAAACACACTCCTTTCATTTGGTCGGGAGAATTTTGTTATTTCATTCTCGGAATAATGATATTCGAGAATCTTGATTGGTAAATTGCTCATGCTGTGAGGTTTCTAGATTTTTGTCTACCTTCAGGCGACGTTTATTATTGGTATGAGGTCTAATCCACACGTCAACACTAAAGCCTACTAATGGTAATCTTGATGTACCTGGTTTAAGGTACGTCCCATGAAAATTCGTTGTGCGACACAGGCACACAGGCAGGCAATAACTGTTTACAGTTACCAAACTAATGGCATCACGCTCCAAAAGCCCTTCGCGCTGAGCGCATTAATAGCAGACAGCGCGACCGTAAAGATCTCCTCCGAGATCTTTACGTGGCGATGGCGTGGATGGAATTCTTCGAGGATGGAAACAAAATGGAATGAAATGGGGGGGAGGGGAAGTTTTATCCATACTGTTTGTGATTGCGAACGACGTTTATTCCGAAAGTTCAACTATGTTTCATTCGTCAGGTAAATTGGTCGACCAAGAAGATCAGGAACATATTGAGGCTGAGGATCAATCGGCAGAAGACGAGACGGACATGAAGGAAGACGACTCCTTTGTGTCGAACAACAGCAAGCCGGACATGTTCAGTGAAACTGGCTCTAGCACCGATGAGGTGCGAATGGATGAGGATTCGCTGTCGCCTATCAAGCCGTCTAACGACGGCGTCTCCGGCGATTTTTTGACGCAAACCGTCATGAACCCCAAACCGGACATCAGCGAGTTTCCCAAGCACACCAGCAAGGATACTCTGTCCTTCCTCAAGGCAAAAAGGATAAATAGACATAAAAATTTGGAAGGGCCGCAGAACAAGAAGTCGCGGTGTGATTGATGATTTTTGACTATTTGGATGTTGTTTTGGAGACTGTTTATAGGTTATTGCTTTTATTACACTGGAATTACATATGTTGATGAACTGTCAAGGTTTCAATTGATGTGGGGAAGAAATCTGTTATTGTAACTGGTGACCACATATGATTTTGATATGAGTCTCCCCATGCCAGTTTGAAATTTTGGCAGGTCATAAACGAACGCCTGTTGGATTATACAAAAAATGTATCTGGTGAGAATTTAATTAAAAAGGATATGACCATATTCAGCGATTTTGATTTCTGGTCTGGTATAAATTCCTAACTTCTTATATTCCTATAGCGAATGATAAAACACCTTTTATATCGAATTTGAACTTTTTCGGCAGAAAATTTTACAATTTCGATATGCTGAATAAGTATCCGAAGGCAATTGGTCTTCATTCGACCGGCTGTCTGAGGTAATAGATATTCCTCTACGACAATTAAATGCTGCATCCATTATATTTAGGTTATCTATTGACACATCAAGAACATATTCATTACTTGACGATCAATAAAGTTCAAAAACATCTACGAACTATGCTCCTGACAACGTTTATCTTGCAACAAATTTATGTTATGTATGAACTAGATTAAGTCAACAATGAGACAGATGGTCGACTACTTGATGTGCAGAGGAACAATTTCAAATATATCCTTCAGCGCAACTTGTGCGCTGATTCCCAGACATAGGCTATTTGACCGAGTTTCCAGTCTCGAAGTATTTTTTTGTGTTTCATCGCCGTGTTTATATGATGATTACATTTTCATTTCACTTCGTTGAATTATGTTTTCCTTTGATTATTTCCATACCATAGAGGGTGTTTCAGAGTTGATTGTACATGAAATAACAATAGGTAGAAAGGTCATTTTAGCTGATTCAGAATCCACCCTCATCAATGATCGTCTGTCGTCATTTATGACTGTGATACTGGATTTAATTATTTTTTCCAAGGCCTCATCTTTGTGGAAGTTTACTGATGACGCTTATTGAAGAATATACCAAACAGAAGAGAACCCCTCTCCTGTAAATATATTATTACGTCCTGCACTGCGACTGTTGCGATTTTACTCAACAGGGAAAGAGAAATAGATCAGTCTTGATTTTTTTGTTATGCTCCTAAATCATGTCATGATCTTATGGTGTATATTGAACGCTTCTCAACTACCTCTTGATTTATTTTGTTTGTTTGCACCGCTGGTAATGAAATGATAGAACGGACTTTACATTTTTGTTTCTAAAAACCACTTTATAAATTAGATATTCTCTCGATACACAGGTCAAGCTCTGTTGGAATATTCTTAGCGACTGCCTAGAGGGAGAGGCTCATGCTTTTCGAAAAACCCAAACTGTTTATTACATAATATCGAACAATGACAAAGATGGTCATCGACAACTGGTTGTGAGGGGGTATGCGGCATGCGGGAATTCGCAGGTAGTTTCGACCCTGCCATGAACAAGTGTTATACTGATATAAAGCAAATAATGGAACTTGAAAATATTCTAAATAAAACATCCTGTAAACATGAAACATAACAAATTTTATTTTCTTGACATTGGTATTATCAACCTGACAGCCAAATATCAGATATATGCGATCCTACTATATTAGGTTAATTTACTAATCTTTTTTTTCCAACACCACAATCTTTCATGATCATTCAGAATCCTTTAACTGCAGACCACAGTCCTTGACTGAAAAATAGATTATGTCCTGTCACTACCGCCATTTTCAATCATTTCAACAGTGTTGCCAGGGATCATCAGTCAGCTCCAATAATAATTATCATAATCATATTATGAAACACTGTTTTATAAAACGTACATACTTGTATCCATAATATTGGTGTGTTGGACATTAAATCAGATGCCGTTTGGCTCTATCCAATTTAGTTTTCGAAATTAGTTAAAAAACACAAGCATTCAACTGGAAACTGATTGCACATAATGTTTTTATATAAATATAAAAGCTTACATATATATTTCAAACTATATTGAAGAAAATAACCTCATAACAGAATACTCTATCATCAGGGAAATATGAAGAAAATAAAACTGTATTCCAATAAGTCAAGTATTATACGAATATTGTTAATATATCACAAATTTGTAATTTTTGATGAAATTAAATTCAATAAAAGTTGTTCAAGATCTTTCACTCTGTCTGCCTCAACCTAGCAAGTCGTTGACTGAGTTCATCTTGTTCTTGGGACACCTGTGAAGCACTGCCAATTGTAGAACCCTGAGGTCCTTCAGGAAGTTCCATATTGAGCTCCAATCTTGAAAAAAAAATATATATACTCAAAATGGTATAACATTAATAGTTAAACGAGCATTGAACTAACATTGTTTAATGAGCAGAGAATGATAGTAATCGAGGAAAGTAGGAAATGAGCATTCCGTGTGAGTAATACACTATACTTTTTTCTACTATTATATATCTTCTACTACTATTTACCTCTTCTACTACTTCTCTACTATAATCTTCATCTAATACTCATTAATTTCTGAGGTAATTGTCTGAATTATGAAAGTAATACATTTCCTGAATTTGACACTGTTGCCTTTTCTCTTTGCCAATTTGTAAAAGATGTGTAGGCATACACATCCATAGGTAGCTGAGATCAAATTTACACATGCCTGATTTGTGGCTGCAGTTATTTCTTGAGGAGTTAGTTGTAATTCACTTTGCTGCTCATCATCATGATTTTTTGACACAATAGAATTGAATAGATCTGTCATCAGTAGTATTCATTGCATGAAATTTGACATTCCATGGGAGATGTGATTTATATTATATATAAAAAAAATCACAATGACCTCATTGTTTTAGTAGGTGAGGAAATTGAAGATATACAATGTACCTTGATGTTCCAACAGAAACAGTTGATATATATCAGTTTTGTTTTATAGTCATAGAAAAAATCTATTCTCCTGGTTATATCTTTTCCAATATGTTCCTTTTTCTGAACACCTCAAAAACTTCTTTGAATTTGAGTATTCTCTATTCTCAACAAAATTTATCAATTTCAAAGATTTTGATGACCCATTTGACAACTACCTGAATAAGAATATTTTGAAAATGAATAGGATTCACATGTGGAATGAAAAATAAATATCTGATTCAGTTTTCATTGTCTAGCATTTCTGGATTTGTTGAAATGGGCAACTATTCTATGGAATTTCATATTAGTTATTGGCATTTGTCACAATCATGTTTCTTTACCTGTGTAATAATTCAATTACCACCATAGTATCATGAAAGAGCCAAACAAAATTTGAATCATTTAGTAGTTCCAGAAGTGGCTAATGCTCTTACAGCTGATATGGAATAGATAATGAAAGAGAGATAATTGTGAACTGAAACATCCAGTTCAGAATCGGAACCACCAAATAGAAACTTAGAGCATACCCAGCTTCATCAGCAACTTGTTGCATGAGGGAATCCACATCATTCTGTGGAACGAGAGTAGTAGTAGTTTGTCCCATGGTATTCTCTAGCACCTCTGTCTGAACACCAAGATCTTCAAACTGTGTTTCAAATTTATCCATTATGCCTGAAATTTTCTCCAAGTTCATACTCTTCATAGCTGCATCCATTGCCTTCACAACTCCTGCCATGGAATTAGTTACCTTCCTTGTAGTAACAGCTGATTGTATTTTGCTAGCAACTGCATCCACCCTTGCAGACATTCTTAAATAATTCACAGATTGATTTTTTTGGCGTATTGCATTTTCAGCATGTATTCTAGCAACTTCCATATTTCCTTTTTGAATGGCTTGTTTGGTTTTGGCTTTTTCTTGTTTTTCTTCTTTTTCACAGCGTTTAGAATTCCTCTCAAGTTCCTTCACAGCAAATTTCAAGTTGAATAGGTGTTCTAAGGAACATTTTAAGGAAATTCACAAGAAAATTTTGTATTTTTCACATTCATGATGCCAAAGTTCTGTAAAATGCGAATAAATCGAATTAGAGACATTGATAAAAAGGATACTTTCCATAGCTGTAGACGACATTTCATTGCCCATTTTCCTGTATTTTTGGACTCTTCAAACTAAAACAGGTTTTCAATATCCTTTCAGTTCTAATGTTATACTTCTAAATACGATACCAACGATACTGCCTCTACAAAGATTTTCTCATATCACTGAACAACTAATCCCACTTTATTTTGAATGAATAGTTCAATAAAAGGTGGATACCACCTTGGTTCTAGAGATAATGTTAATAATACCAAAATAAAGATTAATCATTCATGAACTACTACCAGTGTTGACAGTTTTCTGTCACTTGTGATCAATTGAAAAAAAAACTTGTATAATCGTGTTTGATATTTTGTTTCAGTTGATGTTAAATCGATATGAAATTATGTATGAGAGAAAATTCTGCCAAGGAAGAACCTTCAATTTCAGTGAATATTCAGGATATTGAAGAACAGTTATAGTGAAATATGTCGTATATGTTAGATTATTTTGTCATTTGGCATTGTCGCAAAATTCTAATAATCTATGAGTCATGAAATGTCATAGAAATATATATTTGTATGTTTATGTTTGACTTCTGCTTATTTCATTGATCATTCAGTCACCTTTTGAGGTTAATTGTTGACTTACTATCTCCAACTTCACCCATCACTCAGTCAAATGTCAAGATATAGAAAGTGTCAAATGTCAAGTCAGTGGTGGCGATCTGCGAAGGCCTTTTTGTTGTGAACATTTTTCTTGTCTCTTGTTTGGTTATTGATTGTTTAATTTCTTTGGAGTTCGCCAGGAAATATGGTAGGTGATTGTCGTGATTTTCTTTGCCATCACTTTAGACTTGGCAGAAGTAAATTGAAAAATTTGTTCACTTGTTTGTGAAGTGGTTGATAAAATATGTATTTTTTCTATTTTGATATTCTGAAGAAAAATATTGTGAAGTAGGGTTAATGTCAGTAATTTTTTATTATTTTAGGCTCGAGGCCCCAAAAAGCATTTAAAGCGTTTGAATGCCCCAAAGGCATGGATGTTAGACAAGTTGGGAGGTGTATTTGCTCCTCGTCCATCCACTGGGCCACACAAATTGCGAGAGTCTCTGCCCTTAGTGATTTTCCTCCGCAACAGGCTGAAGTATGCATTGACCAACAGTGAAGTAACAAAAATTGTCATGCAAAGATTGATCAAGGTCGATGGAAAAGTCAGGACAGATTCCAATTACCCTGCTGGTTTCATGGGTTAGTTTGCTAATGTAGTTATTTGCAGAGAATTCATGTAGATGATTTGTTTTTAGATGTTATCACCATTGAAAAGACTGGTGAATTTTTCCGTCTTATATATGATGTGAAAGGACGATTTGCTGTACACCGCATTACAGCTGAAGAAGCAAAAGTAAGTTCTATATTTACAGTTACACTATTGTTTAATTTGAGTTTGATTTTCATCAGCCAGATTTCTCATAGTGGATTTATGCAGCAATTTCAAGTCTTGAGTAATAAGTCATATGAAGTTCAATCATTGGTTCTCAATGTTCACATTCATACACTTCTATATATATGAAGTTTGCCAACTTTTAACAATTACTTCCTAAAACTAAAAACTCTTTGTATTTACACATGCCTGTGGAATTTCAAATTCTGTGATTTGTGTCACTCAAAATTGAAGATTGAGAAAGGTCATCCTTATGATATGACAGTCCTTCCTGCACTCATGTTATTTTTCTCTTGACAACTTGAAGCTCATTACTCATAATTTACATGTTAAAACTTATTACTTGAAATTGCTGCATAAATCCACCATCAGTGTGACTCCATTCATATAGAACCTCCTCTGTGAATCATATTTCCTTCCAATTTCCATGAAAAATTCAGTGTCTTAGAGAATCAAAAAATCAACTAAACAACATTTCATAGCTCATTCTTAGATTTGAAATTTTTTAAAATTTTGGAAAAAGCAAAATTGTATTAGCAACTTTTTTTTTTAAAAATCATGGAATCACTTCATCCTGAAGTGGTTGATAACATCCATGCCTTTGGGGCATTCAAAAGCTTTAAATGCTTTTTGGGGCCTTGAGCCTGAAATAATAAAAAAATACTGACATTAACCCTACTTCACAAAAATTCTTGAAAAAAATATTGAACAGATATGAAAATAAATTTTCAAGACACACTATGATTGATTCTCAATACCAAACAATTGTTACTGTCATGGAGAACCTAACCCTTGCCAAAACCTGGAAAAACTCACTGGAAATTTTATAAAAGAGGTCATTAGTATCATTGAAAATTATACTTAATTTTCAATTCTCCATGACAAATTTTCAGAATTGGTGGGAAAATTAATGATTAATTAAAAATTAATATCCTGATGTTTTCGTTAATGTTGATAATGATTCAATTGCTTGATATTGTCAGTACTCGTATTGTGTAGATAGTGAAAAAGAAATAGTTCTGGATAGGCTTTTATTATGAAAAACACAGTTATATAACAAAGCAGTGTTTACTGAACAAATATCAATTCTTGAATGCCTCTAGACTTGATACATGATGAGGGCAGATGAGTCGACGTTGCCATGTTTAATACATATCAGTGAAATAGATTTAAAACTCAAACAGTTAATGATGGATGTTTTTTGATGAAATTTATGAATGAGTCAATGCTTCTGAATCAAGTGGTAATATTTTATTATATATTGGTATTTTCAATCATAGTGTGCCTTGAAAATTACTTTGGATCTATAAAATTTTATTCTACAGTAGAACTTTTAATTATCTACAACACTGATTTTTTTTGAAATTGTAAAAAATGATGGATATCCACGGCAGGTCCCATATGACTTCTTCAAGATTTGAGAATCATGCCACAGATGAATTTGCACTATTGGAAGTTAGAAGGCATTTGAAATCAGATAGTTGTGGTTGCTTTCTTACTTACTTGAATGATAAATTTGTTTTTCAGTACAAGTTATGTAAAGTGAGAAGGGTCCAGACTGGACCTAAAGGAATTCCCTTCTTGGTAACACATGATGGCAGGACCATACGTTACCCTGACCCTAACATCAAGGTCAACGATACTATTCAAATGGAAATCAGCACCTCAAAGATTCTTGATTACATCAAATTTGAATCAGGAAATCTGTGCATGATCACAGGAGGAAGAAATTTGGGAAGAGTTGGAACTGTTCTAAACCGTGAACGGCACCCAGGATCCTTTGACATTGTACATGTTAAAGATGCAAATGGCCATGTTTTTGCCACTAGGTGAGTTATATTACAAATTTCTATCTTATATCTTTGTCATGTTTTCTAATGTTTCTTTCAGATTACATAATGTATTCATTATTGGAAAAGGAGCAAAGGCATTTGTGTCTCTTCCCAGAGGAAAGGGTATCAAACTGAGCATTGCTGAAGAGAGGGACAAGAGACTAGCAGCCAAAACCCATTGATATTAAACGTTATTTATTGTTAATTAAACATTTGAAAATTCAGTGTATTAATCAAAGGACAAGAATTTTATGTGGGTTGACTTATTTGAAAAAATATTCCCATCTTCAAGGAGGACAGTAAGCTAGGGCGGATTTGCGTGGGGTACAGGAAGTAATGCCCCCCGACTCCATCTTTCTACAACAAGTAATTCATAACAGCTTATCATCATGTATTCCACAGAAATCTGTAAATACAATACACAATTTGTGTTTCACCTTTTACTTTGAGTGTTTATTTTTTTCGATAATTTGTTTTCTTTTTTGAATTGAGTAGGTTGGTATATAGGTATAAAATAACATGAAATGCCATGTTTAGTTTGGAACTGTTAATAGAGAATTTGTGGTACTTATTTTGTAATAATACGGCGGTGGCTTTTTTTAGGTGATAACATTATAGCTCTCTCTGGGATGGCTATAGTGACAAGAATGGTTGAGTTGTAGATAAGTTGTTATTTGTGAAGCTTTCTCAAAATGCCCTCATAGCGAGCGGTATCAAATTTAACATAGTGCCCAAGATATTCTTACAGAATGTGAAGAGTGGCAAAGATTTTGTTGTAATATTTCTGAAACTTCGCGTGATTGAGAAAAAATGTTCTTTACAAAGATACATAATTTATTAGTACTTTTTTCTCATACTTGTGTTAGTTATTGCTATTGATACTTATTTTATCAAACACGGACCTGGAATTTTCATTCGATACTTATTACAGCAAAAATGCGTTGCTGATGCATTCTCTGAGTCGGGAACTGCATCTATCAATTTACGGAAAACTAGAAGTAGACGGCGAATTTGAAAATTAGGTGGCATAATACTGTTAATGGGAGCAAATGGGCTAAAATATTTCCTAGATTTCCGGCATTTCCGGTTGTACCGAAAGTTGATATCAACTTGCTTATTGTAAATGGGACAACCTATATATTATTTCATATTCTACGAAGATTTCTAGGAAAGGTTCAGAAGTATATCCGAATTGGATGTATGGCGGAAATGCTGTAGAGGCATCCTGAATAAATTTTAAAAAAATTACATTTTTCTAATTTGGACTGCTGGACCCGCCGTTTTGCAGATAGCAGTTTGTTTCAAAATTCATGTTGCCTTGCTAAGTTTTTACCCCTCCCATGAATGAAAGTTAAATCCGCCTTCGGCGGTAAGAGGCATTTTTCCGAATTAAACGATTTAATCAATACTTGAGTTGGTCAATTCATGCCTAACTAGTTAATCCAGATATAGGTCAATGACCCAGATACTTCCATATGTATAGTCAAATTTTTTTGAATATATGTAGTGATAAAAAAGGATATCCATATCTAGCTACACAAGAATCTAGTGAAACTTAAACATATAATTGAAAGATTATTTTCTTCAACAGTGGTGGTTTTATTTATTTCAAAATACAAGTTTCTTCTTTGAAAATAAGCTCCCATGCTGTATACCTTTCTGCGAATATATTTTGATACATGCAAGCTCGAAAAAACCTATTGAATAGTATTCATAATGTTTAACAACAATAGTATTACTTCATCTGTTACACATATCGATGAGTATATAAAAGCAAAACAAATTTATATAGATATATTAAAATATTCAATATGAAAAAATAAATTCACATTGGATTACTGCATTATTATTGAGGAATTTTTTACTCAGTAATTGAAATTCCTATCATCAGTCATTTGTCTGGATTTTGATTTATAAATTAATGCTTGATTTCAATGTGCCCTCATTTTTCCTAGTTTTAAATTTATAGGCATTCCGTATGGAACGTGTACAAACATTCAATTAGTAAGGATTTATTATTCATTTTGGCAACAGAAACCCTCTAAACTAAAATATGGAGACATTTTTATTCAAAGTTTCCTGTCCCACATCAATACCATGAAATGGAGGTGAACAAAAATGTCAATGCTCTTAAAAAGTACTTAATTGCTTCTGAAAATTTCTACACCATTTTAAATCAATGTACGGTGCCCTGGAACAACGTACCATAATATGCGAGTGAACTAGTTAGTATATTTTTCCATGAACTTCTTGGAAAATATGATATTCTGTTATAGGAAGCACATATTTTCCTCCAATTGATATTCTTCAACTGGATTTCTATGAAAAGTATATACTATTTACAATACCAATGACTATAATTTTATGATGAGGCAAGTTGATGTTTATTCGATGGATTGTGAGTATTGAATTTAATTACAGAATATAATTGAGAGAACATCCAATCAAGTGAAACAATGAAATGTTACAGCATAAACCATTCTCATTCACCCTAATTTATATTACTTCAACACACAATACCAAAATCAACAAAACAAAAAATACCTGTAAAAGTAACATCAGAGAATGGTCGAATTTCATTTTGATATAATAAATTAAATTTGTGCCCCTATTGTGATTTGAGCAAAAGTAACTAAATAATAGTGAACATGTCATGTGCTCGAGAGATAGTACCGATCCTGTCCTTTCTATTTGAGAACATTACTATATCTTAAAAACATCAAGTAAACAACAAAATCATTTAAAGCATCAGTTTAGTGTGGTCATCACATTACTGGATTCATATTACACAATACATTCATTATGTTTAAATTTGACGTTGGAGTGGTCCAATTATTCCAAAAACAATTTTTTTCATAGATTAGTTGATGTAGAACTAGTGTATTCATCCACATTCATTAATTATTCAGTAGTGAAATTTTACACATTGAAGAAAATGTCTTTATGAAGTTTTCCAATGCATGCTGAAAAAAAATACTATTATTAGAATGATAGAGAATTCATTCATCATTTTTGATGTTCATAAGTGATTTTATATAGGAGAGGAAAAATGATTGGTGTGGCAGAGCAATTCACAATGAATGATGAATATCACAAGAAGTGAATATCAGTAAGGAAACCACTAGAAAAGTCATAATCTAATTCGAATTCATTCTGAAAATCCATGAGCTAACGATAATAAATATATACGTAATCACTATGAGCAGTTTAACCACATATCACAGCTATGTTTGTCACTTCCACATATTGATCGCTGTATTTCAATCTTGACCTTCTGAAAAAATTGACAGTTAACGAAACATCTGTCGAGGCGATAGAAAATAGTATTCGTGAGTGGTGAAACTGTGCTTATATTGATCATCGTGTCGAATGCTTCAGTATTCGACTGAAATAATGTATACCAATTTATTCATGACATTTTTTTAAACAAAATTTTATTCAGAAAGAAATCTGGAATTAGCAAAGGTATTTTTCTGAAGACGTTGAAAAAACACAATTTCTATATTATCAGTCGTTCTCGCAAAAAAAACTGAATACCCTGTATCAAACATTCACACAATCAATTATATCTAGATTCCACGAGTTCCACACTCAATATCACGAAAATTAATAAATACATTTGAGATATTCAATCCTTCTGTTCCACAGCTTAAAATAATAATAGAATAGATAGAAATTGTATTTCTGAGACATGTCAATAATAATGTATTACCTACTCTAATTAGAGGAAAAGAAAATGTTAATAACAAATTTCAAAATATCAAGTGTGGAAATCATCAAATTGCAAACATGACCGTTCATCCAATCGTCTTAAATAATTACTCTACTCTACCGGAAATTTATTAGCCACCTTAATACTGCCGTCATCAACGAAAAGACCGTATGTTCAATATATCATCAATGAAGATCGAAGAATCATTTCGAAACTCAGGATCATTATTATTCCTCTTATGAGTTGCATTCAATCGACCAAAGAATGAAATATTATTTAGGATTTAGAGTGTAGACTAATTGTTCAAATGGGATATTGGTGGTGGAGTCTCAATCTTAAAATAAATGTAAAACAAGTTAGGAGGTGGATTCACATATGACTTGTTTCCGCCTGAATTCACTTGAAATATCCACTTCTTCAGATGATAGTCTACATACATTCCAATGGTTTTGTTGTCTGAATGAATAATACGATTATATGCAGCACTTATTGCACCATCACCATCTCATTTTCTTAACGCTTAGCTTTTACTTGACAAGATCTGAATACTCAAGTTAGGCGAGCCTAAGAAAACTATAAAAGCGCAATATAATCATCATGAATGTTGATATTCTATACAGAGCGCCAATGTATTCATAATCGTTATTAAGAATACAATAAATTGGTTCCGAAAAAGAAAACATTCATTTCATCAGCAAATCGATTAAAAAGTAAATGAGTTTTCGAAATATCGTTAGAAAGGTTAGAAACAGTTTTGTTTTTTTTTTAAATGAGCGAGATATTGTATGTATTCCATAAATTGGAATACGCTGTATACTTAATACCACTGAACACCGACAGTCCTTGATATTCTTGTTGGACTGATGAAAATTTTTAATGCGAATTACGATCTCAATGATCCTTGTATATTTGTATGTGGAAAAAGACGAGGAAGTATGTTGATTTTCGCAGATTCTTTTGGATTTCCTCCTCGTTTGTTGAATCGAAAATAGAAAATACCGAGTGGCACAAGAGACATGCAGCAGTCCGTAGTTTTTTCATTCTGAGAGATACAAATTTGAATTTCACAGAAGACACGTAATCCATGATAGCACTTCCTTTGAACCTAACAACCATTTTTTCTACCTGTTTATTTCTCGAGCTTACTTGACTCAAAATTACCCATTCAACTATTCACCAGATAATGGTATTCTTTCCTTTATTGGCTGTTGAATTGCATTTTTCTGTGAATTTGTTGCTTGGTATGCTTTGAAATCCAAAGATCAATTAATAAGTTGGTATTTCAGTATACGTATTTGTAGTGAAATAGATCAATTAGTAGACCAAAAATGTCACTGTGTTTGAAATTCAACTTTTAGATACTTAAAAGAGAAATTCCTTGATTTACAATTCCTCTTTTAGTTATCTTAAAGGTGAATTTCAGATGCAGTGACATTTTGAGGTATATCATTCATCTATCCTTACTAAAAATATATTGAAATAATTATTATATTTTCTTTTTGTGATTTCGGAAAAGACGAAAGAATACCCCAAGAAGTCTGTAAGAAGGAATCTTTCTTTAGTAATCGGAGAAGAAAAACTAATATGATTAATTATTAAATATCATCATATATTGAGAGACATGAAAATCGTCAATATCCGAAAGCCTAGGTCGTGCATGAATCCACCTCCATTAAAAATAGCGATACCACCTCCTCGGCAAACATACGACCTTCCCATAACTAACGGAACTGATACGCAAGCGTGAACTCAAATCGTCCAACTTTACTAGAGAGAGAGAGAGAAATTGTTTTGCTGTCATTTCTTTCTAACGATTTTTTTTGCCCTCATTCCATGAACTCTTAATAGTTTTCTTCTAATTTGTTCATAACGATTTTAAGTTTAGGAGCAATGGCCTATTGGTTCAACACAAAAAAGTATTCCAAAATGCAAAAACTTGTTCTGACGATAGCTGACTACATGAATATTTTCAATGGAAGAGCGATATAGTACGGAAGCTCAGAAGGGCCACATATTGGTTGAATTTCACTGAATTTCGACAACTCAACACTTCAATAAATAATGGTATTTGTTATTTTCTAAACAAGCGTGATGTGGCTGTGGTATCCATGGGGACGTTTTAGTCTTTTCAAATAATACGTCCTTCTCTATGATGTCGAAACAATGTGCATCATCAATCATCGTCGAGTTCTATGTCAAGTCTGATACCAATGAGTATCGCACCAGACAGTGTGGTTATTTGAAAACTCTCAATAAAATTCCATTTTGGCAAAATATTTTTGTGGAATAAATATGTATAACAGTTAATTCAACAAAATAAAATCTACCAATCTCGTCACAAGGGTGAAGTAACAAAATATATTGTATTGATTCAACTTGCCTCCTTTTATACTGATTAATTCTGATTCAACTGTTCATCTTCCCTATGACTTGATATTTTATTTAATCACGAAATAATTTAGTTTTGTCCTGTGTCCCTTCATAAACATGTATGTTTCGTGGGATTAATAAATATCATTATTAATACTGAAAAATTTGCATTTCAGAATACCTCTTTTTGTTATAGGCTATTACTTCTTCGCAAATTTCTCGAAGCTTCATGAATAAGCGAAAACAAAAAAAAACAATCCTCCTTTCGGGTGCGAGTACAGATTGAATAAGTGGTTAGAGCAGCGTGTTCTGTTTCCAGAACTGCGTTAATATCAAATTCTGCGGCTATCTCACAAGCATTACACGACGGCGACAATACCACGACTATATTCAAATGATAACGACTACAGGTAACCCATTGTTACAAAAAAATCGATTTCATCATATAGGATGTCCGGAATTTGTGCACAAAGAATCAAGGGGGTGATACTATTTGAAAAAATATTGTTCAAAGTTCCTACAAGATTTTTTTGAAAACTCACTAGTAAGGAAGGTATAGGCCTCCAAAGTTGATTTTGTTGAATGAATATTTTGTTATAATTTTTTTTATGGTTTATGGATTTACTTCAAATTTGGCACATTCAGTTCTTTGCCCTTGACTTTGCACCTAACTGCCACTGACATTCAAAAAAAGCTCATAACATTTCTCTCAATATTTTTTTATGAATTTTCAAGATGTAGAATTGAAGAACATACAAAAATACTCGAGAATGCTCCCCCTGTTTTATCTCGATAAGATGAGCCGTTTCTGAGAAAAACAGTTTCGAAAATTTGCTTGCACAAAATCTGTTCTCCATAAATTATTATTACATCAATAGCAAAGCATGCTTTGGAAACAATGTAAAGGAAACAGGAAACAGTTCAATTCTTGGTTGTCAGATTAAGTGCAAGTAAATTTTCAAAACCGTTTTTCTCGGAAACGGCTCATTTCATCGAGATAAAACAAGAGGAGCTTTCTCGAGTATTTTCTTATGCTCTTACGTACGTAAATTCATAAAAAAATATTGAGGAAAAAGTAATGGGCTTTTTTGAGGTCAATGTCAGTTGAGGCCCTTTGCGTTTGAGGAATTCGGATCTAATTTGGTCCAAGGTTGCAGAGCAACAACAGTACTGAGTCTGCCAAATTGAAAGAAATCCATAAACTATAAAAAAGTTATAACAAAATATTCATTCAATGAAATCAACTTTGGATGCCTTCAACTTCCTTATAATTGAGTTTACAAAAAGATCTTGTAGGAGTTTTAATCAATATTTTTTCGAATATTATCGCAACCTCGATTTGATTTCCGGATAATTTATTAGGTGTTCAATCGCAGACGCATGAGCACTGCCATGGCAATGGAAATACAGTGTTATTGAACAAGAGAATTGAATCAAACTGTAATAATAATTATAATATAGATATATTTTTTTAATTTACCTGTGCTTTTTATCTCTTCTGCCAATTCGATTTCAAATTACAATTATACAAACAGGGATACTATTCAATCTTCGAGGTGGCGTTGCGATCTCGTCGCCGTTGCCTTGGTGTGCAGATTACCATTTGAAACCATTAGGCTACGTCGCGTCGCGCATTGCTGCTGAGATAGCCGCCCGAGTCATTTCGATTCGATAAGGCCGCGCAAGAGAAAACGCCGAATCGCCCCCCGCTCTTTCTCGTAAAGTTGGCGCGAGGTTCGTGCAAGCGTTCCGCAAATGAGAGACAAACCTAGCCGCCCGTTCGACCGACCGACCGCCCTGTGGTTCAGTCCTTGTTGCTTGAAGAGGTGTCCATGGGACTGGCGGGCTGGAGCGCCGGCACGGCCGGCTTGATGAACCGCTCCGAGGGGCGGCGGTGGGGGGCGGGCGGGCTGCTCGAGCCGCCCGCGTGCAGCGCCGCAGACGACACGCACGCCGCCGCGTTCGGCGGGTTCAGGATCTGGCCGCAAGAGTGGCAGCGCGGCGAGGGCACTTGGATCGTCGACAGACCTGCCGGATTCCCGAAAACGTTTTGTAACAATACAAAATTTCTAGTACGTTGTGTGAACAGTGAACAGTGGAATTGTTTCTATGAAAATAAGGAAATGTATACGCATACTGCCCGAGCGAAACAGAAAACAAGACGCAAAATATGGAAAGAACACTTTTTCCAATGAAAATAGCGGTAAAAAATTTTCCCAATTTTTTTTCAAATTGAAATTCTGAATTATCACCATGCCAATTCAGAATTTGAGAACAACAGCTACCGAAATCAATCAGCTGACAATACTGTGGTTAATTGCTTTTTTGATGGGAACGGACAGTGCCCTCTAGCAGTTATAATTGAAACTAGACACAGTTCTTTTATTTGCAGGATGACTGTAATGAAAAATGAAACAGTGAATGAAATCCGGTATCGTTGAACAAACCAAAGATGGAATAACATATAGGGTGATCCATTCAGAAATTTTAAGTAATATGCTGTGAGGGTGGATTGATGTTACACCAAGGATAACAATGACAAAATGTGTCTCACTGTGTGTATCATTTTTGACGTGTTTTTTGGTTCCTGGAAATGAGTATTCGAAATGTTATTGAGGGTGGACTGTTTCCATTGTGCTACCCTGTATACAGTCTTCCTTGATGTACTGGCCATGCAATAACTCGAAATCCGTTGATACTGAAAATTTATATTTTCGGGAATGATTACAAATTGAACCACTACCTTAACTTATATATTTACAATCAATTTTGAATTGTTAGTTTTCGGTAACGTGACAACAAGTATGAAACTTCATATCGACACTCAATATGTTAGGATGCTTATCACAAGTCATTAACAAAATGATTTCAGTGGTAGCATATTCATTGAAATCAAGTAGCGAGAACACAGGAGTTCATGATTTATTTCTGAACATCATCATCAAATATGAACATGGATATCAACATTAAAAAAAATAAAATAAGAATTCAGGGATGATGTTGAAAAACTAGTGAATTTAAATAAGTTCATATATCACTATTGAAATCGTCTAGTGAATGGTATTCAAAAAATGCGATAACATAGCGGGTGTCCCATTTCAGATTATTTTAATGTGAATCACAACATCGATAATTAGGACTGTCTTTCAGAATTACCCTCCGACTACAAATCTACAACTACAACTGCTGTAAAATGATGTTAGATAAAAATTATGAAATAATTTACCATTGATTAACTGTCTTCATTACCCAATTAACATTACTCTTTAAAATAGGGTATACAAATTTCAAGTATAAGTATCCAAATCAAAGATAATATTGATAAAATTGAAATGTTGTGATCAAGTATTTCTTGATATTAGTTTAGAATCTTTTTGTGTACTGTATATTTTTGAGCTCATTCGGTAACGAGTTGTAGTAAATTATTCCATAATGGAATACCAATTGCTCACCAATGTTCGACCTGAATGTATTTGCTATCAAAGAACTCAATTGTCTAGTGCCATGATTATGGAATGTATTTTTGGAAATGTTAGCATCAATAAATGATATTTACCTGGGCTCAAAGGTCTGCTGTGACTTGGAGATGGATTATAAGCGGGTACAGGTGAAACTGTATGCTGCCTAACTCCCAGCACTTGTTCGTTATAGTGTCTCTCTTCTTCCATTTCCAAGGAACTTTCGCTTTCAGACAGATGGCGGCACAATGCCTCGCGTCTCTCTACTTCCAACTGCAATTTTCGCTGGAGTCTGAAGTGACAAACAATCAATCAAAATACTCATAGACATAATACAGGAGGTCCTGAATAAAGTAAAGAATGATTTGTAAACCAAAAAATTTGAATATCTAGGGGATGAGGTTGATTCGGAAATTTATACACTATGAAGAAAATATCTGTATTATAAAAGAGAATCAGTAGAGAGAATAGACCCGACTTCGATTGCATTAAAGTTGAAGGAATAGAGGAAGAAATCAAAGAGAAACATGAAATAAAGTACTTGGGTGTAATGATGGACCAATATCTAAAATGGGGAATCACATTGATTATCTATCAAAGAAAGTAAGAAAATTAATATATAAATTTTATCAACTGAGAGAATATCTCCCGAAGAAACTGCTACTGATCATATATAAATCACTAGCAGAATCATTGTTCCAATATGGTATACTAGTTTGGGGGGGACTCTACAAAAATTCCCTACAAAAGTTAAATGTTATTCAGAATTACATTCTGAAAATTATTCACAGGAAGAAAAGACGCTTCCCCACCACACAACTGTACTCCAATGAAATACTCAATATAAGATCCCTTTATTTTCTCAATGTTTGTAAATACGCCTTCAATCACAAAAGCCACTTCCAGAATGATAGTGTAGAATCAACAAGAAATGCATGTAATAACCACCTAAGAATCGCTCTATGTAAAAAAATATCAGTCAAAGATTTTTAACCTATATTTTGCCAAAAACGTTCAACCTCTTACCATCTGATATTAGTAATAGCCAATGTATACAAAGTTAGCACTATTCCGTTTTCTATGACTGCTAATTTATAGAACATCCAAATCTAGAATGGTTCTTATTACTCATTATAAATTTTGTCTCTTTTGTGTTAAAAAATATGAACAATATTAGGTATGCGTATATATTTTGTTCATGCATCTATTTATTTCTTCATATATAGATAGATAGATACATTTATTCATCCATAAAGCTTCACACTACAGAATAAAACTTTTCAGACTAGTCAGAATAGAAATGCGCGAAATAAATACAAGATAGATACAAAATAGATACAAAAAGTGCACAATATAAGACATACACATGATACACAGAGGTCAAAATATTGTTGAAAATATGGTTGTCCTGAAAATATATAGAATTTAAAGATGTAGGAATGCAGAATAGACAAAAAAAATGTACATAACAATATGAGACATACACATAATGTAAAATAAATACGGAAAAGTGCATATATCGCACAGTATAAACATACACATACATACATACATACATGAAAGAACATTTTCTGTTATGCCTAGCAGTGCAGAAAATGAACTTCGCGCTTTATTTCTTGATTCCTTGGTTAAAAAACAATAAAGGATTATGTATTGGTTTTTCCTCAAGAAATAATAAAGTCGATATTATTATTATTATTATTATTATTATATGTTGATGATTGCATATATTATGATTATTTAATACAATGTATGTTTATATTAGACGAAATTGAATATTTTCATGATCAAGCTACATGATCATGGAAAAGTTTGATTGTCTTTTCTTAAAAATATATTTTTATTATAATTATAAATAAACATTATATAAAACATTTGATATTTTTAAATTTAAATGAAATATTCCTGCAGTTTCGATATCATCTAATAAAAATTTTGATCAAAATTGTATAAACCATGACTGGGTGGGTTATCAAGAATTGTTTGAAGCAAATTTCAGTTCAGATATTTCCGAAACAAAACACGATAGAGTAGATCTGTTTCAGCGATTATGTACTCAAAGAAGGAACATTTTTTTCACTTAAACATTTTTCTATCTCTGCAGCTCTGGGAGATAGCAATAGTGAGATGTGCTTTATACAGTGAATAACAATGCAGAGATGTTGAATAGAAAAAAAAAAAATGAAATTTGATACTCTGTACAAGGTTTTTATGTATAATTTTGCACTGCACATAGAATAGAATTTTATTAATCTCTTCGTATCATTTACATGACATGAGACAAGTCAAACAATCGTAGGTTAAAATCAGAATTCATTGCATACAACTAGTTCAATATGAGAAATATCACAAAATATACACCGATGGAGACTAACAACAGATATGGTCAAAATATACAATAGGTAGTAGGTATAATAAATAAAATAAAATGGCAAGCATAGTGACATTGTAAAGTTCAGAACACAATATCATGTCCTAACGGTTATGAACATTGGTCTGTAAGGCTAGAAAATAAAAGCAATTGTTCTCCAAGAATGATTACAGGGTGAATTCAAATGTGCCTATGCTTTCCTTGCATTGCAACACAAACATAAGCATAGTTAATGAGATATTTCCATATGAAACCATAAATCAAAAAAAAATTATCTACCCCTGAGAACAAATATTGGTTTGAATAACCTTTTCCCTAAATGTCTTCCAAAATTTAACTCTTTGCCGATTTCTATAAAAAATAAAGATAGCTACTCCTCATTCAATGTTGAAGTGAAACTGATAAGTTGAGAACCATTAAAATAAAAAACATAAATGTTCCGGTACCAGCATTAATTGCTGATCTGGATCAATGCTTTGAAAAAAGGAAAAAAAAAATATTCTATACTTATGTTGTGAATTTGTCTAGAACCTTCATCCTTTTGGGGACAGGATTGATATTGTTTTCTCTAGTTTCAATAGATTCAATGGAGCTTGTCCCAAACATCTCAACTCATTGTTCATTCATATTTTTCTAATTTACTTATTTATGTATGTATGTACGATAAATGTGTAGATATAATAATATATATAATATCTGAGGAAAAAAAAAATTAAGCATTAAAAAAAAACCCCTACCTCAAATTCTCCTCCTTGATGTTGCGCTCCTCCTGCACATACCGCTGCATTTTTTGCGAATGCTCCTGCTGACTTATGGCCAAGCTTGAGCGCAGCCTGTTGACCTCGGAGCGCAGCGTCTGTATATGAGCGCTCAGATTTGAGGCAGTGTCGCCGTTGCTGATCTCTCGTGGACTCGCCGGATCAGAAACTGGCTGATCGAGCTTGATCTGCAGCATACGCTTCTCCGCCTCGAGTTTATCCATGCGCTTCCACAGCTTGTTGACGAGGGCTTCTTGTTCTTGCTCCAGAGTGTTCTCTAATTCCACCTGGAACATTTTCACATAGCAATACCTGATCATTTTTCATTCTCTGCATATTATATCAAGGTAAGTATAAAGCAATGTGATGATATAAAGAACATATAGACAATATCCAGATTGTGGTTTGAGTAAATAACAATTACAGGGCTTTTTTGTTTAAATTTTTTGATTAAACAATAAATCACATCTTGATGAGACACCTATTCCTAGAAGCAAGGTAAAATTACTTATTTTTAGGAAATCATTTCCTCTAGAGCTATTATAATAATCTTTATTATTTCCAAGGAATAATTATAACAGGGAAAATGATGAAATGATAAATTGAAGTTTAAACAATTGAATAGCATCATCACAAATCTATGAATCAATTTGAACTGATTGGTATAAAATAGTGTGTTTTCAAATGGAAGAAACATCAAAGGAATAAGTATTTTCTGTTCCTTTTTGAATTTTCAGTACTTAATTATTTTTTCTGTGTGGCATGATCCATTACAGAGTATTATTACAAATAGATCTTTTACTTATATCAGATTTAATTAAAGAGAAAACATTGTCTGGTTCTGTTTATTACTATTGATTTTGAAAATCAGATTTGAATATTTACTATTATATTTTGACAGAATGGATGAATTTTAATTAAACTAATTGAATTCATATATGGCATAAAGATCTAACGATTCTTTGCGGTTATTGGGATTTCTTGTTGGTGCCAAATAATCTAATTAATGATTACATTCAATAACTTTATTCTTTCAAGGACTTTCAGTGAGAGAGAAATATCTTTTCCTTGTGCTGAAAACGGGAGCAAATAGAAATTTTGATATTTATAAAATATATTTGTCTTCTTCTCTCACATCAAATTTTTCCATAAGAAGGAGTCACTGAAAAATAGAGAATCTCTATTTTTGGTATCTGGAGGTTGAATTGAAAGAGCACAACAAATATATTGAGATTACTATTATAATTCTAATTTTTATTTTCTAGAAATGGGGAGACAAAATCCCAAATATCTAGGAATATGAGTATACCACCTCCTTGATTAACCTAGTCAGTATCTCATCCTTTTGCAGAGTAGAGTTAATCAGATGGTGAATTGCTTCAGTGCAAACTTTTATTTCAGAGAACAAACATTCTGAAAAATAAATAGGTAATTCTTTATAACATATACCTTTTCTCTTCTGAGTTGTTCAAGATTACTCTGCTTGGCGAGAGTTTCTGCTTCAAGCTTCTCTATCTTTCTCATCAGCCGATTCACAAGGCACTCTTGTTCCTGCTCCAGTGTTTGCTCTAGACGACACTTTTCTTGACGCAGCTGAGTGAGCTTCCTAGACAGATCATTGGTGAGACATTCTTCTTCTCGTTCATAGTGATGAGCAAGTGATTCCTTCTCCTTTTTCAATGCTTGTATCTTCTTCAGAAGTGTATTGGAAATAAATTCTTCTTCTTGTTCAGCTTTGGCTTGCTGTGAAGCATAAAGTCAACTCAAATGTTTCTATAAATAAATATACTTTGATTCAGACATCATGACTCACATATGTGAAAACCATTCACATCTCGAGTTGTTTCAGAATATTACCATATTCAGTATTCTACATTTCATGAAAAACATCTCAACCCTTGTATATTGTATTTGTTTTTTCATAATATTGTATGTGAATTTTGTACATTGAATATTTGTTAATATCTTGAAAACTGATTTTATGGAATCTTTTCAGTCAAAGTATTTCCATATTGTCCCATTTATGTAAATTTTATGTAGATTTCAAAGTTTTGAATACAATCATCAACAAGTTGACAAATCTGATATGTCTCTGGCTGAAATAGTAATCCAACAGGAACCACCTCCTCTTTAATCAGCTGTTGCGCACACTATTGTCAAAAGAATGTATGAAATGCACAACTCATGATGAATCATCAGCGAGTTGACAAATTTGATATGGCACTGACTGAAATAGTAATCCAATCAGCTGCTGTGCACAAAAATTATTGTCAAAAGAATATATGAAATACACTGCTAGTAATATTTTGTATATGTAGTTAACTAGATAATGGAATTAACAATTTTTCTGTCTGATAGGATTCAAAAGAAAGGAACTAACCTAATTAATTATTGCAAGCAGCTTCATATCTATTTCAATGGCAATTCTGCATGGGTTTCCATTGAATAAAATAAATGACTACTCACTATTATAACAGATGCTTTACGAAGATCCCTATTTTCTTCCTGCAAAGCTTTCACTCTCAGCCTGTATGTCTCCAATTCACATTTGAGTACTTTATTTTGCTGTTGGAGACTCTCGATGCGTTTTTGAAGTTGTTCTCTAGTCACCGGGCTAGGCGGCATCATCATAGGGCCCCCATCTATGCTGCTGGAGTCAGATTCACTAGCAGAATCTGCCATCTTCTCCACTATGAATACTTGATAAGACAGATTGACAAAAAATTGTGTTTTTTATTAATCAACAATCTGGCAAATTTAGGTGCTTAGGTGCAGAATTTGAATGACGAATGGAACATTTTTTATACGAGTACGGATGTCAAATTCACAGCTTATCATTAACTGACACGACTAGTTATTTTATGAAGGTAATATATATCACAGGATTATATGAACGCCGAACAATAAAAATTGCAAGATCATGAATACAAGAAAATACAAGAAAAATAATTCCTGTACGGCTCTTCGAAAACTGCAGGAAAGGCAAGGAACAACGCACAAAACACTAGAAATTAAGACGAAGTACGGAATGACAGTGGCAGTGACATACACTACTGCTCTTCTGTGGTACCACTGTCAATAATCGGAGTTTGCAAGAAGTGTTGATTCAAAATTCATAGGAAAAAAACATAGTTTGGCAAGACTGAAATGCTTATATTGGCAAGACCTTCGATCATTGAACAGACTAGATAAGTAATCCACAGCCCTGGCAATACAGTTTGTTTGGAAGCAACATCTATAGTATCTATCTTTGTCTAAACAAGGATAGCAGGAGCTGATTCTCCCAGCACCAGTGCCGTGTTGTCAGAGGGGTCGAATTTATTATTAATTCATGATGAAACCAAATTGAAAATCCCTAACAATTTCAGTAGTACTTTTCAGCATTTCTTGGTGGGAAAATGGACGATGACAAGACACTGTCGCAGCTGACCTATGGGTATAATCAATATAATCTAATCAATTCAATTTAAATTCATTTTTATCCATTCCATTTGGGAAAATGCTTCAAAATCTCGAATGATACGACAATGGTAACTCACCTATGAAATGACGTGTTTTGATCGCCGGTTCAAATTGTCTTTAACACACCTCACAACGTCTCACCATTATATCAAATCACCAAAACAGGAAATAAACTGAGTTTCTGAGGAATTCTGAGTACACAAAACTGAACACAAGTTGAATAATATCGATGAATCAAAACGTAAATAATGACAGATACCAAACAAAGCAATAATCGCCGTCGACTGTCAATATCAAATTGCGGTGTTGCAACGTTGAGCAAAAAGTATTCACGATACCCATGCTGGTCCTCGAGCCCCCAAGAAAGTAAAATTGCTAAGTCTCAGAATAATGTAGCAATCTTCTATTAATCAGAACTAATTCATAATCGTCATGACCCAAATTTATTATTATATTTGTGCATTGAACTACATGAATTCATGAAGGACTTTAAATATTATGGACTATTTATCACTATTTGATGATTGGATATGACAACACTGGCGACGATTGGGTACTAATATTATGATAATTCTGGGAATTCATGTTAGCTTCAGAATATTTGTTTTGTGATCCTTCTAGTGGGTTTGTTGTTCGGAGGGCAAGACCAATGAATTAACCATAGTAAAAAACTCAAATGAATGAGCCGTACTAAAAAAACCGAGACCCGTTATTCAATCAAAAGCGCTGCATATCGGGGATTGTTTTCTCTCTTCTTATTATTGAACTCTCTGTCTTCACTCACAAACTTTAAAACACGAGCCAAATTATGGGTAAAAAGAAAAACGGGGTTTTCATTATGAGGTGGAGGAAGTGAAAACATACTTGCACTTGGTGAATAAAAAAGCTTTTTAAGTCTTTGAGAACAATTTTTCAACAACTCATTAGTAACTTATTGTGTAGTTTGCGAACGACCTAGTTCGAATGAGCGCTCTATGTATAGTGACCTAAGTTCGCTGTCGATCTCAGTTTTAGTTCGTTGGTTTAACCGCTGGCGCTAGCAAGGAACGCAAGCTACAGTTTTCAGGCGTGTACTGTTATCGACTTGTTCGAGTTGAAATGAAAATACAATACCTGTACTCAAGAATAGCACCTTTGGGTCGCAAGAAACCCGCCATATTTAGGCAAATTTCGAATTTTGAATTGTGTTGAATATATGAGTGTTTTCCCTTTAGTTCTCATGGATTTGTTTGAATTTTTCAACATAGTAGCTTCTTTACATTATTTATCCTGTCTACATTCACATACTTTCGAAATGAAATAAAACTATACGCACCATAAATCCCTTCAATGACAATCAGGGTATTTATATTTTGTAACTCGTGAATCTTGTTATTGTTTGAAAATCAAAAGTATGAATTTGCGAATTATTCATTTTCTCAAATCTGAAGACGTTTGCCTGAACACGGCGGATTTAGGCTCGTTGTCGGTAACTGACGTTTATTGAACCAGTGTAGCACAATCAATGCAAGAACGACAAGATTCTCCATCAAGAAAGGTTTTGCGATTCGTGCAGTCGTGTCGTGTGTCCCACTTGAGATAGTCAGTCCCACTCTAGCTCACGGCACCAAAAAAATACTTTTCGATTCACGACTATTCGCGATTCACGTTCATCCATCCTTTCCTTCCAATCTTATGGAAGATTGAGGCCAATTAACTCTTTCTGAGGACCACGTTCACTGAAGAGATGTTCAACGTTCATTCAAGCATACTCATTATTGATGGGCTCAGAGCTTTGCCACAAATGAAAAATGTATTTCATTGTACGATATTACATTGGTGTTGTGAACGCTTTAATAAATTTATCCGGTAGATGATAGCGTTCGTTAATAATTAGAAGTTATACCTATGAATATTTCTCATAAGCAAGTTACATATTTCGTATTCATGTTAGCCAATATCAATTCATTTTTTTTCCACCACATCTCTAGTATTTGCCTGCACACTCTGCAAAAGTACGTACTTAGGTGTACATGCACTTTTGCACATTGCACAATTATTTTCTTGCTCTGGTCCCAAGAGCTGAAGGAACGGCGAACTAACGCCGCAGCACAACGAAGAGAGCGAAGTTCGGTGAACTTACCATGCATAGTTAATATACAGACAAGTTCTGCATATTATTCAACTTTCGCATAAAATCATAACTATATGGATAACACCTATTGTTTTCTTCATGCGATAGTGAAGCCGAATCGAATGAAAGTCAGCGCGATCGCAACAAAGATATGCGCCTGCACGGATTTGACGCTTGTTGATTGTCGCTTCTTATGCGGATTGCGGATGTCTCTTCACCTCATAGAAAGAGCAAGCAGTGTTGCGTACGTTACAATCTGTGGCTGTTGAAACAGGTTTACCAACGACCATAGCTTCAAAATGTCGCCGCGCCATCTGCACGTTGAAAACATAAGCTCACTTGAAAATTTCTTTATAGCGTCCTTCAGCACATTACATGAATAATATAACTTTCATTCTCCGTCAGATGGATATAGTCTGCACTGTCTGCACTGCCATTCAACGAGATTCTGGTTTTAAGTGATTATGGAAAGAAGATAATATTCAAGGTATTTAAATTTTATTATCATTTGTAATGCATCATGATATACCTGTATCCTCTTTTGTATAGGAATTGCGTTTGCGCTCCAGGTTGAAAAATTCTTTGAATGTATATAGAATGAAAATTTTTGTACATTTTGATTTTTTTCAACATCAAAATGAATGTACCCTCCTCGAATAACTTACAGACAGTATTTATCGAATAAGGTCCATCTAATGGACCTAATTTATGGTGATATATTCCAATAAAGTAATATGTTAAAGAAATGTTGCAAGTTAAATTAAAATAATGTATCTTATCGCTCATGCATTGAAGCAGTATTTCTAAGATGAGATTTCTGGGGGTCATAAGACACACTACGATTCTTCTATTTTGATGAGGTCAATATAGTTATCATTGTATTAAAAACGAAACTCTCTCGAAGGTGCCATGATAACACGAACTTATTTGTTTATTTAATTATTTATTATTTATTACTTTGTGAGCTACTTGGAATTTTTGCATTTTTATCTACCCTGTACCAATTTGAAACAACGTATTATACATTCTTGGAATCAGCTCAGCAAGGGCAATCTGGAAATTGAAAAAGAAGGGAGGTTCCATTGAAGAAAAAATGGCGATAATGTCATCACTTGAAGTTGGTTCACCCTATATATTATATTATGATTTGGAAGAATAGTAAATTGAAATCAAGAATCGGCGTGTAATGCATCCCATCTTGATGAAACCATAGCCTCTCGTCGGTCAAGTTAGGGTTCAAGGGATTTGGAAATAAATGACATAAAACTGGCATTAGTTCGTTATGGAGAAAATGCATCTTGCGCCATTGATAGTGTCATCAAAGAACAATGGTCTTACAATCTTTGATTATTCCGGCCCATACATTAGATTCCTGTGGGCGATGAGTATGAAGTTCCCTCATCCACTCTAATGATGAATGGTTTTGATCAATACTGGTCATCAATAAATCGCAAAATTCCAGTTGTCGATCTGCATCATATTCAAGTAGCTCTTGAACAGCTTGCATTTTATAAGGGGAGTCTTTCTCATACTTGAGTATCTTCGAAACTGATTTGCGTTGCGTTGCACCATATCCAATCATCATCAAAATTTTGAGTTTCAGAGTTCAGTTGAATAAGGCATTTTCACCAGTTCGCAACAAAACTTCTTTTCGAACTCTGAATACGGCATACAAACTTAATTTATCTTTGCGGCTGTGTAAAAACACTAACAAATAATAACAAATATCAGTTGTAGTAAAAAAATCCTAGGAATTTCTTGCGGAGACATCTGAAAAATGAGGTTCACATTCCGATACTAAAAAACACACATTTTGAGCGATTGTTATGTTGGGAATAGAGTGAACTTCATAATTCCGTTTTGATTTCATGCAACCCTCAAACGTACGAAAAAATAAAATCTGATCAGTACGCGGGATTCGACTTTTCACCAGCTTTCCAATGAGAGATCACAAAAAACATGTTGAGGGTGGTTTCAGCTACCCCTGAAGGCCTATATTCCTCATATTGCTCGCAAAATGTAGTTAAATATATAAAAACATTGACTTATCTCGGGAATTTTCAAAACAATTATTCACCTCCCTGCTAGCGAATTTATTCCAGTTGAGGCGTCCACCCTGTATGCATAATATCGCCTCCTCAAGCCTATTGTTCGGCTCTGGCGCTTTTTTCTATCCTGTTGAATTTTTGTTGCTATTTCAAATATATAATATTGTTGATGCCTTTGGTATACTTGATACATGTTGGAATGGTGAATATGGTATTTGCATGAAAATTCCACACATGTGATTTTTAACCAATCAGAACGTGTATTTCTGTCAGATCACCATATTTTTTCCTGGTGGGTACCCAACAGCGAATTATACTGGAATTTTTTCTGACGTTTATAATGACAGGTTTTGTCAACTTTATAAAGACGAAAATTGATGTTGTTGGAAACACCTTTGGTGTGGAATTTTCTTACCGAATACCACACGAGTTCAAATTAAATCCGGAAATTTTTTTCTCGCTCATGAATATTTTGAAAATCGAAGACGAGGAAATAATTTGACCTCTCGTGGTATTACTAGTGGAATAAAATTAATTTTTCTCATCTACTACTTCGCAGAGGAAAGAGTATATTTCGAAACTTGTTGATGTTCACTAATATTCGAGACTCTTCAAAAAGAAGAAATACTTAAGTTTCCATTTTCTTTTTGTTGATTGTTGAAATTATATATGACTTGAAAGTCAAGTAGAAAATGGAGATTTTGAAGATGATTACTTTATACATATTTCAAATCATTGATAAGAGGGTAATTTTGCACTTATCATGCGATGGTTTTTTTTTCAATTTTTTTTGGTACCTACGTATTTCAACCTCAGGAACCCGAATTTCACAATAAAAACATGCACAAACTTATATTTTTCGAGATATTCCTGGAGAAAGTATGGAAATTAACCTTCTTTCTTCGGCTCGAGAGGTCCATTGCGACAACTGCTTCACAAAAACATGGCTTCCTGTACCGTTCGAAGAAGTACTTTACACCCCAGTAACTGCTCATGATCTACAAAGCTAAAATTCGACCTGTCCTGGAGTACTGTTCACATGTTTGGAGCTGAGCCCCAAACATTAGAAAAGATTACCGAATTGGCAAAAAGCAAAATCATACAACAGTTTAATCGATTCGAGGGGTGTACAGCTAGATTATTTCCTGAATGATTCAGACTGAAACCATCAAGAAAACTTTTTGGAATTGTCAGATAGATCTATATACTATCACGTTGAATCGGTTCAAACGACTTTTCGGAGTGACGCTCAATTGATAATGTTTGTGTTTCAATTACCTTGGTAACTCACCCGAACGATGCATCGAAGAAACCTTCATTGTAAAGTATGCATGTCAATGCTCTTACAAAAAAAATTGAAACGATTGGAAATTTCAAAATATTTGAAAAAGAAGTAAAGAAATATGTAGGAAGTTTCCCAAATAAATTTTCACAATTCTGTTGACATTTTTTTTTCTTTTTTGATCATCTAAATTTTTTCTCATGATTACATATATATATATATATATATATATATTATATATAGTATATAAATAACAGTGACACTGCCGTATCAACAAATATTTCACAGTTTCTCTAATCCTATTATCTCATCATCTTCTTGAAATAATTTGAAATAATAGCGTGGCTCTACTTCTGTGAGCCATCTAATTCATCGCATGAATCAAATAATGTTACTTTTTCTTGTATTGTAATACTATTGATGAATAAATTGAATTGAATTGAAATTGGTAATTTCAAATTGTGACGTATTTTCAACGCCTTATTTCGAATTATTTGTATGGAAAATTCATCTAAAATGGAGTTTTATACTTTCGAATATCAATATTTTCCTAGACTTTTGCAAATATAATAGTACCGCAATAATCGACAAAACGAAAAACCAATATGGAGGATGAAAATTTTAACGAGTCTTCGGATTTAATCACTTATTTAAACAGATTTCGTTAGAAAAATGGTGGTGACTGATTGGTCTAATACTTCGTGATGAGGAAAATAAATGATATAATGAAATAATAGTTATAATGATGAACAAAATAATAGTTCCTGACGTAGAATTTTCATGAAATAAATGGTTATTCTTCTATTGGAAAGTTTCATTTGAAAAACTGAATGTTTGAGTACAGATATAGAATGAGTCTATTGTGTAGCTAGAGTTTGTCCGATATATATTCCATCTTAGATATCTAATAGTATAGATATATAGATGAATTTTAGATGACTTCAGTGAATTTGTACTATTATGAATTGTGTATACTATATAAGGATTCACTAATTTCGAAATGATTATACCTATCATATATGTTTCTCAATATATACCTATTTTTTTCATTTCATAAGTATTTTATGTTGACCATACCTACTCATGGTTTGAAATTTTTTTTTATTTACTTTAATTGGAGAGATCACATTGTACCTACTCACCTACAGTCTCAATGGAGACAGATGAAAATAGGGATAGAAAATAATGAATATTCAATTATCTATAACATATTTACATATAATATGGTTTGAGGAATTCATGAGAATTCATGACTATTTCATGAAATTAATGCTCATAACTCATCATAAACTGTTCGAGATAGTTTTTCAGTTTTTTCTGAGTTTCAGTAATATTCTTGGGTCTTATCTTGGTGGACGTTTCTAATATATATTATACCTTTGAGCTCTGCCTACCGGATTTAAACTGAAGTCCGGTTTCAAGGTATTTTTCATGTATGGGTCAAATTACAATATCATTTCAATTTGCATTTTGTAGAAATCGTTATTTATCAATAGCCAGTTTTTTTATCATTTCAATCAATATTAATCGTTGAAACCAAACCAGGTGAGAAATATAGAAAATTATTGCTTCACAGGCGTTCAACTATCATATAATGACGTGTATTTTCGAGAAATAAAAAAAAGCTACCCACAAAAATCATTGATTGTGCGTGAGGGAAGGGGGAAATTCATATACATATATATATATATATATATATATATACATATATATAGTCGTGTATATGCTACACGATTCACGCAAAAATAAGGATGATTTCGACAACAAAAATAAAAAAAAATTTCATACTGCCTGTGAGTTATTCGAGTATGTGGTACATACATTTATTTTCCAGCTTCTTGTGGGATTTCCTCTTCTCGTTGGAAATAATTTTCAATAAACTTCCACTTCATTTTTTAGAAACGAGGAGAGAAAATCCCCAAAAAGCTGAGAAATGAATATTCCATATAATATATATTTCCTAATGATGATCACCTAATAACTATAAGAAATAACGATATATTTATTAAATATCTAAGTGATATGGTTATGCCCAAAGTAATGCCATAATATGAAGCAATACATGATATATGTAAAATATAATGTAAAAAAAATCTATGCTCATAAAATATATCCAAAAAATATTTTTCCAACAAACAAAAATTACGCTCATGTTCCATGACTCACGTTCATCATTCACAGCAGATTATTACCTGTAAATAAGAACTTATATATAATAATAATAATAAGCAAAAAAAATAGTGATGTTTCCATGCATTTTTAACAAATTTCATGCATGCAATATTCCCTTAGGTAAATGATAATTGTTGGATCTAAAATGCAAAACAATGAATAGACACATCATGGTTCAAAATCAGCAAATTCATTGAACGTTCACAAACTATTCATGAATACACCCAACTTATATATCATAGGTATTTATGCAATGTATTCCTACTTAACTTATTTCACATTAGCAATCGATTCAAATCTGGCGTAGGTACACAATGCCACAGGTAAGGTGCCAAGATTAGTCAGTGGAGACCCTCTAACAGCACGTGCTGCCTCTATAATATACCTCTTTTTCTCTCTCACACACAGATTTAAAATTCGTGTCCGCATTTACATACTTCCATTCAAAATCAAATATGTCCACAAATGAATACACGCAAACGAAAGGAAAAAAAAACAGCTGAACAGGTGTGTTTATATGGGAGGGTTGGTTATGGTTTTTCGAAAAGCATCATCGATTCATTCAGACGGAAGCCTCATGCGAGCTTATAAACATCATAGTCTCGATCAGATTCATGGATTTGTCGGTCATTATTTGATCTGATATTGAATTATTATAATATAAACGATAATTTGACAGGTGACAGGTGCATGCTGAGAAGCAAAAACGAACGTTTGGATGACAGCGAATTTCAATAGCCGCCCGAGATATATGTATATATGTAATCAAAAAATCTTCCATTGGTGGAACCTTTCTAGACCTCACTTTGTCATTCCCATATCCCACAATTCATGACACGAAATCAAAAATCTATGTCACTGGTTACATTTCCCGTGTGAATTTCAACCAAGTATAATGAAACATCACATTATTGAAACTGAAAATGTGTCGAAAATGTATTTCTCTAATATGATGTGGATTATTATTTTCAATTTGAAAATATGTTGCGTCCATTAATAATGAACTGAACTCTACGGAACCTCGATACATATAAGAAATATAATAAAAAATAATTCCAAATCGTCCAAATAATTTTCTTTCGAAATAATCTTTCTGAATTCGGATCAATTTTACAATATTCGATTCTCAATGAGTGAGTAACAGACTGTTATTAACGAATAAGGGATGCATTTTCAGACTTTCATTTCAATCTTTGAAAGTCACATCTAATTAAAGGGATGCGAATGAGGATATTTTTTATTGAGTATCAAAACTAGATATGAAGAATTATGATTTCATTTCCCAACTATTCAACGATAATTCGACGAGAATTGAATTCTCCATTTGTGTGAGAAAAACCAGAATTCCATTTGGAAAAATGAGTTATATTCTATGAACTTTCTCGTCACACGTAAAATTTGGATTTCTAATCGTTTTTCCTGATCATGAGTACCTGTCCTGAAATACCTACTGAGGATTGATCCATCATTTCTTTACTTGCCGCTCGTTTATAAAATCATCAGAGTTATTGTTTTCCAGACAAAATTTTTTTCAAAAGAGCCTGAATAGTTCAAAACTGTTAGACTCAGGCATATATATATAGAGGAAGCTGATGAAGATAAAAGACAGATCCTTCCAAAAACAACAGAGAAGTAAGAATTGTTTTTATCAAATTGAATTTTTGGTGAAGGCGGCGGGTTGATCCTACTTATTATTCAATTATTCATTTCATCAATTGACAGCGTCTCATCATTCAATATGATATTGGCTGTCATTACATTCTTAGATTGGTATTCATATTAAATCTCAAAATACTACTAATAGGTAAGTATACCGTTATTGAAGGTACAGCCTGAACAGTATTTCAAGTACACAGAGAAAAATTTTCAAGAATCATGAGTGAAAACTCACTATACATGAGGGATAAGTGAGATTTCATTATTTGCAAAAGTTGGAGTATTTTGACGTCAATCAATTATTCATCAGTTCTTTGTCGGTGGTCAATGAAATATTACAAATGGAATGATCATCCGTCCCTTGTTTTGTTTTGGTAGTGTATTCATTATACAGGTATAGGTACTAATAGTAGATACAAGTGGAAACAATTTTTTATAATTAGGTACCTATCGATGGCATAACCGAGAAAGAATTTATTTTCTCAATTTATTATTTCACTATAATCATATATATATATATATGTACTAATTGAAATTATTATTTCTCTCTATATGTTGACGCATCTTTTGGGAAGCGAATATCTCGGCTGCTGTCATTTCTCTAGAATAGATAGGTATAATTGGTGAATATTAAAACCACCGTCCTCTATTATACTATACAGGGTGTCCTTAAAAGGTCTTTACAAAAAGCTACCACATATTCTTCAGACCAAAACAATTCGATACAAGCAAACTTACCTCAGTAAAAAGTTGCTTAGTTTGGGCGCTAGACGGCTCTGAAGTTGAAATTCTCAAATCGATTTTGCTTCATAACTTTTGAACGGCTCATGAGATTTTTTTCAAATTTGGTACGTTGGCATAGACTCATCGGGCAATGAAACTCATATCATAATCATAATGAATATCATTCCATGGGCGTAGAACTTGATTTTTTCAGTAAATAAACATCTAAAACTCCTACGCCAATGGAAAAAAATTAGTTTCAATATGAAATCTAAATTATTCAACTCATTCACTACAAAAAAGGTACTCTTGACAAAAGTCGATTCCTCTCATGGTTTCGACAAAATTTTAATTTTAGTGATTTAGAGCATAATTAATAATAAAACGATTAACAGATATTTCATAAAAATTATTCAAAATGTTCATCATTTTCACGTATACAAAGATTTATACGACGCAAAAAGTTGAAATGTACTCTTTGCATAACTTCTTCATCGCCTGTAAGATTATTCGTCGCCTGTTGGATACGTTGCCATAATTGTTCTACAGTATTCACAGGGGTCTTGTAAACCGTAGACTTGAGATAACCCCATACAAAATAATCCATCGGTGTTAAGTCTGGAGAACGTGGTGGCCAATTCACGGGTGCATCATTACCTCTACCTATCCATCTGTCTGGGTACTGTTGGTTTGAAAAATTCCTAACTTCCACCGAAAAATGTGGTGGAGCTCCATCGTGCATAAACCACATATCTACCCGATGTTGGAGTGGTAAATCTTCCAACAAATTTGGCAACGTATTTCGTAGATGTTGTAAATACATGTCTCCTGTTAATCTTTGTGGAAGTATGACAGGACCAATTATAAAATTTCCTATTATTCCAGCCCAAACGTTGATTTTGAATTCGTGTTGAAAATGGTTTATTTTAATGGAATGAGGATTTTCAATTGCATAAACGTGTTCATTATGAAAATTAGTTATTCCTCTTCTCGTGAAACAGGCTTCATCAGTGAACAAAATATTCTTTCCAAAGTTCAGATTCATTTCTCTTTGCAAATTAATGAACCTACAAAACATCAGACGACTTTGTGAATCATGGATTAATAAATCTTGAACTGGCGTCTTGTGGTATGGGTATAATAATTGTTCTCTTAGTACTTCATGAACGGCATTCCTAGAAACTTCTAGTTCATTACTTATCCGTCTAGTACTCAATTCTGGATTTTCTTCAATACGGTCTAAAATTTCTACTTTGACTTCGGGAATCCTTACATAACGCTGTCTTCCATAATCACCAGTTCTAGGAGCAAAATGACCGGTCTCCCGAAGACGTCTCTCAACTGCAGCAAAGGTTGGGTGGCTTGGTACGCGACGATTTGGAAACCTTGCCGAATACACCCTCACACTCTCTCGACCATTTCCTTGACAATATCCGAATACCAATAACATATCGGTGAATTCTTCATTGGTGTATTGTACGGCCATGATAAATCAGAAAAGTCCGATATCAACAATCAACGTCAATAAAACTCGACAAATCAACACAGATGAAACTATGGAAACCAAGAATGTGAATATCACTGTTTTCGAGCAGATAATAATAGTCTTCAGAAAAAAAACCAGTGCTACTTATTTTTAATAGAAATAACCTATGCAAAAAGTACATCTCAACTTTTTGCGTCGTATAAATCTTTGTATACGTGAAAATGGTGAACATTTTGAACAATTTTTATGAAATATCTGTTAATCGTTTTATTATTAATTATGCTCTAAATCACTAAAATTAAAATTTTGTCGAAACCATGAGAGGAATCGACTTTTGTCAAGAGTACCTTTTTTGTAGTGAATGAGTTGAATAATTTAGATTTCATATTGAAACTAATTTTTTTCCATTGGCGTAGGAGTTTTAGATGTTTATTTACTGAAAAAATCAAGTTCTACGCCCATGGAATGATATTCATTATGATTATGATATGAGTTTCATTGCCCGATGAGTCTATGCCAACGTACCAAATTTGAAAAAAATCTCATGAGCCGTTCAAAAGTTATGAAGCAAAATCGATTTGAAAATTTCAACTTCAGAGCCGTCTAGCGCCCAAACTAAGCAACTTTTTACTGAGGTAAGTTTGCTTGTATCGAATTGTTTTGGTCTGAAGAATATGTGGTAGCTTTTTGTAAAGACCTTTTAAGGACACCCTGTATATCATGAATTAACTATTGAAATTATCTATATAATAGAAGAAAAAGCAAATAAAATCAGTGATTTTTCGTGGGGTAAAAATTTGCAATTATGCTTTTGAAATAAACACATATCCTTGCTATATATGTAAGTACTCATCATTAGAGAAGAATGGAGACTTTTGCCTAATTATACTCAGATGAAATGAAAAACCTCAAACCACTTAAAAATCTGTCTGAATATAATATATGTAGGTATTGTAGTAGATCCACTATAGAGACTCATATAATGCCGATTTCCCAATTATTCTCTATTGAAATAAATATCCTCTGATATTTCTTTGACTATAAACCTTATGTGTTTTTTGATAGCATATAGGTAAATAAAAATACCTCTGCGTGGTGCTTATATACCTAACCGCGTGAACTGTCAGTTATCAAAACGTTATATTACGCAAAGATCACAGTGAACTTTGCCTATATAGGCAGTAGAATTCATAATATCCGACAGAGGTTGAAATACGATATTTTTTCAATATCATATAGAGCCGATGGTGGTATGGAAAAATCATGACTCGACGATAACAATTCAGGTCGATATTTTCCTTATCTCGACATATAAGTATGCTGGTATTTGTTTTTTCCAAGTATTATATGTATGTACCTAATCGAGATACTTCGCAATGGCGACCTTATTGACTCGATGCGATAATTTGCTAGAAATGTTAATGTGACAAAAGTAAAATTCGCCTCCTTCATACCCATCTTATCATCTAACCAAACCGAAATTTTTGCCGTGCACCGAGTACAGACTCGTCGAATCATTCGGGATCGGCCAGTAGCGGAGTTCGCAGCAGTATGTGCAAGTCCCGCGTACTCCGTTGCTTAGCTACCATGCCCATCCGAGTGTAAACACTTCCCCTGAAAAGAGGGGAGTTACCTAGGCGGCGCCCAGCGCGGTTCCCACCAATGCGCCAAGCTGACACGGTGACGTCACGGCCGGCCTAGAAGTTGTCCGGTGCGCGCGCCGACCGCCCAAGAGAAGGGGAAGTTGGATGTTGTGGTCCCCAGTCTCGCCTGCCGTCCGCCACACATTCAGTCAGTAAGTAATACAAACAGTGACGACGTACGTGTAAACTGATATGCATAACGTGTACACAGATTTGTCACCAACTCTGTCAGCTTGCCTGGTGCTGGCATCATCGCCGTGCGACGCGACCTCGCGATAGATTGATAGATAGATAGGCAGATATACCTAGCTATTGTTCGTTTCATTAGTGCCCATGACTGTGTCGCTTCGAGGATTGTGAGAGAAATTTCGGGGGAAAAAGTGTTGGACGACGAGGAGAGTGTGGACGGGCGCCCTCGGCAGGGCATGGCGGCCACCACCTACCTGCCAGCTAGCAGTGCGGTGACCACAGACTTGGAGGGCAACGTGGTAGGCATGAACATCGTCGGCGGATACCATTCGAACGCGTCGCCGCGCTCCGCCGCCGACGCAAACGAGATGAAGTACCTGCCGCAGCACCACCACCACCACCACCACCTGGCGAGCTCGCCCTCGCCGGCGCTCTCGGCGGCCGCGAACCCTTGGGTGAGTCTGCAGCCGGCAGGCGCCGACCCTTGGGCCGCCTCCATGGCCGGCATGCACCACCACCACCACCAGGACGTGAAGCCAGCCGACATGATGCACCACCAGCACCACCAGCGGCAGCAGCAGCAACAGCAGCAGCAGCAGCAGGGCTGGCCGACGGCCGCGCACTACGGCAGCGGCGGCGGCGGCGGCGCCGTCTCGCCCTTGCAGCAGTACCACGCGGCCATGAACGGCATGCTGGCGCACCACCACCACCACCACCACCAGGCGCCGCAGCTGCACCATCCGGCGCTGCACCGCGACATGCACAGCCCGGCGGGCCACCAGCACGGCGGCGGCGACCGCGACGTGAGCGGCGGCGAGGACGAGACGCCGACCAGCGATGACCTGGAGGCGTTCGCGAAGCAATTCAAGCAGCGCCGCATCAAGCTCGGCTTCACGCAGGCCGACGTCGGCCTCGCGCTCGGCACCTTGTACGGCAACGTGTTCTCGCAGACGACCATCTGCAGGTTCGAGGCGCTGCAGCTCAGCTTCAAGAACATGTGCAAGCTGAAGCCGCTGCTGCAAAAGTGGCTCGAGGAGGCCGACTCGACCACCGGCTCGCCCACCTCGATAGACAAGATAGCGGCGCAGGGCAGGAAGCGGAAGAAGCGCACCAGCATCGAGGTGTCGGTGAAGGGGGCGCTCGAGCAGCACTTCCACAAGCAGCCGAAGCCGTCGGCGCAGGAGATCACCTCGCTGGCGGACAGCCTGCAGCTGGAGAAAGAGGTTGTGCGCGTGTGGTTCTGCAACAGGCGGCAGAAGGAGAAGCGGATGACGCCGCCGAACACGCTGGGCGGCGAGATGATGGACGGCATGCCGCCGGGCGGCGGGCACATGCACGCCGGCGGGTACGGCCACCACGCGGACATGCACGGCTCGCCGATGGGGCAGCACTCGCATCACTCGCACAGTCCGCCCATGCTGTCGCCGCAAAGCATGGGCCACCAGCTGGCTGCCCACTAGCATCCAGCCCACTGGGCCTCCTCTGCCTCGTCCCTGCTGATGATGCACAACGGCAGCGACAACGGCTAGTGATCGATCGGGACGCCTTATTGTTGTTATTCACGCTACCTCAAATACCTAAGCCATCATCATCATCATCGGAGTTGTTGTTGTTGTCGAAACTTCTGAGGCGATCGTCGTTCGTTCGTTCGTTCGTTCGTTGGGGGCGGGTTGGGGGCCCTTGTGGGGTAACACTACTCTATTCTATCGTTGTTATTTATTGAACGCCGATGAGGAATCAGCATGACTGATGACGAAGTGCGAGTGAGTACACCTCCATTAGACTGTGCACCTAGGAAGAAAGGATCGCGCCACCTAGGTGACTAACTGACTACACCTACATACACACATGATACGAGCTGCTGTACATTGTTGTAAATAAGAAGATGACAGAGGTCGCCCCTCGAAAGACACAAACGGATATCGCCGGGGGCGAATCTATTTGTATAAAAAAAAAATATAAACAATTCCGTTCGAAGCGGGATGATGCTGCGTTTGTACATATATATATATAGAAGAAGGAGATGGATGGATGAATGATTCAAGTACCGGTCCAATATATATATAGTAGACAAACAAAAACCGTGATTTATACTAAACTACTTATATATACATGCCGGAACGGTTGTCAATAAAACAAATTAACTCTAAGTTTTTAATGTACAGAATGTCGTATATATGAAAGTTGTCCTTATGTTGTTATTATTATTATTATCATTATTTTTCTTCTTGGTTCGAGTATCGTGCAGTTGATCATTAAATTTTCACATATAAATCCGTACTGTAATTATTGGAAATTCCTCATCATCATGATTTCATTTCCATGTGTACTATATTTATTATTTCAAATGATTCCTGTCGTTGTACGGTGTGACATTAAATCGATTTCGTTTATGAAGAATCCAGATAGTTTCATTTGAATGTCTTCATCCATTTGCATCATCATAACAGACATCAGAAGTCTTAAGAAAATAGTGATGTTGTTCCATAGCTGTTGAGCTAAAAGATTTGTGAGGTGTGTGGCTAGGGGAAGATGGACGACGGCTTCTCAGGTATGTGATGTATATTAATTATGCGCTTAGAGATTTTCGTGATCAAAGAACAATTCTGGAGAAAATATTGCTGGGTAGATTCGGCTCTTTCAATTTTTGTCAGTGCGAACAACAGATTTCATTCGTGAATAAATATTGTTCATTAATTATTTAATCTTCAAAATGTCCCTAAATAATTCTAAATTCATCTCATGTCATACGTGACAACTTTAGGATTGAATAATTTCCAATTATTCTTTCTAATATTTGCGGACGATTTAATATTTTCTCGTGGAGTCGTTAAGTCTACCTATTTGTTAACTGAAAATAAAATATAACTAAATATAACCTATTTATGTTGTGATAAGTCTCTTTCTAGTCTGTGAATTTCTAACTCGGTTTAGAATGTGAATGAATAAATAATAGCTTTGAAATCATCAGTTTTCTTGATCAGTCATTTCAAAACTTACTCACGGTTAATTTAAATAATTTTTTCGTATATTAATTTTTCTTGATTTTCTAGCATTATCCTCGTTTCTGAAAAATAAAAATAGAAATCATAATAATTATTTCAATATGTTTGTAGTAAGGACAGATTTTTCATCTGCCCCAAAATGTCACTGCGCTTGGAATTCAATCCTCAGTTACCTGAAACATAAATTCTCTATTTCCAAACAATTGGGAATTAAATATATTTGTTAAATATGAAAATTGATAGTCATCTCAGTATATACTTTGAAAAACATTGAACCTATTATCTAGTAACTCGATATTCCAAGTTGACATTATTTCAACAATTATTCCTTATCAATCAGAAAATTTTAAATCTGGTAGTAATGTAATTTCCAAATAATAAATAATTCTCACCAATTTGTCACCATTTCAGGTACGAATTGGATATTTGTCTAAACATATCTTGAATTGAATTGAATACAGGTTTTTTATACATATTAGATTTAGTATGTACGGTATGTGTGATTTCAAATTGAAACTATATAGTTGGCCGATTTTTGAAAAATTTTGCGATAGTAGTATTAAACGAGCTCTCTATGAAAAAAATGCTGAAGGGGTCGGAATTTCAAAAACGACTACTGAGCATTATTTTTTAATGTAAGAAATTCTAAAATCAGGCACTGCTAAATTGCTTCCTGACACGAATTCTCGTACAAATTATTCAATATCAATTTTTTTTTTGAATTTTTGCCATTTCTATTCGCCCTGTATTGAAATCTGAAGAGTTCATACATAATTGGTAGAGTGATCAGTCTGTGAAGGAACATATCGAATACTAAGATACGAAGTTTCATCGTTGTAACTTCTACAGTAAGATGTGGTATAGATGTCTGTTTTGGTCAACCGAAAAATAATGAAATTGAAGCTGTATGTTTTCCTTGGAATATTGACAATATAATTGTGATTACAACATTCACATAACATTGATTGTTTCGAGGGAAAATTCCGAATTTAATACAAATAGAATGAAGCACAAATTCGTCGACAAATTCTTTTCATATGCCGATTTTGTCGCAAAAGTATTGAGAATATTCTTTTGAATTGATTACAACGATTTATGTTCTCAAAAAAAATATGGATCGCAGTAATATTTTTTTCAACCTAGTTGTTTTCTGGTTGCCATACGGAGGTCTTCCTGTAGAAGTTAAAACGATGAAACTTCGTATCTTGAAGTATTCGATGTGTTCCTTTATTGAATGACCATTTCATCGGTTTCAATACAGGGTGAATCGAAACAGCAAAAACTTAAGGGGTATATATATTTCAGCTGAGCCGGAATCAAATAGACAGTTCATTATTCAGAAAAATAGCGTAACAAGTCGGTTTTGAAATTTCGACTCCTTCAAACTATGTTACAGAAATTTTATTTTTGAAAATCAGTCAACGGGTTTTAAAATAGGTAATGCGGTTTAAAATGGCGCACATTGTTTAATAATGACCATCATTCATCAAGTTGCTTTTGCCGAACCAGATGGAAGAATTGACATCTGTTTCTATAATGGATTTGTCCAATTTTTCAATCAACCATCACCTGTGTACCAACATTATTTGTGGAGGTAATGAATACATGAGATATGGAAACATAATTAAATTATGTAGGGGACAGAAGTATATGAATTTGAATAATATAATATAATTGCATAATCAATTGTATTCAATAATACAAATTCGCAGATTTATATACGCCTCAAACAAACAAAATCAAGACTTCACAATTTGAACATAAAATCTTTATAAAATGTTACTTCTTAGATTTTCCAACAATTTCTTTCAAGGCTGGTAAATCCTCGGTGTGTTTCAACGCATGATAAAGTTCAGTACCGTTCAGTACTTTTTGGAAGTATTCCTTTTGCTATCATTTATCAATTTATGGGGCCGTTTTAGTGAAATTTGTGATTTTCAGTCCAATATGCAAATTATTTGTATAATAATTACGCTCAGCTCCGCTTTTACCTCGTTATAAGTATTTTTCTGTGATAAGATAAATAAATTTCCATGAAAACACAATTATTTTATATACAGTTGACGGAAAAATCTTATCTGTTCTGTAGTCATTTCGGAGCATTGCAACCCTTTTTAATCTGTTATCAAGGTACATGAATTTAATATCGGAATTTAAGAAAAAAAATAATTTGTCTTTGTCAAAATTGATTCACTTTCCTATTGCAAGAGTGGTATCTCATATTCATTCCCGAATAGATGAAATAAACGATAAAATATGTAAGAAGATTTTCATTGATAACTCACACGAATAATTAACCATAATTAATTCGGTAAGGAACCTGTAATGAATTCATTAAAATCATTAAAGTAACATTCGAAATTGTCTCGATTCTTCTCACATCTTATCAATATGACTGTACAATCGAGTGTACAATACACTACTGACTATGAATTGACTATATGAATTTTTACGTTGAATCTTACTTAAAATATCAGTTATCTTTTTATTATTATGTTCACTAAATATAGGATATACGACCGGTGACCGCACCTTATTGTTCACCTGGTACATCAGTGAATTGATCATCAGTAACAAAAACATACTGAGTAGAGGTATATGATTGATATATTTTTGTATATTCCACCTCCCTATTCAAAACATCATGACTCACATTATAATTCATAATATAAAAATATAAAATATGAAAATTGCTGAAATTGCAACTCATACTTTAGTTCACTCTATTTTGATTCTAATGACGAACACTGAGCAATATTAAAATATCATAATTTTGTTCTTCATCGCATTCTCCTGATTCTTCTATCCATACCGTACTTTTTCGAGATGGAACGTAAGGTAATGGTTTTTGATCAGCGAGAAAAAAGTTCCTTGATGACGAGTGAAAAGTCACTAGGATAGGGGCAAAATTTCTCATCATCAATCAATGAAATTGTGGCTAGTATTGATTTTTTTTATGGTTAGCAGTTCTTTCGCCAGATTCCAATGAAATAATCATTTGTCCCATATTCTCTCTTTCTGTAGAACATTTTGATGACAACTCTCAATGAGGAAATTTTAAATTTAAAAGTCTACAACAATATTCAGTCTGCGCATAGCACAAGCTGTTTCCATTGCTTTCTCTGTCAACACTGCTCTCTCAACCTAAATTTTAAGACCTTGGCTGAATGAAATTCAATTCTCTTTTACATAAGTATTTGTTCTTGTACCATATCGATCAGGAGTATCAGGACCCATTTTGGTTATTTTTTTCTTAAAGTATAAATGTATTGAAATCCTAGAAATTAAGTGAATATATTTATTAATCTCAACTGGAACACATTTGTAACATGCAGTATGTAAAAGCCAAACGGAATAAATTCACTATTTTGGTTACTGCACATATTTATGAAAAATTTCGAAACACGTGAAATTCAAATTATAAACTGACATTCTTTAAGGCCAAAATGCGATCCCTACCTTTAACCCCCTTTGAATGACAGGTACAACTATAACGAAGTATAGGCTTGTGATATATCGTTTGAAAGGTCTCTTCATTCTCTATACAAAAATTATATCGTTCTCAAGTTCTTTATAATAATTAAGATAGAATAAAATAAAATCATGTGGTCATACCGAAATTCGCTACGATACAATCTAAAACTGAAATGTAATGCAGACGTAATAAAATGTGGAACACTGAAGAGGACTATGAATGTCAATGAAGTAGGTATTCAAAATGTTCGCCGCGAACGTCTTGGCAACATCCTGATCTCAAATAAAACTGTCTTCCAACACTATTTAACATATCAGGCGTGATCGATCTAATCACAAGCGTTATTCGTTCACAACATGATTTTATTTTCGGATTTTTTTATGAATATGTATAGTAACCGAAATAATGAATTTATTCCGTTTGGCTTTCACTCACTGTATGTAGGACCTGGATTATTCACTTTTTATTGAATTATCACTGTTCTTTGCAACAAAATACTCAGGAGTATCATATATCAAAAGTAGTACATAAAATATCTGAATATCATTTGAAGCTCTTTTCTATCGATTCGCACCAAGTGACTCAGATAAAGTGAAACATGTTTTCTCATAAAGCTCCAATCGAGCTCCAATATAAGCAACACCACGACCATTGTGAGTCTCATTCGGTATTTTGAGGACAAGGAGGATGAAAAGGAAGATATAGGACCAGATATAAGTATTTCCAACAGCTGTCTACAGACTCGACGGACTGTGAATAACTGGCTGAGAATGGGATGTTTCTTTAGAAGTTGGTAAAAAACGTGATGGTTCGAGAGTTGGGGGTCTATATACAGTGGCGTGGGCACTCTACAACCAGGGTACATGCTCTCAAATACGAACACAGTGTCCTTCAGATGTACTCTTCAAGAAGTATCCTTAGAGAATGATGTCATTTTCTGTATCAGATTTCTGGGTTTGAATATAGATAACAAATTGAAGTTCGTCACGCACATAAAACACTACAAGAGAAGAATCTCTGCCGGATGTTCTGCAGTTGGAGTATTTGCTAAAGAACACTGCCAAAACTGCATATTATTATGCTTCGATAGAATCTCAGCTAAGGTATGGTATACCCTTCTGGGGAGTGTTTAGCTCAAATTTGCTTGACTCCTCAAAATACAAAAACCAACAATTAGAAATATTGGAAAAATTGGACCACATGATGGGAGTTTGAAATCGTCTCTTCTCATTATTCCACACGACTGAGTTCCAGAAATTTGAAATTACCCATACCTTCGTACTAACTGATCAAAAATTCATTTATATATAACGGAGATATATAATCACTTGCCAATCGAAGTGAGAAAATAATGATAATGATACAGAGATTCTCAGAAAAAAAACCATTGAAAACATGCTGTATAAGAGGCCGTATTATATTTTGCAAGAGTTTTTTGACAATGGTTTGATAATATAATAATTGTTCGATTGTTTTACTTACTTATTTTATTTTATCAACGTCCTTCTCATGCCTTTCGTCCAGTATTTTATATATTTTATTCATACCTGTATTTGAAGCTTTGTCAACAAGATTTTCCATCTTTGGCCAAAAGAGTGCATTTAATATTATTATTATTTGTTAGTCTCCACAGGTATCTGTAGATATACAAATATCTGGAAATACACTGTGCATCAATCTTCCAAACTGTTAATGAGAATCAATGAAAAACACTAGCAACATGATTCATGAGAATGATAATATTTTCCAAATGATTCGGAAATTCATTACGATGACACGTTACTGAGTACTACCTCAAAGGTAGATTCATTAAACATCATGATGCGTTACATCAACATAACATTATCACTATAAACTTGAATATAAATGATAAAAGCATGCAAATTTCTAAGAGCAATGTAAATGTCACAGTCAGTATTTTCTAGTGTTTCATCTCGAAAACTTCTGATATTTCGTGTAGAAACTGAAAATATCCACAGGAAAATTAGGTACTATTCACATTATAGATTACCAGATTTCCCAGATATATAGAGTTTTCATCAATAGTATATAATACATATTTTTGTTCTTAGAAATGTGACTATTTGTTCGTACGTTCAAGTAGGTATATCTATTTGAAAATTACAACAAAAAAATATGGATGAAAAGTCAACATCTTTTTGTGATCGCCTCTTTGAACTGAACTCGATTGGTTGCGGGTACGCTACTGGTTAAACGTACAGAGAGATCCGCATCAGCGTTGGGAACCCCTTTGTCAAGTGAGTCCCGATCTTTACCTTTGCTCTTCACATACAGGAGCATAGTTGACTTTATTTCATCAAATAAACGAGAATTTGAACAGACTTGAGAGCTACAGATGGTTTTTGCAACACCAAATGAATTCATTTCTCACAGATTTTTTGATATTTTTTATGTTCGTTTCTATCCCAGAGAATCAACAAAATGAATCATTTTAGTTCGTACATTTTGTTTTATAAGTGGTAAGGTATATTATTCTATGGAAATGAACATGTCAGGGTTGAACACACCACTGGTTTTGTTATTATTTTCGATAATGCGAACTGGAAAGAGATTGCTGACTGAGATCAGCTAAACCAGTGAACAAAGTCAAAACAAAGAAATATATTCAGCATAAGTTCACCTCATTCTGTGATTCAAAAGAGATTTGAAATATAGCAGGATACTCAAACTATCGAAATAGCAGAAAATTTGAAAGACTGGGCTCTGAACATATAGAAATCATATAGTGAAGATAATTTTGAAGATTATGCCGTCGAGACAATTTGAAAAATAAAACGCTAAGATGGTGCAAGGAGAGTATTTTCGAGAATTCAATCGAAGAATGAATCCTTTCTCCCTCGTTGAGTTTGAAACGGCTAGGAATGCTAGCGATGCATAGGGAAAGCAGCTCCAGAATCTTCCAGAGAAACGAAAAGTCAGCTACTTTAAACTTTAAATGTTACATAATACAGTATGATGATCGATGCTTGTCGTGATTATACTCCAGAAAGGTCTCCAGATGCAATTTCGATAACATGCCAACGTTGAATTTTGCATAGAGAAGATATGAGGAAGTCAACTGTTGAGTCAATAATTTTCAAGCAGAACTGAACAATATAACTATATATTATGACACCAAATTCACGAAAACTTGCTGAGGTAATGAGAAAATAATATGACTGATCCAGAACTTGGAAAACCACTCGGAAAATCAGAGTTTTGTTTTTGAGAATCAGAATTGTAGAGAAATGGAATGAAAATGCATGTATAACTGCTGCCCGTTTTTTTTTTTTGAATTCCCAGTCCATACTATAATGAAACTGGGTCATCGTGGCATTAGAATTCTTCGATAAGAACTAACACCTTGGATAATAGAATAGATTGTCAGCAAAAATGAGGGATCGATAGTAAAAATAAGAAAATAACTAATCATTCCATTTACCACATTTCCCAACTATCAAAGACATGGACTTTCAACACTGTACTTTCAATAATTGTGTCATGAAGTAATTTTATATATGATATACAAAATTACTTTTCTCAAGCTTTTGTCTTGACGAATACCTACAACTCGACCTAATATTCTGACGGATAAATTTTGGCCATATAATATATTGAAGCATAAGTAGTTGCCTTAGAGCGAAAGCAAAAATTTCCTAGGCTCTTTTTATATCATATTATGATAAAAATGGAACTTGAAGTAGTAGGAGACAGATAAAGAGTCAGAGAATATATCAATGGATATGGCAATCGACAGAATATTTCAAGATATTTAGGCAATGTACCAAAATTGAAATTGGTATCGAATAAACAAACTTTCAGGTCTGTAGGACATGGAGGCAAGAACTAAAATAATGAATTATAAAATACATAATATTTTTGTGCAAGGAGTAGGTAGGGTTAACAGAGTGATTATAACGGATTGACCTTCTTCTCATATAGGTGAGCACCTATTGTAATAATCGCCGAATATTTCCGGTCTGTGGTATCACTAGTTTTGTAATCGAAGTTGCGATACAAATATTTTTTGTCTCTAATTGACATTGAAAGTGGCTTTTGAATGACACTTGACAGGCATCAAAGGTGTATTTTTACTGCCTAGTCAGAAAAAGCACACTTCTTTCATAACATAAAGTTGTTAACTTATATCCAGTATTCCACAATTCCACATCTCGCGCCAGGTCTCTTATCTCAGGTGGTGTTAATGGCAATAGCTCATCTTCACTTTCAATTGAATCCATTTCGAACAGTTACTTACCTCCATTTTTTTTTTCAAATTGATAATCACATTGAAGAAAACAGAAAAAATTCAACAAAATAATTTAACTATTGGAATATTGTTTGAATTCAATTATTTGGTTTTTTCTCAAAATTGGAACGAATTTGGAGAAAAAATTATTTGTTTCACACGGCAGAAAACAAGATTCGATGCCTTGGCTGGTTCCCTAGCCTCGGCCATGAAGCACCAGCCGCGGCATTAAATCTTTTACTTTTCTTTCTAGTAAAACAAATTACTATTGGGCACCTGCCTTTTGACACTTCTATTTCCTGATTTTCTTTCAGTGTGGAGAATATATTTTTACAGAACTGGTTCGGAAATGTTTCCTTCAGAAGAAAAATCTATAAAAGTGACAAGAGCAGAACACGATAGGCGAGCTAAGAATTTGCAATCGATGTTGCTTTCTATTGACATTGAACAGAGGCGAGATTCCTCTTCACGCGAGAGTCCATTTGGAAGGAAGGAAAATACAGGGAAGTATGTAAATGTTGCACGTAATGAATTTGGAAGATGTCTTTGGTTGGAAACCTTTCAGGCATCGCCTTCGATGATAACTTCTCCGGAATTATATTAACTTATTATTACGTAGAAACTGTTGTGTAACTTTGAATTATGGGTTTTCACTGTTATCAGAGTTTTAGAAAATATACTATAACAGTAATGAACGATATTCATGAAAATTTGCAGGCGAGTGCAATGGAACAAATGCATCTGATGTTTTTAATATACTTCCGGTTTAACCGGAAATGCCATCAACTTCTTCAATTTAAATGGAACACCATATATATTTTTACAGATTTTGAAAGAGCTTGTTATTTTGAATTCATACATACTGAGTTTAGTGTGAAAAAATTGTAAAAACGAGGAATATAGCACTTTAATCAACCTCCTTTGAGTTTTTTGCATCAGATCAAAAAACTATTTAGATAAACCAATTGATGTTGTTTGTATGCATAGTAATAATTAAACGTACAATTTACAAACTATTCAATTCAGAATGGTTCAATCAAGTGAAAAATAGCATATTGAAATTTAAATGATGATCGGTTATGGTGATTGTAAAATTTATTTCCGTCAATTAGAATTTGACACTTGGAGAACAAAAGAGTACTCGTTTATTTATTACTATGCATACAAACAACATCAATCAGTTTATCTGAATAGTTTCCTGTTCTTATGCAAAAAACTCAAAGGAGGTTGATTAAAGTGCTATATTCCTCGTTTTCACCATTTTTGAATGAATTCATGTTCAAAATGTACATCAGATGCATTTTTTCCATTGCACTCACCTGCAAATTTTCATGAATATCGTCTTTTTCATTTAAAAGATATTTACTTGGTTCCATACTTTATTCCAACCCTGTATTTCAATTAAATAGATACTAAGCCACGTATATGCCCATCATCAGATTATTATTGCTCTCCTTCATCACACGATCATATTAAGCTACACCTAATTATCATTTTTGTTGAATCTGCAATCAAACACGCCCGACGTCCCCTGGTATAATGATGACCCCCCTATCTCTGGTGTTTTCGTGTTTCCGGTCATAACAACACTAAACAAGGCGGGATTTTTTTGAAGCCGAAGTTCAAACGTGATTCTCAGGAGTGTAGGAACTGGTATAGTAATTTCCAAAAAGTGGTTTCACAGTGGCGATTCTGTCAGTGCATATTAATAGTTCCTTAGGAGCATCTCACTATCATCATAGGTAGGTAGGTACCTACTTATTAACATAACTGATGAAATGTGCTGCTGAAAATTGTAAAGATTAGGAGATAGAGATTTGAAGCTCCGAAATTTGATGCTCTCGTTCTCCAACCTCGTGTATAGAGTATCAGAAGATCTTAACACGCGCTGCCTGGTCCATTTTATCACCTGGTTTTATGGTTTCGGACCTTAACGGAACCATGAGTAAGTATAAAGTTATGGTTCTCCGAGATAGGAAGGTGCGATGAGGTAATTTTCATTTCTCAGAATATACAGGATGTTACGAAAATGTCCTGCACTTTGAGATATAGAGATATATAGAGACTTGTTCACATACTACGACATTACACACGGGTACTGAAATCCATTTTGGAAACAAACATTCGATATGTTTCGGTGCTGATCATCCCTTTCAAGAGTTGGTTCTTTGCCATACAAACCTATTAGTAAGTATTCATAAAACAGTACCATGACAAAATTAGTACACGTGAACAAGACTTTGATTCCTAATGAAATGAACAGAAAGTAACACCTTTGATGCTCTCATTATCACTTCTGTTGCATAGGAAGCCCGTAAAAAACGAATCCTAATGAGTCAAATTTTGACAACAAAATATTATTGTTATTACAATCCAATAAACTCTCATTAGGAAATCTACGATGGAGGAACACACAATATTCACGATGTTGATAAGTTTGTACGTGATTTACGTATTAAGAAAGAATTGTTGCAAAAACGTTGTGCTTCTCAGTTACGCCACTGAAGTGAGTGATGGTACCAATTTTCAATGTCAATTGTATTCATGTATCAAATTCGGTATGTATTGGCATTCTAGATTTATAATATGTATGAAGGAATAGTTTCCTAATTGGTATTATCATATAAATAAATTATGAGTATCGAATTAATTATGAAAATTAGAAGATGCTAATATGTGTATAATTTTAATTATCACTGTTCGAGTTTTATTTTTTACACGATTTTATATTTCCATTTCCTAGACACACATATACAGTGAAACTCACTTATAGCGTATTTAGATAACCCACCTATAATCATTAATTTCCTTCCATAATGTTCCACCACTGTTCTCTACTATTTTCGAATATTATCTATCATTCTCGTGAACGAGTGATCTGCATATTGAAATATTTTGATGGAAATGCTTTACATGGATGTTTTTATTGAAGTCATGAATTTAGAAAATTTCTCACCCAGGACCCAGACTACCTCATTACTTTAAATTTTGAAAACTATATCAATTATTTTTCATTGTTGGTAATACATGCAGATGAAAATATCGTTTTGTTGAAATTACCATGAATATCAATTATTATGGAGAAATGCTTGCATTAAAGGCAATGTATACAGGGAGTTTCATAAAATGGTTGCCGTTGCTAGGGTACCAAGAACAATGCAAAATGAGTTGGGTTTATTCAGTGTTAAATTTCCGTAGCGGTTTCCGTGTTTAAGAAACAGGGTATTGAAATGAAATGTGTATCCGTTTCTCATGGTTGTGTCGACACTGTGACAACATTGTATTTAAATTTTGTGAGAATATGAATTTGTTTTTATGACTGACTATGATTAGAGGGCGCTAGTTACATGGTTTTTACCTGTAGTAGTTCCAAACATCACTTTTTTGAGGTTAGATTTTCTAATTCAAATTTTATGTGAACTTGAACATCATTCAACTTTCCACCAAAGAGATACTCGTGGTAAAACTTGATAGTGTGTACCGGAATATTTTTGTTTGGAAATGATTAAATAATAACTGGCGCTATTATGAAGTGAGTATCCTAAGAAACAATCATCTATTCATTGGAGACCAACGAAAATATCATCATTATTTATTCAGATTTATTCTGATTGTCTTCTTGTGATTCTTCGTTCAATTAATGATATGTATTCTTTTTGGATTTCAATAAATATCTAATTGTTTTTCATAATACTTTCTTCATACCAGCACCAGATAATACACCACCTCAACACCCTTTTGGTGAAAAATTGAATGAAGTTCAAGTTCCAGAATCCAATCTCGATAATGTTGTGTTCAAAACTACTTGGTACGAACCGTTTAACCAGCGCCCTCTATAACAGTAAGATATAAAAGCGAATTCATGAGATGTGCCAGATTTCAAAACATATCTATACGATATTTCATTACAATGTTGCCAGTAGAATTTTTTCCACTGTGCACACCCAACTTATTCTGCAGTGTTCTCACGTATCCTAGCAACATGGCATTCTTTTTTTGAAACACCCCGTGTATAAAACAATCCAGACTATTTGTTGAAATATCTCCGACTCCCGATGATACATCTTGAATAATTCAAACTCGTTGAGTTATAAAACATAACAATAATTAGTTTCCAGTAGAAATACCCATTCATTTATGAGTAATAACATGCCTTTAGCGTAATATATGGGAGTAAATTGAAGTTGACCCCAACAAAAAAGTGGCGTGTTCAGTGAATAGCGAGGTAAGATCATCAGTACCTGTATATTATTTTCTTTTTATGCTTCAACGGCGGTTACATGAAATCGAAGCCTTTGTGGAATCGAAAATGGGAACACCTCTATTAAAACAAACTTCACTTTCATTTGCATAATTTAATAGCCGGTATTGGGATCAGTAATAATCGAAATCGAATATCTACCATATAGACTATAGAATTCAGTGAACTTCATGCATTTGAGATTATTCTTCGTATCATCATATACAGAGTGTCCCAGCTATGGATGATCAAGGCACAGTTTCCATTTTCACACATATTATCGTTTCAAAACACGTCGGAAACTGAATCATTTTTTGGAATGAATATTTGTCGTACCCAATCTCATAATTTGCAATTTAAATGTGGAAAATAAGGCAATTTCATATATCTAGATGGAACCAATGAATGGTTGAATGAATTTAAATCGACACGAATACCTTCTTTCACTGTGTAGCATATTCATGAAGAATTCCTGTGAAATTGCTGCATTTCAATCCACCTTATAATAACTAATTGCCTATTTGTATTGGTGTAGTATATGAATGAAAGATTCTTTCAATGGATTGGTGGTGATTAACTTAATGAATTCAAAACTATAATTTTTAAATGAATCAATGTACTTAATCATTAATCATTATCAGAATCATTGATGTATTAATGATTTAAACAGAGTTTAGAAGGGCCAATCTTATTTTATCATTATTTTTCGCTCATATTCCGATTTACTACTCGGAATTTAGTAATAAATTCTAATTAAGAATAGTTTAAATACTTTGATTTGAATTACTGAAATAGTAATTTGAAAATGAGATAATTTTGGCCCTTCTAAGCCTCCGTAAAACTCTCCATTCATTCATCTTTGTCACAAAAATCATTTTTTTCTGTGGTGAGTGAAATAAAAATGATAAGTGATAAGAAATCTCAATACAGAGATATATGGTCTGACAATTTAAAAAATTACAATGGACTATATCTCACAAACGAAAAATGACTGAAACCGTTTCTAGGATAGAAAGGGGTAACTAAAATGACATAAAATGGTTCTTTTATTTGTCATTTCCCCGCTTCTTATCCTATGCATTTTTTGATATCATCTTTCGTTCGTGAGATATAGCCCATTGTAAGTTTTCAAATTGTCACACCAGTGTAGGTATATAAAAAAAATACAATACGATAATAAACTATGAACTTATAAGTACTGTACAATACTTTTATTTACTCGTTATTGGAATTATTTAAATAATGCTTGTTCATGTTGACATAGATAATTACATCGCAGTCTCAGCATGTACACCCTCTCAGTGTATAGTATCACTCGGATAACGAAAACTACGGAAATATCCGAGGATAGATTTTTTGCTGAAGAATAAGAAAATAGTTCTAGAATTTTTTTCTGCAGTTTTCGGGATACAAAGTATGATTTTCTGAAACAAAAAACGGACCTTTGAAAAAACATTTCTTTGCATTCTGTATGGTATGGTAGGTACTTGAAATTTGGCACGTTTGCAAAAATTTCAATGAGACTATATTGGACAAACTATAGAACTGAAGAAAATGATTCGTTGTTAACTTTCATTCACTTAGTTCAAGAGCGTAAAGAGTGAAGTATTTTTGATTTTCATCTCTGAAACGAAGGAAAATATGGAACAAAATTCACGATCGCGCAAAAGTTGAATTGCTCAATCTTGCGAAAAATATTTTATTTTGACAATTCAACTCATGTATAAAAATTCGCATATGCCACAAAGCAATTGTCGGTTTGACAGCGTCAAAAGTTAGCTGCAACTTTTACATTGACAAATGCACAAGTGATTTTTTCACTTTTCATTTTTTTGTTGGTTGCCAAAATATATAGTTCGACATGCTTGTCAACAACTTATTGAATTTCCAAGCACTAACAATGAGTCGATTCGGTGAGTCTACGAACGCTAAAATTAGTCAAATTGTTGATACCTGTGTGTATACTATATGTTTTGTTTTGTTATTCATTAAACTGTCTCGCCGAATTGCCCACTATGTTTGTATTTGTATCAGGTAAATTGTGTTGTTCAAATTCTTCACGGTTTTCTTTATCAATTCGACTCTAAAACCTGTCGGTGCCGCTTTTTTAATAGTTGATAGTTTTTCTCGTCGAATTGCTAGTCAACAGATTCTCATTAAACAACCCAAATTTACCCGATAAAACACAAACCACCTCTCGTCCAATTATTAGTGAGAAAAGGTCAATTATAGCGTTATATCATGACAGAGTTATAATTTTTTAATAGTTATAATTTTTATATGATCTACTGAGTCGCCCCCTAGGAAGAAAGATGCATTTTTCATAAATTTGAATGAAAAACATGCTCTTATAGAAAACTTCGACACCTATGAACTCGCTAACATCAAAATGCTCTTCCATGGGACGATAATGTGAGGTCCATTGCGAGCACGACTTCACAAAAACTTGGCTTTCTTTACAGTGCTATAAGAGGTACTTCACACCCCAGCATTTTTTCACGATCTATACAAAGCTCAAATTCAACCCGTCCTGGAGTACTGTTCACATGTTTGGACTTCAGCTTCAAACTCACGCTTTGTTTCTATTCAGAACTAATCGCCTAGTCGGTGATACTACACTAACGAATTCATTGACTCTTCTAGAACATCGTAAGAAGGTGAGCGATCGCTTTTGAAGATACTTACAGGGTCGCTGCTCAACGGAAGTCTAGTTTATCATGCCACTATGAGCTATTCCAGGATGACAAACTAGATGAGCTCAGGTTGGTCAACCCTATTGCGACCTGCCGGTTGATACGATTAATTCTATCAAGCATCATTCATCAATAGAACAAAGAACGGCAAAGTTGTGATTTTTTTTTGCCTTTCCAGAGTTTCAAGAAAAATTTCTTGTATATCTCAACATCTTTAAAGTTAGGTACGGTCAGAGGTCATTAACAAATGCCTAGTTGGTCGAATAATTATCATTTGTTTGATTTTTTTTGTGCTCTCGCGAATTTCTATCAACATGTTGAGGATGTGAATATACAGAGAATGAAGTAATATATATAATATAGTAATATAATATATATATTTAATTATATAACTATAATCAGCTTCCGAAATATAATTCACAAGAACCTAAAATCCCGTTAATTGATCAATATTTCAAGACTGTTGTATAAAATGTTCATAAAACATTATAATCATGATATCCATAATTCACTAGTGAATCATGAGATCCTAATTCACTGGTCTTGAACTTGAACATGATCTTATGTAACGTTAATAACATGTAATTGAAATACGAAAAAAGTGAAGAGGATTTCTTTTGTAGAACTCGACGTTGCCTAGTCCATTAAGGATACATTTTTTTAAAGGGGTCAGGTTTGTACGAGATGATATAAAAATATATATAGTTAGCAGCGAATATAAAAAGTTGGAAATTACTTTTGCATGGGATTATAGGATTCTTCTTGAGAAACAACATGAACGCTCGCAAATTTTCCATTTGATCAAGTTTTTTCTAAAACGAGGGGATCGATGAAAAAAAACATAACCTATAACTTTTCGTCGCGTAGCAGATTTATTCGGGAAATATCCCAATTATTTTTCGTCGGGGTCTCATTGACATTTCTCATCAGGAAGGAGTTTTAATTTTCTTCATTGAGAATTCAAAAATCTTTTCCTTCTTGTGATCTAACCTAGTTCGCATGTCTCTCCGTTTCTGATACAACAAAATAGTTTACCAAATGATTTGTATTCATGATATTGCTCCTTCTGTATGAAAATAGTAATGTGAACGGCATATCCTGAACAACTTACAGACAGTATTATATACATGTTTGGGTTGATATATTGCTACTTGCAAAACCACTCATCTTGATTTCTTGCCAATGTAATAGTGTATACCTGCTGCGAAACTTTTTGCTTCAGCCATAAAATGCCAAATTCCGAATCCTCAACATTCATTTAAGGGTTTTCCTAGAAGATAATAAAACGATTATTCTGTTTTTATTATTCATTCTCGGACTAACAGATTATTGCTATAGGTAATATTCAATGTATATAACTATTGCAGATGAAATTAAACTAAATGGATCTAATTCTCTTTTGCAGTCTATAGTATTACAATTGCACCTATATCTGTTTACCTGCTTCATAAGCAATATGAATATATAATCGGATTATGGAAGGGAACGGATACATTTAGGCCCATTTCAATCTTTATCCAGTATTGAAACTTGAATTTTCTCTCAATTCCGTAGGTAGGTTATTCATGATCCCCAAAGTTGGATAAGAAATATACAAATTCGGCGCAATACCCTGTTACTCAGTTGATGCAAATATCATATTCTTTTTTTAAACCCATTTTATTATTTTGAATATATCACCCGGTACTTATATTGTTTTCTTTGATTAGATAGTAGGTGAGTGAACTCTATTTAATGTCTGATGGAAATTACACATTCGAGGAAAATATAAGCCATTATGGAATTATTCACAACTTAAAGCCTTAAGCTATGGATGAACCCATAATGTTCCTCGAACATTATGGGTTTTCCTTCAGTGTTGTCAAAAGATAAAAAAAATTCGTGTCAAAAAAAAACGATTTTTTTTTGGATATCATCAGGCATTATTTCTTGAGCAGCGGATCTGAACCGATCTAATCCATTAAAATATAAGACTGAGGGATGGTCATGCATGGAAATATGGATCTACAAAGTAGTTAAGTCATGTGTTGGATGATAGAGAAAAGTAATTAGTTCACTAGTATTCACTAGTAAGGTCTTGTTGCTGAAAAGCTAAAAATTCAGGAAGGTTATAATTATATTAGTGATTTCACTAGAGTTGATTAAATTTGATAGCTCATTTCCAATTCTTGAATCCAGCACCCCTGCCAAGTTCGGATCTCATACACTGGGAACTCTTCAAACCATGGCTCGTCTAGAACTCACATTGACACGGTAAGGAAGTACATATATATTTCAATCAGAAGCATAACCTGTAAGATTTTTAATCAACCTTTGATCAATCACGCACGTTCTGATTTCTTCCAGAAAAAAATAATATGTATCAGCGATTGGACATTTTATCTATGGATTTCATCGACAATTGGAAATCGCTATTACGCAAACAAAATTGAAATATCTATCGAGATTGATAGGTTGTTGGACAAGCTAGGGTGTAATTTGCATATAATTGACCTAGGAGACCTATAATCTAATTCCTTCACACTTGATTAATGCTATCCAACAAATTTTACGAGAAGAGGATTCACCTGTATTTGAACACAATCTTTTGATGTAAGTGTGACATTGATCTAAACAGGTTTATGATCCCTTCATATTGTTACTTTAGATTGAAAGATTATCCATACTTATTTTCTTGAATAATTTGCCCTATATGAGGTGTTCAGCAGGTCTTAATGTATTTTTTTCTGACGATTAGTTTTTACTGTGTGATTTAGGGTGCTAAATTGTTGAGATGTTATACGCATTCTTATCGAAATTTTGGCGAAACCAGGTTCGTTTGCATAATTACTGTAAAAATTCTGCTGATTATAACTAACCATCAAGTAGCACATTAGCATAAATATCCCATTGCATACAGAAAATAAGTCTGGAAAAATATTTTACAGTTATCTTTATAGCAAATTCCTATCGGTTTTCTCAAAGTCGATAACAATGGTTCAGTGGTTATTGGTTATCGGTAATATCTGAGAAAAATTACAATAATAGCGGCTTCCTGAAAATATTCATTTGTTGATTTGTTTCATTTGAAATTTATGTGCATAGTAGAATGACTAGTCATCATAGTAAAAAAGGAACTTCGAGTTTATGAGATAATCAAAGGATACTATAGTTGCCATGATAGGAAAGTTGAAGTTCATTGATGAGTTTGTAATATGAGGAACGGAAATAAATTATATTGATACTATGGGTATCATTATAGTATAGTTCAGAAGTTTTCAAACACTTGTCACAAATTGTCTCTCCGCTCACTCACTAACTTCTCAGAGAAGTTACAGAAACTTAGCTTCTATTTTTCTACTCCCAATCGTATATTGTCTAATTTTATTCAATGAAATGGATAAGTTGGTGATTCCAATAAAATGAATATGAATCAATATCAGTTCACCATGAGATATGAAAGACACCAATTACAGTCCCTATATGTACTCACCGTTTACCATTTATTCCCACTCAGTTTCAAAGGTAAATGGTTACGGTATGTTTCAATTTCTCAAATTAATAATTGTTAATCAGAAATGAAAACAAACTCCAAAAATTATTCATCCACAATAAGTGTTTCCACTCCAAGAAAAATATTGTCTATATCGCACTTGAACTATTGAGCATTCTCTCCGCCTATCAGGCATATCAGATGATGTTATACAGGGTGTTGTAGAACTATGGGATCAAACTTCTAGGGGTTATTCAGTGCAACAGTAGAAAATATCTGAGTAGTGGGTCCCATTTTCGGAAAAGTGTCAATACAGCACTACGGCCCTAAGACTCGTTGGAATTTAGTGAGATGAATTTTTTATCAGTCAAAATACACGTCTTTTCGAACATATTCACCATCTCGAGGAGTACTCAAAATATCGATTCGTTTCTTCTTGTGATCGAGAAAATATTATTTGGCGCTTCTCATCATCAATCGAAATCAATCGCCCACACAATTTTATTCTGAACAATTATTATTGAAAAAAAATAATTGTGTCTAAATATGGAAGCATTTTTTTCTCAACAGACAACACTGCATTTTTTGAAGCGATGACGTAATTCTCAACTGAGAGTGAACAAGGTGTAGCTTGAAATCGTTCAGTACTTCAGCAGTACCCAAACTCTGTGAGGCCAGTTGTTTTTTCCTATTTTATTTCTACAGAAATAGAATATTAGTGGGATGAAAGTTTCAGGCCTGTGGACCAAATTCGACACAATCGATGAAATGTGTAGCACAATGTTGAATTGTGACATCGCGAGTTTGACTTCAAAGTCGGAGGACAAAAAAACTGTCGAATTAGCCGAAAACATCGAATGAACAATGTCACAATGTGTTTCGGTCATTGTCTTCATTTGGTATGGGCAGCTATCTTCATCTTGTCAACTAAAGATTGTATGAAAGTGATAGCTGATCGGGAATTATTGAAAATAAAATCTTGCATGACACTTTGCACTGAAACACCTTGCATTCCCATACAGGCTGTTATAAGTTCGTGGCTGAGCATGGGAGATCCTGGAACCGCGAAATATACAGGGCTGCTGAAATCGTGACAAAGTTGCGCCATTTGATGTTCTGAAAATTGATTTTTCTTTTTCACTAGATTCTGAGATTGATTATTGTGTTCTCGACTTTCCGAAAATCACGACGACTCCATGAATAGATTGAGATCCGATGCGATATTTGATCGCGTCAATCAGTGTACTGGAGGTCTGTCCGCCAGTGGTGTGAGTGCCAAACATCAGGATTGCTTTTCAACGATGATATATGGGTCGCGGAGCAAAAAGCACAGATCGTACGTTTGGTTTTCAAATTAACAGCGCTAAAGACAATTACCGAAGAATATTATTTCATTAGAAAAACATAATTGCTTTATAATATGGTTTATTTCTCGAGCAGCAGGCCATGATTTACGGCGCTTTAGTCGCTCTGCTCTGTCTGTTATATGTGTGTAACTGAAAAAACGAACACTGAATTTGTCCAGTTCGATGTTTATTGCTCTCGCTGAGTGAGTATACGAGACGATTCAGAAAGAAACTATTTAGGAACGACGTCTCAAGACCACCATATCGGTAGCGTAACTTTGTCCAAGATGATGTGGATATCGGGAACTACAAGATATGTGATGTGATGACGAACTTTCAAGAAATCTGTGATGATATTCTTGGTATTCGAGTTTTTGCCAAAAAATTGATTTTCCCACTATTCATTTCTATTTTTTTCTTGCGTGAATGATGAAGTTATATATGTATACAAGGTGTCCCGAAAAGATATCGATACTTCAAGGGCGACAGGGGACATCAAAACAAGCATTTCTATTTATATAAACATATGTCCGCAAATAAGCCGTTTGGGGTGTTGAGCAAAAAAAATATTGAAATCATACTGAAATAATTTTCATAATTTATGATTTAATGAATTGAGCTGAAAAAAGTTTCCTTATCATAAAAATTTCGAAAATTCCTACCTTGGAAAAAATTGGGAAGAAATCCTACCTTTTTTCTTTGGGGTTATCTGGGAAGTTCAGTCTATAAACACCTGTTCGTAATGAGGAAGATCTGTTCGAGAGGATAATGGCGAGTTGTACCCATGTACAAGCTTTTCCCGGAATATTCCAAAGGATACGCGATTCAATGACCCGACGGTGTATTCTTTGCATTGAAGTAAATGTTCAACATTTTCAACAATCATTGTAAACCATAATTTATTTGTCCATAGAGCGAAATCAATAAGTAAGAAGTGATCTAATTATTGCACAGTATATTAAGAACCAAACAGTTTTTTTCCTCTATACCAAGCATAAAAGGCTCATTTGAGGACATGTTTATAGTATAAACAAAAATGCACGTTGTTCCTTAAAGTTCATTTCTTTTTTGACTCCCTGTATATATACCATTCTTCATTAGAACACTCCCTACTCTCATAAACCGCATCATCAAAGCAAATTTTTTCAAATTGATATTCACGGTCTTGATTTTATGGTCACACTATAAGCACAAAAATGATAGATTTTTCAATTCATTTCGATATTGAGTATTCTCAATCACAGAAGTTGAAAGAAGTTATGGAATGTTATATTGGACATAGGTCCGTTGAATGTAAGAATGTCATTACCTTCAATGTATACAAAGTATATAAAAATGTGCATTTAATAAATATTTCATAAGCGTTATTGTTTGGATCATAAAAAAAACGTAATCGCGATCATTTCGTGAAATCCATTTTTTGACTCCTTTGAACGTACTACTTTTTTTATCTGTGGACAACACGAAAAGGAAATCTATAATGTTCGAGGAACATCGTGTTAGCCAGCGGTGGAATTTTGGGAGAGAAGGAAGGTGTTGGAATTTTTCTTGAAAGTTTGGAGGTCGCAAGCATCAAGAAAGACTTCACTAGGCAAAGAATTCCACAACTTTGCCGTTCTATTGATGAATGATGCTTGGTATAGCGATGTTTGACAGGTCTCTAGCCTGACAGTGTAGGGGTGACCAGGTAGGCATAACTTCTTAGGCCTATAGTTTTCTCAAGTCTTATTGAGATTATGTCTTCGTGTGTTATGTACAGGCCCTGATATGGTGATATCATTTTTTTTGTTAATATTGAGCCAGATATTCGGAACGGAAAACTGCCGGATATCACATAGTTATGATTCTACGAATAGAGAGTCTGCCCGTCATCGCAATTTTCATTGAATGTAGTTGTAATGATCCATGTGATAGATAGATGGATAGATAATTTAGTCGTTCACCATTTAACATATTCACAAGGAAATATAAATGGACAAACATGTCAAAAGCACAGAAAACATATACCAAAATTATAACATATAACACAATTATGGAATTTGTTACATGTGTCACATAAAAAGGAAAAATGTGTGTAAAACGTTCAAATTTTCCAGTTGGCAATCATGTTTTTCCCCCAGCTTGAGATACCATATGACAGTGGCGATCGCACAGTGCATAGTGTACAGTTTTCAAATGAAGTATGTCTAGAAACTGTTTAAGATACTTGATAGTAGTCCTCTCAGTTTCCTAATCACATTCTTCACTTGTAGGTTCCATCGAAAATGTTTATATATCACTATTCCAAAATACTTTATATATATTCTGCTTCCGTTATTTCAGTTACTTCATCAATTTGAAGTGCCTGATGTTTAATGTTGACTCTTAGTATTCTCGAGAAGATTTCATGTTTTTGCCTGATGAAGTATAGCAGTATCATCCGTAAAACATTTATTTGTTCCTTCGGTTTCCATCCTTGATGAACTATTTATATAAATAATGAAATAGCAATAGGCTAAGGACAGTACCTTGCGGTACCCAATTATGATATTATCGTTAACGGAGTTTCACAATCATTTACTTTGCTCTCGCAATGAACTAGTTGTCGACTGGCCAGTCCCGATGGGCTGAGACAATCTTTCCCTAATTTCGCGCCCCAATTTCCCACGCAATAAATATCCGAATAACGGGGAGGATGCTATCCTTGTTTCTCGAGAAATGATCGGCCGTTCGCATCAACAAGTTATTTGTACGGATTCTAAAGAAATTCGGTTATAGTTCGGGTTCCATTCAGACGCTGCTGGCCGGTGGCAAGATGTTAGGGGAAAGTGGACAATAGATACGGGAGATGGAATAACCGTCTGTCCTCTCAGCTATGCTGGTCCAGAGATCATTTACGTCTTGTATTTGGCACGGACACATGACCCCGCTGACCGTTAGACCGGTCTAGGTGGTCATAGACCAGAATAGCGAGGCTTTTTCGTGTTGGAAGCTGAGTTAGGCTTGGAACTGGTGAAGATTGAGGCGGCACAAATCGAGATCAGGAATTCCAAATGAATATCGTTACGTAAATTGAAACAATCTGGGAGCATGAAATTATATCATGATATCTAACTAGTACCAGGAGGAGCGATAGTGCGCGATTGGTAGAAATCTATGATAGCTAGAAATCTTGAAAACACAAGATAATAAATTAATAAATTAGATTCAACAGTCCAAAAAACAGGCGAACATTGCCTAATATACAGGGTGTCCCATAAACATACCGACAAACTTTGAGGGATGGTAGAGGACATGAAAATAAACATTTTTGCTCGATAAACATGAGTCCGGAAACTCTTCGTTTTCGAGATACAGGGTGTTAAATTATATTGAAAAATAGTATCGGTCTTAAAATTGGTATCTGTGGAATTTTATTGTAAAAACAATGTTTGTTCCCAACATCAAACATGGTTAAATCAAAAAATGTAAACAAAAGTCAGTGGTGTTCAACTGAACTGAGAGTTAATTTAGTTATTTTTATTTTATTTGAAACATTTTATTGCTTCGGCACCCTTTATTTGTCGGTATGTTTTGGATTCTCTTTCCAAGATATTAAAAATTACGAATATTTTCCAATTGAATACAAAACAAAAAATGGTTAAAAGTCATTAATGATAATTAATGATTCGTAAAAAAAAGTTATTGGAAGTTTCATTAGTTTTTCAATATTTCAATAAACGCATTGGTAAAATGTAAGGTATAATTTTGAAGCATTTAATTTTTTTTTCATAGATGTAAGAGATATGGTTTTTAATTTTTTTCTTCAAAACGTAGAAACGGAAAAATTTCAAGGGACAAAAAAGTTGCATTTTCAGTTGTTCATTTAAAAAACGATATCATTATTACAAAAAATCTACTGAGCGATATTTTTTTTGTGCAAAAACTATCCGACATAGCCCGTGGGCACGCCCCTGAAATTATTGGGCAAATTCTAATAGCTCCAAAAGATACCTTATAAATGTATCAACAATCTGTAAAAATTTCATTGAATTCGACCAAATCGTTTTTACGATATCAATAAAAAATCGATTTAAAAAAAAAAAAAAATTAAACACCCTGTATCTCGAAAACGAAGAGTTTCCGGACTTATGTTTATCGAGCAAAAATGTTCATTTTGATGTCCTCTACCATCCCTCAGAGTTTGTCGATATGTTTATGGGACACCCTGTATATAGTGATCTAACGTGATTCTACGGAGGCAAGTTATCTTAGACTTCAGGCCGTATCATCTCTCCATGTATAGATATGTGCTGAAACCCAACTTATTCTATCATTAGATAATAGTGATCCAATTCGGAACAAGTCGAATCACAATCGTAATTCATGTTTATCAATACATGCATCGAAAAAAGAATGAAATGGTCGTAGAAAAAGGTACCTTTTATATAGAATTCGAAGGTGCTGCGAAAATACGAATCCAAAAAAAGATTCAAATATAAGAAATGATTCATTGAAACATTCGATCCACACAATTATATGACGATTTGAGCTTTTATATTCATATTTCGTATTTTATATTATACAGAGTGAAGTCAGAATGAACATTAGATAAACATTAGATATATACTGAGAACCAACTCACTCTTCAGGCAAGGTGGTATAGGTATAGGAGCGTGAAACAACTTTTCAATCATTTTTCTTTCCAAAACATGTAGACCTGTTAAACATAGGATCGTTGATCCGGTGAAGTCAAATCAAAATGTTTACTGATGATGACGGATATCTGGCAGTGATGAATAGCTGACGGTTTGATTTTTGCGATTTTGTTGAATTTGAAATTAAAATCGTGTTTTCCAGAGTTTCCAAGATAACCATCAAGGTCATCAAGGTGAAGCGATCTAGTTTCGATCTTGGAAAGCCTTAGAGTTAGGTATTAAAATTCGACATAATCAATTAATAGGCAAAAGTCTGAAAATTTTTTATTATCTACAATATCCATTTCTATTGATATTATCGTAATTATCGATATTATCGATAGTATTGATAGATATCATCAATATTATCTCTATCGACGATTGTGTACTGATTATTGTTACACACTTCCGCACGCGCCGCTGTATATCTCGTGCTGAATATCTATACTCGTTCGAAATATGTCACTTTCCACACTAGTTATGTATTAATGAATTATTAGACAACTTCTTTCGAGCTTTCCTCTGCAGAAATGTGTAAAATCTTCCTTTGGATACTATAAAAAAATCGGTTTCTAGCAAAGTTTAAACGACGTGTCCTTCTTTAATAGATATTTCCTAGGTGCTCAACGGAGATCTCGTCTATGATGCCACCACGAGCGATTCCAAGTAGACAGACTAAATGAGCTCAGGCTGCATTGTCAGGTTTGAAACATGCCGAATTTCTATCTACCAAGCATTATGCATCAATGGAACTGCAAAGTTATGGAATTCTTTGTCTAGCGAAATCTTTCCAGATGCTAACAACCTCCAAAATTCGAAAAAAAAAAAATCAATATCTACAGTACAGGATTTCCTTTCGTGTTGTCGAAAGAAAAAAAACTAGCATTGGTCTCTAGTTGATATAGGCATCACATTTCATTGATTTTTTAGGTGATAAAATTGACGGGATAGATGAAATGGACTGAATAATAAGAATTTCTATTTTTTATTACGTATTTTGGCCACCGAGCAACGAGATTTATCCAATATTTTATTTACATATCATGGTTTACTTCTAGCTTCGTCTTTGGTAAATGAAATTGACTATTGTCTTGAAGTATCGTTGAATGGTTGGTGGACGTTTTGAAAAATGAGTCTTAATCGATTCGCAAGCTATTGAATGGCCTCGATGTATATGTCGGTTCTTTGTGGTGGAAATAATGATATTTGTCCCTGTGGCCTTTGTGTTTTGGGGGTAAAGTTACACAATAGTCTGCGTCAGTACCCACGACGTTCCAAGTGGGATCCGTTGATGGGTATATTTTTGGTTTTTGTATCTTCCTGAGGATAGGTGATGTTTTTTTGTCAGGATCAATTATTTCCTAATTATAAATCTATGATGACTGTAATTTGGTGTTTGACGAGATGCTGCATCGTTAGAAGAATCCGAAATATTTCCGGATATATCTGAAGAAAAAAAAATCTGCAAGTTTTTCCTCAAAATATTTGAAGAGATATTTTGAGATGAATGTCATTTCATCGTTATCACTTTTCCTACTATACAAATTATGACTATCAACTTGGAAATACAATCTTATTCAAAATGATGGTGTATCACATATACTTCACATATGCTTTGGTGGAGAAGGGTTTGAAAAGGTATTTGTATTTGTAAAGGTATTTGAATGGAGATTTTGCAAAATTTCTGCTTTTTCTGGATATATGCAGAACTATTCCAAATTTTTTGAATTTGAATACAGTAATAAGATCAGATGGTGGACATTTTTCAAACTAAACTAAATCTTCAATGAATGAAAATTAACATATTCTAAGAATGAATGATTACATTCCGTGAAAACTCAATATCTGTAGGATATTTGATTCCTTTCCTTTTATATTTAACGATATCCACTTGATGGAACGATCATATCTTTCTATTATGATACTGTTATGCAGGGTGGTCCAACGAAAACTTAACAACTCGATTTTCCGGTTTTGAAATGAAAATGTGGAAAATCGCTCAGACCCGTCGATTTCTGATTCGAGGAGGAACGGATTTTTCGCTTTTTTCATCCCCGTAACTTCAACCCTCAAACAGGGATGAGCACTACCTCCTTGAATTTGGATAGGGATTAGGGGTGTTGCGATTCCTCATTCTGAGGATCTTATCGAGTCTGACCCTGAAATTTCGCTTCCAAATTTTCATCAAGATGATATTTTATAATATTCAACTCTCGAATTGGATTTTTCATAATACTGCACACCATCCCTTAGAAAATCGAAAAAAGTAAAGCATGCTGAAACTTATGCAGATGAATCAAAACTATACATATTTTCAGAAAACCGATTTTCATAGATTGATTTTTTTAATTATTGATTTTGATTATTTTTTATTTTAGATATTCTATATTTAGATATTTTAGATATCTGGTTTCATGTGTTAGTAAGCTGCCGTCATATTGGTCAGATGAAAGTTCCATTACCATTTTATCCATGTCAGTTTGTCAAATTTGAGTACTGCTCACTGATTATTGAAGAAAGGCATATGATTTCATAGAATATTTTTATCATGACATCATCAGGTATCTTTGGGCTGTTTGCATGAAACTTTTTTTTATGATCACTAGTGTACATTGGTGATTACGTACAAAAAAATCGCAGAAAGCTCCTTCTTACACACAGTTCGCCCGAATTGTTATGTAATATGAGCGAAAGCACGTCGAAGACACATTGAAGTCTTTTATGTCGATACTTGCGCGATTGGTATGTCGTATGTATGCGAATTGGTATGATATTATAGTCGTTCTAATTTCTTCTTGCATCCCTTTCAAAATGACATTGATCTGACAGTGAGGTTGATTGGTTAAACTACCATAATATCGATATAGTCTGTGTATGTACCTAGCTATGATAGTTTTAATCATAGTTTTGATTCTGTATTTTACCTAATTGTATTATATTATATATGTTAATAATAATAATGTGGAAGCTAATAGTGAATCGTGTACCTATTTAAAACCTAATGAGGTGAATGAAAAACCGGTGCAGGATTGAATCACAAGGGCTTCACGATTTTTTCAATTTTCACTTCTGAAAATGCTCCGAAATGAATGAATAAGGTTTACTTTTTTCATTGAATTGGTTCTATCAGGATTATCAATGTTGAATGATTGAATAAATGGATGAATGAAGTAAATAATAATTGTTTAATGCTGAATGCTTTTGTATGAATAACCATAAATGGTGTTCACCAAACATTCCCACTTGATGACTTATTTCCAGTTTTCAGTACAATACGATAGCTATACACCATCCTGCATACTCACCCAACTCCAAAAGATATACAACCAGTCAAAATGTTTGCTCCATACGTAAATAACAAATTTTATTCGTCATTTGTAAAGAAAATTTCGATCCCGATGGAAGATGGTGCGTTGCGGAAAACTTCTTTGATAATGTCGAAAACATGTACCTTTTTGAAATTCCGAAATTTGGTTATATCAGTGGGTGTTTTCTACAATTCAACAACTTCCATCAATTATGGAAGTTTCTAACAAATAGTGATGATGAAAATGTTACCCATACATCGCAAATTATTTTATTCTCCCTGTATTTGTGGTCGTAGAAAAAGTATAGTGCACAACTCGAGTTGAAATGCAATTACGAACGTGCATAATATGCGATTTACAACTCTTGTCAAGTAATGTACTGAAACAGAATCAGATATCATTTGTTCATTCCCATTAATTAGTTAGAAGAGATAATTCTACATTGAGTTAACGGGAGGCTATATGCAACCGACCCTTAGCTTTTCTGGAAAATTTGAGTATTGCTGTGCCGTTATTCGTCATAATTTTTGTGTTTTGGAATTGGTTAGAAATCGAAGAAGAAAAACCATCGAAAGATCGTGAACGAACAATAAAATAATCAGTCCTTTCGCGCAGTGAAGATTACAAATTGAAATTGTAAAACGTCATCATCGCTCACTTATTTTTGTTCCGTATCATTACTCTCATTGCTTCGAACGTGCGAAGCGTTCTCTCGTTCGTTGAATTCATGTATGCAGCATCTGTAGCATTTTCATCAGCTTTTTATATGATATCGTTTATTCTCCGTCGTTTAGCCACTGACAGGCGTGTAAAACCGGATCAGGGAACCTTAATATTGAGAACAAATATTTGAACATCTGTGTTACCGGGGTGGCTTGGGTACACCACACCACACCTTCGAACTGCCACAACTTAAAAGACATTATAGCTCATAGCTAGACCACTCGTATACGGGGTACGACAACAAACACTTGACGTCAGTAAGTATAATTACGATCCTCCGTTCGCGTTAATACATGTTTATGCATCGTGGGGGCAAAGGTGTGAAGTTGAAGCCATCAGACACGTAGCGCAGGGGCAATAGCATATGGGAGGCAAATAATCTGAGCTCCGATACGGGGTGATTCGATTAATTTTTCGAAATATTGAAATGGGTTACAGATCAAGAGTAGGCTTTGCATAGGATCAACTTGTATTTACTTTTAATGCTCGCTATGTGACTTCGGTGGAAAGATCACATTTTTTTTATTCCGTGTAATATTCTCTCCATCATCCAAATGACGAACCTGAATGATATTGCAAGTTCTATTCCACTACATAATCTTCATCTATCTTCTTCTATCTCTATACTCATCACTACACACTACTATATATTCACTATACGAGAATTGCATCATGTTTGCTATGAAATAATTGCATATTATTGATCTTCAATTATAATATATGATAGATAATATAATATATAATATATAATATATAATATATAATATATAATATATAATATATAATATATAATATATAATATATAATATATAATATATAATGTGAAGCCCATTTAACCCGAATGGTTTGACAAATATTTTGGTTTGTCCTGCATTTCTAGGACAAAATTATATTCGAGAATAATTCTGAATTCTGATTGATTTCTGAAGAGCCATAATAGAATACTATATTTTTATTGCGTTTTAAGATTACGTTTTTGTTAATCAGCAAGTCATCGGTTATGGCTCTCCAGAAATTTTCAGAGTTATTTCAGATTATTGGAAACCATGAAACTTCTAATGTGCGCTTTAGTTGAAACAGCCTGTGATGAACTGCAGGGTACTTTGTTTTACGAAATCTTCGATGAATTCGATACAGCAACCAAGATGTTCGGCTATTATTAGTACGATACTGACAAGTAGAGTAATATTTTTTGTACATATGTAATTGAAAATTGCAATTACTCAATACGCTTAGGCGTTTTACAATTTTAGATATAAAAAAATATTTTTACACGAAATACAACCCTTGTTCAAGAGTTTTATCAGTTACGGGTATGCAGCCGCATTACAAATTCAACCAAGTGGCCACACTGTATGTATGAAACACATTATTTGTCTTTGCTACATTCAAAATTCAATGTATTATAGGCATCGCAAAATGTGCAAGATATAAAAATGGAAACTAGGAAGATTTGCTGTATTTTGTCGAATGCATTACAGTCCAGTTTCATGTGCATGAATATGTCAAATTTGACTTATCACAAAAATAATCATCAGTTACCAGATGATTTAAGAAAACGATTGAATACAATCTGCCTTGTGAATCTTGGAAATCCGTCTGTGTTTTCTGTTCATGAGTTGATTCCGAAGCACATACCAAGAGTCGCCTCTTATGAAGCGAAACTACAGGTATCCGGTGAGTATAAAAAGAGAACACCTAACGCTTCCAGGCAGAATTCGAACGTCAAGATCAGACCAAGATAAAAACGAATCCAAAAAAAGTGAAGAGGCTAGCTAGGCTGGAGACTCTCCGAAACATTTCCGTTGCCGACGAGTTATTTTAGCGTTTTGAAATCAATCGTGTATTTTATACAGGGTCGGACAATGTTGTTGTAGATGTAGCAGACGTAGATAAGGGGTAATTCCGTGAAGTATACTAGATATGGTACAACTGGGCTATGTCTAGCAGCTGTAGTTATACAGAATCCTAAAAATGGCATTGGACAAGCCGGCAAGGTATGATTTATACATATCAAGGAAACTAATATGGAATAGTTAGAAAAATAGAGGAGTCAGCGACAAACTGAGAGGAAATATTGCTAGTAATTACGAATATACAGCAGAAATTATATTAGTAACGGCAACGCAGATTCTGAAGAATCCACAACCAACGGAGGCATACTCACTACAATACTTTTTAACGTTGAACTAGATGATACACTGAAGGAGATTGAAGAAAAAAACAAAAACTAGTGGGAAATAGAAATCTCGAACCATTATATTCAACTGAATGCGCTTTCGCTGACTACCTTATAATATGTGTTAGCAACCAAAAGGACGCACTACAAGATTTAGATCTATATAATAAGGCACTGACCATTTATAGAAAAAAAATCAGAAAAAAAATGTTGATTGGAACAAACGACATACTACTTCTTCAGGATTCATGAAAAACCATTGAACAGAGGCGTAACTTCAAATACAAGGGGACTGGGGGATGAAAACGAGAAGGATTGAACGACAGCATCGAAAATTCTATAAGATTGTAATATTTTTTCAATGAATTACTAATCAGGAAGGAAGTACCGACAAAAATTAATTTATTTGTGTATAAAACATCATTCTGTGTTCTTGAAAAACAATACGAAAGTAAACTAGAGGCAATCGGAATCAAATTCCTGGCATCACAAAGAGAGACAGAATTTGATAGGAAGTATTGAGAAACAAGATAGGAGTACAAACGATTATAAAAGAGTATATAATCATGTATAAATATATAGAGCAAGAGGCAGACCAAGAAAAAATGGGATGACGCGAGAGTGCAAAACCTAAGGAAAAAAAAAACGAGAACTGTAAAGAGGCAACAGAAGTTGCAATGAATAGGGAAAAATGGTTTCTCCACATTCCATCCTCCATGGATCCAATTCTCCATATTCTTTCTTCTTGTTATCAGGTATCTCCTTATTTTATTCAATTTTGATCCATAATGCGAGTTTCATGATGCAAATTTATCTTGCATATTATTGTTTCAATATTGTTTCTTCCATGAGTTTTCATGCCCAGAATGATTTAGTGTATACATATAATAGTTTGATTGATTCTCTCTATCTGTATTTCCTCCAATCGTTTCGATGCTTCTCTGGGAGTTCTAGGATGCGAATACGTCCTACACCTCTTATATGCATTCGATGCCATTTTCATGAGCTCATTTCTATCTGCCAACATGTTCATTAGTCTCTCCTTCTAGTCATTGTTTCTAGTATGCAGTCTGAATATTTCATCAGTTCATCCCTTGATTCCTTCAGGAAATGCGGCATTATCATTCCGACTTTTTTTCTAGTATCTGGAAATCACAATTTTCTTGAAAACGTTACTAGTATTTCGAACCGAATAATGTGCAAACGTAAGATTAACGATTTGAATGATCGAATCGGAGAAATTCACCTGATGCTGCCCATGGTCGATTCCACGACCGCGAAGAGGAATGTGCGGTCAGGACCATCAGCGGAGCTGACCAAGGTGTCTCGTCGTACCCTGTTCACGGGGCGTAGGGGCGTAGTTCGTCCGTCATTCGCCCTACGGGTGGCTCTCACAAAACACGTCAGCCACGCACCTGCCGCTCTCTCTTCTTCTTACACTGTTACTGCCGCCGCGTCTTCTGGAGCTTCGCCCACTGCCACTTTCGTCTTCCACTCTCGCTTAAAAACACAGAATATCCGATTTTCATCAGGTTCACATACCAATTTTATCTTCAGGAAATGTAAATTAAATGCAACTAATAACGTTTCAAACTAACGTAGATTGTAGTTGGGTTGTATATGCATATAAGGCTTCCGCAGCCTCACTATCACTGCGACCTAGAAGATCTGTTTTTGTCATTCAAGTCCTAGATTTTTGATAAAGTCTAGGATTCTCCATTTTTTTTTATCTGTAGACAACACGTAAGGGAAACCTATAATGTTCGAGGAACATCGTGTCAGCCAGAGTTGGAATTTTGGGAGAGAAGGAAGGTGTTGGAATTCTTCTTGAAAGGTTGGAGGTTGTAAGCATCAGGAAAGACTTCACTAGGCAAACAATTCCATAGCTTTGCCGTTCTATTGATGAATGATGCTTGGTATAGCGATGTTCGACAGGTCTCATGCCTGACAGTCTAGGGGTGACCAGTCTGAGCTCATCTGGTTTGACTACTAGGAATCGCACGTGGTGGCATAATAGATGATATTTCCGTTGAGCACCGACCGTGGAAGTATCGATAAAAAGCAGAGATCGCCGACCTTTCTACGATGATCTAAAGAGGTCAATGATTTGGTGAGTGTTGTGTCATCGACTAGGCGAATAGCTCTCTTCTGAATTGAATCTAAGAGCTTAAGCGTATGTTTGGGGGCTGAGCTCCAAACATGTGAACAGTACTCCAGGACAGGTCGAATTTGTGCTTTGTAGATCATAAGCACTTGCTGGGATGTGAAGTATCTCTTCGCACGGAAAAGAAAACCGAGTTTTTGTGAAGCAGTTTTCGCAATGGACCTCACATGATCGTCCCATGAGAGAGCACTGTTGGTGGTGACACCCAGCATGGGTATTGACGACCTCAGTGATACCCGACATCATCAAATTGGGCATTGTGTGATCTGCCTTCTTGGTGAACATACAAGCTTGAGTTTTAGTTGCATTGAACTGGTAAGATGGATATCTGATCTAGTTGGTTCAGCTTTTGGCGGACAGGGACTCAGCAGGAGCAGAGAATGTGTTCCGATGTTTCGGACACCTCAGTGCAGAAGCACATTTTTTTTATGTAATAATGTAACCTGAATGTGATAGTTTTGGAAACAATCACATTTTAACGAAACGCTATTAATAAATTAAGTCAAGCAAAGAGTAACAAGGAATGATTAAACTGTTTTCATAGAGAACACACATTCTACCAATTATGGATTTAATAGTCCAATATCAAGAATGTCAAGGGAAGCTAATGCGTCAGGACTCGATTTCTTTAATATTTCCTTGGAGGCCTTCTAAAAGTCTGCAATCAATTATGTTTTTCATCTATAGATGAAATGCCTTGTATGTTTGTTAGTTTTAGTACTTAGTGTTATTTTTAGTTGCTTTATTGCACTCAGAATGATATATACCTAGTTGATATCGAGGAATAGATCGAGGTACATTTCTATTTGATGATGGATATTATGTGCTTGAAAGTGCCCAACATTCGCCTCGAAATAAGAGGTGTTCAGTTTTTTATTATGGCAGATACCACCAGATTGTGATTATATGGTATGCGTTGTTGATATGTTTTGTAAAACTCTGGAATTACTTACTGAATTTGTTTGGCTGGATGTGAACAATTTTCAACTTATCAATCCAAAACCAACCTCAGTATAACCAATGAAATTGAATGCAAGACATTCAATCACTGAATAACTAAAAGCATTGCTTTATAAAATATCTAACCTAACCTATTGGTATTGGTATTGCTGCGACCTGATTTGATCTATTGTGCCCATCTTCTTATGATTGTTCCAAGATTTGGTCGTTTATGGCAGCTCCTCAAGATTCAATTCTCTTAGGAATTTTAAAGATTTTGAGGAGGTCTATTCATATAGTCAATGATTCCAATATGTTCTATCTTTTGTGATGTACAGCATCGCACTCTATCAGGATATGATGAGGTGTTCCTGGACTTTCCCACAGAATCTGCAGGTGTCGTCCTCCTCTTAACCTAGCCTTCTGAGATTTTCTTTGAGTCTACAGTGCTCCGTTAGGAATCCCATTATTGCTCTGAGACTTCTCTTGCTGCTGAGGGTAATCAGTGTATTTGATCTTGCTCAGTTGAAATTGCCGAAGAGATCTTTAGCCTGCCGCAGTCCTGGAAGTCTTTGCAATTGTGTCAACCTAACCTAACCTAACTTAGGTAAAACCATAATGAAATTCAATACACGACTTTTAATCACTGAAGAACTCCATCAAAAATATCAAAAAATTCATATTGATATTTATAAGAACGGAGTTATTGTTATTATTATTGTTAATCAGAACCGATAAAACATTTTTCTTCTTCGATATCTAGCATTTTCGATAAACATGGAATTTTCTTGGTATGTATTACGTTGGAAATAAGTTGAGTATGAGCAGTTTTTCGTAAACAAGAAATTTTTGAAATCCCATTCGATATAATATAAGAAATTACAAGAAAGCGTGTTCAATTTTTAATGGTATGTTTTTTCTTTCGTTTGCCCTCCCCTCACGTCGATTTTTATACGCAGTAACCGAAAATTTTCCTATGTAATTTATGGACTATAAAAAATCTAAAGTTCGACCTGTATATTACCAAAATGATCTATAAAAACCGTAAACCAAATTAATATAAAAATGTAGGAAGATAATAACTGTCCACGATATATTATTTCAGTCACTTTGATAAACTGGTATGTTCGAGACACCTTTCGTTGCCAGTCATTGCCCCCGGGCAGATGCCTTTATTTTGTGTTCATTGTCTGATTCGTCCCCCTACTGGACCTCACCGTCTGGACCGTTCCCGGATCTAGGGCAAGTATATTTTGTATCGAAATTCGACGTATCAAGTTTTCGAAGCGTAACATCATCCAATGATTTTATATGAATTATCAGTATGTTGAGAGTATCCGAATAAACCTGACCGATACTTTTTCCGATAAATTCCATGGATATAGTTACGGTCTCTTTTGAATTTCTTGCCTTCGAGGCTTCAGCTGGTTTGGAAATGATATTTGCAATATGCCTTTCTGGAACACTGCATCAAAGAATGAACTTCGAGTTCTCTTTTTCTCAACTACTGTATCTTGGATTGCGTGGTAGCTGCTTACAATGAGCGAAACTTTGAGTATTTATGGTCGTAGAAAAAATAGTGCACATAACTCGTTGGTGAGTGTATTTCAATCGCTTGTGATATTTCCGAACTCGTGCGAAATAGGTCACTTTCCACACTTGTTGTGTAATCTACTATTTTTTACCAAAATATTAGGTGAATATTGGAGATATTTTGGTGAAGGATAATTACTGAAATGTATGACAATAGAGTCAGTCCATGTACCAGTGTGATCATGAATCCATCAACAATTTGATTTGACATAAAATGTGTTGATATTTTATGTGATCCAATGCTTTTTTCAAGAATATTCCACTGGTACAATTTTCGTTGGTATGTTCACGAATTGAAATGAAATTTGAGGTGTTGAAATGGGAAATTCAATCAAACATGTGCTTATCATTAAAGCACGCACTTTTCTGAGGGGAAAATCTATAAAAAAATCGTACATTCGTCTTTTCCGTCAAAAACAAAATGGTATATCGTTCGAATCCGAAAACGACAAGCTGATTTCTACCTGTGACCGTCCAGCGGCGAGTATAACATACCTGAGATCTTTTTTATGGGTTATTGGGTCGACGTGATATTTCGTGAACAATATTCGGAGTTTTGACCCCTACGGTGTTAATTTCTGATCTGATGGAAACTGACTCGAAAACCGACTAATAAAACATTCCACAACGACCGGCCGAACACACATATATACGTCTGTCATATACTAAATGGGCTTCGATTTCGTGTATCGGACGGTCTCTGTACGAGAATCTGTCAGAAATGCCCATTTGATTAATGCACCCACAAACGAATCTGTCTCTAAAAACCCATACTCGGCGTTTGAGGATGAGTAATAATACATGAAAGTCTTCGACAGGTCTATTCATTAACAATAATTTTCAAATTTTTGAGATGAGATGCAGCACTTATATTATAATCATGAATGTCAAAACATTGATGATCTGACTTTTGCAGACTCCAGGTCTTTCAGCTTCCTCACGCTCTATAACACCTCTCCTTGCATCATAATATACAGGGTGTCCTTAAAAAGTCTTTACAAAAAGCTACCACATATTCTTCAGACCAAAACAATTCGATACAAGCAAACTTACCTCAGTAAAAAGTTGCTTAGTTTGGGCGCTAGACGGCTCTGAAGTTGAAATTTTCAAATCGATTTTGCTTCATAACTTTTGAACGGCTCATGAGATTTTTTTCAAATTTGGTACGTTGGCATAGACTCATCGGGCAATGAAACTCATATCATAATCATAATGAATATCATTCCATGGGCGTAGAACTTGATTTTTTCAGTAAACATCTAAAACTCCTACGCCAATGGAAAAAAAATAGTTCCAATATGAAATCTAAATTATTCAACTCATTCACTACAAAAAAGGTACTCTTGACAAAAGTCGATTCCTCTCATGGTTTCGACAAAATTTTAATTTTAGTGATTTAGAGCATAATTAATAATAAAACGATTAACAGATATTTCATAAAAATTGTTCAAAATGTTCACCATTTTCACGTATACAAAGATTTATACGACGCAAAAAGTTGAAATGTACTCTTTGCATAACTTCTTCATCGCCTGTAAGATTATTCGTCGCCTGTTGGATACGTTGCCATAATTGTTCTACAGTATTCACAGGGGTCTTGTAAACCGTAGACTTGAGATAACCCCATAAAAAATAATCCATCGGTGTTAAGTCTGGAGAACGTGGTGGCCAATTCACGGGTGCATCATTACCTCTACCTATCCATCTGTCTGGGTACTGTTGGTTTGAAAAATTCCTAACATCCACCGAAAAATGTGGTGGAGCTCCATCGTGCATAAACCACATATCTACCCGATGTTGGAGTGGTAAATCTTCCAACAAATTTGGCAACGTATTTCGTAGATGTTGTAAATACATGTCTCCTGTTAATCTTTGTGGAAGTATGACAGGACCAATTATAAAATTTCCTATTATTCCAGCCCAAACGTTGATTTTGAATTCGTGTTGAAAATGGTTTATTTTAATGGAATGAGGATTTTCAATTGCATAAACGTGTTCATTATGAAAATTAGTTATTACTCTTCTCGTGAAACAGGCTTCATCAGTGAACAAAATATTCTTTCCAAAGTTCAGATTCATTTCTCTTTGCAAATTAATGAACCTACAAAACATCAGACGACTTTGTGAATCATGGATTAATAAATCTTGAACTGGCGTCTTGTGGTATGGGTATAATAATTGTTCTCTTAGTACTTCATGAACGGCATTCCTAGAAACTTCTAGTTCATCACTTATCCGTCTGGATTTTCTTCAATACGGTCTAAAATTTCTACTTCGACTTCGGGAATCCTCACATAACGCTGTCTTCCATAATCACCAGTTCTAGGAGCAAAATGACCGGTCTCCCGAAGACGTCTCTCAACTGCAGCAAAGGTTGGGTGGCTTGGTACGCGACGATTTGGAAACCTTGCCGAATACACCCTCACACTCTCTCGACCATTTCCTTGACAATATCCGAATACCAATAACATATCGGTGTATTCTTCATTGGTGTATTGTACGGCCATGATAAATCAGAAAAGTCCGATATCAACAATCAACGTCAATAAAACTCGACAAATCAACACAGATGAAACTATGGAAACCAAGAATGTGAATATCACTGTTTTCGAGCAGATAATAATAGTCTTCAGAAAAAAAAACCAGTGCTACTTATTTTCAATAGAAATAACCTATGCAAAAAGTACATCTCAACTTTTTGCGTCGTATAAATCTTTGTATACGTGAAAATGGTGAACATTTTGAACAATTTTTATGAAATATCTGTTAATCGTTTTATTATTAATTATGCTCTAAATCACTAAAATTAAAATTTTGTCGAAACCATGAGAGGAATCGACTTTTGTCAAGAGTACCTTTTTTGTAGTGAATGAGTTGAATAATTTAGATTTCATATTGAAACTAATTTTTTTCCATTGGCGTAGGAGTTTTAGATGTTTATTTACTGAAAAAATCAAGTTCTACGCCCATGGAATGATATTCATTATGATTATGATATGAGTTTCATTGCCCGATGAGTCTATGCCAACGTACCAAATTTGAAAAAAATCTCATGAGCCGTTCAAAAGTTATGAAGCAAAATCGATTTGAAAATTTCAACTTCAGAGCCGTCTAGCGCCCAAACTAAGCAACTTTTTACTGAGGTAAGTTTGCTTGTATCGAATTGTTTTGGTCTGAAGAATATGTGGTAGCTTTTTGTAAAGACCTTTTAAGGACACCCTGTATATTCAAATATAAGCGGATCTCTCAGCTTTGTTTTCAACATAGCACTGCATTTTCTCGTATCAAAAGATAGTTCATTTCTCTAGCTCCACAAACAGATTCTATGTATTATTGTTGCAACATAACGCAGTCTGTGATACTTTCATTTTTTTCGAAAATTTTGTGGTAATCTGCGAACAATAATAATTTGAGTATTTGAGAACTGAGGGTGAGTCATTTATCAACATTACAAAAATGAGGGTCCTGACAGGTCCTGCCAGCAGCATCAAAAGGAACAATTGTATTACCGCCATATAACCAAGATTTTTTCAAAATTCGTCTGTTCACGAAAAATTCACCATTCTTCTACAGCTATGCGCTTTTATAGACTTATATCGAGGCGTTCGACACAAAATACTTTTCCAAGATGTTGGGTGTACGGGGTGTTCCACTGAACTCATTCAGGAGTATTTCCACCAATAGATATCGGAGTGTAGAAAAGATGAAATCTGGTGTCCCACAAGGTACGGTCCTCGGACCAATCTTAGTGTGGATTTATGCAGCCATATTCAACAATTATCAAGTAACATTCATCAATTGAGAATTAGCATTTAACATGTAACGAAAAAATTACCGTTTATGCAGATCAAATTAACAAGTAGAAATATATGATACGTATAGACGCACAAGTCAGTCCCAAGCCTTCCAATTCCTTATTTTCTTTAACGTAAATCACTGGAAATCACGAACAAAATCGACTCCAGATATGTTTTATAAAATGATTTTCTACCCTAAAATAATCTAACCTATGAAAAGTATGGTAAGATTCGAAATCTCTCAGACAAGGTCTGACCAATCACAAGGTTTCTCTACCAGTCTTAGAACCAATTGGCGGTCATCTGCGTACTAGTTGCGGACTAGAAGAAAACCTGATTCAATTGAAGTAAAAAGTTGAAAGTTGGCTATCTTCTCACTTGTTACTTGTTAATTTATAATTGCTAATTGTCTGCATGAACACAGCCATTGAAAACAAGAAGTTTAACTTATAATTGTTAATTCCTAATTGATAATTATTGAATGTGACTGCGTACATCCACACTTATTTGATATTTATATAAACGGATTGTTTGAATGAATGGAAGAAGAATCGACAGTCAGTTTTTTCGAAATATCTATTGACTTCTGCAGAAATTAGTTTCAACTGAAGCTCACGAAAATGCAATTATATATCTGCTTGGACCATTTAGTATCTGCTCTAGAGAAGAAAAACAAAAGCATATTTATTCTTTTCAGATAACTCGAGAACGAAAAAAAAAAATGAACTAATTGAAATGGTCTAAAAGTTATTCCAATCACCCAACTGTATGTACACTGTATTTGTTCAAATTTTTAATGTGGAATCAGTGTATATCGTTCTGTGTCCTGTGTATATTCCAAAGCGTTTTCTCCAATCATAAAGTTGTTCGCCACCCATCCAGCACTAATTTGTTGACAAGTTGTGAAAGATATTTGTTTGCTCACTCTGTACAGTGCGTGGTCTTTGGACAATTATTATTGGGCGTAGTTAAGTTGTCACAAAAGTGAGTCCAGTTCTGCACACCTAACATTAAACGAAATTCTCCACACACTGCCCACACGTATCCATTGTCTTTTTTATGAACACTGCCGTTCTAAGAAATGTCGTTGTTTCCTTTCCATTCATCAACATACAATTTCTTGGTGCGACTAAGAGTCTAAAGGGAGTTGTGTGTGGATATGACGTCAACTCGATTTATAGCTAACGAAAAAAAAAAGAAAAACCTTGGGGACAATATGTGAACGAAGATATTGCGAATCGGGAAGCAGCAATTGAAAATTCTTGAAATATCCTGAAGAGGCAATAGAACATGAATGGATCACAACATTCGATATGAGATTGAGAGCAGCAATAAAATCGGTCAAAAAAAAAAATGGAAAATACAAACAACTTGGTGGACTAATTGTATCAGGAATGAGGTTCAAATATAAAAGAGCCTCTAATCCGACGAGAGATTTATGAGGAACGACCTGTTGAAGTGAAAAAAGAAGGCAAACAAAATGCATGGAAATGGTTTGGAGGAAAACTACGGAGAGAAAGTGAAAATGATGATGACAATCAAGATCATGAAGAGAGAAATATGAACACAAGAAAATAATCATGGAGAGACGGAAGGATTATTTGCAAGAGCTATTCATCTACTGAAAACAAACGATATCGTATGGAAATAGAGAAAGGACAAAGAAGAAGGAGATCTTCTCCTTCTAACTAAGGAAATGAATGAATAAAGCGAAGCGAAGACAGTTGAGAAGAACTAATGAATGAAGCAATAAAACAAAAACATTGGAAGGCTCCAAGGTAACGACAAAATCGAGAAAGATGTCAAGAGGTGAAACGGTCAAGTCATCGAGTACTATCACAATGAAGCAAAGAGCGTGGAACGTAAAAGAAAACAACGAAAAATTTGGAAAAGTACACTTCATTCTCACAGATCGCAGATAAGTTTTATTGATGAGTGCAAAGTGCCCATGAACAAAAAAAGACAACAATACATGGATAGCAATAACTATGTTTTGTCAGAATACATCAACTATTCCATCGTTGAATGTAGTTTTGTATGTATTTCATTAGGTATATTTTCTATTTATAAAAAAAAATTAGTAGAACAGACACATATAATTATCTCAGGCTAGTCATAGCCGTTTCATATCTACCACCATTCGAAATGTGTGGCACTTCTTACCAACTATTATTAAACTGTTACCTACTATAGAACCATTCAATTTTGAGTTGCCTTCCACGGAAGAAAGCATCGAAACATTTCAGTGGTTTTATGACCACTAACGACACACGCCAAGCAAAGTTAATTGAATTACCTGAACTACTTGTACCGTGTGCCTGGAGATTTCATCAAACACACAACACAGTCCAAAAAGCCGAACCATCAATTTTCCAGAACACCATTAGCCGACACGCAGTGGTGGTTCCTAAAGGGGTAGCCCATGAAATGTTTTTATACTTTCTGTTTCACGTTTTTTGTAGGTTTATCTTCTTCTAGAGTTACGTAGTATCCAGCACTAGGAAACCATTTCATCAGTTACTGAAAAAATGTCACGGGACTGAAGAAAATGATTATCTTATGATAAACCTCTGCTTTGGAACAAAATCCACGCACATACAGGAATGTAATGTTTACTCACATGATGATGGAACTCAAAATGGAATCACAAAAGTATTATTGAAAATTGAAGAGTGAATTTCAAGAATTTGATCATTTAAATTCTTGCCATCAGTTTCGTTGGAAAATACGATGCAAAATCTTGTGTTTTTATATTGAGCAACAGAAATCCAGTCTACTTATCATTCCAGGAGATTCAGTTTCACTATTAGCATTACTATAAGAATTAATTGACTGAAAAATGCATAATGTAGGTAAATTCATGAGGTGGTATTATTCAGTTTTGTAAACTTTTTGGGGTTTCTCTCACTCCTTGCTTCTGAAAATTCAAATATATATTTTAATAACCATTTCAATGTATTTGTTGTAAGGAGAGATTTATGATCTGCCCTAAAATGTCACTGCGTTTGGACTCCAAACATCAGATACCTCATAAAGAGAAAAATTCTATGGGTTTGGGAGAAGTTTTTGGTTGGTAACCATTTTTATTTTCTGTCTGACAAACTTTTTGTCACTGTTGAGTGTCAAAAACTAAGCGAAACGATTGCGAAGCGATTTCCATTGTGCTGAAATTGGGAGCAAATTGATTCGTTCCCAAAACTAAGATAGGTAGAAATTTCGATATTCATTAAAAATTCTGAAGGTTATATTTCAAGCGCAGTCATATTTTGGAGCAGATCATCATGAATCTGTCCTTACTATAAATATATAGATACAATTGATTCAATTTCTATTTCGAAACGAGGATGCATGCATGTTCACAACTAGTACTCATTTATTCTAAATAACTGGTTCAATAGTGACAAGACTATGAAAACGATCAGCCACGCCACGGTGAATATCAATCAATCAACCTGCAATTTTTTTCTCCGTACGTCACTGTGTCAGCAATCTGTAATTTCTCTCTGAAATCCAAAATATTTAATATTTGACAGAGTTTTTATAGTCGTCGAGAATGCAGAGAGATGATTTAATTTCCGAAATGATATGTTTATAATCTCCGTTTTAATGTTGTCGTGGACAAAAACTAGTAATCTTCAGTGACAATTACTGAGGTACGAAATACTTGGGATTTTCGGGAAATAACATTGATCGAGATTTAATTGAGTTTATTGTAGCCAGGTGCTTTCAGAACCCTTAATTGAGAGCGCATTTCATGGGTATAATTTGCCGAGTAGTATCTAAGGGGGCAGTGCCGTATTCTAGCTTTTTCACATGAGTTGTTATTTTTGAAATTCGGAATATAAATAATCTGGGTATATCAACATAGACATTATGAACCACACTTCGGAATATGACCGTTGCCGATAAAATTTTTGAGAAGAAAGTTTGGTGATTCAGAAAAAAATATAAAACTTTTGTATCCCCTATTTTCTGAAATATTTCGAAATAACCTCTGAAGTTGGGGTGCAGAAATATATAGGAAAATCCCTCACCTATATAGAACTTGGTATCCATTCCACAAATGTTGTTGAAAGATGAAAGAAAAATGAAAAAGATTGAAGAAAAATAGAGTAGAAGTTATCAAAAATTATTTCAATATATTTGTTGAAAGGACAGATTTGGGATCTGCCCCAAAATGTCACTGCGCTTGAAATTAAACCTTTTGATACCTAAAAGAGAAATTCTCTATTGGCGAGTACACCTTGTTTTTGAAAAAAATTGGAAATACGAATATATTTGATGAGAATAAAACCTCTACTTATCTTGGTGGACGATTTTTTTTTTATTTTGAAATATTTCAATTTGTGTTGAGAACGGGAGCAGATTCTTTCCCGAAACTTCCACCAAGATGAGTAGAGGTTTTATTCTTATTAAATATATTTGTATTTCCAAATTTTTTCAAGAACAAGGTGTCACTCACCAATAGAGAATTTCTCTTTTAGGTATCTAAAGGTTTAATTTCAAGCGCAGTGACATTTTGGGGCAGATCCCAAATCTGTCCTCACTACAAATATAATGAAATAATTTTTAATAACTTCTACTCTATTTTCTAGAAACGAGGAGAGAAAATCCCACGAAAAGCTGAAAAATGAATGTTCCACCTCCTTGAAGAACTTATAGACAGTCTTTAACTTTATGTTGAAGAAGAAAACGGAAGAAGGTTCGTTTCCAAAACGTGCTAGAAGAAGTGAAAATTGATAACTTTGGAAGAAGAAATTTTGAAAAACAATGCATCAAAGGATTTCTCAGATCATTGATCAATCCTCACTACAAATATATCGAAATAAGCATCACATCCTAGAGTGAATTAGAGAAATTTGTCGAAGTTCAATCAGGGCCATGTTGATGATACATGATTGTATATAAAATAAAGCAGGGACAATGAGTGTGGTACGAAGTAGCCTCTTGTTATTCTCGTAATTATTGTATCGAAACCTCTGGCATCATATAGCTGAGGAGGCAAATCATACAGGAAGTTAGCTTGCTGAGAAGGATCTGCATCCATCAGACGGAGCAGCAGATTTTCACAAGTCCAGAAGAAAGCTCAAAGGAAACTATACTTTCGCAAATGTCTTTGCCTACAGTAAGATATTATCGCTCAAATTTGAGCAGCTAAATTGAGTCGACACCATAAACACTTAATTACGAGCAGTCACGCACTTATTTTTTGTGTTCGGAGTATCTTTGCGTGATGCTTGAAAACTGCACTTTCTCGAAAAAAGGAATGACAGAGGAATTCCAATAAGATTCGATAAACGCTTCGTCCCAGTTTGTTTTTTTGATACATGTTTCACTCGTTGACAATGTTTCTTCTGATTATAATTATCGCTGAAGGAATCGGAAAATGGCGACAAACTTGCAAAAAAATAAGAAGCACCAATCTTCAGACTGGAGATGATTTGTGGCTAGACGAAAAGCTACATTATTGGGAAAATCTTAGTCTTGGATGAGAAGAAACAAAACAGTCCTCCTGGAGAAACACTGTCGTACGGTCAAACATGCTTCTAGATCTGACAAAAATAGTGGCCAAAAATCCCAATGTGTCATTCTTCATCAGATACCTTCGCCCTATAGAGGTTCTCGTTTGAATTTTCCGAAATTCATTGCACAAAAACTAGTCACCCAATATGAATAAATAGCTAGGATTCCAATGATCTTCGTTTACAGGAATATCAAAGACATTCCAATAGTATGATTTATATATCGAAAGGAATCTCAATATCTGAATGATTCATCAATTACAGGAATATCAACCAAGTTATAGAGATAATAATAGCAGAAAACCTAAACCAAAGAGTGTGGTTGGCGTTAGTCATACAAACACACACTCGTTATCATCTATATATTATGCATAACCTCATTTTGTGTATATTTCCATCGAGAGCTGCAATTCACGTTATAAGTTACTTGATGCCGCTTTATATCTTGTCATTCATGAAAATCATTCGCCCCGGGATGATGACGATGTTTGTTATCCGAAGGAAGTAGTGAAAATATTATCACCTCAACTCATGACTGGCATAAAATATGACCGGATATTAGATGTAATTCGAGGCGATATGAAATCAATTGAAATTTTTATTCCCAGGCGCCTACATATAGTGTATGAATGGATAAGCACCTCTCCGAAATCATCTTGCGTTTTCGAAGAACCTTTCTTCATCACTAATGAGAACTTGGGATATTAAATTATATATGGGAACCTTGTAGTATACCTCAAAGAATTGTTGTACGGAAACTATGAAGCAATGGTGAAAATAGATCCTAGGTCAAAGCTTGGGATGCAAAAAATTTAGTCTTTTATAAGTGGGAATTGAGAGCTCTTTTTTCCCCATGCATCAACCGATTGCATTGACGTACCGAGGAGTATATTAAATTACCAAAATTTACCAAGTCTTCATTCGTACAAGGAGGTTCTTCCTTGTACATGAATTATTATTAATATTATTTCATTTTGTATGCGAAATTGGAACTGTTCCCTGATTGGGACCGAAAATTATCCAATTTTGCTCTCTGTTTGTTGTTGTTTCCAATCTTCAACACTTTTATTTCATTCTACCTGATCAATTCAATTATTTACATGGATTTAATCACTGTCGAGATGTTCCGAATGATCTCGAAATGTTCCTCGAAGCTTCCAAAATTTCCTGTTTCATTATTTACCTGTTACGTTTTTCTCTGGCCTCGTTATTGATCTTATAATTCGTCTTATAATAATTTTTGATGGTTTTGTCCTTATTCGTCTATTTGCATGAAGTGTATACAGAATTGCGATGAAGTATGGAACCAAGTAAATATCTTTTAAACGAAAAGAACGAAATTTATAAAAATTTGCAGGTTAGTGCAATGGAACATAATGCATCTTCAATTTGAATGGGACACCCTATGTATTTTTACAAATTTTGAAAGGGCGTTATTTTGAATTCATACATACTCAGTTTAGCGTGGAAAAATTTTTATAAACGAGGAATATAGTATTTCAATCAACCTCCTCTGAGTTTTTTGCATTAGAACAAGAAAATTATTTAGATAAACTGATTGATGATGTTTGTATGCATAGTATTGAATAAAAAAGTATTCTTTCGTTCTCCAAGTGTCAAATTCTAATTGACGGTAATAAATTTTACAGTCACCATAACCGATCATCGTTGAAATTTCAACACGCTTCTTTTCACTTGATCGAACCATTCTGAATCGTACAATTTGTGAATTGTACAATTGTAGGAGAATGCAAGCAGACTCTTTGATTTTCCTGAATGGAGACAATAATATTGCTTCTTGTTCAGTTGATATACTTCTGAAACTTGAATATGAAAATGGAAAATTCGATATCAATTAATGAAAACACCTTGTAACCAGAATTCCTCCGTCTGCCAAATTGTCACTTTTCAGTGTCAAAATCGGAAACATTGAAAAAAGTTTACGAAGAGAAAAATATTTCAATTGTGTTGAGAACGGGAGCAGATTCGTTCCCGAAACGTCCACCAAGATAAGTAGAGGTTTTAATCTTATTAAATATATTTGTATTTCCAAATTTTTTCAAAAACAAGGTGTCACTGACCAATAGAGAATTTCTCTTTTAGGTATCTAGAGGTTTAATTTCAAGCGCAGTGACATTTTGGGACAGATCCTAAATCTGTCCTTACTACAAATATATGTTGCAATAATTTTTAATAACTTCTACTCTATTTTTTAGAAACGAGGAGAGGAAATCCCATTAAAAGCTGAAAAATGAATATACCACCTCCTCGAAGAACTTACAGACAGTACTATATTCCTCTTCTTTTACAAATTTTCCACACTAAACTCAGTATCTATGAATTCAAAATAACAAGCTCATTCAAAATCTGTAAAAATATATAGGGTGTCCCATTCACATTGAAGAAGTTGATAGCATTTCCGGTTGAACCAGAAGCATATTATCAACAGAAAAAATATACATCAGATGCATTTTGTTCCATTGCACTCACCTGCAAATTTTCGTTCTTTTCGTTCAAAAGATATTCACTTAGTTCCATACTTTATCCCAATCCTGTATATTTCGAGTTCTCAGTACCTGATATCAAGAAAGTCCTAAGCCTCAGCAGCATGCTGTTCAGAAACAAAATGATGTGACGGATTTTTTTGAATCCTAACCTATGAATTATAGTGTTCTCCAAACTTCGATGAAACCAATATTGATCAGATAATGCAAGGATCCTGGCTCCTCCAGATGTATTTTGGATTTTACTATAAAATATGGATCTAACGATGCGCACAACACATATTGTATAAATATATCAAGACTATTGAGACTAATTATTGATTATCAACCGACATGCAATGACTTACTGTAATAAGAGGGATATTCCTATTGGAGACAAAAAATGGATCACTTTGTATACAAAGTGTTTCAGAATGCATTCTTACACAAAATTTTTATACACGCACATACATATACACTACTTTTTATACAAGAATCGAAAATTGTGCTTGAATTGCTCGAAATGCAAAAGATTCTGAATTATTCATGCAGTAACGAGAACCCTGGCAATTAATTCTGTCTAGTCCATTCGCATTATTTCATGATCCGCGGATATTTTCCCGTCTAGTTATCCCAAAAATTTAGCGTCTCTATACAGGACCCCGCAGGCCTACACGAAATCGACAGACAATCAGCCTCATATTATTCCGACTCCTCGCTAAACCAAATTTCTGATTGCATTTAGGAATGCGTTTCATGCCGACATGGGGGAATCATGAGGCGCAATCATTCCATTTTCCATGCATTTTTCCATCAAATAAGGCCCTTGGGTAAGGAGAAGCGTCAATCAAACATCAAATATTTTGGTAATTGCCGTTTGAATCTATTATTATTCTCGCAAATTGGGAATTCAAATCGACCGTGTGGTCGGATTTGATGTAATTGCTGCATTGAAAGAACCTTTGCAAGATCATTTTGTACACATCATTTGAATTCCTATTAAAGGAAATTAAAAATTGAAGCATTTTTGTATACTATTATTCTAGAACAACCGCGGTTTCAGAATTTCATTATAGACGGATCAATTATTATTTATTTTGGTGATTCATTCAAGAAAATCTAATAGGTGGGTATCGACATCATTATCCACATTTCAGTTTCGGAAAGAACTTATAGACACAAGTTTTTATTACGAGGCCGCTTTTGTTGAAGACGAAAAGTGACAAACAGCCTACTGGGCTGAGATGATCGCGAATTCAAAGTACATAAAGTGCCTTTAGTTCCTTAGGAAGTTTTTCTTCAGAATTCCAGAACGAGGTACGAGCTGTTGAGGCATACTTGAGGATCGATTCTTACATAATGTTTAGAGATATCGGTAGCTATCCAATCTCTGGATCTGAATGCAGTTCGAAACTGGTCTGGGACCAGAAGGTTTTGAAGAAAATGAAAAAGATGCTTCGTAAATGACGTTTAGTGCGTTCAGAGCTTGTATTTGAGATTCTAAACACATCACATGTAGGTGGGATAGCGATGCCCGCTGGGATAATGTCACAGCACAGATCACTGTTATCTCAAAATCAAAATATCGATTGCTGATAAATATCGCAAGTATATATCAAAAATATAGTATTCATTGAGATTATTTGAAATATCCAAACCTCCCCGGCAAACTGATGTACGTAATAAAGAGTATCTGTGGTTACAGCGAAAGGCACAGTAAAATTTGGTTCAAGCACAGGCTGGTGGGGGGACTAAAATCCGAGATTCAGTCTTCTGGACTTGTATGAAGATTTTTCGAGGAAAAAAATTGGGTGGAGAGCCTGAAAATAGAAGTGAATCTCTTGTCACAAGCCCACAGTATGGCCTTTGAAGAGCTGACTTGTCATTTTGAATCAGTCGATCAATGAAATTAATGTTGATTTGAAATTATTCATGAAATAGAAGCCATCATCAATGAAATGACTAAAAATGACTGGAAATTCAAACGATTCTCGAGAAGAAAATCATGAATATGCTCCTCAAAAATTAAACCATGCACCCTATTTTAACCCCTTTCTATACTCTGTAGTTATTGTTGAGAACTGAAAATACAAAAATGGATATTATTTACGAATTATTGATAAATATAGGTAGAGTAGCTTTCATGGCGAAAATTGTGGAAATTGGAAGGTCACAAGAAGTGATTGCATGTATATGAAATGGTATCAGGCTCAAATCGTTTAGCTCAAATCAAAATAATAAAATCATATCGAAATAATTTTCAATAGTATTGCTATACCACTATGGTATTTGTTCAGCATTCCTATACAATAAATATATATATTTCACGAAAGACTGATATATTGTTATTCCCAGTTTGAAGATATTGCATCTCAAGATTTATAGTTTATATGACCTTCCTGATTCCAATTCTAACAATGCTAGATTGTAAGCCTACCCAAAATAAATATATTCATTACTATCATCTTCAGTGATGAATCATTTCTGTGGGAGGTGTAACTGTGTTCATGTTGAGACAGAAACATACAACATTTACGAATGAATCAGCCCAGTGATACATACAGGTTGTCCTGAAATATGAATATAGGCAATCTTTCGGATTCAAAGTCTGGTGTCAAACAATGGTCTTTTCTTAAAGAAACATTACACCAAAAAATGATAATGAGAATATGAGGTCGAGCTATATAATAGCATTTTCACCAGAGGTATTTTTCACAACTAACACTGAAATATCAGCATGTTTTATCAATTCCGATTTTCATTTCCACTGGAGAAGAAATGCCATTCAGTAAATTACTAAAACATAAACATTCACTAGAGATGCGTTCGGACACGTAGGTATCAGGAATCGAAATCAAAATATCGGTTGCTGATAAATATCGCAAGTATATATCGAGAATATAGTGTTCATTAAAATGATTCGAAATATCCAAACCTCACCGTCAAACTGATGTATGTAATAAATAGTATCAGTCTTCGAACATAGATATATTCTATCAGTTGATGTACATCTCTGATTAGCCATGAAATGACAGTGACAGCTCAGCACACGTATGATTTGTGACAATTTCAGAAATGATAATCCTCCATAATTCGAAACATTTTTCATAATTGCAGAAATCTCTTTGGGTTGTAGGGAATTTCCTCAGTCTTATCTATACTTCTTTCACGTTTCGGTTGATAATGAATGTTCCATTGCGGTTGCATAGGTATCGGTATTTACGTGTGTAAACTACGTATCATTGACGCTATTGACAGTTCATCATTCACCTGGGTGAAATTTCTTAATCATTTACCTAAGCCATAAAAGTATTACTTCTCATGAGAGGAATTCTTTGAATAATGGTGATTTCTCAGGCTAGTAGTGGAAAAAATAATTCATTAACCACTCGAGCAAGGTAGCTTAAATGTGGTATGATGACTGTTTTGACAGCAGATGTTACCATCTGACACAAAAGTGATGTGAGACCTATATACTGGATGGTATTCATTGAACGTTTGAATTTGTTCATCTCATTTTATTGTTATCGCTTCGGCGATATGAGGTGATTCAACCATATATACCTATAATATGAAACAGAAAAAATCCGAATGCTTACCTCAGCATCGTGACTCGAGAAAATTTTCGACGTCATACTATATACAATGAAATTTATCTTCCATGATATCGATGAGTGTACCATAATACAGATTTATATAAATACCTAATACAAATAATATACTCGTTAATTGTCACGTTTTTGTTGTGTAAGAACGAAGCGAATGCGAATAATGTTATTATATAATCGTCAATAACAAACTAACTAGAGGTGGGATTTACAGTGAGTTGCAAAAATGTAGAATATATCAATTATCCCAGCTGTGAACTGACTTTTCATTTCGATTTTGAAAATATCGACCTGTTTCAAGACTTTCACTTACAATACCACGAGAGCTCCAATCATTACCAGAATTTTTCCCGAGAACAAGAATATTTCTGAAAATAACAGTGGAGAAATGAAAAACAGATTTTTGAAAACTCTATATTTTCGAACTGAAAGACTAGAAGAAATTTTGAAAATGTTCAAAAAATGTTGGAAAGGACCTTCTGAATGCACTTTTTTCATATTCAACCAAATTTGTAATCCCCACTGTTTCCTAGATGCTGTGTATCCTTATCTTGAACACAGTTTATATTTGTGCTTCTGATTACCTCATGAATGATCTCAGCTGTAGATTGATTTTTTAAAGACCCCGAAACAGGCCGATTTTCATTCACAAATATATACATATTTTGACGTAAATGTGGAATTTCTGCATTCTTATTTATTAGTCCCGTGATCAATAATTTTTTTGAACACATATTGTATGCTGTATTATAACCTCGTTCAAAGGTTTTTCAAGAGTCCACGACATCGTATTGAAAGTAGCTTTCAGAATCTGTGAAGACATAATTTGGATGCTATTTGGAAAAATTAAGTTGATGATGGTACCACGAATACGATTCATCGGAGGAAGAAATCAATATCACGAAACACGTTGATTCGTATCGAAAGTTGATTCGAAGGAGTATTTCTAGTTTACCTCTATCTCTGAAAATGACGGTACTAAATATGAAATAGATTTTCTCGTTCTGATATAACTGTTGAAGTATAAATAATTTTGAAAATTCCCAAACTCTTGAAATTGCCCTCTTGTTGCGCAACTTTTTTCTATTCAACCGAATTTGCGTCTCCCACTTTTTCCGAGATCCCCATGCTCTGCAACCATACCGTGGACACAGATATTGAAAAAAAAAATAAGGAAAAAATATCAAATGATCATATTCCTGACTTAGGATTGAATATGGCTTGACTATTTTTCTCATTTGTTGCGCAGTAAAAAGGAAGCATCGATCATGAACCTAGATAGTCTCCTATTTTCGCATTCAAGTTATTCCGATGTCGAAGACTCAAATCAAGGCTTGTAATGTCGAAACCTACGGAATGGAGCTGCAGCCTTCGGAAGGTGCAGGCCTCATTTCACCATTCACAAAATTTGGTTATCTCACAGGAAAAGAAAAACATGAAAAGTATCCTGATCTAAATTTCTAGACATATGTATTCGCAATCGACAAGAAAATTCAATTTTGCCTAGCTCTATAATTCATGAAATTCATAAGAAACCTCAAACATGATGAGTTACCCTGTGGATCACATAATAATCCTAACATCAATTCATATTTATATTCCGCACTGTATTGAGTTGATATAAAATCTTCTCTATAAACAATTGATTTCCTAAGGAATTTTCCTGCCACAAGAATGAGAATGATAATTTCCCAATGATAACGAATCATTGCGCACATCATATTTGTAAAAATTAAATAGGGTATTTGAACTGCAATTTCTTGACATTTCAACCAGTGCCACCTTCTCAGAAGTTAAGGCAAATTATATGCCATCCGAAACGGAAAGTTTAATGATAATTTTTTCTACCCTTTCGACTCCGACTACACCAATTATTTATCACAATCTGGAGATTAACTCTGGTTTATCGGCAACATCTTATCTATAACACAAAAATTCCCCTAGGCGCCGGGTTTCAACTGTTTCTTCCATCGGGTCGATTTCGAATTTTGGGCGCGGAGATAGGCAGTTGCGCAATGCGGTATTGTAGATATCTCGTCGAATTACAAATTTTCTAGTCCATATATCAGAAATGTAAGAGGAGAATACTTTTTGTTTTCAACGAAATGAATGCCAACAGCAGAGGAAAGACCAGCACCTTAGTGACGACATTCACTTATTACAGTTATTTTTTGATACATTGTATAGAAGATACGGATGCGAAATCTATATGAATAGATGTCGTTAACCATGAAGAGGTGAAGAGATGAGATGACACAAAAAAAATTAATTAATAATGAACATATTTATTTTTTATAATTCTTTTGCTAATTTTCACTGTTCGTTTCCAAGAATAAAAAATATAATTAATGTTTCAATATATTTGAGGCGAGGATTGATCAAAAATCTGTCCCAAAATTTCACTGCGTTTGAAATTCAACTTTTAGATACGTAAAAGTGAAATTCCCAAGAGTAAAATTCCAAATTCAGTGAGGTTATGGGGAAGATCATTGATCTTACTGAAATAATATTGAAATGCTTATTATATTTCCTATTTTCATTTCAAGTAATGCGAAGAAAAAATCGTATGAAGTTTGGAAAACTGAACATACAACCTTATTGATCTACAGATAGGATTTAAGGAAACAGTGTCATGCCATTATCGATCCCAGATAGATCTCAAATTTATCCAGAAAGAGATCGACAGACACGGAAGGAATCTGAGACTCAGTTAAATTCAAAATTGTCAATTTGAGATCATAAAGAGACCATAGCTGAATGAATGGAGATGATATTGATGATATATGATCATGAAGAATTGCTATACAGAGAATTTTCATTGTCTTGTTTCTCACTTTTTTCTCACAAAGTTTTTTTTTTTAGTTCATATACGCACCATCACTATTATTTCTACTATTTTTATCATTGTTATCAATATTCATAAATATTCATATTCATCTCTGTGTAATGTGCAATCTGCACACTAGGTTTAACTTTACATTAGCGTTTTTATGCTTTGGATGTGTCTTTCCCATTCTGTAATTGGCTTCGGCTGTTGAATGGTGTACTATTGAATAAATAAAATAAAAAAATAAATAAATATTAACAATAATGATATTATTAGAATATTTATGAGAATTTGGTCCCTTCACTCTTGAACAACAATTGAAGATACTTATGTAGTTCTCGTGCTTTTTAATGTTTGAATAGTTTGTTGCATGTTCCGAACTCATTTCGGGAAATTTCCTCCTCTGTTGTGGTCTGGCCCAACTGAACATTGCTCTTTTGAGGCCGATGGGTCTAACATCACTAACTTATATTAATGCACCCATTAAGTGGGCCGGTTCTCTCATACTTCAACGGGATATCACTGTTTGAACTAACTCACAATTTATGATAATTTGTTTTGAAAATAGCATCATTATTTGAATCTGTTTGAATGGTCTTGGCGGGTTATAATAGGTTTTCGACATCACTGACTGAAACTCCCCATTCATTGGATTTATTCTGATATTATGCTCTTAAGAGAATTGTATGTGTTTTGGTGCCTCGGAAAAATATGGATATGCCGATAAATAATTGAAAATTTTAAGATAGTTTTGAGCGTCAGTTGAGATGGTACTCATCTTCTTCCTCAGAGAAAAATGAAGAGATAATTCTAATCAGACAACGTTGGATTCTGGTAAACTGACTAATAAATTGACTTCTGGAAATTGAAAATATGAATTATCTCAAACAGTAGAAAATTCAAACACCAAATCAACACCACATGGTGTCTATATTCTGTGTAAAATCAAGTTCATAGAAGTGAAGAAATTGACTTCATTACGGAGTTGAGGTTGACACTAGTAATTGTGAAAAATAAACACAATTTTATTTCATTGAATTTCATCATTTTTATCGAATTTTTGACTGTTGGCGAAACATTTTGATGTGCTATGCCATAGTATTGTCAGTTATTTTCATTTGAATCGGGTAGATATTGAAGATTATTCACTGAAATCTATTGTTCAGTGAAGTTGATTGATCCATAAGTTTGTTGAAATAAAAAGACTCCTTTTCACTTGTTGTTTGAATATTATAAATTGGTAAATAATCGTACTTGTTCAGCCTATATGGTTGCACTAATAGAATCAAAAAAGATCAGATTATATCATTTCATAGGAAAGTTATTGAATAATGTTGACAAAGTTCCAAATAAACCCTGTTCGCGCCTAGAGGAAGGTAGAAGAACCCAAACGATGAAATCAGCAAACGAGAGAGAGAGGCAACCAGCCAAAAATCCACCTTTCTTTGTTGCACATCTATTGGAGAACACATAATATAATGACTTTGATTAGTATCCACTATTGAATATTGCGATATTATATTTTAATAAATAGTGGTATTTGGCAAGATGACGCCGAGTGGATTTTTGCGGTGTTATTTCAACCACTTGCGGATTCAACACAACACCAGATGGTGTTGATATGCGAAATTGAGTCTGCGTAGGTGTTGCAGATGCCTGGTTTACAGACCCAACACGTTTCAGTGAAAACTATGTACACTACGTAATGGTGCGGAAGTTTATACCGGAAAAAATTCAAGATAATGTTATGCTGATGTTAATGGGAATCTAGTGATTATTCAACTTCTTATCATCTATAGTGTCACTTATTGTGTCAGTTCGATATTCTGAATATTCTCAATTCTATACAGATTGGTGCCAGTCAATATCTATAGTGAAAAAATAGCGAGGTCGTGAAACTCTCTACCTTTTGTTCAGGCTGGTTCATATTATAAGCTTATCATTGAATTACGAATTTGAGTTGCAACACTTCGAAAGTTGTGGTTTCTGCAATGCAGGAATACAGGTTGTTATTTCGTATACTCTGTTCATGTCGTCTTGAATACCGTCTGTGGGACCTATGTGTGTGTGTTCACACTGAACACGTCCGATATAAAAATCGACTTCCTGGGTAGATTAAAAAATGACAAAAATAATAATAACGACAAAGATGGTACGTGCGTTCGGGGTATACCGAGAGCTTTCTTTTGTGTGAGAAAAGAGATGCCCCGACTATGATACAGTTGTGCTCTACACAATTCTACCTAGGGAGATCCAGGTACAGAATTGGTTTGCTATCGGGAAGCTAACCCTTATAATTGATAATCCTCATCAATGCTTTTACGGCGTTAAACTCTCCAACACCTCGTATAAGTACGATCATTTATGAACAACTCACATCATCAGAGTGGTCCAGATCTTTACATGGATTCTCCGAGTAATTCCGGAGAATTCCGAAGAACGAAGGATACAAAATTAATAAACTTATTCATTGTGCGCATCATTTTATAATTTCACAGAGAAAAAAACTGATTTCATGGATGTTTAATTTGTTATTATTTGAGTAAATATATAATAATGCTTTGGATATTTATCCTTCTCTTCTTTGTATGTATGTACAGTATCCAATTGCGAGAAAATTAAAAAACCTAAAACGAGATTATAATTGATGTCATGCTATGTCCATCGAGTTCACTTTAGACGAAGCTAGGCTGTGTAACATGGAAGCACAGATAATATTCAAATATTCAAATTATTATTACCTTTGGTGGCATTGGTACCATCAAAAGTTTTTATAAAAGGCATTTGATATAAATGATTTGAAATACATCTGTACTGCTTCCGTACTATTTTTATCAAATTTTTGGAATGAAGCTTCAACATATCTCCTGTTTTTTCTTTCCAGAAAAGTATTTTCACTCATAAGCTATGCCGAATAATCTAGCCGTCCTAGGATACTTTGGATGAATTCACAATTTTTATTTTCAAAGGAACAATATAGCGCCCTCGAAAAAAATAATGTTGTTGAGGAAAGGAATCTAAATGATCCACGTCTGAAAGTTTTCGGAGAATCCAATGTTTTGAAACAGCATTTTTTAGCACCAAGTTGCGCAACTTTGTCCTAGCTTCAACTTTCTCATGACCCATATTTCATGGCCCACATCTGATGCCTTTTTCCATACAGAATACTATATGTTCATCCCGTTGAGTTCCATGACGCAAAAAAATTACTCTCGTTGAGGATGCACACTCGATCGTCTCATACTCGATCACACGAAAGAAATATCATTTGATAATTGTTGGTTATATAGATTATGCGATGGCAAAATGAGACACGAATAAATACTTGGAACGAATTCGAAGGCGATCACTTATTACTTGATACTTGCTGGTGCTTCCGTTTAAAATCATATACAGGTAATATAGTTGCTGCTGAACTATTTCAACTTATACATGCGAGCGTGCGCTTTCATTTCGAATTTCAATATAAATGTATTCTACCTTTCGAAATTCGAATGCTATAGTATCATAAGCAATATCGTTATAATAAAATTGGTGGTCGTTTGTTGATCTCCCATGCTAACAAACTTTGCGAACGCTTTTAAAATCTTGTCAAAATAAACATGATTATTAGAGAGTTCTCTGAACCAACAAACAGCTGCCAACAAACGCTGCCTCTCCCTTTGATAATAATAATAATAATAATAATAATAATAATAATAATAATAATAAATATACTTTAATGTCATTAAGAGAAATTCTTGTGGACAAAGCTTGAATAAATGTGTATATAGCAATATGGATGTAGATTAAAAGATATATAAAAAACGATAAAATATCTAAAATAGGAGTAGAACATATAAATTATCATAAACGATACCGTTTAAGGTCACAAAACGCAGTTAAAGTAGACTGCTTCGTTAAATATATATACTCTAAAAATATGCACTCTCATTACTGGAGTTATCTTTCTGACTATGTGACATTCTGTGCTCGCTGTGCCAGAAATGTCCTTCGTCAGTCTTTCTGTCTGTCCATCCCTTTGACACATGTGTGTGGTGTCTGTTGTGTTCATCTGGGACAATGCGATTTACCTAGGTGATAGCACAAATTCTGAACGTTTTTACTGAATCGTTCGGTGGAGATGGGTGTGTCTCGGCCCCGGCTTGCGTTTTGCTACAATTTGATTTCACGGTGTTGGTACAGGGTGGTTTTTGTTGTATGGAGGTATAGAGAACTCTATAAAGGTGGCAAGGGGCGACTTCGAAGTCTTCAGCTCACAGTGGACTTCGATTGTGGGAAATCCATGTGTGATATCAAGGAAAGTTTTTGTTTTCCATCTATCGATATAATAGCATTCGTTGTTGCAGGACGGCTCAGCTGATTTCTCTTTAATTGTTGGTATCTGTTCCTTTTGTTTCATCAATGTGTATAATATATGCTGCTTAGGCGCCAGCAGAAAAATTTCTGGGTGTGGTGGGGAGAAAGAAATGAGCAACATTTTTCATCATTCTATAATGGACAATGGTGATAAAAACAAAACAACCACCTGCTCAAGAAATGACAGGAACTTTGGGATATGACTTCTAAATATAGGAAAATAGCGAATAGACCCTTAAAAAAACAGACAGCCAATTTTTATTTAGAATCAAATCTTCAGTGACTTTTCAACTTCTGCATGGATTTTGGTACTATATACAGTGTGACCGAGATGAGGAAGCACAGCATTGGAGAAATTTGGTTGAATGGAAAAAACTGAAAATACTTCATTATAGCAACTTCTGACATGATTCAACGTGGTAATATTGGTTTATTTCTCCGACATATCGTATTCGTGAACCAATCATCGACTTAATTCTCGTCAGAATCGGTCCTGATTTTGTGTTGACAGATCCTGAAAGCTTTTTTTTTCCATTTTGAATACACCCATGTATCAGATATAGTGATTTAAATGTGTTCCGAACTAGTTTTAGACATTAGTTTTCATTTTTCAGCTTTTTGTGGGATTTTTTCTCCTCGTTTATAAAAAATAAGTAAAAGTTATTGAAAATGATTCCAATATATTTGTAGTATGGACAGATTTGTGATCTGCCCCAAAATGTCACTGCGCTTGAAATTAAACCTTCAGATACCTGAAAGAGAAATTCTCTATTTGACAGCTAAGAAGAATGTTTTGATTGTATTGAGAACGGGAGCAGACTCGTTTCCGAAACGTCCACTAAGGTGAGTGTAAGTTTCTTATTATTATTATTTTTATTAAATATATTTGTGTTTCCAAATTTTCCAAATTCAAGGTGTTACTATACAATATATTGAGATAGTTTAACTTCTACTTTATTTTTTAGAAATGTGGAGAGGAAATCTCACAAAAAGCTGAAAAATGAATGTAACATCTCCTCGAAAAACTCACAGACAGTATCATTAGTTTCGTTTTTAAAACTTGCGATCAAAATATTAATGATATTCCTGATACTTGTTCTGAGGAAAAAAATAGTCGGCAGATAAACATGATCTATTTGTTCCAATTATTAGACTGATGAGGATGATCATTATAAAAATATCATATATCATCAAGCTATATCAAGAATATCCATCAATACGGCGATATCAAGCTGTGTGTGTAAGGTAGCAAAGCAATGTATGTGTTACTAGAAAGTAGGCGTTGAGATGTTTCAAGATCTGCCATAAGAAGCCGTCTCACAATTCTGTTTGGATTCTAAATTTCGGGAGATTTCACGTTGTGCTGACTCATTTTTCTTCATGATAAGTTGAATTGATGGAATTTCATTCAGAGTTTGAAAAAAAAAATGATAATGTCTAAAATTAGGAAGAAACAAATTCAAACCACTATGTTTGAAGCATTCTGTGTATCCAGAGCGAAAAAAGCTTCTAGAATCAGGTTGAACAATCAGGGTCCTTTTTGAGAAAATATATGACGTTTCACTAATCACGTAGGAAACGTCGGAGAGAGAACGCAATATCGCCACGTTGAATCTACAAAAGTTCCGAATCATCCGAGATTCATGTACTGTGCATCCTCATCTTTGGCATACTGTATACATAATATATGAAGGTATATATGTATTTTTGAAAATATTCAAAAACATAATGTTTGTGACTATGAGCAAAGAATTTTTCTTGTAGGTACATATATACAAGTTAAATTTGAAACGCACTGACACTAATGTACAGGCTGTCCCATTTTAGATGTCCTTACGGGATATCTCGCTCATTTTCGGAGATACAGATTTGCGTTTTTCGCGAACGTTGGCTACTTTTTAGTGAAACTCACGAAACCGTGAACGAAATTTCAATAGCCCGCTTCGTTCCTGAGATACAGGGCGAAATTGAAAATATTGCATTTTGTAGTAAGAACTGTTTCTTCCACAATTTTTCACGTAGAATCCAGTGGCGTAGTCAGATTTCCTAAATGAGCTGTCGTTATTTAGATATAACCCAAAGTTCTGTTTTTTTTTAAATAGAACACTCTGTATATTTTTCAATATTTGAAACAAGAAAGCTTCGCGCTTTTCAAATATATATAACACTTATATGATATTTTGAGTATTAGTCCTGTATTTGGGTAATTTTCAGTTTTTTATGTAGGTTTCTCATTAAAAGGCCTTGTAAAAATGTGGCAACATTATCCACTTCACAAATTTCCATATTTCCCTTATTGCTGACACAGTGTTTCGTCACACACTTACCACATTTACCAATAATAAGTACTATTAATTGACTATGAAAGCTGTGGACCTAGTTAGTAGGTAGCTATGAAAAAAAAACACAAATGCAGATTGTTTACAATTCTTGTCACCTACCTGTCAAAGTTCACGAATTTTTCATACAATGGCGAATAATAATCCAGGATATCAAGACTACGAGAAATTAGATATGGTTGGGATATATTACCAAGTGGGGTCCCACAATGCAATATTTTCAATTTCGCCCTGTATCTCAGGAACGAAGCGGGCTATGGAAATTTTGTTCACGGTTTCGTGAGTTTCACAAAAAAGTAGCCAACGTTCGCGAATCTTCAGAAATAAGCGAGATATCCCATAAGGACATCGAAAATGGGACAGCCTGTACTCTGAGTAGCCATTATCGATATATTTCTAAATCAGGTGATCATATTCTATTACTCTACTCACGAGAGTGAGTTGATGAACGCAGCATATTATGATGGGGTTGATTGCTGAGCATCAGCGACGTCGTCGAGTTTATTTCCATTGCTCGCCGCTGATGCGAGCGCACGTCTCTTCGCCATTGTCGCCGCCAACTTCCGGTATTCTTGAAGAATGTCGCAGCCGACTCGCACCTGTGCATGCGGCACATTTAGGTACCTATACCTAGAGAACACTCTTTTATGTGCCATTGTTTATTGTTTCGTTCGAAATGTCATTTTTTCGCAGTTGACCTTTCGCGCGCCGCGTTATATGCGGGCCTCGATTATTGTTTCTTCGAAAAAGTTGACTAGCGTTCGTTCGGGTGAGGTATGAAAAAATGATTGTTCACGCATCGCGCCGGTGACAATAGCGCGATGCGTGGTGTAAAAATTGGTTGGCCGGTTGTATACAGAGTCGTCCACTATGTTTCAATCCAAGCTCAACTCTTCTCGTTGTGATAGAGCTATTAACTGAAGAAGTTGTATTAATTTTCCAGCTTTTTGTGGGATTTTCTCTCCTCGTTTCTGAAAAATGAAATGAAAGTTATTGAAAATCATTTCGATATAATCGTAGTGAGGACAGATTTTGTGATATGCCCCAAAATGTCACTGCGCTCGAAATTAAACCTTCAGATACCTTAAAGAGAAATTCTCTATTTGTCAGTGACACCTTGTTTTTGAAAAATTTGGAAATAAAAATATATTTAATTAGAATAAAACTTCTACTTATCTTGGTGGACGTTTCGGTAACGAATCGGCCATATGCGTTGTCCATTTCCCGATTGGGGTAATATTAAGATCAAAGAAAAAGAAGTCAACAACCAAAAACGAAATCAAAGAGTCTGCTTGCATTCTCCTGAACGGGGACAATGATATTGCTTCTTGATGTTCAGTTGATATAGATAGAACTTGGCACCCACTTCTGAAAATTGAATATGAAAATGGAAAATTTGATATCAATTGATGAAAACACCTTGTAACCAGAATTCTTCCGTCTACCAAATTGTCACTTTTTATTGTCAAAACCGACAGCATATTGAAGAAATTTTGCGAAGAGAAAAATATTTTAATTGTAGTGAGAACGGGAGCAGATTCGTTCCCGAAACGTCCACCAAGAAAAGTAGAGGTTTTATTCTTATTGAATATATTTGTATTTCCAAGTTTTCCAAAAACAAGGTGTTCCCACTGACAAATAGAGAAATTCTCTTCCAGGTATCTGAAGGTTTAATTTCAAGCGCCTTGGACATTTTGGGGCAGATCACAGAATCTGTCCTTACTACAAATATATTGAAATAATTTTTAGTACCTTCTACTTCAGGAACGAGGAGAGAATATCCCACAAAAAGCTGTAAAAAGGATGTACCACCTCCTCGAAAAACTTACAGACAGTATTTAAAGAAGTTGTACTTATGGTACCCTCTATACAGGGTGTCTCACGGTCGATTCTTAGACGTATGCGGAAAACGGGACATTCTGAAAAATTCGGGCACTTCAATGAGCACTCGTGATCCAACGATTCGAAATATTTTCAGCAATGCATGCAAAAAGTATATAGCATCATCTTTGTTATTTCGAATAGGACACACTGTATGTATCCATCTTGTACTGCTGTCGAGTTAATAATTATTTATACTCCATATTTTCTGTTCAAAACATTAGCTCTACTTAACGTTTATTACTGCGGCATCTTGATTTGTAGAAATTAGAAATTTTCGGTGCAGTACACTAAGGTCCTGTGTATTGATTTCGTGTGGAGAAGTCTGTTCTGAATTATACAGGGTCTCTTAAAATTCGTAACTTTACCGCTAGATTTGGAAATTGTGAATTTTATTTTTTTTTTCCAAATGGAACACCCTGTTTATCATCGGATTACTTGGAGTACAATCAAAATCCGTTTCGACTGATACACAATGTTACGTGAATAGTAAGGTTGCGGAGATACCTAAGACCAATTTTCTGTGAGAATCGAAATTATTTAGTGTTGAATCAGAATGATGCCTCTCATGGGTATATTTCGTGATCTGAATGCATGTTTGGAGATACTGACACCTACAAAAAATTTTAGTGGAGTTTGATTTCTATATCGTCATCACATGGATATTTTTTGACAGTATAAATGAAAGAAAATCTTTTTTTTTGTAATATTAGCGCCTTGTATTTCGTGTACGGAGCTTCCCACGACAAATGTTCACAAAATGATGCCTTATATCGCATAGTCGGAATCATTCCAATACTATGAACTGTATACCACCTTGTATAGAAACATTGAATGATGTGGGTTTCTGCTCCGATCACCCGTTGATATCTCCGCTTTTTCGAGAGTCCAACCAAGTTTACCGTACGCTCGTTTCTCAACAACATAATGTGAAGCAACAGCACACCGGCAGTTTGAGCTATACGAAAGTCGGTATTTTTATAACCAAAATCTGTGACAAAATCTTCGGATATCTCACAAAATATTTATGGGTCGACGACGATAGAACGAGCATTCTCTAAAATCAAAGACGAAACTCTTCAATAACACGTGTGTGACCTTTGCGGTCTTCTCTACGGCAAGGTGACATTTTTTCATCTCCAGAATGTTGATGCAATTTCTAACCTGTTTTTTCTTCTCGTTGAATGTTCGTTCTCTCGTAACTGATTTGACGATATATATACGTGGCGAACTCTTCCTGATCGGTGTACAGGGCGATGCGAGGAGAATATTTATGGTATACTCGATTTTGTATATGAGATATGTGAATCATCAGTTCGAAGGTTATTCATCCTATCTTGGAAGCTGATGGTCGCCTTAAAATATGCCATAACTTTTGGCATTGGATTCATATTATACATGTATACAGAAAGTTTCAATTTCTATATGCATATATAGGTAGAGAGAGAAAAATGAAAAGCATATTTCATTGTGTGGAGAGATTATACCAACTTCCGAGATTAAATATGTAATTCTTCATCAAAAAGTTTTTGTTCTTTCTTAACCTTTTTTTTTATATAAGAAAAGTCCTGTTAATAGTCTCAACATGCAATGATGCATCGACGGTGACTAAATATCTTCAATTTTATTCTGGATGTCAACAAATTATACACCAGACATAATGAACACCCTGATACTCCCCCGTCAATCATTTAATTTGTGATTGATGAAAATCCACATGTTGGACTGAAATAACGTTCTGTCTCAATAGTTCATTTTCTATGTCGAGGATTGACAAAAATTTTTCATTCTTAAGGACTACGATAAAGTATGCTTCACGGAAACGAAAAAGTATACTGTGAATGAATATACATTAATTCCATACTCTTACGAAATATTTCTCTCACATCTCTTGTTTTCCAGTGCTTCTTCAATTTGTTACTGTCACATATTATAGTACCAGAAATTTTGTTAGAAAGTAACGTATTTCTCCTATACATTTTTCTCTATATGCATATACCAGGTGTCAAAAAATTTTTTAGACAAGCGATGGTTTCCATTATAGTTCAGAGAGTAAGGTATGAGATAAAAAAAATCGAATTTCAGAATCCGCGAAACCTCCGCCAAGTTCAAAATTCATACCCAGTATACAGTGTTGTTCAAGATGAGGATGATCCTGAACAGAAATATGGAATAGAGCAAAGGTTATCAGGAAATCTGAAGTAATAGGAAGAATTTGTAGTCTTTTTGTAAAACAAATCCTCAGAACATGAGTGCCGGCGTATTTGCCTACAAATTAGTATGAAGGTCGGAGGGATTCAGTTCCTATTTGTGTATAGTCATAATCTTTCGGATTCAAATAATTCATATATCTTATATCAATTTATACACATACATTTTTTACCCGCCCTCCTTTCAAAATATCTTGACCTCAGTTTTGGAGACGAATTATTTCTGTCGATATTTAGATTGAGAATCTGCCTGAGAGTATCATTGTCATGGAGCAGTTTCATCAGATGATATCAAGAATTGACAATAATATCGAATCAAGAATTTCGAGAGAGAGTGATAGTATTGTTAGTGGACCCTTAAAAAAAAGGCTTCGAGGAGCTTCGTCATATGAATCCAGTAGTTTTCTAACCTATAATCAGACACTCTGATTGCGGTGTTGTCTGAAAGTTTGAATACCAAGAAGATGTTGGTATTGTATACCTCATCTTGTGATTCAGCAGTAATACGAATCTTCAATCTGCTTCTCATCTGCGTTACTGTTGATACACAGACCAAACTTTGAAGTGTGTATTTCTCCATTCTTTCGCGGGTATACTCATTAAGGAAAATCATTAGAAATGTTCAATGGAAGAGGCTGGCCGATAGCCATTAATATAAACGTTATCTATACACACAGGAGCTGTGAGAGAGAATTAAATCTTGATTACAGACATAAAATGTCGTTCCCAAATAACGGTACTTATAAGTAAACAGATAAAACCAATTGATGGACGCTCACCACAACCCACTATCAGTATTAATTATCAAAAATAATGTCCCAATCCGACAATGCCGAAGATTCAGTTAAGCACAAAAAATCGATAATAAGTGTAGTGCCCATAGAACGGGATATTATTCAAATTTGTATTATTATTAATAATGGGTCACGGGCTCGTATCTTGCAAGCAGCAGCTTCGACAAAATATTAAATTATACGCTATAGATCTTCTGCAATAATTTGAAGAAAATTACCGACACTGATTACTGATTGGTATGAGCTTTAGGGAAAAATATTTTAACATTACTGTAGATCTGTATCCAGTTTGATAAAAAAACGACTGTTACCTCAGGGTATTATATCATATAAATAGTCCCTTGGTCAACCAGTTTTATTTGCTAAGAGCTATTGCTACTGGAAACGGGAGGACAAGCATAAAGCTAAGACTCACGACACTCATACAGCAGAAGCTGGACACGATTCACTCGCCTGAAATCGAGTCTTTGATAGAACTATCGGGCCTTATAGGATGAATAACGTAGACGTGTTCGGAATGTGAAATCGAGCGGTGGTTGTTCTTGTCTCTCTGCAGAAACATCGGTGTTTGTGTCCTTTTTCTATCCTCCGATGGATTTCTAAGCGGAGCGAAGAAATTTTTGATTGATATGAACGTACAAGTGTACGTCCGGTTTTTATGATGTTCTTGGAAATATCTCGGTTTTCCTGTTCATCGCGACGAGTCAGGAGATATCACCGTAAACATTTTACTTTCTATCCATCTTATCTATACTGTCACTTTTCAGAACGAAAAATTCCATGAAAAATAAAATCGCGAACTTATTGTCGGAAATCATCACCTATGGGCTCTTTGAAAAGGACAGAGAGTGATAAATCGATCATTTACAATTTTTGTATCACATTATATGCAGATATCTCGTGCTATAAAATATCATTCCATAATCCATACTGTTATGATGGGGATCTTAACTATAGATATTTATTGTTGAAAGCCATATCAGGTCAGCAATATCATTATCATTATAACTTCATATATAAGCGTTCCTCCGAAGTATATTCATCAATGTATACATATTTATGTATAACAGATTTGAAACATAATATTCTGTCTATATGATGTTATCGGATTTTATGCGAACAAACAAAAATCGCCTATGATCGGTCCTATATATATTCATTCATTGCTCTCGCTGCTTTTTAAACAGACTAGCATCTAGGTTGATTAGTTGAAATATCTTCACATAATGTTTCGCGACATATTAGGAACTAATCTCGCATGCTTTAATCGAAAAATGGCAAATAAATGATTCGGTACTCAATAACCACGATACAGGAAAGAATGGTGAAATATCTTATTGTGTTTTGTTTTGCCAAAACGCATTTTTCGTTCCATTCTTCATATCATCAGGGCATTTTCAGCAATGATGGCAAAATAGTTATGGAACTCTCTGGAAGATGGTGCCATTTTTGCAGATTTTTGTCTGAATAGTTGGTGTTTCGAGATACTAATTATGGAGTTTTATCATTAACTGAAAAGTAGCCTATAAAATTGATACTTCTGGAACAATGATACATGATACATTTGTTCAATCATCAACAATATGGATTTCAACGTGCATGATGAATTCGATTAGAAACGGGCAGAGTAGTTTATCATTCTTGTCTATATTCTAGACATTTTTGGATATTGTCAATACATTCCAAATCATGGATAATCAGAAAATGCGGAACATTTCATTTAACATCGATGGTATAGTTGATAATGCATGAATTGTATTCGAAAACATAATCTTTTACGTTTGTGGAATATTTTGGGCAGTAAAAGCCTATAACAAGATGCACGACTTCTTCAATTCCCATCTCCAATAAGGAAATCTCTACGATATAACGAAAATTCTACATTTTGTGTAGATGCTCATTATTTAATATGATTATAATATTGGAAATTCCACCCACGATGAAATTTCAATGCCTTATCATCAACTGATGCAATCGAGATATTTTGATTTGTGGAATTTCATAAAAATGTTGATATATTTCGAAAACATCAATCTCCAGCCACTTTTAGCAAACATGCCTCGACATAGACTATATATAGTCAATTAAATGAACGTCAACATCATGATGCAAAATATAGAATTATATTCACGAATCCCTTAATCAATTTCGAGGTGATGATTTCCACAGATGGTCAGCTTATCAATGTGCGTCAGTAGCTTGTCGAAGCAATTCAATATTCCAATGATTTCAGATAATTTTTCCACAGGGTGATCATTGAAGCAGTGTTCAGTTGCTACTTGGTCATTATTGTTCAGTTTTTTTTTATTCTTTTGGACTTTGACTATGATATGCTTTCTCTTCCTTGATAAATGTCTTTATGTAATAGACCCTGCATAGGTACCATGTATATCAAGAGAAAACATCAATATATCAGCAAGTTATTATCTAGAAAATATCATGAAGTTAAATTCCTCGAAGAAAATCGCGAGTTAGTAACGCATTTCCTTAGATAATCAGCATATTGCGAATTTCGCAAAAAAATACATAGGTCTTATGGTCATCATCTGGGAGTAATGAACAATATGAAATGCATCATTTTATAGCGCGAACCGAGAAGATACTTTGCCGTATACCCTTCAGAAAAGTGATGCAAAAAGTAATTTGGTCGTAATTTGCCCTTGAGGTGTCTCAGCTCATAAAACGCCAAGATAATTCATCCGAGGTGTATTATAATTATTTACATGTTAGAGAAAGTGTCTATAAATCCTCGAAGAAATCATAAAAATCTCCAGCTAGTGATTGATAGTTACTATAAAACATAAAAACCGTATGATGCTGCGTTTAGGCTGCGATAGGTGCCTCCATTAAGGATGTAGGTACAACTATTTTTATATTCAAACAAGTTGATGACTTTTTCGAGTGCCTCTCGACCAGGGTTATGAAACATTCAGGATCTAATATAGGCACCATTATTAATTTTATGTCAGTGATTTCACAAGCATATCTATTTTCCAAATTATTCAGAACTTTCAATGAAATGCCATTTGATATTTGTCACCAACTGACAAATATTTCCAACATTCTTTTTTGATTTTTCAGTCACCCTCGATTGCCCATTTTGATGTGCTGTTGACATTTTTGCAAATGCACCTAAAAATATAGTTTACGTCGAGGTTATTTCAAGTCTTTGGTCTTATAGAAAAAGCGAATTGAGGAAGCAAGCAAGTATCTGGGATATTCATGTGATTTGTTGATGTTATAAGAAAACGTTATGATAGATAAATAATTAATTATAGCTTTTCATTGCATCGAAAAGTCTGATGAAACCATCGGAATATCATCATTGTTTCATGAATACAAACCTCCAGTAAGCATCATCTCTAACTATGAAAAAAGTAATTATTTTCAAATTGCACTTCATTTCTTTCAACCTCTCTTGTGTTTCCTCATGACATGAATATAGTTCATTTCAGAATATTCTCTCCAACAACAAGAGTAAGTACCTAGGAGCACTTCATGATATTCTTGATGCTATAATAATTCATGAAAATCTTTAAAAGAGTTTTTCAGGAAGAAAATATATAATTGAGATTGATTTGATTTGATTTTGATGATTTTGATGGAATGAAATGGACGGGTCATTTGAAGAACAAATAAGAATGCTTTCTTGAGAGTTTTAGGAAACGAATGGATTTTTCGAGTACGTCCATAGAAAGACATTTTGAAGGCATGAAAATCTAGAGCACATCGTATAAATGTATATTTAAGTTACAGTGTGAGTATGAAATGGAGTCGAATTCCTTTTCTACATGTTAGTTAACATTCCTTTCCTCCTTTCCTTCTTTCCTTCTTTCCTTCTTTCCTTCTTTCCTTCTTTCCTCCTTTCCTTCTTTCCTTCTTTCCTTCTTTCCTCCTTTCCTTCTTTCCTTCTTTCCTTCTTTCCTTCTTTCCTTCTTTCCTTCTTTCCTTCTTTCCTTCTTTCCTTCTTTCCTTCTTTCCTTCTTTCCTTCTTTCCTTCTTTCCTTCTTTCCTTCTTTCCTTCTTTCCTTCTTTCCTTCTTTCCTTCTTTCCTTCTTTCCTTCTTTCCTTCTTTCCTTCTTTCCTTCTTTCCTTCTTTCCTTCTTTCCTTCTTTCCTTCTTTCCTTCTTTCCTTCTTTCCTTCTTTCCTTCTTTCCTTCTTTCCTTCTTTCCTTCTTTCCTTCTTTCCTTCTTTCCTTCTTTCCTTCTTTCCTTCTTTCCTTCTTTCCTTCTTTCCTTCTTTCCTTCTTTCCTTCTTTCCTTCTTTCCTTCTTTCCTTCTTTCCTTCTTTCCTTTTTTCCTTCTTTCCTTCTTTCCTTCTTTCCTTCTTTCCTTCTTTCCTTCTTTCCTTCTTTCCTCCTTTCCTTCTTTCCTTCTTTCCTTCTTCCTTTCTTTTTTTCTCTCTTCCTTTCCTTCTTTCCTTCTTTCCTTCTTTCTTCATTTCCTTTTTTCCTTCTTTCCTTCTTTCCTCAGATAACAGCTACGGATGGAAGAAATTTCCGTGAATGATCATTATGCTAATGAAAGAACATCAAGATAAATGTTTTCACAACCGTTCACTCTATAACCACTTGAAATATCAACTATGGTCACACTGTATAGCATCACAAAATGAATCTAAATTTTTGGCTCCTATATTTGGACACAAGAAGATGAATTCCACGACTTTTTCCAACTTTCCGCAACAAAAGACGTCATAATTTCAATGAAACCTTCAGCGCTGGCACTCACACCACGAAATGCACTGCGAGATGCCTTTCGGCGAATGTTTCTTCGTGGTAAGAAACGAAAAGGTCCGGTGCATACAGGGTGTCCCATTTCTAAGATGCGTTATAAACTCCAATCTATGCAGGGAGCCCGTTTCACGAACTCGAGCAAGTGGATCTTGATTGTTTCAATGGAGGATGTTGAGACGAACGAAGTTGGTTCAATCAGGGCAAAGTTGAAAATTTGTATGCTGATTGATGATCTGGAAAGGAATCTCACATGTGATGATAAGATTCATAAATATCACAGAAAAACTGAATATCGTGTATGTATATATCATTTTGATTTTTAATAACGGAGAACAAACCAAGTTAGCTATCAATACATGGAATATTGTCACAGTAGTTTCATCTAGAAATTCAATAGTCATTAGATTCATTCTAGCATTGAAAGATCATCCACAATCCACAAATACCTTTTTTTTATGACTCAAAAAAACAAGGTTGACGGCAAGGACTGCTGTTTGTTTCCCTAAATGAAAAAAATGTATTTCGTTTCATTTTGGAATCTCTTGACGTAATATGGATCGATAATTTTAGAGGTAGCTAAAATGGTTCTTCTTCTTTGCCTTATTCAACAAACTGCGTATGTTTCAAGATAACTGGTCACCCTGTATAACGTATGCAGCAGTTTCAAATGGAGCAATTTGATGTTCGGAGATTCACATGATTTACACAGTGTCACATCGAACGCGTTATGAATCTAAAATGAATTTTGGTATCATATTATTTGGTATATCATTGGCTGTCTCATTCAGGTATTCTATGAATTTGGTTCGATTAAAAAAATTGTAGACAACTCTGATATCCCAAATATGAGACCCCATATAATTCCGTGTTTCTCCATCTCCATCAACTTTGTTCATAGTTTCCTGAACACATCACTGATAGTTTTGAAGGTCTATTTTTCCAATCGATATTTACACTACTATCGATCACTCGTAGTTTTTACACAAATATCGTCCAGAGATTATTATTCCTCAAGTCAAACGGATGCATGCCTTGCGCTAGATGTTATAGATGTATACAAAAATTGGCTTTACAATCCACAATTTTCTAAAAATGGAGTTGTTTCAATATCGAAATTAATAATTCGTCACAAGTTTCACCCATTTCATGAATGAAATATTTTCAGGAAACATGAGGTGTTACGTTTATGAAATAAGACTTTTTACATTTTGACTAATTCACGAGTGTATTTTGAAGCCAATTTTGTATGTTAGCTCTTCCATAGATGGATTGAGGGATGATTATCTATTTTCCGATGATTTTTGTTAGAATATTATGAGTAATCGAGAGTAGTGTGTTATCGATTGAAACATATAACACCTATAACAAAATTATACCTTGAGAACTACTGGAGATAGGCATAGAAAACTCTGAATGAACTTGAGCTCAAATTTGATAGATGACGAGAACACAAACATATATACAATTGAGAATGATTTATAGTTCCAGTCCGAGAAGTACTGGCAATACTATGAAATCCAATAATCTAATGGGATATTGAGTTTGACAAACCCTGGTATAAATAATGTACCTATTCTCCAGATGGAATACTTCATACCTGAGATCTTTCCGGAATTTCGTTGATCACTCCTGTGCATATTTATTTTTTATTCATACCTCTACATCTCATCAAAATATGTCTAATATGCGTATGCTATCGATAGCAATCTGTGATAAGTCCACCATATTCCTTTGAATTCAATCGAAATCAATTTTGCCACGTAAAAAAATGATTGGTATCGAAAGATACAGCATAACTAAATCGATTAATTCTTCATTGCGTTGTTAAACCATGTGTTAGTAATATGGTTGGGACACCCTATACACTTGAAATTCTTCTATCCACATTATTTCTCCACTTATACCTGGCTTGCTGTCCGTTTCACGACATGCCATTTCTATCCTCTAGGCTCATTCGCTTTCAAAAAATGGATCGACTCTTTGTGGCATTTTTATTTTTCTTATACCAACCAATGGCGTTCACTGAAGAACCTCTTATGGGCCAGACTGAACAATTAAAAAATAAATATAAATGGAATGTTTTCTGCCAGAATACAATATCAGGAACACAAAAAAATTGTTGAAGGAAAAGTCTGGAAAATGGTTCTTGATAATATTGACTATATTAGGGATATATTGTATACTTCATATCGTTGTAGTAACATGCATTGTTTTGTTTCTTCACACACAAACTAACCTTGGTACTTCGGTACTATGAGAAGTTTAGTTTCGTGACTTCTATACAGGGTGAGTCAAAAATGTGTACCGAGCTTTCTGGGGGTGATAGAACATTGAAAAATAAGTGTATTTTGATGATTAAACTCATGGCCCAAAATGCATATTGAGGGAGATATATCCTTCCAAAGTTGATAAAATTAAAATAATTTCTCCGCATAACTTCTGAACGATGAAAGCCACCCGATTGAAATTTTGTGCATGAATGTATGTTGTCAAAATACATTTTTTCGTCACACTTCCACATTTCTGATATTGTTATAAAGGGTGTTTTCAGAGGGTGAGTCATGAATTTTTGTAGGAAACTTTTTTCCCTGTATTATTTTCGGTGAAAAAACAGGAGCATTCGATGGAGCGAAGAAAATTACATGAAAAAGGTACACTTATTCAAATACAAAAAATTGAGCCGTTCGTGAGATATTTGAGTTTTTGTAGTTACATGATATCAGCAGATTGATTTTATTCATCGCGAGATTCATCGGTAACAATATTTCAGCAGGCCATGATGAATAATTTTGTTCTCAATTTTGACGTTCATGTCATCAACATTCGAGTAAACATTGTTGTAGTCGATTTGTTCGTGTGGTTTTTCTGTGTCATTTATCACTGCGATTATCAACTGAGATTTTAAGAAATATGGCAGGTTATTCGTTCTCTGAACAAACTGATATGCTTCTAATGCTTGGCGAGTGCTTCGGAAATGCAAATGCTGCTGAAATATCGTTATACCGATGAATCTCGGTAGTAGATAGTAGATCGAGATACTGAGTGTAGGAAACTCTTGATATTTCCAACAGCCCTTCTCATAGTTTCGGGTCACTCTATATTCTCTACAACGCTGAGATTCTGTAAAAATATCTGCTATCATGTCATAAGTAGATAGATATGAGATATCAATTGAATTCCTTTTGTACCTCAATTGAGTGCCGATAATACAGGGTGTGAATTCTCGGGTGATATCAAGAAGAAAAGCTTATATCAACATATGTCCTGAACCTCTCAGTTTTTCAGATCTCAAGTAAAAAGTTAATTTCATCATAATCTTTCATCATTCTGAATACACACCTTTTTTATGAGAAAAATACACAGCGATGACATTCTCAAAACAGTTTTATGTGTCATGCCATTGTATTGAGGAATACATTTTCAGTTATTCTCATTCGAATTGAGTTAATTGTAAGAGATTATTCACTCGAATCTATTGTTTAGCGAAGTTCATCAATTGTGTGTTGAAAGAAATAGACTGAGTTTCACTTGTTGTTTTAATATTGAAAATTAGTAAATAATCCTAGTTTGTTCAGCGGTCCAGCCCATCATCAAGTCAAGGAAGGATTTCGAAACTTTGTTCGAAATGGTGTTCCTGTTCAGCCTATGGCTGTACTATTAGATTCAAAAAAGATCGAAATATATCATTTCATCGGTGAGTTATGTTGAACAAATTTCAAATAGACCCTAGTTCGCGCCTAGAGGAAAGCGAAGGAATCCAACCAATGAGAAAAACAAACGAAAGAGAGGCAACCAGCAGTGATCAGCTGACTGCTGGCAAAATCCCACCTTTCTTTGTTGCACATCCGAACAAATAGTTAGCTCTTTCTTTTTCTGGTGTTCGTCTCAATGCTCATAAGTCGATGTGGCAAGGGTGCATCTAGTAGAAATAAATATATTATCCTATCTTTGGTCTCGAGCATTCATACTTCATGACGCACTGTTGCCCCATCCTGTATGCATAAACAGGTATCACCGCGGATCTCGGCCGTTTTTATGATGGCCGAATGCGTCGGTGCACAGCCCGATTAATCGATTTTCCCTTGTAATCGGATCCACTCCGGCGAAAAAGATTTCTTTTTATCACGACCTTGGAATTCAACGCGGCACCCGCGCGCGTGTCTCACTTATCATGCACGGTGTGAAACTCGGTGTCCTGTACGTCCCCGCAATGTCACCGAATACGTGATGGACACTCCTCACATACCTGCCATCTTCGGTTCCAACTGTACAAAATAATATAAATTGACCGTCATCGAGTAGGTGCCTATACCGGGTGTCCCAGAGCTTTCAGGCCAGAGAGAATTGGGAGAAATGTGTGTCGTAGGAGACCATATAAGCTCGTTTATGCAGCATAGCGAAATCCACCCCATGGCAATCGACCCCCGAGAAACAACCCCTAACTTTTTTTTTTCAAATTGCACCCCCATGTTTTATCTTTTTTTTTTTTTTTTTTATCTGTGGACAACACGAAAGGGAAACCTATGATGTTCGAGGAACATCGTGTTAGCCAGCGGTGGAATTTTGGGAAAGAAGGAAGGTGTTGGAATTTTTCTTGAATGTTTGGAGGTTGTAAGCATCAGGAAAGACTTCACTAGGCAAAGAATTCCACAACTTTGCCGTTCTATTGATGAATGATGCTTGGTATAGCGATGTTCGACAGGTCTCGAGCCTGACAGTGTAGGGGTGACCAGCTTGAGCTCGTCTGGTTTGTCTACTAGGAATCGCGCGTGGTGGCATAATAGATGATATTTCCGTTGAGCACCGACCGTGAAAGTACCTATAAAAAAGGCAGAGATCGCCGACCTTTCTACGATGATCTAGAGAGGTCAATGATTTGGTGAGTGTTGTGTCATCGACTAGGCGAATAGCTCTCTTCTGAATTGAATCTAAGAGCTTAAGCGTATGTTTGGGGGCTGAGCTCCAAACATGTGAGCAGTACTCCAGGACAGGTCGAATTTGTGCTTTGTAGATCATAAGCAGTTGCTGGGATGTGAAGTATCTCTTCGCACGGAAAAGAAAACCGAGTTTTTGTGAAGCAGTCTTCGCAATGGACCTCACATGATCGTCCCATGAGAGAGCACTGTTGGTGGTGACACCCAGCAAGGATATTGACGACCTCATAGGAACAGTGGTACCCGACATCATCAAATTGGGCATTGTGTGATCAGCCTTCTTGGTGAACATACAAGCTTGAGTTTTAGTTGCATTAAACTGTACTAGATTCTCAGATCCCCATTTCAGAATTCTTGTCAGATCCTCATTTAAAGCATCAACCTGTCTTCGCCTTGCACCTCTGGCCTCATTGGATGATATAGGGGCTCTAGAGGAAAAGGCGGAATGAAGTGTACTATCATCCGCAAAGCTATGAACTGGGCTGGAGGTCACATTCAACAAATCATTGATGTGGAGCAAAAACAAAGTTGGTGCCAAGACAGAGCCTTGTGGAACACCAGCATTGATCGTCATTGTATCAGACGAGACCCCGTCTACCACCACGTAGAGTGATCTATCTGCAAGAAAACTCGATAGTAAAAGACACAGTTGGGGCGGCAAACCATATGACGGAAGTTTCGCTAGGAGGCCTTGGTGCCAAACTCGGTCAAATGCTTTGGAGATATCCAAGGCTACAGCCAGAGACTCCCCATGTTTCTCTATTGACACCTGCCACTTATGTGTCACATAGGCAAGCAGATCTCCAGTTGACCTCTGGTGACGAAAGCCATATTGCCGGTCGTTCACGATTCTTGAGCTCTCTAGATATCGGATGAGCTCGATGTTGATTGCTTTTTCCATTACTTTAGAGATCACAGATAGTAGTGCAATCGGTCTATAGTTGTTGGGGAGTGTTTTCTTGCCCTTCTTTGGAATCGGTTGGACCCTAGCTTTTTTCCAGTTAGAAGGAAATACGCCGAGTTTGTACGAAAGGGTGAACAACCTGCAAAGAACTGGTGTTAGTTCCGGGGCACATTTCTTGAGAACAATAGGCGGTATTCCGTCATGCCCCATAGCCTTCTTGACGTTGAGGCTAAGCAGAATATGTCTGATGGTGCGTTGCCGGAAGACAATTTCTGGCATACGGTTATCGATGGTAGCGACTTTCGGAAGTTCCTGGCCTCGTGGATCCAAGGTAGAATTGTCTGCAAACATTTTGGCGAAGGTGTTGGCTTTTTCATGAGGTGTTATAGTCAATGTATTATCATCCTTTGTGAGGGGAGGAAATGAGCTAGAAGTGAAATTTCTCCCGATTGCCTTGGCAAACGTCCAAAATGAACGGGAACCATTTGGACACTCTATGAGCTTCGATCTTATTTTCGTGTTGTATGCCTCTTTAGATTCATCTATCGTTCGATTGCATGTATACCTAGCTTCAACATATTCAGCTCTAGTTTGGTGGCTTGGGTTTCTGCGCCAACGACGGTATGCTGCTTGCTTCAGTGCGACAACCCTAGAACAGGTTCTATTGAACCATGGTTCACCAGTGGTTCGTGATTTGGTGCTATGTGGTATGTAAGTTTCCATTCCCAGCATGATGATTTCCGAGATCTCTTCAGCACATTGCGTAGGATCTCCCGATGCAAAACACATTCTCCTCCAAGGAAACTCAGAAAAAAACATGCGAAGGCCATCCCAGTCGGCTGAATTGTAATGCCAAACAGTGCGTGGGGGTGTTGGACTGGTTCGCGGAGTGATGTAAGGACATATCGTGGAGATGAGTGTGTGGTCTGAGTTTCCTAGTGGTGCACGGACTTTCACTTCATACGGTTCCGGATTGTTAGTGAGGAACAGGTCGAGCGTATTGGCATAATGATTGCTGATGTCAGGGATCCGAGTGGGTTCGTTTATCAGTTGCTCAAGACCATAGGTGATAGCGAAAGCCTCAGCCAGACGTCCTGAGTCGTCTGTTTTGTTCGAGAATTTGAGCCAGGTGGAGTTGTGGACATTGAAATCCCCCATGGTTTAACTTACAGTCCATTTCATTCCTAGTTCGATACATCATAATATGTAGTTGTGAAAATTGAAGTCGTTAGTGGGTAGACTGGAAATAGTGGACCTGTTCGATGGCCTGCACGTTCTCCAGATCTCACGCCAACCAATGAATATTTTGAAGATATAAACGAGAAAATGTCTGAGGCTTCCGGAAATGATTGGATCTTCCTGTAGTCTCGCGTTAATTCGGCGACTTGCGAGCATGTGTGGCAAATGCTGGCCAACATTTTGAAAATTTCTGTAGCATGATGTATTATTCGAAATACAGATGAGCTTATGAATTGATATTTTATTTGTATTTTTTTGAGTCATACTATCATTGAATTAGAGATGAAATGGGCTGTAAATTGAACCAAAACGACATGGAGGTGCAATTTGAAACAAAAAAGTTAGGGGTGGTTTCTCGAGGGTAGTTTGCCGATAGGTGTATTTTGCTATGCTGCATGAAAGACACGTATTTTTTTCAATCTTCATTTCCGCAAATAACTGAAATATCTGCTGGCCTGAAAGCTTTGGGACACCCGGTATATATCCGACATCGATTGAGCCTGGGAACGAAAATCGACAGTTTCAACAATCCAAACGATTGAATTTGGATTTTATAAACTGCTACTTCGAAGCGAAAATGTGAACGTGTGCGGGCCTAAGAAGATTATTGATGAGGGGTATGTTTCGAACCATCAAGGTGTGTGATGTATTACCATACAATATACTCACGAACAAATTGAAAATCCACAGTTATATCTCGATAGGTGACGATATCAGTTTATTCTGAGGCTCATTGCCCTCAAGCTGAGAGTTGAAGAAAACATCTGGAATCTATGTATGTATACAGGGTGAATATGAAAGTGGGGTTTCTTTTCCAACACGGTATATATCTCGCCAAAATAAGTTTAGTGGCCAAGAAATATTCAAAAAAAAGAATTCGAGATAACGGAGGTACAGGTATTTTAAGGTTGAAGAAGACTCGAACTATGAAACATTTCGTCTAGAATCCTGAAAATAGAATCCAAAATGCCAGTGAAACAATTCGAGAACAGGAAAATTCAATTGGAAAAGCTTGTACCTACTGAGTCTTGGATCTGCCGAGCAAGTAGTATGCGAACATCAGAGATATGGAGATAATTTCGAAGAATTTTTGTGATATTTTTTATTATCTCCCCTCTGATGAATCTCAGCTTTCCGATGTACAAATCCTTGAAATACTTGTACATCCATTATCTCAATTTTTTTTTCACTTTCTGGCCATCAACTGATTTTGGAGAGATATAATCTGTTTAAAAACCTTTCACATTCATCCTGTATAGCGTATCTGCTATCACAACCATTCTAACGAATTTCAGGGATATGTATTTGGAGAAGTATAATAGTCAAAGATTCAGCAATCTCTTCCTTTCCCCGCCTAGACAGCAGTAGGTTGGCAGTAGTCCTTCGATCATTGAACAGACTAGATAAGTAATCCACACCCCTGGCAATACAGTTTGTTTGAAAGCAACATCTATAGTATCTTTCTTTGTCTGAACAAGGATAGCAGGAGCTGATTCTCCCAGTACCAGTGCCGTGTTGTCAGAGGGGGTCGAATTTATTATTAATTCATGATGAAACCAAATTGAAGATCCGTAACAATTTCAGTGGTACTTTTCAGCATTTCTTGGTAGGAAAATGAACATCCTTATACTTCCTTCACATTGTTACGAAAAATTCGAATACATACAATCCTGTGGTAATTTTTGTAACTTGCTTGTGATCAATAGACTTATTATGACCACGTCACAAGAAAAGTTCAATTCTCAACGCGATATGAAACAATATACTGACTATTCAGTATACAGTTGTCTACTTATTCTTTATCATGAATAACGTTCAATTTTGATAATGAACATTTATATCTTTGGCGATCAGTGACGATTTACGATTTCAAAGTTCAGTACCTACTAGTGGAAATTATTTTCAAAAAAGTGAAAAACTCGTTTTCAAGGCAAATAGATATGATTGCGTATTTGAATGTGATTTTCAAATCTGAAGATGAAACTTTTTTTTTATCATTTCACGATATCGTCAAAAATGAAGGAGGTTTTATCTCGAGCAGAATCCATATATTTTGACGCAAAAAAAATATGTCTGATTATTTCATTTCATGTAGATAGATGAAAATCGAAAATGAATATGTGATGTTTAAAAGTATTATGACGAAATGTTATATCAACAATAAAATCATGACTCATGTGAAGATGTAACAAATAGCAGTGTTTCTTATTTAAAACAGGACTGAAATGAAAAACAACCATGGATAATCACACAAATAATTTATTGATATTTGAATAGGATTTTTTTTGTTAACTTACTTCTTACTCTAACTTCCGTTGAATCTTTCAATTTATTTGCCTCATGATGAAGTCTTACAGTGAAATATTTCTCCAAATAAGTTTGACTAGTTCCAAAAACAGTCAACGGTAAATTTCCCATTGTTGTGTGTAGGAGAAGTATAGAAATATCCTTATATTTTTTATCAAAAATAATAATTGAGTTCATCATTATTCTCAGTGATTTTTCAGCAGCTTCGCATATTTTGACTACAAATAAGGAAGCATTCATCAGTGCTACATATTTTACCACAAGACACTGTCGCAGCTGACCTCTGGGTATAATCGATATAATCTAATCAATTCAATTTGATTTCATTTTTATCCATTCCATTTGGGAAAATGCTTCAAAATCTCGAATGATACGACAATGGTAACTCACCTATGAAATGACGTGTTTTGATCGCCGGTTCAAATTGTCTTTAACACACCTCACAACGTCTCACCATTATATCAAATCACCAAAACAGGAAATAAACTGAGTTTCTGATGAATTCTGAGTACACAAAACTGAACACAAGTTGAATAATATCGATAAATCGAAACGTAAATAATGACAGATACCAAACAAAGCAATAATCGCCGTTGACTGTCAATATCAAATTGCGGTGTTGCAACGTTGAGCAAAAAGTATTCATAATACCCATGCTGGTCCTCGAGCCCCCAAGAAAGTAAAATTGCTGAGTCTCAGAATAATGTAGCAATCTTCTATTGATCAGAACTGATTCATAATCGTCATGACCCAAATTTATTATTATATTTGTGCATTGAACCACATGAATTCATAAAGGACTTTAAATATTATGGACTATTTATCACTTTTTGATGATTGAATATGACAACACTGGCGACGATTGGGTACTTATATTATGATAATTCTGGGAATTCATGTTAGCTTCAGAATATTTGTTTTGTGATCCTTCTAGTGGGTTTGTTGTTCGGAGCAGTAGTCGAATCTTTGTATCTGTGCTGCATCTTTGTCTCAGACCCCAAATAAAGCGGGCCGTTTTTGTAATTGGATTTTCAAAATGGAAATACGGGCGAATGAACTATTTTGTACGTCCATAGTAGTATACTGCCTCTGGCGTAGTTTATACGGGAATCGCACTGCTAGAGCTAGAAATTTGGAAATAGCTTATGAATATCGACAAATTGAGGAAAACTAAAATAGGGCTTGTACCCCCGGGAAATATATATATATATATATATAGGACATTTTGAGAATCTTCGTTGATGAATATGAGGATCCAGAGAAATCTTTCTCAAGAGTTACAACTGTTTTGTAGATATTTTCAAAAATCAAGTCCAGACCTGAATTTTTTATTGAATTATACCTTCTCTCAAGTCGGTTCCTGAATTATCAGGTGGAAAATTTGATTGAATTACTTCGAGTCGAGATAGTTGAAACATTGATCGTTTTTTTGTTTCATATTTTTTTAACATAACGATCGAAGTATGCTGTACGGATTATGAAGCTACGCTTGAAGAGTTTTTCCTGATTTTTCTGATTCTGATAAGTTTTCGAGAAATACGATCCAGGACGTCAAAATTTCAATATCTGAAGATAAAATGTATTTTCCAAGTTTAGATCTGGAATTTTTCATTTATAGCAGGTCATCTTGTGGAGTGTCAGTAGAGGTAAGCTGGTAGTAAATTTCAGCCGATAACATCGAGACGTTCCTGAAATATCGTTAATCAAAGTTTCGACCCGAAATCGAATAATGGTCTGTAACAAATAGGCGAAATATATTTTTTCACATACAGGGTGTCCTTAAAAGGTCTTTACAAAAAGCTACCACATATTCTTCAGACCAAAACAATTCGATACAAGCAAACTTACCTCAGTAAAAAGTTGCTTAGTTTGGGCGCTAGACGGCTCTGAAGTTGAAATTTTCAAATCGATTTTGCTTCATAACTTTTGAACGGCTCATGAGATTTTTTTCAAATTTGGTACGTTGGCATAGACTCATCGGGCAATGAAACTCATATCATAATCATAATGAATATCATTCCATGGGCGTAGAACTTGATTTTTTCAGTAAATAAACATCTAAAACTCCTACGCCAATGGAAAAAAATTAGTTTCAATATGAAATCTAAATTATTCAACTCATTCACTACAAAAAAGGTACTCTTGACAAAAGTCGATTCCTCTCATGGTTTCGACAAAATTTTAATTTTAGTGATTCAGAGCATAATTAATAATAAAACGATTAACAGATATTTCATAAAAATTGTTCAAAATGTTCACCATTTTCACGTATACAAAGATTTATACGACGCAAAAAGTTGAAATGTACTCTTTGCATAACTTCTTCATCGCCTGTAAGATTATTCGTCGCCTGTTGGATACGTTGCCATAATTGTTCTACAGTATTCACAGGGGTCTTGTAAACCGTAGACTTGAGATAACCCCATACAAAATAATCCATCGGTGTTAAGTCTGGAGAACGTGGTGGCCAATTCACGGGTGCATCATTACCTCTACCTATCCATCTGTCTGGGTACTGTTGGTTTGAAAAATTCCTAACATCCACCGAAAAATGTGGTGGAGCTCCATCGTGCATAAACCACATATCTACCCGATGTTGGAGTGGTAAATCTTCCAACAAATTTGGCAACGTATTTCGTAGATGTTGTAAATACATGTCTCCTGTTAATCTTTGTGGAAGTATGACAGGACCAATTATAAAATTTCCTATTATTCCAGCCCAAACGTTGATTTTGAATTCGTGTTGAAAATGGTTTATTTTAATGGAATGAGGATTTTCAATTGCATAAACGTGTTCATTATGAAAATTAGTTATTCCTCTTCTCGTGAAACAGGCTTCATCAGTGAACAAAATATTCTTTCCAAAGTTCAGATTCATTTCTCTTTGCAAATTAATGAACCTACAAAACATCAGACGACTTTGTGAATCATGGATTAATAAATCTTGAACTGGCGTCTTGTGGTATGGGTATAATAATTGTTCTCTTAGTACTTCATGAACGGCATTCCTAGAAACTTCTAGTTCATTACTTATCCGTCTAGTACTCAATTCTGGATTTTCTTCAATATGGTCTAAAATTTCTACTTCGAGTTCGGGAATCCTTACATAACGCTGTCTTCCATAATCACCAGTTCTAGGAGCAAAATGACCGGTCTCCCGAAGACGTCTCTCAACTGCAGCAAAGGTTGGGTGGCTTGGTACGCGACGATTTGGAAACCTTGCCGAATACACCCTCACACTCTCTCGACCATTTCCTTGACAATATCCGAATACCAATAACATATCGGTGTATTCTTCATTGGTGTATTGTACGGCCATGATAAATCAGAAAAGTCCGATATAAACAATCAACGTCAATAAAACTCGACAAATCAACACAGATGAAACTATGGAAACCAAGAATGTGAATATCACTGTTTTCGAGCAGATAATAATAGTCTTCAGAAAAAAAAACCAGTGCTACTTATTTTCAATAGAAATAACCTATGCAAAAAGAACATTTCAACTTTTTGCGTCGTATAAATCTTTGTATACGTGAAAATGGTGAACATTTTGAACAATTTTTATGAAATATCTGTTAATCGTTTTATTATTAATTATGCTCTAAATCACTAAAATTAAAATTTTGTCGAAACCATGAGAGGAATCGTTTTTTGTCAAGAGTACCTTTTTTGTAGTGAATGAGTTGAATAATTTAGATTTCATATTGAAACTAATTTTTTTCCATTGGCGTAGGAGTTTTAGATGTTTATTTACTGAAAAAATCAAGTTCTACGCCCATGGAATGATATTCATTATGATTATGATATGAGTTTCATTGCCCGATGAGTCTATGCCAACGTACCAAATTTGAAAAAAATCTCATGAGCCGTTCAAAAGTTATGAAGCAAAATCGATTTGAAAATTTCAACTTCAGAGCCGTCTAGCGCCCAAACTAAGCAACTTTTTACTGAGGTAAGTTTGCTTGTATCGAATTGTTTTGGTCTGAAGAATATGTGGTAGCTTTTTGTAAAGACCTTTTAAGGACACCCTGTATATACCAACCCACCTTGACCTCCTCTATCCGCCATTATGCTACGGTTGGTTAGTCATGACTTACCCTGTATATACATACAATTGTTTACAATGTTTGGAATTTAGCACTCAAGTATGTATACGCTCAGACTCTTTCATGAAAAGAAGTTCATATAAACCTGTGTCCTAACTTTCGTTTCCGAGTAACGTCTGATAGAGCTTGTCACCAATGTTCCTTTGTCAATGGCTCTTTTATTGAACGATGATATAATATTTCATCTCATCCAAGAAAAGCGAGGTAATATCTACCCTCTACTGGGCATCGTTATATCTCAATATATGTATGTTTAATGTCCATATGTCGCATGAATATTATTCTATAATATTCAGTCGTTATTAACAATGTATTCAAAATATATTGACAAATGAAGAAGTCATAATTTTGTTTGAGGTCACTGTCAACTTTCACTATTAGTTCCCCCGTATAACGAAACGATAAATGATAAGTTTCTAAAATCCTTTTCTAACAGCGACAACATCGAAATTTATGGCACTTCTGAATTTCTGGTGAACGAGGATCTTCGAGTGTTTTCAAATTTATTAAGATTGCTCCGTTGTACTTGATTTCAAAACCATTCCGCACATTATGTGGACATTTCAAACAGGTTTCCTAGGATTTATGGAACTTCTTTTTGTGAAGTTATGTTTGATGAGTGGAATTTTGATGTGGCCATCCTAGAACTATTTCGAAATGGCTGAGACCTCGTTTTAATGACGCTATATCTGAATCGTATACCGAATAGTTGGCTACACATGCATCTCATAATTATTGAATGAGCCCTAAGATCATGAAACAAATTATTGGCATAAAAATATCAATAAGACTGATGAAGAAATCCAATATGATGTACAACACCATGAGAAAGTGTCTGTACTTTTATACTTTTTTTTTGTCATGACATATATCGGTTATTATATCAGTGTGCCCCACTTTAAATCACCCCCCCCTCATAATTTTTCGAAAACATCAAGTATGACTAATAGCACGGAGACTCTTGACATGTATGAAAGGAACAATATTTTCAACAGTTTCTTGAATTGAGATCGAATTTGGAAAAGATACATTTTTCAAAATTAACAATAAATTATTTACAACAGGGTAACTCACCAAGCATATAATTCAATTATAGAACTGCATCTTTTTGCTTTTTTTGATTTATGAAGAGTGATTCTGCATATTTTTCACCAAAAATTTCTCAAATTATCACTAGTATTCAAAGTGCCCTTCCGGAAGTCCACATGATAAAAACAAAAGAGCTTCCAATAATGATTCATCTTGGAATTCAAAAATAGCTTCGGAAAAGAACAAAAATGGCCAATACTCGGACGGGGAATGAAAATTGTCACGGAAAGAACTTGTTTCTATTGCAATTCTATACAAGCGTTTCGATTTTCAACGTTATATTGAAACTTTTTATTTTTCACCATTTTTTTGAATGATACAAATATGAAAAATATCAACTATCCCTTCCATACTCGAAACTCAATCATTACTCACTCTTACTCACTGAATAATCATGGAAATATGTTATTATAAGAAAATGAAAATAACGCTTTGAGTCATTGACAGAAAGTTGATGTGTCATCCATCATGCATTTGAGATGATGATTTATATAAATGGTATTCTTTTTTCGATCATGATGCCGAAGTCATGAAACAAAAAATCATCAAATTATCCAGTATTTGGTCAACGATACATCAATTTTGCATAAAAGATCAACATTTCAAGCGGTATTTTCATTTTGATATAAAAGAGAATAATTGTCGATATTCAGTGAGTGAAAGTCAGTAGCATGATGGAGCTACTAGTATGAAACAGTAGTATGAACAAGTTTTTTTCATGTTCCTGAAATTTCGTACAAGTCATGATAATATCAAAGACTGAAAGTTGCAATTGAACATTCAAATTCAAGAGACATGTGTAGCGTTGGATTAGAAACAACTTTCCTTTTCCGCAAATAACTGAGATATCTGCTGGCCTGGAAGCTTTGGGACACCCAGTATAGATAACTGATGATATTGCAGATAGAATATATATATATATTGCATATACCCAATATATCTCGATCTTATCATCGGATATGGAATAATCTAACAAACTATGAGATGCACAAATACAAGTCACAGAATATCAGTTAATTCTCAGAATAAATTATCAGTACCCAAGTATTTAAAAAGAACATACAATAATACTGTGTTTGTGGAAAATATTATACCGGTGGAACTAGCAGGCCTCTATCAGCAAGGATGAAAGAGCATAAGAACAATATAAAGAAAAGATATACTTACCGACAAATCAAAATTAGCTGAAGATATCTTTACTGGAAATGGACAACATATGGCTAATTGGAGTAATCTTAGGAGCATAGGAGAAGAAGATAACAACCATTAAAAAAGCGGATAATCAAAGAGTCTGCTTGCATTTTTCTGAACGGGGACAATAATATTGCTTCTTGTTCAGTTGATATATGTAGATAGAACTTGGCAACCAGTTCTCAAAACTGAATATGAAAATGGCATATTCAATATAAATTAATAAGAAACACCTTGTACCCAGAATTCCTCCGTCTGCCAAATGGTCACTTTTCAGTGACAAACCCAGATCAACATTGAAAAATTTTGCGAAGAAAAGTTTTATTCTTATTAAATATATTTGTATTTCCAAATTTATCAAAAACATGGTGTCACTGACAAATAGAAATATTTTGTAATCATTCTTGATGACTTCCATTTTAGTTTTCAGAAACGAGGAAAGAAAATCAAACAAGAAGCGGAAAAATGAATATACAATAATGCCTGCACAGAGCATTCACCACCATAATTACATCCAGATCACAATAATCACAGCCGCACACTGTATAAACAATCACTATTATGTATTATTCAATGGGAGAATATATTAACACTCTGGAGCACACTTATGTAAAACTATGTTAATAAGGCAGATACTGGCAGCAGGTACTTTACTGTTCTACACAGAAATCTGACTCTGAAAGATTAATAGCTCTCGAAAGTGTGGACTGCTAAGTGATGCACCCCGAATAAAAATTATGTTAATACCGAATAACTTGTATCTTTCGTTATTTAAATGATACCGGAGGTCAGTATTATTATTGTAATTACCTGCGTTTGCTACAGGTACCTCGACAATTTGACGGGCGATTAGCTTTGTTGAAAACTTGTTGCTCACTTGTTACTCATACTTTGCATAATAATAAGAGAAACCGCCAAAGAAAACGAGTGACGCACTTGGGCTTCTCATATTAAATTCACTGTTATTTTGTCAACATCATCCTCATACATCCCAATACTCAAAAAAAAAAAATAACTAACTCACATGTTGTAATTGCTTTGCCTTCATGTATGGTATGTCTCAGAAATATTTCTCACCGACGGGCGAGGAGAACTTGGCAGAAGTTTTTTTGTCCAAACTAGAACATACCTCTCTGACATGCCTTTCTACTCGATCTCAAAGAGGTGGACCAAAATTTGCCTTGGTACTGGTATTGGTAGTTGTGGATGGTGTCAGATGCGCTGCGACCTGATTAGATCTATTCTGTCCCTTCTTCTTCTGCCAATTCCAAGGTTTGCTCGTTTATAGCAGCTCCTGAAGATTCAATTCCCTCGAGAATTTCACCTTTTTGAGGGGGTCTATTCGTGGTATATCTTCCACAGTCAGCTGGTATTATCCCAGTGTGTCCCATTTTTTGTGATATACATCATCGCACTCCATCAGGATATGAAGAGGTGTTTCTGTACTCTCGCCACAGAATCTGCAGGTGTCGTCCTCCTCTAAGCCTAGCCTTCTGAGATGTTCTTTGAGTGTACAGTGCCCCGTCAGAAATCCCGTTATTGCTCTGAGACTCCTTTTGCTGATGGTAATCAGTGTCTTTGATCTTGCTCGGTTGAAATTTCCGAGGAGATATTTAGCCTGCCGCAGTCCTGGAAATCTTTGCCATTGTGTTACTATCATTGCTTTTGCGGCTTTGTTGACTTCTTTTTGAAAATAAGAGTTTCCAAGACCGCATAATGGTTCTGGCCCGATTTGTGGCGTTGATGCTCCTTTGCCTTACAATGTTCGATAGCCTGGTTTCAAGTTATATAAGTTCAATAATATACCTATCATGAAATGTTATTTGTTTTTTATTTCTTTACATCAACTCATAGTTTTGCCGTTGGTGGCATTGATAAAACATTCGAATATTCAATTCATTCCTTATAACTTTCACCTGGCAGTTCAATGTGATCAACTACGAGAAAATAATAGTGTTCAAATCGTGATAGCGATAGTCTCGAATCATAATGACGATATAATATACTTAGAGCAGAAAAAAAATGATAGAATGGAAACATTTTGGCTAGGTCCGGAAAATCTTAGGACTGGAGTGTCATATTGAATCTTTGATCAATCATATTCTGATGTGACGTTTTGGGAAGTCACGTCATGTATTTTTTTCGAATTATTGCTATAAATCTTTCATATAGGAGACACTGTCAAAATGTGGTGTATGTCACAGTTTCAAATGTTTCGTGGTATTCGGCATTAGAGCAAAGTATAATTAACCATCCAACATCCTACAGAAATGAATTTCGATAGCTTGAACCTCAAATTGAAGAAGGTATCCTTGTTTATTGTCGATAAAATGAACAGTTCTCCTAACAGGCCTAAAAGGTCTGTAGAAGATAATCACGGAGAAAAATGAGTTCTCTTGTTTTCATTTCCATTATAGAAATCTATAAAAACATGAAAAGGTCAATGTTGTGTGTATAAATTGTGTTCTGAAAATTCAGCTTCTGAATTCAGAGATCAAAATCTGATTTCAGAGAGTTGAGCTGCATTCAGAGCTCAATTCAGAGAAAGAAAATCTGAATTCAGAAAAAAAATCTGGATCATCAGAATGAATAAAATACAAGTGACCTCTCTGAACGCTTTTTCAGAAAGCAAATGAGACATCCGAGTTTTTCGATTCATTATCTGTTCAGAACACACTGTATATCATTTCATGATCATCTGCATAATCTCCTGCCGAGCATGCCGAATTGGGCACACCCCTTTTCCCCACAACAAACATGTTAATGACTAACGACTCTTTTCTTTCATTATTTAAATGATTCTGGAGGTCAGTATTGTTATTGTAATATATCTAGTTTTCAACAACAGGTAATTCAGAGACCCACAAAGAATTTGACTAACAGGTGGTTGTATAGTTTGGTTAAGATCCGAATGAATGAGTGAATGAATGAATAAATAATTGTTGGTCGTAAAGTGAATTATATTACAATCTGAACGAAGTAGTATCATTGCTATATCCTCAAGTTTTATATTACTATGTGTTGATTTGTGACAGATGAACCTATGATGTTTGGATCAATATTACGATAACAATAATATATAATAATAATATTCAGACATGAACTACGATCAAATCTGCTTCACAACTTCATAATCTTTATTCTTTGACGAATAGGTAGTCTACTTGAGTCTCGACTAATAGGTGCAACTTTTGCATGTGACTGTTTGAGAGTTGAGTTTTATATCAAAATTGTGTTGAATTGTGTTACAATTGTATCAAAGTGAAGAGACAGGTGCAATGGTAAGAATAACTTGGACCAAGTTTACCATCAATCTGAAGCTTTCATCTTATCCCGATCTTTAGTTCCATCCATAACTCCTATCTCTCCCATTATTTTCATCTCAAAATCTGCTTGCTTATTCTTTTATGAAGTTTTCAGAGTTCAGGTATCACTCATATATATATATACAGGGTGTTTCATTATATATGCGCAGTTCTTCCGGATGTGAAAGCTCGTTCAAAAATATGAAGAAAAGTTTTCATCAGCTTACCCTCTACAAGAAAAATCGTTCCTTGAGTATATCTCTGGAATTGTTCATCGCACAGAATGAAGCTTTTGTGAGCATTATAATGAAGTATGTTTTGTGCTGAATTTTTCAAAGTCATAATTGATGAAGATTTCAGTGGGGCAGTGGGTGTTTTCGTCTCTAACTTCTACGCCACTGGAAAAAGAACAATTTTGAGCCGCCTATTGGAACCGTCAATGTATTTCACACAAGAAATTTACTCCTAGTCATGAGACGTGAAGTTTTCGAGAAAAATGAACTCTCTTGTTGGAGAACATGGTCATTTCTTGAAACTTCTGCGTGTATTGAAGCTAACGGCGGACATTCCCACTGATTAATTCAGCTGAGTATGATTTTTTATTGTTTTATTCCAATTTTGTAATTATGAAGTTGACGTTTGGTTTTGTAACTTGTTCTATCGTTCGAATGAACTTTGTTCAATTAGCGAAAAAAAAAATCATTTAAAAATACTCACCATATTTTTTCAACATAAAACTTGATTTTTCTTGTCAACTCTAGAGCTCAAGATCAAGAGTACCTCTTTTGTGACGAAAACATTGGCGGTTCAAATGGGTGGCTCGAAACTGTACTTTTTCCAGTATTTCCAGAAAACCACCCAGAACCCCTCCAAAATCTTCACCAGTTATAGCATAAAATAATATTCGCATGAAACTTATATTATTATAAGTAGAAAATGCTCACAAGTGTTGTTTCCTGTGCAATAAACGGTTCCAGAGATATTTTCGAAAAACATTTCATTAAAAATTTCGACTATGCATGGAACTCGAAAATGGTACATTTCAGAGGGTAAGTAGAAAAAATTCCATACTTTTGAACGGGCTATCGGATACTGAATATTACGAAACACCCCTGATAAATGGAAGTTTTTGAAATTATCATTTCGACTCAAAAACAATGGCTGTAATTCAATGTGTTTCACTTATTTGTCAGTGTCACTCGAAATTGAGAATGTTGTATATGTATGTATACATACTTGGTAGGTATGTGTATGCTATCTGTAATTCGTAACGTAAAAGTTGAACCCTTTTGCTGTAATAATATCAGAAATCCGTTGAATCCAATAACCCCGCATAAATTTACATTCGTTACCTACTTGTCAATTAATCAAATCAAACCGAATTTCCATTCAATATTCTATCGGTGGAGAAAAAAAAAACCGTTTCTTCTAGTACCATACAACCCTTCCTGGGAAAAAATCGTTCGCTATTCAAATTACTGGTATTGCCAAAAGGGCTGAGAACAAATTTGCATCTTTGGGAATCTTAATATCATAAAACACTTTCCAGGTATACACATGGGGTACATCCAGGTCAACCTAAGCATATGCAAGGGCCAATCCATTAACATACGGTCCAAAATATAATCTCTGCGAGAACTAGCAGACAATAATAGAGGAGCCCATGGTCCTCGAATGTAATCGAATGTAGAAACGTGCAGCTAGTAGGAAGCGTTTTTTACCTACCTGCTTAATCATATGCGAATTTATGCAGAACCTGCCTGCATATTCAGTGAAAAGGACACCTATTCAAACACTCTGATTCGCCCTACAACCTGAACCCATCGCAAACAAAAAAATGCTCCTTAATGTATCGGTGCACTTCCTCACGACATATCCGTTTAGCGTTTACCGCGAAGGGTTGAAATCGTGGTGTTTCCGATATCTACCCTTCAGATACCTGCAGCGGGGAGAGAAGAAAAGGACGATCTGCTACCTTTTTCTTTTCAATCAATGCTCGATGGCTATTAGGCACCTTCGATTTCTTATTTGAATACCGATAGATGAAAGCCTTTATGCAGAAATGTAGATTAGATGGAGTGGCGCAAGTTTTACCTGCACCTACCAGTAACCTTTGCGATGCTCGCACTTTCGTTTGGGATGCTGTGTTTGCATGTTTTCTGGCTGGGTTTCGTGGGATAATTTTGATTTCGTTTTGAATAAGAGTACCCGAGCAGGGTAGGATGAGTCGCTGGGAAGGATACGGAAGGACATGATACGGACTCGGGAACGTTGGAAAATTCGATCATCGCTTTTGGTTTCGATAGGGTTGAATTGTCGTTGATATATACGTTAGAAATATATTCACCATCGTGCACATGGACCGAATGTATGATGTAACCGTTAGTTTTTGGAAAGTCATGATGGGATCAGCATCCTTCACACTTCCTTTCATTGGAATAGACTCAAATCAGATGTATTTTTTATGAATATTATCACTTCCAATAACACTAGAGGTCATATTTTATTCAGAAATTCCTCAGAGCTCAAGGATATTCGGAAAATTATTCCGAATCGTCAGAATGATAATGGACAATTCTCTGAAAATTATTTTAGATATAATTTGATTTCGAGTGGTATTCGGTAGGAAAATTCCACAAAATGGATTGAAACAACTTGACTGACACTCGTTTTCCTGAATGTTAGAGTAATAGTTTGAAGTATTTTACGTGGTCGATTTGGAATTACTAAAAACATTAAAATAATACTTTTCCTTTCATTTGCCCAGCTCATATCTCATTATGTCAACAAATTTTTAATATGATGTTGAGAAATGCCCCTATTTCTCGATACATATGTTGGCGTGAAATTTTCACTAGTTATACCACTAGAGGTCAAATTATCGTCTTCGACTCGGGATAATTTTCAAAATATTCATGAGCTGCAGATTTTAGATATAATTTGATTTTGAGTGGTGTTCGGTAGGGAAATTCCACAAAATGGATTGAAACAACTTGACTGACACTCGTTTTCCTGAATGTAAGAGTAATAGTTTGAAGTATTTTACGTGGTTGATTTGGAATTACTAAAAACATTGAAATGATACTTTTTCATTCATTTTCCCAGCTCAATCTCATTATGTCAACAAATTTTCAATATAATACCTTCCAGATGTTGAGAAATTCCCCTATTTCTCGGTTGACATATGTTGGCGTCAAATCTTCACTAGTGATACCACTAGAGGTCAAATTATCGTCTTCGACTCATAATTTTCAAAATATTCATGAGCTCGAAGAAATTTCCGGATTTAATTTGAACTCGTGTGGTATTCGGTAAGAAACTTCCACACCGTTTCCAACAACATCAATTTTTGTCTTCATCGAGTTGACAAAACCTGCCATTATAAACGTCAAGAAAATTTCTAGTATAATTCGCTGTTGGGTACCCACCAGGAAAAAATTTCCGATAAAATTCATCCATTGCTATGGTGATCTGACAGAAATACACGTTCTGATTGGTTTAAAATCACATGTGTGGAATTTTCATAGAAATTTATCACCAGGTGGTATATGTTTCACCTGGAATCACTATTGGAAAGATATAAATCATTTTTTCCTACTTCGCGTCATTATGACACAAATGAGTGTCGAAATAGCTCCCATTTCAATACGCTGATTTCATTTTGCTCACATTGGTATCATCAAAATATCAGTAACACATCACATAATTATATGCATATATATATGCTTCCATACTTTTTTATTGTTTATATACAAATCTCAGTGTTCACTGGAAATAAGTCATTGTCATTAGCACAATGAATGAAACATTTTCAATAACCAATTGGGATACTTTTCTAACAGCAGTCAATGTATTGATAGTGGCACTGGTAGTCATTCTGAATTTTCAATCATTCAATCAGTGTCTCCAAAAGTCGCCAATATTCCCTGTTATTATAATTAGCACTGAAAATTGGTACAAATAGTTTATGATACCAGTTTCATGAGACGTATTGTCGTTTTCGTTCTTTTCGCGTAGCTTTTCTGACTTCAAGAAATCCACTATCGAATCTAGAAATACCTGATTCAATTTCGTTTCCATCCGTATCATCAAAAACGCGAATCGATCGTTCATTTAATACTAGGAACACATCAGTTCAAGATTGAAGAACACCACCGTCATTGGACTAGAGGACAAAAAGTTGTACATATTTTTCATTTCGTTTTTAGATTTTTCTTCCCATAATCTGGGACAGTGATGATTGCTGTGAAAAAACAATTGCAATCATTTCAGTTTAGTTCGATGAATTGTATTGGCCCAGGATAAAATTCACATTACCAATCACTGATGTCGCGTTTTCAAGAATCACAACAAATTATTTCTAATTAATAATTTTGTTCGTTCGACTAATATGTTATCTGGTTTGTAAGAATATTTTAGAATCAATTTGTTTGCTGGAGTCTTTCGATATCGATCAGTAAATTCAATTCCTGTATTATTGGTGTGAGTTTTGAGTGTCCTAACGCCCTAGCAAAGTGTCAAAACTAATCTTCGGAGTTATCAACACCAACGACGTTTCGCCAAAGTGTAACTCACACCACATACTCCATTCAATTGTTGTCCTCTTCCGAGCTCAATCGGGATAAATAAGTCATCAAACGTATCGATTCTACATTTCAACACAATCGCACATACTTTTGTTCGATTTGAAGAACGGCAGGTAAAGTTTTCATACAGAATCGAAGCCCCTAAGACTGGCAACAAAAGTCTTTTTGTTGATGGATAACAAGGATTTAATGATCGATACTGTTTCATCTGATGTAAACAGAATATATATGATCTATGCCTTTAATACTATGCCAATATAGTTTCTTCTCCGATGAATGCACAGTGAGTGAGTGACGGAATAAATTCGATATTTTATAGATAGACTTCCTGCGAGGGAACACTGATATAAAAAACAAATAAATACCAAAAAATACAACAATATTTGGAGGAAACTAAATAAGTATTTCGGCAACTAAGTTGCCATCTTCAGTAGACCTGACAAGAAAGAAATCATCATCGAGAGTGGTAACAGTGGAAACAGTTTCATTGATTTCCCTCAAGGCGTTCTATTCGAAATAAAATAAGTCGATACAGTTTGACATGACTGCTACAGTTTGATAATGAAACTTTCAATAGGATCGAGTATATACTTGATCACTTGATTTGCCAAATTGTGGAAATGTTCTGTGCATCCACCCTTCAATTATATAAACAGAAACTGAATCATCCTGTATATTATAGAAATGCAGAAACGCTGGATAACAAGAAATTGCGTGATTTACAGTTATTATTTGCTATAATTTGACCTCAAAATTTCCATAACCATAAAATGCTAATTCAAAACCAGAAAGCTCTCAGGGAGAGTTTTAAAAGAAATCACAATATTCTGTTAATTTACCATTTTCAGACATATGTCCACTTTGCTAATTCAAAGTGAAATGATAGGTATTGAAAAACGCCCAATAAGTTTCTAACATCCGCACCGTCGTAGGATCAAATTCACTTCAAGCCGATGAATATCTCCGATATTGTCCCGAAATTTCCATAACGAAAACAAATCGATGTTCATGGTAGCAGAGGTGTTCTACAAAATAAATAACGTACCAGGAAACTTCACGTATAAATAAGTTTACACAATTTTACTTTCAAATATTTTTAATCGGATACCCAACGACCTCAACATCTGTCCACGGAGATTATTTATTTATGTTTGTTTTTAAATTTGAATTTTAATGTGTCGGAGCGTTTATATAATGGCTATATGGTTCTTATTATTATGTATGTAGTTACATCGCACGGAATATGTTTAATTGTTGCTTGCTCGTGTGGTTTCTATTATTCCAAATGTCTCTATAAATGTAGTAGAAAGATGTGTTGTGGAGCTCAGAAGAGAAACTGGTTTCGAATAATGAAACAGGGGATTTATATCTTGAATGGGATTGTGTCACCTATATCCTGTTCATGGGCACTCTTTCATCTGGGCCCTTGGCCTCATTTTGTCACACCGGTCGATTTATTCTTGTGAGATATTTTGGTCACTACCTCTGGCATATCGATTGATGATCATGTCAGTCTATGACACCTATCGGTGATTCTCATTTCATCTTCTCTTGCGAAAACACCGAAATCAAGGGTACATCTTTCTCTATTTCGAGTCCATACTTAACCCAAATCGTATAGATATATCTTCACATATTCTGCCATCATACTTCCTTCTGTTTGTACGTACAGGGTGTTGGTGAATAAGTGCGGCAAACTCCAAGGGATTATTCTGCATGAAAAAATAATGACAAATAAAGACAAAATATATGTCTGACAATTTCGCATTTGTAGATTTTTCCATTCTTTTCGAAAAAAAAAAAATACTCATCAACAGTACCTAATGTCATAAGAAACTGGAAGCCTGAATAATGAAGAAATGCTAATTTGACAGTTTGTTGGAATATTCGTATTTAACCTAATGTTGACAGTTATAGCCTACTACCGTTTTTTCTAGATGATGTATTGAAGAAATGAAAAATAAGCCTTGAGATGTTTTATTTTTCTGCATTGAAACGGCGCACCATTCGAAAAAAAAAAGGGGGAGAGAGATATTTTGTCACGAATTGAACGAGGAATTCAAAATTGATGTTTAGTTCTTTTTAGCACACTTATGATGACATAGCCATGATGTGTGGCTGACAGTTCACTGATGATAAGCTCAGGTGTCATAACGACTTCATTATGGACCCGAAATAGAAAAGAGTATTATCATGGCATATTTATATAGATAATAATTATATATAGAAAGATATGTCTTACCTCAAAACGTGTATGATATCGTATTTTCCTTATTTTGCATTTGAGGTTCATTGTAATCAAAAGAATATTCGTGGTGCTTGGCAACACTGTTGAAATGATTGCAAATTCAAAATGGTGGCAGTGACAGAATGAAGTTCGCAGTAGAAATCTGTTCAGGTCTATATAAATGGAATTTAGTTATTTCCGAATGTGAACTGAAAAAGTTAGATAAGTTTATTGAAATAATATTGATAATTACAACATCTCACGTTTTGACGTATTCACCGTCGACGAAATTGAATTTTCACGTCGTACTAGAGGTAGTTCCATGAGAATTCAGTTGACTTCAATGAATTCGTCAAAGACGCAAAATCGAATAGTAGCATAAATAGATAAATATTTGGCAATATCTATATAATTATAGATACTAAGAGTCGTTCCCAGCATTGAGGAGTGTGACCACAAAGTGGCACTTTTAAATTTTTTGGCGCCAAAATGAGCCATTAAAACGTTCTCGGAAAACGATTCTGTCTTTTGATCTACCTTCCATTCCAAAAAAGGTTATAAGCGCTTTGATAAATACTCTTCGACGTTTCCGGTAATAAATTCAGTGTTGTTACCTTCCCTGCTTCTATCATGTTCGGTGGTGTCAAATCTAAGTCAATATCACTTTCAGTTTTCATTTTTGATTGAATAGTTTCACAGAAAACAATTATGAAATTACTCGTTACATACTAAAACAGAAACGATCTGCTGACATTTCATCACTTTGTCGCTGGACGTCATAATTTGACAGTCATTTCAGAGTGAACCTAGACTTAACACGGAATATTCCATCCCGCATTTGTTGCTTAGCAACTTGCCTAGCAACCGATGCAAAAATGATGTTCTGTACAAAATGTGCTTGTTTATGATTGAAGTTTTTAAAATGACGGTTTTAAAATGAACATTTATCGAGGTTGTCGTAGTAAAAAATTATTATAACCTTATACCAATAGATAAATAGGGAATGGGATAATTATTGTCACATAATATATCAAATCAATCATAGATTCTGAAATTGTACTTCTTTTCACTAGATATCGAATATTAGATTTGCCGAACTCTCATTTAATGTACGGCCCTATAATACGCGATATATAAGAACTGAATATTTTTGTCGACTGTATAATATGGTCGAATACAAACCTACTTGAATTCTATAAGGGAAAAGACCCACCTTCTCTTCAGAATATCGGCCTCCCACTGATCCCATTGACATTCGTTCACATATTTCCAAGGTGCGGAGATAATCTAGACGGATTAGTAGAGTCGCTCAATCAACATACTGAAATTCAATTTATGTTCTGTATCTTAACGATTCTGCATTAGCTTCGGCCGATAAAAGACAATTTATAGGTGTAATTTCAGTTGCGAAAGATCGGTGAGGATATATTTCACGCGTTTATCATTTTATTGAAATGGCGTTATGACTGCTAGAAATTTTCTTTCCGAGTATGTTAGATGAACAAAATCGAAGGTTAGCAGGTGTATTTCTATTTTCCAATTCTCCATGCAATTTAGTCAGGGAAAAGGATTTTCTTTCTGTTTGTCCCATAAAGTGATGCAAAACACAATGGGGATTTGTTGAAACAATCAATTTCTAAAGTGGTAAGATGATTCGTTATCATGAAACTGATATTTATACGCTCAACGTTCAATGAATGGAATGTTTATAAACTCATATAGAGGGTTTCAGTGGGAAAAGAGTAGTTTAGGAGTATGCTGTACGGTAAACTGCCACTTCCGGAAGGAACTCAACATTCTGGGGGTTTTGATGCGGTGGGTGTTTGATGGTTGCTCTCCCGAAAAAACTTTTTTTTATCTTCAACCACACGAAAGGAAAACCTATAATGAAACACTGTATGAGCCAGCGGTGGAAAGTTGTGGACTTGGTAGGCTGACAATGTAGGGGCGAACCGAGACCGCTCACTTTTCTACGATGTTCTAACGCGATCAAATTGTTAGTGAATGATCAAACTGATCAATTTTCTCCGAAAGCTCGCATCACATAATGAGAACTGATGGAACTCTGTCGTACAACTCACCGAATTTTCCGTTATTTTTTCCTGTACGGGTGGTCGTTGATGTTCCCCCCCCTAGACACGGACCTGTCATCGGAACACACCTAATGAAATGATCCGAAGAAAGAACTGACGAAGGGTATGTAACTGCTAAAGAACGAGGCGTATGGGTGTGTAATTTTTCATACCGATCCTCCACTATAATTACGGTCTGGTGTGTGCGTTTGTGAGCTCCTCAACAACAATGGCAAAGATGGCGTTGTCTACGAACGCGGACGATTAATCGACGACGACCTGGATAGGAGTGTGAATCATCTCGAGACGAATCTATCGCCGTTGCGACACTTCCTCCGTAACATCTGCATCACGATCTTGCCCAATAATCTACCCATTCATCCTCTGGGATGGACGCGTTGGTGTCATCTACCGAGCGAGCATCTGCAGGTGAGGCGGACGAGAGGTCTATTTTCTCTGTTGGATTCACTCGGCTGGAATCGAGAAATCCGACTCGAATATGGACCTGTACATATTAATTGTGCGTCTAGAGTAAATATCTTTTGAACGAAAAAAACGATATTTATGAAAATTTTCAGGTAAGTGCAATGGAACAACATGCTTCTGATGTACAATTTCTCGTTGATAATAATAATAATAATAATCATCTTCATTTTGAGGGATCCCACAATACAATGTTCAACATAATGAAAGCTAAGACCAAACAAAATAGTGTCATAAAGAAAATTGTAATAAGAAACAACTGCTTGAAATAAAAATGAAATACAAAGTATGTGCAAGTACAAATATATCCAAACTACGCTAACTTTCTGGGTAGTCATCTATTTCATACGGTTCCAACTCCAATATAAATGTATGTACTGCTTTCTTGAATTTTTTCAAATCAGTTGACTGCTTGGTCGAGTTTGGGAGCTTGTTATAAAAATTCAGGCATTTATACAATGGTCCTTTCTCAAAGACACTCAGCCGATGCCTTGGATAATATACTTCTGGTTTAACCAGATATGCCATCAAATTCTTCAATTCAAATGGGACACCCCCTATATATTTGTACAAACTTTGAAAGAGCTTGTTATTTTGAATTCATACATACTGAGTTTAGTGTAGAAATACTGTCTGTGAGTTCTTCGAGGAGGTGGTACATTCATTTTTCAGCTTTTCATGGGATTTTCTCTCCTCGTTTCTGACAAATAGAGTAGAAGTTATTATTTTTCAGTGTCAAAATCGAAAACATTGAAATATTTTACGAATAGAAAAATATTTTAATTTTGTTGAAAACGGGAGCAGATTCGTTCCCGAAACGTCCACCAAGATAAGTAGAAGTTTTATTCTTATTAAATATATTTGTATTCCCAAAATTTTTTTCAAAAACAAGGTGTCACTGACCGATAGAGAATTTCTCTTTTAGGTATCTAAAGGTTTAATTTCAAGCGCAGTGACATTTTGGGGCAGATCCCAAATCTGTCCTTACTACAAATATATTGCAATAATTTTTAATAACTTCTGCTCCATTTTTTAGAAACGAGGAGAGAAAATCTCATGAAAAGCTGAAAAAATTAGTGTAGAAAACTTGAGATTTTTGCATGAGAGCAGAAAAATATTCAGATAAAAAATTGATGTTGTTTGTATGCATAGTAATGAATAAACGAGTACTCTTTTGGTCTCCAAGTGTCGAATTCTAATTGACGGAAATAAATTGGGCAATAACCATAACCGTACATCATTAGAATTTCAATACGCCATTTTTCGATTTGTGAATTGTACGTTTATTCATCACTATGCATACAAACAACATCAATTAGTTTATCTGAATAGTTTTTTGCTCTAATGCAAATTACTCAAAGGAGGTTGATTAAAGAGCTATATATTCCTTTTTTTCACAAATTTTCCACACTAAACTCAGTATCTATGAATTCAAAATAACAGTCTCTTTCAAAATCTGTTAAAATATACAGTGTGGAACAGCCAAAAGGAATGAATTCGAACAAATAAATGAGGGTGTGTTGGGAAAAACGCTTGGACACTTCGATTTGTATTTTCGATTACGCATTTTTCTCAAGAAAATCAAATTATATATCTTAATTTTCGATATACTATCTACTGACATTTTTTTGGGACATATACAAAATGATCAATTTCCTGAATTCTGCACCACCATATATTTGTTTCAATCGAATGACAGTAGGTAGTAAATCAAGAGACCCCAAGTAGTTTTTTTTAAAAATTTAATTTTAATTAAGAATTCTTTAAATTAAAATTCAATTAAATTTGAAAATGGAATGAAATACAGGGTGTTCCATTTGAAATATATTATGTACCATTTATTCGATATAACCAGAGTGTAAACAAGAGTGTCCTAACGAAAACGAAACGAGGCAAATCGAAGGCCATTTCTTGTTTCAAATTCAAGCAATGATCACGTGACGCACGTTTTCGAGGGGTTCAGTTTCGGGGTTGGAAACTATTCGCAGAAATTGCACTTTCGAAAACGTACAGGTGTTTATTCGATTCTTGATTTCGAAACAGTTAGAATTGCACAAAGGGAAATATATATGAAATATATCATACACTGACACAACAAGGAAAATTAGTCTCTCAGTCTTGCGAATGAGATTATACTTGCATTGACAGTTTTTTCATATTCTCATCATATTTTATTCTGAATGTCAAAAAATTGTATCGAATAATATCAAAATGGACCATCCAAATAATATTCCATTATTGTCGATAGCCATGAAATCTATATGGTCAATGAAAATCCACCTGTAATAGTACAGTTCGTGTACTGAGGAATGTATTGTTGGGTCTTATGGAACAAAGTGAGCATTTCGTCTGGTTGGTCACGTTTTTGGTCATTATTTTTTTTAAATAACCAGATTCTGCAGGACTTTTTTGATCACCCTTTGAACATATAGTACCCGAACTTGCTATAAAAAAATATTTCAGGATGTCCCTTCGGAAACTGCATCGATCAATTTATGGAAAACTATAGGTAAGTAGGGCGAATTTCAAAATTTTCATAAAATATTTTCCGGTTGTACCGGAAGTTGATATCGACTCGCTTATTTCGAAAGGGACACCTAATGTATGATATCATTCTTAAATTCGAATTCTATGAATTATTCGAATGAATATCACGTTTATCTATTTATTATTAATGGTAAATCTAATTAATAGGGTTATGTCAAGAAATAATAGTAACGATTTATTGCAAAAAGTATGTATAAAAAAGGGGTAACAATGTCTGGATGAGGAGCTTGAAGGATTTCAGAAGTCTTCAAGATGAAAACATAAGGATCATCTAAAGAAGATGAATACCTTCAACACTTCACAAATTGTTGAGCGAGTATATTGCTCAAATAGATCCACTTGATTATTCTTGATAATTTGTAAGCACTAATGGTTTGAATTTTATTTTTATATTTATGACTTTCTATCTCTATTGAAACCTAAATTATACCGGCGTCAGAAATACAAGATTATTATTAGATATTAATAAAAAACCAATTCCCGCTCTCGCTTGAGCCAGTAAATTAACAGGTTTTTGTTGAAAATTAATTGGCATCAACAGCTTCCTACTAGTTGCGGGATTTCAAATTGCATACATACAGGGTATGAATTATCCTTGGGCTATATCTAACCAGAACTGGATTCTGATTAACGATTAATTGTTTACCCGTGTTGTAATTGACTATTAGAAATCAAACGGATAATTATAATTGATTCAATGTCACCGCCACAACTCGTAATCCACTTGGAGTTGGTTCTGCTTTCCTTATTATTGCTGATAATGACAAAACCCATTTTATATTCACGTTTGATTTATTTTGAATTTGAAGTATTTTATCATTTTGACACGAACAGTAGTCGGCAGTATATTTCCTACATTTACATAAGAACTGGAACGTTCTATGAAATCGAATTGCTTGAAAAAAATTTAAATCAGAATTCCAATACTGTAAGTGTCTATTGCGGGGAATTTCCTATGAAAATGAAAATAAAAATGTTGATGAATGTTTATCGTTGTTTCTATATCAATTCGCAAAACCAAAATTCTCTTTATCAGTATATCCATAGATATACCTCCATCAACATAGATTGTGAGAATATTATATCGTTATGTGAAATTATATTGAGGAAAATTTCTGTTGTTGTGACTGACGACTGATACTTCATTTCGTATAATATTTCGAAGGTTAATCATCTCTAATAACTCGAGAACATCTTCGACGACCTGATTTTTCGAATGGTTTGACTTCTCACAACCTCATGCTCAAGCCCTGATGAGAAATGAAGCAACTTCCGAAAGGCGCCAGTGAATGAATAGAAACCCCTAATTTTGAGTAATGAGAAGAAAGATAATCAAAAAACAAAAGTATATATAGTTTGAGAACACATCACAGTCGAAATAATTTTCACAATGAAATTAAATTAACAAGACAAATCAGCTATTTCGAATGAATATCATAATTGATTTTGATAACACACTGGTACAAAATCTTCACAATGTTTCATACGAGAGGTGATCATGTTATCGAATGTAATATGCATTTTTCAAAAGAATATGGGAAAAGAAATGGACTCACTGATGAAAGTCATTAATAAAATCAAAGGTTATAGTATACCAATGGAGACAGAGTTGACAATTATATTTTCGTATAGACAACTTTGACATGGTCTCTCGAATAATTGAGCAATATGCTTCATATGAACTTGCAGCAGTCGATATTATAATTTTCGAAATTTTGGCGGAGGAACTCATTGTGGCCTTTAAAAAGAAAGAAAAAACTTTAAGTACCTTGTTGGTTGTCATCAAGCACTAACTATCATAGTCAATAACGATAAATTATCAATACTATAAGTATATACAGGGTTTCTCATGGTTGCCGTTCGTTGGACGTTTTCGTGGTTCGAAATATCTTAGAATTCAGCGTTATTCAACATTCTCTTTCACTATAAAATATTTTCGAGGTCATACCATTTCCCGTTATAACAGATGTCAACTTCCTAATTTTGAATTCATGAGGAAATTTCATGATGAGTGTTCCATCAAGTTGCCCTATATCTATGTTCAACTGTTTCTTAGATATCTTGATCCTTTTGAAATTTGTACCCTTATTTTTAAAACTATGCCATTTACCCATTTTTGACTATAGAGGTGAGCGCTTCTGGGGTAGGTGGAACCACAGGAATGATACTGTTGGAATCCATGCACATTACCAATTGATTTATCGTATACAGGAATAATTGAACGACCAATTACATCATTTTCAAATTTGGAAAAGTTCTTGCCTTCGAATATGACACCCTGTATTTATTAGATAGTCGGATGCAGAATTAAATCCTTCATTGATTCGCTATGATTTTGCTCATCCCTATGTCCAACGATTTTCTTGTTTGTTTCGGTTACTGCCAAAAACTTTATCAAAATAGAAAATATAAATCGATAAGACAAGAGTTTCAAATAGGTACAGCATAGATTTATTGATGTATGGGTATATTGAAAGTGAGAGCGAATTGATGCAGAATTGGATTCTGTATATATTCAAAGAATACAGAGTGTCAGATTCCAGTTTCTGCCAAAAACCACATCAAAATAAATGATATGGATTAACAAGAAAACCGTTTCACATTCGTCACATTTGTAAGAACGAACTTTCTCAACTATGGAAATAGGGCATATAATTGGTGATGAAATTTTGGATAAACGGTATGCGATAAACCAATTGTTAATGTAGATGTCGGAAGTATCATTTCTGTACTTCCGTCTATTACATCAGAAGCGCTTACCACCTGACGAAAACGGGCACAAGGCGAACTATTGAAAATAAGGCTTTATATTTCATAAATTTCAAGAGGAACCAGATGGAACTCATCCTGAAATTTCCTCAGGAATCAAAAAATGGAATGATATTCTGTGTTTCCTATTTGGAAAAAGAAAGCAACATAGCTGATGCAAACACATTGATGGCAAAATCCGGTATAACCGGAAGTGGTATGACCTTGAGAATATTCTGAAATGAAAGATAATGCTGAATAATCCTCCAAGAATTCAGAATTCAAAGTTATTTCTGACGACGAACCCTAATGAACGTCTACCGTGAGAAGCCCTGTATACCACTTGAACAATAACTGCCTTGTGAAGGAATCAACTGACGTGCCCAATAGGGTGGGTACCTCACCTAAAGAATAACTGATGTTGTATTCCTCCGGGAGTACGCTCTCAAAAGGCAACGAATCAAGAAATATCTTGTGCACGTTCTGAAAATGAAAATGGTTGTGAAAGGAACACTAGTGTCAATATTCAGTCTATATCTCAAAACGCATTGCTTTTGGTCTTACGTGCAGCGTGACATCTTTGTCACAACTTCAACCCTCGGAATATATAATTGTGCGGAAGGCTCTAGACAATGCTTCATTTGGGCAATAATTCTTTTTTTCTTCTTCATGTGGGTTGGCATCAAACCGAGGTTTTTTTTGTCACAGATTTTTGTAATTGTTCATATACACTTATTTTTTCAACGATACTTGATGGAGTTGAATTGTACGACAGCGCTGAATGGACATGATGAATTTCTTTTATATTTGCCAGTTTGAAGTAGCAATCAGCACTAATTGTCAGTTTGAACTGTCAATTTAGGCTTATTGTCAGTTTCAACTGGCAATAAGGGCTGATTGCCAGTTTGAACTGGCATTTATGGCTAATTGCCAGTTCAAACTGACAATTAGCCATAATTGTCAGTTCAAACTGGCATTAATCCCTAATTGCCAGTTCAAACTGGCATTTATCCCTGATTGCCAGTTTGAACTGGTAAAGCCATGAATGCCTGTTCAAACTGACAATTAGCCTTAATTGCCAGTTCAAACTGACAATTGGCCTTGATTGTCAGTTCAAACAAGCAATTACCCTTAATTGTCAGTTTGAACTGGCAATTAGCCATCATTGCCAGTTCAAACTGCCAATTAGCCCTAACTGCTGGCAATATTAAAAAAAGTCATAATGTCCGTTCAGCGCTGAACGAACATGATGATATGTTTCTTATAATTGCCAGTTTGAACTGGAAATTAGGGCTAATTGCCAGTTGATCTGGCAATTAGCCATAATAAGGTCTAATTGCCAGTTTGAAATTACAATTAGGGATAAATGTCAGTTTGAATTGGCAATTAGCCATAAGTGCCAGTTCAAACTGATAACTAGACCTAATTGTCAGTTCAAGCTGACAATAAGTGCTAATTGCCAGTTCAAACTGGCAATTATAAAAAATTCATCATGTCCGTTTAGCGCTTTCGTAGAATTGAGATTTGTTTATTGATCATAAATTCCACAATCATTCGATGAATATCTTCTTCGAGTGTGCTCAACAAAATGATGATAGTTGTTGGCAGTTGGACACCTTGGGTGATTAATTTATTCAAAAATTCCGACCGATGTGTATAACGAAGTTTACAGGCAAAGATCATATGATAGATATCTGCTTCTGACGAATTGTTGCAAGGACAAATAGGAGAAACATCACCTCCAATTTTGGCTATAGATGTGTGGGAACACCTCCATGATTCAGTTTCATTCTGGTTATAGAAGAGGAGTAAAACCTTGATGATTTAGAAGTAGCAAGTTGCGGAATGTTTCGAGGAAGCTGAGGATGAATGGATACATAAGGATTACTGGAAGTAGATCCAAAGCCTGCCCCCAGCGCGTTCTCATTCATCGATTGTCTGGACTGACTGATTATGTTTCGAGGTGTGAATATGTGACTTGTTTGTTGGAGAGAGGTAGCATCTTTCGCTGCTTCATCAACTTTCTCATTCCCAACTATGCCTGAGTAGCCTTCAACCCAGATGAAAATTATTTTAATGTTTAGCTTGGAGATGCAGAAGTGTATATGTATGATTTCAGTAATAATAGGGTTAATGTTGGCCACTGAAGCGTGATTATGAATTGCAGTCAGGATAGAGTTTCCTCCTCCACTATGTTTGATCTATTATCTTAGAGCTTGAAATATAGCGTAAGGATTCTGCGCTGTGAATTGAAGAATGATCAGGAAAGCGACATTGCGACATTATTCCCTCATTTCCAACATGAAATGCACATTTTCTTTTTTCGATCCATCGCATTAAACTACGAATATATTGCAATAATCTCAAGACTTCTACCTATTTTTTCTGCAGAAACACAAAAGGCTGAAGAATAAATATAGTATTTTGTTCATCCAATGTGCCAAGATTTGGTAATAATGTTCTACACTATGGGTATATCAGTGTATATGGGGAAAAGTACAGTTGGTTCGTACATCGAATCATCAAAATATAATTGATATACCGGCAGGATGTTATGTGAATGTGTTCTTTCCAGATATTCAATCAAGGACAGAAAATCCGCAGCTAATGCATGGGGGACGATTTTTTGATATCCAATATTCGTTGGTCAAATTCGCTCTCGCACTATTTGAAAATGTTATTCATAGAATGTCATGCAGCGTTGATTTGTCTACTGATTTATTCTTTCGTGTGTGGTGGCACACCTCTGAGTATCCTATATTCCGGCACGATATCATACCGTTCACACGATGATGACTCTGATTGCAAACCAAACTCCTCCGCAACGGCCGATCCCTCGGAATTCTCCAGTGATACGCCCCTGTCATATTGACTAAGCGTTCAGCGACGAGGCCGAGAAACGTCAAGGTTCGGTCTATTTTTCAATTGATTCGATATCGTTATGAAATCTAAGCAACGGAAGATCTTTCTGCTTCATGAAATTGTTTGTTTGTATGTTGACCTTCTAGGGTAAAACAAGCGAAGTGGTATTAATTTCAGCAAACACAAGAATTTATAGTTGAATCAAGACTCGTGAAATACTACATCTTCAGCACGAGCCTCGTAGCTACGAGTGCATGAAATACACGAGTTATGTATAGTATTTTTCCTACGCCCCTACTTATTTGAAGTATAGTGCGTAGTTGCCATAGTGGAAGTGGCTTCTTTCTAAGTAACATATTGGTGTGCTATTGGCTGATTTCATAGATGGCCGTATGAGAATAATGTCTTCGATGTCGCCGACATTCCGCATATTTTGATGGATTTCCATAGATGGAAACCATGCAGAGTTATAATTCCACCCCTTCTTATTGAAAATATATTTGAAAAGATATTAAAAATGATGAATCCATGGAAACTTACATTGAATAGGTAAATAACATAATAAGCGCCAGGTCCTGTGAATCCCGTTGAAACCATGAACAGGGCTGTCTATGTCTTAGTGCATATCATGCATATATTTCTTGAAATACTTGAACGCCTTTACAGGGTATATAATATATCACGACTAGCTTACACTACCCTTATATCAAGAATCAGTCGAGAGAGATTCATAAAAAAATCTATGCTCATATTGAATATGGAGCTCTATTCATATGGAATATTTTCAGCAATGCAGTGTTGCCACTTCAAGTAGATAGAAGCAGCAACTTTGATATTTCAAATAGAACACCCTGTATGTGATATCATTTTCAGAATACCCAGCGAATCCTTCATATTTCCCTGTACTCATCCCTGACCGTATTTGAAATAAATAATATTTTTTTTTGCGGATAACCACTGAGATATTGGTATGCTGGAATTTGGTTCACTTGTGTAAGGTGATAATCGAGAGCAACCCACGTAATGATCGGAAATGCTCCAATACAGGGTGGTCAAGAAATATAGGTATTTTGTTTACGTGAAAGTGATCAAAAGTCGTTTCCATCATTTTCGTTGTTGAAGTTTTTCTTTAGAACTTTTCTGATATATTAAGTAGCCTGAGAGTTCAGTTGTCAAACGAAATGTGACTATCAGAAAATAGAAGCGGTCTGAAATTTGAAAAATGTCGCAGGATGATACATACAACATATCTGTTATTCAGTGTTCATTGAACTGACTTGAAATTTCTGAATTTTTCAGATTCACCTTCAAAAGTGTTATGAATTTTCGTATCAATCCCCAATTATAGTGAATCGATTATATACACACGGAAAAATGTTATGCTACTGAAACTGTGATTTTGGCATATTTTCAAGAATTTTTCATGTGTTTCGGTAGATTCGGTAGAAACTGTTCACATTAGTTGCAGTCAGAAACGTATAGTCCGAATTCTTCGTGGACTAAATAGGCAATGCTAAAATCGATGGTGACTATACGCGAGAAACGAGATAATGAACTACACTGAAAAAAAAAAAACATCTTGTCTGTAGTACGATATTCCAGAACCAGTACTGTAATTCCAATCCAGTACGAATAATACGTTATAATAATACGTGTTTTCATTTTTTTGAGATAATTATTCTACTGTAATATATCCATTGCGAAAACTGCTTCACAAAAACTTGGTTTTCTATTCCGTGCGAACAGATACTTCACATCCCAGCAGCTGCTTATGATCTACAAAGCACAAATTCGACCTGTCCTGGAGTACTGTTCACATGTTTGGAGCTCAGCCCCCAAACATACGCTAAAGCTCTCAGATTCAATTCAGAAGAGAGATATTCGCCTAGTCGATGATACAACACTCACCAAATCATTGACCTCTCTAGATCATCGTAGAAAGGTCGGCGATCTATGCCTTTTTATAGGTACTTTCACGGTCGGTGCTCAACGGAAATATCATCTATTATGCCACCACGCGCGATTCCTAGTAGACAAACCAGACGAGCTCAGGCTGGTCATCCCTACACTGTCAGGCCCGAGACCTGTCGAACATCGCTATACCAAGCATCATTCCTCAATAGAACGGCAAAGTTATGGAATTCTTTGCCTAGTGAAGTCTTTCCTGATGCTTACAACCTCCAAACTTTCAAGAAAAATTCCAACACCTTCCTTCTCTCCCAAAATTCTACCGCTGGCTAACACGATGTTCCTCGAACATCATAGGTTTCCCTTTCGTGTTGTCCACAGATGAAAAAAAAATGTTGTGGGTGAAGAAATAGGAACAAAATAATCATTCAAAAAATCATACTTACATGAATTACTTAATGAAATCATAATTATGATAAATGGGTTGAGCACCTGATTTGCAGGAAACATTTGTACGGTGCTTTCTAAACACATGCTGTTGAATTTTTTTGTGATTTCTAAAAACCACATCACATCTGGCATATAAACAATGATATTCTGCACCGTTGTTTTGTCTATGCATATTCTGGTGAACGATATATTTTTTCATTGATATAAACTCACAACATGCTGTCTGTAAGTTTTTCGAGGAGGTGGTACATTCATTTTTCAGCTTTTTGTGGGAAAAGGAAAAAAGTATATCGATTCCCTGAGAATTATGCATATCAATAATGCATATTATCAATGCATAAGAAATATATAATTTTTCAAAGAGAAATGCTGAATTTTGCTTAAATGTTCCACGGATACAGCAATATGGTTTTTTCAACAAATTTTCATCAGTGTAGAGGCTTTTTTGAAACGGGAAAGTTCTAAGCCGAAGAAGTCTGCTGTTTCATATCCAAAAGTTGTCATCAAATTTGTGAAGAATGCTCCTAAAGAAATTCATTTCCTGCATGGTACTTTCTTTTCCAATTTCCCTTTTCGTGTGTATTTTTTTTACCCTTGAAAGGTAGAGGGAATCAAAGAATCATGACTTTACAAGCCTATAATAACCCGGTCAGAGAAAGAAAAAAAAATATCATTCACGACGTTTTCGTTCGATTCACAATCGAGAGAAGGTGTAGTTCTTCCTTTCGCCTTCTCATCGGCTGGTTCCGCTGGTTCGGCGCTGCGAGGAGCGAGGAAGAAAAAGTGAAGGCGTCCAAACCTGTTGGACGGGTGTGAACCGCGAAACGCGTGGGCCGACTCCCGGAGCCCGCGACGACGGTGACGGGCCGGCCGGGCCCCGGCCCGCTCCCGGCCCGCGGACAGGACAGGTTGACGAGACTCCGCGGAAATCGCCCGACGACGACGGAAAGCCGTCTAACCGACAAGGACGATGAACCGCACGCTACGGCGATAACGAAACGTCTAATATCATCGTTTGATGAACATTTTGAGTATATTCATGAGAAAATTTCAGAGAAATCATTCTTTTTCTCCAGAATTTCCAATTATCTTTCAACAGAGTCAAGAATCACAGTTTACAAGTCAATTATTCAGCCACACTTTGACTACTGCTCATCTATCCTATATCTAGTCAATCAGAATAAATTGTCTCCACTCCGAAAACTCCAAAATCGTAGTATGAGGATCATTTTGAAGTGCGGTAGATATACTCCAATTACTATTATGCTTAATGTTTTGAATTGGCAATCTGTTTCTCAAAGACTGTTCTATTTCACAATGATATTCATATATAAAATATTAAACAATTTAGGACCATCTTATTTCAAACAGTACATTGACTTCCATCATGATATTCACCACCACAACTGGAAATGATAATAATCTATATATAAATAGAACAAATCACAAAAGCACTATGATCTCTTTATTTTTCGAGGGTTTTGATCAATTCAACAGATTACCAATTTTTTTTTATCTGTGGACAACACGAAAGGGAAACCTATGATGTTCGAGGAACATCGTTCAAGCCAGCGGTGGAATTTTGGGAGAGCAGAAAGGTGTTGGAATTTTTTTTGAAAGTTTGGAGGTTGTAAGCATCAGGAAAGACTTCACTAGGCAAAAAAATTCCATAACTTTGCCGTTCTATTGAGGAATGATGCTTGGTATAGCGATGTTCGACAGGTCTCGAGCCTGACAGTGTAGGAGTGACCAGCTTGAGCTCGTCTGGTTTGCCTACTAGGAATCGCGCGTGGTGGCATAATAGATGATATTTCCGTTGAGCACCGACCGTGAAAGTACCTATAAAAAAGGCAAAGATCTCCGACCTTTCTACGATGATCTAGAGAGGTCAATGATTTGGTGAGTGTTGTATCATCGACTAGGCGAATAGCTCTCTTCTGAATTGAATCTAAGAGCTTTAGCGTATGTTTGGGGGCTGAACTCCAAACATGTGAACAGTACTCCAGGACAGGTCGAATTAGTGCTTTGTAGATCATAAGCAGTTGCTGGGATTTGAAGTATCTCTTCGCACGGAATAGAAAAGCAAGTTTTTGTGAAGCAGTTTTCGCAATGGACCTCACATGATCGTCCCATGAGAGAGCACTGTTGGTGGTGACACCCAGCATGGATATTGACGACCTCATAGGAACAGTGGTACCCGACATCATCAAATTAGGCATTGTGTGATCAGCCTTCTTGGTGAACATACAAGCTTGAGTTTTAGTTGCATTGAACTGTACTAGATTCTCAGATCCCCATTACAGAATTCTTGTCAGATCCTCATTTAAAGCATCAACCTGTCTTCGCCTTGCACCTCTGGCCTCGTTGGATGATATAGGGGCTCTAGAGGAAAAGGCGGAATGAAGTGTACTATCATCCGCAAAGCTTTGAACTGGGCTGGAGGTCAACACAACTGGTGTTAGTTCTGGGGCACATTTTTTGAGAACAATAGGCGGTATCCCGTCAGGCCCCATAGCCTTCTTGACGTTGAGGCAATTGAAATTGAAAATAGCCCATCTCTGAACATTTTCAAAAACGAACTGAAGAAATTTCTGTCTCATGTACATATATGATATTTATTATGTTTGTTACGTGTAGCAACAATTTTTGTTTCGAGATATTATTATGCTTGTGTTCAACTAACTTTATAATGTATTCATCCAATGTTTATCATATATTTTAAATCATTTTAATATGTGCCACATACCCATTTTACTTTATACTTTTCAGCTTGTTTGTATACTAGGATATCCTATTTCAATAAAGATCTAACTATACATAGCATAGGAAACACTCCAAAGGTAGAATATTGATGTGATGAACTAGCTGGTGGAGCTATATACCGTCTTCAAATCTCTTAATATCGGTCAGCCTCGATAAACACGTAATGGCGTGGGCGAACCTGTGTGAAAACTGTCAGCCGAGGAACAGGCACGGATCGATAAAAGTCAGATGTAATTTCGTGTTCCAAGGTTTCTCAGTGTTGCCAACAAATATTTGTATATTCTTTGAGGTTAAATGTGTTTCAACTGTTTATTTTTGTCCAGAAAGTACGGGGTATTGATATTTTCATTCAATTTTATTTCATGTTATATATATGAATGTTAGTTCACTTAACTAAATTATATCATTTACCTCCTACAGAAACTCTGTTTTTGAGTCCACGAGAATCATCAACCACAGTACAAGAGCTGATACAAGTTCATAGCAAATTCGCAAATTGGGAAACATACATTAGCTCACAGCATTCATCCTGATTATCATAAATACGCTCAAAGTTTGTTACAGTAAGTGTTATTCACATATTTAGATGTACTCGCAATTTGGATTTTTTGTATGTTCCACACACATTGCAACAACGCCGTTGCACGTTGATGAAATGAACTCGAACGATTCTTTCACACAAAACTAACACTTTTTCAGCATTGAATTCATCTAGTGAATTGATTAAGAAGGTAATATCAGAAACCAGAAGATACAATAATTTCGTATCTGTACCGCGCCCAAATCCGAACTGTCACTACTGTCAATGACGGAAGGTATATTTCGATTGTGTAGTTACCTGCTTTCTCGATAGTAGCGTCATCTGTTGTCGAATATCAGAACTCCATGTCATCGGCTAGAATTCAATTGTTTTTTGCCTTCCTTCAGTCTGACAAATCAACTTAAGAGTGAACCCACCACCTGGTTTATTACATCAATGATAGAATGAAATTTCAAATAGCCCACACCGAGTCTGCCATGGCGAATTTGAGTAGTGAAGTAGTGAATACAGTAGGCGGCGTTGCCGGCAGATTTCCACTAATTTTATGTTCTGTGGTGCGAAAATAAACCACTCTGTGATTGAAGAAAACACTATGGCCACCATTTGTGTATAATTTGGTTTTTTGCTGAAAGTGACGAATTGTGTTGCCTGTAACTGTAATATTTTGAAGACAGAAAGTGATGAAGGCATTAGTGATCTCCACAATTTGCTACCTCATCGAGATCATCATGCATCTTCATCGGGAAATAAAATCGACAGGCTTACCTACACCTTCACACAGAAAACTATTCTCTGAAAATTCTTCAAATGAAATTTCGAGGACCGTCAATAATGATATACAATTTGATTTCACTCAATGTCAGGATCCTCTCTACTCGAATGTTGACCTTTACCAAACAATTGTTGTGAGTTATACAAACAGGCTAGACAAAATCATGGAAAAAACCTATTTCATAACTAAGGAAAATAATCGCAATCATCTTGCAATAATGCAAACATTCGATCGGTTCTTTGACGAGTTTCCATAATATACCTAACTAACTGTCAGTGACGGTTGAAAGATTATGAAATTACCTTCCCTCCCACTTAACCTCACCTACCAAGATTGATAGATTTGCAAGAGTGATGTTCGTCCCGAACTCTGAATGATGGATACGTATTGGTTGTGCTTTTTAGAAGATGATCTAGTTTGATCATTACAGATCATGACATGGATAAGGAAACATCGTGGTGTACATATTTGATGGCACCATCTATTCCCAAATGATGATCACAGCATAAAACTGAAGATTTTGTGAAGGAAGTTTTTGGAGGTGAATGTCCTTCATATTGGAACTAACAGTATACCTGATGGGACGAATTTGTGGATACTTCATCCCCATAAGTGAATGACAAAGATCACGAATAGTTTTCAAATGGATTTAGCTTCGAAAGTCAGTACTCTACCAGTATCCACCAGCACCACGAAGATATGTGTGTCTTACGATGATTTCTATAATACATAAAGATAATTTCAGTTATATCATTCACCGTGGAGTGACTCGTCAAATCGAATCTGAAAATGAAGAACACCAGCTATCAATGAAGCGGACTTATATTGACGAGTGCTGTTGACACTGTCTTATAGGTCCGAAGATCCTTCGAGAGTTGTGATGTATACTTTGAGGTAGATAGATAGATAGATAGGTTTATTCATAGAAATTCTTCAAGAATTTCACAATCGTCAGGTACTCGATGCTTATTAAAAATTAGGATGAAAAATACAAAATACAAAATACAAGGTACATAAGTATGTGCATGAGATGAAAAAAAAACAAAAAATAAAATCAAGAGGTCATACCTCACTCGCGGTATGGCAACATTGAATCTTAGTACAGGGGCGTAGAATGGAGGGATTGGTTCATGCGGAGGTGTCCTACTCACACGAGTCTTTTTTTCTTTGGCAATCCTTACGATGGGATCGGATGAGACAATTGCAAAGGTTGTATCTACCGACGCAAATCTTTGGTTATTTGGTTATCTCCCATATATTATTCGATGTTCTCACTTTCACGAAGTTATTCGTGAGGCTATCGCTCATGTGATTGAGTTTGGCATTCTCGATTCACTTCTCACCCTAGATGTATGATGTACTATTCATTATTTTCCGATGAAAACGGATTCATTTCATTGAATGGAGTGAGAGGTCGCATGATTCGACTGATTTCGGATTCGGATTCGGATTTCGTTTTGATAAATCACAAAAATGGCGAAGGAGATTCGCCTATATGCGTCACCTTCACCCTGAAAATACCTATTTGTTATGAATGTATGAATGACGCAGCATTTTATCATTATTTCATGTATCAATGATAATATCAAGATATCCCGAGGCTGGAGAGACATCATGAAAATCGTAGATTTCACCAATTGAACTATACTGAATTTCCTCAACTTCATCCACGAAAGTACTTTCCATTGTTCGCCCCGATTCTAACATTTGAAGAATTGGTGTATGCGCAATATATTTTCGGTTCTGCCAGTCTGAAATCTGGAATAATTCTGCCAATCAGCAATGGAAGTGTTGACATTGGAAATATCGATTCAAAATGCAGAAAAAAACATATCATTAATTTGCAATCATTCTTAAAGTACTCAGTTCATAAGTTCCAACTGACAAACTCGCGGAAAATCAAAATGGGGAATGATAGTAGTCATTGAGTCATGTATGTGATCAGGAATGTCATAAAATCCCAACTGATATTACTATCGCAACTTCATTTTGTCCATTGAATCAATGAAGTCTAACTATAAGGAAACGACATTATCCGAATAATCATTAACTTGTTAATTATGATGATGTGCCTATTTTGTAATATTCTTTGAATTTAATTTCGATATCGAAGACCTCTGCGACAAATTATTTATAGTCCTTTTAAGTGGACTCGAGAGAAAGACCATGCGTAGGCGAATATTTATGTTTATAGATATGGATATTTTAGCGAGCTTATATAATATTGGATATACCAACAGTAAGACTGTTTCTTGAGGAATATCATTCGAAACTAGAAAAGTGTGATTTAATCAAAAATTTACGGTTTTTGTTACAGAAGTAACAGATTTGAGAGATGGCCTTATCCTCAGAGGGGTGTTTCGTTTCATATTTGACTGATGGTTGTATGATTGTACCTAATTATCATGGTGTATAACATAATAAGTATGTTGAAATATTCAAATGACTCATTCCTGAGACAATTTCAAGAAAAAAAAGGCTACATGAATTCGTGGCCGACAATGCTTGGTGTTGGAGATAGAGGATTTTGAAATTGTTTTTTTTTCAAAGTAATTCTATAAAAAAATAATGTTCTCGCAGGAAATTCGATACCCGGGGTTTTTCGACGTATGGGATATCATATAATCCTGTATCAATTCTCATGTATGAAGCCTTGAGGGCGCTGCGTTTGCTTTCTTGAAAATGAACTTTTGGTACTTTCCATGGAAAAACCCTATTTCCACACCTCTCATTACTCTTACGATACACAAACGATCACCTCTAGCATTATTGAGGAAGTATACCCTTTTAACTTCAAGAAGGTGTGGAAAGGAAGTTTTCTCATGAAGAGCGCCAAAAGTTTACTGATGTGAAAAGTTAGGGAGAAAATGACCCGGGTACCGAATTTCGTGAGACAAACTCATTTTCTGTGGAAGTATCTTGAAAAAACGGAAAGAAAAATTCAACACCTTGTATCTTTAAGATGAAGGATTTTCGAGCACGAGGTCATGTGGAAAATAACGCAGTTACGGATGATATTGATGATGTAGCAATTTGAGAATGCTCATGAATTTTTGTAAAGTGTAAAATAGTTCACATAAATGAAATAACATTGACGACTTATTTGGAAACCACTGGACACATTTGAAGTCGTTCAAGTTGATAGATACATGACCAGAGCTATGGCTTGCATCAGGTTTTAAATGGACTCGAAATCTTATCTCTGATAATGTTCAATCATTCGCCTGACCATCTAGGGATATCGAAAATCAAAGAAGAATCAGGTTCCCAGTCACCAAAAATGGCTTCTACACATTACTGGTCCAATAAAAGTCTCGAATATATACAGGGTTAACAGTAAACATGATCTCAATAATACGAAATTATCATTTGAATGGATGATAATATAAGAAATACTTGCTTTGCAATAATTTGAGGGGAATTATGAATACCAATAACGTAAAAATTTTTACCAGATCTTCTGGGATGTTCTCTCCTTTCTCCTGAAAATATAAATAGACATCACAATAATCATTCCAATATATTTGTAGTGAGGACAGATTTATGATCTGTCTCAAAATGTCACTGTGGTCAAAATACCTTGAAGAGGAATTCTGTGATTGTCAGTGACACCATATTCTTTGGAAATTTTGAATGAAAATCGAAAGTTCTTGTTATCTTGGTGGACGTTTCGGAAACGAATCTGCTCTCGGTTCCAACAAAATTTATATTTCTGAATTTGTAATATTTTCAATGTTTGTCGTTTTGACACTGACAGGGCAATAATATTTCTTCTTGTTCAGTTGATACAGATGAAAATTGGCATTCACTTCTCTAAGCTGAATATGAAAATGGTGGATTCCTCTTTCCGCCAACTTGTTACTTGTAAATGTCAAAAACGACAATTGGAAAAAAATCGTTCGATTCGAGCAGATTCGTTTCCGAAACCTCCACTAAGATGAGCAGAAGCTTTGATTTTTATGAAAAATATATTGGTATTTCCAAGTCTATGAAAAACAAACTGTCACTGACAAATAGAGACTTCCTCTTTTAGGTATCTGAAGGTTGAATTTCGAGCGAAGTGACATTTCGGGGCAGATCATAAATATGTTGAATAATGATATGTTGAAATATTTATCTTCAATTCTTTTTTCATTTTCAGAAATGAGGAGAGGAAATCCAAGGAATTAACAAAAAAAATATTGACACACTACCTACTCGATTATCCTACAGACAGAAACAATAATTCATTTTTCAGCTTTTCGTGGGATTTTCTCTCCTCGTTTCTAAAAAATAGAGTGGAAGTTATTAGAAATTATCTCAATATATTTGTAGTAAGGACAGATTTGGGATCTGCCCCAAAATGTCACTGCGCTTGAAATTAAACCTTTAGATACCTAAAAGAGAAATTCTCTATTGGTCAGTGACACCTTGTTTTTGAAAAATTTGGAAATACAAATATATTTAATGAGAATAAAACCTCTACTCATCTTGGTGGACGTTTCGGGAACCAATCTGCTCCCGTTCTCAACACAAATAATAATAATAATAAGTCATGTCCTGAAAAATTGGTTCCGTGATATGGAGTAGGTAGTTATTGTAGGTGATATTATAGCTAGTATTGTAGAAATGAAATTCCAGAATTATTGTTGGAAAATTGAATCTCCAGTTAACATCAAACTATGACATGAGCATTTCTCTTTGTTCGCAACCTTTCATGTAGACTATTTAATGGTACAGGAGTTGTATTCATTCATGAAATTGCTCTGAAGACTCCAAATTGAGCTCATCAAGCTTGTCAAGCTCACTCTCACATACTGGATATAAATGAATATTATTATAAAAAAAGATTTTCGCATATAATTCCATAAGAGAATTTGAATTCATCATGACCACCTGACTAGGGTTTTGTAATGGATTTGCATTCTATATATCGATTTATTCCCAAAGAGAAAATACAACATAAAACCTGAAGTGCAAATTTGCCGACTGGGTTATATTTCGTCTTTTATAGATTCTTTTCTCTACAAGATTCCATTATATTTCGTTTCAGAGGTATAGGATGTTTCATCCAATAACTAGTTGAATTATCATTCATTTATTTCACAGGCCTTCTCGAAGCTTTCTGATGCATTTCTATCATTCCGTAAGCTAATAAGCTATAATGGTACTTTAGTTCAGCGAGAGTTTTTTTTTGATGCTTTATGATGAAAATAGTTATGTAGCTTTCATACAAGGCGTGAGTGGATTCACACTTGCAATGTTCTACCATATTGCCTTATGCTAGCTACTTTTATGATGTTCTGATTCGAATGTTCATTCTGGACAATATTCATCATTATTCACTATTGGGTTCGATGGTGGTTCATTATCTTTCATCAATTGCTAACTTTTCCACTGGCGTCTTGAGAATTGGTCTCCATTCGCTATTTCTTGACAGAGTTCGATTTTATTACACGTTTGCAGTCAATTTTCGAAGCAACCAGCAATGAACCCATTTCTTCGCACTACATTTCAATATTTCGTACAGTGTTTTGGTCCAAGCATTGGCTTAGCACTAGGTATGATCTGATGATATGTTCGCCTCTGGATTTGCTTTCGTTCGTCACTTAGAATGACCTCCAGCCCAGTTCATAGCTTTGCGGATGATAGTACACTTCATTCCACCTTTTCCTCTAGAGCCTCTATATCATCCAACGAGGCCAGAGGTGCAAGGCGAAGACAGGTTGGTGCTTTAAATGAGGATCTGACAAGAATTCTGAAATGGGGATCTGAGAATCTAGTACAGTTCAATGCAACTAAAACTCAAGCTCGTATGTTCGCCAAGAAGGCTGATCACACAATGCCCAATTTGATGATGTCGGGTACCACTGTTCCTATGAGGTCGTCAATATCCATGCTGGGTGTCACCACTAACAGTGCTCTCTCATGGGACGATCATGTGAGGTCCATTGCGAAAACTGCTTCACAAAAACTCGGTTTTCTTTTCCGTGCGAAGAGATACTTCACAACCAAGCAACTGCTTATGATCTACAAAGCACAAATTCGACCTGTCCTGGAGTACTGTTCACATGTTTGGAGCTCAGCCCCCAAACATACGCTGAAGCTCTAAGATTCAATTCAGAAGAGAGCTATTCGCCTAGTCGATGATACAACACTCACCAAATCATTGACCTCTCTAGGTTATCGTAGAAAGGTCGGCGATCTATGCCTTTTTTATAGGTACTTTCACGGTCGGTGCTCAACGGAAATATCATCTATCATGCCACCACGCGCGATTCCTAGTAGACAAACCAGACGAGCTCAAGCTGGTCACCCCTACACTGTCAGGCTCGAGACCTGTGGAACATCGCTATACTAAGCATCATTCATCAATAGAACGGCAAAGTTATGGAATTCTTTGGCTAGTGAAGTCTTTCCTGATGCTTACAACCTCCAAACTCTCAAGAAAAATTCCAACACCTTCCTTCTCTCCCGAAATTCCACCACTGGCTAACACGATGTTCCTCGAACATTTTAGGTTTCCCTTTGGTGTTGTCCACAGATAAAAAAAGGCATCGCTGATTTTGTTGTTCGGTTCCGAACCTGAGAAGACAGACGCGCCATTTTATATTCAGACGGTATAATGGTCATTGTTTGAGTATGAGTGAGCTTCCAGATCACGTGCAGCCCATTAGGGCTTCCGGTGACGAGATCGCTGGCTGGTTGGCAGGCTCTCTTCTAGCACCAGAAGAGACGGTCCGGTCCGGCCAGCCGCGGCCGATTCGAAAATTCGAATTCCGATCGCGTATACAAAGTCGCAGCTACCGACTACCGCCGCGGCTACTGTGCACTCCGCCTACTATGATCCGATAAATGCAGTGTTCGGTTCGTTTCGTCGTTTTGGATATCCCGCGACCGGTCATTAGACGCACCGGCTACTGATATCACTTATTACCACCGGTGATGCTGGTTTCTGCTCCAGCCGCAATACCGCTCGGTCTCCAGAGCGGGACCAGGGCCGGCTCTGTTGGCCCGGGCCTGTCCTCAGGTTGCCTACAAGGTGATTCATCATCAGTTTCACCCCTGTCACTTGGATATTTTTCGATAATCGACACACAAAAAATAGCTTTTCAGACAGCGATTTGACTAAACACAAGAACAAGTATGCAAACAGTCACTTATGAACAGAATATTTGATAGATATTTGGTTACTTGATACTTCAGAACATCGAGAATCTTCATTGGTAGTCAACATTTGTACAACTTGAAGAGGAATAGTGTAGGAAGCTGAGAATCTTCACAACTTTGAAATATCATTTATAGAATGAAGTTCGTAAAAACCCAATTCCAGTCTTTTAAGAACATTTCAGGATGAACACTTTTTGGTGCCTACAAGGTGATGCACCATGAGTTTTACTCGTGTCACTCGGTTATTTTTCGATCATCAACACATGGAAAATAGCTTCTCAGAGAGCGATTTGACTAAACACAAGCACAAGTATGCAAACAGTCACTTATGAACAGAATATTTGATAGATATGTGGTAACTAGAGGCTTCAGAACATTGAAAATCTCCATTGGTAGTCCACGTTTGCTCAACTCGGAGTAGAATAGTGAAGAAAGCTGAAAATCTCTACAACTTTAGATCATCATTTGAAGAATAAAGTTCGTAAAAGCCCAATTCCAGTCTTTTAAGAACATTTCAGGATGAACACTTTTTGGTGCCTACAAGGTGATGCACCATGAGTTTTACTCGTGTCACTCGGTTATTTTTCGATCATCAACACACAAAAAATAGCTTTTCAGAGAGCGATTTGACTGAACACAAGCACAAGTATACAAACAGTCACTTATGAACAGAATATTTGATAGATATGTGGTAACTAGAGGCTTCAGAACATTGAAAATCTCCATTGGTAGTCCACGTTTGCTCAACTCGAAGTAGAATAGTGAAGAAAGCTGAAAATCTCTACAACTTTAGATCATCATTTAAAGAATGAAAGCCCAATTCCATTCTTTTAAGAAGATTTCAGGATGAACACTTCTTGTTGTGTATTCCTAGGTTGTCTAAAAGTTGATGCACCATGAGTTTTACTCGTGTCACTTGGTTATTTTTCACACAGTCACGGAATATTTGATAGATATTTGGTTACTTGAGATAGGTGATAGAAAGATAGAAAGCTTTATTCAGGTTAATTTTACAATGATATAATTTTATCCATGGGATGACACCTAAGCAAAGCTTGTGTCCCAGGAGTTAGATATTCAGTTTTAACCCTTGAAACAAATTGAAAAAAATATAATGTAACAATGTAATAGTTTCAACAATAATTATTAATCAAACAATATAAGTATGAGTTTACAACCTTGAGGAAGCAGTTGAGGAAAAAAGGACAATCAGTCAAATAGTTTTCTGAAAGTGTCATAATTTTCATAAACTTATTTTTTTCATCTCTTTTGTCATACCTTTCTTATGTTGCATAGTTTTCAGATGTGAGGGAAGTTCATTGGCTGGTTTCGAGGAAATAAATTGTTGTGTTTGACTTTGAAATACATAAACTCTCCTTACCTTAAATAGGCCTGTGTCCCGATATGATAAGATAGTTGGATACCTGCGATTTTTTTCAAACAATATTTTTATCAAAGTTTTCTGAGTGATTTGAATGTTATTCAAGATGGTCTTGCCTACACTACCCCAGATTATAATGCAGTATCTTATTATTGATTCAGCCAAGGCATTATATAGATCATGAGTCGTAGTTCTGTGTCAAAAATGTTTCTCAGTTGGTGAAATTTGTAGATTAATTTTCTCAGTCTCTTAATAGTATAATAATAATAATAATAATAATAATTCAATAGTACATGTTCGGTCCAACGAATATGTTGGTCTACTATCATCCCAAGATATTCAATATATTCCAATTTTTTCAATTTCTGAACATTTACATCCTACGTTATGAGACTTCAGAACATTGAGAATCTCCATTTGTGGTCCACGTTTGACCAACTTGAAGTGAAATAGTGAAGAAAGCTCAAAATCTTCACAACTTTGAATTATCATTTATAGAATGAAGTTCGTAAAAACCCGATTCCATTCTTTTAAGAACATTTCAGGATGAACACTTTTTGGTGAACAATCAAGACACCTTGCAAGTGGGTGTCCTTAGGTTGCCTACAAGGTGATGCACCATAAGTCTTACTCCTGTTACTTGGTTATTTTTCGATCAATAACACATCAAAAATAGAGTGAGTGAGAGAGTGGTATGAATAGAAACAAGCACTCGTATGCAAACATTCACTTTTGAATGGAATATTTGATGAATATGTGGTTACTAGAAACTTCAGAACATTGAGAATCTCCATTGGTAGTCTACGTATGCTCAACTTGAAATGGAATAGCGAAGAAAGCTCAAAATCTTCACAACTCTGAACTATCATTCTTAGAATGAAGTTTGTGAAAGCTAAATTTCATTCTCATAAGAACATTTCAGGATGAACACTTTTTGGTGAGCCAACAAGACACATTACAACTAGGTTGTCTCTAAGGTGATCCACCATAAGCTACTCATATCGATCAATAACACACCAGGAATAGCTTTCCAGAGAAGGATATGACTGAAAACGAACACTCGTTTGCAAACAGTCACATACGAAAATAATCTTTGATGAATATGTGAGAACATTCGACGATGATCATCATTCGGTGAGCCATCAAGATATATAGAAACGGGTTAAGATTGCTCATAACCTGTGGTAAAGACCTGGAGGGATTCTTATTACGTGCACATCCATACGCCCTCAAGAGCGCATGCCACTAATTCAAAACTTGAACAGGGCAACACGTTGAAACATTCAGGAACAGTTGCAATTGGCTACACCTCTTGCCTTTTCGACATATAGTTCTTTTTTAAGATATTTTGAATTCCATGTCCCTATTATTCTCGTGTTGAAACTTTGATGACTTCGATCACATTACATACATCAGGAAACATGAAGATCCAAATATGTTATGAATAATAATGAATGTTGGAATATCATAGTTGAACGATGACCGTAGGCCTACAGAAGAAATATCCTAATGGCATAATATAAAATAGAAGGAATAAAAAAATATCATATCAATATGATATTGATGTGTTTTGAATCTGCTTAGAGCTTATATACAACCTTCCATCAGTGATCAATCACCACACGATCTAGAAGAGGTGGTCAGTAGATAAAATCCAGTTCGGCACTACGTGGTTATGGTGTCCAATCCAAAATATTACCAGAAATTTGAAAAAAAATATTAATGATACTAATTTCAACAGTCAACATTCAATAATTCAAAACGTGAAGCATTCTTCATTTCAAAATATCTGCTCGCACTAGGATCTTGACGAAACATCTCCAAAGCGATAAAACTGAACAATACTGAAATTCGCGCACATTGAATTTCGCTTTAATATGCATTTTTTGATCAATTGTAATAAATCAATTCAATTGTTTGTAGTCTGAATCAGTTATTAGTCACCAATACTAACTCATTTCAGCTACATAATATCATAATATCATAATAAGCATAATATCATAAAGACATAACGTCCCATATTATGGGTGTGTTCATACTTCTTAAAGTAACCGCTATTTGGAGGTTTCATAAACAAATTATTAACAGAAGAATAAGATAATTTCAGAGTGCTCGATATCTAGCCTCCTTCTTTCGGACCTCTCGACCTCGATAGAAATTCTCTCCTGAGATTGCTGTCCTTAGTTTTTCTATACCAATTGTTTCATTCCAGTAGAACCTGATAATAAACTTTCGAGTGCACGAAGGACGTGCATTTCCTTCGTATCCTTTTTCTGGCACCCATCTACAAATGATGTCATCTCCGACTTTCACAAAGAAACTCCATTAACTGTCTGATGCTGATTTCAGAATTGCATTAGTTTTGGTTTAGCATAGGGTTTCGCATCTGATCTCTCATTATTTCATGCATGGGTCCTGTTGTGACATTTATCATTTTTGGAGCTAGTTATTTGCTTGGATGGCTCTCCACAAGTATTCATCCTGCTGGTATCGAAGCTATGGAGACTTTGTTCTGGCATTTCAGCAGGACCATGCTTGCTGCTTCCAAAAAGAACAATACTTTGGTAGTCATCTTCCTCAAAAGCGAAGAAGTAAAAGAGATCGTCACGTCATTTCCATAAAACGAAATCTCAAAAAGTGGTTGATTGAAGGAATATGATATCACTAGGTTGGCCGAAGTGTTGCTCGTAATCTTCTCGAGATCCTCTCGATTTCCATAGTAATAGAAGATGACTCTGGGGCAAAAATTTCTGAATCGGTCCTGGGTACACCGAGTGGTCCGGCTTGTTATTGCTACCTACGTACCCCTTAATCTAGATACAACTCTTCTCTCTGTCCACTTTAAATTAAAATGTGTGCCGTAATGCTAATGGGCGGCGTTCCGAACCCATTTGCATTCCACAACTTTTGGTGCCCAAGAGAGAGGAATTCTCATTGTACCATGAAGTTCTCGCTTAGATCTACTGCGTCAGGTAGATTCCCCAACTTCCATTTCTGATTATCATCATTACGTCTTCGGCTCTGGGCCATTGACGAAAATATTTCCGTTCATATAGCTCCTGACATTATAAGCTTTTTGAATGATCCGCCGGTATTATTATCTCACGAAATCAGAAACCGAACTCACGAAAGAGATCAGGAAAACCTCAACTTTTATGTCACCCTTCGTTGCCTATGACTTCAAATAACTCTCGTGCAATTCTTTTTTTTATTTATATTTCGACGAGTCTAGTGATTGGAGGAAAATTTGATATCCGTGACTCGAGTTTCGAATTATCAATGAATCTTTGATATGCGGAAATAAAGTTCCACTGCCGATCGAAATTTCGATGAAGATATCAATCATTTCAATGACTCGGTTTTCTGTCAGTTCATAATGAATAATATTTGACCACAAAACAATTGGAAAACTACAGGTAGCTGTCGGGCCTATGAAGTATTGCGTAGCAATTTTTGGTATTGTTAGCACCCTACCGGAGGAAAATAATTAAGTTTCTGAAATTGAGCTGTCAGATTTGTTGGTATTCACATAACATTTTTAATAGAATTCCTATCATTAATCATCTGATGATGTGGTTGTACCTACCTTTCTTTAGTCAACACGTTCTCTATAAATTATGATCGTCAGTGTCTGGTTTTCAGCGCTAAAAGTGATTAGGCAATGAACATTTCAAGGATTCTTTCCACATACATCAGTGTACCCTTTCGAAAGTGTGACAATACTGATATATGTGAAGAAAGTCAGATTCCGCGCTGACCCAAATTCTCAAATGGACCACCAGCAATCATGTAGCTATATCATCAATCACTAAAACTTGCATATTCGGAATATAACTATCATCACTATGAGAATAATTCTACAATGATATTTCATCTTCCAATATTGTTTTCTTATACTATGACATACTCAGCGCTCAATCAACTTCAACTGTTCTCGGAGAAGTTTACAATGAAGCCTCACGTTGGGCGCCAAAGAAATATTATAGTAACAATTCGAATCCATAATGAAATATGATTATTTTATTATTATGATTGGAATGTCCATCATCTGAAACGAACACAAATTTTACTGATGAAGATTCAAGATGTGAGATACGATTAACTGAAAATCAATATCGACAATTCACTAGGTGTCACTAAGTTATTATTATTGTCGACAATGTTTGATGAAGTCCATAACATCAGTTATCATGGTACATTGTCATAAAGTAGAAGAAAGAAGACTGGATTGTAGGATGAAAAAGGAATTTTGAGTTAAATTCAACACAAATTGAACCAGGCCTACACCCGATTGTGTTGATATTTGGACACAATCTGCTTCAGAGTAACATTTACATAGAAATTTCTGTATAGTCCACATATTTCTGAGCGGATATATACACAATTTTGGGATTTTTCTCGAATTATGAGTTTCTGAAACTGAGAGCACTGATTTTGAACGTGAACATGAAATGAACATCTGTGAGATCTCGAAAACAAAGTACATTTTTTCAATAAGTTGTGACAATGAACTGAAAAAATACTTATAATCATATGAATGGATTCATAATCGATGAATTAGATTAAATCAATCACAATTGCACTCATCATACTGTCCTTATTCGGCACTTTTGTACCCTTTGTCATTGGAGGAAGAATTCGAGGAAGAAGGGGAAAAGCATGCATTTATTCAACTCGTGCTGAAACAATGGCACATCACAATTCTATACCATAACGACACATGACAATAAGCGTTACTGTTATTGCATTCATGCCAATCTGTCGAAATTCATTCATTAGAATTCTCCGGAGTGAATTGGAATTTCTTCACTGATGATCGATTTCAATTTACACATTGGAATGACAATCTCATAACTGATTTTCACATGAAACTATGTCAATTTGACATTTATTTGTGTTCTGCTCACTCACCATAGTGAGATTCACAAACTATTCATTAACCATCACACAAAATTCATGAATTCAAACACAAAATTGAGTTATTCATGCAACGGTTAGTCGCCATGTTGAAAAAAGGTAGGCACGTTCATTTTCATGTGTTCTTTGTTGGGTAGGTTGAATATTATATGATCCTTGGGCAAAATACTAAGGTTGAATATGGCAATCAGGATATTTATTCTATTGCCAGGAAAGATTAGTTGAGCTCAAGATAGCGGACAATGAAACTAATTTATCTCACTTGATTCTACTTGTAATCATAGCTGGTTCCTCCTTGCTGAATAAATAGATGGCGCCACGATATATCGTGACATGAAGGTGGATTAAGGATGGTGACCCAACTCTCGATTTGTTTCTTTCTCAAAACATTCAATACGATCGTCTATCCTGTAAAGTCAAATCGGCTCCAACTGATAATGACGGATATTTGACAGTGATGAGTGGCTAATGGTTCAAATCTTGCATTCGAGTTGAATTTCAAATTCGAATCGTATTTTTTTTCAAAGTTTCCAAGACAACCTTCGAGATCAGCAGAGGCACTGCCGTGTAGTTTCGATCTCGAGAAGGCTTAGTAAGGTGTTCAAATTCAATGTTATCAAGTAGACGAAAGTCTAACGTTTTCTAGTGACTGGGTATATAGGGAGTTGTGACACCAGTCTATATATTTACATCATGAGTGATACTCGACAAATGGATACTCAATGAATGGAATACATCTATGATATTAATGATCCAAATATAAAAAAATCCGGTTTGTTAAGTAGACGAACAATTTGCATGAAATAATTCAAATTGAGTTACCCAAGCAGATTTCACTCACAATTTGACAACGATACAATTTTACTCAATGAATTTTTTTTCCAGACTCACAGATCAATAATATTTGGCTCTCAGATAATTGGGCAGGTTTGATGTTTGAGTAAAGATCGGCATACACGAGTCACTGATGTAATTAATTCTCCTTGTTATGGAGACGGTATGGAGAATCGATATTCCAAGTACTATAACTATAAACTAATTCCGATTGGACATTCGCTGGAAAACGACTTGGTAAATTTTCCTCAAATCACATAATTACTTTACGGTACAGCTGTTCAGAAACGCATGTGACATTCACCGTACTAAACTCAAAGCCGAGATCGAACAGTGGTGATAACGAGAAATAAAAACTTCCCGAACGAATATCATACGTAATCACCCGTCTTGGCATTAGTAGCTTTCAATTAAAATGAAGACACTTTCACGGCGAAACATGTTCCCGTAGCGACAACGTAGTGGTTACCGGACAGGTGTTTTATAATGCCATTAGCGACCCGAAATATCGGATGGGGAATCTTCACGGCGTTCAAGTCCGTATTTCCGGTCCACACGGCCACTTCCTATCGCCACCATATCTTAATGGCCACTCGAAATGACCCGCTCTTCGAACCGAAAGGTGCATTTCTGTTCATAAATTTTGCCGGTCAGGGCACTGGCACGGTTACTTCGATAGCGCGGGGTCATTTCTTCCAAGGATCTGACCCGTCCGAATAATTCGTTACCTGGCTAGCACGATGCCAACGTTTTGGGTACGCTGAAATATCAAAAATCTTTCTTTTACAGTAAATGCTGTCCCTGAATCGATAATCCCAACGTTTTGGCCTCTTCAGAACTCATCGATCCTGGAGAATATAAATCTAGAAAGGATTTTTCAACAGTAGATCGTTTCAATTTCCACAATCGTGAAGATCTTGGCATCATATTTGTTTGAATATGATAAGAATAAAAAGGATCAAACCAACGCAAAAACTTCTATGGAATTATTGAATCAATAATTTTAAGGTGTCCAATAAGAAAGTCACGGGCGAAAATCTCACTTCTGACAAATAATCCTGTATCTGTAAAATCAGCCTGTTATGAAATAACAGGCTGATTTTTTCTCGAAAGTATTTTTTTTGCTCGAAACTATTTATATAATACCCCGAATACGAATTTTCAACACAGAATTGAATCCTACAAGGGTGTTTACTTTGTCTGATGCTTTTCGTTTTCAATTCGAGCATAAATAATGACCGCAATAATAATGAGTGTGACATTCAAAACCATCACCGTATACTGATAATCATTTTTTCGACTGAAATTACCATTTGGAAAAATGGAATATCTGTGACCTTGCGATAAAGAGGGAATCGCGAACTTATGAGGGCGATTTCGAGCTGCGTCAACAAAACATTATTCAGAAATAGAGGAAAATGTTAACGGCAAACTCTCATCAATAGGCTGCGACTTTGTTGCATTGTTATAAAATGTTTCCCCAATTGCAACGTTTTCTGACATGTCTACATCTAGAGGACATCTAAAAATGATAATTCTCCACCCAGTCAACTTTTTCTTGTTTTTTTTTTTATTTCTTATTCAACTACGTAAATACAAGGTATATTTGTAGCAGGCCGAGGAAAATGAACATTCATAAGGTCCTATAACAGGTCTTCACTCCACATGTAATCAATAACATATTATGTACACAACATATGTATCCACTACTGCATGCACATAACATGTATTGAAATAAAATCATATAAAATCATATATTTTCTGAAAGGAATCAAGGCTCAACTGGATGGTAATTTATTATAGAGATCAATATCGAGGGAATTATTAGCAGATTTATTTAATCTAAATCCCTGTGATCTGAGATGCCCAGCACCGCGATTATTAAATTCATGAAAGTTTGAATTTTTACTTAGTTCATTATTTCTATTTTAAATTTCTAGTATTTTGTGAAAAATATAAAGATCAGGTAGTGTCATGACTTTGAATTTCTGGAATGAAGGTTCACAATGGTCTCTGAAGGCATCATTAGCAATAATTCGGATAGCTTTTTTTTGAAGCCTAAATACTTTGACAGAATCAGATGCATTACCCCATAAAATAACCCCATAAGAAATATGCGAGTGGAAAAAAGCATAATAAATATTCATCAGTGCGTCAGAACTCATTACATTTTTCAGTTGTCTTAGAATGAAAATCGAGCTTGAAAGTTTAGAGCAAAGTTCTTGATGTGAAAAGACCAGTTCAGAGAGGGATCTAAGAAAATTCCTAAAAGTTTTGTGGGTTCAGTGGTTTATGTTGCCTGTGAAGAAAATGTTATATGGCTCGTTTTGCTTGCGTTGAGTTTCAAACTGTTTGCTGCAAACCAACATTCAGCATTTTTTTCAGTAGTTTCATTTATTGTTTTCTCGTTTATATTTTGATGAAAGATAGTGTTGTCATTTGCGAACATGATACAGGTTGAGTCAGCTAGATGATAAAATAAGTCGTTCACGCACATGATAAATAGCAGGGGCCCCAGCACAGAGCCCTGCGGTACCCCATATTTCATTGCTGCAGTTTCTGACGTGATACCATTGAAACACACTGACTGTTTTCTATCTTTGAGATATGAATCAAAAAGACCTGAGGCTATACCTCTTACCCTGTATAGGTTCAATTTTTCTAATAACAAATCGTGATTCACGCAATCGAATGCTTTTCTTAAGTCACATAGAGTCGATGCAGATTTCCTGCCGTCTTCAAATCCTTCTACTATGTTTGCAACCGCCTTAGCTATAGCCTTTATGGTGTAGGTGTTTTTCCGAAATCCAAACTGGTTTTCATGCAACAATTTGAATTTCTCAAAGTACATGGATAACCGATTTTTCAAAATTATCTGGAATACTTTTCCTAAAAAAGGGAATAAAAGAAATAGGTCTGAAATTATCTGGGAGATTAAAATCACCAATTTTGTGTATTAGGATAACTTTACTTTGTTTGAAAATTCCTGGATTTCTGTCATTTGTCATTTGTCATTTGTCATTTGTCATGTGTCATTTGTCATTTGTCATTTGTCATTTGTCATTTGTCATTTGTCATTTGTCATTTGTCATTTGTCATTTGTCATTTGTCATTTGTCATTTGTCATTTGTCATTTGTCATTTGTCATTTGTCATTTGTCATTTGTCATTTGTCATTTGTCATTTGTCATTTGTCATTTGTCATTTGTCATTTGTCATTTGTCATTTGTCATTTGTCATTTGTCATTTGTCATTTGTCATTTGTCATTTGTCATTTGTCATTTGTCATTTGTCATTTGTCATTTGTCATTTGTCATTTGTCATTTGTCATTTGTCATTTGTCATTTGTCATTTGTCATTTGTCATTTGTCATTTGTCATTTGTCATTTGTCATTTGTCATTTGTCATTTGTCATTTGTCATTTGTCATTTGTATTCATTCCAAATATATCTGTGACATTGGTGTCCTTCAAAGATTTCACCGCCGCGAGTACTTCTTCCGCAATACTTCTTTTGCAACCTTCCACAACACAACAAGTTACCGACATCTCGAACATTCATATAGGATCCTTGTTATAACTACCTATTGCACGTTCCGTGCGCTTAGGCTTTCCACTGTGTAGCCTACTGTCAGCCTACTGAGGTCTAAACGGGGAAAGGGAAAGGTAGCAGAGAGAGCCAGAGAGTGCCGGAACTGTTATATTCTCTAAACTGCGATGATATTATGGGTAGCATACAAAGGTAGAACGTTTCACGTTATTGTTGCCTATTCCTGCTACCTAGCCGAAGCCGCATCAAGTCTTATCGATAAGTGATCTTCATTCATCGTTTATCTGCGCATGAATCGAGAAAATCTCCCTCCGTATGGCTACCGTGTTGTCGCTCTTCGAAAGTTCTTTTGGCGGTATTCGTGTTTCGGAATCAGGTCCTCATCCATTATGATCGTTCGACGGGCGACATGCAGGAACAGCCCCGTTGTTCATTCAGGAATGCTACCGTTCGATATTTATAGCCCATCCGAAATGCATCTTATACCATCTTTATAAGATAAATTGACGCTCTGCTCAGAAAAAAAAAATAATGAATCTTTGTTCGGAACAAAAGACTCTTCGATCGAAGTTCGATCGAATTCTGCTCTTTTGTTTTATTTCTTCCGTTCCGAGAAGAAGAAATAAGGTGGACAGATCTTGACTTCCGTTGCTCGACGCTGAATGTTTTTTATTAGGAGCGTCCTTCCTATAACTCGCTTCGTTTATAATGAACTAATTTTTTATTCGATTCGAAGAAGTTATCAACTGGATTGATTCTACAGCTGGATTCAATCAACAAGTTTTGTGAAGATTGAATATGCAGTATATCATGCATTTACTTAATTCCTTGTCCACGAGGTTCATTTCAAGTGATTGTCAACATTGCATCCAACATCAATATTCTGCTTTAAATTTTCCATTTCACTGATTATCATTATTCAATTCATCCGCAGATAGATATAACACTGAGTTATATTTCATTAAAAAAAGTTGCGATTCACAATGGTCATAAGGTAAGAAAAACTGAACATGAAATTAGTATTTGTGAAACCACTACTCTGGATGCAACTGTACCCAGTTAGATATTTGTGTAAATTCCTTTCGATTCTAGAGTCACAAGGAATTTGAATGGTATTTCCAAAACGCTAGGGCTGAATGTAGCAATCAATGTCAATGAAAAATCAGTACTATATGAAATACATTGCGATGAATGTAACATGAAATATATTGGACAAACTCGTCCAAACATAGGAACTATGTTCTAAGAACATTTTGCTCATTTCAGGTACAATCGGTTCGACAGACCAAGTGTATAGCAACATATTCTTAAGTCTGGTCATCCAATAACCTTAGATAATTTGTAACTTCTCAAACATGTAGCGAACAATCGAGAATTGGGAAGTTTGAAAAATATTTTCATTCATCGTAATATGAGCCAAACGATGAACCAAGAACTTGGTCCCATTCCATTCTCTTTATTATTCGATTTGCTGATCATTGAATTATTACGGTCTTCTGAATTGCACAGGTTCATTGAGCCATGATACATTCTGGAGAATATCTTAAAATATTCTGAGTCGTTAAACTCTTTTACTTCCAGGTCTACTGAAGTTGGCAAGTTAGTTGCCGAAATACGAATTCAGGCTCTTCTAAATATTATTGCGTTTTTTGCGCATTTATTCATTTTGTATTTGATGTACTCAATTAATTCAAGTTTTTAAGACTCACATGAGAACCACTATACATATATTGATAATCGAAAAATCACTCACTCAAATCTTCCATTGCATTATTACAACCCTGTAATCAGGACGTAAAAAGTGAGTAATAATTAGAGTCGATTTTAATCATTATTAGAATGACGATATCCTACCCAAGAAGTTATCAAAAGTCATTAATGTTATCTAAATCTTTTATATCTAATCCTTTCCCTTCACTTTATTCCTTTTTCATTCACTTTTTTAGCATCATCAGGTTTCGAACATAGTTTTCGAGTGGCCTCCAAAAAAAAAATCTATCTCCACGTACGGAAAAGCAGTTGGCTTGTCACTGACGAACCTTCCGGTTATCTTGCATACGTATCAGTGCCGTACGCAGCATATTCATCATGGCGGCCGTGGAAAACACCTGCCAACGTGTTTGGAAAACACCGGCGTGAACGGTTTGCGCAACCCATGACGGTTCTTTCACCGGTTACTCATGTTCCTGAATACCCCACGGCCCATTTTTCATCGCCCTCATTTCATTTCTTCATGGATCATCACGAACATCACGTAATTATGCGATGATTATTTTTGCGATGGTTCGAAAACTCACTACTTTGTTGCTTCATGGAGGACGAATGGTTCGCCGTGTACTTACTAAATATTTCCGAAATGATTACTTGCACGAATACGACGGTATCGAAGGTGCTTGAAACATTGTTCCTCAAATTTCGAAATGAACACCAAATGCTTCGACTTTCAACAAAGTTTCATTGACGTCACGAGATTGTGTATCTCTTCGATAACTACACATTTTTCATAATTCGCAATCATTGCACATAAGATGGCTCAAGAATCATTGTAGCTTTGAAATTTGCTTTGACAGTTCGAAAGATCAACGACGTTTTATCGAGGACGAGAGTGTATTTGTGTTATAGGAGTATAACACGAGAGTGAGAATGTTTGAAATTTCGTTAGACTCTTGATAACAAGTTCAAAGGAATATCTATACAGTTTTTTTCCAATTTATCGAACTCTCGTGTGGTATTCGATTGATTTTTTCGGGTTATCAGAAACACCTTCCGATTTCGTACTTTCGTTTCAACGAAGTGTTGATAGTTGACTGTTGACTGTTGACAGTTGACAGTTGACTGTTGTAGCTTCAGTGAAGAGTGTGAAAATTTCTGGATATGAATTGTAGTCTATGAAATTTCGAAATGAGAGTATGGAAATGTGGTATTCATGAGAGTAATGGCACTGTTTATGAATGCCTGTTATATAATAGAGCATGTCTTATTCCTGTGCATTGCATGGTGCTACTTCTGGATCCTGGTTCCTTCTGTGAATCCTGTATTGTTCAAAATTGAAAGCGCAATATTTTATATAATATAATATATGTTGGTTCTAGTTTTAGCAAGGTGCAAGTTTCAGCAAGAAACGGTACACAAGCGTTGTAGCTAAATCCGAACAGGTATGCAGCTAGTTAGTAGCTCATGTTGGTTCTCATGGTCGTAGCCCGAAATTCACAAAACTGTAAAGATATTCAAAATTTCATGTGACTGAGGCGATAAATGGCTAGGCAATCAATTCGTTCATTTGACGGAAACAATTCAAAAATAAAAAAAAAATAATTCAAGGAAACAAAATGTGTTGGCTCACACCAGAATGTGGAATACACTACTCATATTCAATTCCTCATGAGAAGTAAATAGATTCTCGAAATTCTATTAGAAAAATAAATTCAGTTCAGCATGTGCATGTGCATAGCTCTTAAATTCCAAAGTGGACAAAAAACTAACTAATAATGTGTTTGAGTAGTGTATTGGGATGGATTTCTGATGAGTTTTGATCGAGTCAATTCTTTTTGCCACCACTGTTCCCAATTTCTGATAGGACCACGGTTCTTGTTAACCAGCGTTGTAAGACGGTCAGATCCTAATGTCTCTCTCATATATGGGTTTGACCTAATTGCATCCTCGTATCATTTAAATATAACCAATAAAATTGTTCACGGTTTTCACGGTGCATATACAGGTACATATACAGATATCATGCACACCCCTTTTTACAATCTGATGAATATGACCAAGGAACAGTTTACTGTGGTAGCGTATGGACAAATCTGCTGACTAGCCTTATAATGATCATTAACGGCAAAAGGAATGAGGAGAATAACTTCTGGGTTGATAATCATTTTACTGTCTAATGTTTACTAGATCAAATAAAGTACCGAAACCATCAACTCAGGAGGGTAAATGATTCAGTCCAATGGGCATGTTCAGCAAATGAAATTTATCTCATCATTCGATAATACTCATTCAACCTATATAGCTTCCAGGCACAATCCGGCGGTTTCTTCAAGTATTTCTTAAGTTTTTCAAAGAATTATTGAAATTTGCGATTTCCATATTAGTAGCAAACGAACAGATCAAGTAACGTCAATATCCGTGCCATTCGGCTGACACCCTCGAATAGAGATGAATTGATCATCATCATGTGATTAACCACTAGAAATTAATGCGAAAATTCCTCATTTATCACGACATACCTACCTTTCGACTATATTTGTATGTCATACTCATAGTTTCTGACAGAGATTAGTATACTCTTGTATGCACACGGCTGGCTGGAAACATCACGAAGCGTTGACAAGAGTCTAGCGTCTAGCGGTAACACATGATGAGGAACGACAAGAGCTTGATAATAACGTCACCAGTTTGGATGAGTTTTTGGATAGGACTGTAATTTGAATTCGAAAATAAAGCATGTGAGTTAACTTTCAGAATGAATGGTGCCGTTATCATTACAAAGGTGGTTTCAGTTGGACATTCGATAGGTGTGTACGACCCCATTCAGAATGTAATACTCTATTCAAACCACTAATGATGAAACTAAAGTTGGCTTGGTCTGTCTTGATTAATTCTTTCCTGGACTTGTTAGATTTTGTCTTGTTAAGTGTCTCTGCGGCCTTTCTGAAATGTTAGAAGCAGCACTGATAGGTGGCTGGTGTCTGACATCTCGAGCTAGGAACAAAGGTGTTTCGAAGGCTGACGCCCCCGTTTTGAGTCGATTACCTTTTCCCGGTAAAGTGCTTTCGATTGTGTACAATTCAATCTGCGCGAGAGTGATTAGAACGGGCAACACGGGCAGCCTTCGCACAGCCAGCGATCAGTCGCTAATTAACGTGGGCACCTATTTGTGCCTGGCCACGCTTATCTTTGCTGATATCGCTTGATGGACGAACATGCGCACTGCTCGGTCTCATTAAGACGCCAAGGTGCTGACACGATCTCGAGACGAGGCATCGCTAGTGACTCGGACGTGGTCTGGGACGGTCCAAAAAAATAATCAGACACAACGTGAGTCCGGGAGATAAATGGAGGTATTGAGAAAAATCGGATTCCTCGATCATTCTCCTCGTCGAGGTGATATCACCAGATATGTTGTATCTCGATAAAGGTGAAGAGGATGAGAAATTTAGGTTGTTTGAATTAAGGAGGATTCGTCCAGAACTAGTTCCATGGATTCTTTGATGGTTAGCTTGGATGGAGTAATTCCATATAAATTGATTTCTTCATCATGGTTCATAGTCTCTGTGAATGTATTTATATTTGACATTATAATGCTGTTTCAAGATTACTATGTCACTGTTGAAATAGATATGAGAGTAATTGATTCGACTCTTCAGATGAATGAAATTGCTGTAGCTGTAGAGGTGAGATACGGGTTTGAACGTATAACTCTTTGGTCAAATCGAATGTGAGAGAAAGATCCATCCAATCGATCATCGGATAACCCGAAACAGCTTCATTGAGCTAGTTGCATCTCACACAAATAGATGCACGTGAATCTATCAGATATTAGACAGTGTGGGACAACGGTCAATAAAGAAGACGGCATCTCATCCAAAGATTATTTATATCAATCAATCAATCAAATAAACTTTAGTGTCGAAGATTGATACATCTTATGGACAAAGCAAATATAAAACTAAGTGCCAATAGGACAAACAATACAAAGGTAATACAGATTGAAATCTTGAAATGAAATAATAGTCAATCAATAAAAATACACGCAGAGAATAGGCATTCATAAAATCAGAAAACATCTCAAATTCTTTCCTCAAAAAATTTACGAATCTCATAGTATGGTCTACAAATTGAAAATTATTTAACCGCTTTCCTGAATAGCACATAGGCTCCTATATTTTTGACCGAAAGTGGAAGGTGAATAAACATCTTTCCTCCATTGTAAATGAAAGAATTTTTACCAATTGTGATCTTGGCAGAGGCAAGGGAATTTGACGAAGTCTTGTACTGACTGGATTTTGTTGTCTATATAAATGATACTGATGCTTATGAATTAGACACACGGTTTCCAATATAAAAGACATGGTGATGTAAGAATCTTCCCTTTCACAAATAAAGTCTTACACGATGTTAAAGCGTCCATTGAAAATATACCTCACCGCACGTTTCTGTAGGGCAAACATCATATGGAAAAGCTGAAGAGTACAGTTGCCCTAGAAATACCGTATCTTAGATGAGTCTCGACCACTGAGAAGTAAACATTTCTAGCGATTTTGCAGCCTAAATCGCTGGCGACAACTCTGACTGCAAAACACCCGGATGATATTTTTTTCCTAGTGTCATAATATGAGCGTCGAATTTCAGATTATGGTCAACATTTAAACCTAGAAATTTTTTTCATCAATTTTATGAATCAAGAAATCATCTATACAGATATATTCAATGGTATTTCAGAAGGAAATCATATTTGTTTTTTCGAAGTTGATAGATAAAAAGTTCAAATCGCACCAGGCTTGGATGACTCGTAGATCCGCTTTAATTGCCATTTGTAGAGCATGCACATCGTTATTGTGCCATGTGATAGTAGCATCGTCTGCAAATAGTGTGATATTTCCTTCAATGTCTATGTTTACCATATCATTTATATATAACAATAAAAGTAATGGGCCCAGTACTGAGCCTTGGGGCACACCGCAGGACAAATGTTGGAGATCAGAGGATGCCTTCCCTGTTTTCACCAGTTACTAAGGAAGGATTCGAACCAATTATAAGCAGGTCCTCTTTTGATCTCTAATTTTTGTAGTGAGAATAATTCCACTGTGTGATATTCACTAGATAGAATCAAGTACCGGAACCATCAATTCAGGAGGGAAAATGATTCGGACCAATTCAGAGCGTAGTACTCTGTTCGAACCACTAATAATGAAGCTGAAGTTGGCCACGTCTGCCTCAGTTATTTCTTTCCTGAGTTATTATTAGGATTCGAGATCGTTTCTTATTGAATCCTGGAAAAATGTCCTAGTTGCATAATGGAATGGCAAACTTCAATTATCTGTGTATCATCTATCGTGATCACCAAGCAGTATAGAAACTGAAAAGCCAAAAATAACATTCTGAAAGTGTGAACTTTCGTCTTGATAAACCATTGGGTCTTCTCTTCATCTATACTTAGTTATGCAACTTTTTTTCAAATATGCCTGCAACTTTGCTACTGGAGCTGTAGTACTTCTTTTCAGATTATAAAATGTGTTATTCATTGTTCCAAATGCATTTCCATAAAGACTGTTCCGAAGTGTAGACTCATCCACAAAACCTGAGCTATTCATGTGTATCCAGGTTTGTTTGTAGATTCATCAGTTTTTCATTCAGAATAGAACCATTCTAGCGTCATCCCGTAAGACATTGGAGGACTTAGGGATGTTATCGCTCCCGTCATTGAATGGTACATATTGTTTTGAATCTTTGCTATTCCCTAACCTATATTGGACTATACAGGGTGTCCCATAAACATACCGACAAGCTCTAAGAGATGGTAGATGACATCAAAATAAACATTTTTGCTCGATAAACATAAACATAAGTCCGGAAACTCTTCGTTTTCGAGAAACAGGGCGTTTAATTTTTTTTTTTAAAAATCGATTTTTCATTAATATCGTGAATACGATTTGGTCGATAAAAACAATGTTTGTTCCCAACATCGAACGTAGTTAAATCAAAAAATGTAAACAAAAGTCAGTGGTGTTCAACTTAACTGAGAGTTAATTTAGTTATTTTTATTTTATTTAAGACATTTTATTGCTTCAGCACCCTTTATTGCCCCACCCATATTGTCGGTATGTTTTGGATACTCTTTCCAAGATATTAAAAATTACGAATATTTTCCAATTAAATACAAAACAAAAAATGATTGAAAGTCATTAATAATAATTAATGATTAGTAAGAAAAAGTTATTGGAAGTTTTATTAGTTTTTCAATATTTTAATAAACGCATTGGTGAAATGTAAAGTATAATTTTGAAGCATTTAATTTTTTTTTCATAGATGTAAGAGATATGGTTTTTATTTTTTTTCTTCAAAACGTAGATACGGAAACATTTCAAGAGGCAAAAAAGTTGTTTTTCTAGTTGTTCATTTGAAAAAAATTATCATAATTGCAAAAAATCTACTGGGCGATATTTTTTTTGTGCAAAAACTATCCGATATAGCTCGTGGGCACGTCTCTGAAATCATTGGGCAAATTCTAATAGCTCCAAAAGATACCTTATAAATGTATCAATAATCTGTAAGAATTTCATCGAATTCGACCAGATCGTTTTTACGATATTTATAAAAAATCGATTTTTTTTTTCAAAAACTTAACACCCTGTATCTCGAAAACGAAGAGTTTCCGGACTTATGTTTATGGTGCAAAAATGTTTATTTTGATGTCCTCTACCATCCCTTAGAGTTTGTCGGTATGTTTATGGGACACCCTGTATATCTTCCTCAAATATGCCAGATGCAAGCAAATGGGCCTGTGTGACAGATCATAAACTTGCGACTATCTTTGACATCTGAGACATCGTTTGCAAATATTTTGTGCACATCGAAGGATAGTTTATCCTGACAGCGCATGCCCAGCAGAAGGCATGTCGACATGCGACGGGTCATTGTCGATGTAATTCCGACCGTAAAGATATTTAAACTGCGTGGACGAGAGAGCGTCACGCGACCCCATCCGCGGGCCGATTCGGGCGATTGTTTATGGGCCCCGTCCCATAAACATGGCGGCCTGTTTGTACCGAAATTTGTCGCCTCTGTCAAAATCAATGCTGCAGATAAACCCTCGATTTTATGAGCCGCGCTGCTGGAGAAAGACTCACTTAAAACAATATTTAATGTATTTTATATGCGAAGAGTGGACGCGGCCGTGTAGTGTGATGAGAACTGTATCACTGGGATCATGTTATATAATTTCGTGTGCTCGAATTTATTATGCTGTTTTGGTCGTTGGGTGGATGCACAGCGATTCATTTTCCATCTGGAGCAACATGCTGCGCCTACATGTCGATGTTACTTGGTCTTCCATCGTATCGGATGAATCATAAAATATTTTCTCACCAACAAGACTATTTCCTCCATTTCTCATGAATTTTATGAAAGGGTAGGAAGGAAGTTGTATGCATACTCCTGAAAGGTCAGCACTGAACATCGGTGTATGAGCACGAGGTTGATGAAGATATCAAACTCTTGGAAGCCTCTATCAGTATTAGCTTGAGATTGCCAGGATTTGTATCGATCTTCCGAAAAATATCACCAAAAAAACTGGTAGACGTTGTGGCGTTAGGAAGATCAGGAATGAGAGATGAGAGAACAACAACTTCCATATAACTATTCCTACCAATCTACTGACAATATCGGAATTATGACATTTCTTTCAATGGAATTACACCAACCATCTGCCACACATCTGATTGAGATATATCAGAAACATACTTGTTGCAGTCCATTTTCACTACATTCCGTATGGAAAACGTACTATTTTTGAAGTGAAAACTTCCTAAGAATCGTTGGGAGTGGTTTGAGACTCGATGAAACGAAAAAAAAAAACGACACTAAAAGGAGAAGAACACATAGATCTATGAAATTTATCCTGTGAGGGAATAAGATAGAAGAAAGATTTCACAGTATTTCCTATCATCTTCGTCTCCTTTTTGAGCGGTGCTTTGTAGCCTTCCCACTCTTGTCTACCGAACCAAGAGTTGTACGTATGTATGTTAGTGTGTTAGTTTCAAGAAGGTTTCATTTTCACTTGGTGTGAAGTGCACACACACAATATTGTTTTTTCGAGGAAGCAAACTTATATGGACTATACAGGGTAACTCACGGTCGATGGTACGTTAGACGTTAGACGATATGCTAGATAAGCTGATTATTGATAGAGTTGTTGGAAACTTTGAGCCATAGTTGATGAAATTATTCTATAATCTCACAAACTACCTCTTGTTCATTGGTGTCAATTCAGGAAACATTTGGTTGAATTTTCTGCAAGTTCTGGCAATGATTTGATCACATTGTCCGTGTATAATAAATAACTTCATAAGAACTTCGTTTGAATAATCGATATTTGCGTTCATTCTGGGAGATTTTTTGAATCACTGTCAATAACAATTACTGAATTACTCATCAATGTCACCGAACTGTCATGAGTTTGATATTTCCATGGCTATCTAAAATAAACTTTTTCATAAAATTATATTTTTCACAAAAAGCGGCTTTATTAAGAAAACTTGATGATTTAGGTATAGGGACATGCTATGTCGTCTTGTAGCATTTTTAATCGTTTTTCAATTTATTGAATAAAAAACAGTGGGTATGATTTGAAAAAATGAACTTTTGACCACTTGTATGAACAACGGATATAATTAAAATTTCAGCACGCCCTGTATGATATGGAGGCGACTTCTCGGTGTAAATTAAATACATCAAGCCTGTCCAAACCACCACTAGAATATCTCTTTATGATTCGGGAGCCCTGATTTACATAAGTTCAATTAGGGATATGTTTTGGATCATATTTAACACAAATTATTTTTTATCTTGAAAACCGATAGAGATAGGTATAGGGATTTATTCACAAAAGAGTATTGTAATAAAAAGGCAATCCTAAAAATCTGTTAATATACGGGGTGTTCCATTTAAAAAAAATGAAGTTGCTAGGATTTTTTGATAGAAACGGCAACGTCGCAATTTCGAAAATATTTTAGATCGTTAGAACAGGTGATAAAATGTAAGATGCGAAATTTTCAGAAAAATACTGCGTTGCGTTCCCCATAAACGTCTAACGTACCATCGACCGTGAGTTACCCTGTAGATGTTGGCCATTTCTTATAACATACTTTCATTGCTAAGGAAATCAAAATGTCACTAGATCAACAGACAACAGATAAGGGATTGTTACACAGCACAAAATTCCAACACTACGAGGTGTCGATATAGATACACATCATTTTGATTTTGAATCGGAACCTCAGAAGCATTGTTGTGAATTGAACACTCTTTTATGTAAGTATATTGGATTTTTCGCTGTTCCTGAAGCTTTCTTCGATGATAATCAGAATTCCATTATGAAAAAATGGCAAACATTGGATATTTATCGGTTTCATAATTGCATTATGAGAGTGCAATGGAGCATTTGATATCTTGCTTCATTCCTGTTTCGAGAAGCAACGAATCTGCGGAACTCACCCTTCAGCTATGCCTGGGTACAGACTTCAGTTTGAAATATATACACTATGATATGGTGTCAGAGAATATACCAGGCGAATTATATACAGGGTGTTACAGAACTATGGGATCAAACTTCTAGAGGTTATTCAGTGCAACAGTAGAAAACATTTGACTAGTGGGTCCCATGTCCGGAAAAGTGTCACTACTGGATCTATATAGCGATGTTAAATCGGGTGACTCCTAGTCCAAGAAACTGCTCCATCTCTGGCAATCCAACGGTGCTCAAACCGCGGATTTTTTCCTGTGTAAAGCCTTTGGTCTACGAAACTCCAGTAGAAACAGAAGACTCAATTGGACGAATTATAGCAGGATTTGAAATCATTCAAAACGAGGATCAAATTTTTAGTCAAGTCCGACGAAATCATGTGCGACATCAGGTTGGAGGAAGACATTTTCAACAATCGTTATGATGATATCATGTACGAAAGGAAAAAATTAAACGCATCGAATCATATTTAGGCAATTCATCGTGTTTCTAAATTTTAACGCGTCTTAGGGCCGTAGTGATACTTTTCCGGGCATGGGATCCACTACTCAAATGTTTTCTACTGTTGCACTGAATAACCCCTACAAGTTTGATCCTATAGTTCTGTAACACCCTGTAGTGTGTATCTTTATGTAGTCTTCCTGAGTCTGGAGAGAGAAAAGTTTCATATTCATCCTAAGATTCGAAACATTGTGTCCAATTCATATTGGTTGATTCAGACTACTATGAGTGAATTCAAATATCACTGACCTCAATGAGTCAGAAATATTTAGAAGTTAATTGTTGAAAAATACTCAGACCTATATTTTCTCTATCTTTTGACTGATGATGTGGTTCGATATCATTCCGTTTGGAATAACTGAGATAATAATGAATCCACCTGGATGTAAACATTGAAACAAAGGATTGAATCAACAGAGTTTGCATTCTTCGTTAGATTTAATTATCGTGAAAGAAGATGATATTTTCACCGGTTTCGAAAAGCCATTACCCCCCAGCACCCATTAGCCTGTAATTTGATACCGCATTCCGCGATGCAAGAGTGATGCCCTCGTCTCTCAGGTCTTTTCGTCCGGTCTATCGAAACGTATCCTGCGTGTCCTGAAGCCATATGTGTGGGTACCTTAATTAAACCCTTTCGATATTTTATAGCCAAATCGATTTCTGCTTATTGTTTCCTAGAAACAATTTCAAAATGAACCTCGGCTCTGCTTTACGCCCAAGAGATCCAGAACCTGTTATTATTTTGGCGAAGTTCTACACAGCAAATCGGGGCTCTCTAGTTTTATAGGTTTTGTCGAAAAAATATAGGTTTGTCACGAAGAGTCATTGGTAAAGGGTAAATAACTGGTTGTATTCGATAGACTCAGAATAGACTGAATAGCCTGAAGTGGTATTGTGATAGGGGATTTGTGAAATTAGTTCCGTTGGCAGTATTTATACCAGTAGGTATATAGGTATAACAGAGAAAATATTTAATGAAATTTTCATTCAGTTCCATTCATAATTTTGAGTCTCAATGATGTATTAGGTGGAGCAGACTCTGTAACATATGAAGGTGCTTGTTTGAAAAAGGGTGATCCTATATTGAACACCTTTTGAGCAAGATTTTGTGTGTGCATTCATTGACAGATATACATATATATATTGTTGCTGATTTTCTTGTTATGATTTGCTATTCATGTATTATTCATATGATTATTCATTTTTGAACATCCTTTATATATGATGTTTCTCAGTCAACGGAGAATAGTTGAATTATTGATATTGAGATAAGATTTTGTCAGAATAAAAAGTCAAAGAAAGTAAAATACCGAAATTATTATTGGAAATACAAAAAAGGGTATTTCACATATATATATATATATATATAACTGGATACAGCAAATATCATTCTTGAAATATTTATTTATGTATCGATTGATTGAAGCGATACATTTAATGTATACCGGGTGTCCCGGAGCTTTTAGGCCAGCAGATATTTCAGTTATCTGTAGATAGGGCTTCAATCATCGACGGAAAAGTTTGCGTACCGAGAGACTTTTGCTGCGTTCTAGCTTGCATTGCAAGGCTCATTACTTCCCGTGGTACATTTGTTTGTGACCGATTTCAATGAAATTCATCACCTTTCCGCCTTATTCGAATTGGGTACCGTTGATCATAGGAATTTGGTGGTTGCTAGGATGTTGCTGAGTTAATTGCTTGCAAACAGAACTTTGCTATCAAGCTGTGTTGGAAACGTGTTTTCTGCCCCAAATACAGCTAATATAGCTGAGAAAGCAAGAGAATCATCAATCCCATCGAGAAGGAAAGCCATATACCAAAAAGAATACAAGATATATCTGGAATGACTGACGGAATGGATATATTTATGTTCATGTATCTTACAAGTACGTTCAATACTTCTGTGGATGTTGTGAATGGTCATTCAATTCATTTACACTATTTGTATTCGTATTACTGTATTTCATTCATTAATGAACTTCATTATTTTTATCATCATTATCATCATTATCATCATTATCATTATTATTATCAAAAGTATTATTATCTTCTATGTTTTTCGAAAGATTTCGTAGCAATTGTGTTTATTTGTTGCAGTCAGAAACGTATAATCCATATTCTTCATGGGTTAAATGTTCAATTCTAAAATCGATGGTGACACATGAGAAATAGATATAACCAAGTTCAATGAACTAGAGGTTTTTCTGAAACGGATAAGTGAGTGATGAGCCGAAAAAGTCTGCTGTTCCTCACCTCCTAAGGATGTCATCAAATTATTTCCAGAGGCGGAAGTAATTTTCAGGAAACATTTCAAAATTGTACATTTATTATCTGTTATGACGTGAATGAATAAAATATCGTTTACTTCCGATTTCATGAATGTATACACATACATAAATATCAGCATGTCTCATTCTATCTCTACTTGTGGAAGGTAAAGGGAATTATAGAATTTATAATGTCCCAGGAGACATATGACCCTCTTTATTGATATAGCGTAACTATGACGATATAAGCTTATTTTTGGGGCCGAAGAGAAAACTAGAAACGATAGAGGCAAGAGAAATCTCAAGAATAGTGGAAAATTATAATTCCTCCTTCCTTATCGATATTCGCCGAGGTACCAAAATATTTCTTCAGTTAAACAAAGTTCGGTTCAGTTCGAAACAATTTTGGAGAATTCCGTTCTTTTTTTGAAGAGATATGGATGTAGCCAACATTACTCGAACTCCAGAACAGCATTTTTTGAATGGCCCTATACTTATTGTCCTGATTTTATCCATCCTGTATCTCCCCCCCCCCCGTTTATCCTTCGACCTGTCCTGGAGTACTGTTCACATGTTTGGAGCTCAGCCCCCAAACTCACTCACCAAATCATTGACCTCTCTAGAACATCGTAGAAAGGTCGGCGATGTCTGCCTTTTTTATAGATACTTCCACGGTCGGTGCTCAACGGAAATATCATCTATCATGCCACCACGTGCGATTCCTAGTAGACAAACCAGACGAGCTCAGGCTAGTCACCCCAACACTGTCAGGCTCGAAACCTGTCAAAGAACGGCAAAGTTGTGGAATTCTTTGCCTAGTGAAGTCTTTCCTGATGCTTAGAACCTCCAAACTTTCGAGAGAAATTCCAACACCTTCCTTCTCTCCCAAAATTCCACCGCTGGCTAACACGATGTTCCTCGAACATTATGGGTTTCCCTTCCGTGTTGTCCACAGATGAAAAAAAAAATCCATCCTTAGAAATTATGTTACATTATCACATGCACATTGACAGATTTCATATCTAAATTATTCGTGATATAAGTGAAATTGGTGCTGCTGTCAAAAATTATAAAAATAATTCGACAATGTTGAATGAGCTGCAGTAACAGTTCGACTCTTCAATAAAACTATTACTATAGGCACACTATATATAAAGACATAATGATATTCAAGAGCGAACCCTCATCATTCGCACTGAAGTAAGTAACGCTCGAGAATATGGGCTCTCGTGAATATATTGTCACACCAACTTCTTCATGGTACTAATAACCAGAAACCACCTACTTTATTATACCGGTCACCATGTAGCTACCTAAACAGTTCTGCCCGGCCGATACGCATCATAATGCACATTTGCAACCCCCATGGAAATAATTGCCATTAGGCCAGACGTACATAACGAATAAAAGCGTTTGCAGATTGCAAGCAGTACCGGTATCTAATGCTTGCGTATCGGCGATTTTTTTTTCTTCAGCAGGTGCGGAAGCTTCTAATTGGCAGCACCACGACGTCTTAGAAAACACGCTCGCCATAAGGGTGGCCGATGGTTATTGAAATGACCCAGATATATGCGAGATTATTAGAAATATACCAGAATGCTGGTCTTGCTCATTAATCGACGGAGGTGTATGATATTCTGATGTATGGATATGGAGGTACTAATTGCTACTGAAGTTCAGGAAGTTGAAGCGAATCCGTTCTGCAAAGGGCCCGTATGAATCGAGAGAATCAACTGCACTCCATTGCGATATTATAATTTGATTAATTACGTGAATTATCGTAGATCGATTGATTGAAGCGATACATTTAATGTATACCGGGTGTCCCGGAGCTTTTAGGCCAGCAGATATTTCAGTTATCTGTAGAAAAGAAAATTGGAAAAAAAATACCTGTCGTATGAGATCATGAGCTCCTTCATGCAGCATAGCAAAATCCACACGTAGCAAACAATTTGTTTTGGTTCAACTCAGAGCCCGGAATGGAAAAAAATACAAATGAATAATTGATTAACGAGCTCATCTGTATTTTCGATAAAACATTATACTACAGAAATTGTTCAAAATGTTGGCCAGCACTTGACACACATGCATCAAGTCACCGAATCAGCGCCCGAGTACAGGAAGCTCTAATCATTTCCTGAGTAACGGTATTATAAGCCTCAGAAATTTTTTGGGTTGATTCTGCAATATTCATTGAATGAGTCTCGAAGACAACTCGTTTCAAAATCCCCATAGGAAAAAATCTAGTGGCTTGAGATCTGGAGAGCGTGCAGGCCATCGTACAGGTCCACTATTTCCTCCAATCTACCCACTAACGAATTCAATTTCCTCAATTATTTATCTTCACAACTTCATATTATGATGTATCGTCGGATGAAGAATGAAATGGACTGTGAGTTGAACCAAAACAAATATGGGAGTGCAATTCGAAAAACGATAGTTAGGGGTGATTTCTCGGGGGTCGTTTGCCAGGGGGTGGTTCTTTTCTGCAAATAACTGGAATATCTGCTGGCCCAAAAGCTCTTGGACACCTGCTCGAGTGAATTGATATGCTATCGTTTTATTGATACAGCTATTGATGAAATGTTGGGAACATTTTCCTCTCAAAATTGAATTTCTTTCAGCAGCAATGAAAATGTGGACATTGACAGTTTAGTTTGTATAAGAACTGTGAAATATGGCAGCTTCAATCTAGAACAAATCTTGCATTTTCAATTTCAGCTCAAGTTTCGATGTTATCTTGCCATAACAATAATGATTTGTAATAGTAACAGTTACAGTAATAGTAATAGTAATAGTAATAGTAATAGTAATAGTAATAGTAATAGTAATAGTAATAGTGATAGTAATAGTAATAGTGATAGTAATAGTTATAGTAATAGTAATAGTAATAGTAATAGTAATAGTAATAGTAATAGTAATAGTAATAGTAATAGTAATAGTAATAGTAATAGTAATAGTAATAGTAATAGTAATAGTAATAGTAATAGTAATAGTAATAGTAATAGTAATAGTAATAGTAATAGTTATAGTAATAGTAATACGGCAGATAACTGAATAGTACTTAACTAAATTAATAAATTGAAAATTTGGAGTGAGATCATGGTATACATAGATACATGAAAAATTATGATATTTTCAAATATATAAATCATTGATTCAACAAAAAATAATTTTTATCAAGGAGTTGGAAAACTCCATATACCATGTACTCAGTTTGTGTACTTAGTACTGAGTTTTTGTGCTACTCAAGTTCATGTACTATGTGAAATAGTTCATATAAAAGAGTTATTCATTTGCGAAACAAATATGGTGAATTTTTGAATAGTGTCTGTCGGTTGATCGAGTAGGTAGTGTATTAATTTCTCTTAGATTTTCTGAGATTTTCTTTCTGACAATGGAAGTAGAAAGGAGTTATGATAATTATCTCAATATATTTGTAATGGGGAGAGATTTATGATGTACCTCAAAATGTCACCGCGCTTGAAATTTATCCTTCAGATACCTGAAAGAGAAATTCTCTATTTGTCAGTGATACTGATTTTGAGTTATCAGTATATCTTTCCTTCATATTGTTTTCATGTTTTGTAACCACCACCGTTTTCAAATATTCCGGGAATGAATGGGAGTATATCTTCCATCAGTTTTAGTGTTTTGCTTGTTTTTGTTGTTGCGTATTCTGTCTCTCTTAAATTTGGTGTATTCTTAGGACAGAGCCGAATCCATATTCCGATCATCAAATTTTCGATGCCGATTTTCACTATATGAAAGATTTTCTGCAACCCAACATTCATCCACAACATTTCATAGATAAAACCGATGAAGAATTGATGAGTCCGATTCATATGTTCAGGTTACAATCTATGGTGATTGCAAAGTTCTCACATTTCAATGACTTCAGTTCTTGCCAACATGTTCAGTTCATATAGTTATGTTGGATCCATTTGTAGTCATGAGTGGATGTATTCTCTCTATATGGCATTTGTGATTTTCATACAAGCTGACGGACACGAAGTTTGTTTCATCTGAATTGATTGTTCGAAGATTCTCAAATAGCCAACCTTGTTGAACTTTTGCGAATTCTCTCATAGCTGAATCATCATTATTGATTAGCACAGTATCATCGGCATATGATAGTGTTACATACGTCTCAGGCAATTTCAGAAGGTCATTCATGTAGATGAAAAAATGGACTGAACCTCATATTGATCCGTGGGGAATGCCAAATTCTTTCTGATTTCGAAACGTACTCAAAATCATATTTCTTTTGGTACAATGTGGAGTTATTTGGGACTCCACGTATACCATAGCTAGTATTCTGTGGGAATGCTTCAGCTGATGGCGTAACTTTCGGATCACAAGTCAGTTGGTCTATTAGGAACAGAAATGAATTAATAGTTTCTGAACATAGATTAGAATATAAGCGGATTTATCATCGTTGTTCATCTACGTAATTCAATGTTTCAGCAAGATCTGTCGCAAGCTGTCATCAACTCATTTCGATAGTCGAACATCCACCCGAACGACTGACTCTCTTCATGATCGACGGGCAATCCGGATCGGGCGCGCTATTGAATTAAGATCGCCGATTGTCGATATCGATGTCGTGTCTGCACGGAGCTGCCGTGTAATGTGTGGGAACTGTAATTCAAACATACCAAATAAAAAATCCGCCGATGTTATCGTTAACATGTATAAGTCTACTAATAATGGTGCCTTAAGATGTCCGATCTGCGGATACTTGATTTGCAGTTAAAGTAATAAGTGAGCGTGGCTCCAGGGTGCACATTATAAGCTGTTCCACCACGATCGCAGGTTGCGTTATTTCGATCTCGATTTGATAACGAGTAATAATGGTCCTATTAAGGCCATTGTTCTAACTGTCTTTGCATGAATTATTGTCATTATTTGTAATTGTCGGATTGAGTGTTGTGGCACTCCACTACTGTTATTAGTCGTCTAAGAGTTGATAACATTTCCTACGATTGATATGACGTTATGCGCACATTCGATTTGTTTAGTTTATCTACTCCATCGGTCGTGGAATAACAGAACTCACACTCGTTTCCTTCGTCGAATGGCATGTGGAATCTATTTTGTTTGTTTTCTCATATCAGGAATCGTCAATGTAACTGCATGTTGATAATGAGTATAATAATAATATAAAACTTTATTCAACATCGTTTGAGAACATGAATGAGCGTACAAACCGTACAATGAACCTACATCATTACACAATAATAGGGTATGAGGTTCGACAGGAAAATATGAGATCTTTCTCAAATGGTTCAGAGAAGTATGAATAAAAATTCGCATACAAACAACATATTCAAATCTCAGAGAGTTTGAAATTTCCTCTGAAAAACATTTTGAATCAATTCAAATCGAAGTTACGTCACAATAACAGCTTTTTGTTTGCTTGAATACAATATATAGAAATGAATAGCGAAGAATAGTGACAGCTATATAAACTCCGCCAAGGGAAGTAAAGACCATTTGCTATTATTATCATTATAATATTCGTAATAGGTGATCCTCCAATTATTTTTTGGAGCTTGGAAAACTCACTGCTGATTTAATCATTTCAGGAATACTGTATAATTACTGTATAGCTTAGGAGCAACGTGGAGTATGGAAATGTTGAGCGACGGACCTGATCATAACAAATCCTTCAACGAGTATTGTACTGATGAGAAGAAAACAACTCTTTAGTCGAAATCATTCTCCTAAATCTGACTTACAATTTGAATCAAATTGAATTAGTCTGTGGATAATATGAGCCACTTCTCTTCCTTATGATCTCCAATGTTCGATATAGATACTAGAAGGGAACACATACTATATCAATCTGAATATGTTTCCAGGGGACCATCAACTCCTAGAGTTGTAAGATACTCTATTTTAGAGTATATTTTAGTGTTCTTTCTTGCACTGTAATGAATGTACATGAATAAACCAATGTGAAGAATACAATTTTGTTAGTGGATATTCAATGTGTGAATCCAAATCTATTCATAATATAAAATAGGCAAGTTAGAGTTCATTTTCGATGAAGTGAATGAATCCACATTTGATCTAGACTAAGGATTCCACTCATAATTTGATTGGAATGGAACACTAGTACCATTAAATTATAGGAAAATAGTGAACATCGGAGTTTCCATATCGAAATGGACGTTGTAAACATTTTTGGCGAGTCAAATTGACATGCTCATTGGAGCATATTTCTAACAGATTCGTCATTCTCTCTAGCCTTTCGACATTAGCGGCGTATGATATCAAGTATCACTGAACAAGTAATTGAAATCACTATCCGAATATGCTATAAAATAGATGCAAGAGTTTTCAAATTTTCAAATCTATCAAATTTGCTTGCACTCTAAAACATATCCGCCGGTATATCCACCAAAAAACAAAATCTACGTTTCCGAAGTTTTTTCGAAAACACTTCGTACTAGAGGAATATCGAATTTATTCGATCTTGAAATCTCAGAACTTTTGGATTTCCATTTTTTCACCATTCGTATTGATATACTCAAGTCTTTCGATATCTGATTAAAAATGACCCACATCGATATAGTTTCGAACTTTTGAAAGAATAACATTGGGATCGCTGAAATTGTGGGTTTTAATGAACTCTTCATATGAGCACGAGGTTTCGGAAATGTTGGTCCTTGAAGACTTTCGGATTCGTGGCAAATCATGAATGAATAGAAAAAAATCTGATTCTCAGAATCAGGAAATCTCCTGTGTTTATACGGAAAAACATGTGAAAGCCCCGACGTGTCCACGAGACATAGCGTCAAGAACCAAAAAGCGAGCCCTTCGGATGGTCTGTGAGCAGAAAGAAATCTGGTTTGCCCACGCATGACGTTGAATCTGCCGTAATCATCGCTCTACATGGCCGTTCAGTGAACACTCGTGTTCTCGCGCTCGCAGATAAAACCACTAAAAATAATCTACCTCCAATTGAAGTCGATTTATGCCACTTTGCCACGACTCGGTTACATCTCTATGCTCTTAAGCCTCGCTAATTAACAATTAAGTCTATTTCCATGAAAATCCTTCGTCGCCTCCATTTTTCTAGATGGCGTTCAGCAACGAGAAAAAATAGTGGAAAAACTTGTGGAACCTTGAGAGGACGTCGACATTCGAATAGAAAGTACAGGACCTCAGTTTGGAATCTATGTAGCGGCTTTCTTCATTTTGATCGGTCAGAAGTTGAAGAGCATCACAAGTTCTTTTTTCGTATAGGCGATCAATCTGCCCAATATACACTGTGTCCAAGGTAAGAGGGGCCAGTAGGATAGTTTTTGAGCTATAGGGTATTGAAATTTTGAGAAAAAAGTGAGATTTTCATCATAATTTTTCATCACTCATAGATATTTTATGAAATTTTGTATATTCCTCTTCATCATTCTGGAGCATTTTTTGAAATGAAAGATTTTTTTAAATTTTCAACAGTGACGTCCGTACGGGGCTTGAAATGGAAGATTCTCAAGAAAGGAATGGTACTCCACTGATTTTTCTAAAAACCAAAACTATTTTTGCAATCCGTATTCATTTTGAAGCAAATTCGAATCCTAGACTCATTTTCGTACAACGTAGCTGCCGTTATCACGTAAAAAAAATGAAAACCAAAAACTTTTTGGAAAACTTAATTTTTTTGTACTGAATTCACTCCTTTGTCCAGTGATGTTCGTGAAGGCATGATATTCAATATTCCTTTTCGAAAATTGTCAATTCAAACCCCTTACGGACGTCAATGGTGGAAATTTTAAAGAATCTTTCACGTCAAAAAATGCTTGATGACGGAAAGGAGTGTACAAAATCCCACAGAAATATCTAAGAGTAATGAAAAATCATGATGAAAAAACAACTTTCCACTCAAAATTATAACAATTATAACAAAATTATATATATAGGTTAGGACATATCTTGTTGAGAGCTTTTCTCCTTGAAGTCACCCGAGGATTTACACTATGTATTATCGGCGGTCAATCAATTGACATCCTGTATAAGAGAAAAGTTGCGCTACTGTAGAGCCAACAAAATGACTTTCAGAAATCTTCAATATGATTCTCTTCATTATGATCACATAAATTTCGTTCAAAATTCATAAATTCATTATCATGTAGTTATATTCAAAATTGTTCTTTGAATGTGAAAACGTTGATAGGAGACAAAGCAAGGCTCGATAGCTATTTCAATGTTTGATACTTTTTCACAGAATCAGGATATATTCAGATCCGTATTCGAAAAATCACCTGATGATAAAAATCCGCTCGAAACGCGTCAAAACCATAATGTATAGCTTATCGTCGAAATCATAATTAAAAGGTTTATCTAATCTAATATGAAGATATAAGGTGGGAAAATGGAGTTGATAATGGTTGCTCTAAGACGAAACATTGAATGAGAAAATTGATGATGTCAAGCGATTTATATCAAAAGTTGCCAAGAAGATGTCTCTCCAGTTTTGTTGAAATGTCATCATCAACGCCGAAAAGAAATGCAGAAATTTAGTTTTTTCAGAATATCTCAAGAACGAAAAATGGGAGATTTTTGGGTCATTTTGTTGGTTCTAGACTCGATCAACTTCTCTCCTCCTCTACTCTTAGTTTCCAAGATGCCCATGCTGGCCCTCCTCATTTTGGACACAGTGTATATATTAACGTGACATATTCCGACTGTTCACTATATAACTTCTATAAATAATATTCTCCAATCTTGAACAAGCCCTCTTTGAGTGAAAGAAAAGTATCCCCTCATATTCAAATTGTTTAATATACCTTAAAACACATATTTCATCATTTAAGAAAAGCTGGTGAATTAAGTTCTGATTTTTTTTAATATCTCGGCTAATAAATTTTTCAAACTCATCGTCACAGATGTGCGAGTTCTTCTTAATTGTCGAAAATAGTGGATATTCGGTTGGAGGTTTTATTAGGAGGGTAAAACGAAGGGTTGCATTCAAATTAAGACTCGAAAGGGTTGGAGGATATAGTTAAATTGAGACGTTACCCAGTTCTACTCTACTAATTTGCTAATTGGTCGTGTGGAGATGATTTATTCAGCTCTTCATTTCTGACAGATCTATTAGTGTTTATACATTTCTTCACTTTTAGCAATAATTCCATCCCAATTTTGTGAAAGCAACTCTCATGAGAAGGCGTATGAACTACACAAAGCAGAAGAAATATCGAAGGAAATTTTCAGTCATCAACTTGATGGGAATTCTGGCTATTTCATCCAAATTCTGCTTATGGTACTTCTATCTAGGGGAGAGGAAATAGAGAGGTATAGTCAATAGCGGTGTCTATCTACCAAGCAGTATACTCATTCTCAGTCAGGAGCCAAATCATTCGCAATATAACGGTTAACTACTAGTCTAGGATTCCTTTCATTTTACTGAATCGCCTGTGACATTAATGGAATACCAGTGCCAATTTCTCGTGGACCTTGAAGAAACTGAAGAAGAGGGTAGCGACATCAGATAAACCGCCTTGTCGTGATCTTATGTGTTATTGAAGACCCGGGGAAAATAAATAGTTCAGCACTTTGTAAACAGCAAATAACTGTCGTTCGGTGAGACAGAAGTCAAACCCTAACTTCCCGTCCGGTCAATTTTTCCTTTTCCCGACCCCCGGCTTTACATCGCTTCGACAAATAAGACAGATTATTTGGCCGGGTCCGTCTTTGCGATTGATTTACATCGTCGGAGGTTTTTCTTGGTGGCGAGGGAGAGAAAAAGAAATCATTAGTTTCGGAAAAAGGAACAAGAAGTGCAACTGATGAAGATTTAATTGAGTATTGGAGAGATCGGAGTCAGTGGAGATCGCTGACTTATTTTCTCGATATCTGAACAGTATCTTCTGGATAATAGTAGGATGTGACCTAGTTCGAAGGAGCGTGGTCGATGCATTTCTCACTGTCTCGAAACATTTGGCCATAAATGTTGAGGTTCTCAGGATGCACCACAATAAATAAAAAATAATAAAATAACCTTTGGAAAATATTCTACTCTTTAGATAAGTTAACACAGCATAGAGTCTGAGATTTTTGAAAATTCATGTCATGTGAATATTTCTCATGTAGATTCTCAAGATATTGCGACCTCAAGTTATCATATCAAATATCGTTATATGACGATCTAATGATGAAGAATATACAAAAAATATTACGAAAAATATAAATTAAAAAAAAAATCTAATAAACCAAATCAAATCCCTCCTTCATCACGACATACGTATCGACTATATCTGTGTCCTACTTTTAGTTTCTGACAGAGATAACAATACTATTGTATGAACAAAACTGGCTAGAAGCGTCGATTTGAATGAACACCAACTCAACCTCCGACCTGTGTTTTGGCTGTGTTTTGAATTTGAAAATGAAGCATTCGATGTAATTTTCGGAATGGATGATGTTGTTACATGGGGTTTTTATGGGAGTATATCATTATAAAGGTTGTTTCACTTGGGAATTCAAGTGTAGATACCTCCATTGATTAGTCCATCGAAATCAAATACACAGAGATGTTTGTTAAAAGCGACCCAAAAAAAGGTCTTCCAGATAGTCTACAGTTATTGAAAAGTGAAGGTCTGGTTTGGTAGGTTTTGTTTACCTACTCTATATCAAATGACCTTCACAGTCATTTGTATTATCTGATCCTCAAACGAACGACAAGAATGTTGAGAATTTACATTTATTGCATATCATTCGTATGGGAGTTATGCGGCAGGAAAATATAAGAAAATATTGTCACATTTCCAATAGGAAACTGATATAGTTGAGAGTCTTATTGTCAAATGCGCGTTTCCATCTTGCGTGTTTTGCTATTTCCCCGATTATCGAAAGCTGGATAGTATACAGCTCATACTTTATTTTTTAAATGTATCTGGACAAATCGTCGAACTGAATATTCTTTTTTTTTTCAGCTTTTCATGGGATTTTCTCTCCTCGTTTCTAAAAAATAGAGTAGAAGTTATTAAAAATTATTGCAATATATTTGTAGTAAGGACAGATTTAGGATCTGCCCCAAAATGTCACTGCGCTTGAAAATGAACCTTAAGATAGAAAATTTTAGAAATACAAATATATTTAATAAGAATAAAACCTCTACTTATCTTTGTGGACGTTTCGGGAACGAATCTGCTCCCGTTCTCAACACAATTAAAATATTTTTCTCTTCGTAAATTTTTTTTCCAATGTTTTTTTTTCACACTTTTCAGTGTCAAAATCTAAAACATTCAAAAAATTTAACGAAGAGAAAAATATTTTAATTGTGTTGAGAACGGGAGCAGATTCGTTCCCGAAACGTCCACAAAGATAAGTAGAGGTTTTATTCTTATTGAATATATTTGTATTTCCAAAATTTTTTCAAAAACAAGGTGTCACTGACCAATAGAGAAATTCTCTTTTAGGTATCTAAAGGTTTAATTTAAGCGCAGTGACATTTTGGGGCAGATCCTAAATCTGTCCTTACTACAAATATATTGCAATAATTTTTAATAACTTCTACTCTATTTTTCAGAAACGAGGAGAGAAAATCCCATGAAAAGCTGAGAAATGAATGCACCACCTCCTCGAAGAACTTACAGACAGTATTTGAATATTCATTTTGTTCAAAATAAAATAATAATTCCCAACTCAAATCAGAATCCTAGAAAACAATATACTATAGATACTTCTATACAAAAGGAATCAGATACATGTGGCAGGTTGTTTCGTGGTAGATATATATAAATAAAAATGTGGGAGTGTATAAAGTAAACATTAACCAAGCTCGTATCGTGAACAATCGAACCACAGACATGATTCCTCGGAATTTTCAATTGTGATTCACGAGTTTGGCCTTCGCGATAACAAACACTTCGATACATCGAGAAACTCGTACAAGACTTTGTGATCAATTGAAATGTACCAAGGTGGTAATTAACTTCATTGTTCGACAAACTCCCATGCACATTATGTCATCAACAACGAAAGTTGCTTCGGGGCCTGTAATTTGATTTTCGGAATAGAAGGTTGGCTTCGTTTGTAGACATTCTATAGATTATTACACTTGACAGATACGTTCATTTCATGAACTATATCAATGTGTTTGGCCAGTGTGTGCATTGATGTATTTGAATGCATCACAACAAGATATAGCTCAGATACATTTTCAATACCTTTGAAATCTGAAATAACGTATTTCGTCTTCGGAAGAAGGCATTCACTACCAAACGTGAATCTTATGACACTGAAGCCATTGATTACATATTGAGCAACTCTAGTCAACTATCATTCCTGTAATGCCATTCTACTGACAGAAATATTTTTCCTTATCGAATTCTTGCCACAGTTTACGATACAGAGTGGCCAATTATTGGGGAAAAGTCCAATATTCGATTATGAAGAAAATATTGAATTAAAGAAAGTTAATGAAACGTCTGCAAGTACACTGAACTATTTTACTCATACTTAATTCATGTTCACTCCATTTTCATATAATAACCATATTTTATGGGTCGACACTGAGTGTTTCAAAAGATATGACCAATCCTGAAACATCAATGTCTTGTTAGACGCAATCAGAGGAGAGTTATTTGACATACTTGGTTTCAAACAAACCCCATCGATTACATATCCTCTACTATTCGTATACAGAGTGGACCAAAACTCAACCCGTGAAGAATACACCGCCTAGTACCAGTAACTTTATGTCATCCATTTTCAATTGCTCTTGAGAAATGAAAGTGAAAATGAGAAATACGTCAATGTTTCATCATATTGTGTTCACCTCCAATTTCAATATGCTAGTTCCCTATATTTATGGATGAATGAATATTCAGTCACTCCAAAGTTGAGATGCTTGAAAATCATTATATATATCTCTGTTCTACTTGTCATCCAATTTTTTTCAAACATACATGTCCCGGATCAAAGTGTTATTTATGCATTCAGCTATACTGCAATCCAGCCCTATAATACAAGATCGAAAATAAGGAACATTCATTGGAAAGCTCAGATGGTTTCCACATATCCATATATCTCTGTGCAACCCTACAAGCTATATTCCTGAGAGCTCCTGTGGGAATTCCGATAGCAGCGTAAGGAAATGGCTTAGAGGATAAGTTGATCTGCGCACCTAGATAAAAATAATCTCTTTTTCCCCCGGTATGTTCATTATTCAACGTACCAGGAGAGTGAATAGAACTTGTCTACCGAATATTGTACTATAAGAATTGATGTTATTGAAGGAGTGAAAAGTATACTAGATTCTACATGAGTCAGCAGTGTTCAGCTGTGAATCATCAGAAATGTTCATTTTTCAGCTTTCCCTGGGATTTTCTCTCCTCGTTTCTAAAAAAATAGAGTAGAAGTTATTAAAAATTATTGCAATATATTTGTAGCGGAACAGATTTAGGATCTGCCCCAAAATGTCACTGCGCTTGAAATTAAATTGTCACTTTTCAGTGTCAAAATCGAAAACATTGAAATTTTTACGAAAAGAAAAATATTTTAATTGTGTTGAGAACGGGAGCAGATTCGTTCCCGAAACGTCCACCAAGATAAGTAGAGGTTTTATTCTTTTAAAATAATTTGTATTTCCAAATTTTTCAAAAACAAGGTGTCACTGACCAATAAAGAATTTCTCTTTTAGGTATCTAAAGGTTTAATTTCAAGCGCAGTGACATTTTGGGGCAGATCCTAAATCTGTCCTCACTACAAATATATTGCAATCATCTTTAATAACTTCTACTCTATTTTTTCAGAAACGAGGAGAGAAAATCCCATGAAAAGCTGAAAAATGAATGTACCACCTCCTCGAAGAACTTACAGACAGTATTCATCAGAAATGTGTCCGTCACTGCAATGATGATATTCATCTCGTATTGGATTTGTTTGAAAATCTATATGGCTCCCTAAATCTGCACAAGATCTGATTCATGGAGAAAGCCATTTGAAATAAAATATTCATCTACGAATCATGGATGTTGAGGTTGTTGTCCATTGGTTATGAGTTGAGGATAATGTACTTTTCATCTCATGCATTATTATTTGAAGGAAAAAGGGGAATATGAGGAGAGACTTGCAGAAGAAATAGGAAGAAACGCTAAGGAATAAAAATAGTCAATTTGCCAGTCGGTACTCCAATTCATAATATCACGCAACTGTCCTGGAGAGAGCTCATGTAATGAATTCTGGAATCAGGCAATAAGTAACTTCGAGAACTATAGGAACATTTCAAAGACGTCGAGAATTTTAGAATTTATCATGTTCGACTACCTAATCTACTTTATTGTAGACACCACCAATATCGAACTGCACGGATTCATGAACTTACTAACTCAATTTACTCATTCAGAGTATATTTCGCAAAGCCTTAACGAGAAACATCAAGTTTATGCTAGCAAGGCTTTCGACAAAATCGACCACTCAGTTCTGATTCAAAAACTTGCTGGTGTCGAGGTTAGTGATAGTCTGGTAGGTTGCTTGAAATCTTATGTAATATATCGTTGTCAGGCAGTAACAATTGATAAACACAAATAAGGGTACTGCAAAATTACATCAGGAGTACCACAAGGATCTAATTGAAGACCACTACTATTCAATATTCACCACAATGATATATCCTATTGTTTTCGATTCACCATATTCTTGATTCAAGCAGTTTAATTGAAAATATTCCATACTGTTTCCGAGGCCAACGATATCATATTTTTACAGGAGGATATTAATATGTACCTTTTACGAATACTGTAAGAAAGATAGCTTCTTTTTGAATTCCTACAAGTGCTATCACATTTCATTCTGTCGCAGTAAAATCAATTTAAATCACTCTTTCCAAATATCCTCGCAACTGTGAGAACTGTAACTGCAGTGAAGTTCTTTAGAATCATATGCGAGTCTGGAATGTTTTTTGACAACCCTGTATTCTTCATCAGTAAAAAAGCTCATAACACGTTGGGATTCATAATGCAAACTTGAATTTCGTGAATGAACAGACAGACTTTCCGTACTCTGTACATGTGATATCAACAGTGTCCTGAGTTTTGGTTCTGTGATATCTAATCCTAAGTGATACATATCGAATGTATTGTTTATGTTGATGAGGAATTTTTTCCACTGCACCCTGATAACCTTTGTTCGAAAAAAGGTGAAATTGATCTCTCTAAAAGATCGCAGACACATATCAGAAATGAAGTTCGTATATAAAATAATGAATAATTTGGTAGATTCACCTGCAATCCTCTACCACGTCTTCAATAATGACATTAATGACATCACTTGACATCGACATCTCCTTCGTTATGAATTTCTAATACTCTGTCGAATGCAATATCCATTGTTATTTTCTCTGACTATCTAAATTCTCCTTTTCCTTGAAAAAATATTATAATATATAGTATTGAATGTTTCCACCATCATTACATCATTTTCTGATTCCTTCATCATTCTTCAATTTTATTTACTCATCCTTTTTGTTTTGTATGTACGGTTATTTATCTATCTTATGAATTATTATGTGATTACTGCTTTGGGTTAGTCTTGTTTGCATTCTCTTATAATCAATAAATAACAAAAACCAACTAATATTTTGGACAGATATGTTTCGAAAACAAACCATGGTCTTTTTTTCAAGCAGCTCAAGAGAAATTCCATTCATTATATCATGGACATGGATTATCTTCCTCGATACACCCTCCCGAGATTATTTTGATCTAATGAGCATAATTTAAGAAGGCAGGCGGGCGGCAAGAAATTTAATTTGGGGTCACAGGAACGAGAGGCCGTTAAATTAAACGGCGATGTGACTTTAAAAAAATATATCGTCGGTACAGCCACCCTCGCTTCGCAGGAATTACATCCTGCGGGACTCCCTTCGAGCACCCGTTCACCCCCCGAGAAGCCTAGGCAATTGTCTTCGGCTCTGCTATCAGTTCGAGAGCAAGTTCAATAATGCACCGGCACATTACGCCTTAAAAAACCACCCCGCATTTCATTGGAATTGGCTCGCGGCAATTACCCTTAATCTTCGGATTCTTTTGGACGTGTAGAGTTAGCAATTACGATGAAACGGGGCTTAAGCTCTCGGAATTGCAGTCTCAGCTCCGTCGTTTCATTCAGGAGTTTATCGAGAAAAATCATCTCGAATATCTGTTATCGTTACACTTGGACTTGTATCAGGGTGAAACATTTTACGTCAACGACTATATCAATATGTTGCTGCAAATTCCAAAACGTAGATCAACCAGTTATTTCGGACCTTGATGAGATGTTTCTGAGATAGATGAGGAAACCGCAGTTATAAAGAGCAGGAATGGAAGTTCTGAGAGATACGTAACTGCCATGGAAATAACTGAATTCTAACGGACAATGATTCTTTTAGGGTATAATTTAACAGCCCCTTCTAAGTTTGAAGATACATTCTATGTTTTCGATACAATTTCAACTGGGGTGTTTATTGACGGTTTCTCATTTCAATTGGACTTCAGAGTTATTCGATATTCTCTTTCATTTTGAAGTATTTCTAAGGTCATACCATTTCCGGAGATGTCGGAAGTCGCCATCACCTTCTTTATTCTGAATGGTATAATATTCCTGTTTTCTGGATGTTTTGGATTGCAACCGATATTTATTGAACATCTTCATTCCTAATGAAATTTTGATGGATGTATCATTATTCTCAACACTGCGCTTCTTACCCATTTTCGACTGGTAATAAGAGCTTCTGGAGTAAATGAAAGCACAGGAATAATATTTCAGAAATTCACATTGACAAGTGATTCATCGTATCCATATCTTGATGACCAATTATATAATTTTCAGACTAGAAAAAGTTCGTTCTTTCATTGTTATCATCGTATGGTCGGATTTTTTTTCTCGGTTGACAACACGGAAGGGAAACCTATAATGTTCGACAAACATCGTGTTAGTCAGTAGAATTTGATTCTGCATCGATGCATTTGATTGATTCTGTAACTGTTCTATGCCTACTTCCAACGTTTTTCTTCATATTCTCTATTTTGATGCAATTTTCGGCCAGAACCGAAACATCGTTTGTCTTCCGAAACAAACAAGACAAAAAAAAAAAGAAAACAAAATAGTAAGATAACCAAACTTGAAACGTAATAATGAATGTGAGAAACCATGATAATAGTTCTATATGACCGCAAGTTTGGTTCAAACCTCGGTTCAAACTAGATAGGGAAACCATGTTCACAATGCGTTACTAATGTGAGTTCACTAATCTGAGTCTTTTAGCGAGGAGTGAAAGACAAACGGTGTTTTGGTTATGAATCACAGAAAATATGTATCAACAAATGACTCATTAGGAATAGGTGTAGGGACAGTTACAGCGAAACTTTGCAGAATGGAATTCTGCATCCCACCATCCAATAAATACAGTGTCACATCTGAAAGAACGTATTACTTTCCCAACTTCGAGAATGATGTAATCAGACATCCAACTTTGAATACTCCGTGTGCTATGACTTTATTATCAATGTGGATTTTGCAAGTATCGAATTGCATATTATATTATCATACCCCGAAAGCGATCGACTTTTTTAATCGAATTCACGAATGGTATGATAAACTGGGCTTTAAGGGAGCTGATGGCGACTTCCGGCATAACCGTAGCTAATATTTCAAAATGACGGGGAATGTTGAATATACCGGAAGTCCGAAAATTCTGAGTATTTTCTGATCACGAAAACTGCTAACGAATGGCTAACGTTAGCAACCCTGTATATCTGATGTTCACATACAGCTATATTTCTCTAGTTCAGATTGGATTTTCCTCTTTCCTACATGAATAATCTATTCCTCTATGAAAATGTTTGTTTGCAGTTATTTCACGACGGTCAAGCATGATTTTGTTTGTTTCGAAGAAAACATATCGCAACCTTGACATTCAACAGCTACATAAAGCCTGTTCGGTATCTCGATCGGAAAAACCTTCGATAATTACGTGATTCATGACATATCACTCACTCGAGATTAGTATATAGATATGAAACGTTTGTCGCAAACTTTTCATCACTTCCATTCGAATGGTTTAATCATAACACTACGATCATTACGGAAAATTTCATTCCTGTTAGTCTTCGGAAGGAAATGGAGATAATTAGATAATGTGAAAAGATGTTACTGTTATGATTTCGTATGTGTAATTCATTACGTTAGAAAAACCTATGAATTTCATTCTATTTTGGAATTTACGTTGATTTTTTCAGGCTCCTAAGGCTGATGTCACGTTCTGATTTTACATTGGTGCTGTGCCCCTCAAAAGACTGAAGAAAATCGTGAGCATCACTTCTGAATTATTTAGGAAAAAACATCAAGTCATGGCACTGTAATAAGGGAACACCCATTATTAAATGAAAAGACTAAAACTAATTCCATGAAAGTACTGAAAAAAGGAGGAAAGAAAATAGAAACGTTTTCAACCCTTTATTTTAGTGTCTTATGAGCCTAAGACAATATTTGTTTGAATGGTTTGAACTCAAGAAAAACATCTGTAGGTAAATTTTCGAAACATCTACACGTGTAATACTCTTATGAAAATCATGTGAATTTCTTACGTCGATGCGAAGAGATTTGAAGATTTCAGAACGTCTTCCACGAACACGTTCTAAAATCCCAGGAGTTTTTCTCACCTAACTCACAGTGGCTGCAGCTCGGAAGTGGTGCATTTCTGTATATGAAAGAGAAAAAGTCTTATTTTGATCCCAAACAATACGTCTGTCAAATATTACCATCGAATCTTGAATCCCCTTGTATAGGGCCTATATATGACACTGTAATAACTGGGAGGGGACCCTATTTGTGAATCTACTCCGGAGAGGTCTCTTTTTTTTTAGCGTAGGGGCTGAAACGGATGGTACATGATAGTTTCTCTGGAACCTACCACCTCATGGTAATTTCAAAAAACTAGGCACGGAGTATTTCAATGTCAGCAAATCAAGGGCGGCTGATGATGTCTTTGGTGGATCGATCTGTCTCGCTCTCGCTAGACGAATTGGGGATTTCTTCGACCAATAACATTCAATCAGAGGAGTATTTAACGAGAAAATATCAGGTGCTACAACAGACTCAACTAAAAATAATTTGATGAAAATACTGAATGAATATCAATGAAGAAACAACAAAAAAAGAAGAGAAAAATGGAACTTTTTCTAACCCATCATTAAACTACTGAAATGTGTGGTGAAGGTGACGATGATTTTATCAGGAGTTGAAAGATTTCGAAATATAATTCGACCTGGCATCTGTCTTATCAGAATCCGATTTATTTCTTCTGGAGATTCGTTGTGAGATTCTCTGACGACTGCACCATCTGAATCTCATGATTTGTGGAAGCCAAGAAAAATTAATGATTTAAAATGATTGTCTTGGTCAGTTGACCCGCTCCCGTGCACATGGATTCCCCCTTTCCTCTCTCCCACCTCTCCATGTCCATCCAGTCCTCTGCACATGATTACATCACCTTTGGCGACAAATACTACTTCTAGCTTCTACTGGCTCAAGATTTTTATTTAATGATATTCAATCTCATTAACTTTCCTATAAGCGTACATTAATTAGATTTTCAAGATAATGTCCGGCAAGAGGTAGATCCGAGTGGATATCTGCCATTAAATTGAAACAAATTGATAAGATTGAATTATTGGGTATCGTCAGACAATGAGATCGGACGGCTTGTCAGGAAAATCGAATTTCATGCAATTATGTGTTTATACAGTTGGAGGTAATGAGGATGTTGACGATGACGAAGATAAATCGTATCGGTAGAACATCGCAAATTGATTATTATCAAATACTGTCCGTTCTATCTCCTCAGAATTTGCATAAGAAGGGTAATGCTTAGTAATCTGGCTAAGAAAATTACTTAATGGTTACATAGTTCTTTCAGGATTCAGATATTCTTTCGAATCATTGCACATACAAATTTATCTTTCTTGGCTTCATGATAAACATCAGTGGCCACAAATAGGCACATCGACAAATAATATTTTAATCTCTTGTTGAGAGGGTACTTCTTATTTTCATGAATTATTCGATTATATTTAGTTGAATTATTTCCATTTCTTCTAGTCATGAAATTATTCAACAAGTATCCTTCATCATTCAGGATTTTTACATTATTATGAAAATTCTGGCAATTGCCATAGCTTCGTCGGCTGCAATGAAAGTATCATTTGCTAGAACCGATGAATCTTCTGTTATCAATAATATCAATCTCCCGCTCATCGATCATCGTACATCACGTCATTTTTGTATAGAGTGGTTCATCATTACAGTGAAAAAATGGATGGCACAGAAAAAATGATGGAAACGGTTTCTTTAGACTTCAACAGATATTATAGACCTCTGTGATTATACAGATGATAAGACAACCGAAACAATAAAGTTTCCATTGGGTGAAGTTGTTATTTATATCTATCGTGAGTGAATAATTATGCTTCCTACTTCCCGTATTTCAATGCCAATATTTCCTCACGTAGGTTATCCGTATCAGGAAAATGATCAACTTGATACATGCACGAAATTGCTAATCTTTCCGTTTGGTTTGTCATGGTCAAATATTCAATGCGATTATATAGTCTATTAAATGGCTAACTGATTCAAGTTTTTCTTTATAAAGTTTATATCGATTTATTCATCCAGAACTGACTGATTGATAAATTTGGATATCGTGATTTTCTATTGTTTCATCGAACTTCATATATAGATGTAAGATTAGTTTATTTTGTCATATGGCTCATATTCTGTATAGATTTCTGTCTATCACTGGTATCACTTCATCGACAGTGATTTTTATTTAAGAAAAAGATTTATTGAGAATAACTTTATGTTGATAAAGGTTTAATCTTTTCAAATCGACAGCTGAATAGTTCTATAAAAGAAAGAAGTGGGTGTTGATAACAATTTCTCAAATTTAATTAAAGATATACCGTTAGCGATGCTCATGGAGTGGTCCTTCTCTATACGGAAATAGTCGAGACACGTGTACTTAAATGATATTTTAGAACTGGACTGCTCCACTCGTTGAATGAAAAGAGTGAGTATACATCGTCCTTCACTTACGAGCTGAGTTGAGAAACTACCAGGACCATTTTTGTGAAAAATCACATGAGATAGGTATTTCGAAGAGAATTTTCAGGAGTCAAACCTACAGCTTTCCTAATCTCTGTTCCTCAGTTTCGTCAACATCAATGAATTCAACACTGAAAAATAGGGAAACGTTATGTTTATAACCCCTTCATCTGAAACGAATTCCTGTAGAAACTTGAAGAAACAAAATGAGTAGCTAGATAATTTTTAATTACACGGAGAAAAATGTATAGGAGACACAACCAGAAATATTTCACTCCATACCAAAATTTTCGATGCTGTATGTGACAATAATAGATGATAATTTATTATTCTAATGATAATAAAAATATTGTGTATTGATTCTCATCATTTTTATATATGAATATATAAATATATATGAATTGAATGCGAAAAATTTCGATGCGACAATTTTCTAGTAGGCGACTGTTTTCATTTTTAGGAAAATAATCAAGACTTTTTTGTGCCCTCCTTAGGGGGCTGCATCTACGCAGAAGTTACTCAAATACATCTCCTTCACATGAAAGAACCACCTTGTTTTTCGACAGAGAATCACCCCTCGAAGTTTTTTGCACGTATTCACGTACACCCTGTGTATCATAGTTTCTCCAATGTATTGTTGACTCCGATGAAAGATCATTTTCAGCAGATGCATATATCATCTTCATAATTTCACCCTGGAAAATATCATTTTAATACTGAAACAACACATGAATCTGAGCTCGAATTTTATATATTGTCCAGAAAATGTCAACTGAATTGATATCAATAAAACTTCGTGATTCCCTAAAATTTGTCATCAAGGAATTGAGTATCAGATCAGATGTCACCAACTCAAAAACATTCGCTCGAAACGAATTTCAGACTGAGGACACGGACAATATCTAGAATATATTCAGAAAATGAAAAAATTGGCAAATATATTGCAATATTCGAAGAGTCGGCACATAAGGTTGGATAAGAAATTCTCATGCCAATGATTTTCTGTGAAATAACTACTAACAAAGTGGCTGCGAACTATATGCCAGATAGTGTATTATCTGATTGTGTGAAAACAAATCAGTGTGGCTTTCATTAGAAGAAAGAGGTTTTCTCAAAATCATATTCTATGAATACGAATAGCTACGATCGAAGACCGTGTAATATTGACTGGTGTACGTGACTAAGCAGACATTTCCCAAACTCTGTTTCACAAAACCCTATAATACATTTTTGCCAATCCTTAGCATACAAACTGTGCTATTGAACACGAAAGGTTCAAGGGTTGGAGCATGGTGTCAACCATTGTTTCCAAAAATCTCCAACAACAATGAGATTTCGCAATAACATGGCAATGTCTTGGCATGTATGAAATGTATGGATCAGATCTCTCCGTGACACAAATCTCTTCAAGTACTGACATTCATCAAATTATCTTTGTCAATACTGAAACAGTTGATAACTCCATGATTTCATTCCTTCTGTGTTGTTCCTTTGGTTGGCTGAGGTTGAACGTCCTTCGAAATCTACATTAACCCTTCTTGTAAAGAAAAATCCTAAATACCCTTACAGAAAATTGAATACTTTTTCTACACTCAATGACCTCTGGACACGTGATAGACACCTTCTTGTAATTCTTCCTCACTTGACTGCAATTTATACGAAATATTTGAAACGATTGAAACTTCCGCTGAAGATCAGGCAGGTTTTGTTCTTTCGTTGATAGATCCTGCTTCTGAATTCTGTATTGTCTTTCGATGGATGTACCTATGTTAAGTATCAGATCAAAATTAGGTACAGAACTATGGAAACGATTCTTTTGTTCTTCCCTCTATTGAAAAGGTAATTCGATTTGTAGATGTTTTTACCACAGTTTTAATTTCCATTTTTATTTTTTTCGTTTCAAAATTATAAAAACAGCTATAGCTGACTCTCAGATACTGTCGCGAATCATGAATTGATATAGGTGATAGTATAACATAACTACAGGGCGGAAACGTATCAACAGAAATACACATTTCAACGAGTTTTGTACACTATTTTTCTCACAATCATAGAAACTATTACATCGAATATTACCAAATGAATCTGATGATCGAGTCTTTTCTCCACAAGAAGTTACTCCACCCATGATTTTATTATTAGATATTATTTATTTATTCAGCTACAGCAGATCTGTTCAAGTGATGGAAGCACTCATCTGCAATAATTATCATTATGAATATCATTGCATCTACTAGGATAGTTGATGGACTATTTGAATATATCGAAGCAGGCGTACGGTTTAATTTCGAATTTCAATAAGCGTTTTATCCAGTCTATTCTGAGAAAATAAAGTCATCGTATGTAATTGCTGAGAAAATATATTGATTTCGTGTACGCCATAGCTTTGCCTCACTCCTGATATACCAATTTCAGATGCCATCGGAATGTCTGCACTCGATGGCGAGAAAGAGATAATTTTTCCCTCAATTAAATTCCACGACGAGGAGCTCCGACTAGAAACCCTTCATGCCCTTAATCAGTTCGGATGCTTCGAGCTAGACAGCCGAATTGCCACCCCTTCTCGCACTTATTTATCGAATCGTTAAAACTGTCGCTATGTCACTAAATTACTTTGATTTACTATCATCCCGCTCTGATTCGAGAATAATGAAGGAATCACCAGCAGTCAGCGTTGATGCAGAATTTATTCGGTTCGGTTGGAGTTGTCGGAGAAACTCTTTCCGAGGTCTGCCAGGAAGGGTTGTGTGGCGACGACCGGCTTCATCCTTGGAATGTGCGACAGGGAGGATTTTCATCTGGTTCGATCTCTTTGTGCTCGACAAGCTCGACAAATATCGCAATTCACAATCGTAGTCATACTACACCATATATTACAGATTTATATCGACAAAGTTTAACATCAATATGAAGATATTAGGTCACATTCAGATATTTGATAATGATAAAAATAATGATAATAATGATGATAATGATAATAATGATAATAATAATGATAAAAATAATAATGCTGGATTTATTGCCATGGGTTTCCTGAAAACATCAGTGACGTCAAATACAGAAATACATATATATATACACACATAAATATATGAGTACTCGAAACTAAATGAATAATACAGAGTGAAATGTGAAAGTATATAGAGACGAACACTCAAGGGACGTTAATTTGTGACTGTTTGACGAAAAATATACATATTAAGCAAATACATTACACTTTACATACATTGTAAAATTCGTCTAATGCGACTACAGGGGATTTGCATTCAGATATTCCTTCAAGGTTCGTTTGAAGAGACATGGTATTTATATCTTGGAAATTTGGAGGCAATGCATTATGTATTTTCATACAAATATAGTACTGACTTTTCTCTATGTGATGGCATGCGTAAATGTTTACTTCCTCTTGTAACCATACTGCAGATGTGTTGATTATCAGCAGAAAATTTGTGCAAGTATTTTTCAGCAAAAATTGCAATGTTATATATGTAGACACAATGAACAGTCCTAACTCCTGAGTTGGAAAATAATTGTAATATCAACATTCCAGTAACAATCGAAACAAATCATATACGTCGCAGGAAAATCGAGCATTCCGATTTCGATGAACTACGTGAAATCTACTTCATCAGTATACTATATGCCATATGCTATATTATTATGTAACTAAATGTTATATTTGTCATAATCAAACCAAAACATTTATACATGAACATGATACGAGAAAGATGATAATATGAATAATGAAAATACATACGATGTGAATGATTTATTTTAGTGAACATGAATATATGTTGGAGGTAAACAATAGAACTATCCCCAGTACAGATAACTTATTTGTTGCTGGGTTTCATCTATTCACAATAGTGTCAATTAGGCCATCGAAATAGGTTCAACGTTGATGGAATTAAAAATGAATGAATATATTGTTCGAAATATTCCATAAAACAATGAACATTAAATATAAATTTGTGTATGAATGAAATAAATCTTACTGAACCTGCTCAACAATCGACAATGTGTGAATGAACTGAAACATTTCTGCTCTCTCGATATTTTTCATCCAGTTTATAAAAGCTGAGATAAGATAGATAAGCTGGTACTGAAACAAACGAGACTGCAAACGTCAATGAATGAAGTCAATCACTATGGCCTCAAATGTCCTAATAAGTTAACGGATTCATCAAAAATCTTGACAAACAACTGACACGTTTAATAGAATAATAAACTTGTAGAAAAATACTACTACACTCTCTAGGTTTTTCTGTCAGATGAAATTTCATTCTGATTCATTCGAAATTTCTTCTATAGCTATTCATTCATTTTGTGCGTGTAATATACAGGGTGTTTGCTAATTGAATATCGATATTCTATTCAATTCAATGATTTCTCTCCATATCGGAATCATTCCTGAAATCCGCAAATATTTTTTAGAAAATTGGATCTCTTGAATTCTTTAAATCCGATGCACGGTGTTCGCTCCAAAAAATAAAGACCTTTTCTGTGCATGATCATAACAATTTCGTAAATGATACAATATCATAATCAGATATCATTTTTCAGATGAAATGTGCATGGAAATGAATGAGGAGGTCAAAAATATACTCCATAGTTTACAGCTTTGATTCTGATTGTGAGTTTGTGATATGGTCATATAAACAATATTGTCATGATCATATTCAGAGAAAAGGTTGATTTCTCAAAGAGAAAATCGTGCATCGGATTGAAGTGTTGGTTTTCCACTGGTGCAAATGAAGAAACGTGTGCTAATGTAATGCTTAAGTACACTTGATGATGTGTCTTGATACATTTATGCCAAATTTCATCAAAATATTAATGAATACTATTCATTTTTGAAAACTTCACCATCCTGTATCACAGAAGTTGAGTCGCTCAGGTCATACGTTCGTATAAAGTTTTATCTCGAAATTGGCCCAAAAATCATCCCCTCGAATATTACATTCAATCAGCAAACATCCTGTATATTACTACGTATGTGATGTTATGTGTAAATAGTTCTATAACTTCGATCATAACTTCAGATTTGTTGTTTTGTATTCATTCTGTATTAGCACGAATGAAGGAATGAAGAAATCAATAATTTTTCGTATGTTTGTGCATTCAATATTGATGTGTTCTTCATTCAGTGATGATTATTTTCTCAACATATCATGTCGGTCATCAAAACAGATTATATTCATAGCTGAAAGACGAGGAGCAGATGCCATTTTTGAGGGACATTTCAGTATCAGCTGATCTTCCGTCAGATTAGATTTTTGATTGAGGAATCGGTATTTGCACATCAGAGAAAAACACTCGATAGCTATCCTCAATGTTGAAAAGGTAAGGCAAGTAAAGATGCTAATGACGCAACTGTCAAAGCAAATATTTATCAGCCAAGTGGTTGCGTACAGAATGTGGAATTGTTGATCGTTGATCTCGACTGTTTTCAATGTTCAACAAACTACCTACTTTAGGAGCGTCCGTAAGGTCATGAGTGTTGAGTGAGTTGCCTCAAATTATGTTGATGACTGAAAGTAAGAGATGAATTTGGAATATTTAGAAGTATGCATGAGTATATCAACTCAGCTCATGTACTGATGAGGTTTGAGTGACATACTGATAGATATTTCATTTCAATACTACCGAAGTTACAGAATAGAAGTATGCGTCTATTACTGATGTAATGAGTAATAAGTAGTAGTGATGATAGTAGTAATAAGTTATATATGTGATATGAAATGGGTAATATTTAAAAGTAATGAGTATGTAATGTGTAGTGAGTAGTATAACGATGATCATTGTTTCGCATTGATGGATTACAGTGAAAGACACATTATACTACTTTTCAATGATTTTCATATTCGAAATACTTATCGAAAGAACACCATCTGATGTCAATGAATCTATTACGAATAATCATCTCACATTACCGATGATCTTTTTGTTACAAAATAACTTATCGAACTAATAAACACTCGAAACTTTCTAATGATCAAACAAAATATGCAATATGCATAATATTCTGTCTATTTATATGAAGTGATTATATCGATAGTTTATGTTCATCATATAAAAGTTTGTTCATGAATTTTGTAAATTATGATACCTTCAATAATAAATGTTTCATTATTATTCAATGAAAGCTGTTCACCAGTTTTCCTGTTCGCCAAACTTTTTTTTTGATTATTGGTGCGTTGCAGTTAGTATTATGTTTGATTCATCCCGAATTTTAAGGACAGCATGCATATTTCAAAATAGCAATGGACTTTGTGTGGGTGGAGAGTGCAAGCAGGGTAGTTTATAGCTTGCTCTACCACTCCTAAATCACAGTCTGTATACTTTGCCTAGAGTAAGGATTTCACAATTCAGCACACGATAATTATATATGACTTTGTGTTTACTGAATGATACAATTATGAGAGCAAATTAATAACACCTGCTGAAATTTTCAGTTCTGAAACAGATACTTTTGCATCTGTTTAATCATTTCAGAAAACCAGTGTAAAGAGCTTACTGAAGTTAGAAGACAATCAACGCGGAAACAACGAATTTTGTGTTTTGGTATTGTAAGATTGTTGTTTTCTAATTTTATGAACATCGGTTCGGAATCGAATTCACGCATAATTAGAAATACTGGGGCAATCAATCAATCCGTTGATTGCGAATAATAGCGGAAATCCTATAACTTTTGAATGCTTCTGCCAAATAGTGAGCTAAGCGAAAGGGGATTTGCTGATTCATTCACGCCATCGCAATAAAAAAAACGCGCCCAATTTCATCACAGTCCCTCTCGCGAGTGTCAGAGTCAATCTTCAACTGTCAATCAAATTCCATATGCTTCAAGTGTTGACAGTTGATAGATTTCCAAATTGAAGTACAAGGGATCCATGAAATGATGCAAGTTCTACCAAATTGGGGATTATGGAATGTTCAATCTCTAAGGCATTGATGAAGAAAATGGCCAATTTGGACAAGAGAGTTGAACTAGCATTTTCATTCATGATGCAATAAATAACAGGCACATTGACATAAGACACAAGACATGAAAATGATATCATTGTTCCACAAGTCAAAATTTGGTGAATACTCAATAACAGTGAACGGGGTTAATTATTACAATGAACTTGCTGCCGCATGAAAAAATCCTGAAAAAAAAGTTTTGTTTAAAATACCTTTCACCGAATGAAAGAATCCATTTACAACTATTATCTAACTGTATGCTGGATTCATGTTTCTTTGCTTTTTACTTTTTATCATTGAGCATACTTAATCGCAACAATATTATAAATTTATTGTTTGATATTGTAAGATCATGTATATTTTGTTACTATATTCCTTCATGCTTTGCATGTTGATTTGAAGGATATAGGATGTACCTGTATAGGATGTTTTGACGTTTTCTAGGTGTAAAAAAAATAAGGAAAAGAAAGGTAGCTAGGTACTGGTTGTTCGATTCAATGATTGAGAAAGAATATGTCATGTGCCAGCTGCGCAAGTTCTAATTGAATGTATTTCACTTGGAATTGATTGCCAATTATTGATTCTTGATCATAAATGGCCTGTAGATAATTAAGGTATATTTCTCTAATGAATGGTCTCGTATGAGTGAATGAAAAGAACTGTCGACTGTGTGTGAAAAGACTGGCATATCAATCAAGTACATCCTTCATTCAGTTTTTGCAGCAATTGAATCAGTTCGTCGAATGTTCATTTTCAGACGATTTTTATAAAACATCTTCGTATTGCATGGGAAAACTATATATAGGTTTCTCATTTGATATTTTTCTCTGCTTGTGATGGTAATATTTCGACCTCAAGTTCTTTCAGCATCTGAACGATACATGAAACGTGAGAAGCAAAACTGAGATTTGTATAGATAATTATCCAAAGATTTCAACATGATCCTTTTATATGCAACGTTTCTCCATTCAGTTTATCGATTTACACATAGACATTTATTCATATCTCTATGCATTTACACATGATCCACTGCGCTATTCATGACACTCATATATCGACAAATGACATGACATTCTACTTCAATGTGCATAGTTTTTCGATGGAGAGAAAAGCACCTTCAAGTCAGCTATGTGTACGAACCATATTATATACAGAGACTCAATCGCGTTTTTCCAATCGATAGTACGTCAACAGCGTAAAAAAAGTTTCATCAGTATTTTGATGATTGAACTAGTTGGCTTGCATACTTACATATGGAAGAAGCATTAGAATGGACCCATGAGGTGCTTCATCACTTTCTTCTATGACCCATTCAAACTCTTTTGAGCATCACTTCCAAATATTTCAGAATGCTCACCTACTACTACTTTTGTCTGATATATTAAAAATGGACCCGATTCAATGGAATGAAAAATGGATATTTTTTTTGTTTCAGGGGTTTAGTAGGAAAGGAAATCAGGAAAAACCCAAAGGAACAGCGGAAAAATCGAAAAAATCGATGTCTGTAATCATTCATGGGAATTACCACTTCGAAAACAGCTCTCTATTCTATACTTATTGCTTGAATTAGCGCGAAGGTTGAAGGTATAAGAAATTCAACTATCTATATTTTCAAGATATTTCCAAAATTATTTCTTTTGCAGTAGCATCGCGGCGGATATCAGATAGTGATACTTTTTTGCATCAACCGCTCCAAGTGAGATTATCAAAGATTGAAATGAATTAGATGAATCGCTGTGACATGTTTCCTCAATCACTTCTTTCAGCTATGATACCACAAGAATCTTTGGATTCTACATATATTAGTGTTTCGAAGGTAATAATTTGTGCTAGAGTTAGAGATATCATATAATAATAATAATGAACTATCTAATCTCTACTAAAAACAGTTTCAATTTATTTCTGAATGGTCTCGTGGTTTCACAACGTTTCAATTTCGTGGGCAATACATCGAAAAATCGAAGGGATGTTGAGGTAGGTGAATTATATTACAGCATATTCTTGCAATAGGGTATTCATGAATTCATTTTCTGTCTGGTATTGAAACAGTGAATATTTCCATTTTTCATTTTGGTTTGCAAATGCATACGCACGTAATGACAATAAACATATAAAACAGATAATGTTAATATTCAGACTTTTTTGAAAATCTATCTACAAAGGTTGTAGTACGACACATCTTTCGATGTTTTGGTGAAGATCCTCCCCAGACGACAACTCCATAACGTCAGCGTGACTCGACATGAACGTAATATAACATTATCAATCGACTATCATTCGAAATTTATGGAGTTCATTTCAGAAACAACGTCGGTCTGACATTGACTCTTCCATATGTAGAATATTCATCGATATGAATACCTAAAAATTTCACAGATGTACGAGACGTAATTACATCATTATTATTCAAATTCATATTTATTTTCCTCTGCTATGGAAGCGTATGAAGTGGATTTTCTCAAAATACAGTGAATTCTTCATGAACCAAGCATTCAGATCATACTCATCAAACAACAAATGTAATGCTTTATTACATTTTCAAAATTCATCAGATTTAACATCAGATATGATGAAGTGGTTGCGCACGGAATGGAGTTGGATCGTTGATCTAGATACATCTCGAAAATATTCCACAATCATGTTGATGGGAAGTTGAAAACGAAAGTATCGTATTCAAAAAACAGTAGAAGCGGGCATTATTACGTATAAATCTCCGTCTAAATCACTGGTTTTAGTGAATATTCTGAAAATCGAACACGCAAGAAATGCAGAAACGATGTAGGACACCGCAACATGTTATTTTCTATTGGTATATCTATGCGATGGCGATGGAGATCTAGAGGTGAATATTAACAGCTCTCTATGGCCTGGGGCGCAACGTGTAGACCTTGACTGATGAAGGCCTTCCTGCAACATTCATCTTCGACTTGCCATCTTATCCTGCTTATTATATAACTCACGCTATTTTTATTGCCGGATAGTTTATCGAAGAAATAATTCACCTATGACGGTCTCAGGCAACCCTGACGGAAATTTTCCACATTTAAGGAAAATAAGAATGTACAGAAATTATCCGGAAGATACCGAAATTTCCCGAATCTTAGCTACTATTGGTCGGCTACATACTGGGTGCTCCAGGAAATTGGCTCGTTCTCATGAATCCTCGCTAAGAATGATTGAATGATAATAAACATGCAAAGTATTGTACAATCTTCGTCCAGTACAATCGAAAATGCAACCAATTGACAATTTCCGAATAGGACACCCTTTTTAACATTTCTTGTTTGTATAGAGTTATACTGCTAGAATATGGAGCACACATTATTCAAAAAGTCTACATTACATTTTTTATTTATCTCGTGAAAATAGTGTGATTTACTCTTGGAATTCTCAGCCATTTCAATTGATTACGTCAAACAACACCTATTCGGAATATAAGGTAGTCTGTTCTGAATCTCTGCCAATGCAGGAAAAGTTGATTATCAGGCCATATTTTCAAGATAAAATAACCAATGCCTCCCTGAGTTTTGTCGAAGTTTGAAATTGAGATAATAATTGTACAATAATTTCTGAGAAGGGTAAGCTTTTTTGACAAATAAAGATACGTGCTCTTGAAGTAGTGTGTAGTCGCAAATTAGACCATTTGAAAGCGCTGAACGGACATGATGACTTTTTTTTCATGATTGTCAGTTTGAACTAGCAATCAGCACTAATTGTCAGTTTCAACTGACAATTATGGCTAAGTTTGAACTGACAATTAGTGCTGAGTGCCAGTTCAAAATGGCAGTTATGGAAAAAAATTATCATGTCCGTTCAGTGCTTTCGTAAGACCAAGGTTTCCACTACTTTTGAATAATTTCAAAGTGAAATTTTGCATTTTTAGTTTCATTCTTCATCTGATATGTTTCCAGAAGGAAGAGTGATTGATGGAATACTCTACAACTTGGAATACTCTACAATGCATAGCTGGTTGTCATCTGCGGATACCTTGTGAGTCGAGTAATGTATCCGACGGAAAATATGTCTGCATGAGGAATAGCAATGAACCAAAAATTCATTCCTGCGTTACTTCTGGTAAGATCAATCGAAATATTGATGAATTATCCTTTGCAACTACTCTTTTCATATCTGTTGCAAAGATACAATTCCTAAAATCAAACAAACCAGAGTTCAAGAAAGTGTGCCAAAGGCGTTAGGACGAGAGTCGAGAGACCTCATTTTGAAATTTGACACATCAACTCTAGCAGAGTGCTTTATCTATAATCTATAAGGTTATCTTGATTGCATATCAGAAATAATACTTTCCGTTGATATATTATCTGGGAATAACCTAATTCTTCAATCATTTTTCAGCTTTTAATGGGATCTCCTCTCCTCGTTTCTAAAAAATAGGGTAGAAGTTATTAAAAATTATTGCAATATATTTGTAGTAAGGACAGATTTAGGATCTGTCCCGAAATGTCACTGCGCTTGAAATTAAACCTTTAGATACCTAAAAGAGAAATTCTCTATTGGTCAGTGACATCTTGTTTTTGAAAAAATTTGGAAAAACAAATATATTTAATAAAAACAAAACCCCTACTTATCTTGGTGGACGTATCGGGAACGAAACACAATTGAAATATTTTTTCAATTGTGTTGAGAACGGGAACAGATTCGTTCCCGAAACGTCCACCAAGATATGTAGAGGTTTTATTTTTATTAAATATATTTGTATTTCCAAATTTTTTCAAAAACAAGGTGTCACTGACCAATAGAGAATTTCTCTTTTAGGTATCTAAAGGTTTAATTTCAAGCGCAGTGACATTTTGGGACAGATCCTAAATCTGTCCTTACTACAAATATATTGCAATAATTTTTGATAACTTCTGCTCTATTTTTTAGAAACGAGGAGAGAAAATCCCATTAAAAGCTGAAAAATGAATGTACCACCTCCTCGAAGAACTTACAGACAGTATCTAATTCTTCAAGTTGAACTATTGATAAACGATATATATAACCGCTATGATTTACAATATCTGATAGGTAGAGGATAGTTATTGGAGAACAATAATTCAATATTCAACCATATTCAACTCTTGAATTCGAATGATTCAAAATCTTGACAGATATTCCGTCAGAGTGAATAATATATATAATCATTGCATTTATTGCTGTCATAAGAAATGCCTGCATCAGGATAGTTAATCAAAGGTCTGTGATGAAATATCTATTCATTTCATCTACACATTTTCAATTATCTCATACCATATCTTTATAAGTATTTTCTAGAATATTCACAGTAATTTCGAATACTCTCAATATGATAATGAGAATCAGATAATGAAACTTACCTACGGTACTGGTATTAGAATATCATCATTCATCTGTTTCGGCACTTTTTCGTAAATTTTTGAGTGTTTTTGTTTTGGGATTTTCAAAGATTGGACATTTCGAACATGGCTTTGACTCTCGCTACCCGAGATCTATGTTAAACGAAGCAGGAAGAAGAAGAATAACCTAAAAATGGTACTAATTTACGCTGCAAAATCAGTAGAATGATGAATATTGAAATGAAAGAAACAAAAATAATAGCAATGACCATCAACAGATAATTTTTCCAACTGAAGTTCTATTGAAAAGATAGGAATACAACTCGTAACATTGGCATGTACTATATAGTTATTTTTTTTTTATAGTTGACACCTCAGTTGAGACTAGACGAAGCAATGATAGTTCATTGAAAGTTCCTACACTATGAGCTAGCTAGAATCAATCACAGAATAGGCATCTGTAGGATCTGCTTACATTGTTTTTCGATAATACAACTGCTGCAAATTTCGAAAGAAATGTCAGAAATGGTGGAAGTATCTCATGCATCCATTGAAGTTCCAGAAATACTATGTAGAGAATTTAGGTGCTGTCCATTAAAATTCATCTAAACGAATTATTTCTGCCAGTCTATATATTCCGCCGAAATTCCCTAAATAATTATTGAAATATGTCATTATTGACAAAACCGTATAATACAGATGCACCAGAGAAAATAGTATAAGACAGGCGTTACAGAAGACAATTCAAGTACTACTTTAAGTACTGCTACGCAGCTGATTTCCGAATTTCAGGCTCGTGCTAGACTATGTAGCCTTCTGTAACTCACGTTCCAATATACTATTGTTCTTCTTCACGGAAAATGTCTAATCCACAGATAAGTCTGGTGATTCCATTTCGAAGTCGAATTAATTTGGAATAACTGCTCTATATCTCAATCGGATTGGCACGTAGCTCGTCGCCTCGTTGAGTATCCGTAACGGCCGACTTGAAACGTGCCAGTGCAAAAACTCGAAAGGGTTCTCGCAAACTCCAGACCAAGCGGGAGCGCTCCTGCCAGTCCTACGGGATTATTCCTGCGTGACTCGCTAATTAATTGGTCTCAATGAGTGTATCCGGAAGTTTCCGGGATCGAGATTGGACAATTCAAAGAAATGGGTTATAAACTCTGCTGCCACGAGATTTTCGTTTTACCTTTCCTTTTGTTTTCCGGATGTATGACTTCTCGAATCGATGTAATCGAGAAGAGCAAATTTCTGATTCCATTATGTTTTCGAATGATTTCTTTCTTTATTATTCGAATTGTTTTCACTTCCATTGTCTGTGTCAACTCCATCGTATCATCAGAAGATTTCCATATCTTCTAATCACTTTCACTTTTGAAGGACACAGAATGTCAAAAACCGAGGACATTGAAACGCAGGAAACTGCATTGTTTACGTTTTAGCTCGATCAGTCATCATTCGATCTTTTTTTTTCCATCTCTTTTCCTCCAAATACATACTTGCCAGACTGTACGATTCTCCAAATACGTTATGATATCTCACAATTGGTTGAATACTTTGAACTCATTTAACACAAACAATATAACATATACACTTCTACCGAAGTATAATTGCTTCTTATGATTCTCATTCTATGAGTTATAGTCCCATTACTTTAATGATATTTATTTAAAATCAACCCAAACTGATATAGATATAGCAACTTCAGAAATCTACATACTACTACAAACATTATTTCCAAGCAATCATCATCATTCAATTCAATTCAAACTCCTTATTCTCATCATCCTCCTTCGTAACCCCTGACATTTTCCGTCACATTAGATCTCATTTATTCTGAATATGTTCAATGAATCACATCATGTCTAATCGCATTATAATTATTATGTAGTTGGTCGAATCCTTCATCAAAAATGCAGACAAAATATGAATCATTTAATAAGTCTAGATACTTATGCTAATAGAAATGTTAATATATCTCGTGACAATGCGATTCAAATATGAATTTTGTACAAGTTAACTGTATTTTTGTCACGTGCCACGCTAATTGAGCGCGCCTAATAGTTCCTTTCGAATAAACGAAGTCGAATTACTATTAAACAAATAAAAAACTCCATAACTTGTAATTTTATAATGATACCCAATAAATATTCATTATGATGAATTTGAAATTGAAATTCAGAATGTTCATTCATGACGTGAACTTTCATTCATCTCCGTCGATAACAGAATTAGATATTCATCTTCATTGTTGATATTACATGTCTTTCGATTCTCGCGGTGCCTCCTATTACAGCTGTTGATGTATGTAAATTCGGGCTAGTTGTATAGCCATCAGACACGACGAAAGAGAATTTGTATCACTTTTAATGTTTACGTTCTGATTTGAATTATGTTGTTTCGCGAGAAGGTCGGTTACTATTGGCGCAAAAGTTACTCTACGTGACCGTGGCTTCACGGAATATTAATTTTTATGATTTTCTTTTGGCTCCTGAAATTTCACGAAAATAATGATCCTTGAGATTGATATTGATAATGAATGATATTTCACTATATGCAGAGAGTTATTGTTTTTATATGGCTATCGTTTTTATATGGCAACTGTTCACCAGAACACTTGATTGAATATCATTTCTCTTTTGGCTTTTCAATAGTCTCATTATTGGACGATCTTGAGATGATTTTGTTTTGTGTTTTTCAAAGATTGGTATGCCTGCATGAAATGAACATGGCTGTGACTCTCGCAACCCAAGTACAAAGCAAACAGAAGAGGATTGTACGGAAAGAGGAGGAAGAATGGCATAAAAATGGTACTGCTGAATTATCGAAAGGATCGAATATTGAAATATAGGAAGCAAAATAATAGCAATAACCATCAATAGATATTTTTTTCTCAATTGAATTACAATTGAAAAATAAGGGAATACAACTCGTAACATAGGCAGGTACCTATATAGTTGAGACTAACGACTGAACAATAATAATTCATTGAAAGTTTCCAAACTATGAGATAGGTATATTAATAGTACAACTCCTGCAGATTTGGAAAGATATATCAGAAATGGTGGGGATAACTCCTGCATTCGAAATTCCAGGAATATAATGTAGAGAATTCAGATGATGTCTCTTGATATTCATCTGGCATATAAATTCACTGATAGGATATCAGATAGAATAGGTCGATTTTACAAAAATTTAAGGCTTCTTTTGAATTTACGAAACTTTCCACTTGACAGAGCAGACTATAGTTGCCTTCTGTAACTCATGTTTTCTCGAATGAAACGGAAAACGGACATCTATGAGAAAAACAAATTGAACGTCGTAGTTTCTTAAAAAAAAAAGTTATTGAAAGCAAGAGCGCAGCATTTTTATCGATCATTATTATTGTATAAATATGTTCAACAGGTTTTTCTGGTATCGCAGGAGACAAATCAGGCGATTGCAAACAATGAAATTCTTCAGTGCATTGATATTGAGTCATTAACTATTCATTGAAGCGTATTTTCCTTTTAAATGACTATGTTAGCGCATGTTGATAATACTTTCAAACTCTTCTCTGAATATACTAGTATATCGACAGCCACACCTTGGAAGGAAAAATTCTGAAACGATGTTTGTATTACTACACCTGCAATGTTGTCAAGTCGGACATGACACCTTTTTCGCGTATCTAACACAAGATCTACTTCTTTTCGGAGAAAGTAACCGTTATTTTTAGGTATTATCGAGTCTGCGTTGACTAGATATATATATATATTAGATATATTATAACCATAAATTCTATCAAATGGAAATCCGAAAATGGAAACTGGAATTTTGTGAGTATACCGATAGATGACTATTAACAAATCTCTCACCTGTGGACCTCGCCTGAGGAGGAGAAGAAAGTTTCATGCAAGACGATTTGTTGTTATCTTTTCACATGTATCGAAATCGAAGATTATCAATTTCAGAATAGCAAATATACAGCTTAAGACTTGCGGGTGACAGCCAGAAAGTTGAATTTCAATGCAAAATTGAGATTGATGAATTTATACATGGTGTTTCAAAAATAGATAGCCCCATTGCTAGGACGAAAGAATCATTGAAAAAGCTAAGCTCAGTGAAACATTTTCGTTACGGCCTCCGTATTCAAGATAGCAGATCTACACATTTTTCACGATGATTTCGAAAATACTGGCAAAATTGGGATGAAAAATTTTTTGGAACCTATCATAGCTAGTTAGTTTCACAAATAACTTTTTTGAGGTTGGATTTTCCACTTGAAATTTCATGATGAATGAAGTTATAACTATATATAATACAAGGAAACAATTAGTTATTCATGGAAAACCAAAAACAATGACATTATTATTGCTATAAATCTATTGATTGAACGAAAAATCACAGAAGAGAATTTAAATGAATTTAAATGAAAACATGAAATATTCAATCAGTACCCGATACGAAAATACAATTTTAATCTTTTTTTCTGAAGAATGCAATGATCTTCTGAATGGTTAAGGTTCGTCTATTAGGATATCAAAGTGATGTCCAATTCTGTCTGAGGACATTTTGAACACTTACTCTGACTGTATCATTGTTTTTGGTTTTCAATAAGTAGTTATTTCGAATTCCTAATCATCACTTCATGATTTTCGAATCGAAATAATCAGAGAATGGTGCACAGTATCAAACTTCACCAAGAGTGCCTTTTTGGTGTACAACGGATTGATAATCGAATTTACATCTAGGCGGCCAGGTGGTCGAGATCATAATCATCATGAGGTCGTGAGTTCGATTCCTGGCTGTCCGTTGGATTTTTGTTTATTTATGCGCTGTACAATGTATATCATAGAGTTCTACATAGAACTATCCCAAATGCCACAGTGGTTTGGATTCCACTTGAATAAACTGTAGATCTCCGTCTCCTTCACTCGTACAAGCCCTTTCGGCAACTAAGGAGATGCGTAACAATGACAATGACCTCAAAAAACCATGTTTGAAAATACTCGGTACGAATCGTATATCTTACGCCCTCTATGAAAGGCAAAGACAAGAACGAATTCATGTGATTCATCAGCTTCCAAAACATATTCATCCGCATTCCTCCATCTCAATATAGCCAGTAGCTTCGACATTCGTGAAAAATGTGTATAATTTTTTTTCAGCACCCTGTATCTTGACTGCGGATGCCACAACGGAATTTTTTCACTGAGCAATTGCAGTGTTTTACGTTTACTAGCAACAGGACAACCTTTTTTGAACATTGAATATCCTGTATTATCACAAAGATGGTTGATGAAAGAAATATTTTCAATGGAGCCCATCGTTGATCATAATGCTTCTTCATGTTGTTTCGGGGACTGCTGAATAGGTTCAATAATGAATGCAAATAACCATATCATTGGTAAACATTTGTTGTGATCTTCGGGTCATACGAAGGCACTTCGTATTGGTAAAATTAATTACATTATTCCATAGAATTATGTATAGGTTATCTCACGCATTGCCATGGAGATAGTCTTCTGTCACGAAAACTGGCCGGCAATAAAATTAAATTCATGTAGGTATCTCTGTCTTTCAAACTCAAAAATACAGTTCTTCAAGTTGTTGCTACTTACTAGCCATTCTCGGATGTCACAGCGTCACCATTCACTAAAGAGAGAATAATATATTTACAGTGTCTTGGTCACAGTGTTGCCAAGGTTCGTCGTTCGTCACTGGACTTGGTCACATTCATGTGAATGATTTATGAATGTTGAGTACTTCCGGTAGTTAATGTACTTATAGGCGATAGTGACTCGCTATTATTATTGGGCTATTTACCAACTGTCTTCATTTTCATAGAGGTAACAGTTGTAGCTATATACTCTACCATACAATTCTTCCATTGGAGTTTATCTATCTATCAGAGATACGGGCTCCTGAGAATCGAATTTCTGCAATGCTTGGGGTGGTTCAATCAATTTTCAGAAGAATACTAGATAGGATTCTAGATGAGACTCACCATATTGGATTCATAACAAATCTTAACAAACATATCTTTTGTTGTGCCTTTTCCACGCAGATGACGTGTGAAAAATCAGCATGGTTGTGTCAATGATAGAACGGTCTATTTCAAACATTTTGAGAAATAATTAATGCATAGTGTTTAGTATTTGGGAAATTATAAGGGAAAGAATGATATCATGAGGTACATCCTGCATCTTCATAGGAAAGAATAAAGGAGACATTTTGTTTTCATTTTCTTCAATGATATTGTTGATCTAAGAGAAGCATCAGCGGTGGTAATGGGAGAGCCACTACAACAAAATAGATCTGTAAGTAATTATTGATTGATTCAAAAAGCCAGCATGATGTCATCAGCATACATGAATAAAATTATGAGTCCAAATGGCCTCAGGGTTGTTGAGATGACAGCTCTGCGAAAACTACTGAAGGCAAGTCATATTCGTCTAGGGGCTAGGAAACTTGGTTCCCGAAAACAAGGAAGCTGATGAACTAAATCACTAAATAGGTACCTCTCAGTACTTGTGCTGGAAGGAACACTGAAGTAAACGGGCGATAACCAAATCACGACTCCATTCCTTGAAAAGAAGGGATCTGAAAGTTCCACAAGGGTGTGAGTATTACCAACAACTTCATTGACATATCATATTGATTGTTGGTTATTATCGCACGTGGTTGTAACTTTTTCGATGATAGTGGGCGTATTTCTGTGAAAAGAGTTCGATGGTCTCCTTTGGTCTGGCGATTCGAAATTTCCACTGTCATCGGCAACGCTGCTCGACCATCCGTCGTCGCTGTAAGGTGGTCGTGGACATTATTTACAAACGGTCTCCGTACATACATCGTGCGTTAGCAAACTACTAAAAATATTTGAAAGGAATGTCTTGTCGTTGCGTAAGCGTTTCCACACATCCATGTGCCCACGTAAACAATGACATAGAATTGTCGAGGAAAACGGGTTACGGACCACCGAATGGCCTTATTCTGCTCGACCTCCGATCTGATCGCCGTACACAAATGGGAGCGGCTCAGCTGCACTAAGTAGGCAAACAATATTAATCCGTGTCGATTTTGTCATCGATTGCCTGTACCAAAATACAAGGTGTTACAGAACTTTAGGATCAAACTTATAGAGGGTTACTCAGTAGAAAGCATTTGAGTAGTCGGTCCTATGTCCGGAAAGGTGTCACTATATAAGGCACTACGGCCCTAAGACGCGTTAAAATTTAGGAAGACGATGAATTGCCTAAATAGGACTTGATGCATTTGATGTTTGCCTTCTGTACATGATATCATCACAACGATTGTTCAAATTGTCTTCCTCCAACGTGAATACACCGATTTAAACGTCGCACATGATTTCCGGCAGACTTGACTAAAAATTTGATCCTCGTTTTGAATGATTTCAAATGCTGCTGTTATTCGTCCAATCATTTCTTGATATAGAATGCAGCTACAGAAAACAATCTCTGTTATCGTTTTCAAAAATAACAACGCCAAGCGCCGGTTAGTTGTTTAAAATAATCAGCTATTGAATTTTAATACATTGGCATCGACATTTTGAACAATTGTTGTGAATATATCATATACGGAAGGCAAAAATTAAATGCATTATAAATTCATCGTCATAGGGTCATAGTGACACTTTTCCGGACATGGGACCCACTACTCAAATGTTTTCTACTGTTGCTTTGAATAACCCATGGAAGTTTGATTCCATAGTTCTGAAACACCCTGTATTCTCGAACTTGCGGAAGGAATCGCGATTTTCTACGGGTATTATGGAATGTGACTTTTCCTAAGCTCCTATTGGATAGTAAATGCAACAATTTTCACACGAATTCATATTCCTCACAATACAGGTTGATTCACAATTTGATGTAAATATTTCAAGGACGTCGTATTGTTGGGATCAAAATAAAACTCTCTCTTCAAATGAACAAGTCTTTCCTGATGCTCACAACCTCCAAACTTTCAAGAAAAATTCCAACACCTTCCTTCTCTCCCGAAATTCCACCGCTGGCTAACACGATGTTCCTCGAACATTATAGGTTTCCCTTTCGTGTTGTCCACAGATAGAAAAAAATGTGTACAAAAACAGCCACTGTTAGTTATGTCTCGTCAATGGATTCTTTCCAATATGCTTCACAATACCTAATAAGAAGAAACACTCCTGGGATTTTAGAACGTGTTCGCGGATGTATTGCAGCAAAGGGAGGACATCACCAAGATTTGTTATGAGAGTACTCAATAATTTTTTGATCAATAAATGTTTTGTTAGTTTGATATTGCGAATATACCCCCCTTTCGTTGATAATGATTTTCTGACGAACGGCTTGTTGTGGAAAAAAATGCAAGAGACCGAATTCTTAGATTATGTCATGGCCCATACTATTCGAATTCAGAATTTCTTTTCTTGAACATTAATTTCGCACCAATTGAAGTGGGAACCCCCCTCCAACTCCCCCGGAACTGGGTTCACATTATTTTTGAAGCAAAAAAAGAATAGAGGACCTGAAAAAAACACGACCATGTCAACTTCTTCTTTTGTTATATTTCCACTCTCGGGAAGAATATCAGTTTCAAGGTCTATGAAAGTAACTCGTAGCAATCAGAGTGAAATGGATTGATGAAAAACATATTCGTAAACGATAAAATCACTAGTAGTCTTATTTCATAATACAGTAGAGGTAATTGGTAACTGTGCCTAACTATACGTTCAATCAAATGCTCATTAAATTTCCAGAGGTTACAGTTACTTTATAGTTATAATAATCCATCACAATAGAATATATAGAATTCACTAAACTTCATATCTTCATGATGTGAATAGACGTTACTATCAGTTGCGGAATTTCGGTTTGATTGAGCTGCTTTCTGGATCCCCAGTTTTTTTGGCCCGAATGGAATTCATAACGGAAACTCCGTTACCGTGTTACCGAAATTTCGAGAATCTCGCATTTTCAATATTTGTACAGGTAGTTATATGTTGTTTGTCGACCACGGTCAATATTTTACTGTAAATATTTGAAGTGTTCTCCACTGTTAGGTCTACCTGTCATCTCGAGAATAAACTTCAGAACATATTCATCAAACAATCTTTAGTAATTTCTTTCATGTGAGTGGGGGTAATGAATGTGTCAGCTATGTCTTGAAATTGTGGACAAAAACTCCATATACGAAAGAATCAACCAATTTATTCGTGTGGGCCCGATGTGGAACTACCCTTCTTCTCTTAGCCCACACAAGTTCCGTCCTATAGGATGATAGATTCCAATGTTGATAGTCAATAGCGATAAATAGAGAAACAAAAAATGAAGTAATGAAGAAAAAGTTTATGCATGGAAATACACTTGGCGAGCTTTCTATCGAAATGGAAGGTTTTTCTCCTCATCTTCTCGACGTTAGCTCGATTGATGCTCAGATAAAGTAGTTAAATTGATACATGTTCGACAATTTTAGGATATTCCAGCTGTCATATTTGGTGACCAACTTCACTCAAGTGTCTCAACTGTGTCATGGAAGTATCCGAAGTAGTTTTTGTTATGCATATGATGTGTGGTGTATTTCATCAATTTTTCGGAATATTAGGATCCGAAATCAATCTAAATATATAATGAGTACCATATGTGATACCAGAAGTGAAATTTTTTGGTAAAACATATTAACATCCATCAACATTTCTAAATTCCTTATGTTCATTACATTTCTGAATATCAAATCAGTGTGTTATCCGCTATTTCCATAGATGGGCGTAGGAAATAGTATTATATTACATATTACATAATACAGTGTGGAAACTGACACTTTCGGCATTGATTGCTCTGTCTACATTGTTCCTGAAGGGCCGCATGATGCAGTATTGAAATATAACGCTTTTTTGGAAAATTATATGGATACGCCAAGGTATGTTTTCCAGTATTCCAATGGGAACAATCAAAATTTTCTTTCATACATAATATCCTTCTGAGCGAGATGATTATCTCCATTATCACCCTGTATATTCGCTATATCTGTTGACATAACCCCATGCCAATTTTTTAATGTTGTTAATTCGAAAGGTGAATTATTTTTCCTTTCATTAATGGAATAGGAAATAATATATGGCTATCAGCATCGTGATTTATCTATTCGAAGTTTGCCAATCACTATTTTGAAATATGATATACTCTACCACCCTGAACTGTCGTTTACCTTGTAAACTTGAAGATATCACTGTTGGCCGCTGGACGTGACCTCTAAGCTACCTAACTTTCCTTAAAATTTGGTCGATGCCAATCTTCTTCGATAAACCACTATATTATCATTCATCTATTAACGATATGAATAGAACAAGACGAAAAATCAATCATACACAACGAATGAAACAGGCATACTTGACAGAAACAACGAAGTGATAGTGCACATAGATTGAAGTGGAATTTGTCTTGGTCTTCCAGACAAATGAATAAATATGAATATTCTGAGTTCGGGTTGAGACCATCAATGGTATTAAATCAATTCATTTGTGCATCAGGCCAAAATTCCGTAATGTATGCAAATAAATATCAAATCAGCATCAAACATGACATCATATATGAAGATTATGCCATCCAGAATACCAGAAAATTTATGGAGGAACAAAAATATATTTCTAGTTCCTATATGGTGTCAGTCCATTTCAAAGAAATTCGCGGATTCTTCTCTGCACTGAAATAATTATAATATACTATGGATGAATGCATGAAAATGAATATGAATGAATGTGAATCTGAATGTTGATATTGATATTGGATAGTGAGTACAAATAGCTGTAGACAAGTTGATGTGTTTCAAGAACTGCGTTTTAGATTCCCCTGATGAGTGTATCTGACGAGATACATCACACTTGAATAATTGCTTAATGAGAATGGAGATGATATTTGACAGCACTACATGCCAGTTTTTCACTCTTCAGTCTTCTATCATCTTCTACGATCTAATGTATCTTGCTTACCTACAAATACCTTTCTCAAATCTTGAACGTTGACTTCGCTATTGTCTATTTCCATATCTCCTATAATAATGCCGTATGGGGTTGCTCAACAAAACTTCTCAAAGTGTTCGTTACCCAGAAAAAGTTATCCGTTTATATGTAGAATTCATTATTCATTTCCATTGGAAATAAGTAATGTGCGTACCATCCATATTCATATGTGTATTCTATCAATCTACATAATTATAATATTTATTGATAATGTGATTTTGATTCATATCCTACGAGGCATGGTGGATGCTATTCATTCAATCACCTACCTGATATTTTGAAAAATATAAATATGTAGATCAAATTTGAATCGAAGGTGGAAAAATTTTTTGATGAGTTCATCAATCGATAATATATGATTCATCGTTTTATTTTGAATTATTTCTTTAACATTGCTATTTCTCATACATATACAGTGCTTCTCAAAAGTCCCCTCTCCCCTTCTTATCTTTGGAACAAGTATACCTAAACAAGTGAAATTTGGAAACTGAAAATTAAAGTTTGTAATCTTCCCTACTAGTGATGATAGATGACGAAATCGTCAAAGATGACGTCACAAGGCCATTGGAACCAAAAATTCTAAATGGAACTCTATGGCAAAAAACTCTTCGGAAGGTATCAAAAAAACTTATTCAATGATACTAATTCTGTTTGTTTTCATGGCAGTTTGGGCAACTGGCTTCTGAAAAAAGCAAAGCTGTGATGATTTGGATCAGTTAATACCTAAATTCGAGCTCCGCCTCTGGATAGTTGTCAAATAAGCCTATTGAGTGATATTCAGTTTCTAAGAGGGGGAAGGAGACTTTTGAGAAGCACTGTATGTGTATAGAATTTGTGAACTATCTGTTGACGTATCCTATATCATTCTTGTGATCAGGCTTCAATAAATATTTTATTCTTTATTCTATTGATGATGTTATGGTCATTGCTTCCCCCATTTTTATTCCGTCTTCTTCTAGCAATGTTTTAAACAATCATATCCACTCTTACTATCTGACCAGCCTATCAGTCATTTGGGTAGTTTTTCTGAACATAAGTTTCTGAGATGATCAGTAGAGAATACATCAAAGATGATTATACACTAATGTTGACTATACAGGGTGGCCCATCGGAAACTTACTGCAAGGCATTACAGGCTGGGAAAGAACTTTTCGATAAAATCCGAAAACCCGTCAAGTTTGTTTGCCAGGGGGACACATTTTGACGTAACAAGCATAGTAGAACCTTCAACCCCCTAAGTAGGGGTGTCATTCCAACATTTTTCTCAAATGGGAAAAGGGGTCAAGCGATACCTCTAGAAAGGGCTGGGGCCGTTGGACACTGGTACGAGACACACCCGTCGCAATGGCCAATTGTCTGCATTTGAATAGACCTTTATAGTGAATTTTGAAGTCAACAATTCGTAAACACTTCAACCACGACCTGTATCTAGCAACTTCTTGACCTAATTCAACCGTGAAGAAATGAATCCTATTTGTTTTTTACTCTCTAAAGTGCGCCTAAAAAAATCTGTGCATCGGCAAAACCAGCGACTCGGCAAAAATAGCGAATTCATTCAAAGGAACTTATTGCGATAAATTACAATTGAACCGATCTTTGTATTTTTCGTCCCACATGATGGTTGGAGTTTCAACGCTCCATATTTTCTCCAATGGTAGATCGATTTGAGAAATCTAAGCAGCACTGTATAGGGAATGACAAGCCCCTTCTGAAGAGGTATTGCTTGACCCCCTTCCCATTTGAAAAAAAATGTTGGGATGACACCTCTAATTAGGGGGTTGAAGGTTTCACTATGCTTGTTTCGTCAAAATGTGTCCCCCTGACGAACAAACTCGATCTGTTTTCGGATTTTATCGAAAAGTTCTTTCCCAGCCTGTAATGCCTTGCGGTACGTTCTCGATGGGCCACCCTGTAAAAACCACTATAACTTTATCCGAGTTCATGAAAATAGCGATGTATGGAAGATCCTCAAAACGGATAATAACGATGGAAAAAACATCGTATCATTGTGAGGACAAATCACATCACAACCTGACGGACAAATATATTTTTTGTAGGAATTTCGATCATCCCTATGGCATTAGTAATTCTCGCAGCAGGCGATATATCGATATATTCCGAATCACGGTAGAATCGCGGAAATATGAAAAAAAAAATCCGAATTTATACCGCAACGTACTGCCTCACTAAATGGGAATATTTGTATCGTAACTCCCGGAGTATCGGCATTTTTTATTTAGCGGGGCAGCGCAAAGATCCGGCTTCGACTGGCGGAAGGGAAGAAAAAATAGCAGGCAATTGGTATGCAGGACACAACAACGGCAGGAGGGTGATGCAGGATAGACCGGAACGGGATCAATACCATCGAGACTGAGAAACATATTCGGAGAAACGTTCGCCGCTTTTTTTGCGGAAATACTGGAATCTCATGCGAGGCTTTCCAGGAACAATGCGATCTAGAATGATGCTCCAATTACATTTGGGGTATTGTGAAGAATGAAAATCTGTTCGACTGCAGCACAAAATAGTCGTCAGGAATGAAAAAAAATAACTGATGTTTGGAATAACAAGATGATAAGTATCACAATTATGACACTACTGAATTCAATTGAAATCACTCATTTTGGGAATAGTTCATAGACTTCTGATGTAAACAGAAGAATTTCATTTGTGACACCAACTTCAGTTAGTGGAATGAGCACAATAATTTAGAAGACTTGGCCTTTTAATATGAGAAAGAAAAATTGTGAAAAATGGAATATTGCAGGAATAAATTCGAGTAATCCGTGAAAATTGAACTATACATAATATGGCAAGTATGAGTAGACAATTTCTGAGGTCTAATAGGGATGCACACACCTATCAACTTCTCAACTGAAACCACCTTCATAATGATGTTCCTCACATGCTTTATTTTGTAATTCGAACCAAAGCAGTATCTAAAAACCCATTCAAACTGGTGACGTATTTATCCTGCCTTCACTCGTGATCAATGAAAAAATTTCTCTTTATATATGTCGTGATAATAGATGGAGAATTTTCGTTGGATTTCACTTAGTTCATCTCTGGTTGAGGGTGGTGGCCTATTCACACGGATTTTGACGTCACTAGATCTGTTTGCTTTATGCTTATATCGCGGAATTCAATAATCATTTGAAAAACGTAGGTAGTTCTAAGAGAGAAACGGAATTAAGCTGAAATATATGTTATATCATTTTGTATACATACATTAGTCTTATTCGAACATGAAATAAATATGATGAATACATCTCGTAATACATGATTTGTTGGAAATATTTGCCATTTGATATACCTATTACCTATTTCATCTTACTGCTTCAATTTCACTTATTACAATGATAGAAAACTACTTGCCTACGGCTCGTAGTTTTTCAAAAATGTCAAATTCAGCTCTTATAACTTGTGATATTATATACATATGATGAAACAGTCTTTTGATGAAAGAGTTCCACGTCATCGGTAAAATCTTCTTTTACCTTCGAACTCTGTTGACTAGTTGAACTTTCCTATTCATTGATCTGCATTGATTCTTGAACCATCATATTATGAGTGGTGACTGGATCAATTATCATTATTTTAAAGAAATAAACAGAGTGTAACATCACCCAGCATGGTAACCTCGATAATAACACTTTATATTTTGATAATCACTGGAAGATGGTATGAGGAGATAGAGTAATGTGTGTTGCATACTTTTGGTAAGCGTTAAATTGAACTGATCAGAATCGTATAATCAGGTGATCATTTTTCTTTCACGAATTCGTTCAACGAATAATCTTTCCAAATACAATTTCATTTTCCTAAATCATTTTTCGAAATTCTATGGAACAAATCTTCAAGGGTTCATGATATATATTTATTACCTCGTCTCTCAGATTTGACAATCGATTCAGTGCATCCATTACTGAATTCTGTTTATTGAGCAATTTCTAACTCATCATGAATGCCAATTCTGCAGTGGAATCGATTATAGTTCGATTCATTAAATTCTCCAATATTTTCATCGAATATAATTCGCCCAATGAGAGTTATAGATAATTATCAACACTCCTGCGACTCGAACTCACATTCACTACTACTTCTGATGATATTTTTTCAATTAGTGCATAAGGATTATTTCGAAACTCGCCTGCGGATCCTTTCGGAATTTTCATCCTCAAGAATGAAAGCCACTATACGCGAATAGAAGAATTTACGTTCTCTACGTTCCTCAAAAAATACATCCTATACATTGACTGTTATTTTTTCGTGGTAATTAGTAGAGTAACTTTGTGCAGCAAGAGTTTATATGATATCCATATCGCACGAAGACGTAGAAGATTATCTATTTGTATACTAATATTTTCAATTATAACATTCTATAGATTTGTTATGAGATGAACCATTCTGAATCTCTGTAGAAATAGAAGCATAAAATGCAATTCCAAACAACCAGGAGAAATACCAAGTAGTTATCATTTGCATAATATAGTGGCATTGAATCGACATCAACTGTACCTACAATATTAGGTTTCCGTTTTGGAAAAAGTTGATTCCATAACCGTGGCAGGAATCCTTCTTTCCATTCCAGTTGTCGATCTGTAAGTACTTATATAATCATCAGGATGTTGTAAAGTGGAGGTGAAACGTTTATAAAAAACGTATTCTCGTTGACAATTACTAACCGATTCTGAAACATGAATGCAATTTAACCTGTTTGACATTGAAAACGGAGCAGTTGCAATCGTCTTGTTATAAATATCCATGACTGTCTTCGGAAGTCAAGGTTATCTAACATACTTATACCTTGCAATTATGTTTGATTTTCAGCATTTTTCATTTATACGCGATATTATTTATTCAGGCTGCTCCATGCCCTTGTATGGTTTACTAATAATTGGAGATTTTCTCGGTAAAGTCGTTATCGAATTGGAATTGATGAAAGTGAAAGGAAATATATTCTTTTACCAATGTCTATATATAAATATGTGAGTTGATGATCATCAGGACACATATGGAAAATGATAATTTTTGCATCAGAAAAATCTGTGAACCTTAGAGGTATAGCCAATCCAGCGTTTTGAAATCGACACAATGTATATCGAGATCAAAATCAAATAACTTCCATGGTGCTGAAGAATTGGTTTTGAGTAAAGTGGAATCATGATGAAAAGTACGGAGCATTTTCCAACTGAAAATATGTGAAATGAATGAATAATATTTCTCATGAGAACTCATGCGAATAAAGATGTGTGAGATAAAGTAATTATATCAGAACTTTTCCTAGAAATGTTTTCCAATAATTGATATACCTACTCCATCTTGCTGTTGGGATCTGAATGGGTCCTGAGGAGTTTGAAGCCCTCATTGAGGTCACCTCTGAAGATAGTTTCCAAACGATATTTCGTACATCAAATTACATCTTTCCCAGGAAATATTTTCCAATTGATATACCTATATCATCTTGAGTAACATCGATATCACCGAAATGATTTGATAAATACTGGGTGGCCCAATGAAAACGAAACAAGGCCGATTTGACATAGTTATCGTTCTAAGAAAGAAAAGTACGCTCGAACCGGTCGATTTTTTTTCGAGGTGGAAATATTTTGCGCATGTTTTCATCTTTTTCACTTCAAACCCCTCGGAGTGGTGAGCTCCAACCCTTGAATCTCAAATGGGATAAGGGATCAAGTGATACTTCATTTTGAAGGTAATCGAAATCTGTTACCAACGCTTCCTTGTTTTTGGAATTCAATGCATACTTCGTTTCGTTTCCATTGGGCCACCCTAGTATGAAGATGTTGAGTCTATTATGTTGATGATTTAATGGAACGATATCGTTCAATTCGGATCATTGTGAATCGGATTGGCTTGAGGAACCAATGAATCGAACTTCTTCGTTATTCGATGATTCAATATTGAGCTTTGTGATTTCAGTTTCGTTTATGAAAACTCTTCGTTCTAACTTCTGCCACGTATTATCGCCCAAAATATTCGTACATCCTTTGAAATACTAGTTCCAGTCGAAAAACAGATAAGCCTGTATACTTTCGATGGAATAGCATGAAGTGAAGAAATATGCAAGGAATATGTACCTACTTCGATGCCTTTTCGCGTTATCCAATGTCACATCGAATATATTCATCTCTATTTACCCTCTGACGATGAGAAAATCGATCTCCCGGCATCATATTGTCTTCCTTGCGGGATACGCGGATCCATTCAACTCGGATTAGAGGCACACGTATCCTGATAATTCGGTCACGAGTTGCCGTCGTCTCCCTCCTCCTCCACTCCCTTCCAGATTCCCGCTCTGGATATCCTCATATTGGTTGTTATACTTACTCCCAACGCCAGATATCGTCATATCGGTTCTGATTTATGTAATTGTATCGACTTTTCTTTCTTTCGGTGACGTTTGAGCAGACGGTCTGTTGGCTCCTGGTGGTGTTTTCATGCCGTGTGATTGATGGGATCGCGCTTTTCCACAGATAATCCGTTTTATTGTTGGTCAACAACTCAGCGTTTCTTTGAACGTGGAGCTTACGGTGTTATTCAACGCTTTGGCGATGATCAATAGCAAATAATATTTGTTTCCAGAAATGGTAGAATCCCAAGCACCAAGAACCGAAAACCTATCTGTCAACAGTCTTGGAATTGATGGTATAGATGAAGACAAGAAAGACTTGAGCGTGTTAGTATGTGGATACCAAATGGTGCCCAGGCCGTCAGAGGAGAGCGGTATAGGTAACAGGTCACGTAGGTCAAGAGTTGGGATACTGCTTTGTATTCTGTTGACTTTGGTATAGATCATTCCATTCGTGCTATGATGCACGTTCTTCATTGGTCGAAATAGACTGGTGTTCTAACTTCCTATCCCCAGTCACTAAAAAAAGTTGTGGACTTTCTTAAATCATGTCGGATTTTGAAACCTGACTGAGGCTGCCCGACACTAGCCAGTATCACCTCTGACAATCTTGAAGGTTGTTATCTTAGAAATTCTGGAAGACATGATTTCAATTTTAAATTCAATACGAATGCAAAAATTGAAGCGTTATCTATGAATAACAGATTTCAGTCGGATATTCGCCGTTATCAGTGAAAATAAATTTGACTCACATGATCGACAATTGTATCGCCATCTTTGATCGAGCGGGCGGTCTTAGATTGTTCGACAGGTAAACATGTTTTGGAAAAAACAACTGGAGAGTTCATCCACTTTGAAATGTTTGTGTTGATAATCGAAAACAACTATGCGGAATTTTTGTATTTTGATTCCTCATTGGTCTGGCAGTTTTATGAAACAATGACTTACTTCCGACAGTATGTCACAATATTTTTCTGTTGAGGAAAATGACACAACACCGAACTTCTGCCAGAACAATGAATTTATGTCATCTTTCAGGAAAAATAGATGATTCCATCTCTTGAAAAACAAAGAGATGTGCATCGACATTCTACCCAACTGGTGCGATGTTTGTTGGTTGCATATATGTATTGATGTATTGTATGAATACTCATTATCTCTTATTTTTCAAAAAAAATCATGTTATGTGCTCTCTGTGGTTTTCATGTAACATAATCAGAATCTTAAGAATGTTCATTTCGACAATCGAAAAAAAATAAGTCCATGATTCATTTCGATTGAACTATATTAGAGGTATGCATTGATAACTCATTGCATGATTGTTACGAATATTGTAAGTTGACAGTTATGGTAGAATGACACAATTTTTCACTCGTGCCTAATTATTACTATGGACGAACGAATTGTATAAGATGATGTTATTATAAATTACAAATAGTAAATATGAATCATAAACACAATTCATGAAGTCAAGCACACCTACGAACAATGATAATTATCAATGATTTGACGGCGCGAATTGTTTGAATGTTATAATATACAGGATGTCCCATGAATATACCGACAAACTCTAAGGGATGGTAGAGGACATCAAAATAAACATTTTTGCTCGTTCTACATAAGTCCGGAAACTCTTCGTTTTCGAGATACAGGGTGTTAATTTTTTTTTTAATCGATTTTTTATTAATATCGTGAAAACGATTTTGTCGAATTCAATGAAATTTTCACAGATTATTGATACATTTACAAGGTATCTTTTGGAGCTATTAGAATTTGCCCAATAATTCCAGGGGAGTGCCCACGGGCTATGTCGGATAGTTTTCGCACAAAAAAATATCGCCCAGTAGATTTTCTGTAATTAGGATAATTTTTTTGAATGAACAACTGAAAATGCAATTTTTTGTCCCTTGAAATTTTTCCGTATCTAGCTTCGTTTTGAAGAAAAAAAAAATAAAAATCATATCTCTTACATTTACATTTGATTTTTTTTCGTTTACTTGATAATCATAATGTCCGTTCCGGCAGAACAAAATGAAAATGGAATCGATTTAAAAAAAAAAAAAATAAACACTCTGTATCTCGAAAACGAAGAGTTTCCGGACTTATGTTTATCGAGCAAAAATGTTTATTTTGATGTCCTATATCATCCCTTAGAGTTTGTCGGTATGTTTATGGGACACCCTGTATGATTCATTACATTTTAAAACCCAATGAGCAAAAATTTTTCATTGGTGGAGTTACTCTATGTATGATTATGTAGTATCGAGATTATTCAGGGTAGGCTGACTGAATTGAACGTACCTACTCACTGGTTTTCGAACGTCATATAAAAGTAATGCCTTTGTTTCTCCTATCTCCTATCTCCTATCTGACTACATTCGAAATCGGTTTTTGAACACTGATAGCTTTCTACAGTATTCAATAGAATTATATGGAGCAGTTGAGAAATTTTGTGAGATTGCTTTCGGAATGAGATGCATTTTCGCAAGACAGAAATGACATTATTAACAATAAAACGTCAGGAAGGTAAGATTTTATCGCCGTAAAATGAGTAAGAAGCTATTTGGTCTCGAAATTGGCGACATAAATTTTATCAAGTCGGTTGAGTCAGTCGGAATATTCGCGGACTAATCAAGAAATTATGTACAGTGTGTGCGTGACAAGAGGTTTTTCCAGAAGTTCCGTTTTATGTGGACGTGTTCGTGGTAGCTTATAAATACAGAAGGAACCAAAAAGAAATGTGACACTATTTTATGATGTGTGAATTCAAAAATTGGTGATTGAAGATGTCGGGAATTCAGATATAATAGGTGAGCACTGTAAAGAATGAGATCGACTACGTTTTTAGTATTCGAAGTATTCAATTGACGGATGAAAGAAAAAAATATTATTGATAAAGATATCGTAAGATTTCCTCCATTCAACGGTGAATAGGCTATCTCAGAATGAGTGCAGAACAGATGAATTTTACATGAGGAAGAGATGGGTATATGTATTCTCTTCAGGATGTTACTTTTTCTCAGATCTTCTCGGATTTGATCCAGCTGGGATCCAAAATATGTGAGATTTGAGGAGAACAGCCTCCAAAAAGTGAATGTTACCCAATCTTTTTCTCGCACATGATTTCCGTCATATATTTGTTTTCGTTGAACTCATTCTGAGGGCGATTGATTATATTTATGCGTTGAATAAAAAAAAAATAGTCAAAACTGAAAAAAGTCAAGAAGCTTCAAGTATTTTGAGAATCTTCATGAAGGACGAAGATAATGAACATCAATTATATGGATTTTTTCTCAAAAGGAATTTATAATTCCACCATATTATTCTATTCTAACTAAGCTGTCTCGAGAAGAGCGCAACGGAGACAAATCCATAAAGAAGATCGTGGTCGAGAAAAATATTAGTAATAGCATTTTATTCAGGAGGCTAATTTTCTTGTATCTGATTTTTTTCTAATAATGGTGACCCTGAGAAGGAACTCGAAGCTCGAAAAACATATAATTATTCTGAAATATCTCTTCAAATGAGTACAGGAAAGAACAGAAATAATTTTTCAAAATTCATATCTTTCTGGAGATATCCGAAAGTATTCGAAACTTCTAAAATGTGAAAACAGCATTTTAGCAGGCGCCAAATTAACCAAAAATACGACAGGGATTTCTTGGAATTCCAATTCCACATTTCAACTGACATTAAACAACTGAGACTGTACAGTGGCAGAATCTGCGGAAAAGAGACAAAGAGGCGGTAAACTTCATCGTGTATACTAATATTCTGGCTCGGTTATCTTCATTATCTAGTGTCACAATGCAATAATAATGAAGAAATAATATGGATAATACAATGGGTACATAGGCTGTGACATTGATAAAAGAGATAGAATCAAATGATTGTCTTCAAAATAAATGAACTCGCAATTTTCAAATAAATTTCTGCCCATATTATCGCATGATTGTTTCTGTCAATCTCCTCTGGTGATATCTCGGACTCCAGTTGAGTAGAACTTTCCTCCAACGACTATAATCAGTGAAACAGGTTGCTGACAGGTGATGCAAGCTACCCTGTGGTATGCATGCGGTAATATGCAGCAAAAACTCCTAATTAATACATTGCTTATTAATTATTATATAATCATTCTGGTAAGTAACTGTCGCATTTACATAGGATTATTAATTGGATAACAATGTCCGCACGGCTAATAAAAAAGTTACAAGCAATAGTTTGTGCTCCGTTCCTGAAGTAATAACAACTTTTCACTGCTAAACTTGCATTGAATTATTTTTTGTCGCAATCACGTTCTGTTTTGTCAGACCAGATAGTGCTTATCAATGATATCACAATGATTATGCTTCTGATGAATTTTCATGTATCGATTATTTTCATTCTTTATTCATTCATACACACATGCCTGATTCGATACCGAAGAACTAATATTCCATTGAGTAACTATATACAAGGTGGTCCAGGGTATAGTAGCTATAATCCATATGACCATTCGAAAAATAAGTACAGTTCAGTTCACTATTGAAAATAGTTTTTTCTGCGAGTTCCTGACCAAATTTGGAACGAAAACTTATTATATGGGTATTCTTCACTTGACGTTAGCAAGGTAGGTGGTTTTACTTCTCCCGCCCCATTATCCACTCCACTGGATTTTCTTGGAATGGACATTTTTCGAATTTCCTGTTTTTTTTCTTCTCACACAGTGGTTAATACTGTTTTTGTATCAAGACAGATACCGTACATGATGTGGAAACGAACCGTTCTTTGATCTCTCAGAAATTGAAGTATATCATTTTATACATCGAAAACGTGCGTTTTGAGAAAAACGATGTAGAAGTGAAAGATGGCAATATTCGAAATGGAAAAATGCGATACATTTCATTCTCGAAATCCAAATTTCTCAATACTGACACTGCCTAAACAGGGTAATTCAAATTCGAAATGAGATCTCGGGAAACTATACAGGAGATACGACTTTGCGACGAAATGAAGTGCTGCAATCAATTTCCTACCGGGTGTCTCAACAAACTGATTGAGGAGTATAGAAATGATGATAAATATAACGATAATAGTGAACTTGCTATTCATTGATTATTGCTCTAACTTCTCTTCTCTTTGCTGTCTCAATCTCAGGGAGGATATCAATTTCAACGATAGTTATATAAATATGGTAATGGCAAAGTTCACATGAATCTTCCAGATATGATCATGGCGATGGAAAGTATGTGACTCTGAACCGATTTGGATTTTATTGATATTCATTTCGAAATAGAATTCATTTGGGACTGGGGCATTATGAGAATGACTGAAATGAGAATATGCGAAGGTTGATGCTGTATGAAAAACGAGAGTCACGGTTAACCGAAAAACTCATTTTCATCCAACAGTTTCCAGGAGTGTACATTATGTCGTGAGATTTCGAATATTTCATTCGTCGCAACTGAAATTATTACGGGAAGTTAGTTACCTCTCTCCTGGGTCACCCAGTATAACCTCATTTTAAGCCGTCGTGAGGATCTAACATGAGGTCGGTCTTGGTCTTCCTCGACTAGATTTGCCGGGGCCATCCGTTGACCGGCAAACCAGTTTGGTGATTCGACATTCAACTTATAGAACCTCTACCCCATAAATAACTTCCTAATATGCCCGAAATTATTTCCACGGCGCAAGCGAAAAGATATTTCGAGGCACTCCTCGGGCGTTATGTATGGGATATTTTGTCTTCGGCGATTTTTATGATAAATCAGGACGTACAAAATTGAGAAACAGTTATTTATTCAGAAACGGGTAACGAATGTTGTCAGCGAGACAAGTTTTCAGGAATGCAGTAGAAACGACTGCCCAAGGCGGAGCTGTCTATTTGCTGTTGGATATGCTAGTTATCGAAATATCCGAACATTGTAAAATCGGTCGGATGAAAAATGTGTGAGTTCATGCGACATCATTCGAGTCATTATTCAAGTGAATTTCAGTGAGGAAACCAGCTTTTTAACACACATCATCCGTAAATCAATCAGAGTTCTGGAGTGAACATGCATGTTAGTCCGCTCTCCAGTTGGTAACCTCAGAATGGAAGGAGATTTTTAGAAAAAAGAAAAGTTGTTCTAACAGCGATCATCCATTTGGAGAAAGTAATCAGAATGATGAATGAGAAAGGGCACTCGAAGAATCAGTTATCTATGGGATAGTAGAACAAATGAATGCATGAAGATAAGAGCCAATGCATACCTTGTATCTCATGGATTGCTCTGATGTCCAACACTAGACCCGTCATCATCTTCATAAATGATATAAAGAGAGATATGAGATGATATCATTCATCTGCATCAACATAAATCTGGAAAGATGATCCAGAGGAAATTTACTATGAATTTTTGAGCTCAGCTGGTTGTTTTCATCTGTTTTTTTCTTTGTTTTTTTTTCTTCTGCAGCATTTGTACCGGAACTATATGGTTCTACATCTATTGTATTTCATTCAGGTTATTAGTTGAATTTTGGTTGGTGATTAGTGTAGGTTATGATTACGCGTGAATCGTTGCATTTCTATATTTATAGTACTCGAGAAGTTGGGTCAAGAGTTGGGTATACCCACCTGTCTGGTGGCCACCTTATAAATGAACGAATGATAGACAAAGAATCAATCATTTACATGGATTCATCTTCTCAATTTCCTCACCTACTTATTCAGGTGCCATTTATATTTTGAGGAAGTGATGGATGTGGATATAACTCAAGCTGTTGGATATCTTCATGACAGTAGCAAATGCTGAGTTTTGTGGACAAATGCAGACCAATGTTTCCAACTGAGATGATCTTGATTATCTCGATATCTTTTAGCTTTTATACTTCTTGGAATATTTGGGATCGGAACTAAAGATGTCATTCCTAAATGATTTCTTATGGAGGTCTGATTCAAGAGAAATTCACACAAATTTCAAGTGAAGGAAATTATAGACTCATTATTGGATATTGTAGGAATACACACAAAGTTCGATGGTATCATCAACAGAGACTACGATGATATAGACAATCAGTTTTTTCATATGCTGCTCAAAAAAAATCATAGTTTCATTCAGTGATTTGTCCCCACCAACTGAAGGTACGCGATCCTTTCGATACGTGATGTAGGTAAAAGTATGCAAGTTGCTCTGAGTATGTCATAGATTAGACCATTCCATAACTTCATTCAATGCCTCAAATGGAAAACTTTATCCAACCAAAATTCTCGTTGTTGGTAAAATGAGAGGCGAACTCGTCTCGGTTGAGTGGAAGGGATCATTCCTCTCTGGAACGTTTAAGAGCTAACTAACCCTGCCGTTTGACAGATACCGATTTTCGTAATATGAAACATTATGACAATTTTCTGTCCTACTTCAATGTATAGCATCAGGATGTTTACGAAGCGTCGTCAATACTTGCGCTTCGTATACATCTTCTGAATTCTCATTCGGTGTCTTGATTTCGTAAATGTGGGTAATAATAACTGAGGAAAATAATTGAAGGATGTCGAAGAGGAAATTGCCTTAATTAGATTTACAGAGCGAATTTATTTTTGTTAACGATTGCGTGGTTACATTGTCCTCTATCTTGATGCTTGGACCCTTTACCTGGTTGCTCATGGCAGTTCGCAACACTAAAAAGTCACTCGAAGGAGAGTGTATCAGTCTATGTTTCGAAAGGGAAAGTGCTTCGCTGCTCAATACGCCATTTTTTCTTTGCATTCTGTAACTGCGGATAAAGCAGCCAATTCAGTAAGCACTCGAAAAACTGGTATGTCCCTCAACTTAGGAATACAATTTTCGTGGTGTAAAGTTTCCCACCATATCACTGAAAAGTCGCATAAAAGTGATTCGAAAAGAACTCCTTGCCTTCGCACTCGTGTTCACGAATACAAATTTTTATCCGTCACATATATCATCGGCTCTGAAAGTGAAAACCAATGTTTCTAATGTTTTGTCATTTTACTTTCATCTTTTTAATCAATAGGGCAAAAGTGTGTTCATTTCCTGAAATAACTAACACCGCAGTGGTGAAGTCAATTTCACACTGCTTCTACGACATATATAAAAATCGCTTTGGTGTCTGAATCTCGAGCCTTTCTTGTGCATCTCTCATGTAATGATTTCGGTCTAGAACGAATTCAATTCGAATTCAGGAATTCTGACAGTCACCAAGTAACCTACACGCGATTATCATAAAAAAATCATCAGTGCCGCTAATAGACGTTCGGATTTCCCAATCAAACACCAATAACATAATCGGTGCATATATCGTAAATAACGGTCATAAAGCGAATATATGTGCTTCTGCAGCAGTATCTCACGAGCGCCGTTCAAGGTCGGAGGATATATCTTGATTACGCCGCAGGAGGGATGAGCCAGGCAGCAGGAAGAGCGAGAACGTGATGCGATCTTACAAATATTTCACCGGCCCGGGGATAAATCATCGAGGACCGTCACCGATATACGACTTCTGTTATTATATTATGGCGACCTGTCCGGTCTCCCTCGTGTTGTGAATACTCGGAAAAATTGGTGCTATACATCATCCTCGGATCACTTCATTATTTTCTTTGTGGGGTGATCTGGAAGCGTCTGGGACACATATTCCCAGTAACCCTTAACTGATCGAAAACGTGCAAATACGTACGACAATCCAAATAACGCACGACTTCGAAAAATCTATGAAGGTGTTGTATTTCCTGTGAAGGTATTTAATTTCGAATGGCCAAATAATGCCATCAAGAGTTGCAATTACTCACTTTAATTATTTTATTCTTTGTATACATTCATATGTATATATTTACCGGATGTCCCAGACCGTTTAGGCCAGCTGATATTTCAGTTATTTGCAGAAAAGAAAATTGGAAGAATTACGTGTCGTTAGGATACCATAAACTTGTTCATGCAGCATAGCAAAATCCACCCCCTGGCAAACAACCCCAGAGAAACCATCCCTATATAACTTTTGTTTTTCATATTGTACCCCCATGTTTGTTTTGGTTGAACTTGTAGCTCCAAATGGACTTCGAAGACTATATTTTTCGTCTAATGATTATCTTTCGAAATAAATGATTTGATGATAAAAAAAAGAATTGAAACAAACAGTTCACTGATGAGGAAACATGGGACAAATGATCACTCCGTTTGTATTTCATTGTCCACCAGCTAAAAAAATATTGATCATGAAAAGATAACCAATAGCCACAAAACTATTGATTGGCGCCAAAAGATTCGAAAATTTTTGGAGATAATGGATGATTCACTTGTCCCCTATCCTATTGAGTTTCCACTCGTGGTGAATGGAAATTTTTATCTGTAGTGAAATTATACTTATCACAATTAATTAGGTTGACTTTCGAACGGTTCGAATTTTTTTTATTTGTTTTCGTTCCAATATACTTCAGAAAGTACATTCTGACAACACGAAGAAAATTGAATCTTTCGGAATGCCACCTGGGCATTTCAATTGAGTTAACTATTTCATTTGAAAAAATGGTACTGAAATATACTAATGAAACTTCACCAGAAGTGATTGAAACGCCCGAATGAGAAGTACGAAGTTTTCAGAATGGAAAGTGAAATCCCTGATTTTCGAACAAGTAAGGTTAGCAAGTAATATATCAGAATGCATGATATTTTTATCGGTTCCATTATTTTCAACGAAATTTACATTACTTTATGTATCTCCATATCCAACTAGAAACAGGAACAATTTCTATGTAACAGGTATAGGTTTTTATCTGATTGCTATCCTTCCTATATTTTTCCATCATGTCATCTACTGAAACTCACCATTGTTTGTGAGAGATGTGGGTCAACTATATAGGACAAAGTTACGTCTTTTGGGGCTCTATAAAATAATAATGATAATATTAATAATAATAATAATAATAATAATAATAATAATAACAATAATAATAATAATAATAATAATAATAATGATAATAATAATAATAATAATGATAATAATAATAATAATAATAATAATAATAATAATAATAATAATGAATGGTCTTCATTCATCGATGTTTCGGATCTTTACAAAGGAATATACAGAATAACAAGTTTATCTTGATAAAAGGGCGAAGTTCAGATAAGGCTGCTTTTCGACTCAACCCACTACTACTCTGGAATAGAAAAATTTGGAATATTCACACTAAAAAACGACATAATGCCTAATCTATAATATTCGCTCTGTGATTTTCTTCATTTAATATAATAATAATAATATAATAATAACTTTATTCACAGACATACATAACGAATTAAAAATACAATAGGTGAATAAAGTGGTAAGCCATAAGTGCATAGCACTTTTTTGGCAAACAAAATAGACAAATACAAAGAATACATATTAAAAAAAAGGGATGAATGTGTGAAAATTGTACCTATATAAATATAAATTGTACCTAACAAGTGGAAATGTTGAATATTAAAATGGAAGAAAAGTTTTATAACATAAATGGGGTATATATATATATACGATATACGACAATAAACACGAAAATATACAATAAGATACGGTATGAAGATATTAACTTACTTAAGTTCATTGAAGAACTTGTCCGTGAGCATACCTCCATATTTACTTTTTTCTTATTCATTTATGTTTGTTTGTTATTTATAGATATTAATGATTGGAAGCAGTTATACTTTTGCCATTGTTGACTTCGTACAACTGAGTTGTACTCGTACTATACAATAGTATATAAAAATAATTCAGTGATGAAGAACTTCTCACTGAAATTATGTTTTATAAACAAAGCCAGTTTTATAGCGGAAACAGTGTTATACAATTAGCAACCTTTTTTCCAATAGATGTTTCATTTCAGCGATTGTTGTGTTTCACCATCGTATTGAGGACTATAATCTAGGAACTTATCAAGAAGGATGGAGTTGATGATAGACGCTTCCAATATGATGATGATGAAATATCGTAGATAGAGGAGAGTGACAACGAAGAAGTGATATGTGTAATAATATCGTTCCACGACGAAATGAAAAGGAAACTATTTCGAAGAATCGGGATATCGGGATATTGAATCATTTTACATAATTTCCAGAGTGGAATAAGTTCAAATACTTCTAGATTCTGAAGTTTACGGTGATGAGCAAGAATATCAGAAATTATTATGCCATTTTTTCTGAAGCATTCATTATTTTGTTATTGTACAACATTCTTGTGTCAACATAACGCTTTCCTTATAAGTAAGGAACATCCTCATAAACTCTCAGATCACAGAAAAATCATAACAATTACCTGACGACAATTGCTGACAGAATTCTAGTAAACGTTTACCTAGTTGCTGATCGAACAGATTCGTTGAATTATTCTACATTGTTCTACTGTAGAACCGAAACAAAACGATGAGTCTAACAACGGATACAATATCTGTCGACGACATCCAAGGGTACTCCTTCCGAGGCTGACTGTATTTCACTCGATCTCTATCTCATTGTCCGCGGCCACGATAAAAAATCGTCTGTATTTTCTCTCAAATTCAATCCACAACAATGAGCCGCGGTCTCGAAACGTCCCGCCATTGTCGAAGATGACTTGCGCATTAAAATATGACAGGTAATAGCGGCACGTGTACCGGCACACGAATTCGAATAGGACTAATTGTCGAACGCCTTCCAACTATTGTATAATACAACAATAATGATACCCTACCTGACTGAGCACCAAGCTGAGTCGTTCATTCATTAGAACGGAACGGTTTTTCAATTGATCCGTCACGCTATCACACAGCCCGATGTTTTTTTTTTTCGATCGAATCGATTTGAATGAAGACAGGTCTCGTTACTATTTGTCAGGATAGGCCTATTTTCATTGAAACATTGCGAGAATATCGTTGACTCATCTTGGTACTCAATGAAGGTTCTCCGTATGATTAATGGCGTTAGCCTAATTATTAACGAGCTGGGATGAAGAGTTGATGCTTGGAAAAGAGGCTGCTACGATAGGTTTCAACAAGTTTCAACAATGTGCAGTATAATAGGAGCATGTTAAGTAGATATCATGTAGAAACGTGTCGATCCACACCAAGATTTCTTGTGCTATATATGTGGCAGCAATAACCAGGTGATTACTGAAAACAATTATTTTGAGAAAAATATTGTGAGCTCCAACAACTCATTGTGCCGTTGATCTGTAAATATTTCCTATTGATTTGTTCATGAAAAAAAAAATGGTTGATAATAATCGTTTTGGATATTTCCACAAGGTTAACTTCGTCATATGAAGGAGTCAAAACATGTGTGAATTTGTTGAAGACAAAAAAAATTTCATTGAAGGACATATTTTTCCAACCATCCAGTAAACTCTCTGATGTGTTTCTTCTTGGGGAATCAGCACTCAGGTTTTCCTCAACGGAGTTGAAACCATAACTCCTCAAAATATTTTCTATGGATGTTCTAAATTGCTCATACTCAATATTCTAATATTTGTTATTGCTATAGTGATTGCGAGAGTTTCATACATATACTTCTGAGACAGGGTTCAAGAGGAGATTGTTACTCATGAAGGTTATTAGGAGCAATTGAAGTTGCTGAGTGTTTAGGAATCTCAAGACGGGTTTGATGTATGAAAATTCATAGTAATGTCATTTTTTCAGATCAACAAATATCAGTTGACATGCGTCTCTAGAACGTGCACCAGCAATAACTGTAACTGCCTTCTTCTGCATTATAAAAACATAATAAAGTACCACATAACTCATATATCAGAATGAAAGAGGATTTGATGGGAGACATACTGATTTTATATCGAAGGATTTCTTTATATTCATAATGTTTGGATACAGAACAATATGATTAGTGAAGATACTAACAAGTTCGTTGCAAGAGAGAACAACTTTGTCTGAAGCTGAAGCACTGATGCACCTCATGATATCGTTCAAATGAAGACATCTATATTTTTATTATGTTTACGTTAATGAGTATGATGATATATGTATACTTACCGGATTCCCATGCACAACCCCGAGTTTCTATGAGATTTATGTTTGTTTACTATAGGTCATGTTTTGTAAACTTCACCACATTCATGTAATTTTTGGTGAATAAACATTATTATTATTATTATTATTATTATTATTATTATTTCAAAAGTGCTTTTCAGGTGCCACAAAATCTCGAGCCTTTGTTCTCTACTCACTCTGAACACTCGTGATCATGGCTGGAAAATGTAATCGAGACTCTTTATTGGAACATTCTCCTTTAAAGCGACTATTAGTTTTTCGGTCTCATTTCACGTTTCAATTCGTTGAAACATAATCATCATTTCTTTTCTTTAATTGTGCCCCAAGAACGCTAGAAGACACGCAAATGAAATACCCTGCGACATTCACTTATTTTCCGGTCACTTTACCACCCTCGCTGGAAAGAATTGTAATTTAAAAATCCCTAACCGTGTCATCCACAGCTCGAAGAGACATGAATTCGTATTTCGGCCCTCCGTTCGGAAATACTTGAGGAATGGGATAGCTGTCTTTTGAACGGTTTTCTATAGTTGCGAAAGCGCCCTTTTTAATATTTTTCCTGTCGCTGGGCTAATGCAGTCGCTCCCTCAAATACATTTTTTCTTGTCTCGTCGACTTAATTGTTTTTCTGCATTTCCTGCATTCGCTTGTCTCTGCTAATACCTACTGTTGCCATATTTCACTTGCATTGCTGGCTCTCTATCGAATGGGATTTTCATTTCAATGAAGACTTTCTTTCTTCTTTACTTTGAAGACTGTGGATTGACAGGAATATTCTCATGGAAAAATAACCCAAAAGGCTTACTTCGACTGATAATGTTTTGTAAGATGGGTGATTCATTCCCAAAGGCGGTTTTACGTTTCATTCATTGGGAAGGAATTTTCTAGGTCAGCTTGAGTCGATTGTTTCAGCGTGTTGACATGACGTCTTTCGACTATGAAGCAATGGAAGAGAGAGTCCTCTGAGTCCTTCTGTTTGTGAAGATCTCTTCGGCTACAGTGCTGATGATATCATTTCATGTTCATGAGCTCCTCGCGACACACCTTTCGAATTTCCAACTAAAACCATCTTTTCAATGATGTTCTCATATGAAAACATCATGTAACGGTATCACTCAAACTGCTGACGAGATGATCCTGCTGTTGTCGTTCCTCTTCATGTGTTACCGCTAGACACTACACTCTTGTCAACGCTTCGTGACGTTTCTAGCCATGCAAGAATAATTGGCATCTCTGGCAGAAACTATGAGTATGCCATACAAATATAGTAGAAACGTATGTCGTGATGAATGAGGACTTTTCGCGATAATTCTGAGTGGTTGTTAGTCTGACAGTTCCCATCCCAACTCAGATTCAACGTTCATGCATGTTCAAATCATCAGCTCATTGCGAGTTTCATTGAATAGCATTGTGATGTTCTGAGGTTTCCTACGAACCATTGCAGAACCTCGAAGAGGGCTTTCTACAAACGTAGATCAGTACGCTTATGAACACAGTGGTCTAAAGCGGTCAACGTTGGGTTTCTGATGGGCACTCCAAACACTAATCTCGAGTTTTTTCTCCTGTATTTCAAGAACAGAAAATATATGGAGTATATAAAATGGGACAGTCCAGCGCGAGGTACGAACTTGTGACTCTTAGCACCGTAGCCTGAGAAGCACTCATTTCATGAACATACTGCTGCAACATGAAATTAAAGTCCCTCCTCTTATAGAGACTTCTCCTCTTATTTTTTTTGTCTTGTGAAGAAAGGCATGTCTGCATGCCAAATATAGTATTCAATATCGACCCAGCTCATCGAGCTAATTTCAAAAATACTAACTAGTACTTTACCGAAAAAACTGCCATGAAAGAAATTGGACCAAAAACCAACATTGATAAATTCAAACGCGCGATATTCCATATACAGGGTGAGGTATAACGATATTTCAGCAGCATTTGCATTTCCGAAGCACTCGCCAAGCATTAGAAGCAAATCAGTTTGTTCAGAGAACGAATAACCTGCCATATTTCTTAAAATCTCAGTTGATAATCGCAGTGATAAATGACACAGAAAAACCACACGAACAAATCGACTACAACAATGTTGACTCGAATGTTGATGACATGAACGTCAAAATTGAGAACAAAATTATTCATCATGGCCTGCTAAAATATCGTTATACCGATGAATCTCGCGATGAATAAAATCAATCTGCTGATATCATGTAACTACAAAAACTCAAATATCTCACGAACGGCTCAATTTTTTGTATTTGAATAAGAGTACCTTCTTCATGTAATTTTCTTCGCTCCATCAAATGCTACTGTTTTTTCACCGAAAATAATACAGGGAAAAAAGTACACATTTTTGACTCACCCTGTATAATTATTATATCTCCTATATTGTGTAATTTCAATATATCTATTCAATTTTCAACCGATGCCTACTCGAATTCAAACAGTAAAAAGTTCCTTCCAAAACTGAATTATCAAGAATTAGTGCCAGATAACTTTCACCTCAGTTTTCACTATTAGAATTTGAGTCGAAGTGAAAAGAAGGAGCAGAAATGAATAATTTTCATAGAAAGCGCGTTATTATAGGAGTTTGATGTTGTTATACAGAAAAATACTGGGGAGTCCGCCGTCATGAATTCATCTTTGATGATATATCGAATCTAGAATTCTTCACTGTCAGTCGATGAATAATTCACTAGAATAAATGAAAAACGAATTTCTCGTGAGAAGTAGGGTTTGATATGGAGCCATAAAGGTTCAACTAATAATAACGATGATTTTGATGTGATCCGGAGAGCTTTATGTGAGCTGTATAGAGCTGTATATAGATTACACTTCTTTAGAAACCCAAATTTCTCCACCACATTGTGTCCGATTTCTTTTTCTTCCGCAATAATGCCATTAACCTCGAACCGATTTTTCAGTGTTAGCTTCATGCTCGAGTTCCTCAGGTTTTATGTTCTTTCTCGAGGCGTGAAAAAAGAATGCAATGAAATATTCCCCTCAATTCGTGCATCGTGCGTATTTTACAAGAATGTCGAATTACCGGAGAAAAATCCGGAAGTCTATGCGTTTCTCGCGGTGAATGAAAGTCGCTGGGGCGCTAAATACGTTGCTGTTAGAATGAAAAGAATAGAGTGCGCTGGTGCTAATGCAGAAAAAAACTTTCCTTTCTAGAGAAACTGAAGAGTCCCTGAAATATGTCATTCGATTTTCACGAAACATGTGAATTTTTACCGAAATGGGATATCTCCTGATTTATCATTGCGTGGCACCCACCCCTACACCCCTTCAAACCACCCCTCAGAATTATACCTCAGAATTCTTGAATAATCATAACAATAGTGAAAGAAGTCGAAACCACCTGTGATATTGCACATGTTTAGTGAATTAGGTGGAAATTACATAATCAATATCACGTAACTGAATTCCTGCTGAAATTGCGGATGATGTTTCAAGTATATTTTTTTTCTGTTGACAAAACAGGTAATTACAATGGTAATACAATAATGTTCGAGGAATATCGTGTAAGCGGTAGAATGTTGGGAAAGAAGGAAGATATTTGAATTTTTCTTCAAGGTTTGAAAGTTGTGAGAGGAAATACTTCAACAGGTGAAGAATTCCATAACTTTGCCGTTCTATTGATGAATGATGCTTGGTATAGCGATGTTCGACAGGTCTCGAGCCTGACAGTGTAGGGGTGACCAGCTTGAGCTCGTCTAGTTTGTCAACTTGGAATCGCTTGTTGTGGCCTGATACGCTGATACATCTGAGATGTTCTAGAGAGGTCAATGAATTCGTGAGTGTAGCATCACCGACTAGTCGAATAGCTCTCTTCTGAAAGGAACTGTGTGCAGTTGCTGGGATGTGGAGGACCTCTTTGCATGGAACAAGGAGCCGAATTTTTGTGAAGCAATTTTGGCAATGGAGCTCCTCACATGATCGTCTCATGAAAGAGCGCTGTTATATCAAGCATGGTTATTGAGGAACAGCGTGGTACCTGATTTCATCATATTGGGCATTGTGTTATTTCTGCCTTCCTGGTGAAGATACAATCTTGAGTTTTTGTTGTATTCTATTAGATGTTCAGTTTCCTATTTTGGGACATGGAGTGAAATTTTCAACTTTCATAATTCTAACCTACCTATACGTCAGGATTCTTCCGAAATATTTTAGAATCCTGAGATACTGCACAGAGATCCAGCATCCTCATTTGGATGTCATCATAGCCTCGATAATGATATCCGAATGATGTTATGGAAACGATTCTGGTATATTGGGATTAGTCGAATCCATGCAATTGAAATCTATCGTCGTAGAGTTTTGAATGCACATACAAACGTTGTCGAAGAAAATCGAATAATTATTACACATGTCGCATTGTTGTGGTTATCTTATTATTTTGGGCATCTAGTTTCTTGAAGAAAGACGAGCATCGCGAGGGTGTGACAAAATGTTCCCTAGTGTAGTATCTATATTTTCATTACTTCGTTCAATCAGTTTTCACTGAAAATGAATGATCAGTGCTGAATTCCTTATCAAGAAATATTGGTGACGCTTGACAACACTGATGAGACGATCGAAACTGATCAATCCCAGATCCCCGCAAGGTTTTAGGTCAAAAAATTGGATTCATGGTTTATTGGGTAACCCCAAAGACAAAGTTAATGTTGATGTATAATCAGGGATGTATGAGATACATTGCGATAAGTGTGACATGAAATATATTGGACAAACTCGTCGAAACATAGGAACCATGTTCAAAGAACATATTGCTCATTTCAGGTAAAATTGGTTCGACTGATCATGTGTTGCCCAACATATTCTTGAGACTAGTCATCCATGAACTTCAGATAATCTGTAACTTCCTAAACATGTAACGAAGAATCGAGAATTGGATATTTTGGGAAATATTTTCATCCATCGTAAAAAGAACCAATTATTGAACCAAGACGTAGGTCCTATTCCATACCCTCGATTATTCGATTTGCTAACTTGACAATCATTGTATTGTTACGGTTTGCTGAATTCAAAGAATTAACCATGATATCAATCCATTTATAAATAGGCTGACATAAATACGGAAAATCACTCTTGATGGTAATGTCTGGAGAATATTTCGAAAGATACTGCGGAGTCGCTAATCATTTCACTCTTCAGGTCTACTGAGGATGGCAAATCCGCTGCTGAAATATGTACCTAGATTTTTCTGAATATTGTTGTGTTTTCTTGGGTATATATTTATTTTGTATTTGAACAAGTGACATGTATAAACACAAAATAGTATGATAACATGGAAATATAACATATGTCTGGAACTCAATCTGAAAATGATGGCTCATATTCTAAGACATAAACTAGACATTCAAATGTATAGGATGGGAATCAGGCAACATTTTGATGATCGATGATGATTCACAGAAAACAGATATACCTCCAACGCCGCGATTTCTTTTGAATATTCAAGGACCCGAGCACAATAAATCTTCTTTCTTGTATGGGGGATGGACAGCAGAGAGGAGAATGATGAATCTTTAGGTTGGGAGTGTCAATAGACGTGTAAACATCACGAAGGGATGACTTTCAAGACTCGAGGGTGAGTCCGGATGGCATTCCGAACGTCGGTGTATTAGGCCCAGAGACCCTTGGTCAATCCCCTAATGATATTACTTATTTTATTATTGATAAGACGTGGCTGAGACGCGGGTGATTCCGCAGTTTCCATAAATCTTTATGTGCTGCTTGTACTTTACACGATTTAGGTTAGTGAGGAAAATGATATCTCACTGAATTAGTTTGATTGAAATAATGCTGGAATCGGGTAGATCTTCTCGCGAGGTGAAAGGTCGGATCTGAAAATGATCTCAGATATAAGATTGGGCATCATTTTGTCAGATGTGATATTTTGAGGAATTCGAAATGAATAATCCTTTGATTTCTTGCAAAAACTCTCCATCAAATATGGCTATATAATAGTCCGAATCATTGAAGTTTCGTTGTCACAGAAAAAACACAATAGAGAGATATAGGTACCACTCTTGTAGAACCACCAGTCACGTGAAGTATCTCCAGTGGAGAAGGTCCAGAAGAGTTCCAATGAAGCAAGAAAGGAATTGGAACACTCCAGTTTTCTCAAGTTTAGATAAATTGAAGATCTTTTCGAATACAATGCTATTTTATGTCTAGCAGACACCGAATTGATTAATCGATTCGCATTTAGTACCAACTCAATCGTCTATAAAGTGAAATTCAGGAAGCCCATGCTTATAATATTCTGTTACTCAATCTCGCTGGAGTTACTATGCATGGGGATTCATTACGTTGGTTTTCTTCATAAGTATTCGATAGATTATGAGTATCTATGGATTTGATTTCAATCCAATCATATTTTCTTCAGGAGTGCCCCAAGGAACAAATCTAGGACCTCTATTATTCATTATTTTCATTATTGATATTGATCGATGCTTCCATGATTCTTAGTCATTATTGTATACCGATGACTTGGAAGTTTTTACTGGAATTATGTCGTTGGATGACTGTATGAATCTCCAGGATGATCTAGATAGATTGGACGTGTATTGTAAGAAAAATAGATTATTTTTTTACTCAAGCAAATGTTCCAGTATAAGCTTCGATAAGATTCGGAACGTTTTAGTATCTGATTACAGTTTGAAAAGTTTACATTCACATTCAGAGACGGTATCGAGGAATATCAACGACCTATAGGAGTTATTTTTGACTAAATTGAGCTTCGCAATGCATTTTGATCGTGTTAGTAACAAATTTAATAGAAATTTAGGCTTCATCAAGAGAGTATGCAAATATTTTCGTTTACAGAAATCGATCAAAAATCTATAGTATGCCAACTCATATGTTCTGCAAGTGTCATTTGGAGACTTTCTCAGAGTATTCATGAAGTTCGACTGGGAAAAGTTCAAAGAAGTTTGTTTAGGCAACGTAGATCAGATTTATTCTTTGTCTACAAAATACTCAGCAATCACTATAATACATCTATGTTATTATCTTTCATCTCACTACAGGTACCACCTAGACCAACAAGACTAGAAATATTTTTGAACTCACCAAATGACAGCGACAGCTTCATTGTGGCGACGTAGATATTTATTGTACATCATTGAGTCCATTCTATTGAAACCCATATTTTCTTTTTATTTCAAAAGTACCATGAAATTATAAAAATATAATGAATCTCTTTTCTTCTCGATTCTTCTTGATCTCTTCTCCAGCGACTCAATATTGGTTATGTTATAGTATTATGATTATATGAATCAGTGGTTGCAGTTTTGGGCTCCTGCCTGTTTGCATTAGAATTTCAAATGAATAAATAAATGCCATGCCTTCGTGACCCCTCACAAGTGGCGCTTGTTCACAAATTATCTTCATGTGAGCTCTAATATTGAAGTCGAAGTTCAATTCATGTGTGTCACTTCGTTTTTTCAGTGATCAAAATTATGCTTTCAGTTAAAAATACTTACTGAATTGTTCTTACTCTGGTATTGCTTTGTGGATAATCTCGGATAATTCTCTGAGAAATAAATCTGTAGCTACATCATTAGTCAAATCCTTCAGTTCCTATGTCATGCCGGAAGTTCAGACCACTGCCAGGAAGTTGATGATACTCAATGTCTATTAATACCCTTTCATAACTCTCCATGAGAATCGTGATTAGGCAAGATTTTGGCTCCTGCTACTTGCCAAAAGACCGAATGTCGTCCATTCCGAATAGCCCTCCGACAGTAAATTGTCTAGAACACAATGCCCAATAATCAGGAATTTACTAGGGAGGAAAAACATTTTAAAGTCGATCTTTCCCCAACAATAAGGCTATTAGTGTAATAGACGGGCGCTCTGGACCGTGTCCAGACTGAAAAAGGCGGTATTGGCGACAAATTAGGGTGAAAGATCAGCATAAGAAGTATCCCTTGTCTGACCTTCTTATTCCAGCAGTCGCCAAAATGCCTTCACTGTTCAAATGCGTGCTGTTTTTTCTCAGAATTTCTGCTCGGTGGTATTTTGTTACAAATTATAACGTGATCATCTTCAACATGAGACAGTCTGTCAATATTTTGACATAAGGCCTAGAGTTTGGAAGTGATGAAGTATTTCGTAATTGGATGTATATCATCTGATGATCGTACGAAAGCGCTGAACGGACATGATGACTTTTTTTTATATAATTGCCAGTTTGAACTGGCAATTAGCACTAATTGTCAGTTTGAACTGGCATTTATGGCTATAAATGCCTATAATTGCTATAATTGCCTGTTCTAACTGGCAATAAGCCATAATTACCAGTTTGAACTGGCAATTATAAAAAAAAATCATGATGTCCGTTCAGCGCTGAACGAACATGATGATATGTTTTTTCTTATAATTGCCAGTTTGAACTGATAATTAGAGCTAATTGCCAGTTTGAACTGGCAATTAGGGATAAATGCCAGTTCGAACTGACAATTAGAGATGAATGCCAGTTCAAACTGGCAATTAGGGATACATGCCAGTTTGAACTGGCAATTAGGGCTATTAGGGCTAATTGCCAGTTTGAACTAGCATTTATGGCTAATTGCCAGTTTAAACTGACAATTAATGCTAAATGCCAGTTCAAACTGGCAATTATATAAAAAAGTCATCATGTACGTTCAGCGCTTTCGTATGATCGACTATGGATTATCTACTGGTACAATTCGATCTAGAGGACGATCAGCTTGTTTCGTTATACCAAAGTATGTTATATTATTCACAATCTCTCCTTCAATAATTATTCCGAGGATAGTATTTTTTGAGGGAACTTGAACTTGAACTTTCGGAATCAAGTGATTGATTTTGATTGATTGATTGATTGATTCGATTTTTTCGAGGAATAGCTTCGATTGAATTGTGTTTTCTCAAAAGACTGAAAGCGTGTTAGTGCATCGAAGTCATCAGTACCCTTCATTGTACAGACTACAGAGAGGAGATTTCTGAAGGAAAGTTTCCTTACTATCCTAATCGGATGTCTTTTCAAACTAATTGTTTCTGGTGGTGTTCAGTGAATATTGGAGATCTTCCTGCACCCACCTGGCTATCAGGCCTTCTAAAAAGATCTTTGAGCTCCTGATACATGCTCTCTGCCTACTTCTCTACTCTGTCTACTTCTTTCTGAGGCGTGAATGCCTAAAAAAGGCGTAGATTTCTTCACCAAGGTATTTCCTCACCTTCCAAGAACTAGTAGTTCATAAATACCAAAAGCAACCTGATATTATCACCCTGAATTCACATCACTGTCATGATACGATAGCTGTACTCTGGTACTCTGATACTATAAAGGCTGGAGGCGTATTGATACAGAAAACAGAAAATTGTAACTATAGTATATGTTGTCATGGCCATAAACGAGCTAAAAATATTCATGCTTTCATACTAGTGACAGAGGGTTCGATTTGAAATTTGTAGAACTATAATGGTCGAAAAATATCACTACTGGTGGCAAATATGTGATATAGATCTTGGTAGTGAAGAATATCATTACCACGGGTCCTTACGTCTCTCGGCTGGCGCCTCGGGATGTAAATTCGTTCCTGGGTAATAATGATATTCTTCATTACCCTAGTGTACGAATGACTATCGGAGAGCTGTCGGCAGCTTGCATCAATTGATATGTGAAGTCTTCATGCATGTTCAAGGTACAGTTCTCATGACTTTCATAGCAAAACACGAAAGGAAATCTTCTGCAACTTGAATTTGCAAAATACAGAATTGTTTCCAAAATTTTTGCCGACGCTGATAGGTGAACTGAAATATTTCCAGGGTCGCTAGCGCCTATTCGAAGATTTCCTGCTTATTGTCGGAAAATCATTAGAATGGTTCGCCTCGTGATGCTTTTTCTGATGCTTACGACCTTCAATCTTCCAAGAAAAATTCCAACGCTCTTGGAACGTTATAGGAGTCCCTTTTGAGCCATCAAAAGACGAAGAAAAGAGAATCATGGAATTCAAATTGTCGAAGCAATTAATGGAATCATGGCCACCATAAGTAACCGTCAGCAATTGAAGGGTCAGAGGATGATGATGAATTATCGAAATATCTTCAGGGGTACTGACTGCTGAGTTGGACGCTATATTGAACGGATACTCAACATGATATATCATGAAACAATGAGTTGAAAGAAATATGAATGACTCCTTGATGGAGTCCGTAGCTTAGAAAATAATTGATGATTTCTTCATATAAAGGACTCTTGAAGATTCCCTGAATCACCTAATATATCCTATTCATATCGTCATATCTACGCTATCAATGAAAAGGAACTCATAACTTCCTTGAGATTCCCACTACCTTCCACTCCAGATATATCTTGAATTCTTCTTGGTATTCGGCTTCAATCTCCTTTGAGCTTTCTTCAAGATTTCCTCCATTGTATTTGGGGTATAAAACACGTTTTCAACATGATTACAGCAAACAAAGTTCTGTACATGAACAAGTAACATATAGCAACAACAATACTCCCATGATCAATGGTACATGATTCAAATATATCGGGAAGGTAATGAATTGGTACATTCATTCTGTTCTAGAAATGAATCAGAGGTCATTGAAATTGGTCAGGAATGAAATCATCTTTGTACCGTGGGAATTATTGAGCCTCAATAACCTCACTCAATTGCTGTCCCTGGGGCCAGATGCCTTCAGGACTCAAACTTTGCCATCGGTTATTAAGGCCGTTACAATTCTTCTGTTACATAAATTGAAAATGTCTTTTGACTAAAATTGCAACTTCGGTAGTGCCAGTCAGCGTTTCTGATCATTGTGACTGTATCCCATGAACTACCTCGTATATCCGACCTGCAGCCCAGCCAGCTTCGTTTTCGTGGTCCTTCAAGACGGCATCTTAGATCATGACTAGTGATAAAGCCTTTATAGTACCATAAACCTCGCGGGCAGTCCATAAAAAACGTGCTCGTCAGTTTATTGTTGTTATTTGTTCGATGCCATTGTTCTAGTTCCCCGGCGACAGCCTTGCCCTCCAAAGGCGAGAAGTCAGAACTTATTATGGCACATCCTGGCATTCAAAGATTCTTCAAACAAATAAATCGTCCGATTTCAGGAAATGATATGCCGCTTCGATAATTACCTATCTATTGTTGTTTCGTTCACAATGGTGTCCGGCGGTTTCCTAAAACCGGTCTAAATGAAAGGTCAACGACGAACAATATAACGCGCTCTGTGTGCGTCTCCGTCAAACTTCTAATGGAATAATCAACGCACGACCAAAATCGACTCTACTATTGTGTACTTGGTCCCTGCGATATCGCGAAATTACCATAAAATCTAATATAAAAAGAGCATATTCACTTGGTGACTTTTGATCAATGATGAAATATAAACAAGATCACCCGTAGAGTCGAAAGAGAAGCCAGATGTATTCTGTCCATGTGTCTTCAGGTTCGTGTGACAAACATCAACAAGGGATGTTCTTTCGCTTTACTTTGGATAGTTGGCTGAAATTCATGAAGAGGGTACATGAAAGCAGACGATATCATATTGTACTGTACTATAGAATATATATAGATAGAAAAATATTGTTGTCTAAATTAGAACAATATGGTATTGGTGGTAAGCTTTAATGACCATCTGTCATCTGGATTGGATAATGACGTAGGTGTTCCACAGGGAAGCGTTTTGGGCCCGCTACTATTCATGTTATATTTGAATGATATTGAACTTTTTGTGGATTGTGAATTCATGAGCCTTTTCGCTGATGATACTTCAATTGCATGTAGTGATGTCAACTTTGAAAGTGCTATTCAAAAAATGAACACAATATTATTATCAATAAGTAAATACTTGAGTATGAATGAATTGAAATTGAATGTAGCTAAAACACAGGCGATGATCTTCACGAATAAATACAAGTATGGCGCCATCGACATTGAAAATATCTACCTAAGCACATACAACGAAAAGATTCAAGTCGTCTCAGAAGTTAAATATCTGGGTTTTATTCTCGATAATTTTTTCAAATCTCAACGATCACTTCGATTATATTTATGAGAAAATTTCAAAAAAACTATTGATAATAATAATGAATGCTTTTATTGAGAGGTTGTATACAAAGTACAAAGAACCTAACAAAAGGCAGGATTCAATATCTGCGCGTGAAAAAATTCATAGCAGAGCTTGCTCTTCCATCCAACCGTCAACTGAGACCAAAATCACATTATATAATTCCATCATTCAGCCACATTTTGATTATTGCGCATCAGTTGTATACCTATTCAGTCTCAATAAAAAAAATATGCTGCAGAAACTGCAAAATCGTGGAATGAGGGTTATTTTATAAACAAATCGCCTCACTCCTATTAGACCAATGTTAATGACTCTCAGTTGGTTTTCAGTAGAAAGAAGACTTTTATACCTCACAATGATTTCAATTCACAAAATAGTTAACCACATGGCACCTGAATATTTTCAGAAGTTCATACCTTATAATAAGAATATCCATAATTGTAATACTCGTGGTAAAAATGACATATATGTACCTATATAGTCTTACCACAGTGCTATGAACTCGTTATTATTCAAAGATTTTCTGGAGTTCAATAAATTACCGGATGCTATTAAAGCATCCACTTCTTTGAACCATTTAAAATGCAACTTGAAAGGAATACATACAAGTAGAAGTGTAAATTTTTGGAGGATAGCTTTTTATCTGTGCAATATGTAGTTTAAAATGTATTGTTTGTTGGTCAATTTTATTCCTAATTTCAGGTTTTAGATTTTTTCAAATAATTGTCATGTCATTCAATTCATGAAACATGGTTGTTATAGTTCAAAAAAAAATCTTATGTCACTATATTATAAAAAAATTACTATGTTGGACGATTCTCAATTTTTACGTTCTACGTCATTTCGTATATTCATCTATGTGTATTGGCATTTCTCAAATGTATATTAGGATTCCTATTTGAATGAAGATCTATCTATCAATCGACTTTCGATAATTTCCAATCCGCTGCTCTTTTCAATATCTGGATTTGATGATATGGTTGTTGTTTGATTTTCATTCTATAAATTGTAACGAACGTGTGTTCTTGCGAATATTTGGATCGAACAATGCCCATTGGTGATGGCTAGCATAACTATTATTCATACGAACACTGCACGTAATTTCCATTATTCGAAGAAACCATTTATTTTTCTGAACAATTAGTTTCTTCGGTCGTTTGCCCTCGAGTGGCTAGATTGATTAATCAGCCTAAAATAGCAGATAAGGTATCAAGAACGGTAAGGATGGTTCATGGGGAAAATTTTCGGAGAATGGAACGCAAAATACGAACTGTCTTAGTCGGATCAACTCGCGCTGGTCTCGAATGCATCCCTTTCATCAAAGTGTTTCAGGTGATTCGTTCAGTATCGGGTGCAGACGAAAGTGGGTCCATTACCTCTTCAACACGGACTCCAAAACATGTTGAAATCAAACTGAGTGGGCGTGCATCTATTTCCTACACATTAATAAATCCGCGTTATATCAAGTCACCAGTGAATATATTTCACGCTTCAGTGGATTCTTTCACCTCTAATTCGTGGAGAATGAACTACGCTAATTGGGCATCGCCAAACTTAGGGTCTACAACAAATAGAGAGGCTCGAGAGAGTGCAGCAGTAGATAAAATAATGCAAAACTGAGATTACGCGGACGTGCGGTGAATTCAAATCGAGGTCTGATTGATCGAGTAGCCGTGTGTTGACGTTCGTCCAGAGGATAGGGGGTGAGTTCACCCCCTTCATGGCTACGTCGTACATTCATAACCTCATTGATGCACTGCTGATCATATGTCAATTACTGAAGAATCAATGAAGTATCGATTGGAAGTCGAAGGCTCTGCCAAACATATCGAAGACCAAAACCTTTCATGACAAATCGTCGCATTTCCATTCTCGAATTGAATGAGGGATATTCCATAATGGGAAACTCAGAAAACCCAGAATGGAATCGATCAGGAGACTTGTTTATCGTGTGAAATTATTGAATTCTTGAATTTCACAGCGTTGTCAGCTGTCAGGCCATCATCAGTACGATATTGGTCAAGGATTCACAAGAAGTTTTCACTAACATCTGTCAACTAAACAATATATAGTAGAAAAAAAATGGTAATATGAACAGGCATACATTCAACATATAAATTGCTTTGTAGGACTACTACAGTATTTGTGAAATCATTCAGAATCGAGTGCAAAGATCTATTACTTTTACTGGAACTTCATTTATATCTCACCACCTGCTTGAAATTGTTATCGTACGCATAGGGTCCCAGATTTCAATACCAACACTTTGTCAATCTTTCGTCTAGCAATCATCTTCGGAGACGATACGTTCTTATAAGCATAGGTCCTGAAAAGTTTCGTTCTCGAGATGCAGAATGTTAGAGTGGAGGGTTTTTGTGGAGTTGCTCAATTTCGGAAACGACATAAACATGCGGAAAATACTCAATATATGGTTGAATTTGAACCTTGTAGAGTGTCAAATATAGCTGTGAGGCGAAGAAATTCTCAGCGAAAAAAATAAATCCCAGCTTCCGTGAAGCTACCTGGACAATGTTGGCGATATTGTCGTGCCAAGATGAACTGTCGGAAACCGTGAAGCCAAGCAATGATATCGATAAACTCACCAGAATAGCCCATCTGGTCGTATAATGATACCAGGACATGCACGGTTGGCGTTCTTCGAGAATACTGTTTGTTATGAATTCAAGAAGGATAGATAGATAGATAGATAGATAGATCTTTATTTGAATAGGAACCCTAATATGCATATAATAAGACATATTACAATGAACAGCAATTTGAAAATACAGAAATATAGAACAGAACGCTAACTATAACATCCGTGTGATTTGAAAAAAAGTCAGTAAACAATTGCAAAGAACATGAACAATAAATATAGAATAAAAAATAGTAGGATCACAATGAATGAAAATATAAATACAATAGGTACATACATATGGAAAAAAATGTAATACAAGCAAAATTGCAATGAACACATTTGAAAATACATATATATACAAATAAGAATAGTAGGATCAGCTAGGTTTTCAAACTGACATGTAGAATGTGATAAAATGTTAAATTGTTCAATTTCAATATTTATAGACAAATACTTATTTATTTTGGATGTATTCCTTCAAGCTGGTTTTGAACTGGTTCAGTGAATCAGATACCTTAAGAGACTCTGGTAATTTATTGAACTCCAAGAAACCTTTGAAAAATAATGAATTCATTGTACTACGATGAGAAGTGCTAGGAACATAGATGTCATTTTTGCAACGTGTGTTATAATTATGAATATTTTCATTATAAGTTATGTATTTCTGAAAGTAATCAGGTGCCAGGTGGTTCATTATTTTGTATATAAAAATCATAGTGAAATAAAACAATCTGTTTCCAACTGAAAACCAATTGGGGGTCATCAACATTGATCTTATAGGGGTGAGGCGATTTGATTTCAGTATTATTCTCATTCCACGATTGTGAAGCTTCTGGAGCATATTCGACCTATTGAGATTAAACAGATATGAAATCGAGGAGCAGTTATCAAAATGGATTCTATCGCCCTATTCTTCATTTTTTTTCGAATCATCGTTGAAAATTGGGCATCGGATGAGTATGATGCAATGAGTGAAACTGAATACTGGATTCGCCGTTTCGTGCAAAAAATCTTCAAGATGAAAGGGGAACAGTGTTTGAGACATAACAGAGCCCTGTAGGCCTCCAAAGTTGGTAGGCGGTGTATCCGAGGTCATCCTGTTCCCATCAATATAGATCCTGAAGGAAACTGTTGATCCACCGACATAGTTTAGGAAAGGCAAACTATAACAGGAGACTGTGAGGCCATACTTCGAAATATTGAATACTATAGCCCTAAATTATCCGTATTGTCAATTTCCGTTCTGATCAGATGATATCATGTGGTTATATAAACATCTTGTGATTCCTAGATTGATTGCAATGAAGGACAACGAAGCTATTGGAAGATTGTTGGTGGGAAAAATTTCCTCTCGAGTTCTTGGCAATGGATTAATACAAGTTACTTTTCATATTTCCTGAATTTTCTACGATGATTACGGTGGTCTGAGATCTGTTTAAATCACTTCTCGTGATGCTCAAATTAGTTCTTTTACCACTGAGCTCGTATGGATGAATCTTGAATATTATACTCTGGATCAATTTTGTTTCCTGCAGTTTATCAAATGGGCATGTTTTATGTTTGAAATGTTTTTTCCTTCATGTAGGCAAGTAGTTTTTGATATTTTTATTTTTTCATAGCTATTTTCGAAATTTTGTTCGGTCATTATGTCCTTTAATTCAAAACTTCACTTGACTTCATTTCAAAACGTCACTTCAGATGCGGTACCTTGAAGTTAATAATAATTTCTACTTCAATAGAGAAGTCATTATCAACTACGATTTGACATCGTGTATAGGTATATTTGCTGTTGATTAAAACGACAATTTCTCAACGACTCTATGATTCTTGTAGGGTATCATTCCAACCGTTAGATACACGATATTCCACAACCATTATACAGGGTGTTCCGGTGATCATGTTGCAAACTTCTAGGGTAGATAAAACACACGAGAATGAGAAAAAACGTTCATGTGAACATGGGTCCGGAAACGCTTCTTCAGGGAGCTAGAGCCCTTCGAAGATGACCTTCAAAAACTACTTTTCGTCTTATAGCTTCGGTACTACTGCAGCTATCGCAACCAATTTTGGGACATGAAATCTAGTTCGTAGGTTCATCAATTTGAGCCTTCCGGATTTTGTCACCTTCAACCAAGGGCGTACAAACCAGGGGGGTATTTGGGTAAATTTGACCCTACTCCTCTTAGGCTTCAATTTCTTGCCATTTTTATATCTGATTATGATTCTCCAATGCCTTTTACATAAAAAAAGGTAGTCTTGTAAAAATCGCTATCTGTCACCGTTTCCTCCGAAAATGGCTAAATCCAATCAATAATAAATTATTGGTTTCAAACCAATTATTACGTTGAAATATGAAAATGAGGTTCAGTACAGATAGTGGGCACTATTAGTTAGTCAAATCTTCTTCCTTAATGGAAATAAATTAGATTAGAGAAATTTATTGCCTTTTCGAAATTGGGGGTATAAAAAGTAAAAGGGAACGTATACGAAATATTTAAAAAAAACAATTAAACCTACACAAGCAAAACTAATAATGAATTTGCAATAAATCATTCACGAGCACCAATGAAAAACTTGAAGTTTTGAAGTTTCGAAAGTACAAAATAAACAAGTAACACAAACAGGTTTAAGACCAATAATTTATTATTGATTGGATCTAGCCATTTTCGGAGGAAACGGTGACAGATAGCGATTTTTACAAGAGTACCTTTTTTATGTAAAAGGCATTGGAGAATCATAATCAGATATAAAAATGGTAAGAAATTGAAGCCTAAGAGGAGTAGGGTCAAATTTGCCCAAATACCCCCCTGGTATGTACGCCCCTGGTTAAAGGTGACAAAATCCGGAAGGCTCAAATTGATGAACCTACGAACTAGATTTCATGTCCCAAAATTGGTTGCGATAGCTGCAGTAGTACCGAAGCTATAGAACGAAAAGTAGTTTTTGAGGGTCATCTTCGAAGGGCCCTAGCTCCCTGGAGAAGCGTTTCCGGACCCATTGTCACATGAACTTTTTTTCTTATTTTCGTGTGTTCTATCTACCCTAGGAGTTTGTAACATGATCACCGGAACACCTTGTATATTATATATTATATATTCTTTTCGTGTTCTGAAGAAGAGACGAAAAATATTTCATTTCAGAGTTTATCGATGTAAATTCCAAGCCGAATGAAATATTGAAGCTTATCAATATCCTCCCAATTTGACTGACCAAAATTCCTCGGATAACCTTCAGTGAGACGGATGAGACGACCTCCAATTCCCCTTATCATCCTGAAATCTCTTCTCATCAGAGCCCAAGCCATTCGATTTCTCCAGACCGTAAGCCACGAAAGAAGAGACCAATCATTCTATTTGTGTGCACCTCATACGAGTTCGGTGATAGCATCTCGTTTCGGTCGAGATAACTGAAATCCCGCGCCGAAAATCATTCGAGAACTGTCGAGATATGACCGAATTGCATTAGGTCCGTCAATCCTACTCACTCTCCGAAAACGGTCTATTTGATTTGTGGGGTGCGATTGAACGTCATATCAGAAGACCGTATCGCCATGAGGAGGTGATAGACTCAGGATGACTTCCAAGATTGATACGTCGTAAGTAAAATGCTCAACCCCGGCAGGTTCGAATGTACGACAACGAAATGCAAACTCACATTGAGAACACTCATATTCTTGTGTTCAATTGCAATGAATGAATACTTTTGATAAAACATCATGTGTTCAAATTCCAAATCATTCATTTTATATACACGTACAGGGTTGGGATGAAGTATGGAACCAAGTATATACCTTTTAAACGAAAAGAAGGATATTTATGAAAATTTGACAAGTTTAGTGCAATGGAACAAAATGCATTTGATGTACATTTTTTTGGTTCGACCGGAAATGCCATCAACTTCTTCAATTCAAATGGGAAACCCTATATATTTTCACAGATTTTGAAAGAGCTTGTTATTTTGAACTCATACAAACTGAGTTTAGTGTAAAAAAAATGTGAAAACGAGGAATGACTCACTGTTAGTTGTACATGCTATCAGTCGATGTTCTGTAGGAAAGATAATAAAAAGTGAAAAGTATCATCATTATAAGGTACAGTTGCTTCAAGGATTGTCAGACGATGATTTTGACTGACGGCTGGAATTTTGCGAACGGTTAATGGACAACTCTAATGTCGACGAAAATTTTGCTTCTAGCATGGTTTTTTCCGATGAGGCGACTTTTTGTTTATATGGAACAGTTAATCGCCATAACTCAAGGTATTGGTCAAATGCATACAAACAACATCAATTAGTTTATCTAAATAGTTTTTTGCTCTAATGCAAAAATCTCAAAGGAGGTTGATTATTGTGCTATATTCCTCGTTTTTACATTTTTTTTACACTGGACTCAATATGTATGAATTGAAAATATCAAGCTCTTTCAAAATCTGTAAAAATATATAGGGTGTCCCATTCAAATTGAAGAATTTGATGGCATTTCCGGTTGAACCGGAAGTAAATCATTAATAATTGCACTTACTTGCGAATTTTCATGAATATCATTTTTTTCTTTCAAAAGATATTTACTTGGTTCCATATACTTCATCAAAACTCATATAACAATAGCAATTTGTATAAGGAAGAAAAGTACCACTTCTCCTCCCGAGGATGAAGTTTACTAGTGATAATCATTCAAGGGAGGAAAATACACTTTACTCCCATGTTATACATATGATTTCTTCGCCTCCGAAGTGATTCATTTAGGAAACTAATAAACAAAGTTCAATAAAGAACTGAAACTGAGAAGTAGGTTCAGTATAACTTATAGGCACGTCATTTTCATTCTTGCATCCTACATATTTTCAATTTGTGGTAGAGTAATTATTTATATTGATGTTGAACGTGCAGTATTGACTAGTGGTTATTTGAATACCACTAGAAGTGAAGTCTGGAGCCAACGCAGTTTTCGTGATATTTTCATTTACAACATTTTTATACAGCTGGTATCTCGCGGAAGTACTCGTACTTGGCTGATACCAGAGTACCAAAGAGTACCAAAGTACGTCTTTTCTACCCAAAATGAGGTCAGGAAATGTATACTTTGGATAGAGGTAGGCGGAAAATACGTATTATGATCTGTGATTTATAGAGGTACCTGGAACAGGAGCAAAAATTGCCTAGGCAAAAAAGCCTATATTGAAATCATGCAACCCTTACGAGTGATCACGAGATGATATCAAAGTTTGTTACAATAATTATGCAGAAGGAACTATGAAAACGAAGATTTGGCTTCCAATTCATAAAATAAAATATCTATACCTACAATTGTCGATTTTGCACCAACTACAATTGTTCGAGGTTCTCTATTATGAATCTTTCTTATATTTTGAAAGTATTGTGGTTTCTCACTTCTCTGGAATCAGTCGGGATAAGGTTGAGGAATTCCAGACGAAAGTGCATATAGAAGATCTTCTGAGAAGGTTGTTTTCGTGATCGGTCTGGTCAGCCTTGTATTTTCGCCATGCAATAATTAAGTGTACTGTACATTCGCTCCAATGATTGGTTGATGAAAAGTGTCCAGGTCACAAGGCATCATCTTCCAGAAAACAAAATGGACACCAATCTTTTAAGCAATATATTTTGTACTGTTTGTGATGATTGTTAGATAGTTTTGAAGACACTACCCCATGTGACTATGCGATATCTGATAATTGATTTAGCAAGACTAATGTATAAACATAATCAAGTTTTTTTTCCGAGAGGATGCCTGCCTCTCAGAATATGGAATTCATGACTCAACGCTCTTATCCTTCCTGTCACATTCGATGCGTTCTGACCAGCATATGTGTTGGTGTAGTTTAAAACCTAAATATTTGATACGAGTATTTTTCCCAAAATGGGCTTGTGGATGTTTCTTCATCGCAGATTGGAGTATGGATTTCGAGAATAAATCGAAAGGGTTGATCAACTATTGTTGATGAGAAAGATATATACCTATTTCTCTCAATCATTTATAGTCAGTGACTTCGCTTAGTGATTAACCTCTTTCCAATTCTCACCTTTGATAATCAGGGCTGTGTCATCTGCATAACATATTAGTTGCCCAATAGTTCATTTATCTTTCAACATGCATACTCTTGAAGTATGTATCAGAAGCTGTTTAGTTGAATTTGCTCAGGTCAGTTCCCAATCATTTGATGATTGTCTTTTTCCTATCGATAATGCTGATGATGGTATGTTATTATTTGAATACTGGTATTGAATCCTGCCTTTTGTTAGGATATAAGCTAACTGCTGTACCTGCAATAAAAGCATTTATAATTATTATTATTATTATGGAAATATATACCATAATGTCATGTTTTCTCGATTCAATGTCATCTACGTATATATATCACGTTGTTTTGCGCCTACATACGCCAAGATTATCCAATATCAAGACAACAATGATTCAAATCCAGCATAAATAGGTGAGAGCGATTAGAATATGTGACTCAGTTTCATTGCTGAATATACTTTGTCATTGGTAGAGTTGAACAGGGTTTGATTTGCTACCAATAATTTCCCATAAATTTCTTGTTCCCAAATTCGTTTTTTTTCTAGTATCAGTATATTCGAACTGCATTATTAGTTCTCATTCTCGAAGAATGATCGATTAGGTTTTCGATGATTATTATAACAAATCGTCTTCATTTACTGATTTACAATTCAAAATTATACTACTTCGAATTGACGAATTGAATTTACTTGACGAACGAATCAAAATCTGAGCTGAATCACTACATTTTACAGATTGTTCTGAAATTCGAGTCATTTATCGAAACAGCTCCTAGAAATCGTTCACATGAAAGTTATAAGAGTTGCAGAGTGAGAGGGTTATAAATCATATCAGATTGTGAGCTCCAAGTCAATGACAGTTAGGAATAATCGGTGAAATGCATCCTATTCTATAAAATTGTTCAAAATTGTCCCTATTTGCATGGCAACGGTATGGCAACTCGTATGCAAACAATTTTCGACTCCTGTTCTATAAGCTCTGAGGACATCCTGTATACATACTACACACACCAAGCCATTGCTAAATGCAGATTCCCTTTTTATCGCGGCTCTGGAGTCGAATGCTGTCGATGATAATTGACACACAAATATTTGAGTTGAAATTCTTTTGTCCGTAGTCCACAATCGGAAACGAGCTCCAGCTTGCTGTGTTCGCTTTAACTCATAAATGGAGTGTCAAGCCCCAGGATTAATTGTCCATCGATCCAGAAGGAAGTGTTCGTCACACAATGACAGACAAAAGTCACCAAGAATTTAGTGAATGGGAAGATGTAGTATGCGAATGTTGAACAGGGGTCAAACCATTGAAACACACCCAGAACACTCGACTGCTCATCGTTTTTTCCATCCTATTGTCTTCGTCCCGCGTTCGGAAATCCAGACAATAAAGAACGATCTAAAATATGCGGTTGACGTTCTCTTCGTAATGCTTATAATAATCATCGCAGAGGAAAAATACGAGGGCATAGATTCGGACGGTGAGCCTTGGTGTAGGTGGACGCCCTGAAACAAAAAAAAATAAATTGGAAAATCTTGAATAGGAAGTTCTTCCTCTGCAGCATGCAACAATCGTGTTCGCCTAGAACTCCGAGACAGAAGTAAATATTATGGAAAAGTATTTTCTGATTATACTCCCTCAGATAAAACATTTCAGGTATATTCTCAACTAATCGACAAAATGAATTTGTATTTCGTGCAAAAACTGAACAAAAATGAAAAATCATCGAGTGCTCACCTCTGAGTAATTGAAAATGATGGATATGATTGAAAGAAATTTGGAAAAGTGAAAAATTACTTCACTCATTGTCAGGTGTGCAAGAAATCCATGGAAATGGCATCTGTATTCAATTAGACAGTGCCCAACAAAATATTGAAATATTTATAAATACAAAAGTCCATAATGGGGTTCAGATTTTTCTGGATAATATTTCGAAAATGATTTCGACAAATTTTATGTCTGGAATGAGTCAATTGTGAAGTGGACAGTGACCTTGTGACAATATTGATCAATCATTCGACATGACAAGACTTATGAAATGACAAGAAATGGATTTTCATTGCACACGAGACATAGATCTGACAACCTTCAATCTTGTAGAAGAGACTCCAGATAATTGTAGGTTCCCATCAGCGGCCTTTGACCTCTGCATCGAGCTGAGGAACATCCTCTATAATTGTTGAAAGTTATATCTATGTTATATCTATTTTTTATTCCGTGCGAAGAGATACTTCACATCCCAGCAACTGCTTATGATATACAAAGCACAAATTCGACCTGTCCTGGAGTACTGTTCACATGTTTGGAGCTCAGCCCCCAAACATACGCTTAAGCTCTTAGATTCAATTCAGAAGAGAGCTATTCGCCTAGTCGATTATACAACACTCACCAAATCATTGACCTCTCTAGATCATCGTAGAAAGGTCGGCGATCTATGCCTTTTTTATAGGTACTTCCATGGTCGGTGCTCAACGGAAATATCATCTATTATGCCACCACGCGCGATTCTTAGTAGACAAACCAGACGAGCTCAAGCTGGTCACCCCTACACTGTCAGGATCGAGACCTGTCGAACATCGCAATACCAAGCATCATTCATCAATAGAACGGCAAAGTTATGGAATTCTTTGCCTAGTGAAGTCTTTCCTGATGCTTACAACCTCCAAACATTCAAGAAAAATTCCAACACCTTCCTTCTTTCCTAAAATTCCACCGCTGGCTAACACGATGTTCCTCGAACATTATAGGTTTCCCTTTCGTGTTGTCCACAGATAAAAAAAAGCGGTGATTGCGACTTTTCCCCTGAATGAAGAAAAAATATATTATTGACGTATTTGAACGAACAAGATTTTCATTCAGAGTACAAATAACAGTGATTCGGCATTCGAATTTGCAGGTCAGTCTTCAGTTGGGTTCCCGTCATTGGATTTGAAGACATTATCTTACGACCACGAAAGAAAACAGTGCTTTCACCATTGTTTCGTTATTTAGAAAGTAGCCCATTTCACTAAGGAAACAGGAAAGTCAAACTCACTAGTGTGGAATCATGGGATGAACTCACTTCGAGATGCGTCTGGTAATGTGACCATCATCTCCTCCCTTTCATGATTTTGATCCATGTGGATATTATGAATCCACTTTATTATCCAAGAACGAAAGGTAAAAAATATGCAGGAAACTTTATTTATCATTCATGGTTCATATGTTTGAAAATAACAAACAACGTTCACGTTGACTCGGTTGAGTGAAGTTGGATACAAAAGATTTGTAGCTGGAATATCTGGAATTCATAGGCGTACACATTTATTTTCATAAAATCGATTTTGACAACTATCGAAAGGCTGCCGTCAGATTCTCTCGATCCTATAACTACAGTATCTTCGATCGCGTGGCAGCTGTTGACGATGAGCGGAATTTTGAATGAATTTTGAATTTCGTGAAATTTCAATGAATGACAATGGACATAGGTGAAACTCAGAGTAATAATGATATAAATATTCATGGTCGTAGGAAGAATGATGTACACAAGTCGTTAGAGAGTGTATTTCAAGCAATCGTTACATTTCCGCATTTGTATCAAGTATCCACACTTATTGTGTGAAAAACTATTACAAATCCTCTTATTATGAGTCTTCTTAGTCTTCGAAGCAAATCATTTCGATGCCCTATGCTATTGGATCTTCCCATTCTGACTAGCGAATCTACTTCACCCATGAGTGCTTTAAATGATCTGACGAAAAAATATGTCATCGAGAGCATCCTTGGCAACAGCGTCCACGAAATCCAGCTATTCGAAAGGGGAAACGCGGATCGCTCTCCGCCAGGACCTGTACGAACGGTTACTGTGAAATAATGCCCTCGGGGCCAGTCTTTGTCACGGGCCCCGTATCAACCCTACATGGGGCCATAACGAGAAACGGGAATAATAAAAGGATTAATCAAAGGATAGTTAGGTCCCTTTTTCTGGGGCGTCCGGGCATTCAATTAAAATCGAAGATTATCTTAGGTGATGGCGGAAGGCCACATGTGTGGGGGAAGGCGGGGGAAGATAAAATATACGGAAATATTTATATCGAGGCTAGCTAGGCTGGTAACGATATGGGGGAGGATATCGATGCAGGATTTAGTGGAAATGAGATCAACTCACAAAGAGGTCCTGTCATGGTGGTATAGTGAAGGAAATCTTCAGAAAGATCGATAATGATTTTCCGAATCTATATAATGTGAATTTAGAAATCATTCCTTGTTCAGAGGAAAAATGGATACATGTAATATCACTACCCATTTCTCTGTATTTCGTGATAGTATTCATGATTCTAGGCTAGAAATTCCTCTTTCTAGAATTGTGTTTCGATTCTAATATCAAGGCTTCATTCTATCTGACTCTTGATATCCATCATAGAGCTAAGTCAAGAAGCTCTCCATGTTTCAAGATCTTTGACTTCCAAGGAGTGGAAAAATGCCTGTATACATATACAGCGTGAGCCATAATGTATTCAACAGATTTCCACGAAATGTTTCATTAGGAATCATTTCTTCATATCGAAAAACTCAAATCTCGACATATGTCACGTTACCACCAATATGGTATCAGTTTCGGAGTATACATCACGAATGGGCGAAAAGTGAGGTTATTAATGAAAATTTCAAAGAGAGAAGAGATTCCTTAGATTTTAATTTCAGGCAAATGTACGAATTGGAAATATCCATCTCAGGTTCATTCCCAAATATCAGTGAAAAAATCCAAAAACTTGTTTTTCATTATGAATCTTGCTGTTGCCATTGTTAATCTTACAAATCAGTTGAATTCTTTAAGGAATTTCCGAATTTGAATAGACACAATATGCCAATTTTCTCGGCACCAATCAAGTTTTATGGTGAATTAATTCCCAGTGGAACGTGGAAAATTGGACTTTAATTATTCCATATGTGGATACTTCGAATTCTGTACATAGATCTGGTATCGAATTGTGAGCATGTATAGGCCAATACTGTTCCTTATGTTCTGTTATGCAGAAATTGTACCCCTAAAGACAGTTTCCCGTTGCAAACGTGATGGCCAACACTGTATAATTTCGAGTTGCTATCAAAAACTTCACCAACCAATCACAACACAAAATACCAATTATTGAGGAATTGTTCAATCCATTTGTTTGGTAATCCGTAATGAGGAGGATTTTATCGATATATCTTCTAGTTTCGACGAGACCACTAATAACACCAGTAATAAACTGGTTTTCCTAGAGAGATCAAGATTCAGCTAGAATCAGATTTCAACGGTAACCAACCACGAGGCCTCAGCTTGGTTTCTCTATATCTTCTCCGGATTTGAAATGAACATCGGTACAAGAAATAATATAATGCCATGATTATTGAGGAAAATGAACTGAATCCGATCAGAACTGTTTGATTTGTGTTCTCTATTTCGAATCATCATTCCCGAGGAAATGATGAATGAATTGATCAACATATCAATCTGAATATCTCTTATTGAATATATTTGAATGTATTTCCAAATTTTTTTCCAAAAACAAGGTGTCACTGACCAATAGAGAATTTCTCTTTTAGGTATCTAAAGGTTTAATTTCAAGCGCAGTGACATTTTGGGGCAGATCCCAAATCTGTCCTTACTACAAATATATTGCAATAATTTTTGATAACTCCTACTCTATTCTTTAGAAACGAGGAGAGAAAATCCCATGAAAAGCTGAATGAATGTACCACCTCCTCGAAGAACTTTCAGACGGTATTGAATATCTCTGGTTATTTTGGTTTTGTTCAACATTGGCTGACAATCCTAGTTTTGATTAGGTCACCAGAATTTTTCAAGGTACATTAACTGGTTTTCCTAGAGGATTCAGCCGAAATCAGGTTTCAATGTTAACAAATATACCACAAGTCTTCAGCTCTCCAAGAGAATTGAGTAGATTTCCTGACCGCAACCACATTTCAAGATAGCTTCTTCAAAATAACGTCTTGGACGATATTCTCGCCCAAGAAAAGGTGGTTCTTCAGATTTGAGATAAACATCGGTACTAGGAAAAATAAACTATCTTTATTTCCGGAGAAAATGAACTGAATTCGATCAGAACTGTTGGACTTGTGTGCTCGATTCCGAATCAACATTCCCAAGAAAATGGTCGACCGAATTGACCGAAATATCAATCTAAATATCTTTTGTTGTTTTTGTTTTGTCTAATAGTGGCTGACAATCCTAGTTTCGACTGAGCCACTAGAATTGTTCAAGGTACACTAGCTAGTTTTCCTAAGAAGATCGAGATTCAGCCTGAATAATCAGGTTTCGATAGTAACAAATATACCCCAAGTCTTCAGCTCTTCAAGATAATTGAGTAGATTTCCTGATCACAACCACATTTCTAGATAGCTTTTTCAAAAGAACGTCTTGGGTGGTATTCTCGCCCAAGGAAAATGGTTCTTCAGATTCGAAATAATCATCGGTGCAAGGAAAAATGTACTATCTTTATTTCCGGCGAAGAAAATAAACTGAATTCGATCAGAACTGTTGGATTTGTGTTCTCGATTCGGAATCACCATTCCCGAGAAAATGATGACTTCGCCGACCGAATTGACCGACGTATCAATCACCGCAGCCGCAACTGTTTGTCGGACCATCCGGGCGCGAACCCAAGTCAACACAACACGACCAATCTCACATCCATTATGCGCCGCAGCAACATTTGTCGTTGACGGATTGACGAGACGATACGTAAACCAACAATTACACCAGCAGGAGTGTTCGCCAGGAGTGCCGCGGCACCGCAACAACGTTCGGCAGGAAAACCCACCCCAGCGCAGTAACAGCTGCCGCGACACGAACTCGAGGGATCGTTCGGAGGTCTGCGGCCGCCAAGAATCAACCGAATATGTCTCCAGCGTGCATGCTGGAACATATTAAATTTTAAATGAAATTTCGGAAAAATATTAGACGGCGGAGAACATTTGGGCATTGTATTGGCGCGGTCTTTCATTACGTCTCCCCTTTCTATTGGATTCCTTGCGTGGAAGGGTGCGGGGATGTCATTAGCTTATAGACTGGGATATTCAGTCGCGGTCCTTGGACATCCCATTAGCTTCTAACTGTCTATTGTTCGCTATTGAGAAAGTCATTCGTAGTGCAGAATATCGTCCATATCATGATGACATAAAAAAGTTACTTTCTGAGTTTGGTTGCATCAGAATACTCCAGTCGTAATTATAGTAGAAAAAGTTTTCTTCCATTCTCGGCCAAGACAAATTCGAAACCAACATTTTGGAAAACATGTGTTTCTAGTCATCAAATCGATGAAAATATCACTTGAAAGTCGACAATCATCACGCATTTCGATATGAGATGAATGAAAAAAAATCTGAGACAATAACTATACCACCCTTCATGGAGTTATCTGAAGTCTTACAGTTTGAGTTGAAATACAGCATTTCACTGGTACTTGATTTTGCAGATGTATTTTCGGTTCATGTATTCCATATCTTTGTTATTTTTTTGTTCATCTGCGAATGCTGATAAAGACCAGATATTATGATAATTATTGAGTTTGAAGTGAAGGAAATACGACCACTAATATCGATTCGATTTGGACCACCTACCGAAACCCTTCGAATCAGAGAAGAAATTGAAGCTTGTTTGCACCATTCTATAAAAGTTGACGAAGAAAACTCCGAACGTTCATTATGAGGAAGGATTTTTCCTCTTATTGACAAGTCAATTGATTTCAATTCAATGATTTCGTAAAAAATATTTCTTCCAATTCCAATTCGTTTGTCTACGGTGTATATTTGGAAAATGTGTCACAATATGATATACACTTTTTTATTCTTTGATGCATCGAAATGAAAACTGTAGAAGGAAGGAGAAGTAGGAAAAAATTAAAATTCGAGGAACATCTTCATCGTCAGGAAAGGAAGGTATGGAGCAATAGAAGCTTGTAGGTTGTAAGCATCGTGAAAGACTTGACTAGACAAAAAATTCCTTCCTCACTACAAATCATCGTTTTGGAAGTGATAAAAGTTGCTTGTTAGCAATTGAAATGATTTTATAACATCCGAACTCTGAGCTTGAGATATAATCATTATATTTTCAAAAATCAGGGTTATTCATCTGGAATTTAGTAGTGACATGCTCTGTGTTTGCTGGCTTTTGAATTCATCATTGTTTCCGATTTCTTTCAGAGTCGTGAAATTCGTTGAGTGTTAGTTTGATTGATCCAGTTCGAAATTTCAAGAGAATGACTGTGCTACCTGATGTATTTTTTCCTAATAGGAAGAATTTTTTCCCATATGTATTCACATTCTCTCAACAGCGTATGAGGTTTTGTAGAAAGAAGTATAATATTTGGAATAATCTCCAACAGTGTCCATCAATAAATTTTGCTAACATGATGTCAGTATTTGGAGTCACTATAACGGCAACGGACTACAACCTATCTGTACCTGCGTATTTTAGAATTGTTGATGATTATTAATAGCATGTAGATCGATGAAAAGCTAGTGGGTATTCGTGATGAACAAGAAATGTTCTGGAGCAAAACCTTCAAATACTCCATGCAATTCTGGTAAAGCTCACGCTCTTGAGATTCGATAAGTAGGTGGGTTTTTCCCAGGCCGCAGATTATAGTGCGTAATCGGTGCAGAAGGTTACCGTCGATAAACCCCCAAGTACATCGGAAGTTCTCAACCTTCGACTTTTTATCTGGTCTTTATGCCGTCGGAAGGGTCGAAACGCATTCCCCAATGGCAAGAATCGGCCATAAGGTTATCCGATAACCTCGCTCGGAAGTGCTGCTGCGACTTGCTTTACGCCCGATTTCAGATATGTATCTCGCCGTCTGGCACACCCGAACGCGCAGGATGAAAGTCTTTGTAAAATGTGCCCTATTGTTATTACCGGAGAAACTGATAAACGCTTCTCTCGAATCACCTTCGCAATTGTTGCTTCTCCGTTTGGTTGGGTCGCCCGAAGCGAGATCGTATTGATTGCGGGCCATTCAACAGTAGCAGACATTATTTTCTTTGCTGTCGATATTCGTTACGGAAACGATGTAGTTCGAGAAAGATTCGTCTGTCTAGAAACCAGTGTGTGCAAAGATGAAGATATTTGAAGATTATATCTTGAAGACGGAATCATTCGCAGGAAGTTTCGAACAAATTTGACGTTCGAACACTTTGAAGATTCGTGCCAGACCTGGAATACTTAGAGGAATCTAGATATACTGAAAAGAAACCAGTCGGAACTGCATCAGGTAACCAGAAGAACACCGAAAACATTAACTCCTGCTTCACGAATATTCCTCATCCAGAAAAAAACAATAAGCAACTGGCATAACTAGATGAGTATAACCACGTACGCGGAACTCACAATTTCAGATTCGAAACCATCACCTCGGAGGCAGTGAAGAACGCAATGAAGACGCAATGAAGAACAACGCCGATTCAGATGAAATTCCTCTGAAAATAATGGAGTATGCAGAACATCGTCCAATCAATCATATGAACCTTCCTTTTCAACCAAAGCAATCAATTCCACCATAGTCAACCACTGCACTTGTGAACGTCTGTGACAACTTGTTTCGGTAAGTAGGTAAATAGTGGTGAATTCTCCTGTCTTCTACTGCTTGTCTATACTAGAGTTTTTGACAAAATAGTATCTAGGATCCCATCAAAATTTAGTCAACTTCTTCAGAAGCTTCCTTTCCTTCAGAATCAGTGAATCATCCGGAGCTCAAGCTATCTTCATTTTTTAGCTTTTCGTGGGATTTTCTCTCCATGTTTCTAAAAAAATATCCTCACTGATCAGTAAGGATGAAAGAGCATAAGAACAATATAAAGAAAAGATATACTGACAAACTAAAATTAGCTGAACATATCCTTACTGAAAATGGACAACATATGGCCGATTGGAGTAATATTAAGATCATAGGAAAAGAAGACAACAACCAAAAACGGAAAATCAAAGAGTCTGCTTGCATTATCCTGAACGGAGACAATAATATTGCTTCTTGTTCAGTTGATATAGATAGAACTTGGCATCCACTTCTGAAAATTGAATATGAAAATGGAAAATTCGATATCAATTAATGAAAACACCTTGTAACCAGAATTCCTCTGTCTACCAAATCGTCACTTTTCAGTGTCAAAATCGAAACGATGAAAAAATTTACGAAGAGAAAAATATTTTAATTGTGTTGAGAACGGGAGCAGATTCGTTCCCGAAACGTCCACCAAGATAAGTAGAGGTTTTATTCTTATTGAATATATTTGTATTTCCAAATTTTGTTTCCAAATTTGTCACTGACCGATAGAGAATTTCTCTTTCAGGTATCTAAAGGTTTAATTTCAAGCGCAGTGACATTTTGGGGCAGATCCCAAATCTGTACTCACTACAAATATATTGAAATAATTTTCAATAACTTCTACTCTATTTTTTAGAAACGAGGAGAGAAAATCCCACGAAAAGCTGAAAAATGAATGTACCACCTCCTCGAAGAACTTACAGACAGTATCAAGCTGGCTTGTATGGAGTACCTCGAAAGTCAATTATTGGGCCTTCACTGTTTTCCTTATTCATTATATTGAGTGGATCTGACCTCTCTATTCAATATTTGAACTGCTTATAACTTGAAGTTCAATCCTCGTGAATCACATGCTATGGTGATAGGTAATAAATCTAAATGTCTATGACTGTGAGGGATTTTGCTCTACATTTTTCAGATGAGAAAATTCCATTCGTCAGCGAATGTAAAAACTTGCGTGTCTGGTTTGACCAACAGCTACGTTTCACAAAGCATGATAGTCACTTATGTAAAAAGTTTCTTTGATGTGTTGAGACAATTGTACCCTTCTCGAGACATTTTACAAATGATGTTTCCAGATTACAGCTAATTCAGAATTCCCGTATACCATTTGCTTATGGCATTCGAAAGTATGATCACATGAGTGCTAAGTTCAGCGAATCCAGATGGCTAAGTTCGGAACAACTGAGGAAACTTCATTTGCTGACTTCAACCAACAAGTACTGAAATCATCTACGCCTACATATTCACCTGCTAAACTGATCACTTTTCTGCATTATCATAATACAAGTACACGAAACAAGAATACATTGGTTTTTAGAAAATTCACGACCAGTTTGTACAAACGTAGTTTATCTTATATAGCTACCATAAATGTTATAATTCACCACCTAATGTTCACTATAGATATTCACCTGACTTCGAATTCCATTTATGAATGAACAACAAATTGAACTACCCCTCTGGTTCATTGAATTATATAGCTCGATATCATTTTCTGCTTCTTGGTTTTGCTTTGTTTTCGTTTCGTTCATTGTTATAATATTGATATAGTTTCTTTCATCTGCAATGTTTCCATAGCAATTCCAGCAATCGTGAAGGCTTCTGTGGAGAAATAGAACTTGTTTACTCTCACGATCTCGTGAAAAAAAAGTAGAAAATCATTGCAAACTCCGAAAGCTTGATAGGCCTATTGAGCATAATGAAATTGCCCAAACTTTTCATCATTCAAAGTAACAGAAACAGAAGGACCGGGTACCTATCTGATTAACACTGGAAAATAATGCACGACCACATCGAATCACCATAATTCAAGCAAACTGGAACCTAAGTTGATGCAACCAGACCACGTGACCTGGGTAAGGATAAAAACATTTTGGCTCCGCACATAAATTTTCCGATCATTTGTCTGTGGTTTCGGTTCGACATGTAATCTGAGGCACGCGCTATTTCATCGGAATCTCCAATGCCCTTATTATACACCACCAAATGACTTAATGAGAATAAATTTGTATTATAATCTGTATTTGTTTCATTCGATCAACCTCAATTATTGTCAGGATGAATAATTGAAATTGAATTCATCAGTTCCGCATGAGTGTTCAATGGTTTCATCGCTATGACAAGGTTTTAAAAAAGCCCATGTTAGTTACTAGCTTTGATTATAATGGTTTAACATTCATTCTGTGAGGCGTTCAGTATAGTCGGTTGGAGTAGTATCAATGATTCATTTCAGTGTCCAGTTCAGTGAATGAATGAACCAGAAGATTATATATCAGGAAAATTAAACACAATCCATCAACATATCTGAAATCAGATGAGGCTGGTAGCTGGAGTAACATACTTTAGTATGTAATATACGTATACACTGAAGAAATCAGGTTATTTCATAACCAACGTTATTTATCTGAATTTTATCAGTTTTTTGAAATGATATTCCAGTGCCAGTACAAAAATTCGATGTTGTAGGTGAGAAGGTGAGAATTCAGATAATCAGTTCAAATAAACAGAATAATGCTCAAGTACAAACTATACAGAATTCTCAACATAATCATATAATAATGATAATAAAAGGGTGCAAGCACTCGATTTGCAGGAAACACTTGTTCGATGATTTCCAAACACATGTTGTTTGAATGTTTTGTGATTTCTGATAATCACATCATAGGCGTGATATAAACAAAGATATTCTGCACCTTTGTTTTGCCTACGGAAATTCTGGTGAAACTTATATTTGTATCGGTATAGTCTTTACAGAACATGTTTCACCATATATGCCATACTCTCATCGATATGGGGGTAAATCAAATTGATTTCACTCACTTTTCTTTCTCATTCACACTTCATCGATGAAAAACACACTGGCCGTACTGGGTCACACAAGATTGAGCTTGCATCATAATGAAATGAGTGACGATAAGATTCTGTTTCGAAATAGTTATAATAATGAACGAAGGTGTATAGTTCATATATTTTTTCGAGAACAAAGCTAGATGCTCAACGAGTTCAAAATACAAAGCAGTAGAATTATTCACGCTGAAAAATAGTATTTCATCAAAAGCAGTGACGTATCAAATATTTTTGCCCCGACTGGAATTATTGATAATATTTAAAGTGCGAAAATGTAACGATTGCTCGAAATACACTTTGTTACGAGTTACGTTCACTATTTTTCCTACGACCATGAATATTTGCTTCATTATTATTCCAAGTTTCACCCATGTCCATTGTAATCCATTGAAGTTTTACCAAATAAGCCTACTAGTATTCGAGAGTTATACGCAATCCAAGATACCATAGCCTTACCATAGTTGACGATTTCATGAAAATAAATGTGTACGCTTATGATTTCCATATATTCCAGCAACAAATCTTTGGTAACCAACTTCACTCAACCGAGTCAACGTCAACATTCTTGAGTTGTTTGTCATTGTTATAAATATAAAGTGTGAATGATGAATACATTTCTGTCCTCTTGTTCTTGATATATATCATAACATTTACAGAGATCAAAATCATAGAACGGAGGAGGTGATGGTCACATTACCAGAATCATTTCGAATTCGGAAATTCAAATTCAAAATACATTCATTCAAAGGTGGATTACAAGGGACAAATAACTGTAAATAAATGTGAATACTCAGTAAGTGATTCACCACTTGTTTTGAGATGAAGACAATAAATATCAAATGAATTATACGTAATACATAATATACAGAAATCGTTAAAATACTAAAAGTACATGAGTATAATAGAAGTACATTGAATTATAATAGTACAAGTACATTACTGGAGTAATAAAATTACAACACGTAGATTTGGGACAACAAATTTGGGATGACGTATATGAACTCTTCATTTTCTATATCAGCTACGTGAAAATCAGTGAATAAACCTTAGTTCGCGTATACTTTGAATATATAAGAAACGATGGCGATATGTGAGATTTGAGTTTTTGTTTGAAATTTGCTACAGAACTAATATTTTTGCAATGTAAGGATATGCTCGTTGGCAAAATGTTTTTGTCATTTGTGGAACGAGGAAGTGATGTCGTTGATATTTCAAGTTAGCCGCAAAGTAATACAACTGTCAGACATCGAATATTTTGGCTTCTTTATAAAGTTCATCAGATGGATATGTTGGTTATTCTCTTGAGGTAATGATTCTTAGGATTCTTCTCTGTACTACTTCCAGAGAGTTCAGGCGAGTATTAGTTGTGCCACCCCATCCTTATAACCCGTATTGCAAGTGACTCTCAACTGAGGCAAAGTATAGGGTTCCAAGTTGAGACATTGGCAGGATGTTTTTGAGGTGCCTGAACTCATAAGGTGGAGCCTGTCATTTTTTGTTACGTTTGTAATGTGATGGTCCCATCTCAAATGAACATCAATATATACTCCTAAATATTCAATTTTGGTTTCAGGTTTTAGGTTTCGAAGAAGGAACGAAGGTGGCTGATTGAATCATTTCCCGAAAACAATCCAAAATGTAAGTACCATGTGTGATGGAAATCTCCAGGTGAAATATCATTACAATCATCAATCACTGTGAGCGTGATTTTTTCCAATGTAGTGAATTGAGCTACTTCCAGTCGATAGATTTATTCACTCTGTCGAATTCAGTGTCCGAATTCTCCGATGCGAGCTTTCCGACTAGATTCACAGCGTCAATAACAATCCGAGTTTATTAAAAACGTCATGTAAAAGGGTCGTTCCACTTCATAGAGGAAGGAATTAAGGAAAAGAAATCTTGAACTCGAACTTTATCCCGAGGGGAGTGGAGCCGAGCCGAGTGTCATTGCTAGAGCTGAAATTGATACCGCTATATAAGTTAATAGCCAAGCAGGCAAGATTGTCGTGATTAGCATTTTCAAGTCTTCTTCTTGGCTCTTGCAAAACTGATTGGTGCTCGGAGCGCCGTTTCCATGTGAAAATATGTATCGGTACGAAAATAAATGAGTGATGGTATAATAAGGTAGTTTTAGTGTCGCAACGATGTCGCAAGATGATATAAAGCATCGTCGTTGGTTTATTTTCCACTTGGTTGATTATCATCCGCTTGCAATGCAAGGCCGAATGAATAGAATCTAATTTCAGAATTGGTTTTCATAGTCGACATGGATCGTGTAGTTTTTCGTGCATCGCATTCAGTCCTATCTAAAATAAAGGGTGTCCCATGACATACAATCTTTAATATTCGAGAAAATTCACTAGAAAATATGACAGGAAATCCATGATATACAAGTATACAGGGTGTTCAGTTGATCATGTTACAAACTTCTAGGGTAGATAAAACACACAAAAATTAGAAAAAAAGTTCATGTGAACATGGGTCCGGAAACGCTTCTTCAGGGAGCTAAGGCCCTTCGAAGATGACCTCCAAAAACTACTTTTCGTTTTATAGCTTCGGTACTACTGCAGCTATCGCAACCAATTTTGGGACATGAAATCTAGTTCGTAAGTTCATCAATTTGAGCCTTCCGGATTTTGTCACCTTTAACCAGGGGCGTACAAACCAGGGGGGTATTTGAGCAAATTGGACCCTACTTCTCTTAGGCTTCAATTTCTTACCATTTTTATATCTGATTATGATTCTCCAATGCCTATTACATAAAAAAGGTACTCTTGTGAAAATCGCTATCTGTCATCGTTTCCTCCGAAAATGGCTAAATCCAATCAATAATAAATTATTGGTCTTATACCAATTATTACGTTGAAATATGAAAATGAGGTTCAAAACAGATAGTTGTCAAAAATCTGTCAATAAAATATTGTGTCGCCAGTGAAAGTGAATTTATTTTGGTACGTACAGGGTCAGTCAACGACAACGTCAGTAAATTCATCTTCAAGATAAAAATTTACTCTGCCTTATCCTCGACTCACTCGTTAAATCTGTTTGTGTTACTTGTTTATTTTGTACTTTTGAAACTTCAAAACTTCAAGTTCTTCATTTGTGCTCGTGAATGATTTATTGCAAATTTATTATTAGTTCTGCTTGTGTAGGTTCAATTGTTTTTTTTTTTTAAATTTGGTATACGTTCCCTTTCACTTTTTATACCCCCAATTTCGAAAAGGCAATAAATTTCTCTAATCTAATTTATTTCCATCAAAGAAGAAGATACGACTAACTAATAATGCTCACTATCTGTACTGAACCTCATTTTCATATTTCAACGTAATAATTGGTTTAAGACCAATAATTTATTATTGATTGGATTTAGCCATTTTCGGAGGAAACGGTGACAGATAGCGATTTTTACAAGAGTACCTTTTTTATGTAATAGGCATTGGAGAATCATAATCGGATATGAAAATGGTAAGAAATTGAAGCCTAAGAGGAGTAGGGTCAAATTTGCCCAAATACCCCCCTGGTTTGTACGCCCCTGGTTACAGGTGACAAAATCCGGAAGGCTCAAACTGATGAACCCACGAACTAGATTTCATGTCCCAAAATTGGTTGCGATAGCTGCAGTAGTACCGAAGCTATAAAACGAAAAGTAGTTTTTGGAGGTCATCTTCGAAGGGCCCTAGCTCCCTGGAGAAGCGTTTCCGGACCCATGTTCACATAAACTTTTTTTTTTTTATTTCTGTGTGTTTTATATACCCCAGAAGTTTGTGACATGATCAACGGAACACCTTGTATATAAAAGAAAAATGAATGAAGATACCTATTAAAAAAAAGTTTCGTAACATTTACGTATGGTTGTTGCAAACTTTATGCATGATGTGAGACATTTTCACTAACGGTAATTTTAGTTAGCAGAAATTTATGCAAGTTTTGAGAGCAAAACTGAGCATTATTGGAAGTTCTTCTGCATGTAAATGAGCTCATCGAAGGCGTCTGAAAAATTTTATAGTTTGTTCTTACATTTATTGTGTCGTATTGGATACGATGTCAATTGAATGTTTGAACTATTGAGCATAAGCCCTCTGAATAAAATTTGTTTCGCCGCTAATGGCTGTCACCTTGGCCAAATTATTTGAATTTGTCTATACCTTCATTTTCCGTATTGCTCAGTGAAACTGTTTCCATGATTTGATACCTACATACTTTGTTTTCATGTTCTCATACATTTTCATAAGTTTTTCAAGAATAATAAAATGATGATAAAACTGGACAAGTGTTCTCGCTTATGTTGTTTAATCGCTTTCTTGGAAAGTAAAGAACATATTTAATCAATTAGAGGAACTGTTATTACTTATGTAGATTTTGTTATCAATACTTGTGAAAATCAATTTGGAAACATGTAGAACATATTTTTCGTTTACCACTCCTGTTTCATTCCTTCAACGAGTCTTGTTTCTTTCTTGATTTGGTCGAGAAAACATCGGGTGAAGAAATTGAAAATCGTCCAGAAATTGTTTTCATCAGTTTCACTTCAAACTGAAGAACTTGGATCAACGTTGGCTCCTGAGGATTTTGATACGCAATTTGACTCATGTGTATAATGACATTAATTTCACATTTCCTGCCATTTTTAAGCATTATGCCGGTAAATTCATTTGAGAATGCGGGAATGAAATTTATATCACCCCAAAGATGAGCCAATGGAAGCAATTCCCCTTTCAAAACACAGACTAGTCCACTCTTACTTCGAATATCCTTCTGGTGTGGCCATCTGCATTATAAGCAACAAGATATTTGTTTATCAGTTGACAACAAGAAAGGAAAACCTATAATATTCGAGGAATATCGAGTGAGCCAGTGGTGGAATGTGGGGAATACATTAGAAGTTCACCAACCTATTTCACCTTCTACGACAAATTTGACTGGATATATATTTCGATTCATGCAGTTACATGGAGTTCGATGTGTGCAGATCTATGACATCGTGAATAATCGACAATAAGTGACAACGTTGATGTGAATTAGCTGTACATACATAGATAAGTATACCTTCATCACGTATCGCCAGTCTCCGCAAAGTCAGTGTTCCCATCATGGCCGTGCATTGCCTCGTAATCATGAGGTTCTCTTCATTTCTCTCAATGACCGAATTTCGCGTTCTCAGACAGGTCGCTCTGTATACATTTCCTAGGATTTCTTCATAATGACCAATTATATACATTTTCAGTAACATATCCATACCATCATCTCTTCAGAAATTTCTGAAAACAAGGTGTCACTGAATATCAGCAAAGAGTTACAAGTCGGAATTATATTATTATATCATTTATTTCATACCATAGTATCGATCGAATTATTTGATTCGAAATCAGTACGGTGAGAACATTGTATCGATTTCGAATAAGAAGTGAGAACTGTTGAGCGAAGTTCAAGCTATCTGAAATATTATTGTTGTACCTGTATTGTAAGATAACCATTATAGATAGTGTACAGATGAATCGAAAAAGCCTGAATTGAAATTAAAAAAAAAAGATGAATTGAAGAAGCCTTATCTAGTATCCATCATAGTGAATTAATTATCAATTATATCAAAGGATATAGCCAATAGGCGAACTTCATGATAATTTTGTAGTTGATGTGAATTTCGGAAGATCGCCCACATATTATGGAACACTTTGTATATCTTCTCAGCTTACCTACTTTTGGCAGAGTTTGCTCTCTGCCTGCTCCCCTATCCGAAACTTTCGTGGACGTTCAGGGCTGTTCACGAACTCCAAATGAATCGTCACGCCCGAAGAAAAAAGATCTGGTAGCTCCGTCTATCATTAGGATGATTGAGCTGTGGTCGGGCCGAATTGAAACGTCAATTAGTCGGTCGAGTACGGAGGAGAGAGAGCGAATTTATTTGTATGATTATAAATTTGGCTCCCGACGAAACGCCTCGGTTGGCCACAATACGCAATCAATGGGTAGACCTATAGTTTGCTTTAAAACGCGTAATTGTGTTACATTTCGATTTGGAGCTGGTGACGCTACCACCTTCTGGCTATATATTCTATAGAGCGATATGCGTCATCGTTTCTACCCCCTATAATCCCTTGGCTCCTTTTCAACGTATATTTGGAGCATCATACAATGTTTCGCCTACATCACTATTCTTGTCAACAATAATTATTCTGTTGATGAAAAGTTTCTCGGTATACGCTTCTTATTGCCATTATAATAATATGTTTATTCACCAAATATAACTTGCATAATATATAGTAAGAATAAACAAAAATAATCACTGAAGCTGTAGTAGCTTGTGTGTGATAACAAAAAATACAGGACAATCAATATAAAATATAATCATGAACACACAACATCTTAAAATACGTTATACGAGAATAAAAATTTAAATATGGAAACGTTGATTGTAAAATATCAAGTATGAAATTAAAAGATTTGAACAACACGACATTTCAAAATACAATGCACGACACTTTAAAATATAACATATGAGTATAATAATAATAATAACGGAAGGACTATAAATAAAAATATTTCAATATTATTTATATACAAATATGTACAGTTACTGTCTAGATTTTAATTTTGCTAATAATTTTCTTTTTATCACTCAATCAGCTCTCTATCATTTTGTGTATTTTTATTCTGTCTGTCCCATTAACAAATAATAAAAGTTGTGTTTTAAAGCCTTTTAAATAAGATATATACAGTGTTCTCTGATAATGTTGCAGTATGTTGAACAGTTACCTGTTCAGCCTAGTGCAATCTGTCCGGCTACATAAAAATTTATTCTCTATTTATCACCTCGAGTAATGGTGTTCTACAAGGGTCTATACTCGGCCCATTGCTCTTCATAATCTATACGCACGAGTTTCACAAATGTCTCGAGCATTGCCATCCTCACTCCACTATCAAGCAAATTTCATTCAACGATAAATCCTTCAAAATCTAAGATAGTGCTCTTTGGCAGTCCCATTTCGCGAAACAGATGCTTGGAGTTGGTCAACATTGTTGAGGGTTTTGCAATTTGAAAAAGCTTTTTGCTGAAACTTAGAACTATATAATGCAAGGCTTTCCTACCTACTTGCACTTCTGAATCAACCAGATTCAGGATATATTCCGGCTCCTACTAACGCGACATCGACATCAGGAATTGTGGTTTGTGAAGACGAGATCATGTTTCTGGGAATCTAAGAGATATCGGCAGGCACAACATTAAAAACGGAAGATTTTCAAATTCTTCACTATTCTTAAGGAACTTATCACCTCACAGAAATCGAGATATCTTCATCGAAGAATAAAATACAGAAGGGATGTTTACAGTTCAAATATTTGCATTGAATCTATGAGCTGTCAGTGCCCATCCACGAAACCATATTAAGATATTCTCTCCAAATCGTCAATATTCATAACAAATTTCCTTTTGATTTCAACAGCTACAGCTACTCTGAATTCAAGAGAAGAATAAAACTGAATATATGTTTGTATGCATACATATTTATATTCCTCTGACATTGAATGTATCCATTAGGGAGGAGCTATTTCATATCTACGGATTAGCTCCATTGTATGGTTGAGTGTAAGAGCAATATAGTCGGTTGATTAAACCTTTTAAGTTTAGTAATCGAACAGTTTTGTACTTCATTATGTGCAGTTTATTTCTCTGTTATTTTATAATCATTATCATCATTATCATTATTTTTATATGGAAGATTGTGTAGCTTTGTACAAGAGTCCCACTGAGAAAGTAATTTTGAGCTATTGATGTCATGTATCATATATCATGCACTGATTGTATCACTGTTCCTCTTTCTTATTTTTTTATGAATATGTTCATCGTATGATTTCATCGAACTATTCCGATGGAATTCATTTCAGTATATGATACTTTGTTACATTCCTACAATCCATATTTCCTTTCGAACGATTCTCTGATATTCCTTCAAAAATTTCCACTGCGCATTCAACATTTTTTCCTATACTTGGTAACGGTGAAGTCTACCAGTTAGCGGTTTTAGAAGTTATTCCACTTTCATCTTCATGGCCGATCGATAGCGCCCTATATAGCAACTCCATCGATAGTCGACCGCGTATTAGCAATTATAATAAGTAACTCTCCAGACCGACCTCGTCCTGCCTCAAAAAACATTTATTATCATTTGATGCAGCTCTTTTTATATATGGTCCGATTCATAATGTATCGGCGCTCATGAATTGCTGATACTCCGACTCATTCGGATGGAGACAATGGGTCGGTCCATTTGGAATTTTCCAAAAACCGTTGCATGTAGTATCGTTATACGTATTTTCCCGAAATAACGCTGGTGAGTAGAACATTATTTGGATTACTGAGGAATTAGTCGATTAGTTATGTTGAACAGAATTATTTTTTCAAAATTTATCGACCCATATTGATAGTTGATTCACGATGACAAAACATTGAATTTTCCTGTAATACTTGGAACCCAGCAGTTCAATCGATCATTGCTCAGTTGCTGACTTCTCAGAATAAGAAATAACCGTACTGATAAAACTCCAAAGATAATAGAGTCTCATCTCTTTTTGAAATTGAATTTTCTTGGTTAATTCTTCAGAATATTTTTGAAGCGACCATGCAATCATCCAGATGGAATGTATTTCCTCATACCTAACAAACTATATCAAAATAAGTTGAGTATGGTAAAGTTTCACAATTATTATACAGGGTGGGCCAATGAAGGTATGCATTTTACTGCATTTTACTGAGAGATCAAGGAACTGACATTGAAATAAATGGTCCTTTATGTAATTTTGGATGGGACAAGATTCGAAAAAAAAAACACATTTGGCACTTCTTAGATGCACATTCTTCTTATTCTTGCTACAAAATGAGACATAGTGATGAAAGGGAAAAAAGCGTTTCTTCCCATCCCATAAACGTGTTTTCTCGAGGACTACTGCATTGAATTCCAAAAACAAGCAAGCGTTGGTAAGAGATTCCGATTACCTTCAAAATGATGCATCACTTGACCCCTTATCCCATTTGAGATTCAAGGGTAGGAGCTCAACCATCCGATTGGTTTGAAGTGAAAAAGTTGAAAACATGCTCAAAATATTTTTCCCTCGAAATAAAAATCGACTGGTCCGAGCGTTTTTTTTTCTGAGAACGATAACTATGTCAAATTGGCCTTGTTTCGTTCTCAATGGGCCACCCAGTATATGATTGCTTGTTAGCTGCTTTCCTTTTTTAGTCATTCCAGAAACAACCGAACGAGACATTATTCTATGAAGACACACAACAATATCTCGAAACAAATTTAAACAAAAACATCCAACTCTCATCTCTGTTCATAATGTTTATATCACTAATTTCTTCAATTCTTGAATCTGTTCATAATGTTCATATCCCTAATTTCTTCAATTCTTGAAATACTTGGGTTCTCCCATTCCAGAAATTTTGGAACTATATGAATTTGGAAAGTCATATCGATTCTATGTGGAGCAGCCCAAGATTATTTTCCCCAACTATGGAAAATTTATGATATGTTTTTATTCAGTGCTTTTATTTCATTTTGATTGAGACTGCCAGGTTTCTGAATTGTTATTGAACATGGAATCTTCCGGTTTTCACGTTCCTTCCTTACTTTTCCTAGTAACTCAAGTTGGTCGGTTCAGATTTTGCATGACTATTTCCGTTCAAAACATACAAGACGATTTTGAAAATTAAAACCTACTTTTTGGACGTCTTATCTCATTATCTATGAAATTATCAAAAAGCTATCGAGCTAAGAACTACGTCTAATAGAGAATATCGTGCAAAATCCAATTGGGGAATCGACACGATTTTTTTTTATGGAAAACTCTGTATCTCATCATAATGTAATGATTAAGTGTTTTTTATAGCATATCTGAGAATACAATTCGGAGAAGATTTCGAAGAGGAAAAATAACGAATTCAATGAGATAATTAAATACAGGGTGTTAAATTGAAAAAAAAATCAATTACGCCACTGGACCCTACGTAAAATTCTCTATTAGAAGTAATTCTTAGCTCAACTGTATTTATAATAACTCTTTAAATATAAAAGGGGCCCAAAAAGTGTTCATTTCCAAAATCGCCCTATATCTTTCAAACGGAAACAGTTTCGAAGAGTAAAACCTGATCACCATCTTGAGTTTTAAGAAGGAGTAGAAGAGGAATGTGAAAACCAGAATGCCCCGTATTCAATAATAATTAAGAAACCTGGCAGTCTCAACCAAAATGGGATTAATACCATGTGAAAAATCGACTGTACATTTATCATGTATCTAACAATACCAACAACAAACATTGTTTTCTTCATCCAATAGGAAACCGAAACAAATGAACATCAGTGCGATCGTAACAAAGATATGCGCATGCGCGGATTTGAGATTTGACGCTTGTCGCTTCTAATTTTAGACTGGCGTATGCGCATAAATATATGAGCTGCGAACCGCTGTCACCTGTTTTTATGGCACCTGTTCCCATGTCGTTGATATTCATATAGTTATCATTAGATATAACTATTACCTAATCAATCACATGTAACTTTATATATTGCTGTAGTTCCAATAATTCATTGTTATTGTAACTATCACTCAATAAGTATTTGTTTTAGGTCGCATCTCGTTTTCCGACAACCCCCGTAGATGCCTGCCTGACGCGACATGTAAACGTATCCCGAGCGCGTATCTCATTCATACTTCTGCATAGAAAGTAGTCATTTCGTATGTACGAAGAAGGAGCTGGAGATAGCGCACCCTCCGCACGCCAGACAAGGACGCGTTCGCGAAGTTAGCATGCAAACGTTGTCTCGTGTTCCAGAGAATTTGTGCGGGGAAAAGGGGCTCTTTTGTAGTTACCATATATCCAGTGTTCCTATGCAGTGTTCTCAAGTCTGCCGAAGGGTAGAGACAACCGATCCCACCTTGGTCACTTGACCGACCAGAAAAACCATTTCGAGTGGGCAGTGGTGTGACGTGCTGTGATGGCTGTCATCTGACAGTTCTGGAAAGGGGGGTTTCTTCGTGTTCTATGCTTATTTCGGAGCATATGACAGCACTGACTTCGCACGTGTCTGATAACGTTTGGATCATTCTGTAAGTAGGTGAATTGTTTAGAATTCAGCACGACAATGTCCTGAGATTGAATTCTGATTTCATGATTTTTTCGAATTTGTCGTTTCCTCAAACATGATATTCATACGACTTCCCACATAAACTATCATTTGTAGACACTCGTGTAGCATAACATCGTTTATTTCTCAGAATCCATCAAATCATCATGATCATATTATGTAGCTATATATCAACCAGTTCCGTCAATACTCAGACGATTATCATTATGTAACTTACCTGTATCTTCTTGAATATTCCAATCCTCAACAACACTCATACATAGAAGTATAACATAATGCATCGTTGATTCGAATACATTGACATTGTTTGTATTGTATTGATACCATCTTTATGAAGATTGATGGACGTTGTCCGACAATGGTTTTCATTTCTTCTTTGGTGCCCACCTCTGAGGAACCGTATCTCTCTAAGTAGCCAGAGCTCCAGTTGTATACTCCTCATTGGAAGATGGTGACAAAATTAGACACCTATACGTTGATTGATAGTAGATCCGGAAATATCTGTTGACAACCGTTCGGACTCTGAGGATTGTTGGACCTGCTACAAAATCTCCTCGAAAATCTCTTAATAGAGTTATCTATATGATAATCAGTCGCCTCTCGAATCAATTGTTGATAATATGAAAATATCAACTAAAATTGATATCTCAAGTATCATAATAATTACATGAGACGAAACCTATATTACTATCTGAATCTATTACTACTATCAAAATATAAATTGATCAACGAAATATTGATTGGTGGAGGTGCTGGTTTATGTCAGCTGAGCTAGTTTCGTTAATTTGTTGCAAGAAAGAGAGACATTGTCAAGATTGCTTAATCTTGCGATGAAAAATTCAAAATGAATTGGTGGATGCGCTGGTTTGCATACCATGTGGTAAAATCAAATTTTTCTACAACCACTCAAGAAAACAGCACTTTCAGCATTGTTCTGTTATTAACAAAGTAGCCCATTCCACTATGGCAACAGGAAAGTGAAATTGACTTACTATGGTGTGGAAATACTGCAAAAACTCACAAGTGTGGAAATATTGGAGAAAAGCACGCTTGCAGTGATTGATGAATGTAATGATAGTTCACCTGGAAATTTCCTTGCCAGTATCATCACACATGGTACTTACATTTCGGATTGATTTCGCACCCCAACCTTTCTGGAATGATTCCTCCTTCGAGATGCGTCTGGTAATGATGACCATCACTTACTTCCCTCTATGACTTTGATCTCTGTGGATTTTATGAATCCACTATATTATTCAAGAACCAAAGGTCGAAAATGTTCAGCAAACTGATATGAAACATATTTATGACAATGACAAACAACGGAACAACGTTGACGTTGACTCGGTTGAGTGAAGTTGTTCACCAAAGAATTGTAGCTGGAACATCCGGAATTCATTGGGGAATTCTCTCGTTCTCAACTACTGTATCTTGTATTGCGTGGTAGATGTCAACGATGATGAAATTAAATAAGTCACTTGCCACACTTGTCATGTGAAATATCAATTCGTTATTATTATCTGTATACACCATGTGTTCAAGTTTGAAAGTGACCAGACAAAATTTAGGCGTTTAGGAGAGGTTGGGAAAAATTTCCTTATGATAGTGTCTTGGTGCTAACTAGTTTGTGATAAGCTTGCATCAATACACCACATTTTCAGATTATTCAAGTAGGCATTATACTTATTTATTTATTTTGTGTGTGTCTCATACACCAAAAATTATTCATTGAAGTCGAAGTTCTTTATAGTTTGTCTAGTTTGTCTATTCCAGATGCTATAAGGAACACTGAGAGATCAAATGATTCAAGTATGCACAAAAATAGAGCGTCTTATTAGATCCAATCTGAAACTCTCATAGTAGGCTTGTAAGTCGTCGTGACTCACAAACCCCATAATCTTCGATCTGTAGGTACTCATTACACCCTCTCCTGTCCCACCAGAATCTGCAATAAATACCTCTTGAGGCATTTCATGACGGGACACATCAATTCAACCTTGATCGATAGAAAAATGTCGAATGAAAGCGACCTGTGTATCGAATGTTTTATAGGTACTTTCATATTTGTTTCGGCTGTATTATACGGTTTCGTCGAAATTGAATACATCGGGGAGAAAAACACCGACCACCCCTCCGAAATCCTCACCAATAAAAAGCAAAAAACACAATACATAGAGCTTATTATGAGTAGGAAATCCTTATGAAAGCTGTTTCTGTGCGATGCACGGTTCCTGAGATATTCGCAAAAAAAAAGTTATCCACTTTCAATCTCGACACCCTGTATATCTCGACAAAGGTGTATTGGAGGGGCACAGTTGATGGAAACTTTCTTTCATACTTTTGGACGAGCTATCACATCCTGAAGTTCTGCGCATATACTATGCAACACCCTGTATAAGTACCTACCAATGTTACGAGTTGTATTTCTATTCTTTCAATAGTACTTCAATTGAAAAAATCATCTGTGATGGTCATTGCTATTATTTTTGTTTCTTATATTTCAATAGTTCATCATTCTGATGATTTTGCAACGTAAATTAGTACAATTTTTAGGGTACTCTTCTACTTCCTGCTTCGTTTAACATGGATCTCGGGTAGCTAGAGTCACAGCCATGTTCGAACTGTCGATTATCTGATAACTACATGCAGGCATACCAATCTCTGAAAAACCCGGAACAAAAAAAAACTGAAAATCGTGTATTATTAGAGCTCATTAATACCTACCTATGTTACGAGTTGTATTCCTATTTTTTCAATAGTACTTCAATCGAAAAAATCATCTGTTGATGGTCACTGCTATCATTTTTGTTTCTTATATCTCAATATTTCATCATTCTAATGATTTTGCAACCATATTTAGGTTATTCTTCTTCTTCCTGCTTCGTTCAACACAGATCTCGGGTAGCGAGAGTTACAGCCATGTTTGAACTGTCGATTATCTGAAAATTACATGCAGGCTTACCAATCTTTGAAAAACCCGAAACCAAAAAAAAAACTGCAAATCGGGTTTTATCAGGGCTCATTGATACACAAAAAATCGTGCATTAATGATACTATTAAAGTGGCTGAACAGAAATATCGCTTGCTCCCGTTAGTATGCTGGGATCGTTAGATGCGCGGGTTCACACATCGCATTCTTCTGAATCACGTCGATTAATAACAGCGACTTCTGAGTCTGTGGCTGATCCGATTCATCGGAGAGAAGAATGTACAGATCCATCATCAGTACAGGCCGGAAATGAAAGGGCTCATATCTATATCGAATTCAAGAAATGCCCGAAGGGGGAGGAATAGCAGTAATCATCTGATTAATGGTCCCGCCGCCCTCTGCTCTCGATGAACCTCTTTCGATATCTGTCTATCTGTCTATGGCTGCGAATTGAGGAGGAAACAAAACTTGCGACAGAATGTATAGATGTACCTCCGCGGTGATAAAATTTGTGTCGCGGAGTTTCGTCGAATTTAACTATCGGCATGGGAGCTATCGGGATATGAAAAAAGGCATCCCCATCTGGGGGATACGCGGTGATATTCGTTATGCTGCACGAAGACTGGAAGAGATAATGGGAGAATGCTTTTTGGAGATTTTTTCCTTGCTTTTGCTCTGTCTATTACTGCGGAATTTTTCAACTTGCTCAAGCTCTCCTACTACTGGAAAATTTGACAAAAGTATCAAAGACAATGTATATTTCTGGTGAAATATTATAGATGGAATCTCATACATTATCTCTGAATCGAGAACATACCTCTACAGTGCCAGCCAAGAGTTTCATCCCTATTTTCATTTTTCGAATGGGTTATGTCCAGTCATTATAGAAGCTTTCATCATAAATGACGTCCTAATGTTACATTAACAAATGAGACTCCACACCTCAACTGAAAGACCCATACTAATATTTGGATACCTTCACGTCATAAAGTCATATACATATACGTCATATATTACGATAACGTCATCAGTAACAGCGCAAATATTAGAAATTTATTCCCAGTAATGAGTAAAGACTATACCCTCATGTGCTTCTCAAAAGTCTCCTCTCCCCTTCTTATTTTACGATTGTACGTGAATAATTCCCATTTCTATTCCTATTCCAATTCCTATTTTTTTACCCCTTGTATACCTCGAATTTTGAAATTCGATGATATCATTGTGGGTTTTCTACAATTCAACAACTTTCATCATTGAGGAAGTGACAGATACTGGCGATGAAAATGTTATCCAAATGACGCAGATTAATTGAATCTCCTTGTGTTTGTGGTCGTAGAAAAAGTATAGAACACAACTCGAGGTGTAATGCAATTACGCACTCTGGGAGTTACACTCGTAACTCTCTCCACTTTGATTTAAGTGTGATGATTTTCAGATGATTCTGATTTACACCATATTTATCATTCGGAATGATTATTCAAGTAGAAGACAAGTTATTGTTGATATCATCTATTATCATAGGTATCATAATTAGTATTGGGGATTCAAATCTTACAAACTTAAACTGAATAACTGAACTCAAATCTTAATACTGAAACCTACTAAGAATTCCGGACGCAATAACGAAGCTGCAGAATAGGCAATTAGGTGGCACACAGGTCGATTGAAATAGCTTCAAGTTAACTTCATCACAGCCAGTTTCGAGACATATCTAACGGCAGGGCACAAGTCCCTTCCGCGTCGATCTTACACTCAGGAATGCCCTTAATCTCTCCAGATAACGACCGGAATCATCAGAATATTGCACCCTTTCCGTCAGTACGAAGTTCAGAGTATTAAGAGAATGGACTCAATTCCCAATTAGAAGATCATTATGAAGGAAACGAGCAGTTGGGGAGAATCATTAGGTCGAAGCATATTTCCATAGGATTTTTTGAGATTTCCTCAATGGTTATTCATGATGTTCACAGATTATGGTCGAATTCTAGTTAAGCTCAATCGTACTAACGAAAGTGATTGCTTTCCGGAGTTCTGGTCTAGTTTTTCGTGAGACGACTTGAATTCCTGTGATCCTTATTCTCATTAGGAATTGCTCAAGGTATGTTCATGGTGAAATAACACATACGAATCGAATTGATTTCTTCTAGAAATTTGTTGAAGACGCCCATGAACCGAAATCATATATCTTCAGGAGAAAATAACTTGGAAACCATATTTCATCGTATCCTATGATGATTTGATAGTGATAATGATGGGATGAAATCATTTCGATTCCAATCTTACAACAGATAACTCTTAGTCAAATATTTCTACTAGCTTGAACCATCAGAATATTCAAACAACCTTTTCAGACGGAATGTTATTGCGAAGATCACAGAGGGAATGAGGTTCTATATTTGGTTTTTCTTCGGATTAATTTTGTATCAACGACAAGAGGAGGAAACTGTTGTATTACTATTTTTAAAGATGTCCTCACACAAGAACATCATGCATCATATAACAATAATAATTATAATAATAGTTCACTTATCGATGTGGTACATTAGACGAGCTCAGTGTCAGGCTCGAGACCTGTCGAACATCGCAGAGAGAAAAACCAAACTCAGGAAACTGATCCTCAGATCCTGGTTCTGAGGTCGGTTTGAGTGTGAGGACTGTGGAACATGAACATAATTATAATATACAGGGTGGGGCAATAGTGCGTCGAAGCTAGAAACATGATTCAAAAACGAATGTGAATGTGATAACAAGGTCAATAACAAGAAATTATTGCCACATATACAGGGTACACCAAAAAAACTTCAGCTAGTCGGGGACATTTTTTTTTTTAAATGGAATGCCATCATGTATATTAGCACAATTTTTGAGGCGTCCCAACAGTGACCTCCATCCACCCTTCCGATATCATTGACCACATCTGAATCTTATCAAAGTGACAATTTTTTTGTCGGAATAATGTCATCTGCAGATGCATACCGAAAAAATCACTGTCGTCGCAATTATGAAATTTCAGAGGAAATAATCCTAATGTCATTTGATGGGTAGATCCGCAATATTTCAGATGGATTTTCATGTCCCCAAATTATACAGGGTGACTATAAATAACTTTCCAAGTCGGAACTTTTTGAAGTGGTTCTTCTCGAGTTTTTCAAATGGAACACCCCATATATTTTTTGAATATAAAAAAATATGAACATACCCATGAGAATCAAAATGTTAGTGCAGAGACAATTTGCTGGAAGTGTAAAGCAAGGTTCTTTGTAAATTAAATATATTAATGAGGTATTTCCTCCAATGGATATAGTTGAATGAATGGAATATAGTATATTGATTCGCTTATTGTTCTTATAATATAATCGAAACGTATGTCATGATGAATGAGGAACTATCGCATTAATTTTGAGTGGATGATTGACCAGCTCATCTCTGTTTTAGGAAGGCAACCGAGAGGCACTAATATTTGCGTCACTAGATTTGTTTCAATGATTATTCAAAAAACGTAAATAGTACTCAAGAATACGTATGCATAATACGATACTTGGAATGAAGACATTCATCTTTATACCACATGATCGGTATCGATAACGATGTTCAGAACACTGGGGGATCTATTCTGCCTATTTGCCTATCTAATTTCTTCAGCCAGAACTCTAACGTAAAGCTAACTTGACAACCATTTCATTCGTTATAGCGGAAAATCACTCGAATGTCAATTGTTAGATTGTTAGATACACAAAAATGGAAACAAAATCAGTATTATTGATAATTGCACAATCAGTGTTATAAAAATGTTGATTCAGAAGTAGTAATTAAGGTTGTTAAAATGTCACCATCTTCTGGAGAGTTTCATAACTAATAGGCCATCAAAGCAGAAAATGACGTTAGCGTTTTTGACGAAACAAAACACCATCAGCGACTGCACCAGTGTTTTGTACATCGTTGTATCAATATCGATGTAGTTTGATATTCGATAGACCTTATTCATTACTGATTTTCCTTCCTGCGATGCGGCAGCAGCATCCACCACATTTTCCGACATCTCCTCAATTCTTTCCTAACGCTCAAATTTCTTGCCAATCTTTCCCATATGTATAGTGACCGAAACAGGGATACAACTCACCCCGAAGTACAGTCTCCGCCGTCTGCGATACAGAATCATGGTCGCAGGAGTGTACCGGAGCTGCGGCAATCAATACAAGGTGAAGACGTCCACTGAATCCTAAACAGGCCGAGCTTCGCCAGCACCACACTACCCTGGGGTGAACTGTACTACGGACTTGCTCCTCGGGGCGGAATTCAGACCTTCCGAGGATTTCCACTCGGGATAGCAGGAAATGACGATCTGCAGGATTGCAGGATCGATACGAAAAAATACCAGAGCGATTTGAAACACAGAAATTCCTGATAGTTTTCTTCTGCTGATCAAACTGGAAATAATCACATTCTCATTGGGGCAAATTGTCATATCCGGTCAGGAAATTCTCATAAGATATGGTTGGTAACCGGAATAAGCTAACTATAAAATTCAACTCGAAGTTTGTTTTGTCCAGTGTTGTCTGAACCTTTTCTAACTCACTACTTATTATTACAAAATATCCCAAAAATACATCCCCTCCGAGCTAGGGCCACTATAAGTGAGGAAAAGAGAAAAGTTATCTAAAATTGTAACTATAATAACCGATCATATCTTCTGAAAATTGGTATGCTCCTGTTTTTTCAGGCTCTATATTCCTTCTTTTCTTCAAAAATAATGTGAATCCAGTTCTGAGGAGTTGGAGGGGCTTCCACACTTATATTGGCTCAAATTTCATGACTGAAAAAAGAAACTATGAATTCCAATATCATGATCTTCTGGGCCGTGAAGAAATCGAAGAATGAGGTCTCTTGCATTTTTTTCATTCAACTAATCGCTTGCCATAAAATCGTAATCAACGAAAGGAGGGCATTTTCCCAGTATCCATAACAAAACACTTATAAATTGAACAATAATTGATCTCATCACGAATGTGAATATTCTCCTCTGCTCGCTGAGATACAACCTTCCCTTCTTCTCTGGATAGAACGTCGAACATGTTCTTAGATCCCAGGAGTGTTTCTTATGTATTGGAAAGCATGCAGTCTTATTTTGATCCCAATAATACGTCTTCCCAATGTTCACATCGAATTTTCAATCTCCTTGCATACGCAATTTGTCACATTTTGAATACTTCTTCTTCATTCAAGTTAGCGGAGGTGGGAAAGCTAGTTTAACATTCACGAAGTTTGGAATGTGTATAAATCAATATAAATCAACGAATCACAAGAAAATTGACATAACCTGTCTGAAGTAGACATACACACACTTGCATCCATAAAAATAATCAAAAATATCAAAATTCATCTAATGAGTAGCAGCACTTTTCAATCGAGAATTATTTCAGTCTGTTTTCGAATATTCTGACATTTGATGCGGGTTTCATATTAGGTTTCAGTTAATCTTATGATTTGCACCCGATGAAATGGAAACTTTTTTGATAAAGTGCGGTACAGTGAGATATGGACTGTGACATATTGTGGTAGCGAGTGTTATGATCATGTTTTGACAAGCACATTGTAATATTTTCGAAATTATTATAGAAATATATATACACCTCCAGAATATATACGCTGACTGATATTTAGTTTTTCGAAAATTTCTTTATAGCTGGTCCTCTTATCTATATTTTTAAAAATGCGTATAGCACGTATTTCTGTGGAATAAAGTATTGTGCGGAATTTCCCGAGAACCAATCATTGAATGACGTGGCTCAATACTTGAATAGGAGTGGATCAAAAATGAACTTTGTTTATGAAAGCACGCGATTACCGATCGCCCTGTTTAGACAATCAACATCATCGCTCGATGTATTCGTTTCGCCTGCATAGAGCCCTTGGGCGCAGGAACAATGCCCAGAGCGAACATTTGCTACCCCTTGTTTTGTTTCATTTACTTAATAAGAATATACCCTCCTACGTGCCCGAATCACCTTCGAGGATTATAGAAATTTTGTCAAAACATCGGCGGTACGTCGATAGATTGGCTTATTCTGTCCGAACATGTGAGCCTGTCTACTTGAATGCCAACGAGATGCGATAATCACAAAAAGTAAGTTATTCGGAGTATGACAGGTCATCATGGATACTGTTCTTTCGGAATTGATGCCATCGTTCAACTATGATCTTTTTCGATTGAGAAGGAGATCGACCCATGAGAGCGCTGTTTGTCTGACATCAACAAAATGGCCGTCTTGTGGAGTGGTTTGTTCACGTCAACTATGATATTTACGAGTTATAATTCAAGTTGATCAATCATCTGAATTATGTTGAGCCTTTCTATCCTGCCGTTCCCGTTAGGCAGTTTTTCGGTGTTTGTCTCACTGTTGGACTCATGTTGTCAATAGTTTCGAATAGTTTTCATTTATCCTGTTCTGTGTATGGATTTTCTGAAAGATATGTTCACCTTTTTGATCTGCAAATGTTGAGGATGTTCCCTGGTATTAGTGTTTCAGTGATTGTTCCATTGTTGGACTCAATGTCGGTTCCATGTTTCGGTTGACTGTTAATCATCATTTGTCCTGTGCTGTTTGTGAGTTTCTACAAAATATTTTCTCGTCATAATCTGCAAATGTTGAGACTCATCAAAGAACGTTAAATATCATTCATCCTGTTCTGTGATTGAGTTGGTCAACTAATTTTTTGCTGTTATGTTTTACACATAGTGTTCATTGTCTGTATTGGGTGGATCTATCATGGTATTTTTGATATCCAATTATATTCATATCTTGATGATGAATAAATAGGCTATAATAGAATTACTTTCATTGCTTGATTTCCTCGAATGAAGAGAAATGTATATTGAAGTTTATGGAACTAGAAATTGATAGAATTATAGTTTCATCACAATAATCTCTCCAATTTGTCTCTCACGATCATGAATAATGACTATTTGAATTGATGACCAGCATGACTATGGAAATTTCTCAAAAGACTGTTAATGTGCTGTTTTCGAGATTCTTTCTGATCCATATATCATAATGAATCATTGGAATTCCATCCAAGGAAAGCAGTAAATGATGAATCAGTTGCCAGAGACGACAAATTCAACTTGAATTGGTTTTTCACATCAGCAGTTCACATGCTCACCAGATGTCATAATCGCATCTCCACCTTCCCAATTGTACGTGGGTTCCAGGGTTCAGTCATTTATCGAAATAGTTCAAGAATTCAAAAACCTGTATTCTGTATCATTCATCGAAATGTATCAATTGAGATCAAGGAAACATTTTTCTAGGATCTACACGTTGACATATACTGTATGAGCTGGATTTGAAATAAATCGTATATATCCTTTAGTGATCTATGAATCATAGCATCATGAACTGGAACTTTTCACCCCCCAGGCCGATAGAGAACTCCAGTTATATATTTGATCCCTTGTATTATAATAACCATCTTCGCATCTCTCTTTTATCCTTCTGTACTTCTTTCATTCATTGTCGTTCATAGTTCAGAGCAAATGTGTACTGGATTATGTATCTGGATTCTCTACGTGAGTGAAATAACCCGATTCCATTGTATTCCAGCTCTGCCGAATGATGAATCAAGACCAGTACATGCTTTATTATAACTCCAATAGACTATTCGACTCATCAATGTGTGGACGTTCTTCATGAGATCAGCAATGATTGGAGAGTGAATTATATTTTGCTCCGTCACAGTAAAATACAGCATATTTTCTAAACTGTGATTAGTCGCTTTAATTTGATGAATGGATGCATTGTTTATGGGTATTACTTGCAATTATGTCTCTATTCTTTCCATAATACGAGTTTCATCATTTCATCTGGTAGCAGAATTTTCGTGGAAGGCAAAATGTCTCTTTAGGAGAACAGGGTTATAAAATGGTCTTACATATTTGATGGACCCAGGAAACATATACTTCCGTCTTGGATTATCTCTGAAAGAACGTAATACTACCGACGCATCTCGCACGCATAAACGTTCATTGTACGAAGATGATTACCTCTCTTCCTTGTCTCGTCCTTTCAAGGAGTAGAAAAAACGGAAACGGTAATAAAATTTATTTATGTCGCCTTCAATTTAAAAAAATTCAACTTCGTTAGGTTTTATCATCGACGTGGCAGCTGTCAGCCACAATGTAGTGGCTGAAGTCAAAAATCCCCTACCAATTTATAATTCCCCACTGAAGGGATGAAGCGGGCGCGTTCCTTTCTCTCTCTGCTCGGGGCTATGACGTTTTCACCCCCTTGTCGATAACTTCGCGGTCTGATCAAGATAAAACAACCCGTCATTGTTCAATTATACTTTTTGACAAATTTGAATCTATTAGGGGGTCTAATCAGGGGAGACATTTTCATTTCGCGAACGTCGCCTTCGTTAGAATGCTCAGACGAGTCATGCTAGTGTGAATGCTTCATCAGGATGGTTCTCTATCTCCAGAATGGATCTGTACGAGAGTCTGTGGGGAAGAAAACACAAAGTTATCCACATAACTTTCAATTATACATCAGTTGAAATTATCACGAGGGCATATTCTGCACCCTTTATAGCCCTTCTTCAGCCTCAAACATATCCGGGAATATCATGATGTTTTGGACTGTTGGAATTCGTTTCCATAATACACATGCTGCTTCATCAATTAATGAGCCAATCAGAATGAACTTCATTGCTAAGAGTGACAATCTAGTCGACAAAGCATTAACATTTAATAAAGAGAACATATTTTATTGTAGAGAAAGTCATACGAATTCCCAAGATGAACCATGTCATTGTTCAAAACATGTTCGTTTCATAATTAACTTTCATTTTAAGAACGGTCTCTCAGTGTGACTCAACATGTTCAATATATTTCTTTCTGAATGTCAACAATTTACATATCTGATCAAATCAGTAACATAATATTCTATTGACGACCATAAAATCTATCATCAAATATCCACATTTTGTCTCAAGAGCACATTTTGTATGTTCAGGATTGACAAAAATGTTCTGTAGACTTCTTTGTCCACTGGCTTCAATGAAACTTCATGTAGGATTTTTTAGAGTACCTATGCGATAATACTGCTGCTTCAATATTGCTTTGCATTATTTATTGATTTATTTTCGAGTGATGATTTTATTATCTTTGGAAGAACGTATATAATAATACCAATGGAATGAGCTAATCACATTGGATATTAATAATCACTCTGTAAGTGATTATCAAGTTTTTTCGAGGTATAGGTACTATAATAAAACCGTTGCATATAGAACTGTTTGGCATTCAAATCGATTTGGTTCAAGAAGCGTAATGAAGTTATTGAATTTCAATAATGAAACTATTCAGTCCTAACAACTTTATCGAAATATTTCAGTTCAATTACTCTCTTGAACGTGACGAAAAGGTTTTGATGAGTTCTATAAAAATAGTTCATGAAGCAAACTTGAAACCTAATATTCTCTCAGGCAGATTATATTTTAACTAAAGCAACAATGGAACTTATCAGCTTTATCTCAGTCTCTCGATATGAAACGGTTGAAACAACGATGTACAAAATACTGGTGCAGTCACTGATGGTGTTTTGTTTCGTCAAAAACGCTAACGCCATTTTCCGCTATAATGGCTTAATAGTTATGAAACTCCCCAGGAGATGGTGACATTTTTACAGATTTCTGTACGAATAGTTGAAGTTTTGAGATTGTAATTATGTAGTTCGATCTGAAATTGAGGAGTAACCTAAATTACTACTTCTGAATCAATATTTTCATAACACTGATTGTGCAATCAACAATAATACTGATTTTGTTTTCATTTTTGTGTCGCCATCTAACAACTGACATTCGAATGATTTTCCGCTATAACGAATAAAATGCTGTTATCAAGTTAGCTGTACGTTAGAGTTTTGGTGGAAGGAGTTAGATAGGCAAATAGGCAGAATAGCTGCACCAGTGTTCTGTACATCGTTGTTGAAACGTATCGGTTACGATAGTTTCATCTGAGACAATCTTATAAATTAGGCTCGATTCTGGTCTTGTGGAAGTCGTGAACCAACCAACCGATTTTGATGGAACAAATTATTATCCGCTAACTTGGTTCGAACTAACAACCGCTAGGATATGGAATTGAAACGTTACCTGTTTTGTAGTAACATGTTCTCAGCATCTTTTGGTACTGAAAACATTCCCAGTTTCGAATTTTCATGTATTTCTCACACATGTAACAGCGCCGTCCATGTTGATGAAATGAATCCGAACGATTCTTGTACACACCAAAGCTCACACCTTTGAAGTTGCCTTCACCTGGTGAACTCATACATCATAACCATAATGAAATGAGAATAGTGAATGCACTGATGCGCTTTTGTTAAAACCAATCTGCTTCACCTGTAGGAGTCGCGGGTTTTCCTGAAGATGGCGCCATCATTATACGAAGAATTATGTTTCAAATTTTTCTAGGTGTCTTGAAAATGTTTCGATTTCATCAAATATACAACAATTAGATACACAAACCTCTATTTATGTTTCAATTTTGTTTTATTGCAAGTTTGGTAGAACTGCAGTTCTCACTGTTTTCAGTTCTGCCACCCTAAATTCAGTCGAATAATAGTGCCCTCTTCTGGAGAACTAGTGACTTCTATAGTATACAGGTAAAGCGATTTGGTTTAATTTTCTAACCTTGCATTAGATATGAATGCGCGCACCTGTCTTATTTCCTCATGATCATATCATAGTTCATATCAGAAACTAGAAGGAGAAATAATTTCGTATATGTACCGCGCCAAAATTCGAACGGTAACTGGTTGACACATTCGTCATCAACAGGTCTATTTCGAGTGGGATGTTTGGAACAGTTACTGGATGATGATTTCTCGATAGTTCGCCATCTACTGTTGAATATGCATTTACTGGTCGTGCTCTCTCTCATTTCGGGGATGAGAGTTGATCATTACAAGATCGACGATCGTATCGCCATCTCTACTCACTCAGTGCGGCCTTAGTGAGGTTGTTTGACAGGTCTACACATTTTGGAAAGAAACAATCGAAGAATCGGTTCACCAGCATATATCCACCTTGGTTGTATTTGACGATGAACGATTCCAATAGAATAGATTAGAACCTTATTGCATATATGTATTAACTACAATATTGACCAAACGCCATAAGAGCAATGTTAGGAAAGTGATGCTTCATTATATACGTCTTTCCTTGTCTAATTGGCAACGATGATCGAGGGCGCATGCGCAAAATTCAAATTTCGAAACTTCATGTATAATGTGCCAATCTCTTTAGTTTACAGGTTATGTTTGTACTGCCAATCTATTTTCTCCTTAAATCATCCTCATCTAAGATTTTCTGTGTAAATAATCATGTTATTTGGAAAATATATATTTGAATATGTATATATTGATGGTAGACAACATAACATATACTAACCTTTGATAAAGAGGTACGTTTTTTTCAGATTGAATAGAATGGAGCAATCAATATTCAAAAAATGGTAGAAATCTCGGTAGAAATATAAGATCTCATCAGTATTGAGTGTGATGAATTTCTTACCGATGATATGAATTGGAGCTCTTGGAGTCGTAGAGAAAACAAATTTGTACGTTTTTTGCGGACATTTTGTAAACAGTTACAAACTTAAACTACGAATACTACAAACAACAACAACTGAAACACTGAAAAAAACAATTACTAACAATAACGCTAATTACGAGTAATAAAAATATTCAATTCTTAAACATAGACAAGAAGACAGTTCAAAGAATCTGGTTGTTTGAATAATTGCGCTACACAAAAAGTATAAGGAATAAGACACGACGCACGATCATCCCCAATTTGAGTAGCAACGACAGGCGTAAGAGTGGAACAACACTAAGAGAGTCTGTCATCTTCCACTTTCATTTTGACGCATGCGCATAAATAAATCCTTGCCAATTGCACTCTTTTATTTTGACATCAGATAGGCTGTCCTTATTATCAATATTCGTAGTTGATACATATATGCCTTATTGATCCATAAAATACCATAATTACATGGTGTTGGACGAGTCGACTATGAAGTGTCATAAGAAATATATTTTCAATGAAAACATGCATAAAATATAGATAAAATACAATAAATATCAATATAGATAGATAGATTGTTTATTGTATCTGAGAAAATACATTTCATTACAAGAGTTTTGGTTACATTGTACTAAGCTATGAATAGTTGTATACTTATTGGGTACAGGTTTGATTCGCTACTCTTAAGTAATAACAACAATAAATAATGATAATAATAACAGCTACATAAAATGAATTACTTACCTACTCATTTAGAACAAAAGAGCGCAGTTTGAGAATATTGATTAGGACGTTGACAAAGCTAGATAATTGCGTAAAGTTGCCGGAATCGAGTAAGATTAATAAGTAAGTTAAATTATTGAAAAAATTGACAGCTGAGAATAGTTCATTATTTCTAATACCAGTGTAATAAATAGGACACTCAAAGAGGATATGTGAGAGTGATTCATTCATGCACAGATTGGAGAGTGAGCAAATTTCTGTAGGATCTGTGAAATAAGTTATACCTCGATAGGTTATTTTGATACGGTTTTTACGCAATTATTTTCGAAATGTAAATAGGAGCTTACTTCCGTGAGTAACTGGTCAGATGTAGATAAACTTTGATATATAAGGGGATATATTAATATAGTGAGAAGCCCATAGCTCATAGATTATCAAAGAAAAAAGAAAATTACAGGTTAATAATCATGATCTATTCCTGCTCAAAAACTCATTCACTGTGTAGAAATTTCCAGATGTTAAGAAATCCTTGCATCGCCTTTTGAATTCTTCGTATGGAGTGATGCTTTTCAGTCCGCTGGGAAGGGCGTTGAATAGTTTTATAGCGATGGAATGGGGCGATTTCTGGTACATTGCAGTTTTATGTCTAGGTAAGTCCGAGTTAATGTGGAGTGTTTGATATTCATGCTGTTTTTGGGAAACATTATTGATATCGCTCTTAATAAAAGTGAGGAAATGGAATTCAAAAGGGTGTAGATTTTGGTTATTTTGGTTGGTATAACGTATGACGTATGTTCTCTTCTTGTTGAAAACGAATCAAAGGTTCAGTTGCATATCCAGACTCTGGGTTGTTGATCCGATATCGCAGCTATTCAGAACTCTTAGTCCCTTCAGGTCCGCCAGTCACCTGGATTTACATCGACTGATTTATGTGGACGTGTTCGTGACTTGCCAATCAGATGGTTCCGACTATTTTGATTCCGTGACGTGAGTCGTTGACGTGTTGAAAGCCGAAAGCCAACGAAACTCTCGTACGCAACGTCGGCGCCGTTTTCATGCAACCCATATGTTAAAGCGTCGAGGAAAAGTTCATTCACTTTCCCTCTATTGAATAATTCATATATCGATCTACCTCAGTCTGACCTTTCTGCTTTTCTCATATTAAGTAGCTTTCCAGTTCTCGATGGCGCACTTCCAAGGTCGGCCAGCCGAAATTCCGCGTACAGTCGCGTAGGTGTGTTTCTTCGTTTGTCACCCATTAGGGAAATATGACGAGGGTGGGGGCGGCGAATAACGATCCGGGGACAGGGTCCGGGGTCGCCGGAGTCCGGAGTGGACGGGCGCGCGCCGGCTCCAGGTGAGAAGGCAGGCGCACGCGCGCCCCGCAAAAGTAAATATCGGCCTTGTAAAAGGGGGCCGCATCGTCTCATTTGGCTTGCAAATGAGCCGCCCTTGCCGGTTGGGGAGATTGATGAACTCCAAATGATCGCACTGATTTCTGGAACGAGGCGAAGGGGTACGAGGACCGTGCACTCGAGCGATTGCTTGCATTCGGTCTCAAAAGATACACCTAGTCGGAAAATGGCCGATTTGTGTTGTTTTTGCTGGGCTCTCTCATACAACGAACAAGACAAAATTCAATGATAGGTAGATAGATAAGTATAGTTAGTTCATTATCATAAATTCACGACGAGATATTACTCATTTTTTCAGTTCTTGTGTGGGAATAAAATGAAAGTTATTACAATTATTTCAATATATTTGTATAGTAAGGACAGATTTGTGATCTGCTCCTTAATGAAACTGCGCTTGGAACTTAACCTTCAGATACCTAAATGAGAAATTCTCTATTTGTCCGTAATACCTAGTTTCTCAAAAAATTTGGAAATACAAACATATTGTCAATAAAAACAAAGCTTCTGCTCATTCCAGTGGGCGTTTCGGAAATGAATCTGCTACCGTTTTCGACCTAATTCGTATATCTTTCCTTCGCGAAATTTCCAATGTTATGTTGTTTTGACACTGGAAAGTGACGAGTTGGCAGACGAAGCAATTCTAGCTAGCAGGTGTTTTTTCATTGATTGATATTGAATTTGCCTTTCCAATATTCAGAAGGATGCAAGCAAATTTTTCGTTTTCACGAGATTGGGCCTCTTCGAAGCATAACCGTGTACGCATTGAAGAACATTCCCTTGGAATATGAATACAAAATATTCCCAAACTATTATGTAATACCGCCCTGAAGATTCAGAATAAGTCTTGAGATAAGTCACCTCGTCCTATAGACTACGATGTGGTCGATAAGGACATACCTATACTATACAGGGTATTCCACGATGAGCTGAGTTCTTATGGATGGGAAACTACTTGGACTAGTTTTTTTGAAATTTTGTAAACTAAGGTTTCCCAATGTGCTCTTTTCAGTTGAAATATTTGCAGCTCTATGCAAAATGGACCTCAACCTCGATATTGTTATTGTGAATTGGATGTACCAATTACCATTGAATTCTTGGAATCTACACTGAATTACAATACATTTCATGAGGAACATCATGGGTCTAGAGCACGCCATTTTTGAGTATTTCAAGATTATTCGAAATTTTTGGCAGATGCAGCCCCTTGAGAAACATATTTTTCGAAAACCAGACCTACTATTTCCAGGATCTACGAAAATGAGTCCCAAAGCTACCCAAATCCTTGGGAACTTCTACAGGGTGCTCAGAATTCAGAATCAAATTTTCCTATTCAAAAATTCGGGAGCTCAATATTTTCAAAATAGTAACCCTTCTTGTTCTCGCCACCAGTAGATTCTACGCTGGAAAGTAGACAGATATTATGTTCAAATCCCGATATCTGGAATGAGCAGTTTTTGCAGAAAACTGACAATACCAAATTTTGGTGGTTATTTCAGGATTTCGAATAATTAATTAGTTGGCATGAGTTGAGGTCCATTTCCAGTATTACCGGAAGTTTCAGAAAACTGGAAATATTTTAAATACTGTCTGTAAGTTCTTCGAAGGGGTGGTACATTCATTTTCCAGCTTTTCGTGGGATTTTCTCTATTCGTTTCTGAAAAATAGAGTAGAAGTTATTAAAAATTATTCCAATATATTTGTAGTAAAGACAGATTTTGTGATCTGCCCCAAAATGTCACTGCCCTTGAAATTAAACCTCTAGATACCTGGAAGAGAAATTCTCTATTGGTCAGTGACACCTTGTTTTTGAAAAATTTGAAAATACAAATATATTTAATAAGAATAAAACCTCCTCTTATCTTGGTGGAAGTTTCGGGAACGAATCTGCTCCGTTGTCAACACTTTTCTCTTCGCAAAATTTTTCAATATGTTCTCGGTTTTGACACTGACACTTGAAAAGAGCACAATGGAAAACCCCGTATACAAAATTTCAGTGGTTTCCCATACATACAATGGACTGAGCTCGACGTGGAATACCCTGTACATTTCGTTAATTTGCCCACATCGTTTCCGTTTCGGAAGATGAATTCACGTGGGCTGAAGAGAAGTGAACGACCCCAAGACGAAGAACTGAAAACCTCAACTGGGAGGACGTGCACGACAAGACAAGGTGGGCCATTGAATTTTGGGTGGGGCAGTGTCACCAACCAGCCCACCCTCGGCGCCGATGATGATCGGAAAATATAAACTCGTATTCATGATATACAATGACCGGCAGAATTTCTAAAAAAAATATAAATACGATGTATGAAAGACGATTTATTTCATTGATTCATAGGACCAAGAGGCTTGAAAAGGGGTGGGTCATCTCTCATTTTTTGAGATATTAACATCATTCACTTAAATTTGCATTCACAAGTGAATGAGATGGAAAATAAATCAGAAAAAAATGTTGTATATATTTATGAAATCGACAAAATTAATTACCTAATGATATGGATTATTAGAATTCGAATAAATGATGCGAGTTATTCACGTAGGTGGTTCATTCATTTTTTCCGTTTTCCTTGTTTCTGGAGAATGATGAAAGTAGTAATCATGATTGTTATTTCACAATATATTTGTAGTGAGGACAGATATAAATTATGATCCGCCATGAAATTTCACTGCGCTTGGAATTCCACCTACAGACACCTGGAAGAGATCTGTCAGTGACACCTCGTTTTCGAAATATTTGGAGAATATATATATTCAATAAATATCGAAATCTCAACTTGTCACCTTCCTGTGTCAAAGCGACCAGCGAAAAAATCACAGAGACAAATAATATCACCTGGTGCTCAAAACAGGAGAAGATCCGTTCCCGAAACGTAAACAATAATAAAATAAGAAAAAATTTCGATCATTCAATATATTTGTTTTCCAAATTCCAAGCGCAGTGACAAATCTGTCCTTACTACAAATATATTGTACAATAATTTTAATATTTTCTACATTTATTATTTTTCAGAAACGAGGAGATATGATTCCACAAAAAATGAAGAATAAAATTTGAATATTTGCAGTTGAAATATCAGTACTTCTAGGAGCAACGTGATTATGACTTTCAGTTGATATCTATTGAGAAAGTCAGAAGCAAGCTGATTTTCAATATTTTCCTATTTGATTGCGATCTCTTCAATTTTATCATTCTGCCTCAACAAAACTTCAAGTATTCGAATATGTTGATATACAGGGTGTCTCAAAAATAATCCGACAATATCCAAGTGGTAATAGGGAAAATCAAAACAAGCATTTTTCTTTACATGATCATATGTCTGAGCAAAAGAACTGTTTGGTACAAATTACACTGCGCAATAATGAAATCAAACGGCTCCTTTGCAAACATGTTTATATTAACAGACATGCTTGTTTTGATGTCCCCTATCACCCATTGAAGTTTGTCGGTATCTTTTCGGAACACCCTGTATATGCAAAACAGGAATCTGCAAGAAGGTATGCAAATTTCGTGTTGACGAAGGAGTAGGTACTGGAAGACATTGAATTTTTTTCTGGAGGAAGTTTTGCACTTGGTAATACCCGAGATGATAACCGAAGGTATTGTCAAGCAGCGGTTTCCAAACTGTTTTTGAAAGCTGCCCCATTTTTGAATATTGAATCCATGTGATTATATTTATTGGGGATGAGGGGAACTCGGAATCCATTGAAGATACAGCAAAGTTCAAATGTAGGCAAAGTTGAGTAGACCAGAAGCCAGACAAAATGCCTCAAAGAAATCTGCGAACTTCCGACAATGTTACAACCTTCGAACGTTCAAGAGAAACACCAACACCTTCTTTCTCTCCCAAAATTCCACCGCTGGCTTACACGATGTTCTTCGAACATTACAGGTTTCCCTTTCGTGTTGTCCACAGATGAAAAAAATACAAGAGAATACGAGAACTTGAGATTTTGTTTGTAATTTCTTATACCTATTCGACTTTATACGGAGATAAAGTGAAAGATCTGACGTTTTGGCTCTGGGAGACCATCATCAAGTTGTATTTCTATTGCATTTTTCGAAATCTTTCAGTATCCCAAGTACCATCGTTTTCAAAAGAAGGAAAGATTATAAAAAAATCCTGTCCCGTACTTGTATGAATCAACTTGATGAAGACTGCCCAGCGCCAAAACGTCGGATCTTCAATTCAATATCGTCATTGAAAGAAGAATAAATCAGTTTTCGTAGTGAAAAATAAAATCTTGTATGCACCACGATCATCATTGATGTATACGCACTTGGTGTATAGATAACTATTTCATTCTTCTCATGTCATTTCAAGTTATGAATTGACTATAAATCTGTTATCGAAATTTATCATAATGATTCAGACCTCAGAGGGTTGATTAAGCGACCTACGTCTATAGTGCTAACGGTATCTTGGACGAATACCTCGAATCCGACTTCGGATCGGTGCGTTTAATGAATGAAAGTCTTCGATTATTTTTTGCCCAAAAAGTAACTTGTCAGCAGCAGCTCTCCACTTTGCGCATTCTAAACATGATGAAGGTAGATTATATAACATTCCTGGCGGTGTTTCCTTCGGTGCAGTCATAAATTCGACGCAGACAATTGATTGTAATGTTATTCGACTTCGGAATTTGCTTTAAACTGCATTTTATATGCTCCTACGTGTCCTTTAATTTCAAACTAAGAAATAAATGTAGATTCTTCGGCTGACGAGTTTTTGCGCACAGTATTGTGCTTTGTCTTGAGATGCTCGACGTGTATTTACTGGGTCTGCGAATTTCGGTGGTTTTAATTTGGAAACGTTGAGAACGAGTGGCGTTTCGACAACGATCATGAATATGCATTCAACTGATTGAAATGTCCATTGGCGATCAGTAAATTTGTTTGGATTTCTCGCGATCAAGAGTTTTTTCACGAGAGATACGAATAATGATTGTTATACAGACAGTTGTTATATACACAGTTATCTAGGAAAAGTACTGCTGAAATTATCATCATAATATCTTTCAGGATGGGACATGAATATGAAGGTTTGAACATATATTGTCCATAAATTGATCCATGAAATTCATTCGAAACAAATTGGCGGTTGATATTGTTAGATTTTTCATATCAGAATGAACTCACCAGAATAGCAGATAGAAAATTGAGATAATCATATCAGTAACTATCATGTCATTTTTTTCCAAGATAGCGTCCACCTGCATTTTCCGTAGCTGACAAAAAATATTTGCAGAGAATTTGAGAATGTTTTGAGAGAGCTATCAATCTACCCCCCATTCCGATTGAAATATCCATATTTTTTGGGAAAGTCAAAGAAAAAGTAGCTGTTTTCAAAAGTTTCAAGTAATACGCTTGTCGAATGGTAATTTATAATTTTCTAATTTTCAGCATTCTCAACACTTGGGTTCACTCTCTATCTATCTATGTTCTATTGATCATCACTCTCACTCATGATTGATGAGTACCAAAGAACAAGGAGAAGAACAATAATCGAACACAGATTTGAGGTTATGTTGAACAAGTCTTAGAATTTATTACTAGTATATACTTCTCACATACGTAAACACTTCATATAGAAGATTATACTCCACAAAATACTAGGAAGGAGAAGCTCTCTCTTGAAGTGCAAGCGAAGACTCTTTTCAATCACACGACCCAAAATATTGTTGCCAAAACAGCGTCTCATGAAACTGGTATCGTAATATAGTATTATACAGGGTGTCCCCGGCCTTCTTTTCCTTTTCCTCTCGGAAATGTATTGATGGGGTCAAAATATCACCAGTACCTACTTCATGTTACTTTTTTCCTAAAATCCTTCGATACCAAGTTATGGGCACACAAAGTTACAAAATGAAAAATGTTCTTCTTCGATAACTTTCGAAGTGAATATTCGAGATCAACCAAATTTTGGTGATTGACTGAACAAATGAATTCCAGTTGTTTTGCTACAAAGTCAGGAACCGACTAACCCCGATGGTACACTTCCCAAAACTGTAAAATGACAAAAAACAAGGTTACCTGGACAATTTCCCGAATAAAATGATGAAAATTCACTATAGTTCGACGACATCCTGTATCACCAGTATTTTGCCAATTGATACTTCTGATTCATGCATTGATTCTTTGGATTGATTGATAAATGGCATACAATCAACGACTAAGTGGAAACAGCCGTACGTATCGTTTTTTTTATAGTGAGTTCCAATGGCAACCCCATTCAACAATCTTGGGAATACGGCGTCACGATGCTGGCATTAAACAATAATTGTTCATGGGGGTAAATCAAAGCCTGAGGCAATATTTGGTCCACATGAATCCGACGAGAATGATGAAAATGAATGATAAAAAAGCAACGGGACCCCTATTTCTGTTTCCACTGATGAAATATATGGGCCAGTTGACAGTTAATCGAATCAATAATTCAGATAAACCGCTTGAATTGTTACGTGAAGGAAGTATTGTATGGCTCAAATATAATACTTCCATGAAGAATCAAAAATCAAGGGTGTCGTTTAGTAATGATTTTTTCTCGTGACTGCGGAAACAAAAGAATGTTGGTATTGAGAATGAGATTTATGGCCTCATTAGCTTGGAATTCGTGCCAGAATTCAGATAAAGTTTCGGAACTCTCAGAGTGATATCTGATAGTTTTGATACGGTTGTAACATAAGTACTTCGAAGAAGTGCAAACGAAACTTCTTTTGTGACTCCCGCCTTCAAAAAATCGATATCTAATGGAAATTCACGTGGAATATTCTGATATATCTTAATTGTTCGATTTCGAAATTAGAATCACAATTGGTATACAAAATAGTATATGTGTAAGAACGAAACGTAATTCTTCCTCGTTCTTTCAAATGACACATATCTTGGTGCAGGTGAGTACAGGGTGAAACACATTTCAAAATGATATTCCTCAGCTAATTTCGAGGTCTAAAGATCCCATCATCAACGTGTGTTACAAAAAACATCCTTTTGAGATACACGGTTTAGACTACATAATAAATTATATTCCATAATTGCCATAACATTCCACATGCCTGAATATCGACGTGACTATATTTGTGAAAATTTAATGCGTCCTGATGAATCATCATTCATTACAGACATGTTTTCGTGGAAACGCCATAATCGAATCATTCTTGATATATCATGTACGAATTCTTTGGTCACTCTTGTTCATTTATGAATGTGGAGATAGTCCGAAATATATTACAGGTGAGTCAAAATACCTCACGTTCAAGCTTCCAATTCTATTTGATTGACAGTTCGTCAATTGCAGTGAAAAAAGTGTAACATGTAGGAGAGTATCTATATTATGACACTGTTCAGTGAGAATTGGGAGAATGGAAATCAAACAAATCTTATCTCATATCTCTGGCTGTAGCCTTGGATATCTCCAAAGCATTTGACCGAGTTTGGCACCAAGGCCTCCTAGCGAAACTTCCGTCATAGGGTTTGCCGCCCCAACTGTGTCTTTTACTATCGAGTTTTCCTGCAGATAGATCACTCTACGTGGTGGTAGACGGGGTCTCGTCTGATACAATGACGATCAATGCTGGTGTTCCACAAGGCTCTGTCTTGGCACCAACTTTGTTTTTGCTCCACATCAATGATTTGTTGAATGTGACCTCCAGCCCAGTTCATAGCTTCGCGGATGATAGTACACTTCATTCCGACTTTTCCTCTAGAGCCCCTATATCATCCAATGAGGCCAGAGGTGCAAGGCGAAGACAGGTTGATGCTTTAAATGAGGATCTGACAAGAATTCTGAAATGGGGATCTGAGAATCTAGTACAGTTCAATGCAACTAAAACTCAAGCTTGTATATTCACCAAGAAGGCTGATCACACAATGCCCAATTTGATGATGTCGGGTACCACTGTTCCTATGAGGTCGTCAATATCCATGCTGGGTGTCACCACCAACACTGCTCTCTCATGGAACGATCATGTGTGGTCCATTGCGAAAACTGCTTCACAAAAACTCGGTTTTCTTTTCCGTGCGAAGAGATACTTCACATCCCAGCAACTGCTTATGATCTACAAAGCACAAATTCGACCTGTCCTGGAGTACTGTTCACATGTTTGGAGCTCAGCCCCCAAACATACGCTTAAGCTCTTAGATTCAATTCAGAAGAGAGCTATTAGCCTAGTCGATGACACAACACTCACCAAATCATTGACCTCTCTAGATCATCGTAGAAAGGTCGGCGATCTTTGTCTTTTTTATAGGTACTTCCACGGTCGGTGCTCAACGGAAATATCATCTATTATGCCACCACGCGCGATTCCTAGTAGACAAACCAGACGAGCTCAAGCTGGTCACCCCTACACTGTCAGGCTCGAGACCTGTCGAACATCGCTATACCAAGCATCATTCATCAATAGAACGGCAAAGTTGTGGAATTCTTTGCCTAGTGATGCTTACAACCTCCAAACTTTCAAGAAAAATTCCAACACCTTCCTTCTTTCCCAAAATTCCACCGCTGGCTGACACGATGTTCCTCGAACATCATAGGTTTCCTTTTCGTGTTGTCTACAGATAAAAAAAAAAAAAAACAAGTAGTCTACCAATTTAAGTTTTCTTGTATTGGAATGATATGAGTACTGGAAGCAGTGGCTAAGCAGATTATTTTCAATAGTGAATTCGAAAATCTAGAGCTTTGACAATCATCAGGTAGTAGACTATTGTAAGTTGTAAGGGTCTCAGGTCCGAATCTCATTCGACCTTGTCAGACAATATCTTGGAGTTCTTATCGAGATCTTGTCGAATATAATTGTGAAGATGTAGTTCTGCCCTATGTAGACCTCGATATTTTCACGAATATGGTAATTAGGATAATGTAATTTGAGTGCATACATATGTCTATATATTCATGTGAAGGTACATAAAAGGTTTGTTCTATATATGTCTGATCAGAATTCGGCGGCATTGTTCATTGTTATTTATCTTAGAATTGTCATAATCCTGGAAACCTTTTTCACTCCGTAACTCATTTGAGAGTGGAATGATAGAAACCAGACAGCCTGTCCCTTCAGCTGACGAATGGGAAATCTATTTCTTCTTCACTCAATCAAAAACTAGTATCTCAGACATGTTGCTCTTTAGAACATGTAGTGCATTTAGGACATATAGAGTAGAGGCATGCCAGTCTCATTTTGACAATGATATATGTAGTTTGTTATGTTTCATCACTACATTTAAAAATGTTCAGAAGATTGAAGAATATTTTGAGGTTTATCACCCAAGCAAATATGGTAAGAAAGGAAATTATGCCCCTATTCACATTACACATTAGATAACTTCATGAAGTATATCTGGAGGTATATATCTATTATATGTTTCCATAACCACAATTAGAAATCTAAATTCTCACAAATCTACAGTCTGCATCATTTTTATTTTCGACCCCTTGTATTTTTGAAGGGATGTATGGAAGTAACTCATTTTGATTGCAACTTTTTTGCTGGAAATGACGTGTGGAATCCTATTGCGAAGTTCATCATTTTCCATAACTATTTGTCATTGATTTCTTTGCAGTTTGGTTCAAATTTCTGATGAACAATGGATAATGAACAATCTCCGACATTTTCCGTGAATTTTGCGTCCGCTCTGAAGACATAATTCCATAGCGAGAAAATAATACATCATCTTCAACCGATTCTAGAACCGAAGGCGAGACACATTTTTCGAATGCAAATCCTCCTCGATCGATGAATGGTCACCGAATATCAACTCCTCACCTTCTGAATAACAATGATTTCTATTTATCTGTGGCAGATTAATTCTGGAATAATGTTTCTGAATTAGGCCCGTGTCTTTATTCCGGCTGCAGATTTATTATTCATCGAGTTATTTTGATCTCATTTGATATTTATCAGGGGTCTACAGCGACTAGTGACAAATTGACGAATTTCCAGGAGCCTACTTGACTTGATAATGACACAGTTTAGCATCGTTTAACATACATGATTATCATCACTCTAGCGGTGGCTATGGCCGTAAGATTAACATCCGAAAGGGATCTGTATTAATTCATGACCAGTGTTCCTTGATGACATTTCGACGAGTGATCACTAGTTATAAATTCAAAATGAAACATGTTTTCAAAACGCAAGAGTCTACCTTCACAGGGATTGGGCGTTCTTCTGAGGAGATCTATGGGGAAGGGGGAGGTGTCGAAGGTAGATGACTTCTCGTCTTTTTCTTCTTTTTTCTAATGGATTCATAGAGGAAGTGCAACTCCTGATTCTCTTGAAATGCATTTGTGTAAATACTTCAATTCATTGATTTCTAAATCTATATCTCTTGTACCTAAACAGTCATTGAGTGATATATATATATATATATATATATATATAATATTCACGTATGAGACCTATATTTTTACTCCGGTCGATTGACTCTATCCTCAGAAGATGTCGCCTGTGTCTTCAAGAGAATGGGCAGCAATTTGAACAGTATTTATAAGACATTTTCAACAGGAGAAAAATTAATAGAATTGTTTTGTAGTAGTGTTTGGATTTATTGTTTCATCAAATTGTTTTATGTTCAATTGTTTTATTGTTTCATCAAATTGTTTTATGTTTTATCAAATTGTTTTTATCAAATTGTTAATTGAATGATCATTTTAAATGAATACTTCTCATTCTACCCTATATTAATGAGTGGAATTTAATTATTGCGCCAGAATATCTATTCTAGAAGTAGGAGTTATTTGTCTTGTCTTGCCATAAAAAAACTGAAAATTACCCAAATACAGGAATAATACTCAAAATATCATATAAGTATCATATATTTTTGAAGAGCGCAAAGCTTCCTTGTTTCAAATATTGAAAAATATACAGGGTGTTCTATTTAAAAAAACATAACTTTGGGTTATATCTGAATAACGACAGCTCATTGAAAAAATTTGACTACGCCACTGGATTCTACGTGAAAAATAGTGGAAGAAACAGTTCTTACTTTTCCTCTAAGTTGAAAGATAGCTGAGATACAGGGGGGTCCCAAAATGCAATATTTTCAATTTCGCCCTGTATCTCAGGAACGAAGCGGGCTATGGAAATTTTCTTCACGGTTTCGTGAGTTTCACGAGAAAGTAGCCAACGTTCGCGAAAACCGCAAATCTGTATCTTCAAAAATAAGCGAGATATCCCGTAAGGACATCGAAAATGGGACAGCCTGTACATATTCAGGAATGATTCCGAAATACGTCAAATTTAAATTGAAAATTGACATTCTTCAACGTCAAAATACGATGAACCTCTTTCCAATGACAGTTTGAACCTCCAATTTCTGTAACGGGAAGTATAGGCTTGTGATATATCGTTATCAAGTTAATTGCAACAATTGAATTTCATGAATTTCAATGAAGTAGATGTTCAAAATGTTCGCTGCGAACGTTTTCGCAACATCCTGACCTCAAATTGAACTGTCTAAAATTATTTAACATATCATATTTATTCTATTTACGATCTCAAACTTCCTGAAAATTGTCATACTTGAATATATCACACTGTAGTGCATGGTTTGGAGATGACGAAAAAACGGAGATAACTTATGTTGTACAAAATTAACTGAGCTATCGGAATCTTAAGAGAAATCAAGGATCGATCATTCCCATCCGAAGTTATTGAGGTTCGAAAATAAAAGACATTTTCGCTCGTCTCACTTCAAATGTGGGGCAGTTCATGTTGCGGATCATAAACACCTCAACTTCTTGGTATGTGATCTCCTTTTATGAAGTATCATGTTTTAGTGAAGCATTTGGCATGGTGTAACAATGTGACAATGATGATATATTGTCGATGGAGCTATCGTGCATTGTTTCATTTCTCGTTTCAATTTTATTATCGTCAGCCTTTGACACGGCGCGTTCAGTGAAGTATTATAACAATTTCCAATCGTAAAATTTGCTGACTGAATAGTTAGCTATCTCGCAATCACCATTGCGTGTACGTCTTTTCTTCTTTTGTTGAAAAGTAAGCCACCTTTTCAATGCATTATAAACATACTATGCCTAGCAGCAACCTTTTTTATTGTTTTTTATCGACGAAGGAATTTCAACAAAGCAAAGAGAGAATTTGCGAGAAACGGCACATTGATTTTGCACATTGTTAAATGTGCTGATCAAGTTGGATTCGAGTTCAAGATAGTGCACTTCAAAGTACGGCAAAAACGGAATATTGTATGTTGACGAGTCCGGTAGAAGTGGTCAGAGTCACCATTCACGTTCTCGGACTACTTTTGTTTTATTTATAGCTCAATGAAAAATAAAGGATGAAATCGAACATTGGCGTAACCAGAGTAGATCTAGTATCATAACTGTGCACCTGATTGATTTTTTTTTCATGGAAATCCAATACTCAAACACATTAGGTATCATTTTGCTTATAGCGTCTTTATAGCTATACCCCAAGTTACGATGATGCTGATGTAATTGGTTATCACGTACAGTCTGCGTGTCAACGAAAACTTCCAGGCCCATTTCGTGAACGAAAACATATTTTTCCGCCTACCTCTATCCAAAGTGTGCATTGCCTGGCCTCATTGTAGGGAACAAAGTCGTACTTCTCCTCCCTAGGAAAGAAAAATACTTTTCCTCTCTAGTATCAGCCGAGTACGAGTACTTCCGGAGGATACCAGGTGTATAGAACCGTTTATGAAGATATCACGAAATCTGCGTTGGCTCCAGCTCTCACTTCTAGTGGTTTTCAAATATCTACTGCCCAAAACTGCACGTTCAGCATTAGTATACTTGATTACTCTACCACAAATTGAAATTATGTAGGATGCAAAAATGGAAATACTGTGCTATAAGTTATACTGTATACCTTCTTCTTAGTTTCAATTTCTCAATAAATTATTTGAGAATGACTTGTTATTTGAGGAAGGCAGAAGAATCATATGTATCACATGGAGGTAAAGTGCCTTTTCCTGCTCCATTGAGTTATTACTGTAAAGTAAACTTCATCATCGGGAGAAAAAGTAGCACTTGCAATAAAAATAGCTATTGCATTTTCTACAATAACTGGCAAAAAAAAACAAATAGCAATATACCAAGAATTTCCAAGAGAAGGGTACCTACGAGGTGCCTAGTTTTCATGAAAAATTCTTCAGGTATCGAGACAGATAGGGAAGCAGATTCGTTCCCGAATCCTCCAATGACGAGTAGGTTTTGATATTCATTGGAAATATATTTGTCTTTTACATTCATCTGAAATATTCAGGTCAAGCGCAGTGACATTCTATCTCTAAGAATCTATCTATCATTCTATCTTTAAAAATCATTAAAATTCCTATTTTTGTTCCCATTTCGATCAACCTATAGACACTATACAGGGGTTGATTCTGCATGAGAAAATAATGACAGTTTGCTATATTACTTTTGTCCGCTAATGCTTCGTTTTCCGAGAGACGGGGTGTTGGAGTTTCTCTTGAAAATTGGCTTTCGATGTTGAAATTTAGGGGTTTCAAGAGGATATTATTGCACATTTTTTGACATGCCATTAGGAATTTCATGTTCATCATTGGCGAACAGTAAAGATCTCAATTTTTTATTAAAGATAAAAATGGTATTTGTTTTGGAGGAATGAAAAATGTGCGTCAAATGTTAAATTTTGTTGCATATAAAACGACGCCTCTCACGAGAAAAAGTCAAGTGAGATTTTTCGTCAGGAATTGAACAGGGAATTCAAAATTGATTTTCATTTAGAAATATCTCAGTGGGGTGCCATTTTTTCTTCAATAAAAATAAGATCATTACCCCTATGCGCGTCAATGATGAACATAAAAGTCTTAGTTGCATGTCAAAAAATGCACAATAACTATTCATTCGCATATTTCGACCAGTCTTTGAGCAATAAATGAATATTAGGTTATCAAGAAAAACTTTCACCGTATCTTGGGAAACGAAGCTTTTTATTATCATGCAGAATCACCCCTTGAAATTTGTCGCACTCATTCACTAGCACCCTATGTAAGTATCAAGTTACCGCATAGAATCGTCGAATTCCAAGAAAATTCATGATTTTCAGAAATTGACAAAACTCACCTTTTCGAATCATTAAAAATATCAAGAGAACACTTTTATAAAAAAACAGATGATAATATCTCGTTAGATATTCTTGGGGCCAATTCAAGAAAGAACTCCATGTGCAAATACGTCCTAAACGTCTTCTTTTCTCAATAAGAATATGAAAGAACACATGAATGCAAACGTGAGAATTTCAGCGACCCAAACTCTGCACCACGGGTTATTTCACGTGAGCGGTTTCTGACGAGTCTCGCCATTCCTAAAGGATAACTTCGACGCCAAACTAGTAGTTAGTCATTTCGCTCGAGTCTCCCGATAGTTTTTAGCAGCTGCCGGTCCCTCTGAGCCGTATTCAAATCCAATCAGCGAAGTGTCGCAAAACGCCGAGGAATGAAAGCGACCAAATGGGCCAGTACACTTATCGCCGGCTACCCGCCGTTCAAATTAGCCCTATATAGTGCCCTATCGGCCGACTACCACCCCGACCCCCGCAGCGAGCCTCCGGGCATACGACACCTCGTCTATTAACTGTTTTATTGTGACGATTCAATCCCCCCATGCAAGACCCTCGGGCGTCGAACGTCCGATGTCGTCGGCAGTGCCATATTTTTTGGTAATGACGTTAGACGTGTTATTGTGGCGTTTCCGCATTTCTGCGAAATATCGCTCTGGCTGCTGGTAATGAGATATTTTTGCGCAGAGTGCACGGATGCATTGTAGGACGGCGTGCGACCGGGGCAAATTAGAGGAAAGAAATAATAAATAAATCGCGGACAAAGAGGGAGGAAGTTTTATTGCAGACCATTCATTCTCATCGACGATAACTGTGGGAAAAGTAGAGCACCACCATTCCTATAATTCATATACTGGGTGACCCCACAAAAACGAAACAAGGCCGATTTGACATAGTTATTGTTCTCTGAAAAAAAAAGAAAACGCTCGAACCGGTCGTTTTTTTTAATTTCGAGGGAGAAATATTTTGCGCATGTTTTCAACTCTTTCACTTCAAACCCTTCGGATGGGTGAGCTCCAATCCTTGAATCTCAAATGGGATAAGTGACCAAGTGATACATCATTTTGAAGATAATCGAAATCTCTTAGCAACGCTTCCTTGTTTTTGAAATTCGATGCAGTAGTTCTCAAGAAAACACGTTAATCGGCTAGTGATGGTAAGTAACGCTTTTCTCTCTCTCATCAATATTTCTCGTTTGGTAGTCAGAACGATGTTCATCTAAGAAGTGCCTTATGTGTTTTTTTTCAAATCCTGTCCTATCCAACATTACATTAAGAATCATTTATTTCAATGTCAGTTCCTTGTTCTCTCAGTAAAATGTATACCTTGTTTCGTTTTCATTGGGCCACCCTGTATGTGATATATATTCATCAGACCAGTAGCCTATGGTGTGGAACATCAATATTTCCTACTCGTGAATAAAGTAGAACATCACTCCCTTGTTACCACCTGTCAATAGTACAATTGTATTTCAATTCATTATTATTCATTCAGTTTGCTTTGGTTCTCGAAATCAATGTCGATCGAAATTTCACGATATGTTTTTCATGCAGAATAATTTCAGTTCATCTACAAATTGACAGAGCGATATCTATATCGAACCAAAAAAATATCAATTGAAATATCTTGTAGCTAGTGAACGATAATGCTCATTTCCATATATAAGGAGTTTTTCTATACATTTTTGGGACACCCTGTAGGTATTTATATACAGTGCATAGCAAAAATATGGAAATATTTGTCCTTACTTGCCTCGTTTTTAAATACAAGGTGTTGAACTCTAAAAAATTGGTTTCGCGTAAATTCCTTAAATATTCTCCACCCAATACTATCGACATCATTCAATCATCATGTTATTTTGGGTTCATTCAGCTAGAACTCGATGAAATGTATCGAGTTCAGTGGCGTTCCGAACGTCACCCCAACGATTATTCTTGAATACAAAAGTAGCGCCAATAACTTTTTTGTACTTTTTATTTAATTTTCTTCGATCAAGCAACTGAAAATACAACTTTTTCTTCTTGGATATGTTTCGGTTCATGTTCAGTCTTTCAGAAAAAAATCAAGCAAATGTGAATGCAATATAGTAGACTGAAAAAAAACTGAGCATAATACGAGAAAAAATCGAGTGAGAAAGAATGAGCAAATCAAGCAAGTTCGAGCTCAACATGACAAACAATTCCACCAAACATGACATATCAAGAGATATTCGAGTTATTTACACTGTATCTTGAAAAAGGGCCGTGTTTATATGAAAACTACGGTTGGTGAATTTATTGAACATACCTAATTAACACCCTGTATATCAAATGCTCTAATTAGTTTATCTATAGACATTTTGAACTGTATGGTCTGAGGTACAAATTGAATAAAAGTGCGGGAGTGATGAGTTAGGTTCATTTTATTTTCATTTAATTCCATCTTCGTCAATGTTGTAGTTTGTTCAAAGGAAAGTCATGAATTCCACGTTACCAAATAGGGTATCAAGGCAAAGGTGTTCACAGAATATTCTATGAGATAGAGCAGCTGAACGAGTTTTTTTCACGATTGATTAGAATCGACGTGGAAAGACCGTAATGTATGGGCATGTTTCTTTCTTGTCTTCGAGAACGCAAGATCTAATATCGATACTCGATTCACAAAAGTTTTCCAGCAATAGTACGTTCTGTTAGACACGATCAGTATTTCTTTCCTAGATATCATCGATCTTGTCAAAGACATCCAGCTTTATCAAAATAGAAATTCGGTACGTTTTGTATTTGGTGCCCAGTTATCGTTTGTAAATACTTGTTTCACTGCAGAGTGTCATTGTTTTTTTTATTATAACTGTTAACAATTCCTCAAGTCTGTATGCCGAGTGCAATCAATGGTTCACTACTTTCTTGATCCCTCAATTCTAATGACACGTATGATCGAATGTCAGTCAGAACTATGAAGAGTAGATTCGATATCTTTCTACTTATCATCGTGAATGTCGATCTTCCATCCGAACAATTTTCATTAATTTTTTTTACCGTGGCCGAACGATATTACTGCATTGTTCACTTGACAATACAATCAAGATCAGAAAGACATGACATTAACCATCAAGTTATCTACCTACCTGTTCATCACATCAAAGATCGTTTCTTTTGTTTTCTGTCCGGCACAGCTACTTAACGAGCTACCGGTTCTTGTATTGTCCTAATGTCTCTAAATTGAGGGCTATGAACGGGAATTCTTCAATTTATCAGTCGATGCTCTCTAAAGCTCCAACGAACAAGAAAATATATTCATTATTCATGTAGCACCTGCGAAAAACTATCTAGCTTGTTTTCAGAAATTTTTCGCACATTATTTTCCTTACTTCATTATGGATTGGCGAAAAAATTCTCAATATGTTGATTATCAATATGATGGGCAGTTTTCATAAATCTCATCTCTCTCAATCGAGCAATATTTTTATTTTTGTACCACTCATATAGTTTCATTTCAATATTTTCATCCTTGTTATAGATTTATACCGCCTATAATATTCAAAGATACAGAAAAACAATTACTCTGTTCTGAAAACGTGAAACTACTAGGAGTTTCTTTTGACAGGCAATTATCATGGAAAGAGCATACCAACCATTTATGTAAGAAACTTCGAAGGGCCTGCTACAGCGTCGAATACTTGAGAAATCATTGCAGCAAACATATTCTCATCACACTGTATTATGCCACTTTCCACTCCCACATGAGATATGGAATACTTAATTGGGAAAACAGTGTGAATGTGAACAGAGTTTTCATTTCACAGAAATATGTGCTACGCATTATTGAGAATATAGATAAGAGGACTAGCTGTAGAGGAATTTTCGAAAAATTATAGGTGTGTATATATTTTCTATAATAATTTCGAAAATATTACATTGTGCTTGCCAAAACATAATCATAATACTCGCTACCGCAATATGTCACTGCACCGCAATTTATGAAAGAAAAAAATTACTTTTTGGGTGCAAATTTTACAATAAATCGAATCCTAATATCAAATCCGCACCAAATGTCAGAATATTCACAGACTGAAAAAATTCTCAATTAAAAAGTGCTGTTACTCACTAGATGAATTTTGATATTTTTGATCATTTTTATGGATGCATGTGTGTGTATGAGTACTTATTTAGATATAGAATAGTATTTTGTATTAATTATTTGTTCTCTCTGACATGATACGTACTAGACGAATCGTTCGTCCAAATTGTACCTCATTACATGGTCTCATTTTTTCTTTTTCTTCGATACTATGTGACGATTGTGTTAAATGGTGCACTAATAAAGTATCTATCTATCTATTCATCTATCTATTCATCTATCTATCTATCTATCTATTTATCTATCTGTCTATCTATCCACCTATCTATATATCTATCTATCTTTGAAGAGGTCGTGTATATGGGCTACATTTTGGAGTCAGTTATTCCACAGTTGTCGAGATGTTGTTCTTTTTTGTTCAGATCAAAATTTCATTACCAAAATGATTGAGCAACAGTATCAGTCAATATTATGGACGATTCATTTTGGAAGTGACCACGATGGTTCATTATTACAAAAGCAGTTGGAAGAAATGTAATAATCTCGAATGTCATATATCACAAAAAAGACCTATTCATTTTTATTCTCAATATTTTTTCAAAATCAATTGCACATCGCTATACCAAGCATCATTCATCAATAGAACGGCAAAGTTGTGGAATTCTTTGCCTAGTCTTTCCTGATGCTCACAACCTCTGAACTTTCAAGAAAAATTCCAACACTTTCCTTCTCTCCCAAAATTCCACCACTGGCTAACACGATGTTCCTCGAACATGTTCCCTTTCGTGTTGTTCACAGATAGAAAAAAAAAATTGCACTCACCACTATCTTTCATTGAAACCAGTGAATGTTGAAATAATAAAATTCATGAATTTTATGATTCATGAATTTCTGATCTTTTGAAAATTGCTGTGACTTGATTTTACGAAAGCGCTGAACGGACATGATGACTTCTTTTTATAATTGCCAGTTTGAACTGGCAATTAGCACTTATTGTCAGTTTAAACTGGCAATTAGCCATAATTGTCAGTTCAAACTGGCATTCATCCCTAATCGCCAGTTTGAACTGGCAATTAGCCGTAAGTGTCAGTTCAAACTGATAATCAGTGCTAATTGTCACTTCAAACTGGTAATCATAAAAAAAGTCATCATGTCCGTTCAGCGCTTTCGTATGATTTCATTCAGAACCTTGAAAAAATCGGAAAAATTGTTGACAGAAATGAATCCTTGTAGAAGAGTCTGAAAAAATAGAAACGCAATTCCTTATTTGTGATCTAGTAATCCACATGGCTGAGACATTTTTCGTTTGAACGTGTTTTGTTTGATCGTGTAGATATTCAATTTGTTTGAACTATTCTGAATGTGAACTATTTCCAAAAATGTGTTCGATTCTGGGCTAGACGAACGAATTTAGAAGAGGAAATGGTTGAATATCATTTTATCTGGTTTACTTGGTGATCATTTTATTTAAACAAGCAAGTTCACATTCACTGGAGAAACCTAGGGTGAAACAATAAATTTTCGAATTTTGAAAAAACTTCCAGTCCTTTCAGGAATGGTCAAAGCAAAAGAGAACTCCAACATCTCTTCATTAGAAGATCGTTTCGCTAATTACAAACCAAAGAAAAAATACATTGATCCTATTATGGTTTCAACCATAGAAGATATTAATCTTGTTTATTTTCAGTTCCGAATACGATTCTAAAAAACTATAACAGGGCGAGTGAAATCCCCGTATAGAGGTCTTTCATCCCTATGGAAACTAAAAACCGGTCGCACCCTACTAATCCGCTTAGAGATAGTCTTTGTGACGCACCATCGCGCGGTTTAATATCAATACGCTTTATCTGATACACTGATTTGTCTGCGCACATTATGTCCATCTGCTCATTCTAAGCACTCCAAAAAAATAGTGGAATTGAAACAGTGACACCTCGTTCAGCATTCTTTCCAAAGACATTGAAACACAGGAGACTGCATTGTTTACGTTTTAGCCCGATCAGTCATCATTCGATTTTTTTTTCCATCTCTTATCCTCCAAATACATACTTGCCAGACTGTACGATTCTTCAAATACGTGATATCTCACAATGGGTTGAATACTTCGAACTCATTTGACACAAACAATATAACATACACTTTCACCGAAGTATAATTGTTTCTTATGATTCCCATTGTATGAGTTATAGTCCTATTTCATTTTAATGATATTTATTTCAATAAAATCAATCCAAACTCAGAACATTCCAACAAAGAGATCAGCACTTTTGGCAACGCCGCTGAGGTGTTAGTGGTATAATTAGTCTTTTCACCTTTTTTGTGAGTTTTGTGAGTTTTGAACTATATTTCTGAGAAAATTATTAACCCAAAATTACTTCCCATCTGTAAGTGAGGTTAAGTTATAGTGTATTGCTTCAATAGACAGAGGTGTCCGGAAGTTCCAGTTGAAACCCCTTGTCTGCCTTGTGGATGTTTGGAAATTTCGTTCATTCACCTCTTCAATTGATCTACCGTTCATGAAAGAATACTGGACTTGTGCATTTAGGCATCTTCAATTGAAAAAACACTGAAAAACAGAATGAGAAATCGCTTTCCAACATGATTTTCTACATATTTAACAAATGCACACTATAAAAAAATGACTGTCATTAGATAATCTTATTATAGAATTATCTGAAAATTTGATTTGGTACATATAGTCATATAGTCATATATAGTAATTCCATAATGGAATGATTTTATACAACTCATAAATTGAGACAAACGTATACCAGCAACAAGAGATTCATAATTCATCTAAAGAAATACTTGCGATGAACCTGATTTCTTGAAATTACATATTTGTTTTCCATTATTGCTTTCTGGTTTTGGTATCATCAACATTTTTTCCTATTTCGACGGTTTCATTTCGATTTGATTGTATAATGTAGCAAAGAAAAAACATGAATATATCATAAAATCATAAAAATATGTGAATGTCATGTGTAAAAAAATAGTAATTAATCGTGATACCGGCATATTTATATGTAATGCAGTCTAAATTTGTATTTTTGATCATTCTTCCATTTGTGACGCATGCAAAATCATTGATTGGTATTTTTCGTGCAACCCTACGGAGTTATTTTCTTCGAGGAACGAAGAAAAATTATTGAATTTTGATTTAATTGGAGCTCATCTCCCAAACATACGCTAAAGCTCTTAGATTCAATTCAGAAGAGAGCTATTCACCTAGTCGATGATACAACACTTACCAAATCATTGATCTCTCTAGATCATCGTAGAAAGGTCGGCGATCTATACCTTTTTTATAGGTACTTTCACGATCGGTGCTCAACGGAAATATCATCTATTATGCCACCACGCGCGATTCCTAGTAGACAAACCAGACGAACTCAAGCTGTCAGGCTCGATACCTGTCGAACATCGCTATACCAAGCATCATTCATCAATAGAACGGCAAAGTTGTGGAATTCTTTGCCTAGTGAAGTCTTTCCTGATGCTTGCAACCTCCAAACTTTCAAGAAAAATTCCAACACCTTCCTTCTCTCCCAAAATTCCACCGCTGGTTAACACGATGTTCCTCGAACATTATAGGTTTCCCTTTCGTGTTGTCAACAGATGAAAAAAAAAATGAATCGACCATGACTCACATACTCACGATATCTGAAATTTCTTTGAAATGAAGTATGAGGAATGAATGAATATTTATGAAGAAGAAAGCTACGGAAGAAACCTCTGATGTAAACAAGAATGCTTCCATAGGAAACAGCTTTCAGAGAATGTATACATTTTTTCATTGTAGTTTTCATGCAAGCATATTCTTCGGACAACAGAAGTATGGTAGTATGAGTGATCTATCACAATAGGATATTGGACATTATATACAAAACGTTTTGAGGTTAGTGGAACTTACTGTGATGTGTGTGAGTCTAATTTCAATACCATATTGAGACCCTATCTCTCTATATCTCAAGATTGGTGGTATTTGATTTTGGATAATTTCATAGAATGTTGATGACTCTCGAATTCCATATGCCTTATTGGTAGCTCCTTTTCCTTTCGAGTATCAACTCGTAATACAACTTCATATGAATGATATTATATCGAAACATGAAACAAACTAACTGGACAGGCTAACTGTTGAAGAGACGTTCTCCTAATAAGGCATTCTATCGTCAAATGTGGAGTGAATCTTATAACAGGTATTCCATATATTATTATTTTCTATAAGAAGGGGAACACTTATCCAAAAGTTGATGAATTCATACATTTTTATGAATGAGCCAGTTTGAGAGTAGACATCTTCAGCATTGCAGAAATTGTAGTGTTCAAGAAGAAAGAACAAATTTTCTGCTTGAACTAGTACTGCTTTCACTTGGAGAAGTTTTCTTGACATTTTGTAGGTTAATCTTGTGTCAATAAATCATCATATTATGTTGTTGTATGTAGAACATAGTTATTCGTAGCGTTCAAATAACGTTCTCCACTGGGAAATGCATTGTCAAGCTTAGGCAGAAGTTTTAATGACATATGATGTTTGACAATGTCTAGATTTCATCTCCACACTCAAGATCATAGAATTTCTTACCTCGATAAATCCATCTGCTCTATAGTGCGTTATACAGCTATTTCTGAATTCGATGTGAATATGTCAAGGACGAATTGTTGAGATCGAAATAATTCGTTTCACTAGGCAGAAAAGTGCAATATTTGATGCCGCGTCTGGTGTTTCATAGCCGAGACTAGGAAACCAGCCAAGGCATTGAATCTCCTTGTCTGCAGTGTGAAACATATAATTCCTCTCTGAATTGGTTCTAATTTCACGCAGAATCCAAATGAATGAATTCACTCAATATTCAAATAATTCAATTATTTCAACAAAAGTATTTGATTCTATGTTACTATGTTAACCGCTGATGACGTTTGTTGAACTCTTTCTGTTTACTTTAATGTCATTGTCAATTTAAAAAAAAATGTCAAATAACTGTTCGAAATGGCATCAATCAAAAGTCAGGATGGGTTATTGCCATTAACACAACCTGAGATAAGAGACCTGGCGCGAGATGTGAAATTGAATCTATCAACGGATGAGTCAAGAACTATTCATGAACTCACATACAACAGATTCATGGATTGCATAGACAAACTTTTCCTGTCCGGTGCACATTTTCTGACTAGGCAGTAAACATTCACCTTTTATGCCTGTCAAATGTAATTAAAAAGCCACTTTCAACATTATTTGGAGGAAAATACTTTTTCGCCCTGGTTTTTTTCACGCCATCAATTTCTTATTTGCTTAGAAAATTATGTTAACCCAGTTTTGGGGGAGTTGGAGGGGGCCCAAACTTCAATTGGCACAAACTTTATGTTTTTCGAAGAGAAACTCTGAATTCGCATAGCATAATCTTCTGGTACATGGAAAAATCCAGGAGTTCAATCACTTGCATGTTTTTCATACAATTAACTAACCGTTTGCCAGAAATTCCTAATCAACAAAATGGGTGATGTATTTTTGCCAAATCAAACTATGGAAACATTTTATTATCAAACGATTATATCAATCTCCATTACACATGTTGGAAATGCCCTTCCCTTGCCCTTACAAAACCTTCCATTCTTGTTTCCATTGTACATAAAATAGAACGTCGACCATGTTCTGAAATTCCAAGAGTATTTCTTGGATTGGAAAGCATCAATGATGGGTTTTGAAGGTTTTGACAGAACCTAACTTACTGTGGCTGTAGCTCGGAAGGGGAGCTTTTTGGGACACATGTTTATCTGAAGAAACATTCTCATCTTTATCCCAACAATACGTCCTTGAAGTATTCAAATCGAATTCTGAATCACCTCGTACAATTTGTTTCGTATACGAACATCGAGGAAGTGGTCCAGAGCTAGGTGCGAATGCGAAACGTTTTCTCCCGTACTCCTCTTCGTCCGAGTCTGTTGCTATAGCGAATCCGGGAACAGTGTCACCGGAATCGAGAGAGGAACGTGCTCGGACTGTTAATTAGATGCGCTGTCGAATCGATAAAGGGACTCACCCGAACTCAAGACACTATCGACCGATCGTAGACCGACCGCTATCTACAGACAGCACGGACAAACACGGAATTTTTATCTGCCTCGGCATGCATTCGTTCCGGAGTTTCTCTGTTGACCGACTATCTGCTTTCGGGATTTTGGGATAGCTATTATCGTTTCCTTTGACACGCTAGAGCGTATCTTGACTACAGTTCTTACGAAATCTCATTCTCACTATTGTTCACGAGCTGGCGTAAGGCGAGGCTGCCCAATGTAATAATTTTTTACTTATCATCGATTTCCATCGATTTCCGCAATACCGTCTCATTTCAAAACGCGTTGACTGACTTTCGAAAATGAAAATTTTCTAAAGAGGTCAGAACTTCGGAAATGAACGTAAGGCAATTTTTTTCGGAGGAATGAACGACTGGAAATGATTCCAGCTCAGTTGAAATTCGCCATACTGAGAATGATCGCAAAATCTTTTATAGAGTGTTGTTATTCGATGGCAAATTTCAAAACTGTTGCTTTTTCGAATCACCCTGTTCTGAAATCTGAGAAGTTTATGAATTTAGTGACATGGTCATCCAATGAAGGAACACTTTGAAGACTCAGTAACGAGCTTTCATTGTTGAAACTTTCACAGGATAATGTGTGTAGGTCAGCCAGAAAACAATGAAACTGAAGTTAAGAAAATTCATTATTTTGATCAAAATTTTTTTCTGATGAAATGAAGGTGGAAATCGATTCAAAAAATAATTCGAAATACTCCGAGCAATTCGATTTCTGCAAAAATATAAATATTTTCGTTTTTTTCGAGCGTTTTGATTGGAATGGATGGTCAATTTTTTGTTTCAATTTACCATCATTTACATGTTTTTCAATGGGAACAACTCACTGAATCGACCATTTACACAAAAAATACAAGAAAATCATTCAATATATATATTAATAAATACGTACCTTTCTGAATCCAATAATACCATATGAGTGATGACATTCGAAAAATCCATAATAATTTTTAATTTCCCATTCCTGGAAATTCTGAAGCTAGAATAATTGAAGTCCTGTAAAAAAACGCAAAATTTCATGATTTTTCATCGAATCAAGTTGACGATGATAGTTTTGTAATGAAACACATTTTTGGTAGTTTATTGGTTCATGGTACGATTTAATTTTTTGATGATGAATCATGAGATTTTACGTTTTTGACAGGATTTATTTTTTTTTAGCTTTATTTTGGCCAATAGCAGCGAATCGAAATAGTCATCGCACACTCAGATGAAAAATTAAAAATCAAATTGAAATTGATATTGGTGTTACAAATGTCACTTTATTCAGAATGTTGCATATTGCAACATTTGAAAATGCAATAATATACAGGATATTCCATTTGAGAATCGATATTCAGTATTACTTCTAGTAGAAAGAAAATAATTATATTTGTCGAAGTGACGAAGTGCCATGATCCTGTCACACCCGTTTTCTCCGAAAAAAGTTATTTCTACTTCACTGATATGATGTGACTGATATTATTCATCTCTATCGATTAGTCATCATTAGTGACTATCACATTTTATTCTCTTTCCAGTTTTTTGTGGGATTTCCTCTCCTCATCGTTTTTGAAAGATGAAGTAGAAGTTATTGAAAATCATTTCAATATATTCGTAGTAAGGACAGATTTTGTGATCTGCCCCGAAATGTCACTGCGCTTGAAATTAAACGTGTAGATTCCTAGAAGAGAAATTCTTCATCCGTCAGTGACACCTTGTTTTCGAGAAATTTGGAAAAACAAATATATTTGATAAGAATACAACCTCACTTATCTTGGTGGACGTTTCGGGAACGAACCAGCTCCCGTTCTCAATACAATTAAAATATTTTTCTTTTCGCAAATTTTTTTCAATATGCTGTTGTGACATTTTGGGGCAGATCACAAAATCTGTCCTCACTACAAATGTATTGAAATAATTCTCAATAACTTCTATTTTATTTTTTAGAAACGAGGAGAGGAAATCCCACGAAAAGCTGGAAAATGAATGTACCACCTTTTAGAAAAACTTACAGACAGTACAATATATATTCTATCAAAGATGAGATATTTTTCAACAGGATGCAGAATTCTTAAAATGAAGACGATTACATACATTCCCTATAATGATTATAAAAATTCAGTTTTTGCTATTCAGTATTGTTAACTCCAATGACTCCTTCTACGAGTGGAAAAGTAGATCTTTTCTGCTCAGCTGTACGCTGGCTCATCAAAAAAACTGTCATGTCTGGCTAGTATATAGGGGTGTCGAAGGCAACAATGCTCTTGTTAAGTGTGCTCGTAGCCAGAGGCCATTTTGCATGATTCGAGGGGCCCTAAGAATGCGGCAACTGGAAAACCAAACTCTGTGGAATCATTCGATTTGTTCCCTCTCGCCCCATCACTTGATCAGCCAGTGCAAATCGATTTTCCTCTGAGTCATCGGCCATTTGCATGAATGCAGACCCGTGTTGAATATTCACCAAGGTAGGTTCAAGGTTAATTGGAACGGAGGAATGTGTACATCGTGTGGTTTCCTTGTTTATTTTGATGCTGTTCATTGGATATCCGACTAGACAGATGACAATTTAACACATTGGCTCATGATTTGGTAGGGGCTGCACGCTCTTGTTTAAACACCGCAACGTCATCATCTGGAATGGCAATCTAATGTTGAGCGGTGATGGTGCGTGGAAGCCCCCCGAAAGCTTTCACCAGATGCTGTAGTAGTGAGAATGCAACATCGTTGAAGAAAAAATTGAAAGAAGTCACCACACGAATATTTGTGATTGTTAACACAATTATAATCACCGTTAATGTCCTATTGAAACATTGAAACGCGATTGATGTTATTTGTTACATATCTTCAATGATTCTCTTCGAATTCCAACGATGAGCGTCATGCAACACACGTGTTATCGGTATATAATCATTTTATCGTGATGATTTCAATGTCAAATACGTGTAGATAACGACAGAATCTACAGTGTTAGTTCAAATGGTGTATATAAAAGTGTACAAAATATAAAAAATTGTGTTTCTTCAGCAGTTTAACGAGGTACACAATATTCCCTTTCCTTCCAAGGGAATACCCTCTATATTTTCATCGATCCCGAATCCTATTTTTGAATATACATTGTGTCCAAGATCGAGAGGGACCAGTATGGGCATCTTGGAAACTACGACAGATGAAGATTTGGAGGAGGATATAGAGGAGTGAAGGACCAACGACGATTTATCGTTTTTCCACATTTCAATTCTTTTCTGACTTGGTAATGAAGATAGAACAAATCTGAAGACACATCTGCGTGGCAACTTTTGATGCTCTTAGATTTGGCATTATCGATTTTCTGATCCAACATTTCGTCTCTGAGCAACTATCATCCGAGATACCCATACTGGACCTCCTCATCTTCGACACAGTGTACATTTATCAATGTTTTGTGTTATGTATTGGAAGGAAAAGAGATTTCATGCTACCAGTGAACATATTTGTTCTCGAGATTCGAAGTAAGACGGTGAAATGAAATCTTCTCTCTCCCAAAATTCCATCAATTATAGGTTTCTTTTTCGTGTTGTCAACAGATAGAAAAAATCTGATCATCGTTGATTGTCACATGGATGTTGATTGAAGTCTAGGGACATAGCGACATATTGATGACTAAAAAAATCAGGATGACTCGAAAAATTCAAATCGATGGAAAAATACACGGTGTCCCATTGAGGAAAATTAGGAACCGATGAAGAGGAAAATCTTATGATAATAATGGTCTTCTCTCAGAATTTTTTTTTGAAAAGTATCATAATATAAAGGAATTGATTAACATCTCATCCCTTATCAAATAACAATATTTGGTGGAACAGGAACACAGATATTCAGGGTGTTTTCAAAGTTGAGTCATTCATTCCACCAGCTTGTTGAACTCGTGAAGTAAATTCACCAGGAATGATTCATTCAGAAGTTGCCAAATGAAGCAATGAAAACTATCGAGAGGTTTACAATTTTTGTCACCCATGGGTACGACAAGTATCTTAGACTTTGTGTTAACCGAGCAAATGAGGACAATTTCGAACAATTTTTTCAGAACAGGATATATCCCACCGATGATTTCTAGTTTTTATTGACTTGGATATATACTTATAAGGTATATGAAACCTCTCTCGTTCTGCAACTCCTATGTGAACGATTTCTGTTGAATTGCCTTCTCTTGAAGAGTTGTACGAGCTGTTGAAATGAATGACTCAACCTTGAGAGCACCCTGTATAATGAATATCGCTAGTTTTCATCGACGTACCTCAGGACAGGTAACTTGATCGAATGCAATTCTACACTTTCCTTGATATACGTATCCTATACGTTTAGATTCTTTGTGAAATGAGATATATTTCTTTAGTTTTGTTATATTCACATGAAGATGTGAACTTCGTTGAGTCTCATTATTGTGAATGTGTTGAATGAATCGATTAAAATGAGTAGATAACAGTAATTTCAACACTGCACAAAATCATGGCACTGAACTACCATCATGAAATCAATTTTCATCTTTGAATTTTGATCTAATTCACAGTTGCAACCAAGGTTAATAAAGGATGGTGAAACAACTCTACAATCATCTCTTTCTGAAATGATCGACGATTTTGTACGGTCGCAAATCTTGCGTTGTTGTTGAATTTCAAATTCAGATCATATCTTTTTTTTTCAAAGTTTCCAAGGTCGAGATCAGCAAAGATGACGCTATCTAATTCCGATCTTGAGAACCCTTAGCAAGGTTGTGAAATTCGACATAATCAAGTAGGCAGCAGTCTACAACATTTTTTAGTGGCTGGGGATAGTGAGTTGGAACCAGTCTATTTGCACCATGGTTGCAACTGTGAATTGAACTGCACTCTCTAACTATCATCGTCCAGACAAAAAAAAAAGATCAATGAATGGCACTTCAAAGCCGTCGTACATCAATTTGGCAGTGAACTTTCTCCATTCTGGAATTATTCTCATTGTAAACACTGATATAGACTCGATTTCAGTCAGCACCCGAACGAATTAGTCACCTCCGGTTCGAATAAGGTATCCAAAATCATGATGAAAGTCCTCACATACACGAACATAATTTAAACATCACACTCTCTCCATATCTAAGTGAGCCGATGCCTCCTGCCCCTCCGGTTGGATGACTCCGGGCTCCGGTCCGACGCCTTGAGGCCTTTGAAGTGGCATGCCGGTCTCCAGGCGCCGCGGCGCTCAAAGCGACGCTGACTGAAAGATGACACCTCTTTAATTCCCAATGAAAATTACTTTTGAATTTTGATAGATAGCGGAGATAGCGTCAGTGGCGAATGGGGATTTGGACGTGTTAAAATGAGGGGCGCGACGGTGTTGGATCACGTCGGGGGGAGGGGTGGAGGTCATCGGGGAGCTAGGGGTGCGTTTTGATTTATTTGACAGGCGTTGCGACTATTATCAGAATGGGTGATCATCACTGCAGCGAATATTTTTTCAGGTTCCCGTCTTGGACATTCATTTTCCTGGCCTATTATCAGGATGGAAAGTTCATTTTTACACAACTAGTTTGTGAAAGATTTATTTGCGAAACTGACACGGGCATCAAATGAGACATTTCACAATGTGTCCGATGTGGATTGCTATCGACATCGAAAATGTTCAACATTCTGCATGTGTAACGGTAAACCTCTATGGGGAGGGGGTCCAATAGCAATTTCTTAGACGTTTGCGATTTCGCAGTTTTTGCAAAATCATTACGAGTTCTCCGTATATAATAATAATAATAATATGTCTTTATTTATACCAATGGTACAAAAGGGCGGAATTCAGCCACACACATTCGAAGAATGTAGGAGGCTGCTCTTCCATTCAACCCTACAAAAGAAATATGAATTATGCTCAGATTGAATTACAAAATAAATGGTACCTTAATAGTTAATATTCCTAAACGACCTATATCTCTCAGCATCGAAAAGCTGATTGAAATACCGTTGAATATCAATGATAAATAAGAAATAAAGAAAAATCATAAAATATTGTAATGTTATTATAAAATAACATGACTCAATGCAATGAATAAATAAATAAATACTACAAGCACTATAGAATGAAATGAAATGGGTGAAAACTAGGTGATGACAACGCAAAAGAAATCAGTTGCAATTTAATTCTGATCGTGGATGCTATGGATGCTAAGTGGATATTATTGGTGCCATTTCGAAGATCTCGGTAAATTTTCAGGGTTAAATCTTCAATATTCATTGGTTGAGACAACTCGTTTCGAATATCCCCATAGGAAAAAGTCCATTGGCGTGAGATCTGGAGAACGTGCAGGCCATCGAACAGGTCCACTATTTCCAATCTACCCGCTTACGAATTCAATTTTCTTGATAAACTATATCTTCACAACTTTATATTATACTTCATATTATGACGTATCTTTGAATGAAGAATGGAATGGACTGTAAGTTGAACCAAAACAATCATGTGGGTGCAAAGTGGTTTCTCGAGGATTGTTTGCCAGGGGGTGGATTCTGCTATGCCGCATGAACGAGCTCATGGTCTCCTACGACACGAATTTTCTCCAATTTTTTTTCTGCAAATAACAGAAAGATCTGCTGGACTAAAAGTTCTGGGACGCTCGGTTTATATATTAATGTATAGGAACATTTGCGAGTCCTCTTTTCATGGCTAGTTGAACTCCACGCAAAGACCCCTTTGTTCGCACACTGGTCGTCTGTCGTCAAGTGGCGATTTTTCTGGAAACTCGGCTTGCACAACGACGGCCGAAGAAACGGATGGCTCAACGAATGACTTGCGAAACGAAAAAGACATAAAACCGTTTTGATTCGAATGGAATGAGAATCGAACCCCGAAAAAGGGGCTTAATGAGTTAACGGGCCACGTGGCCCTCAGAATTTATTGACATAGCGCTGGGCTCGTATCAGGATGTCCCGTTGCAGTTTTCCGACTTGGCCGCGTTATTTATGCGTTTTGGCGACGTCGTTCGGCCATTATTGACGCCTTAATGGCCGGATTTGTACTTGCATGCGCACCGACGTCACTGTTTGCAAACATTTGATAAATAGACCGAGAGTTTTTTATGAAGGGCTTAGCGTATTTGATTAGCGGGACGAGAGCTGCGTCGACGCCGAATGAAAAATGAATCTGACGTTGATGGGTAGGCGTCGAAAGCATTAGACTATTAATGAAGCATCACTAGTCTGTTGAAAATTTTCGGAAAGAAGAGTCCTTTGCAGAAAAAAGTTTTCACTTGTCACCAGAATACAATTTTCCTGAATTTGAATAGGTAGGAAGTGTTATCAACAGTCAAGGGTTGTTGGAAAAATACCATAATAGATGACAATGTGCCGTATGAAAATACATCACTGTGTTATGACGAATAGAAATTATTGTTATAAGAATCTCAGAATTTGATAACATCGTTGTGATGCATTCATATTTGGTATATTTATAATGAACGCTCTGATGTTTTCCAAATTATTTAGTGACTTGATTTGATCCATGACAATATCGATTTTTTTCTTTCAATTCCTCATTTCTGATGCATCAACAAGTCATTATTTGAACTTTCGAAATACAATGTGCTCGAGATAAGGATGCGCAGTTTAGGAATTTTGGACATGGCGGAAAATATAAATTCAGGAAATTGAATCAGGAATAACTTGCCCATTTATTTCCATGATTTCCAAAATTTCCATAGGTGATTCCAAATGACAGAATTTTTAGAAAAACTATTCTTTCATCAACGTTATTAGAAATAGACACAAACTGAGAATACTTCGCCGTACTGACTTTTGATATGATGGATTCAATGATTAATTCTACGTGGTGATATTGATTTCTTCCTCCGATATTTCATTACATGAAACTATGAACTATTTTTTTTTTCGAATATGATCCTCCAATTATGAGTCAGAGAATCTGCTGAAAGCTTTTTTCATTCTGAATACAAAATCAGTTAATACATAGTGGTTGGAATGTTTTTCGACCTATAGTTTCAGATATCATCATTTTTTTTCATCAATGAATCGAACAAGGTTTAGATAATAGCTCATTATTGAACTTATCCGAACTATTGTTTCTGGATGACCATAGAACGTACCACTCTTGCATATTCATCATGTATAAAGTCACAAATAACCTGACTGTTATTTTCTCAACTAAATTTCAACATACCTCGTTTGAACAGTAGAAGTTCACTCTGTTTTTATTGACCTACTCTATTATCAACAAGTGAGACCACTTCCGGACAATAATTACTTTTTCTATTCATTTGAATTAATTCACTCAACAAAATGTAGCACTTCAAGAAATCGTATTTTTCTTCATCCGTGAAATCTCTCATTAGGTAGAAGCCAAACATAAAAATAATACAAGAAATGATGACAATTGAATCACATATTACAGTTGAATGGACAGACAAAATTATCGAACAGTTTTCCTAATCCTTAGTAACACGGACTTCATGCATTACCTGCATAGCTTTTTTTATCGCCGTACTCTTTCTTGATCGATCTGATGAAAGATTATTTCAGAATCACAATAGGAAGCACTGTAGACACCACGAAAATATTTTTTTGCAAAGTCGAAGAAGGAAATCTAATTCCAGAACTTGAATTCCTCGTATTATACTAAACTTGTCACAATCGGACTTTTTTCAAAGTTTTCATCGTTATTAGTTATCAATCGAAACAAATGAGATATTGTTGATGTGCTCACTTATACACTATATGACGAGTAAGGAAAGATGAGTAAACATTCAAAATAGAAAGTGGAGCTCTGTCGAGTCAGGAGAATATTCAAACTTCTATCGAAAAGTTGTTTGGAAGAAAGATCTCCATGTATCTTTTCAGCTCAGTATGAGTTTTTTCCTGGTGTGAGCTTTTTTCTAGTATGAGCTCTTTCAATCATACTCCTGCTACTGTACTATTTAGAATCCACTCAATTCAACCACATCGATAAAGCATATTGAGTAGAGTGATTCAATAGTTTCACTTCGTCTGGAAGCAATCGTTTCGATGAAGACACTGTATACGCCATATGTATATATGCCATTCCATTCAGTGATATCGTTCAATGCGACAGACTATTATATTATGTAGCGGAATTCTCTGCCGAAATAGCAGCCCGTGCCTTCTTCATTTTTTGCTTGGATTCGTTGTACATATCATTCGCTTCCATCAAAGATGCAAACCTTTTTGAACCTTGATACGGTTCGGCGTGCGCCTTTTGTTTTTCTGAAATATTGATGCTGCGTCTCGACTGCTGGTTTTTTTTTACTGAAGCACTCTAGAAGGAACGCAAGAAAAACAGTTCCACTGAACGAAATATACCGGGTTTTACAGAGCTTTTAGGCTCGCAGATATTTGAGTTATTTGCAGGAAAGAAAATTGGAAAAAAATACGTGTCGTAGGAGACCAAGAAACCACCCCTAACTTTTGTTTTTCAGATCGCACCCCCATGTTCGTTTCGGTTCTACCTACAGTCCATTTCATTCTTCATTCAACGATACATCATGATATGAAGTTGTGAAGATAGTTGAAGAGAAAATTGAATTCGTTAGTGGGTATAGATTGGAGGAAATAATGGACCTGTTCGATGGTCTGCACGTTTTCCAGATCTGACGCCACCGCATTTTTTCCTATGGGGATATTTGAAACCAGTTGTCTTCGAGACATTGAAGATATTGAAGATTCAACCCAGAAAATTTCTGAGGCTTGTAATACCGTTACTCAGGAAATGATTGAAGGTTCCTGTACTCGGGCGCTGATTCGGCTACTTTCATGCATGTGTGGCAAGTGCTGGCCAACATTTTGAACAATTTCGGAAATATGATGTATCATTCAAAGTACAGATGAGCTCATAAATTAATATTTCATTTTTATCTTTATATGCAATAATTCTGCATGCCATTATAGCTACCATGATACATCATTGAATGAGAAATGAAACGGGCTGTAAGTTGAACCAAAACAAATATGTAGGTGCAATTTGAGAAACAAAAGTTAGGGGTGGTTCCGTGGGGGTTGTTTGCCAGGGGGTGTATTATGCTATGCTGCATGAACGTGCCTATGGTCTCCTACGACATTTATTATTTTCCATTTTCTCTTTTTCGAATAACTGAAATATCTGCTGGCCTGAAAGCTCTGGGACATCTAGTATAATCTAACATAGATTGTTGCGTTCAGTTCATTTCCATTCTATCGTTCATATCAGTCGTATGGCTGAAAAGGAGTATTATACTGCTGATGTAGTAATGTTCCAAATGTATATCCTAATAGGTATACATAACTGTACCGTATAATGCTGTTTTTGAAAATAAAGCAATTTTCAAGAGTATATGAATGTTATTTGTACGGATATGGTTTCTCCATGTAGTTCGTATTTTTCATAGCGCCCAACTTTTATTTCCCATTGAAGATCTTGACATGAAGCTAGTCTTACTTCTATTGAATTATTGGACTATTCTACTTCTGGACTAGTTTTTATTCTCTTCTACCCCTAGACAATAATATCGTGTCATTCTCATAATCCCTTGAAATTCACAACAGGATAATCACAAAATATTCCTGAGGTAGTGAGATCGAGAAACTGAGCAACTTTTCTTGACCTTGTAAGATATGGTAAGAAATAGAATTGTACTGATGGAATTACTTTCAAACGGTTCAACCAATATATTGTGTTATAATCTAGTGTCAATCAAAAGGAAAAGTCTCGAAAGAGATATCGTAATTCACCTCAAGATATCGCAGAAAAGTTATTGAAAATGAGCTGTATTAGATAGCGTGACCCGGTAACATCTTCATAGATTTCTATAAAATTAAAAAAAAAAGTATTGTCATTGGAATAATATGAGCCTAACCTTGTTTAATAATCGATCTTGTTCAATAACTCAACTCTAGTAGGTTGGTACTTCAACTTTCATAGTCCATTTCCGTCTTCCTTCTAATCACCTGAAGATCAATTAATTAATCAGCGGAGACAGTTTTTCTGATTCAAACCCAAAGCAGTCATAATTTTCATTCCAAGATATGCGGAGTGGCCCCATGACATCTCTGATATTTCTAATTGCTGATCGGACCGGTTTTTCACGTCACATTGGTCTCCACGACAAATAATAAGGATGATGTGCATCACTTCGGTTATGGCCATTATTAATTATTTCCTCTTCGTTGAAATGTGCGGGGAAAAGTAGTTGACGACGAGGCTGTGATTTTTAATGTCTCATTTATATGATGCACTATTACACGTGCGGCGCGCTGGCTGATCATTACTAGTCAGAAACCTGAAAGTGAAGGTGGTTTTCACATAGAAAATACCGATTCAGTGATTGAGGTCTCATGATCAATCTATATGATACAGGGATATTATTGAATTGATCAGCGGTTTCATTGTTATCAGTACAAATTGACCATAACACAATTTTTTGTTCAAATTGGTGCAGGATCGATCATCATTTTGAATTCGTCGTATAGGGTTCTTTGGGTCGCTGACCATTTCATCAGAAAATAATAAAAATCAACACTTTTACATGAATTTTGATCATCGGCATTCACAATGGTTGAACAAAGTCAACGTGATATTAAATGACTTATATTTTATATCATCTGGGTAGCTTAAATAAATTCACAGAACTCACAAAATTATCGCAAGTCTTTGATTTGTGTGACTGGGAAATGAAATAATCAATTCTGGAACTATTTCATATTTGAACATTTGAAGTTTGTGTCGAAAAACATCGGCGAATGATCCATCCTCTAACTGTATTAGCTCAAACATTCAGCTTTCTCGTATATTGAGTGTGAGTCTCTTCTATCCTGTGAGGATTGTTTAGAGATCACTGATCGTGTTGTCCACGAATGAAAGAATATATAGCTCACATTCATTATTCTCTTCACAGTTTACGAAATACCTTTAGAAACTCTTCGCATGCATGTTGAGTATTACGTTAAGTATTATTTTTACATTATCCATTATTCGAAATCATATCTAATTTTTCTTGATTTGTGAAATTATCACTGGTATTCATTGTCGAATTCACTTTCTCACAAAGTGAACTAATGAGAATTTCCACGAACTGTCAGAATTCCTAACAAAAATTTATCAAAAGTTTTTTTTCAGTCCTCGTTCGTCTCATTATCATAACTATATTCAATTGTAATAGCCGCTATGAATATTTTAGAAGTTAGATTTCCATTATTTGGAATTCCATGTGTCGTTTTCTATATAGGTTCGACTTGTTTTGACTTGTCTCATGGTCATGTGAATGATACGAAGAATAAAAATCTATTTATCTATCTAGGTATCTCATACCAAATGCAAATCCTGAAGTGCTTCACATCACTGAAATGGAAACCAGTGATTTTTTTTTCTATCTGTGGACAACACGAAAGGAAAACCTATGATGTTCGAGGAACATCGTGTTAGCCAGTCGTGGAATTTTGGGAGAGTAGGAAGGTGTTGGAATTTTTATGAAAGTTTGGAGGTTGTAAGCATCAGGAAAGACTAGGCAAAGAATTCCATAACTTTGCCGTTCTATCGAGGAATGATGCTTGGTATAGCGATGTTCGACAGGTCTCGAGCCTGACAGTATAGGAGTGACCAGCTTGAGCTCGTCTGGTTCGTCTACTAGGAATTGCGCGTGGTGGCATAATAGATGATATCTCCGTTGAGCACCGACCATGAAAGTACCTATAAAAAAGGCATAGATCGCCGACCTTTCTACGATTGGAGAGCATATACGGGATTTGGAAGATAATTTTACAATCCCTTCCTGTTGTTTAACTCTATTTACTGAAATTGGGTTCAATTTGTAGCACACCGCAATTGATATTACAATGTTGTTATTGTCTAGGATATTTGATTGGTTGCATAGAGTTGTGCTCAGAAGGAAAAGATTGATAATCATCACAGAATAATGAGGATCGGTCTATAGGTATCTAGTTCAAAACCACCAATTCATACCAACCAAATATTCTCACTCAACTGATGTTAGAGAAAGAAATAGAATAAAAAAGTCTCTTTCGTTTTTTTGTATGATAATTTCTCACTCGACTTCTCATGAAGTTTTTTCAGAACTATTTTGCACAGACTCGGACAATTTCCAGAGCCGTTCATAAACTTAACTTGTTCTCATTCGACAATCCTTGTATCAACAGATATGCGTACTAGGTACTGGTGTGATTTCAGAAACACAACATAACGTTCATGAGCTCGCAGTGTAGACACCGCAGTCTCTAGAAAAATGTCTTGCTTCGCGATCTACCGGGTGTCCCAGACCTTTCAGGCCAGCAGATATTCGCAGGAAAGAAAATTGGAAAGAGTTAAGTGTGGTGTGAGACCATAAGCTCGTTCATGCAGCATAGCAGGAACCACGCCCTTTCAAACAACGCCCGAGAAACCACCCCTAACTTTTGTTCTTCAAATTGCACCGTTATGTTTGTTTTGGTTCAATTTACAGTCCATTCCATTCTTCATTCAACGATACATCATAATATGTAAGTTGTGAAGATATAGTTAATCGAGAAAATTGAATTCGTTAGTGGGTAGATTGGAAATAGAGGACCTGTTCGATGGCCTGCACGTTCTCCAGATCTCCAGATCCAGATGAGGATATTCGAAACGAGTCGTCTTCGAAACTCAACCAATGAATATTGAAGATTCAATCCAAAAATTTTCGTACTCCGGAAATGATTAGAGCTTCCTGTACTCGGGCTCTGATTCGGCGACTTTCATGCATGTGTGGCGAGTTTTGGCTAACGTTTTGAACAATTTCTGTAGTATAATGTATCATTCGAAATACAGATGAGCTAATAAATTGATATTTCATTTGTATTTTTATTTGCCATAATTCTGCATGCCATTCTAGCTACAGCATGATACATCATTGAATGAGATATGAAACGGGCTGTAAGTTGAACCAAAACAAATATGAAGATGCAATTTGAGGAACAAAAGTTAGGGGTAGTTTCTCTGGGGTTGTTTGCCAGGGGGTGGATTTTGTTATGCTGCATGAACGAGCTAATGGTCAGATGCGCCAAGTATTTTCTTCTTCAATTCTCTTTTCTGCAAATAACTGATATATCTGCTGGTCTAAAAGCTCTGGGACACCCAGTATTCTGTAGCAGATATTGCTATTATGGCTAATGTTAGAATCGCCATACTGAGAAAATAATAGTCTAGCTATCCACAGACGTACATTACATTTTATAACTCTATTCAATCTATTCCGTACAATACCTACACGTTTAGCAGAATAAAATATCAAGAAGTAAAACATTTCGCTGCAGAAATTCCTCTGCGTGAGTAGAATATATCAATAACACCCCTGAGGTAGGGACTGCACAAAAACCGCGTATTAAATACAATAATATAAGAATCGACAATGGTAACGATGCATTCCCATGAATTGTTTATTCCGATCACATGGCCCGTACGAGATCCGAAACGCATCGTAAAGTCCATTGTCGTCGAAAGTTGAGGAATCAAAAAAGCGGTCTGTGATCCGCGTTGGATGTGGTCCTCATAAAACAATCTGCGGACCGCTATCTGAAGTCAGACATCTGCATCTGTTAAAGCCCCAAACTCACTGCTGATGGCCAGACGTACCACTCGCAAAAAAAAAAACATAATTTAGTGGACTGCGCAACTCGCCAATACAGATATGTATGGACGGGTGGATGCCACAGTGTCTTTTTAGTCTCAGTCGACTGAATTGAACGTAGATTTATAATTCAATCCGCGAAAATTCTCATTAATTTCGATATTTATTTCGTCCCCATCGATCATTAGCAACGAATCACAGAGCGATCGAGAAGTTACCCGTAGGTCTCAATGATCACAGCCAAATATTGGTTTCCATCTGTTTCAACAATCAAAGTAATCGAGCACTCTCGATTCCGACCAAAGAATTTTAGGTACTTCGCTGCGACCAATGAAATCTACGTATGTGTATGAAGATATACAACAAATGATCTTCAGTGGATAAGTGGACAGATATCATGGTCGATTTATTATCGATACTTTCTACCAATAGCTTTTCTAGAATATTCAAGAAATTGCTCACAGGATTCTCCAAATACTGTCTTGAGGTATACGAACATTTCGAATTGCATACAGATTCTTTCTTGCCTAGAATAATAAAGCTGGATTTATGAACTTGACGTTGAAGTTGCTGTTGCTGTTGCAGTGAGTCTAACGTTCATCTGATTCTTTTATAAATTTGACGTTGTGTTTGTGCACAATAGTGACATCGAGGTGACAACAATAAACAATGACATCATTAAATTCGCGAAGAAATATCATTTGAAACTGACCTAAATTTATGGAGTCCATTTCATTGTGATGAATGAAAATAAAAATAACATAATCATTGGCATTTCTAATAATACGAATAATGATAAAGAGGCTTCGTGACTTCCTATCACCGATCTCCTTGGTTGACGATTGGGCGTCAATTGAACGTCAACGGCAAAAGTTTAAACATGGTCATCCGTTAACGTCAACCTCAACCGCCAACCTCAACGTCAAACGAATTCATGAATGACAATTACCATTTTATATATATCACAACTTTGAACGGCAGCTCAAGTTTTATTCATGTCTCAAAGATACGATGTTAAATTCTCAATTCGGTTCATCCACGTAATTTTCCAAAGCATTAGTTTCTGATTTCCAGATGTCATAATCTACAAGGTACAGTTCAGTCCAAGGTAGTCACGAATGAGTCGAAATAAGTTGTACAACAAGAGTGTATATTTTTTTTATTCACCTTTTGACTACTCAAAATGAGAACCTACAATGTTTGAGAAATATCGTGTGAGCTAGCGTTGGGATTTTGGGGATTCCTTCAAAGTCGTCGTGGAGGTCGTGAGCATCAGGAAAGACTTTAGTAGGCAAGCAATACCACAACTTGTCGATCTATTGATGAATGATGCTTGATGTTAGAGGGGATTTCGACAGAGCTCGAGCCTGAGGATGTATGGGTGACCAACCTGAGCTCGTCTAGTATCCCCTGAAGTCCCACTTTGCACGGAATAGGAAGCCATTTTTTCGTGAAGTCGTTCTCACAATGAACCTCACATCATGGGCGTCTCGTGAGAGAGCACTGTTGGTGATATCGATTAATGATATTGACGACTGTTGAATTGATCTCTACTAGATTTTCTTATTCTCATTCCCAAATTCTTGCGAGATCATAATTTAGAATATGTCTCCGTCTTCCGCCTCTGGCATCGTATGATGATATTGGGGTTGTATAGAAGAAGACGGTATGAAGTGCACTATGTCCGCAGATATATGGACTGGGATCGAGGTCACATCGAACAGATCGTTGATGTAGAGCCAGAACAAAGTTGGTGCAAAGACAGAACCTTGTGGAACACCAGTATTGATAGCCCTTGTATCAGATGAGACTGAGTCTGATGAGACTGATGAGGAATATCTCGGAAATAAGAAAGATCATTTGATAAAATCTAAACCTTCTTGGGGGCGAGGGGATAATTTCGATCCGCTCGTTTGCTTTTTGGTTTTCCGATTTTGGCATTTCTCAATATCATCCTTCATTTTAGAGATATTCCCACTGCGATTGGCAAGTTTTGAACTCGATACATTGAATAATATATCCAATAAGAATTATATATAATAATTTATATTCGAGCAATGAAGAATTCATAGAGGAAGTATTTGTATTTTGACGAATTGACGTCCGTGGCTGAGACTACCATTCGAAAAGATTACTCAACAATATCCCCTTCCGATATTTATCTTTATCATTATGGAAACAGCATGAGTGATCTTTCCTGAATGAAGCCAGTAATAGCATGACTCGTTACTTTTGTATATCTTAGATGTTTGTTCGATAAATCGGCAACGAAGAACGGTAGTCGAGGGACTTTTATGAACTGATTCACGTTTACAAAATAAACAAAGAAGACGGAAGCTGATGTTTATTTCTTTAGTCTATTCGCAAAATTCTAGTTGCAGTTCGAAAAGCATTCCGTTCAATTTGAAACCATTATGTATGTGGAAGAGCAAAGTGCGAAAATGACCAATAGCCGAAATTTTCACCCAAATGTAGGTTTGAGAACAACCTAAGCCCCAATTTAAATTCAATATCGCACTTTGATCGTTTTCAAATAGCCAAGACTTGGTTCGTCCATTTAGAAAGCATCCAAAGCTTGACAAAGAAGCCAAGAGATTTGTCCAATATTGAAAACATCTATGGAAAGTGATGTGAAAGCTATAGTCATAATAATCATCAAAAAAAATAAGTGAATCGTTACCAAATGTTTTCAAGACAGAGAAAAAGGAACAACCATATTTAATAACTATATTATGATCTGAATAAGCTAGGATATTTCGGTAGAGAATGAAATACAAAAAAAAAAACTGAATAGAACGGCTGACGCTACCCCCTCCTCTCTATGATACATGTGAAATTACATAAACTATGTACTTTTGTCTAGAATCCATTTCCAAAGACCGGTATCTTTTCGAGCTTTGCTCGTTTTGTAATTGCACATAACTAGTTATCAAAGTGCGATATTGATTTCAACTTAGGGCTTTGATGGCTTCAATACGACCAAACAATAAATAAAAATTTCGTTCATTTGGAAGTTTTCGTGGTTCGCGCCCAAGGTGTACACAAATTTGAATTTCTATGATTTTCAGATGGAAAAAAGTATTTTTTTTTTATCTGTGGACAACACGAATAGGAAACCTATTATAATGTTCGAGGAACATCGTGTTAGCCAGCGGTGGAATTTTGGGAGAGAAGGAAGGTGTTGGAATTTTACTCGAAAGTTTGGAGGTTAAGAGCATCAGGAAAGACTTCACTAGGCAAAGAATTCACTGTGGTTTGAGCTACATTTGCTCTATTTGTATCAGAATTCGATTGACCTTTCATGATTTGAAATTCCTACAATGCCATCTGAATGGAAAAATGGGAAAAAAACCGAAGAAAAACAAACAACATAGTCAATCAATGAAATGAACGAGAGCAACTCGTGTTATCCACAATTATTTCTGTTTCCCCCTAAAACATCGTCCAAATCCATATTTCGGCAAAACCGAATCCGCCGGCGTTGTTTAGAAAATCGACATAGAAATCAGGGTAGTTTCGCCCCCAATCTATCATATCAATGGTCCGGGTAGGATTCCGGAGCTGCAGATGGGGCTGAGTCACGGATCCCCATACATATTCATGAGAATTCGATGTCGGGCAGTGCACGTCGGTATCCAGAGTGCAGATACGCTTTCGCTTTCCGGATTACAGGGTGATCCAAACCATTACTGATGCATGAATGGAATTCCACAAACCACTGAAACTATGACAACATTCATATGATATGCCCAATTGCAGGTGTGGAAAGGGTTCATCTGGAAGACCTCAGGGACGTCGGTTACAAGCCAGAAGTCCGTTGTGCACACCGCAATCTCTATGAGAAGAAAAAGAAATAGTACTCATTTATCTGGATACTGAAGAAACAATATTCTCATTGACAAAGCATGGTTCAAAATTGAAATGAGAAAACAATAGAATTGAGTGAATGAATGAATGACTGCACATTTATGTATTTATCCGAACACTCAACGAATACGTTAAAAGCTAATAATGAAATAGGAAACTGTCAATGAGTATTGGATCAAAGTTTGCTCAAGTGATATAAATTCAAATTTTAGGTGAATGAGTTTCGAAGAGTTCATATAGAGTGTAATTGGCTTTCACAACCCAGAGATTTTTCACTTATCTTCTGAATTAAATGCAATTTTGTTTTTCTTTTATGGTGATGGGAAGATCAGGTGAGTTTTGTGTGAGTGTTAATGTAGGCGTTGGGAGAGGAATATGGAAGGTGTGTTGTGTATTGAGGTGTTATTCATTGTATACTCATATTTTTTGTGCATGAGAGATACCGTCTCTAAAATGAAAAGATATAACAGTTTTAAAATCATGTGTTCAACTCAAGGATCGCGATAGATGGCTTCACATAAATATCTTGGAACCCTGTTACGTGAAATAGAGAATATATCAAAGAGGTACTGTGAGCACAGTCCTCAGAAGCAGATGCCATATCGAATATGAGTCTCAATGCCTCTATATCATCCAACGAGGCCAGAGATGCAAGGCGAAGACAGGTCGATGCTTTAAATGAGGATCTGACAAGAATTCTGAAATGGGGATCTGAGAATCTAGTACAGTTCAATGCAACTAAAACTCAAGCTCGTATGTTCGCCAAGAAGGCTGATCACACAATGCCCAATTTGATGATGTCGGGTACCACTGTTCCTATGAGGTCGTAAATATCCATGCTGGGTGTCACCACCAACAGTGCTCTCTCATGGGACGATCATGTGAGGTCCATTACGAAAACTGCTTCACAAAAACTTGGTTTTCTATTCCGTGCGAAGAGATACTCCACATTCCAGCAACTGCTCATGATCTACAAAGCACAAATTCGACCTGTCCTGGAGTACTGTTCACATGTTTGGAGCTCAGCCCCCAAACATACGTTTAAGCTCTTAGATTCAATTCAGAAGAGAGCTATTCGCCTAGTCGATGATACAAAACTCACCAAATCATTGACCTCTCATCGTAGAAAGGTCGGCGATCTATGCCTTTCTTATAGGTACTTTCACGGTCGGTGCTCAACGGAAATATCATCTATTATGCCACCAAGCGCGATTCCCAGTAGACAAACCAGGCGAGCTCAAGCTGGTCACCCCTACACTGTCAGGCTCGAGACCTGTCGAACATCGCTATACCAAGCATCATTCATCAATAGAACGGCAAAGTTATGGAATTCTTTACCCAGTGAAGTCTTTCCTGATGCTCACAACCTCCAAACATTCAAGAAAAATTCCAACACCTTCCTTCTTTCCCAAAATTCCACCGTTGGCTAACACGATGTTCCTCGAACATTATAGGTTTCCTTTTCGTGTTGTCCACATATATAAAAAAAAAAACTGATATGGAAGACGGTGAATTTTTCCCTGATATCTACTTGGGCCGATCGTTGAAATATGAGGACTGAGCACATTCCTTGTATTCAGCTCCATTGAGAAGCACATTTTGGCGACGTTCAGATAGATATCATTTCAACCAACATACCTCTGAATCCATAGACTTCTAGCTTCTATCTTGGTGACTCCCTGAGTCGAAGGCCTTGGATAGGTCACAAAATACAGCTACCGCTGTTTCTCGATCATTTAGGTTGAGATAGGAGGTTATCTGGGAATGCAAAGCTAGCATCTAACGAAGAAACATTGTATTATTGTAATCACTGTATTGGATGATAAGATCATATGGTTCTGCCTACTAACCAAGGATGGTGAAATGGATCCTCAACCTCACTAAGGCTGCATTGCTTGGGTGTAGATGGCGATATGATCGTCAATCCTGTGACATCAAAGCCGCTTTTACTGATAATGACGGATACCTGACAGCGACGGATAGCTAACGGTTCAATATTTGCATTCGAGTTGAATTCCACATTCGAATCAAGTCTTCAAGAGTTTCCAAGAAAATCTTCGAGGTCGACAGAGGTGATGTCATCAAGTGTAGAACTTGAGCAGCCTCAGTCAGGTAACAAGATTCGATTTTATCGAGTAGGCAGCAGTCTAGAACTTTTTCTAGTGGCAGCTGGATATATGGAGTTTGAACACCAGTCTTTATTCACGTCATGCTACTGACCACACAGTTTCGTGACTGTAGCTAGTGATGATTTCATGTAACTCAAGTTCTGATTGGAATCACTTGCAGTCGAGGAAAATTAGAAAGAATCAGATGAAACCCACTTACAAAGATCAAAGGTGAAGCCTCGCTAACATATTTTGAAATATGTCGGGCCTTGCTCGGCAGCACCAAACTCATCAACTCCGTCGTGTGGTCTTGTTCGTCCGTCCGTCTGAGAGAAGTTGGCCTGTGAGGAACGAGCTCGAGCAAATGTAAATTCCAATTAAAGTTGTCCGGTCTCCGGGAATCTAGTGTGCGGGGGTCCCTTCTGACGTCGGACAACTGATAGATTCCGCCAAGCACATGTCCGTCGGCAGAGGCGACCGTAAATTACGATTACCAGACGAGCTTTCTTCGGCGTTGCTGCGCTTCCCATCGATGAAGGAATTCGATGACCCGATTTCGACGAGGCTCAATCTCATTATCAGAACGTTGGCTAATCTAGAAACTCAAATTAGCTCTAATCGAATCGTATCAGTGGGGGTTACATGAAGCGTTACTCTATTTTCTGCCACGGATTACGCCACATATATTTTCATCTCTACATCGTCATTGCAACATTCGGGAAGTGAAGAGTGTACTTAAGAGTGTTACACAGAATCAAAGTTGAAAAGAGATGAATCGAAAAAGGTTCGTGATTGTGATTATGCTGTGGGTATTAAAATCGCTTTTCGAAGTTCTTTTCAATCAATATTGAGGACATTAGGTAGCTCATGAGACTATAAGTATTCTCCAAACAATTGTGCAGAGTACACCCACCCAGTACAGTAAGACGACTCAACATCATAATCATCATATCAGTTGAAAAAAAAAATAAAAAAATGTTACTTCATTCAATGACTTTCAAGTAATCAACAACAAAAGTTACTAGAAAGTTGAATTTTTTATTGATATATATTCATAACAAGAAAACAATTATTGAGATCATGCAAATTGATTGCAGTCAGTCCATTTATATTATAATCTATTTCCATTGAAATCCCAATGCGGTACATGAGGAAAATTATTTATTTTGTATCGAACTGTAGAGATTTACGTGTAGTGTTACCTTTCCGTCCAAAAAAATCTTATACGCACGAAAATGCGTGCCGAAAACTACTTTTTTGTACAACTGTCAGAAGAAATTTACATTTTTGCATTTCTATTGATGCGTAGTTACTTTTTTTCACTGCCGAAATAATTCACGAAATAAACATGGCATGTTACTTTTTGACGGATTTACTTCTAACATCAGAGTCAATTACTAATTGATTATCCGTCATGAAACAATTTCATTTATTTTAATAATAATTGATGGTAGTAGATGGTAGATCAGAAACCTTATACATTCCTTGAACAGTTGATTCCACAATCTCATCAGATAATTTGATTTGTGTGGAAGAAGATGAACAATTCAATATTTTATTAGAAATCTCGATTTTGGATGGCAGATTTCCATTCACAGTTGTACAAAAAATGTTGTTTTGTATGTCGTTTATGAAATTTGTGTTTTCACGGCATATTCTAACTAATTTGCAAACTCTCGTAGGAAAAAATAGTATCTGTTTCATTATATGTGAATGACAGCACAATGTATGACAATGACGAAAAGAGAGATGGATATCATCTTGGTGATTTTTTTTCATATATAAAGGTCTTTAGATGTTTACATTAATTCTCGATGCAACTTCGAATCAGCCATTTGAAATATTACTTATTTATCAATTACGTTGATACATAATTCGCTGGTTTGGATAGCTGAGTCTAGTGGAAGGATGACTATAACGAATCAAGATTATTTCGATTGTATTCCTTGACGAAACAACATTCTATTTAATTCGACCGATTTGATAATATTGAGTTTATAAACTGTCAGACTACAATCCACAAAGTGTCACAAATCTCCAAAAAAAATGTTATCCCAATAGTGTTTGCTTCCGATCTCTACATGACCACACACTTTTTTTTCACATTGATTATTTCTACAAATCAGGGACGAAAGTGTTGTTGTGTTAATCTCGGCGTTTGCAAATTCTACCAATGAAAAATGCATTTGTTTTGCACGTATTTCAGATCCACCTGTTGACGATCAACGAATTGATGATCACTATTCGCCTAGTCGATGATACAACACTCACTAAATTATTGACCTCTCTAGAACATCGTAGAAAGGTCGGCGATCTCTGCCTTTTTTATAGGTACTTCCATGGTCGGTGCTCAACGGAAATATCATCCATCATGCCACCACGCGCGATTCTCAGTAGACAAACCAGGCAAACTCAAGCTGGTCACCCCTACACTGTCAGACTCGAGACCTGTCGAACATCGCTATACCAAGCATCATTCATCAATAGAACGGCAAAGTTGTGGAATTCTTTGCCTAGTGAAGTCTTTCCTGATGCTTACAATCTCCGAACTTTCAAGAAAAATTCCAACACCTTCCTACTCTCCCAAAATTCCACCGCTGGCTGACACGATGTTCCTCGAACATTATAGGTTTCTCTTCCGTGCTGTCAACAGATAAAAAAACTATTCATTTCAGCTTGTCTGACTGCATGAGATTGATCAACCGCCAATGGCACATAATATACAGAATACAGAATACAACGAAGTTGCCAATGGCTTTATATTTTTGAAATTGGTTTGGAGAATAACAGATTTACCTGATGATATTGTACCATTTCTCTAGTTTCTACAAAAATTCCGTGGATATCAGAGCTATGTACGGAAAAAGCTTCCACGCCTACATAATTTAATGACTCAATTAAGGGAATACAGAAAGAGTTGCTTCAATCAATCCAATTAAGAAGACATTAACTGCTTAATGGATAGCTATTCGTTTCACATTGACATAGTATACTATTTTTTTGGGTCTACCGTTTCCTGTTTTATCATAAAGCTCCTGATTTCAATCTATATGAGGGTTTGGGAGTGCCACTCTATAGTGCCGTGGTCAGATTGATAAAGATTATAGAAAGTGAAGTCGGCTAAGCAACGATAATGATAAAATAGTAATAGAAGTTATCGAACAGAATTTGATAATGAGATTTGTTGAACATGGAATATGATTTAGCAATGCGAGCAAATAAGTCCAGCACGTAGGTATACATGGTAGTTCAGATTCGAGTCCCAGCATTATAGGATCTAGGAAACTACAGGGGGTACAACAATGTTCAAACGAGGGCAAAGTTGCGGAATGTAGTGGTGAAGAATGATATTCTTCAACAGTGGATTTTCAGAGTATTCACGAAGATTTTCGTATGAACAAAAAAATTGATCATTTCAATAATTTGTGTTTTTGTTTTGTGAATAGCGTTGAAGCATTATGATACAGTGAGAAACTGATAACATACTTTTATTTTCACTTTTTACAAACTACAGGGTGATGCTTTCAGAGTTATCTTCCATTGTTTCATCTTTCGGTCGATCATCAATTTGATTTTTTTCTTCTAATAATTATTATTCATAATAATATCGTTCCCAATTATGATCTCATTGATAATATATAATTTGAATACTCGAAACCACAAGTATTCAAGGAGAACTAACATTTTCTCAGTTGGCTCCATCGGAAGTTTTTTTTTGAAAGGTAAATACCAGTACTACTTGTAGTCTGCACACCTTTCCAGTCGAAATTCCCCTCTCTAATGAAGAAAAATGGATTAGGTGAGAACGTTTTGAAAATTGTAGAGAAATAATTCAAAATACGTCTATGTACTGTTCGCACTATTCTTATGCAATTTTTGATGGAGTTTCAAGATCTCGTTTTTCATCACTTGAGAGGGGCATTCTCGATAACCAAAACTTCCTATGGATTCCTATTACTATGGTAATATTAGTTTTACTTGGATATTTGTGCTTTCAAGGAACCAAATTATAATATTATTCATCAATGGAATCAGATCAAAAAGCACTATTTTTCTTTGTGATTATGGCGTTCATAAGGAAAATTAGAAAAATTAAGTTGATGATGGTGGTCGCAAGATGGAACGTCGGATGGTAGATCTGAAAGAGGCACCTCGTAAAAGTGGCAAAATCAATGAATGACATATAACGCTAGAAAAATGAAATGGAAAAATAAGTCTGTATCGGGATCAATGGAAAAAAATATATCATTATTCAAAAGAGTTAAGATGACAAAAATGTTTAGTGGCACCTTCTAGTACTTGAATAGTCATTTCGACGCTATGATTTCAAGCATATTTGTTATGTTAGCTTGACTTATATAGCCGCTTTCATACCTTCACTACCTGTCTACGAATAATTTTGATGTGAGTTACCTTCATCAGTATAATGGAATGGGAAATTTCACCAACTGTCGATTCAATATATTGTTTCGTAGAATTCACCATCTGTTGAAAATGTCCATTTAGACCACTCAATGAAGGTGCGTATAGGCATCAGATCACTTTGAAAGTGCTTGATCATGGAGTCACCTCTTCCAAATCAGATTGTATCTGATCTTCCGTTTTACAGTGAAGACTTATCTAAATGCATCCATCTTGAGAAATCTCGCCAGCATGAATTGGGTTCATATAGACCTAGGTAATACATGAGATGTTACCAGGAAAAATCATGAATTCACTAATGGAGTGTATTGTGTAGTAATTTTCTGATTCTAACACTATCCTGTTTGTTGAGCAGTACTATGTACAGTCATCTCTGTTATTTATACATCTATCTGAACATGAAACCACATACTAATATAAAGATGTACTGAATTGAAAATATCAATCCAATTTTGAATGAAGAAGAAGCCACCTAAGCCAGACTTAGTTGTGGCCTTCTTCTATGAGATTGTCTCTACTGATTATAACATCACTGAATCATACATGGTACCTGTTCTATCAACTTTATGGAAGGGAGAACAATATTCGCGCCTATGAGGTCTCAATCATCGAAAAATATTCAGAAATGGTTCAGAATTTGCTTTCGAATAATTTTTCATGCATCTTGTTTGGCGTTTTTCATTTTCGTTTTGTCACTTCTGTGTCAATACCGACAACATATTGAAAAATTTTGTGAAGAGAAAAATATTTTAATTGTGTTGGGAACGGGAGCAGATTCGTTCCCGAAACGTCCACCACCAAGATGGGTAGAAGTTTTATTCTTATTGAATTTATTTGTATTTCCAAATTTTCCAAGAAAAAGATGCCCCTGACAAATAGAGAAATTCTCTTCTAGGTATGTAAAGGTTTAATTTCAAGCGCAGTGACATTTTGGGGCAGATCACAAAATCTGTCCTCACTACAAATATTTTGAAATAATTTTCAATAACTTCTACTCTATTTTTTAGAAACGAGGAGAGAAAATCCCACAAAAAGCTGAAAAATGAAGAATAGAGTAGAGTTCACGTTTTCGAAGAATTATTTTCAATGATGTATTCGCAGTTCTTATAAATATGTACAGTGACCGACATGTTGATTTTTCTTCCGTTCGGCTTTTCCACACCGTATATAATTTCCAATATTTCGAAATTATTTGTCTTCTGTTCATATGATGAATGAGCATGTGCCCTTATCTTTGAATATTAAGTTGATTCTCTTGGTGGACTAAGACTGTAAGTCACTTTCGTTTTAATTAGAATAGAATAGAATAGAATAGAATAGAATATATGTTTATTCACAAGGTAACAAATAAAAAAAATTACAAAATAAATACACTTGTATGAATACCATTAATTATAATTATTTCATTTTCTTCTGTTGTTGACTATGTCTTCCTGGTGTTCTCAACTATGCAATTAGTATCATCAAGGACACAGAAAATGAACCAAAAAACATATGGAATAATTCATGAACACGCATAAAAAACTTTCCAATCATTTCTATCACAAGCATCAACAAACTATAAGTATCTTTTCGTCTAGAAAGCGTTCTATTGAGTTTAAGCATGTTGCAGCCAGCAAAAAATCGGCAGCGAAGATATTGAAAATGATCTTTAGTGGCAAGAATTCCTGCTCTTCGGTCGTTTTTTGTGGAGGTTTCTGCGAATGACGAACGACCCGCATAACGTATGCTGTCTGGATCTGATTTATGGACCGAGTTCGTAAAGATGACCTGGAATGGTCCACTAAGGGAAATAAAGAATTGCGAAATAGAAAAGAGACTTGTTTGGTCGACCACAAATCATTCTGCGAGGCGTTTCGAGTGGATTGCACAGCATTCGGGAGAATTTGGCTCGAGAGAAGCGATGCGATGATGCTCGATTTGATGGTTTAAGTAATTGAATTGAAGATAATACTTCTGGAACAGTGAGGAAGACAAAAGTGCAAACTGGAGACAACAATAATCAAGTACCTGTGAACAGGAAGAATTGTTGATTTGATCAGTTGGAGGAAGTCTAATGAAAATTTAATGACATATTCATCACTGTTGTATAGGTGTAACGAGAGTGAAACCTCAAAAAGTGTTCTTTGATTTTATCTACAAACATCGAGTGGAATAATTCTCATGTAATGAGACAGAGTAATCCACTACATACTCCTTTATCGTTCTATGAAAACATATCAATAAACTATATCTATATCATTTTTGTCGCAGGCATCAACAAACTATATAAGTATCATTCCGTCTAGAAAGCGATCTTTCGATTTCAAGCATGTTGAACTCAGCAGGAAATTCACAGCGCAGGTATTGGAAATGATAGAATTCAGTCAGATCAATTCTAACTCAAACAGAACCAAGAAATAAAGAACGATCATCAGAAAATTGTATTCCCCACTATACAGGTGGAACTAACAGACCTCTATCATGAAGGATGAAAGAACATAAGAACAATATAAAGAAAAGATATACTGACAAATCGAAATTAGCTGATCAAATCCATACTGGAAATGGACAAAAAATAACAACATAACCAAGAGAGAAAAATCAAAAGAAATACTTGCATTCTCCTGAACAAAGACAATGACATTGCCTCTTCTTCAGTTGATATAGATAGAACTTGTTATTCACTGCTTGAAATTGAATACGAAATTACGAAGAGAAATATTATTTATTCATTATGTTGAGAGCAGATTTGTCTCCGAATCGTCAACTACATCGAGATAAGTAAAAATTTCGATATTTATTAAATATAATTGTCATCCAAATATTTTCCCAGAAGGTGTCACTGACAAATAGAAAAATTCTCTTCTGGGTATCTGGAGCTTGAATTCTAAGCGCAATGATATTTTGGGGCAGATGAATTCTTGCGATATCTTGCAATATCTTGATGCTGCAAATTATATTGAGATAATTATTATATTCAATTATATTTATTAGAAACGAGGAGAAAAAATCCCACAAGAACTAGAAAAATTCATATTTTTCCATGCATTTTCATTTTACCGTTGAGACGGTCAAGGTCAAACAATTTCAACAATCAAACCGATGATTTGGTGATGTCATCAATGACCTCACGTCAATCGGTAGGAAAAATTTAGAGCTTGTTCTGGATTTTTTCTTCTTCGATAAAAATCTGTTTGGTGTGACAACGATGTACAGATGACTGGTACAGTGTCACTGATAGTTTTTTGTTTCGCCATAAACATTACCGGCATTTTCCGCTTCAATGGTATACAAGTTAGGAATCTCACTAGAAGATGATTGATGATGAAGAAAGATTTTTATGTACACATAGTTGATGCTATGAGATTGTACTGATGTAATTTGATCATCAATTGAGACGTAACCTAAATAACTATTTCTGAATCCAGGATTTTATAACACTGATTGTACAATTATCGATAATACTGATTCTGTTGTAATTTTTGTGTCGCCATCTAACAACTTATATGAGTGATTTTCCGATATAACGAATGAAGTGTTGACATCAAGCTAGCTGTACGTCAGAGTTTTGGATGAAGAAATTAGACAAAATTAGACAAAGATGCTTCACCAGTACTTCCTACATCGCTGGTGTGACGTCACTCCTGTCTTTTTGGCGTGAAACAAATTGAAACGTCAAAAAATCCACTTGTTTGTTCAATAATTTTGGTTATATTGACGTGCTGGAATAGTTTGGATCAGTTTCAAATATATTTTCACGTGCAAATTCACTGTACAACATATTGCGCTGTACTCGTTGTACGAAGAATAAGGAGAAAAAGGGGAATGTGGTCAAAATAATGGGACAATGACTTCAAAATTTTCAGACAGAGGAGTCCTACCAGAGGTTGTGAATAAGACAAGATTGGAAGATCCGAATTACTATCGGAACTTTCTGAGGATGGATGAAAGATGTCTTTGCCATATGTCTTGAATGAAAAAAAATGAGTCATATGTTGGAAACCAAAATACAGTTGTACATGAACTCATATTCGCAGAGACGAGGCGAATGATGAATTTGTATATTCATATTTGTATATTCAGATGAATTTGTATATTCATATTTCATTCCAATTTCCAATAAACATTTCCAAAAATCGCTGGCGTCAAATCAATGTAAATGAATGTAAATGAAATTTATGATCATAACCAATAATTTCGATCAAACCCAAGGATTTAATGCTCTAAGGTCTTGCTGCTGTTTGACGTGACGTAATCGATGACATCAGAAATCATTAATTCGATCAAATTTTTTTACCGTGAGACATGGGCTTTTTAATTCTGCAAATTCAGTCAAAAACCTAATGAACTTCTTTGCTCCCGTTCTATCTCTCTCCCTCTGTCTTCCAAAGCTGACTATCGAACATGTCTATCCGTTCTCGGATATCAACCGTAGCATATAACATTTCACAACATTTGTCGAGCCTTACCGAATGGCGAATGTGCACGGCCGTGAATTGTGTCTCTACTTCGCTTTGATTGGCAGAGTAATGATAGGCACTAAACAAAGCACGTCGACAGACAACCGAGGATGCCTATTCGTAAACTCGGCGAGCTCAAACAATTGATTAACTGTTTCCGGAACAAAAAGGCATTCATCACTGACGTCGCGGCGTGCCGTGTTGGCTGGATAGCGCCAGCTTTTATGCGAAAATCGAATTCAGTCTTCCAAGGTTTGGGATTCAACAATGAATAGTCGAAAGGTGTTGCTCGATGATGTCCGCCTCAGTTTTGCTAAACGACCACTAATGTGAGTGTTACAGGCCATAATAATTGAAACGTGTATTGATGATTTCACATCGTAACAATTCAGGTTTAGTCTATCGTCCTACATGCTCAGAACACTAGAAATAATGACAATCAGGGACGACAATCTGAGTTCCCGACCCCTAAGTGAACGTGAATACGGGTACCAAAGAGGAAGATCTACCGATTCGGAGTTGGACGATCTCACCACGGGCTTCTCTCAAAGTCGGTCGAAGACGAGGATTTGGCAATCGCAAGGTTCTCAGATATATAGAATGAGGGTTCAGTCACGTTTCCATACTATATTCTCCACCACTGTGCAGACGACAATCAGCCAGAAAATCCAAGCCAGCTTGAAAAAATAGGGTAATCACTTCAAAAACTCAACTGGAACTTTCTAGAGAGACATGGTAACACACTTATTGTGAAATACTGTCTGTAAGTTCTTCGAGGAGGTGGTACATTCATTTTTCAGCTTTTGATGGGATTTTCTCTCCTCGTTTCTAAAAAATAGAGTAGAAGTTATTAAAAATTATTGCAATATATTTGTAGTAAGGACAGATTTAGGATCTGTCCCAGAATGTCACTGCGCTTGAAATTAAACCTTTAGATACCTAAAAGAGAAATTCTCTATTGGTCAGTGACATCTTGATTTTGAAAAAATTTGGAAATACAAATATATTTAATAATAATAAAACCTCTACTTATCTTGGTGGACGTTTCGGGAAAGAATCTGCTTCCGTTCTCAACACAATTGAAATATTTTTCTTCGTAAACTTTTTTCGATGTTTCCGATTTTGACACTGAAAAGTGACAATTTGGCAGACGGAGGAAGTCTGGTTACAAGGTGTTTCCATTAATTGATTTCGAATTTTCCATTTTCATATTCAAGTTTCAGAAGTGGATGCCAAGTTCTATCTATATCAACTGAACAAGAAGCAATATTATTGTCTCCGTTCAGGAGAATGCAAGCAGACTCTTTGATTTTCCGTTTTTGGTTGTTGTCTTCTTTTCCTATGATCTTAATATTACTCCAATCGGCCATATGTTGTCCATTCTCAGTAAGGCTATGCTCAGCTAATTTTGACTTGTCAGTATATCTTCTCTTTATATTGTTCTTATGCTCTTTCTTTCTTTCTTATACACTTATTGTACTACGGTTTTCAAGTTTCAGTTTCGAATGAAGTGTAGACTGGATCTGTATTCAATTTGTCATGAAATTTCTCAGTAGAAGATATCATTGTATCATTGTCAGATCTGAAGGAGGTACGGAAGTAGAATACAAAGTTATATCAGGCAAGAAGAAAAATAGTGGAGATCAAGACTGATGAAGACAAAAAAAAAACAAATGATGGAGTACGCTATTAACTATCAACAACTTCGTATTCTCGCCGCATAAAGTCGACTTGGTTGGGCACAAAGAAAGGATAAGGCTAACAAACTATGAGGCTACATCCGAACAGATATATCTACCATTACAATGAAGTAACCCTGGTGTCGAGACAATGAGGAATCATAGTATCACTACCAATTCAGTTTGTTGGCTAAGAAGTACCTCCGAGAGTGGTCCCAAAATACCGTGGGAGAACATCTGAAAGACGAAATACCGCGACGAAAAATCTACACATCCGTTGATATGCTGCATAAAGTGCCTACTTCTTCCAACGAATTATATAATGATAATAATAAATGTCTTTATTCCTCACAATCAACTGAGCATACATTGAATTAAATATTGAATTATATATTACCCTCGCACCTATTTCTGTTTTCTCAGAAGATAAGTTGAATACGAATTTGTTATCCTACTCATTTGTAAATCTCAGAAGAGTTCATCAGTGGAGATGATATTCGATATTTTGTTTTTTCGCGTGTTTGTCAATATCTTATTCTTATATACCAACCTGGTGCTTCTGTCAAAATCAACTTATGGGACGAGCGTGCACTTATACAAAGTGCGTCCATAAAGTAACGCATAAATTCATTAATAGCTAAATAATCAATAGAATCAGAAATTCCCGAAATGCAGGTCGATTTTTGATTTGTTATTCACTATTTTTTCAAATAATCATCTGATATACAGGGTGAACTCCTTCGTGTGATGACGTCATCATCATTGTTTTTTAAATGGAACCCACTTTCCTTCCAATTTCCGGATTGCCATTGCTCAGCTGATTTCAAAAATGAATAAAACGTTGCTTCGAATTGGTACAGGGTGGGCAAAAAGGCAGAAGAAAATTATGAAAATGGTTTATGGAAAGTTATACGTTGCTGAATGTAGTGAACAAATCGAATGGAATTATGAAAGTGATGTGATACACTACCAAAAGCAAACAAACGAAAATTTACAATAAATGTTCAAAAATATTTTTATAGTTCACGGGCTTGAATCACTAACAAAAGCTGTGTAAGATACAATGTTGAAAATATTGCAGTTTGTTTTTGATCGTTCATTGAAGTAGTTGTTTAACAATACGTAATTCCGTTGAATGTGAAGCAATTTGGAACAATTATACATTTTTGGAATCAGCTCAGCAAGGGCATTTCGGAAATTGAAGAAGAGGAGGGTTCCATTAAAAAAAAAGGTGATGACTTCATCACACGAAAGTGGTGCACCATGTATATTGGATTGGGATTTTGAAAAATAGTAAATTAAAATCGAAAATCGACTTTTTTCCGGAATTTGAAATTTTTCTTATTTAGCTAGCTAATGATGAATTCATGCATTACTTTATGGACGCACTGTATATATTTCAAATGTTCTGAATATGTGTACTCGCCCTTTGCCAAGGAAATGAGTGATAAGAATAAAACAAATGAATTACCGTCCTACATAAAATGAAGTATCAGATGTAATTCATATATCCCTCAAGATTGAAGAATGAGACAACACAATCACCAACTTTTGAAAGAATGCAGCTTGGTCTTGTCAAATATACAGGGTAATCCACATGTCTAGAACAGCAACATTTCGTTTTATCTGCTTCCCTATTAATTTCCTGAGTGCAAATGTTTTTTGGGACACCCGATAGATAAACGTGGTAAGCGCTGATGACGGGGGGAAGGGTTAACGCGGATTAAATGATTATGGGCGCGACGCGGTCCATTTGTCATACTGTCTGCGTTTCCATTCACGCAAAAGTCCGACAACTATTCCAATCGGCGGGTGACTGTGCGAACGTACTTTCGTTATTAGATTCCTGGATGCTCTTAAATCGGAATTAGAGCCGTTTCGGCTGATAATATCGGTCGGAGCGTTATCCCGGATATTTGGTTTATGGTGATGCACGGAATCGGGGTTCTGCTCTTTTCACGTGTCCAATGGATGCATTTCTAGGGGACATAACTACAAAGAAATTTAATAGTGATGACCTCTTGTTTCATCTGATTTCGATCACCAAAGTATTGAAATCGCAGGTATGGTGTCATTGTTTGGACCATTTTTCTATATGCATGAATTCAATTTCGAACTCAAGGATTAAATTCCAATCAGCACTAATTGCCAGTACGAAAAGGCAATTAGCCCTAATTGCCAGTTCAAACTGGCAATTATAGAAAACATATCATTATGTTCGTTCAGCGCTGAACGGACATTATGATTTTTTTTAAAAGCCAGTTTGAACTGGCAATCAGGGCTTATTGCCAGTTTGAACTGGAATTTATGACTAACTGCCAGTTCAAACTGACAATTAGTTCCAATTGCCAGTTCAATCTGGCAATCATAAAAAAAATTCATCATGTCTGTTCAGCGCTTCCGTATATAGAGTACCATCACGGTATCCGTCTGGTCCTACTAATGTAGTCGTTCTCGAATACTCCTGTAGTTTTCTGGATGGTGATCATGTTTTCGCATTCATCAAAGCGAAACAAAACGTCACGATAAAGAATAAGAGAGATTCTGAGGAACTATGTTTCAATCTATAAAAGTGCCAATATCTGTTTCATACCAAGGAATTCTTCATACTAAGGAATTCTATTTCAAATCTCGTACACTCCCATTGTATAAGAATGATTCATTCACTTTTTAATTCAGCAGCGATAATCAAGGAATGGACTGAATGGACTGAAAACTCATAGAAGAAAGCTGTTGCATTTCGGAAGGAACCAAAATTCGAGTCGATTTGTTCAGTTTCAAGTAATAGGAGAAGTCTCAACTGGTTCGAACCCTTTGGTTCTGGGTGGTATGTAAATGATATCATCTTCCACCCTCATTATTTTTTTTTATATAAAATACGAGTGTTATATCTTCATTCGACTATTCAGACACTCTTTATGGACCTAATTCAACGAATACCTATAGAAATAAGATCCAGAAAGTTCAGAATTCGTGTCTTCGTGTTATTAATGGAATCAGAAAAAGTGAAAGTTCTTCACATGATTTTTACGATGCGGCTGGTTGAACGTCGAAAATGGGAAGGTTCTTCATAGTGCTTCTCTATTTCATAGGATTCTTTATTAACTGACTTCAGAGAACTTTCGATACATTAATTCATATCCAGCACAATCACGGACATGAAATTCCCAGACAAGAAGTTTGACAGCTGAAAGCTGCATATTTGCATATGAGAATCACTCATAGAACAGATGTCCACACTTTGCTTATTAGAATCAATGGTATCGAATATGAAAAGTATTCAACTTCATCCTCCATGCACCATTTCAAGAAAGAGAAGGTGAATGTTTTCGAAATTGAATTAAAGGGTTTCTCATTAGGAACAAAACAATGGGAATATATTAGTGTTGTTTTTCTTGTTGGGGTTGTTTCAAGATTGAATTTGAATGGTTCCTCTCAGACTTTTAGGTTGTTGACCATTTTGGAGACACTAGCTTGGGTTGACTGGAAGAACAACACGCAGGGAATTCTTCTCTGAAAGATTTCAACTTCGCTCTTTATTTTCAATTTATTCATTTATCTTATTATATTATTAGTGTTATTTTGAAAATAATAATGTAATCAGAATGTTATGTTATAAATAATAATAAATGAATAATTTAATGTTTCGACTATATATTGATACTTAGGTACTCAAACATACCCCTGTGAAAGAGAGCTTTGTATAGGCGAGAGGTGTGAATTCGAGAGTTAGTCCTTGTCATGCGAGACGCGTGAGAACGCGTCTCGACGCCACCGCCGCCGTCGTCGCCGCCGCCATGCTGATTTGCATGCGACGCCATACCGCTATCGGCGGGGGTGGCCGCGCTCCGAAACTGATCGATATTAGCATTAAAAGTCCGCGAGTCGTACGCGACTGAACACAAAAAATCGCCAAACGAGAATGATTTTTCACCGTGTTCCTTCGAATAATCGTCTGTTGGTCGTACACCATTTATCATTTTTAGTTACTCGAATTAGATTTTGAGCTTTTAAAAAGTGTTTAGGTAGGTATTTGCTCATTTTCATCCAAAGTAACGTTTTTCGATCGCTTCTCTTTCCACCTTTTTCGTTTGAAAAGAAGAATACCGTGGCGCCAGCCAAGGGATGTAGTAGTAGGTGTTTGAATAAGAATTTCAATCATCATGGGTCTATGAAACTCGAATATAAACCTACTGTCACTTTCTTCTCACCACCAATCACCGCGTGCTATCAGTAAGCTCATTTATGGCGCAACAGGCCATGGCAACCCTGCCAACTCTACATCGTGCCTGTCAATTACCCCGCAGTTGACTGTTGTTCTGAGGTTCTGTGCTCTGTGCCGAATATTAGGTTAGGGGATTGAAGAAAAAAATAAGTTGTTTGATTTACTTAGCAGTTTTACTTTCTAGTACTTGCTCTGGTTCGGGCTCTAGATCTCTTCACCCTTCAGAAAGGCATGAATTTTCATCAATACGCCTTCACAGTATTAGAGTATCATTCCTGCGGATATCGTATCATGACAGTGATGTCAATTCAGATTGATAATTATAATTGGTGTCTATTATGCTTATTGCGTATGGACTAGGTAGTCCATGATATGTTAGAAACTACTTTGGTAAAGGAAAGTCCTTTCGCGAATTAAAAAAGAACTAATAATGGTAGGTTCTAAGTTTAGTGATGGGAAAATACGAGTATGTGTTCTATTCACGAGTTCATTTGAATTAGGTTTTTCCAATTTCCTATTAATAATGAGTAAATCTGTTCAGCATATTGAAATTCTGATAGATTTTACAGAATAAATTCTTTACATGATATTAGCAAAAGTACATATCTTCAATGTTTCAGGATTTTGTTCAAATAAATAATCTCTCGATTTCAGAAACCCTTACTCTCACTTCAAGGATAGGATACTCAAAAAAAACTATCCAATCTTCATTCAAGCGCTGGAAGCCTTCATTCACAAACTCAAATCTTGTGGAAAGAGTGTTCATTCATGAGAATCCAATTCGAGTCAAAATCCTAATTATTAGGATGAATAAAACGTGTTGCTTCTGTCAGCAAATATTGGCTTGGGTCAATAAAGTGTTTTCTTCCCACATGCAAAGTCTTGCAGAATTAGTTGAGGAATATTCGATTTTGAGATGAGAGTTCAAAACACATGCCAATTGGATCGTCATACATCAGGGATCCTCAATTCCATCACCAGATTGAAGTCAACAAAACAGAAAAAGATTGTTGCACGTGCTAGTTAACAATTCAATTGACATAAGGTACATCTTGTCTCAATCATCCTACGAGAATCTGATGAACTACTAGGGGTTCAGGTACTCTAATTCGAGGAATTTTGTCATACAGTATCATACAATTTTCCTACCTCTTCGGTCTGTGTTCGATTTTGAAATTCGTGACGTGACAGGATTCTAACGTCACCTCCATCTCCATGATAGACTAGTATTCACAAATAGGTTTATGCATAGACGTATCAGTTTTCATTGCTCCGTAGATATTTATGTTCAAAAAATATATCTGTCTTCGGATAATATTGATTCCCTCGTTTATTCCAGAATACACTCGACCTCAATCAAATTCTTTTTCTAGTTTCATAGACTACTGAACTGGGTCGGTGAATTCTCTCACTATGAGAAAATACGAATGATATCAGGGTGGATAGTAGATTAAATTCTGTCCTTGATATTCTGAATTTCGATTATTCGACATGGTACATATTCAAAAAGAAATGAATCAATAGAAGTGTGAAATTCTTGAAGTTAATTCGTTCTTGTCGTCTAGATCGTGGTCAGATGTATTGTTTTCAAGATGTTATCGCAATAATATTCTAAGTATTTTCCTGTAGAGACGGAAATACATTCAACGTGGTTCTAATTTTTGGTATTTTCTATCAATCAGCAAATTTTCTTCTCTTGATCATGAGAGTTTTTGTCCATATTGTTGAAGTTCATTGATATAATTGCTCTGCGAGGGTGGAAATCATATTGGAGTGGGCAAAATTGGCAAAATAGATCAGTGAACTTATAGAAGATACCAGTCACGCACTCTCACCCTCTGTCTAGAGGATTCAGTACGAATATTCATAATGAATTACGACAGAGTGATCTCAAAATTTTACATGCACTTTCTCTTGAATTTTCTCAGATTCAAAACAAATCACCCTGTAAATGACTGACGTCTGTGATTATCCTTTTTGCGGTCACGTTTTTTCTTTATATTTTGGCGTGAATATTCGTAAGCGTTTCGGAACAGCGGTAGAAAACATTATATTTTATTCGTGCTCATCGAGCAATTCAAATTTCAATATCATCTTCTCTTTTCGGTCTCACTACGATATATCAACCTTTTGTGACGAATATGCCACCGTACTCGGTTGCTTCGGTATAGTTAATTACCATCAAAAACAATGGAAAGTCTAAGCCATGCATTATTCATGATATCAGTGGCACATAAAGCAAACAAATGCGGATAATGAAAAAAATCGTAATTGTTATTTTTTCAACCTCAGTCAAAATTCAACTAATCACGCTCAAGTGTCCGTCGTTTACATAAATATGTGAATTTTTCGCTATCATTCTGTCGATCCTTAACCTTTTTACTGGTATATCTTGGAACCGCTCATGCACCAGACATTTGCATACGCGATACATACATCATGCTATATGTTTGCCACTGATAGTAATTACTCACATAACTATTTATCACTGAGTCCGACATGTTCCTGACTTAATTAGATAAGGATGTGTGCTAGGAGCCTATATATCATCTCCTAATTATTAAATCAATGCCTGTATATAAAATTGTCGAAAACGTGATACAGATATTCCAAGTACCATTACCAGTGAATAAATGTGTAGTTATCCGTGATATATAACTGGGATAGTGAAAACGTTAACTCGCCATATGACATCCTATTCTGCTTCTATTTATTGCACTTGTTATAATCATAATCTGAAACGGATGTGCAGAATCAATTAACTGACTCGGCGTTTATCATGTTAGAGACTCCATGAACTTATTGAAACGACAGGCAAGACTTCGATTCGATGAAATCCTGAGGAAAATTATTGTATACCTATCCATGTGAACTTTCGGAACTTGTGTTCATTCGTTTTATTCCTTCTCTTATCAACATTTAATGTGACAATCAATTTCATGGTTTTGAGAAGAATACAATTGATATGCTTTTTTTCGGCTTTTTGTGGGATTTTCTCTCCTCGTTTCTATGAAATGAAGTAGAAATTATTTGAAATTATTTCAACATATTTGTAGTAAGGACAGTTTCTGTGATCTGCCCCAAAATGTCATCACTGCGCTTGAAATTGAACCTTCACATACCTAGAAGAGGAATTATTTATTTGTTAGTGACACCTTGTTTTTTGAAAAATTTGGAATTATAAATATATTCAATGAGAATAAAACTTCTACTTACCTCAGTTGACGTTTCAGGAACGAATCTGGTCCCGTTCTAAACACAATTAGAACTTACAGACAGTATTTAACAATTAGAACATTAATTTTTTGGCTTTTCGTGGAATTTTCTCTCCTCGTTTCTGAAAAATAGAGTAGAAGTTATCAAAGATTATTTCAATATATTTGGGGCAGATCCCAAATCTGTCCTTACTACAAATATATTGAAATAATCTTTAATAACTTCTACTCTATTTTTTAGAAACGAGGAGATAAAATCCCACGAAAAGCCGAAAAAATGAATGTACCACCTCCTCGAAGAAGTTACAGACAGTATTTAACAATTAGAACACTTTCCTTCGCAATAATTGTTCAATGTTCAGTTGGTTTTCACACTGAAAAGTGACAATTCGGCGGGCGGAGAAATTCTGGCTACAAGGTGTTCTTCATTAATTAATATTGAATTTTCCATTTCCATATTCAGTTTTCAGAAGTGGGTCCAAGTTCTATCTATATCAACTGAACAAGAAGCACTATCATTGTCTCCGTTCAGGAGACTGCGAGCATTATATTTTCAGAACGTATCTGAGTGACTTCACTCAAAAAGAAAGATTCAATATCAGTAAGACGATACTGATCAATTATAAAGAAGGAAACTGGTCAAGAAAAATCAGATGGTGAAGAAAATATATGAAATATATGCAAAATCATTCTTGTAAACAAATGAATATAAAGTGATTCATCTGAGAATACAGATATTCATTCCAAGGGTTATCTCATTCAAATTGAATATACACTGAAATTGAATGATGATGATGATAAAAGTGAAGTAATCATTGAGCATTGAGGATGACCGATACGTGATATAGGTTTACTTACTCACATCCATAAAGAATTCAATCAGTGTTGCTTGATCTGAGTCTTTCACCAATTCAATAATAATAATAAAAAATAATGTATACCTATGTGAAACACTACTGACTAACAACTGGTCACGGAGATGAAACTTATGAAAAGAAACAAATATAATTCTCCAAATGGAACTAGATATCATTATCCTCGAGCATCAACAAATCGACGCATCGATACAATAAACTGTAAATACTGATGCCAGCTCTTCTTGTTCGTAATTTTTTTCATTCGAACAACTTGTGAACTTCCACGATTTCCTTCCAATGTTGATGAAAGAAAACTATGCTATTTGTAGGATTTGGAAGAAATCAATTGATTATTCTAGATTTCCAGGGTGAAATTGTTATTGTAACCGATTGCGAGATGAGATATCCCTTCATTTTGATGATAACTACTTTTAGATCGTATTGGGTGAAGTGGTAAAAGTGTTACCAATGTTCTATCATCATTCTCCTGCATCATCTTGTTTATCCTGATGAAGTTGACAATACCGGGGAAACACTGGGTTGGGAAACATTGACTTGAATTGCTCAGGAATTTCACTGTCACTTTCACTGATGCAATGCTAGAAAAATAGACCTGTATTCCCAGGTGAAACAACCTGATATATAATAGTGAGAGGGAACGAAACGAGGTCGTCGAATTTGACCTTCCAGGTGCTTTATTGATGAATCTTACATCCTTCGTTCAGTCTTTAGATTGATTTGATTTTGATTTGAATCAGATTAGATTTTGCTGAAATCTCTGAAATTCCGTTTGTCTTGTCTAGACTGAATCAAGTTGAGTAAAATCATCCAAACCTTCGGTATAACGAAACCAGAAAATTAAATAAAACTTGAATGAAAAGGAAATGAAATAACCACTTTTCGAGTTACTTTCCTAGGTATGATCGGAAAGGAAAATCATTATCGATGTTCATATTTTGACTACATACCATTTTATTGACGCAAAGAATACACATCTAATGAAATTCCGTCGTGATTCAATCCAAATTGGAAGGTGCGCAATCATCATTATTTGATACCTATCGGTCTCTCAACACCATGTATTTAATAAGCGAATTTAGTTATTTATACTGTAATGGCGACTTCCTCATTATTATTCATTGCGAGGTAGCAAAGAGTGTATAATTTACGAACGAATAGTAGTCATATTATTTATTGCACGTTCACGGATAAACAGTAGCGAATTCCTAATCGAAATACTAATTATCAATGATTGAGTATGATTGCAGACTATAGGTAGTTGAGAGTTATGCACTTTTTCAGCTTCCAGTCTCGCTATAGACGTCCACACATGGTGCATGAACTAAGTAATGTACCTATATAGGCTCCACGCTTGTCGTGTTGACTTTATACAGGTTCTCACTGTATATTTTTGAACTCCACCTACAGTGGTGATTTCGAAAGTTATCAGAAATTAGTTCTCGCAAATTTTTTCTAATTATCAGAATCTCTGGTCGAAAATTCAAAATCATTCCGGTGAATGACATATTTTTACATTGTTCGTATTGAAACACTTCATACTGGAGCACGCGCATGAATTAGTTGGTTGGAATTCTTTGAAATATCTATGAAGCTATAAAAAAAACGCTCGGACACGTCAACCCTAATTTTATATTGCGCAAATTTTGTCACGTGAGTGCATCATGTGACGTCATCAATGCTCATAATACGTCAGGAAATAAATCACTTATAAAAATAACTAGTTTTTTTTCTATTTTTTTTTCAACATAACTCATTTCATACACTTGTTATAGTTCTGTATGTAGGAAAATGAACCCGTTTTGATGGCACTGTCGGAAGTTCGGCTTACATCATTTGAAAAAAATGACGATGACCTCATATCTACGACACCGATGACGCACTTGTGTCCAAATTTGAGAAACATAAAATCAATGCTGACGAGTCCGAGCGATATTTTTCTAATTGCTCCATGTATATAGATATTTCACTGAATTGATTCCGATCTGCGCGTGCTCACTGTATATGGAACACTAATATTTTTATAAAATCAAAAAAAAATAATGAATCATAGTATCCGGTTCCGTTGAAAGAAAAATGACATGTCGACATATAACATTAGGCGAATTAGTTATAAATTTTTGACAAAAAATACCGGTGATTGAGAGAAAAATAAATCAACTGTTTTCTGATAACCTTCGAATTAACCCCTGTAGGTGGGGTGCGAAAATATATGGGAAAACACTGTACATAAGTACTCATTGTTTCATCTAATCATTTCGGACGGATATAATCCGTTATATCCGTCTCATGGGTCTGTTAAACTTTTATAGCGGGTGATATTACTACCAAACTTGGAACTTCCACCCATTACTGGAAACGTGTGAATATGCGCTAACCTTACGTCATTATAGTGTCTCAATCGATTTAGTAGTCGGTCAGTCATCGATAAGTTGAATGAAGTTTCTATCACATTGATTTCAGCGTATAGTCAAATTGTTTGTTCTATGTAAGTAATTTTCACTCAGGAGTCGACAACATCAGATGTTTCGTCCATCTCTCCGTAATCTGTGTTTTAATTCGCACCCTGTTAAGGAGAGCGTGTATCTAACTGTTTCTGAATACTGCATTGATATAACTTCTTTTTCCAACAGCCCAAATGGCTCATTTGTGGACATATGTTCATATAAACAGAAATGCTTGTTTTGATGTCTCCTATAACCCCTTGAAGTTTGTTGGTATATCTTCGGGGCACCCTGTGTAGTGTCTGGGAAACTTTGCTCTTCATACATGTTCCTCAATATTCTCAAATCTTCTCACGCTGCACAGACTGGTTAGTCGCATGAGTGACTGTTTATAATTATATATCAGATAATTTAGTGTATCATAGAGCAAGTGATTTATTCAGAGCGAATCTAAACATTTCAAAAACAAGAACTAGAAAACATTTCATTTTAGTAATAATTTAACAGAGATTGCTTCCTAGAGATAAGCTCGAGTATGTATGCAATCATGATATTTCGGATGACAAATGGTCACGCAATTCAGAATGGAAAAATAGAGATTGAAAATGTCTCAGGAAGGCAAGTTCGAAATGTAATTCGGCAACTACAAATATCTATCGAATCAAAATTCTCTGATATTATTGAATATGGAGAGTTAGATAAGATGTATTAAGATATCATTATCGTATTCAACCACTCAAGGATATCGATAAGCGAAATAATTTACAATCAAGAAACGGTCATGACGGATTTGATATAAATTAATGGTCATACTTATAGTTATTTGTTGATGTTCGAGGGATATTCGTGAGAATTTTGTGCAGTTATATTGTACTGTGGATACTTGTGGATACTATTCTGTATAGTTTCATCGACTGTGTCTAAGAAATATAGACCAAATCATGACATTCTACAATTTTTCAACTGTAAATACCGATTGACAACGTCAGAAAGTAATATTCGCATGGTAATGCGAAAGGAATCGATGAGTGCTCATATAATTTGTTGTCGACGTTATGATGTTATGATTGCCTGTATTGTGAATATGCTCACAATTTTCTACTGTTTATTTGCTCTCCATCTTTTGTTTTTATTAACTGGCCTATATCTTACAAACATACTTTTTTTTGTATGTATATGTATTCAGTGAATTTATCTGATATTTGCCTTAATCATACTTTCGTTGTTAACTGCGAAAATTTGTGTGAAAAATTAACCACACTTCTCAATAGATCATATGGGCTCTAGCATACATAAAAATTTTTCCGTAACAAAGTATAGTATAGCTAGCTGTATTTGAACATGTATGTTTCCGAGAAATAATTTTTTTCCTATCCTATTCTATTCTATTCTATTCTATCGATTCATTTCATATGAGACTGACAGTTTTCAGCAGATTATAGCTGGGGCAAAAATTCTCAACTTGAGTTGATATACGAATATGTGATTTCGAAAGCTCATCGCTATCGTAACAATTTGATACACTTCCATAATTTGTTCTATCAATATTTTTTTCTACTGTGGACAACACGAAAGGGAAACCTATAATGTTCGAGGAACATCGTGTTAGCCAGCGGTGGAATTTTGGGAAAGAAGGAAGGTGTTGGAATTTTTCTTGAAAGTTTGGAGGTTGTAAGCATCAGGAAAGACTCCACTAGGCAAAGAATTCCACAACTTTGCCGTTCTATTGATGAATGATGCCTGGTATAGCGATGTTCGACAGGTCTCGAGCCTGACAGTGTAGGGGTGACCAGCTTGAGCTCGTCTGGTTTGTCTACTAGGAATCGCACGTGGTATGGCATAATAGATGATATTTCCGTTGAGCACTGTCCGTGAAAGTATCTATAACAAAAGGCAGAGATCGCCGACCTTTCTACGATGATCTAGAGAGGTCAATGATTTGGTGAGTGTTGTATCATCGACTAGGCGAATAGCTCTCTTCTGAATTGAGTGTAAGAGCTTGGCCATAGGAATGACTCATCAAGTAGTCATCGCCAGTTAAGCATGCTTCGAGTATATTATGCGAGATTGTAATACAAAGATAAATAGAATGAAATGCTTCTTTAATTGCGAGAAGAATTTTTCTGTGAGTTTAGACAAAAATGATCATTCAACGTAAAAACACCATCTTATGAGCCACTAGACTTTCATTTCACTTAGTTTAATACTATCCACCCATAGAGATCTTAAAACTTGGATCATTCGGAAGTGTTTTCATGAAGGAAAAATACTTTGCAGTGTCTTGTCAGGCACATCTAACACAGAATCTAGATTCGCTCGAGCTTCAATATGATGTTCACTCAAATTTCTCCATTCAAAGACATGATATTATATACAGGGTGTCCTTAAAAGGTCTTTACAAAAAGCTACCACATATTCTTCAGACCAAAACAATTCGATACAAGCAAACTTACCTCAGTAAAAAGTTGCATAGTTTGGGCGCTAGACGGCTCTGAAGTTGAAATTTTCAAATCGATTTTGCTTCATAACTTTTGAACGGCTCATGAGATTTTTTTCAAATTTGGTACGTTGGCATAGACTCATCGGGCAATGAAACTCATATCATAATCATAATGAATATCATTCCATGGGCGTAGAACTTGATTTTTTCAGTAAATAAACATCTAAAACTCCTACGCCAATGGAAAAAAATTAGTTTCAATATGAAATCTAAATTATTCAACTCATTCACTACAAAAAAGGTACTCTTGACAAAAGTCGATTCCTCTCATGGTTTCGACAAAATTTTAATTTTAGTGATTTAGAGCATAATTAATAATAAAACGATTAACAGATATTTCATAAAAATTGTTCAAAATGTTCACCATTTTCACGTATACAAAGATTTATACGACGCAAAAAGTTGAAATGTACTCTTTGCATAACTTCTTCATCGCCTGTAAGATTATTCGTCGCCTGTTGGATACGTTGCCATAATTGTTCTACAGTATTCACAGGGGTCTTGTAAACCGTAGACTTGAGATAACCCCATACAAAATAATCCATCGGTGTTAAGTCTGGAGAACGTGGTGGCCAATTCACGGGTGCATCATTACCTCTACCTATCCATCTGTCTGGGTACTGTTGGTTTAAAAAATTCCTAACATCCACCGAAAAATGTGGTGGAGCTCCATCGTGCATAAACCACATATCTACCCGATGTTGGAGTGGTAAATCTTCCAACAAATTTGGCAACGTATTTCGTAGATGTTGTAAATACATGTCTCCTGTTAATCTTTGTGGAAGTATGACAGGACCAATTATAAAATTTCCTATTATTCCAGCCCAAACGTTGATTTTGAATTCGTGTTGAAAATGGTTTATTTTAATGGAATGAGGATTTTCAATTGCATAAACGTGTTCATTATGAAAATTAGTTATTCCTCTTCTCGTGAAACAGGCTTCATCAGTGAACAAAATATTCTTTCCAAAGTTCAGATTCATTTCTCTTTGCAAATTAATGAACCTACAAAACATCAGACGACTTTGTGAATCATGGATTAATAAATCTTGAACAGGCGTCTTGTGGTATGGGTATAATAATTGTTCTCTTAGTACTTCATGAACGGCATTCCTAGAAACTTCTAGTTCATTACTTATCCGTCTAGTACTCAATTCTGGATTTTCTTCAATACGGTCTAAAATTTCTACTTCGACTTCGGGAATCCTTACATAACGCTGTCTTCCATAATCACCAGTTCTAGGAGCAAAATGACCGGTCTCCCGAAGACGTCTCTCAACTGCAGCAAAGGTTGGGTGGCTTGGTACGCGACGATTTGGAAACCTTGCCGAATACACCCTCACACTCTCTCGACCATTTCCTTGACAATATCCGAATACCAATAACATATCGGTGTATTCTTCATTGGTGTATTGTACGGCCATGATAAATCAGAAAAGTCCGATATCAACAATCAACGTCAATAAAACTCGACAAATCAACACAGATGAAACTATGGAAACCAAGAATGTGAATATCACTGTTTTCGAACAGATAATAATAGTCTTCAGAAAAAAAAACAGTGCTACTTATTTTCAATAGAAATAACCTATGCAAAAAGTACATCTCAACTTTTTGCGTCGTATAAATCTTTGTATACGTGAAAATGGTGAACATTTTGAACAATTTTTATGAAATATCTGTTAATCGTTTTATTATTAATTATGCTCTAAATCACTAAAATTAAAATTTTGTCGAAACCATGAGAGGAATCGACTTTTGTCAAGAGTACCTTTTTTGTAGTGAATGAGTTGAATAATTTAGATTTCATATTGAAACTATTTTTTTTCCATTGGCTTAGGAGTTTTAGATGTTTATTTACTGAAAAAATCAAGTTCTACGCCCATGGAATGATATTCATTATGATTATGATATGAGTTTCATTGCTCGATGAGTCTATGCCAACGTAGCAAATTTGAAAAAAATCTCATGAGCCGTTCAAAAGTTATGAAGCAAAATCGATTTGAAAATTTCAACTTCAGAGCCGTCTAGCGCCCAAACTAAGCAACTTTTTACTGAGGTAAGTTTGCTTGTATCGAATTGTTTTGGTCTGAAGAATATGTGGTAGCTTTTTGTAAAGACCTTTTAAGGACACCCTGTATATATATATGTCTATGTCTATGAGGAATTGAAACGACCATGAGAAAGATACGCAGTCATGAAAAATCACATGACTGTTGGCATTATCAAAACATTTTGATGTGTCATCCCATTGTACTGTGAAATGCGACATCTTCAGTTATTTTCATTCGAATCGAGTAAATAGTGTAAGATTATCGAAGTTTATCGATCCATAGGTGTGTTGAAAGAAAGAGACTCTGAGTTATACTTGTTGTTTGAATATTGAAAATTAGCACCAATCCTAGTTGGTTCTCAGCCAGAAAATCAAGTCAAGGAAGGATTTTGAAACTTCGTTCGGGACGTTGTTGTCCTGTTCAGCCTATGACTGGACTAATAGATTCAAAAAAGATCAGAATATATCATTCCATAGTTAAGTTATTGAATAATGTTAACCAAATTTCAAATAGACCCTAGTTGGCGCCTAGAGAGAAGCGGATGAATCTAACCAATGGAAACAACAAACGAAAGAGAAGCAACCATCAGTGATCGGCTGACTGTTGGCAAAATTGCACCTCTCTGTCGCACATCCATCGATAGCTCTCTCATTTTCGAATGTTCGTTTTAATTCACCTCATAAGTCGTTGTGGCAAGGGTGCATCTAGTAGGGATTTATAAAACATCACATCTTTGGTACTATTATGGGCATATTTTCTTGTTGGAAACAGCAATGTCAGAAGTTGATGGAAGATCATCGCACGTCGTTCGCACTGGTAGTACAACCGCAGTGATTCATCAGAGGTCAGTCGTGAATGGAGGCAGTGTGCATTTGATTGTGAGGGCCCCACAATGATGAGTTGATGATTATCGGTAGCATGATTCGTCGCGGTACAGCGTTCAGTGTTTACAAACAGAACGTAGTCAGCTGTGAGTGCCGCGTTTTGAATTAATGCCGCATACATTTGAATACATTTACGCGATGCGATACACTCTCTGCCGTCGAGCGAGTATACGTTCCCTATCATCCGAGAGTTTAACCTACGGACTGCGGGGACGGTTGTTTTCCTAACGGAAAATCGATGCTCGGCATGGAAATGAGGAAGAAAAACAAGCTGAATCGTCTGTTGGAAATAAAGATTCGAGCGACACAGTCACGTTGTTTTGGAGAACATTTTTATGTCGCCCATTTCGGCATCGTGGAAGCGGAAAGTCACGTATTGTCTCTTAAGAGTCAGTCCCTTCCAAAACCTCGCGAAACACAAGCCATATCCTCATATACCATCACTGTCAACTAAACCAAGTTTCGCATTCAAAAATTCCTGGTGTGACTCAATTTGTCAATGGGCGAAAAACATACAATGTTTGGATATCACATCATTTTAATACATCTTGAATAGATTCACAATGTCATTTTCATGGCTCTACTTGGTTGCTTCGCGTATTTTCAACCATTTTTTTCCAATCAGCTTGTAACAAAATTGAATCAGTCATGCAAGGTTGTTTCAGAATATGATCGCAACCTCTGGGATACAAATTTAGAGCAAAAACATACCATGCAAGTCCTTTTTTTGCTATGCCCCACTCCTACTAAGATACTACTAAAATCTACTCAATGTAATCAAGGTCTAATTTTATGAATATCAAGTCGATGTGGACTATAACTGTAATATAGTAACTATATAAGCGTAAGAGGGCCAATATTTATTTATTTTTATTTTTTTCCCAAAATTCCAAGACTGAAGTTGGAATTTTACTGAATTCCGACCAATATGTAATTCAACACAATGATACTATATTTTTCCCATACCCTGTATTGTCGAGGCACAGTAATATCTATTCCAGATAGAATATTCTTGTTCGATATATTTTGAATTGAATAGTTTTCATGTTGTTAGTAGGATTACTATGAATTCCGAATTCCCTTCGATATAGTCTATATCGAAAAATGCATGGTTGAATATATACACATCATCTGGTAGGTACTTACCATCGATAATATACTTCGAGTCACCATTTTTTATCGGACCCTGGAACTCAAATAACATTTAGAAGGATAATCATTCACACTGATAATATGTTTTTTTTTATGTTACAGGTATGATTTCATCATCTCAACGAGATCTCATACGAGGATCTAGAACTGCTGTGGTTGAGTGAGAAAGGGTATTGAAATCAGAGCCCATCAGCAACGAGCAGCATTGTAACGACAAAAAAAATAACCACAATAATGGGGAAAATCAGTATACTCAATATTGATGATTATAATTTATTGATATCAATTTATAATTGCCGTGTCATGAATAATTAGAAAAATTATAATTTGATGTCATATGAACTCGCATACAAATATTGAGCGTCGCAGATTATCTCGCAGAAATCAGCAACCTGACGGGTTGCAGAAATCTTTTTGACGTTCGTGCTGTCTGAGTTGCTACAAACATAATTGAAAATAAGTGTCACACCCCCTGAAATCTGCCGCCCTAGGGTCAAGCCTTCTCATGCAGCCTGCTAGTAGGTTAATCCGATACTGAGTTCATAAAAAATGCCTCAATAAAGCTCCAAAAGGCTCCAGCCTCACAGTTAATTTGTCGTCAGAACAATTGAAAACTCATTTTGTCTGAGGCTCATTCAAAGTATCTCGGCGAATGTCTTGACATGAATTCTCAACTTCAAAGTCGAAAAGAACATGAACACGCTCGATTCAACAACATTAAGATTGTTCTCTCATCACAGTAACACCCACCCTTTGGCACTCTCGAGTTGGGTATATATCAGCATGTTTAATGTCCATCTCCAGATTGAGTACTTACTTGGAATTACTGCAGTCTAGTCGGAGTATAATTAGGCTCATCAATGATCCAATTCAAACAAGCAAATCATTGCAAAGCTTGCAACAAAGAAGGAGAATATTTGCTGAATCGGGTCAAATTCTATTATTTCATGATGGTAAGGCTTGAACATACTAGATAATATAATACCAATAGAATAAATCTCTAGGAAATAGATTGTGTTTTTCTTGAAGATTCAGAATTTCAATTCGAGAATCGATGGGTGAAAAAACCTGCTTTCGTAGGACTTTATTCAACGCCAACTTCTGACCGCAGGTCTGTATTATATACCCTGAGGACTGCTCGACTGTTTGTTTAGATATAATTTCTATGCAGAACTCGTTCCGTGCTCCCTCATCCTATGCATTTTACATGAGCAGTTGGAAACCTAACCTCACCTAACTTGGCCTTAGAGCCCTTGCAGACAGATTCACTTTTCGTTGCGATTTCGATGAGCTGGTTGACCATCGCTGGATTCTTGAAACAAAACTAATTGAAAAAATGTTCGAGGAATATGTTTATAGTTTCATGAACACTGCAGTGGAAGTTTGGGTAATCTATATTGTAGGAAAAATCATTGTCTCAGGCGAGACACGAAGTATCACAAAATCTTAGGAATGACGAGTGTTCGGCAGGTTTGGTTTGAGTTTCGGTCTTGGACAGCGGACCTTCAGATAATACTAGGAGTGACCAACACTTTTTGTCATAGTCCGATAAGAATGAACGCTCATCGGACTTTGACTAGGCGATCTTAGGTAAGCTCGGTTATAGGTTACGAATATACAGGGTGTCCCATAAACATACCGACAAACTTCAAGGGATGGTAGAGGACATCAAAATAAACATTTTTGCTCGATAAACATGAGTCCGGAAACTCTTCGTTTTCGAAATACAGGGTGTTAAATTATATTAAAAAATAGTATCGGTCTTAAAATTGGTATCTGTGGAATTTTATTGTAAAAACAATGTTTGTTCCCAACATCTAACGTAGTTAAATCAAAAAATGTAAACAAAAGTCAGTGGTGTTCAACTAAACTAAGAGTTAATTTAGTTATTTTTATTTAATTTGAAACATTTTATTGCTTCAGCACCCTTTATTTGTCGGTATGTTTTGGATACTCTTTCCAAGATATTAAAAATCACGAATATTTTCCAATTAAATACAAAACAATAAATGATTGAAAGTCATTAATAATAATTAATGATTGGTATAAAAAAGTTATTGGAAGTTTTATTAGTTTTTCAATATTTCAATAAACGCATTGGTAAAATGTAAGGTATAATTTTGAAGGATTTAATTTTTTTTTTCATAGATGTAAGAGATATGGTTTTTATTTTTTTTCTTCAAAACGTAGATATGGAAAAATTTCAAAGGACAAAAAAGTTGCATTTTTAGTTGTTCATTTGAAAAAAATTGTCATAATTACAAAAAATCCACTGAGCGATATTTTTTTTCTGCAAAAACTATCCGACATAGCCCGTGGGCACGCCTCTGAAATTATTGGGCAAATTCTAATAGCTCCAAAAGATACCTTGTGAATGTATCAATAATCTGTAGGAATTTCATTGAATTCGACCAAATCGTTGTTACGATATTAATAAAAAATCGATTTTTCGAAAAAAAAATAAACACCCTGTATCTCGAAAACGAAGAGTTTCCGGACTTATGTTTATCGAGCAATAATGTTTATTTTGATGTCCTCTACCATCCCTTAGAGTTCGTCGGTATGTTTATAGGACACCCTGTATATGTTTTCTTTGTATCGAGTTTGACAGATTTCCAACTTCAATAATTAATTGTGTCGAGCCCGATTGAGTTGAAAAACAGCTTAGGCTGAACTTCGTCCTTCATCAAAGTTGTACCTATGTAATTCCGAATAGGTAGTATACCCCACTTGTGAATTACATTGATGAATGGAGACTATTATTATTATTACTATTATAATTATGATTATCAATAAGTAAGTTTCAGACTCCACCTGCAACACATATAAAATATGAATGAATGCAATACTGCATTCGAATTATAAGGGTTGATTATTCTATCTTCTATTTCTGAGTATGATGTTCATATAAAGTCGAAGGTGACAAAAAACCGTTCCAATTAGTCTTATAGCTATGATCTGAAGAATCTTATTCCACCGTCAACAAAAACGTGAGTGGTGTTGAGATGAATTCTGATACTTGACGAATGTGTAATGAGAAGTTATAACTCAGATTTTTTTTCCATCTATAGCCATGTATGGAATGTATAGCCTGAAGATTTGGTTGAAATAAACAGTGTGAATTACACGACATGAAACATGTTTATTAAACATGTAAGATTGGTATTCAGTATTCATCGCTTTGGTATTGTAGTACCATGAACTAGTTGCAGTATACCTATAGGTACTCGATGGAGCTATTATATTCTTCATCAGCTTCATTTTTCCGTTCAATTTCTATGATGAGAGAGAAATCGATGGAAATCACCCTTCAGAAAAAAGTCAGAATCTAGTTTTACACTGGATATCTACGTCAACAATCGCATTGTCAGAACAGCGGATTTGTGAAATTTCTTGATACAGATATGGAATCAATCCTCATAGATTATTGAAGTGATTTTTTTCCTCTATATATGTATCAGTTACCGGTTCACACAGTCAGATACCTGTTCCTACCAAAGGCCTGAACTTCAAACAAACTCTTCGAATTTTTATAAATTCTACATTTCCTTTCTATATATCACGTGAAATGTGGTAATACTCATTAATAATAATAATAATGTAATACTCATAAAGTTATAATACTTATTTACAAAAGTTTCAACATGTATGGTGATATTCTTCAACTAGATCTCAGTGAGTTCTCATAGAATTCAACAATAGTCCATTCACTCTGTACTCAATGCAGAATTTGTCAGTGGCTCTGGAACACAGTTATTTTTTATCAATCATATTACAGGAAGTTCATTGTGTTGCGAGTGTGCACTAGCAGCGAATGAGGACTATAAATTATTATCTCCAAACGGAAAATCAATAAGTCATTGTGACAACTTTTTCTCGAGGCAAAGACATCATGAAGTCATTGAAGAATTATGAAGCATTGTAATTGACCACTTGTTCAGTCGCATCCATTGAATGGATGTTCTTCAGACCCTTTCGTCTTTATGCAAATTCATAGCCTCAAATTGAATTATAAATTTGAATAATAATAACGTATGACGTAATGTTAGATTTAGGGGTTTTATGGCTTAGTTAACATTACTATAGCCTAGTCTGGGGTGTGGGTAGACGAAATTGAGTTGGTATCGGTTCATTTTTCGTCCAGCTATCTATTACAGAATCACCATCATGGATCAAATGATGAAAGTGTGAAGGAAAAGTAAAAACTGTTTGACCGATATACCATTGGCCTCTCTCATAATATTCATCGAAAGCATATCATTCATTTTCTTTGGGAATATGCTAGAGGTAGATAAACAAGAACTCACAAGAGGATTAATAACGATAGTGTTCGAGGAACATCGTGTGAGATAGCGGTGCAATGATGGGAGAGAAAGAAGTTTCAGAAATTGTTCTTGAAAGTTTGGATGCCGTAAACATCGAGAAAGACTTCACTAGGCGAAGAATACACAACTATGCTTTTCTGCTTCTATATCAAGTTCACCTCACCACCATATGATAATCTCTATATTGAGTGTCCCCTGACTAATGTAATTTCAATAGTTTCAATAATCAAGAGATGCAACATAATTGCTAATGTCAGATTTCCATTGACTGATATTCCGGGTATACTTCATAAGATCTCTACGATCTTCGGAATATTTTAACATGTATTGTTGATGATAAACTGAATGTCTGATCAACTGTGAAATAGCTCTCATGAAAAATTTTCAGTAATTTCCACCGACCCACATTTAGCGACGTTTGTGTGCCAGTAATTCCGTATAGGGTTCCAATTAGAATAATTATCATTTTCTGAATGATAATTATCGTCTTGCTGTTTTATGAGGCGTGTTGTGGGAAATATTTAAATATGATTGTAGATTAAGCACTAATGATGAGAATTATCACAACAGTTATGATTAAAATAACTATAAAGATAATATATTGCCTGGAATTATTCTCGAGGTGGAGTTGCTTTGTTATTTCACCAAAAAACAATCTTATGTATGGTGAATATCATTCATCTTCATCTTGGCCTCATCTAGGCATATACCAGGTGTCCCAGAGCTTTCAGGACAGCAGATTTTTCAGTTATTCGCAGAAAAGAAAATTGAAAAAATTACCTGTCGTTAGGAGACCATATCTGCCGGCCTGAAAGCTCTGTGACACCCGGTATAGTCATCTTATCTTTATCGATATTTATTCCCTGAGGATAGATGAAATCTTCATCTGATCCATCAATTAGCTCATATTCCTCATATAATCAAGATCCAATGTCTAAACATGTCATCCAACGAGTTAATGAGATGTGAATGTCACATAATTAGTGTGAATCCGATGACTATTAGTTTTTTTTTGCTAATATGATTAGGTCTGTTGTTGATGAACTCAAAAAAAAACTTTACCCGACTCTGAATTTTTAACGGCATATCAGGCATTTTCAATTTGAGGATAGCTCAAAAAGGAAACAAAACCTTGACATGAAACGGAAAAATAAATTATCAATTTTGCTAATGTTAGGTTTTCAGGATTTATGGGTGTATCTATATAGTGTTCAAAAAGATATTCTGATCTTTTTTCATAATTATATAACCATTAATATGTAGGTAAATTCGACTGTTTTTTATGAATAATTGAGTGAGTACAGAAAACTCATTGCATGCGAAGTACCTTCTGATTGATTTGAGTCGTTCCGTTCAATGTGAGAGTATTCATTCGTTAGAAAGCCGCTTTTTCATAAGTTCTGTATTCCTTTGTATGGATGTTATTGTGAATGTTGGTGTGATATCTGCGCTCACTAATTTTGGCTTTTCCTTCTATTCGTCTAAATTACGGTTCTTCTATTTCACGAACACTTTTTTCGTATACGAGAATTTTGCAATCTTCATCTGTTTGCAGGACGATAAAATTGATAACGCCCACGAAAATCACTGCAAAATCAGGACAAATTGGTATAAATTGCGAATGTGAATTAGGGCTAGTTCACAGTCGCAACAGTGATTTATCTATGAACTTGAATTCAGCAAATTCATATTTGTTTTCTTCAATTTGATCACTTCCTATTTTTAGTTTGAGTACTGAGGCAACATGAAAGTGAAACTCACTTGTGTGGAAATATTGGACAAAAGTACGTTTGCAGTGATTTATGAATTTAATGATATTTAAACCTGGAAATTTTCCTGCTGGTATCATCACTCATGGTACTCCTATATTTCAGATCAATTTCACATCCTTACCTCTCGGTGAACGATTCAATCCACTACATTTTAGATTTCCGTCACTTTCCACACTTGTTGTGTAACATACTATTCTTTCCAGTGTTCAATTCAATTTCAAGTCTTCAATTCCAGCGTGTGAATGCATATGTGAGTTCTTTATATTTCAAATTATTCCATTCAATTCCTTTTCTTTCATTATTCAGATTATTTCACTTGAGGAAACTGTTGTCATGGGTTTGGATCCTTTGAAATTTATTTATATATGTATATACCGTGCGACCATACCAAATTTTGACCAAAGGAATGGATCACTGCCTGTTCAGATCATGTTTGATCAGTAAACAGCTTAGATCTGATTTGGTGTGGTTGGGGTTGTGTGTCAACCAGTTGGTATCCAGATCGTCTTCATCATTGGACTATTTTGGTCAGGTATGCAAAAGTTTCTAGGGATATTTCAGGATAGAACGTATACATCTGAATCGCATGGATTCCTTGTGATCATATTGGGGATTTGATTTTCATTTCATGCGGGTTAAATAAGACCCACGAAGTCGAAATGATCGATCTGGTGATGACCTGATGGCTTCGCCAGTCGGCATTTTCTATAAGATGGCGTACATCAAAAATCGACACTAACTAGGATTACATGTGTCGACGTCGTCGTCGACGCAGGCGCGTCTCCATGGGGACGGCGCCTTCCGTCGGCGAAGCGTCGATACGGGTGGCGGGACAAGAAAACCACTCCGACGTCGTATTGGCCTCGTTCGAGCCATTGTCGGCAGACAGAGATTCCGCGTTCTTCGCTTTGCACAGGCCCCGATGGGATCGGGAGTCTTACAGGAACATTCACTAGCCCTTATTCTTACATATCGAACGCTTATCGAGGATACCATCAAACAGAATTTATCTGTTTCGCTACTTCAACAGTCTCATTGATGCACGATTTTTCTTACATCAATGAGCTCCATTAATACACGATTCAAAGATGTTCTTGTTTGAAAATGGTACTAATTTATACGCTGCGAAATCATTAAATAATTGAATAGTGAAATATATCATCAACAGATGCTTTTTTTCCAATTGAAGTATTGACACGATGAAAATACAACTCGTACTATAGGCAGGTATTGTTTTCTATAGTTGAGACCTCAATTGAGACTAACAACTACACAATAATAGTTCATTGAAAGTTCCCAAAGTATGAGAAAGCTAAAGAAAAAATCACAGAATAGGTATCAGTAGAATCTGCTGATATTGTATATTATTAGTACAACTGCTGCAGATTTCGAAAGGAATGTCAGAAATGGAGCAAGTATCTCTTGCATTCATCGTAATTTCAGCAATATTTTGTAGAGAATTCAAGCACTGTCTCTTGAAATTCATCTAACATATAAATGCATTAGAAAGGAATGTCTATCTTACGAAAACTTCCAGCATCTTCTGAATTCACAAAAATTTCCTGTATATTGTGACGAATTTCTGTCAACTGACAGACTGCTCTGAGGATGTGATTATTTCATTCACACTTCAGCGTCCATTTTGATTTTGCAATTGAATTTTTTTTTCTCTGATAACTCTGGAAACATGAACCGGCAGAAAATGTTTTCGATTCAACTATGTGGCAATGAACTTTTGTGCCATGTCTCCAAACAGCTCATGATATCCACTTCTCTGAATGAAACGGAATATACGGATTCCTCGCACGGACGGACTGTTGCAAAACGCGAATATGATTACCAATTTCTCGTTTTATGACATCTATTCTTCAGAAAATATGTCACACTGATAGTTTATAGTCGCATAGACATTTATTATCACGTTCAATGAGCCAACATAACATGAACAATTCGAAAAGATATGTGTCACCATTTGAAAAAATTGACAGTCGCTGCCGTTAGAGTTGGAGTTGGAGTTGAGGAAGAAGAATTGTTAGTTCCACCTTGTAGTACCTGAAGACTCATTTCATTTGCTTTTTGTTTTCCTAAAATCATACAATAAATAGCGGCGCTATTACGACTTTCTTTATGGCTATTTTTGCCAATTCGTCTATGTGGTATCAGAAGTAATTCGTATTCCAACTAACGGAATAAAATGGGGGGCGGCGTACATTAATCCTTCCATACACATGGTTTTCGGGTATGACCGCATCTGATGGTTGTGTTATTTTCAATTTCAGACTCATAAAACCTCTGATAGATAACTTCGAAGCGGGAAACATCATCAGATACCTATATAACCCATTCGGAAAACCCGGAGAACGTAATTGGGGGCGATATACGAGGCCGCCCTTCGTCATCGTTGCTGGGGTAGCTGTGTAAAGCCGCGAACATCCCCCCGTCATCCTCAGCCAGCAGCGTTATCTGCCTCCCCGACAGTGGCGTAGGTGACGCGGGGTGGAAGGGTGACGGGATGAATTCTTCGAAATTAAATAACTTGTTCACTCTCACTTGAGAATAACGGCGACCTTGGTGAGTATTTCATGCCAACATAACCCAACGGAAGATACTAGGAACATTCAAACGCTTTCAGTCCTGCTCGACGGTGCCAAATTTATTTCATTATTTCCGACAAAACGATGCGATTATCAGAATTCTATTTTCTTATGAATATATTGTGAGTATTGTGAATCATATTGAAAATGCCGAAAACTTTTCTTGTGGGGATGCCCAGAAATTGATTGTATCATTGAAACACTATTTCGGCTATTGAAAGATATAATGAAGGCCGATAACGTCCATCGAATGCTGTAAGAGGAGTGAGTGAATGATGATATTTCTAATTCTGTGATCGTATCATTACAGGCATTTTTATCTCAACCGACAACACCGCATTTTTCGACGCGATGACGTAATTCTCAACTGAGAGTGAACAAGGTATGAACCATTATGAAATAAGAGTGGTGCATGCATAACTATAAAATGGGAAAACAATAAGAACTGATCGAGTCTACCAAACTTGAAACGAAAATGAAAGGTAAATATAGACTTTTGATGTGCAGATCAAAACATTTTTTGCTTGACACCGTAGATTTTGAAATGCATAATAGCTGTAGAATAATTTTCATATCTTCTTTTGTGAAACTACTGAGCTTAATTTGAACAATATTTGTACAGGGTTTTCCCGTATAATTTTGCACCCCAACTACACGGGTTATTTTGAGAGGTATCCAAATATATTGAGTACGAAAGTTTTATATCTTTTTTTTCTGAATTATCAGAATTTCTAATCAAAGATTCCAAATCATTTCGTAGAATAAATGTCCTTCATTTTCCAGCTTTTGTGGGATTTTCTCTCCTCGTTTCTAAAAAATAGAGTAGGAGTAATTAAAAGTTATTTCAAAATATTTGTAGTAAGCACAAACACAGACAGATTTTGTGATCTGCCCCAAAATGTCACTGCCCTTGAAATTAAACCTTTAGATACCTAAAAGAGAAAGTCTCTATGTGTCAGTGACACCTTGTTTTTGAAAAATTTGGAAATACAAATAGATTTAATGAGAATAAAACCTCTACCTATCTTGGTGAACATTTCGAGAACGAATCTGCTCCCGTTCTCAACACAATTAAAATATTGTTCTCTTCGCAGTGACATTTTGGGGCAGATCTGTCCACAAAATCTGTCCTTACTACAAATATATTGAAATAATTTTCAATAACTTCTTCTCTATTTTTTAGAAACGAGGAGAGAAAATCCCACAAAAAGCTGGAAAATGAATGAACCACCTCCTCGAAAAATTTACAGACAAAATTTAATGAATGTCCTTTTTTGACATGTTGTGAATTGTTTCCAATACAACACTCATCATACCTGTTATCTAAATTCGTCATTTAATATATCTTTTCATGCAAAAAGAATACTTAATGTGGTTTATTTCATCCTTCCATATTCGAAATATTCATGTTCAAATATTTCATGGAATGTGAATCAACGTGCACCGAAACATAGTTAGCCACGTTCAAGAGGCAATTGGCAAAGTCATATGAAAGTCATAACAGATTATATCAGTGAACTTAAGAAAAATATCACTGAAAACATACCACTCATACCAACGAATAGGTATATGCAGTCACTCGTAAGCCATACATTTTTCGATTCATTCTAGCTACGCCACTGCCTCACCCCCTCCCACCCCCACCATGTTCTCTACCGGAAGGTCCTTCCGGATATGCGGCGGGTATATCACATGCAAATGCCTAGATCAAAGTATGCCGCGAAAATTCACCAACTACTACAAACTCCGTGTCCTTAGATGTACGACACGGGCTTTGCTGCGATTCCGAAAATTATATCTCGAGCGGTCGGGGAATTTGTTTACCGAATCGAATACGGCTCGTCGTTAATGTAAGGTACGTATATGTATTACAGGGTATACAAAACTATCTTACATTCATATCACGGGAGAAAATTTCTGCGAGCTGCTTCAAAAGAGGTGATTGTGTGTGTGGTACAGTTTCTAACACAATTACGAGGGTATTGGATAGGAATATAATTTCATAGGAATATAATCAATGGGAACGTATATTGCGCTACTTCATATCAATACAAGATACTTCCAACCTTCAGTTACATTTATCTGATGAAAGCGCTCTTTAGAATGCCATTTATAAATCGGTTGATAATCTCATTATAGGAACATTCCATTTTCTTGCTGACATGAACATATTAATTTCCCATTGAACAAAACACACAAAGATATCAGTATGAATAATATAGCTAGCGGTACATTCCGATTTATATTCGACAATTAAATTAAAGATGAATATAAATCACAATTATACCGTGTGGTAAATTGATATTATTGTGCCTGCTCCATCATCCTATCAACGCCGGATTCCATACAATATCAGAATTCTTCCACTTGAATTGTTGGAACTTCTGCGCCGTCGGTATAAACAATTTATATAATTGATTCAGACTGAATAAATAATTGATTCAATGGTCCATTATCATATCATCGAGAGAATTCATAATGAACTGATATACCTATAATTCATCAAGTGCCATGTGAGGTCTATATGATTGAAGAATATCATGAATCTGAAAACAGTGATTCAACAATAATTATATCCCTCAGCCATATTCATTATATCCATATCAATATGTATCAACGCATCGTCAAATGTAGATGACTATTCGAATACGAGCTCAAATATAATATATCATCTCAGCCATTTCAAAACAAAAAAAAATCGAAAATGGTATGGTCTCTAATTCTTTCAAGGAACCTTCAAATGGGTTTGACCACACTCTGTTTTTTGCAATTTTTGATTCCTATACTCAAATTAACCTCAAATTAACTTAAATTAACAATGTATATCACACTTTGTAATTTAAATTTCATTTCATGGAAATAATTGGAATCTCAAATTGAAAGAAATGTATAGTGGGCTATATACGATAGTTTTTTGATCTTGATTTTGATTCGACAATACTTTATATAATTCATGAATTATAATTATTGATACTGTCTGTTCTCCGAGGAGGTGGTATATACATTTTCCAGCTTTTCGTGGGATTTTCTCTCCTCGTTTCTAAAAAATAGAGTGAAAGTTATTAAAAATTATTTCAATATACTTGTAGTAAGGACTGATTTTGTGATCCGCCCCAAAATTTCAATGCGCTTGAAATTAAACCTTCATATACCTAAAAGACAAATTCTCTATTTGTCAGTGACACCTTGTTTTTTGAAAAATTTAGAAATATAAATATATTTGATAAGAATAGAACTCCTACTTATCTCAGTGGACGTTTCGGGAACGAACACAAATTAGAATACTTTTCTTTGCGAAATTTCTCAATGTTCATGTGGTTTTGACACTGAAAAACTTACTTCATTTTTCAGAAACGAGGAGAGAAAATTCCGCAAGAAGCTGAAAAATGAGTATAATTTTCGATAATTTATCAATTATTATCGAAGTCAAAATCCAGATGAAACAGAATATCGTAGCTTAAGGTGAGTTTAAACAGCAAATGGAACAAATTAAAATAAAATAAGAAACAAATTAAAATAAAATGAGAAAGTTGAACATGCACATTTATATGAGAGCGTTTGTACACAAAATAAGCTAAAATAATAAATAAGAATAAGAACAAAGGTGGCCGACTTTGATCTTTATGTCTTATTTTATTTTATTTTGTTTGGAAACTGATAATGCGCATGACCGAAATATCTTCTGTACTGAATATTCCGAGTTTGTGATTATTCTAACCTAAGTTAACCTAAGTTAACCTAAGTTAACCCAAGTTATCTATTTGGAAGTTCCTGACGGTGTTTTTGTGAATTTGATTTGGAGATAAATAGAAATATTAATTATGAATTCACAGAACTTGTACAAAACACAAAAGTCATTGTCAAAAAAGCAGCGATTTGATTGGTTCATTCTTATTTCCCATTTTATCTGAGTCATCTGTATGAACCAATCTTTGTTGCCCTTATTCTTATTTTATCTCAATTTGTTTCTTATTTCATTTTGATTTGTTTTATTTGCTGTTTGAACTCACCTTTACTGCAATTCTGAAGTATCCCTGTGGTCGTTGACATCCCATGTGATCATTTCGACAAAGAGAATATATGGCATTACTGTTTCAGTAGATTTGCTCAAGGAATCGAATTTTTAATGGCATTGTTTTCAGAATCGATTACTTGCAAAGGCCTATATGAAAACTGCTGGCTCCGAGTAATAAAATATCCATCAGGAATCAAAGATTTCCAGGCGTTCATGAGAGTAGGTCAACTGAAGAAATTATCTTCTCATTAGCAGATTCTATTGTAACATCGTATGAATGAACAAGAATCAGCAGGTGTCATGTACTCATTCTCTCTTGTCAATCGTAGAATGTATTTTTGTTCCTTCTACATGAATATGCGTCTCCAAACGACAAGATATTTATACATCTTGTTATTTGCCAGGCTCCGAACCACTCCTCTCGACCCGTTGATAGTTCGAATCTATTCCGGTCCATTTGCCGATTCGAAAAATGATAGAAAAGCACCAGAGGGCCGTTTCTCATCTTCGACGATCAGTCGTTCCGCAGAATCTCTTTACGAGACTTTTTTATGTTGACGCGCAGATCTTCTTATTGTCGAGAGCAAGAGTAATGGACCGTGATATTTTTGGGAAAATTGAAACGTAAATAAACTTTTATGGCACTCGGGAACTTCGTCGAGGTCTTCTGCTCTGTAAAATGTGTGATGGATGACGAGCGCTGCTGAGTTCACAAAGAGAATCATGATCCATGCAGGGTGTTGACGTGAGTTCCCTTCCATGCATACGGAACCTTCGGCATCTTAGTACATTGAAGAGAGTCTACAAATTGAGTCAAATTCAATACCAATGCAAAACGAGTTTTCGCAAGAACTATAAAGTTCCAATATATTAGGAAATGTGCCGTCAATGTGCTCATTATCATCACTAGATAATTCCATTCAGTGAATCAACCCTTTGTACCAAATCATTTCAGAAACACATAATTACTTACCACTAATTTCTGATGAAAGAATGACATTAGGTAATTCAAGGAATATCTGCTGAAAATGAAGGTTACATAGTTCGGTCCAGATAGCACAGACAACCAAGGCCATTCAACTCGAAAAGAAGAAGGTTATTATAGTTAGCAAGACAACCACAATTTGTACAAGGGAAAGAATTCAATTTATGATCTTTAGTTACTACCTATATGTCACGAACGAGTAATACTCTTTTGTTCTCCAAGTGTCAAATTCTAATTGAAGGAAATATATTTTACCATTTTTCATTGAAATTTCAATAGACTCTTTTTCACTTAATTGAACTATTCTGGATTGTACAATTTGAAAATTATTGTTAGTTTATTTATTACTTTGCATACAAACAATATGAATTAGTTTATATAAATAGTTTTTTGCTCTAATGCAAAAAACTTAAAGGAGGTTGATCAAAGTGCTATATTCCTCGTCTTTACAATTTTTTTTCCCACTAAACTCAGTATGTATGAATTCAAAATAACAAGCTCTTTCAAAAACTGTAAAAATATATAGGGTGTCCCATTTAAATCAAAGAAGTTGATGGCATTTATGGTTAAACCGGAAGTATATTATTCACGAAGAAATCCATTGCAGTCACCTGCAAATTTTCATAAATATCGTTCTTTTCGGTGGAAAGATATTTACTTGGTTCCGCATATACTTTATCCCAACCCTGTAGGTATGATTGAAGTAACATGTAATATCACACATCACACACAAATGCTGTGTTGACTTAATGTATATAGTCTCCTCATAAAATGAGGACTATATACAGGGTGAGCCAATAAGAAACTTTCTATCCTGATTTGTAGAATTCAAATTAGAAATTTCTAAATATGCTCCAACACGCAGTTTTTACAGCTTTTTGCTAATAGTAATCATATTTTTTCAAAATGTTAGATGCTATATCATGCTATCTATGTAAAATTTTGACAAGCTATCTTCTCGTTATCGATGGAAATAATAAGGCAAAATCATAGGGTGCATGAAGAATTCGAAGAGGTATGGCTATGCAAATTGTTCAAATCCAATATGCTCGAGCGTTTTCCAAAAGTTTGATTCCAAATTCTACAAATTACGATGGAAAGTATCTATTCGTCCACCCTGTATATTTTGTTGTGTTCGAATTTCATTTCGTATTTCGAGTATAACTTTGGATTTCGAGGAAGCCAAACTCAATAGGTTTATAACTCTCGGTATAACTACACTTATATACCTAAAATGAAATGTAGCTCTCATTGCAATGAGTATTAATATTATAGGTTGATTTCCTCTTGCAATGAAGATTTCAGTTGAATATTGAGTATATATAACAGATTATCGGTGAACAAAGGCAAAGGTGAAGACTTGTCTCACTAATCACTTCGTTATAAAATGTTGTTTCATAACAGTACTATATATAACATATACTATATATAACAGTGCTATAACGCAGTAATCATATATGTTTCAGAATGGTAGATGCTAATACCATGCTATATATATATAATGACCATTCAAGGTGTGAGTGGTTGTTAAATTTCGTTAGAATGTAAAAAATTATTGGTGTACCACCTACCTACCATAAGGATAATCCATACCATTAATTAATAACACGTTATGATATGCTATAATTTTAATGAGCGATATCAAGTCTCACAAGCTATTAAGTAGGTATATAGGTACCTCCGCTCAACTTGTTCGTTCGCTTTTATTGGAGTATAAGTGAAACTCGCTTGTCTCTCACGCAAAAACAAAATTTCCTGGTTACACACCAAAATTAGGTGGATATATCGTTCGCAGGGAAAATCTCATCGAACACTTTTATATACAATGTTGATGGAATGAATTTATTAGGTCTGAAAGCGCAAATAAGAAATGGAATGAGTGTGATGTGCTGATGCATTTGATCACGTCGTTCTATTTTCTGCCAAAAGTCATTACCTTACTTTTGTTATAGAAAAACGCGTTTGCAAAAATCAGTAGTTCAATTTTATGTTTTTTGTATCTTCTAAGGTAGTATCAATTCATTGAATCAACTATAAATCGATTTCACATCTACCATAGAAAAAAAAACTAAGCGTAGTTAGTGAATTTCAGCAATTAAAAAAATCATTACATTTGCAGTTATATAACAATATTGGTATTCAGGAAAGAATATTTCAGTATTGGTATAATATTGGTTTCACATAACGATCAACTGCAATATAAATAAACAGAAGAATTGATGATGAATAATGAGAAAAATAAAAAGAAAAATTCAGTAAGCCTGGATCACACTCTCCACCAACTGCTGGTTCATTAGTTTCTTCTTTGATCTTGATATCGGCAGGTGGAGACTCGTACCATAGAAACATTTCCTACAACTCCTATAGCGAATCATTTCAGTTCAGAGTTACTGATTGGAAGCAGGTTATCATGAGCATTCGTAGGTAATATTGTTTTGAACTATATTTATATTTCCACCTCTTCCGTCACACGTTCAATAAAGTCTTCAACTATGTCTGAACTATATACCTGATTGAAGTTGCACAAAATCTGCAGCCAGGCGTCGACATGATCACGGATAATAACTAACTTCGCATATCAACAAAGTAACTCAACAATTTTTAGTAAATGCCAAAAATCATTAAGTGCTTTCAGATATTTTTAGCAATCACGATTTAACTAACAGTAGCGCAATACAATCAAGTATTGAGTTTTAAAATGAAGCATAAATAGCCAGAAATTAAATTTCCATAGACATTCTCCTTCAAAGAAAGAAAGAAGAAATCATCCAACACCGCGAACTGGTATTCGTCAATTTGTTGAAAAGGTTCGTCGTAATCCGAGGTTTCTGATGGCAGATCATCAGTAGTAGTTCCATTGAATAGTTCATCATTTAACTTCTTCAATATAGGCAATTTCTGGTGATATTGTCCCAATGATGTTACCTACTTATTGAAAAAATTCACCTGTGGAATTTTTTTTTTTTTTTTAACTGTGGACAACACGAAAGGGAAACCTATGATGTTCGAGGAACATCGTGTTAGCCAGCGGTGGAATTTTGGGAAAGAAGGAAGGTGTTGGAATTTTTCTTGAATGTTTGGAGGTTGTAAGCATAAGGAAAGACTTCACTAGACAAAGAATTCCACAACTTTGCCGTTCTATTGATGAATGATGCTTGGTATAGCGATGTTCGACAAGTCTCGAGCCTGACAGTGTAGGGGTGACCAGCTTGAGCTCGTCTGGTTTGTCTACCAGGAATCGCGAGTGGTGGCATATAATAGATGATATTTCCGTTGAGCACCGACCGTGAAAATACCTATAAAAAAGGCAAAGATCGCCGACCTTTCTACGATGATCTAGAGAGATCAATGATTTGGTGAGTGTTGTGTCATCGACTAGGCGAATATCTCTCTTCTGAATTGAATTCATCGACAGATTACTTGCATTTTCAGATCCTAATTAGTGACTTTCGGCAGGTACTTTCTGATGTTGATGTTGGTGTTTTTTGTTGGCAGTAATCCGACGATATGGAACTTTGTAGGTATATATACTCTGAAGGAGATTGCTTTCAACAAAATTATAATTACATCGAAATAAACGATGACGAAAATTAGATGAAACTGTATTTTCAATTGTTATGTAACGGTGCCTCTCTAGAATGTAAGTGCATTTTCAAGGAAATACTGAGTTTATTGGCATGTTTTCAACTATATTGAAAGCCATCACAAGTCGCGGCGGATGGCACAAAAATTTCTGAAAGAAAGCATCCAACACCGCGAATTCGTATTCGTCAATTTGTTGAAAAGGTTTTTTTTTTATATCTGTGGACAACACGAAAGGGAAACCTATAATGTTCGAGGAACATCGTGTTAACCAGCGGTGGAATTTTTCTTGAAAGTTTGGAGGTTGTAAGCATCAGGAAATACTCCACTAGGCAAAGAATTCCACTACTTTGCCGTTCTATTGATGAATGATGCTTGGTATAGCGATGTTCGACAGGTGTCGAGCCTGATAGTGTAGAGGTGACCATCCTGAGCTCGTCTGGTTTGTCTACTAGGAATCGCGCGTGGTGGCATAATAGATGATATTTCCGTTGAGCACCAACCATGGAAGTGCCTATAAAAAAGGCAGAGATCGCCGACCTTTCTACGATGATCTAGAGAGGTCGTCGCAATCCGAGGTTTTCGATGGATAATAACGTGGCAGATCATCAGTAGTAGTTCCATTGAATAGTTGACTTCTTCAATGTAGGCAATTCCTGGTGATATTGTCCCAATGATGATACTTATTGAAAAAATTCACCTGCGAAATTTATTGGTATTTATTGGAATTCATTGACAGATCACTTTTCCAGTGGAAGAAGCTATGAAAAATCCTGATGGAATTCCATGAGGTAACCAGTAGTTTGGCGCTTTTCGTGTGCATTAAATCATTTATTATTCGATCATTCGAATTTCAAAATGGAAACCTATATATTCGAAGACAAGTCGCTATCTTCCAGCGAGTGACGATTAGAGTAACGCCTACTTCCGTTCCTGCGTCATAACCCCGAACGATCCGGCAAATGATAGGTATTAGCCCATTAGGCCCGTATTAGCGGTGATGGGGCATCCATACACCGTGATCACAGCGTGATAATTATAAAGCGAAAAGCGAAGTGTATGCGTCTGTGTGTCACATCTAGTTTCGGCACGCATCACGGAACGTAATATGACCGAAATGATGTTATCACTCTCGCATTAACGCCCTCCGAGAATAGAGCTCTCCCGAAAACCAGTCGTATATATGTATATGAACAGGGTGATCACTTTTAGAAACAGAACATCGCACTTGCAGGAACGAAGTGAACATTGAACAGTGCGGATTATATTTCAAACAACGCGTTTGTCAGGTCCGATTTATGATTGCCACACCCACCGAGTGAAGCTGTGCAGCAAAATTTCTCAAATTCCTGATATTTAGGGACTCATCCTGAACGGGGAATTGCCTATTCTGTGCTTCTTGATAGTTTCGATGTGATATCCTTGAACACCTATTGAGTTTTTGTTACGATTTCTTTCCTTCATGATTTGATGCACAATAATATTGTTTGTTCCTTGCTCCTCTCACAAAAAAAAAATACTCATACCCCGTCTGAATTCCAGATACGAAATGACATTCTATTGTGAGGCTTCTCGAACTAATGTGTTGCGTAGATCACCTGATGATTTAGAATTTCAATCTCATTTATGATCAATGTGTGACTCAAATGCATTTGAGTTGAGTTGACAGTTGATGAACATATTTTTCCCTGTTCAATTGATAGAACACAATTTTTGTCATTTTCAGAATTTTCACTGCTTTTCCTGTGATTGGGTGCAATATATAACTGTTGGAAATGAAGATCTATCTAGCTACTGTCTGTAAGTTTTTCGAAGAGGTGGGACATTCATTTTGGTACTAATGATACTATTCCTTTTCTTCATGATTTGACGCACAATAATATTCTTTGTTCCTTGCTCTTTCAAAAAAATACTCATAATGATAATTTCAGGCGCATTTTGGGGCAGATCACAAAATCTGCCATTACTACAAATATATTGAAATAATTTTTTGAAACGAGGAGACAAAATCGCACAAAAAGCTGGAGAATGAAGATCTATCTAGCTATTTATGAAAACAAACATCTGAGTATTTGGCTGGAAAGAACCATCTGATGTTGTGATCTCAATGTGGAAACATTCAACATCAACTAGATTGAAATGAATTTGATATCCGAATGAATTATCAACTAGGAATTTATTGGTGTTCATGCAACATCAAATAACGAAATCAATAAGCTACACATAACGTTCTGTTTGGCAAATTCTCTGAGAGGAACATGCCAACAACTATGAGACCATGAATAACCTTTTATACCCCAAAAAACATGAAGCTAACGAAGAAGAATAACTTTTATCAGTTGTGCGATCATTTTCGAGCGCGGTCACAGAATTATACATACACAGAACGGCTGGTTGCTATGGTGATGTTACACCATGGCTGCTCTTGACGCATGCGCTGTCATAAATCATTGGAAGAAACTAATTTCTTAGTTGAATGTCTCTTACTTCCACTTTCAATTTCAATTGTTTCTTGTATCGACACCTATATTGCCTTTCATAATTTCACATTATTCTCAGTTTCAGTTCAATTTTTGCTTGCATGAACCCACCTTTGAACATCATCATGGTATTGAGAGAAGTAATGAGCTATGGGGAGGTTGATTTCAGAGAAGTGGGCCCCAATGTGTCGTTTTTGCCAATCACTGTTCTCCATTTATCATGGTTTGGAACATGAGCAACTCGATCAAGGAAAACCGTTGTTAATTCATCGAAGAATCTTGCATCGATCATGTGATTTGAAATTCGAAATCGGATCATCGGACCTTTGAACCAATGTCAGCAAAATCAGCTTTCATTATCATTCTTATACAGAGAATTGATTAGTTAGCGACACTTCCGGTCATGATGAGTATATATGCTTACCTATCAGGATATTATTCATGTAAATCTTGTTCTATTGATGAGTATACTATACTGATTGTAGAATATTCTTGTTCATATCATTCTTGGATATGTACCAATTCAATGCATAAATATTTGGGAATTCAGTTAGGGATAACGAAGTAGGAAGGTTTTTAGAGGAACTGATGCGTTTTCACGGATCTGTTTTTGATGCTATAGTTTTGTGACTTGAAAGTGCTTTACGACGGAGTGGTGAATATTCAATCATCCATCACTTCCATCGTGAGTACTACTTCCTTACCGCTTCACAGAAAAAACGAAACCGTTGATTCAAGCAATATTTACTCCAATCAACAAAATAAAAGTGTCATATATGTACGACAAAATGTAATGTCGAAACGAGTGACATTTTGTCTTGTTCCAAGAGCCAATTCAAGGTTTGAATCAACTAAATATTCATTATATCAACACTATTTATAATAATGAATCAAACACATAATGCGTTACTTCAACGTGGATATTGATTTCATATAATTGATTATTTTGTTGACTGGAATGAGGAAAATGGCTGAATGGACCGAATTCTATATGACAAATTGTATCTATCAATCCGATTACAATAATTCATCCATCCAAGTGTATATTTCGTTTAACCCCAATGTGAGAAATGTCATCCTGTTGCAGTCATTAAATTGTTGTTATAATGTTGGATACGTCATAAAATCAAAGCCGAGGGATTCTTCTTAGCACCCGCGGTAAATGGTGTAGTGTAATTCAACTGTTTCAGCATGTAAAATGCTGTCGAGTTCAGTAGCATCTAGTGTGGTATGCGCTGCATAAAATACGGAGCATGGCGCGAGCTGATTTGCATAGCTCAGCTGAGGGAAACAATCGATTCCGAACAGCCTGCTTTTGTTTCATAGTTCCTATGGCAAAGCGATGTGGATGTATACCGAAACAAAAGGAAAACGACAGGAATGGCGAGCGTATATATACCTTCGCTTCGGGTATAGGTATTGAAATTCAATGTTGAATTAGATGTGCATTATTGTCATTGTGGTGAGGCAACGGTTAAATAGTTTTATGCATGAAGTTGTTGCGGATATATATCGAAAATGATCCATGAATATCTATAGTTTGACATGCATGTAGGGTGATATATGCATTTATGACACTGAGTTTGTTGGTTCTGGTATATATACCTATCTGACATCGAGTTTTATTGCTTGATGTCGTCATTCAATCTCAGGAATTGGAGATATTTACTTCTCTTTCTGATATCTTCTACCGGCCATGTGGCTGATTCATGCTGGAAGAAAGTGATCTGGGGAGGACAGGAGATTGAAGAAAGTATGTGGAAATGCAACCAACAAAGGAAATGAGCAATGAAACAGTTGATATCATTGGAAAACCGATAATACTTTGACTCAGAATAACTTCTCTTACTCCCGACTGCTACTTTATAGTGACAAGATTATTTCGAAATGATTTTCGGAGGTTACTAAAATGGAGAATGCAAGAAGAATTTCCTGTTATGAAAGTTATATCAGCAGTGCTATTATGGTTTTATATATATATTCATTTGTAGGAAAAGAATACGTGAGAATCATGTGTTTCATTCATCTATCTACATTTGGTGGTGGCGAGGTATATATTTTTCACCAAACATTCAATCACTATATTGGGATTTGGAAGGTATTGAGTAATCCATTCAGTTGCATGGTTATCTTTATCATCAAAAGTGATTATTCATCAATTGAATCCACCTATGAGGAATTTCACATGATCTGGATGCGGAATTTGCATCAAGGTCTTCCGTATCATTTTCTATTTCAAGGTGTCCCCTAATAATGGATCATAACTAACCTATACCTGATAATATCTTCCTAAAACGTTGCACGGCCCAGTCATTCCAGCCATCTTCATTGGTATTCATGAAAATGCAAGACCTTGACATAATAAGATGTAAATAATAATTATCAATTGAAATATATGCATACCTTACTGCCATATGCTAAATGTTAAACTCTCCACTATGGTCAGGAGCAGTAGTTTACATAAACATCTTAATTGCGAATCATTTGTCGAGTTATATACAAGGAAATGAAATTGAAATGGCACGTCAATATTCAAAGTTCATATATAAGCCGATTCCTGTTGAGTAGGTGTATATGTATATAGAAATAGGTAGATACTCACAATAATTATGGAAGTGAATTGGGAATTATTCAAAGAGTGATGAACATTGAACATGTTAGAGGTATTGAGATTTTCATAATTTTCACTTTTCACGCTCTCGATGCAGAGCAAGACTTCGAATCCTTTCGAGTAACTGATCCAATATGTATACTTTGTAAGTCCGGATTGTTCAATCCACTGATTACGTTAGTGATTTAGGGTAGTTATTCAACTAACTATGGATTGAAGGATCACGCAAGAATCTTCAGTCGGGTTATATAGGTTTTAGGGTGTTGATTTGCATCAATGAAAGCTTCAACTCGATAATTATCATCATTATCTTTCTTATATCTATATACTTACACATCACTTTTTCAATCCAAACCAAACCAACCCTTTCTTCAGTTTTCAAATATCACAAACGAGACTATTCGCAATTATCTTTTGTACTCCAGCGACAAAAATCAATTCCGATCCGAAGAGAAATACGATTTCAAGCCGATCTCCACTCTGCAAACATGAGAATTCACAAAAAAAATAAACAGATTCCACGTAGTGAGCAACCTCAGGCGCCATCTAGTATAACAGTTACAAACGTCAGTCAACCATTTTGTTTACGATGCTAGATAGAGCCGCTAGGTGCTCCAAACTCGGCGCATGTCTATTGGCTGATGAAACGTCCACGCCTCTTTCTCGTTCCCCTACCACAATGTCCCCTCCGCTAGCGCTGCTCTCTTCCCCTGACTTGCTTTCTAGCGGGGAGTTTTCGAGAGTTTTGGAGGGAGACAATAAACACATCGTTATGGTAAAGCTGTATTCGAGTTGTTTTATTTCACATAAAATTGTTAACTGTATCTCTATATTGATTTATGTGTGTATTTATGATTTTAAATGCACATTGCACAAGGTCGAACAAGGTATATTCTTTTTATATGGATGCCAGGATGAGTTTTTATGGATGTTGATTTTTCATGGAGTGCTTGTTTTTCATTAGGGAATGATAATGCATTCGTGGATGATTATCAATTATTTTGAAGTGTTTGGAACAAAGATTCAACCAGTTCAGCGACTAACTAGTTATCTACAGTAATGTGGTTCAATCTAATTTGATATATATTGAATATCTCGTTTCCTCAACTAGTACGATAAGGGTAACGTAATATGTTTGAGCAACCAACAAAATTTCGAATGATTATTCTGTTTGGAAAAGTACTTACCAATACCTGTGTACTATATACACTCATAAAACTGTCTGGTTATAGGTAGGCACAACCATATGATCTTGTTATTCTTACAATGTCTTCTCTTTACATTAATATTGTTGTTATTGATATGGTTATCATAAAAAAATGTTACAGAAACGAGAGAATCTAATGGTTGTGCCTATACTTACTAACTATAGAAGTTTTGTTCGGGAAACTATAATTTTTCTCTGTGTAGAATCGAAAATGTCAGTTCTGCCTCCAAACGTCTGGAGAGTCATGTTCATTTGAGTTGGTAGGCATAACTATTTCCATTGTTCGAAAGGTGAAATGTCAATTAAACAAACATGATGTTTCAATGGCATGATTCACTGTCAATTGTCGTCCATTGTCAAGAGTTTCTATAGCTTTTTGCATGCATTATCATTCTTTTGAATTTTTTTCTAAGATACTCATGTCTGACATTGAATGCACTGTATATACCCTTCTAACTATATATAAGTAGAAAACATACGACTGAACTGATCCAAATTTCGATTTTATTGGACTTGGAATAAATGGAAATGATGATGATGTATATGAATCTAAATACCGATGCTAGATTGCAGGATTTTCTTGTGGAAATTATTGTTGATCATCCCTAATACCTGACCAGATTATTGATCAGATTGTTCTCATTAACTTCAATATTCTCTCAATAATACGACATATGATCCTGCAGTCTATACCTAACCAGATTGAGTTTTTGGGAAGATGAATATGAAATTTTATCGAACCGACGCCGGAATAAGCTGCAGAGAGCTTTTTCAGTATCACATGCAGCTCTCAGATGGCGTAACAGGTTCCAGTATCCAGATTTCCAGGAAATTCCAGTTGGTTTTTCATTCGTAATGTATACCTCTGTACACACAGCTGTGTTCGCATGATTATTGGCCATAAAAAGACATGAAATGATATGGTAGGAGCAACGTGGGCATGAGATTCTTTTATGCAAAAGTTATTCTCGAAATATTCTTCCTGACAGTATGAACTTCAAGGTGCGAATTTCATCATCAAAATATAATAAAAATCATGTTCTATAGCTATTCGTTCATTAAATCAAGCGTTATTTATTATCCTGTGGTCCTATTTATTAAGACCTCGACATAAAAGAGGTTAAATGAAGAAAAATCGGTTCTTATAAAAAAAATTCTGTCTTAACCATAATTCGATGAAAGTCGTCAGTTATGAATCGAATCACTATATACCTATATATAAATACTTCGACTAATCACTAACAAAATTCTATAGTGATATCAAATCCCATATGACCACTAATCTATAATTACTTTTTTATTACCTATATATGATATAGAAAAATTTAGATGCTGACGTTGTCAATCGGTATTATCGACGTTATTTTGGAGACACATCGATGTAATGATACAGATCATCATCCTTATATCAAGATACGATTCAACTGCAAAGTTTTTCACATCACGAATATCCCCCGAATGTGAAAAAAGAATAATCGATACTTGCCACTATATATATTTATATATATATTTTAGAACTATATTGGGATTATATTTACGTCTTGTGTGCATTTATTCAATTGCTCGCTCCCAAGAACCAGATATGTTTTTCTCTTTTTCTTCTATATGTATGGAGTTATTACCCAAACACCCAAATAGTATCCAAAGAACTTCTATTAGACAATACCTATTGTTTTTTTTTCATTCTCTATATTGATATATTGCTGAAAAACACATACACAAAGAGTAATGCCTCTTTCATAACCATTATCTGGAATACTTTTCCTGACATTTCTAAAAGCAATCGATTGGCATATATGCCAATAGTTTCAATCATTATTTCATCCGTGTTTCAAGCGTCGCCTATATCTGTATTCCTTGATATCATATTCAGCACTGATTCATCATTTTTATAGTAAAAAACTGATGCAAACTAGTAAAAATTGCATTTGTTCTCATCTCGCTCTCGTTCCAAGAAAATCGCGTGTGCCAAAACAGCTTCTTGAAAAACTTGTGTCATGAAAATTATTTGATAGGTGCTAATGGTTTGGAATCTTAGAAAAATCTGGTAGGCCCGCGATTTCCGAACGCATATTCGAATAATAGGGGTTGCGAATAGGTTAAGAACCGCTGATTCAATTGACATCGCAAAGGTTGAAACGCTAGGTATATAGGTAGGTATCTATCCATCGTGCAACCGAGCATACTCACACTCCCATGATAATTAATAATTATATAATTACTAAGATAATTATTCCTTCTACTAGAATGACCACGATATGGCTGAAGTTGATCATTGGACGGAAAGTGCAATGCTGAAAAAACGGCGTTCTCTCATGGCCAACGAGGATAACCGTCACGGTGAATGAAAATCATTACCACCTAATACGAAAAGAAACAACTGGCAAAATATCTCATTAATCATATGAATTATTGCGATATCCTAATTAACAAGAATAATTGGGAATGCGGAAACTTTTGTAGGCATAGCCAAATTAAAATATATTCATCTACTTGTATTTGGTTGTTGAGGCCAGAATCGGGAGAGTGTAAATGAATATTTGCCTTTTCCTTCTGAGAACTGATATGTCATATAACAGAGAGCAAATATTCAGGACATATGAAAAGCAAAACATAGAAATTTCCTCAAAGAACCAAAATATACACAAGCCAGTAAGTACATCAATCGCCACTGGTACTATACCTACACCAACGATGGAATGAAAATATAGTAAAAGTTACATGTATGTGATGCTAGCAGATTCCCATTTTCCTTAAGTGAAGTCCGATACTACGGAACTTGATAATCAAATGGTGGATGCAAAATTACCCTGAGACCCTTGTATTTTCAACAGAGACCTGACATCCCATCTATATATACGAATTAAATGTGAAGCTATACGGAAGCAGCAGGATATTGATGATTTATATAAAATATGGACACGTAAGAGGATTCAATAATAAAATTGAGTTTTCCAAGACTTTGAAAAGCACTTTGAGTAAATGAAAGGTTTCGAGAAAGTTTCATATTCAACCCATATAAACACGGTTTTCTTGTACATTATTACAAATCACTGATATAAAGTTGCACTGGCGAAGTATACTCAATATTTAAAGATGCGCCGGTCCTCCCACACTCGCAATTTCATTCACAGCGGCCCTTTTGGGTCATTATAGGAGTTGGACAGCCCTTTCATATTATCCAGGTTCGAAATATATAGTCAGGACTATAGATTTTAGGAAGAGGCTGCCGTTACGAGTCTAAAAGCGAATCATATGAGTCGACAAATATTCTGTCCCAATTTTTGTGCAAAGTAAAAATTGGATAGAAGAAATTCAATGCTAAGAATGCAATAAGACATTTTATAAATCTGTTGTTGGACTCATGCCAATTATCTAGAGTCCGTCGCATGATTTAACGCGTCCTCAAAAAATACATAGTAATAGTAAATCTACTCGGAGGGAAGTATATGTTGTACCAGATGACGTACGGATTGTAACCTTGTAAAGCTGTGGATAAGTTCAGCCATTCATATGGACATATATCTAGAGAATAAGAGAAGCAAACAAATCTCTCCTGCAAGCTATAGGTCAAAATGGCTTGAAGTGGCCTGTCCGGATTGTGGCATGAGAGTGATTTACTTGTGGATTGATCAATGAGATAGGTTTCGGATGGTGATCCGTGCGCTTTAAGAGCACAGCAACTCACCTTTCGGGCACATAACCTGTGAGGAAGATATTGTGCCTACATATTTTGTACATGCGCTGGATGACTCCGAAGATGCTCTGCAGATATTATCTTTGATCGGGAAGTTCATTTGCAGTCATCGAAAATTCAAAGGTTTCTAGCAGACTTTTTCTAGAACCATAACGGTTATTGATTCAGCTATATTGACAATTTGCTAATCCTTCTCATGCTCACCAGGAGAAGCCTTGTCGGGAACTGGCAATGTTTCCTGCACACTCTTCCCGAAATCTTGCCATACGTGGCTTGGTATGGAAACTACCTGAAGTCATCGAGTTTATGCAAGGCTCGAATTTCTTGCTGGAGATTTTGGTGTATTGCGGAGCGAAAAAAATTGCACGAATGCGATTTCTTTGCATTTTTTCTCGCCCTCGAAAACATATGGTTCTATGTTCGAATCATGAACGTTGATTTTTGAGAAGCCGAAAATATGTTTATTTGGAAGTTTTGAATGACATCTTGAATATCTCATTCATGGCCGTGATCTCGAGTTGGTATAACAGACTTTTACGGATTCAGCGGACTCGAATCAGCAAGAAAACATCTTCCTCAAATGTTGTATGATTTGCTCCATAGATGTTCATTTCTTCTAACTGTCAGCTGAATTATTCTGATTTCGTAGATTCGAGGAAGCAATCAGAACGAGAGCAAACACGCCCTCTTGCAAATCAGCCGAAATCAACGCCAATAAAATAACAACACAAACCAATAACAAGAACAGACTGAATACTTATGCACCTATATGTATACGTATGTATAGGATGTGCTGGCTTCGGAATTCATTTTGATTAGCCTTTGGAGAATAAAACGAGTGTATTAGTGTTTGTGGCGAGGTGTTATTGTCACGAGTTTATTGTATGCAAAGAGTGTCAGGATTCAGATCTTGCTGGGTTTTCTTCGCCCACTTCAGAATAATTGCTATGTGCTAAGCCGATGTCACATCACTCGCAGACATTACTTGGAAAGCAGCGAATGGTTTTTATTCCATTCTCAAGAATAACGGTGACTTTCAGGAATATCTAAGGAACATCTTGAGACTCGAATAGATCATTTCAATTGAAGAAATCAATGATCATTGGGTACCTCACGCCACCGAACATATAAGATACTCACGCGTACGCGTTATTTACTCACATCTAGCAGAATTTTCTGGCTAAGCTATATACAGGAATCGACATTTTGAGATCTAGTAGGCTTCATCCTCCTCATTGACCCGATTGACGTATCCCTTCTTGATTTCGAATTGATTACCTACCTATTATAGGTAGGTAATCAAAAGATAGACAAAAATATAGCGTCACAGTCTGCTGCTCGAAAATAAAAGGAATATAAGTATATTCATACCTACACGGGGCTTTCTCATTCCTCAGTATACAATCAATTAACATGTCATATTATGTATACCGTCGACATTGAAGATAAGATATAAAAAACGAAAAATAATTATTGGAGGACGAACATTTTCAGAGTGGAGTGGGAAACCATGTTAACATTTATGGACTTCGGATGTTAACAAGTTTTGTATCATCATCAGAATGACGAACTATCTTTCCGATTTTCAATTGTTTCAACTATCAATACTTTCAACTAATGAATACTAGGATGACAATTCAAGTCATAACTTTTCATGGCACACTAACAGTTTTCCTTTTGATTTTGTGCTCATTACAATTCGATAGTTCATTATACCTGTTTGATCCATCAGAAGAGATATAGATCTGATGGATGTCAAGTTATCCCTGCATGAAGATGTTGGAATCGAAATAGTACCTATATTAGAACAAGAGTTACAGAAAGCAACATATTCTAATTCTATAGCACGAGTCTGATATTCGGAAATGAGCTCTGGACCAGTGGATTTCCGAACGAGTGCTTGAACGAATCATTTATACTTTTTTTCTTGTTTCGGCTGTATAATACTTCCACCATTTCTGCCATTTCTTTCGAAATCTGCTGCAGTTGTACTATTAATAAACAATATTAGCAGATCCTGCAGATACCTATTCTGTAATTATTTCCAGTTATCTCATCATTTGGGAACTTTCAATGAACTATCATCACTTCGTTGTTATAGTCTCAACTGAGGTCTCAACTATTCAAAAACTACTATGTAAGTACTCGCCTATGCACGAGTTGTTTCAATGGTACAAATATCTGTTGATGGTCATTGCTATCATATCTGTTTCCTATATCTGATTATTTTAATGATTTTGCAGCGTGAATTAGTACCATTTTTGAGTTATTCTTCCTCTTCCTTCTTCGTTTGACATAGATCTCGGGTATTGAGAGTCACAGCCATGTTTGAACTGTCGATTATCTAATGTTCATTACATGCAGGCATACCAACTCAAAACGAAAAGACCTCAAAATTGTGTATCAATCACCGATACTACACGAGATATCGTGCATATGAGACTATTCGAGTGCCAAAATAGAGAAAAAAATATTACGTCCCTCGGAGGTATGCCATCACTGATAATTTATCAAGTTCTCTGAACTTCTCTTATCCACTTGATATTCGCTGCTTGCAGTCAAGAATTCCAGGATACCAATCACGTTAAGCTATATGGGTGAAGGTTACTAACTTATTTAATTTCAACACATTGTTGTAGAATCTCGTCTGATCGACACGATTCATGGTGTCAAATCTCATGAGGTTGCCTTCATGTATGAGTCGCGTTGGACACTGATTTTTTATTGGTTTGTTATTTCGCGTCACCATTTTTGTGATACTAACCCTTACTGGTCGAACGTTATGACGGTACCAGCATTTCACGCAAGCAGCAACATCTATGAAACATTTTAACAGATATCGGAATAGAAAACCCACACACCATATATTTCATGAGTAGTTATATCGATAAGTATCATCCTCAGTCGAAACTATTCAATGAGATTGATATCTGGTTCAATGTTATTTATTAAGGAAATGACAAGCGCGTATAATAGGTGTTGATACTGTTTTTGGATTCCAAACCTGTTGGAATGCCATCAGATTAAAATTCTCACTTGAGAACTAAGAATGAATATTCATGGCCTCCTCTTTTCCTACTATCTGCGAGATGGATTGAAACATTCATTTCATTTGGATAGACTGTTTGTTGTATAATTGATATTTGACCGTTTGAATCCATCAGGTGTCTAAATTTATCGATATCCAATTAATCGGCTGGAAATGTTATATTTAATGCTTCATACATAACAGATTTCTCAACAGCTAGACAATTGCTACAATTATCAATTATAATGAAAACAAAAGTAATTGAGATTATGGTATGATTGTTATTTTACTTGCTAGATAAAACAAATAAAATTTTAATTAGCATCAACATCTTTTATTCAGCGTGAATACAATATTGAGTTGATGTTAAACGATTTGGTCGGCAATTAGAATATGTTGATTAGATCAAGCATATTTAATGGTTCTAGATATCCTACTTATGAATTCGAAATGTTTCTTTCACGTTGGAGTATGAAATTGGCTCTAATTCATCAACACATGGATTATTTGAATTTCAAATAATTTTTTCAATGTTTACTTCTGATAGCAGCTTACCATATTTTATCCCATATATCACTACAAACTTTCTCCTTTATGATTTAGATGCACGACGTTGGATAGTTTTAATGATCGAGCTATTAATAATTTAATATTTATGCTTCGTTGATATAGTTTTGGAACTGTTCAATGCATCTTTATAATGAGGATAATAAGATTTCTCCACTGTTGAATTGATATATGTATTTTGAATATCTTTGCGAAATGAATGAAGTTCATCTTCAAAATTCATTTTAACATTCGTCACTAAGAAGGTTGGACAAGTATGAATTTGAATGAGAAACCAACGTCATAATGAAGATGTGAAGATGATAAGATATACCATATGTTAAAAATAAATTGAAAGAAATCATTCGTGAGATTGCATCTAATGAAATCTGGAATGATTTCAGAGCAAGACAAACGCATTTGAAAAAGTATAACAAATATTCCTATGAATTGAAGTAAGATCGAACAGTTGCTACTTTGAATGTTATCCTACTTATATCAAAATAACAATATTTATTGTAGGTATATGAGTACATAATGACTATCCATATTGATTAGTAGTTTTCAAGTGACAGAATTGATATAAGGTGTATCTTGAAGGAAGTAAGTAATAAAAAAGGTTCAAATCCAGTAAAATATGTGCAAAAGAATTTTGCAATATCCAAGATCAGGGGAAATCTAGGAACATTTTTTCACTCCAATTTACTTTACTCTCTACATGTTATCACACTTCACACCATCAAAATATCATAGTATGAGAATAGATCTTCGATATAAATGGAGGTTCTTGATTTCATTTCGGTATAGATAGAATACTAATGAATGTATCAATGAGGAAGGTTACACTATAAAAACAGATCTATAAAATTTTGGTGAATAACTTTGGTTATTTAATGACCGACCTTATTACAGTTAGTACAGATCTTGTACCTGAATATTGATATATTAAAAATAATGCTTTATTACTTTTTGATTTTCATGTTTCTATGTTGTCTTTTCATCTAGTGATTTTTCATCATTCTGGAAAAGTTTTATATTGGTTTCTCGCATGTAATTTCACTCTGCTTTTTCACTATGTATTTCTGAACTGTAACTTTAATATTTGGAAGGGTAATATACATAAATAGAAAAATCGATTTGAAGGTGAATATTTATTCAACATAACAAGTACCAATATCACTGAATATATGCGGTGCAAGGAATGTGTGAAAAATTTCAGTTGAAAGTTTCAGGATGTCCTGATGATTGATATCTTCCTAGATGCATGGAGTGGACGGGACGATGCTTTCGAGATATTCTATATCATTGAGATCCTGTGAGATATTTCAAAATCAGATATACGTGGATGAACATGAAGAACCTGAAAAATGTCGAGGGATAATATCATCATTTCCTACTCATGTGCGAACTCGTATGCCTTTTCTATTTTTGAACAATGTCTCAAATACATGTATATATCATAATAACGATAATTATTGAAGTAATATGTAAATAGCTCAACGATGCAACATTCCTTGAATTTTAAATAGCAACATTTGTGTATACAGACATCGTTTTTCGGGGTGATGGTGGTATCTATACAATTCAAGAAATTAATTTATGTGTCTACAGTGGATTTTTTTCGAATAGTGGTCGTTTTCCACGCACATATTGTCCGTTAGAGAACGACACAACCTGTAAAATTAATTGTAAGACCAGTAAATGATGGTGGCGCACCGATAATATGTAAATCTTCGCTTTATAAATATTCATTTCGACAACAGATGCCACGACGGTGTAACACAACCGGAATTTCAGTTCCGGTAGGACAAGTCGGTGTTTCCCGCATGCCCTATACGGACTATTAACAGTGGGCTGCAATAAAAAATATGCCGTACGTGTATTGATGACGTTTTCATTACGAAATGGCATGGTATCGGAGAGGAATCGACACGCTATTTTTCGATGACAATTAAAACATCAATTTTGGAACGCTCTCAATAGTTAGATCGATTATATCAAATCAGGTATCGATAACGCCTAACTAACTATTTTCACAGTAGTCTTCTTTCTTCCACCCGATTTGCTAACGTACGTATATGATTCAGATTGTAGGGAAAGGGCCCTAGAAGACTATGTCATTATTTTCTTCCAGTAAATCTGGCATGTCCTCTCCTCGATTCCAAAGATGGAAATAGAAATTATAACAATTATTTCAATATATTTGTTATTAGGACAGATTCATATGCCTCAACATGTCACCGCTCAACTCCGAATTTAGTAATATTCCGAGTGGCATCAAAACTCGGAATTTGAGCTGAAAATAAAAATAAAATAATATTGCCCGTTCTACGCTTCCGTAGTGACACCTTTTTTTTGAAGATTTTGGTATCCAAAATTCTCGATAAAATCAAACATTCTACCTATATCTTGGTGGACGGTTCGGGTATGAATCCGCTCTCGTTTTCAACAAATTTAAATGTAGGTATATTTTTTGCATTATTTTCAATATTGGTCCTTTTGGCACTGAAAAGTGACGAATTGGAACAGTGGAATTCTGGTTACCAGGTGTTTCTTCATTTTTCAATGTTGAATTCACCATTTTCTTACGTTTTGAGAAGTGGATGCCAAATTCCATCTACATCAACTGAACAAGAAGCAATATCATTGTTTCCGTTCAGAATAATGCAAGCAGATTCGTTCATTTTTTATTTTTGGATGTGTCTCCTTTCCAAGCAGAATAACGAATACTGTCTGTGAGCTCTTCGAGGAGGTGGTACACTCATTTTCCAGGTTTTCGTGGAATTTTCTCTCTTCGTTTCTAAAAAATAGAGTAGAAGTTATTAAAAATTATTGCAATATATTTGTAGTAAGGACAGATTTGGGATCTGCCCCAAAATGTCACTGCGCTTGAAATTAAACCTTTAGATACCTAAAAGAGAAATTCTCTATTGGTCGGTGACACCTTGTTCTTGAAAGATTTGGAAATACGAATATATTCAATAAGAATAAAAACTCCACTTATCTTGGTGGATGTTTCATGAACGAATCTGCTCCCGTTAATAACTTCTACTCTATTTTTTAGAAACGAGGAGAGAAAATCCCACGAAAAGCTGGAAAACATGATAACGAAGAAGAAACATGAATCAAAAGGAACATAAAAATAAGAAGAAGGGGAGACACGAAAGAAATGGATTCAACAAATAACAGAATTAGAAAGAAAAAGAGGGATGTCGTTGAGAGAGATGAAGATACTGACAGAAAATAGGAAATCATGGAAACAATGGGTATAAACGACACGCCAGATGATTAACCCAAATCCGAAGCCCATGAGGGTAAATGGAAGGGGAGGAAGAAAGATAGAAAATATCCTTTTCCTAATACCTTAATATGTTGTATGTAATGTTTGTCCCAATATATCTTCCTGCACCTGATCCTTTTTGAGGATGACAATACCGAGACCATTCTCGCGAAGTGTCCGACTCTCCTGAGGGTTGAGTTTCTGCCTCATGAGGATGTTGCAGAGTCTCTTCAGGAAAAGCGCTTGGCATCACCAAAGCAAGTATTCTGCACTGACTTCTTTTAGCACACTTTGTGATCGTCTGAATAAACGATATGCAATTCTTCATGGCAAACTTGTAACAATTATTTTTGAGGAATAATTCACCATGGCAATTTTCTGAAATCCAGTATCCAGTCAGTTCGGTTTTTCTAGATGCGAATTCTATGTTTTATGGTCTGTGAGTTCTCATTGAGATGATGATAGTTCTGAACCGGAGCGTTATTTTGGGAAAGTCTTGAATTCTTCTTGGGAATTCTCGAAACAATCCACGAGAAGCCACGAGTGTTATGTATTCTCATTTCTATCAACCGTGTACTGGCAATGATCGCTTCTTCTTCCGCCACACAAAACTGTTATACTATCTGAAAGTGCCTGTCGAATATTTGAATATTGTCGCTAGTTACACACTAGTTTGTTCAAAATAGCATCCACCCAAATGACGGAAAGTATTTCAAATCACGAATCATACTCCAGCCATCTCTTCAGTAGTCTATACAGTGTGGAACAGTCAAATGGAATAAATTCGACAACAAATAAATGAGGGTGTGTTGAGAAAAACGATCGGACCCGTCGATTTGTATTTTCGAATAGGCATTTTTTTCAAAAAAATTAAATTATATAGAGTGTGTCATGTGACACACTCTAAATAATTCACTCACTGTGAAGTCGTTCCGACCAATAATGCATAGTTTCGAAACACCCTATAAGCATTTCCGCAGCTCTTCAGTGAGAATTTAGATATGGAATGAAATACAGGGTGTTCCATTTGAAGTGAGGAAATTGGTATTGGCCACTGTCACATGACACACTCTATATAATTCATTTTTTTTTTAAAAATGCGTATTCAAAAGTACAAATCGACGTGTCCAACCTTTTTTTTTTCCAACACACCCTCATTTATTTGTTGTCTAATTCATTCCATTCGGCTGTTCCACACTGTATATTGCATGGTTCATGATATGTAATGAACTTTTTCCACTGGCTCTTTACAATTTGTTTGTGAAAATTCATGAATTTGAGTCCTCAATTATAGATCAATTGTATTTTTCTCATTTCTCATATTTAATGAAGTCATTAGTACACCTCTAAATACGCTTCGAAACAGCTTCCTCATCGATGAGCAACTTCATTATTTTTGATAACAGTCACATAATTTTCATGATTTCAATCAGATAATTGGTAATCAATCATTATTTGATTCACCAATCACTTTTGATTGGTAGGTTGTGAATATATAAGGTATAGAGGTATAATAGGTTTTATGGCTATATCTCTTATATAATTATTCAATTCACCAAAAGATCCTATATTGGGAGCATTCCTAAGCATCTCAAATATTTTTTATATTGTGCTTCAGCAAGTCATTTCCATCTGGAAATGTATTAAACAAACCAATTTCCTCAGAAAGCTTCGGACATCTCTCTCCTCCGATTGAATATGCGATTATATTGTGTTTACAGTACCGAAACTGTTTGTCTTTCCTGAGTAAATTTTCTGTGGGCATCTGGAAGATGTGAATTATGCGAAAACGAATGAAGTTATTCGAGAATAACAAGTTTATTCAAATTTCCGGAAATGGCTTGGAAGAAAACAGAACCTTATGCATTTGCTTACGTGAAAAGTGTTTATGAAAGAGATACAGATTACTCATAATGATGTTATATTCATCAAACTGAAACATACTGTGTGAAATTCTGTCGTTATAGTGTTATGTCTTTACCTTATAAGGGTCAGAAGGTCAAGTTATATACGGACTATAGACTATTCTCGATAGTTTACATTAATGAGAATATATGCAATTTTTGTAACCAGCGATCTTTTTTTTGAATTTTTCCTTCCTCCTCCTCCTCCAACCTCAGAACAGTGGTCCTATCATCATTGACGTACGCCAGAATCCAATCAATTGAGAATAAATGTCGTCTTCGGATGTTGGTGGATGCTCCTTGCAGAGATCTCTAACACTTCGAGAAAGCCAGTCTGAGAAAACACACAACACGCTGATGAGAATATATTTGAAAAAATATCGACTTAGGAGAACCAACTGATCAGGAAAGCCGTAGACTAGGATTCCTAAGTTATCCGACTGCACATAGCGCCTCCCATAGTCAGTCTTTCATCAACATGAGTCCAAACAGGATTGTTTTGAGAAAGTCCTTTTATTGCCCAAAGCGACAAATTGAAAGTCTCTAGCCACAGAGATACTTTTATTCAAGATACGATTTGGATATAGATACAAGAACCGAAACGGTTATAACTGCTCCTATATAGTCATCTTCAATTATTATCAGTGGTATCTTGTATTCTCTGTGGGTATTATCTGTGGTTATTGATATTCTCATTCATTTTGAAAGGTTTTCAAGATCTTACCACTTCTGGTTATAGCGGAACACTAGGTAAATCATTAAATTTTATTATTATGAGTTTCATCAGGTGCTCCCATACCTATTTTCAACCGTTTCATAGATACTTGATTCTTTTGAGAATTTTTGAAGATAAACTTTATTTCCGACGAGTGGTGAGCGCTAGAGGGGTGGACGTATACAGGGTATCCGAAATTTGATTCTATACCGATTCGCCATAACTTTCCCTCTTTACCTGTACCTATTTCCAACGGTTTAATTTTTGATCATTCGTCTTCTGCAACAAAATGAACATGACTGGAATGGCAGAGATTCACTGTGATCAAAACATGACAGAAAAACTTCCAGAACATAACGTAATAACGAATGAAATTCATAACAATATTAGAACACAACGACAACAAATAATGAATGAATGTAAAATCACCATAAAAATTGTTCTGAAGATAGGATATAGACAGGAATTATTGAAAGGTGTTTCGCAAACGATGCGTTTACTAATCCGAGTCCATCGGACGAACTAGAGATCCGTTTTGCGAGGAGTAACTACCTACATGACAGAGTTATTTTGTGTTTGACTCAAAATGGGAAAATAATTATTGTAATTTAAGATTCATTCAAAATTTCTTGTCATCATATTCCAATTCTGCCCTTTCAGTCATGTTCATTTCGTATGGAAAGACACTATGTTTCGGTTTCTGCTAGAAACTTTTTTTTTATCTGTTGACAACACGAAAGAGAAACCTTTAATGTTCGAGTAACATCGTGTCAGCCAGCGATGGCATCTTGGGAGAGAAGGAAAGTGTCGGAATTTCTCTTGAAAGTTTGGAGGTTGTAAGCATCAGGAAAGACTTCACTAGGAGAAGAATTCCACAACTTTGCCGTTCTATTGATGAATGAAATTCTGCATCTGGCCATCCATGGCAATCAATACAGGATGTCACATTTCGAAAAACGAACTTCTTCAACTCGGTCATCCAATGTTGAATATCCTGTACGTGATAAATCAATTATAAATCAATCAATGTGGATTTCGATAGAATATGAATTTTCAATGTGGAAACCTAAGAGTGATTGATTGATTTGATTTCAGAATGTTAATTTCAAGCTCTATTGAAATATTCAAGGATACTCAGGTTGCCCCATTCTAGAAAAAAAGTCTATCAGGACCTATTATTATGTAATACATAAAATAAGTCACTTCCACCATTGGATACTGGATAAGAAAGTGCTTCGGAAACGTTTCAACAGGAACGAAAGATTTTCGACAGCAAAGAAGTTAGTCACAGCATTTTTTCGAAAATGCACATTTTGATAAATATTGGTTTTCACCATTGAATTTGTCATGGAAATCGACCTCCAGAAAACCGCCATCAGTTTTCATCGATCCAGGTCAAAAATATGACTTTCCCTTCGAAAGTGTCTAATGTCTAAATCTAGAACGGAAAAAAAAATGTGATCTGATGCAGAATACGGACATACTCGTGCCGTCCATCGGATTAATTTCAGTACCGAGATAAATCTTGGCCTACCTACGTGCACGTTAATTATATAGTGCGTCCACGCCGTATCGTAACTTCCTTGAAAAAAAAAACACACACCCAAGAAAAAACTAAGTGGCCTGTGTGCACCTGAACCACCTGCCCACCTGTAGTACCACTCCGTAAAGGTACTAATAAGTGGTAACGGCGGTAGTATTAGGCAGCAGGTGAGAATTTTTGTCAAAATGTTTGCTGATACCTTCGGATAAGGGCGACGCGTTACGAATTGGCAAAACATGTTTTCCTATCAGATCGTTCCGTCGATCAGATCAGAACGACGACTAGGTCTAATTAGAATTTTATTTGTTACGATTGTTAAACAACAAGACAGACGGTAACACGAATGGTAGATTTCTTATCATGCTCAATAATTCAGTGAGTATCTTCTGACAGCTCTGTGATTAAATTTCGAGTAAAAGTTATTGCATTCGTGGAATCAAATTGGACTATCATTTAATATTATAGCCGTGCAAAAAGTATAGTGTAAATCTCGCAGGGAATGCTGGCACTCGCCAACAAGACTCGAGCTGCAAAATTTCATATTTCTCTCAAATCTCACACAAATAATGATCGACCTAGCAATGGCAACTTTTTCCTGGAATATAACAAGTGAAACATAATGATGGGTGATGAATTGGAAACATGAATGGAAAATGAATTCAAAATTTGTCACTCTTTATATAAATTAGTCATCCTCAACACTGGAACTCTACCGTTTCAATTCTCTGACAGCTACAACACATTTCTCACCTGAAATATCACCTTTTTCAACACCCTGTGTGATGATAATTCAGTATACGTCGAATTGAATGGAAAAACTATGATTCAGGAAGTCGCTGTGAGAATTGCAGCTTTCTGTCAGTAATGGCATGAAAAATATCGCAATTTTTAATGATGCTGTTTTTGCAGTCGAAAATCAACAATTGATATGTCAGAAACAGCGGAATATAGCTCTAGGATATGCTGGAAATAGGTACAGGGGAAGTTACAGCGAATCGCAGCAGAATCAAATTGTGCATTCGACCATCCATCGGCGAAATTAACTTTTTCGACTATGAAAATTATTTAATTGGTCATCAAATCTTGGATACCCTGTATGCGATAAATCGACTGAGGCAACAACTCGCAAATTTTTCAAAAGAATCAAGATATCTAAGGAACAGTTAGAAATAGGTTGAGAAACCTATTGGAACTCGTCATGGAACTTCCTCAGGTATTCAAAAATGTGATAATATACCGGTATAACCGGGAGTTCAAAAATACAGAATTGTAAGTTTTCTCAAACCCTGCATTCCTCGATGTTCTCCAGATACTTCTAATACGTCTCGTACTTTGACGTACCCTGTATGCAGGTCTTGTTGAGTTTCCTACAGTGCGTGCTCATTCCTTCGATCCTTCGAAATGAATATCCAACGAATCGATTGTTTTCTTTCACCCACTATATATTTCTACATAGCTGGGATAATTTCGAATAAAGTATACACAATTTTCAAGTTGGAGTTTTGAACGTAGCTGCCTGGTATTCAAAAGAAGAAAAATTCCTAATGAAAACGATATCTATTGACAAGCATAGATTGACCATAATTGATAGTATGGAAACTGAAAACTCGTTTTCTATCGAGAGTAATACATTTTCAAATACTCCTGTCGCTCGCTATATAATTTGAATGCTAGGTAATACGCTTGCTACAAGGAAGTACCGTTAATTAGTGATTGATAAACGGGCAGCCCAACTTGAATTAAATAGCCTCCAGTGGGTAACGCTTTGAAATTTTTATCAGAAAAATCTCCAAAGTAGAACAAGACACATTCTGTCACGGCAATTAAGAAGCCTTCAGATGTTTTATAATTATAGTGGCATTTCTACACGGTTTCTGACTTTGGTGCTTATTTCTACTTTTTAACCACATCCAGTTTTATAATTAACTAGTGCTCACATGAAAACAGCCTTCTGTTTTACTTGGGACATGGGTCGTTATTGGGAGATCAACCTTATCTTTGTAATTTCATAGATCTGTATCTATACGGAGTTCTTCTATGGGATTTTTTCCATTCGGGTTCTGCGATTCTTTTCATTCATCCTTTTACCTAACTTTCCTCGCGTTGAATGATTATATGTATGATGATAATGATAATAATAATCTCGCCCATAGAATGAAAAAGTGAATATACAGTGCGACTATAAAGTAACGCATTGCTGAATGAACAATAAGATTAGAAATTCCCGAAACAAGTCAATTTTTTAGTTTAATTGAATTCTTCTTCAAATGATTATCTGATAAACAGGGTGGACCACCTTCGTGTGAAGACGTCATCATCACTTTTTTTCCAAATGGAACCCCTCTTTTTGTAAATTTCCGGATTGGCCTCGCTGAGTTGATTCTAAAAATGTATAATACGTTGCTTCGAATTGGTACAGGGTAGACTGAAATGCGAAAAAAAAAAATGTAAATTGTTCATGGAGAGTTAAACGTTACTGAATGTAATTAAGAAACTTAATGGAATCACGTAGTTATGTGCAGAAGCGTAGAAGGACAAATAATATTTTATTTTTATTTTTCGCTCAAATTCCGAGTTGTAACTCGAAATTCATTAATATTCCGAGTTGCAATCTAAGCGAAAAATGAAAATGGAATAATATTGGTACTTCTACACTCCTGAATTTATACTACCGAAAACAAACAATAATATATAATATTAATATATATAATAGAATAAGTGGTCAAAAACATTTTTATAGTTCACGGACTTGGATCACTAATGAAAGATGTTAGATACAATGGTGAAAATAATGCAGGGTATTTTTGATAGTTTATTAGGGTAGTTGTATAACAGATGATTTCATTCAATGTGTTCATCACGTTTATTCATTGTTTATTACTCTGTAAGTAACTTGAAAATTATCCTCACTCCTGAACTTTTTGCAATGGAAAGTACAATTTTCTTGATCGGAGGAAATAACTATTCATTTCCAAACTAGATCCACGAATGAAGTATTCATCAATTTGATTTGAAAATGAATAGTGTCCTATGATAGAGTGGAGTGGGACGGTTATCCATTCAATATCATCAACGTCTTCACCAACTTTATGTTCCGCAAGATTAATGGATTCTATCGATATCAGCATAAAACATGCCCACACCCCCAACCCAACTGTTACGAAGAAGATTGTATTTAGTGTTTTTGGCATATTCATAAAAACAGCAATTTGTTATTTGAGACGGCGCTTCAATGTTTTGGCAGATTTACGCCTCTTCCTTTCCCTAAAAAGTGCAAGCAGAAAAAAAATATGGAGAAAATAATGCGTTGATAAGTAATTACAGAGACGTAAGGATACAGAATATCTACATGCACAATAAAAAGCAGTACAATGGAATGTAATAATAGATGATCACTCAATCGACTAGCGTGTGTACATGTTTCAAGAAGATATCCAATTGGATTCATCACTGTTATCGAAATCTCACGAATGTACGATTTCGATGGGAGGTGATTCGAGAAGGCTATGATCATGATATTGAACTCGTTTAGAGCTGATTTTTGCCATCCTACATGAAATCCAATCAATTCCAATTCTACTGAATTTCATCATAGTTTCTTCTCTCCACTCGAGGTGAATATGGGGGGATACTTATCGTAGGGCTCAACGGAGAATGTCTCTTCAATAGACCCGGGTTACCTCGAGGGATAGTTTGATTATAGTGTAAACTTCTCTTCCTCCGAACCAGGATTTGTCGGAATGCCTAGGTCGAAGCGACGAAATCCTGATGATGTTCAGGGAACATCGTGTTAACCAGCGGTGAGATAATGAGAGGAAATTAAGGTATTGCGATTTTTATTGGAGGTTTGGATTGTTATTGTTATTGTCATTGGATTGTTATTGTTACTCATCTCCTTAGTTGCTTGTGCGAGTGAAGGAGACGGGGATCTACAGTTTATACAAGTGGAATCAAAACCACTGTGGCATTCGAGATAGTTCTATGTAGAACTTCATGGTATACATTGTACAGCGCATAAATAAAACCAAATCCAACGGCCAGCCATGAATCGAACCCACGACCTCATGATTACTATGATGTCGCTCGACCATCTCGACCATCTGGCTGTTGGAGGTGGTAAACATCTGGTAAGGCTTTCCCAGGGTCCTAGTACCGTAGTGACACTTTTCCGGACATGGGACCCACTACTCGAATGTTTTCTACTGTACTGTTGCACTGAATAACCCCTGGAAGTTTGATCCCATAGTTCTGTAACACCTTGTATAGACGAGATTTCCATTGGGCTTCGACTATGGGAGTATCTATGGGAAAGGAAGAGATCGCCCACCCCTCTACGATATTCTATTATGATACCAAGCATGGATATTGCTGACTTCATAGGAACAGTGGTATCTGACCCCATCATATCGGGAATTACTGGAATCAATGGAATATGCCTTTATGGTGGAGCTTGAGTTTTTTTTTGCAATGAACTTTAATTGGTTTTCAAATCGAGATTTCGGAATTCTTTCCAGATCATCATTCATAGAATCAACCTTTCTCTGTCCGACACCTCTGGTCTCCTTGAGTGATATGAGAGCTCTAGTGCAAAAACAGATTCTAATAGAGATATAGAGTGCTACAGCCAGGAAGATCCTATGTTCCTCGATTGACACCTACCACATATGTGTTACATATTGGCGAGCAAATATCCTGTTGCTCTTTGGTGATGAAAGTCATATTGCCGGTTGTTCAGGATTTATGAGCTCTCTTCAGATCTGATGAAGAGAACGTAGAGATAAAATATATCAGTGCAATTGGTCTATATAGTTGTTGGGGAAAGCAGTTGTTGATACTTCAGCGTTTATACTTACGTTTATATATGAATTTGAAACCCTACATATTTTGTTGATAAGAAGAAAAGAGATATAAGTCAAAAAATGATAACTCAGAAAAAAAGTCATCAAAACCCTTCAAGACGAAAAATACAGTTCATTGCCAATATTTTGATTGAAAAGTGAACAGAAATAACAGTTTTCTCGCCCTCCATTTGGAATGAGTTAGACTCTACCTATATATCCAGTCAGAAGAAAATACAACGAGTTTGTATGAAAGGGTGAACAACCTACGAAGAAATAGTGTGAGTTTTGAGGTACATTTATTGAAAACAATAGGAGGAAATCCATCTCGCCTTCTTGGCATTAAGGTCAAGGAGGATCTGCCTAATTGTGCATTGACGGAAGATAATTTCAAGCTTTTGGTTATCAATGGTAGCGATATTAGTAGAGGTCTTGTGCGTGGAACTTATTATATCAGTCATTTCATCAGTATGATGAAATTTCGTCTCAAAATATATGTCGTTTTGCCCTGGTTATTTTGGAACCAGTCTTCAAAACATCCATGGTTACTTGTCCAGCTATACCAACGTATTTATATTGTGATGATGATGTTTTTTTTAGCGTGTATATACATCCAAGGAGTATTTTGGTTTCTGTAATATTGATTATCTGTCCCTACTGTGCTCTTTCCTACAAACTTAATTGTTTCCTATTGGAATGAATGTCTATTCTATTTTATTGTATTCATCATAGTTTTATTGATTTTGGTCCTCGAATCCATTGATATATGTTTATTTGCATGCAGAGGTCCCTTTCCTAAACATGTATTTCCATTTCCAGGATATTACTGCTATTTTCGATGGGATCGCGAGAAGGCTACATCAATTTCATTCTCCATGACAAGTGTACCCATTTATCGAGCCATATTTCAGCAGGAATATTTCAATTACTTGACCGGCGTCCCGCTCCGACGACGAAAGATTCTATATATTATCATTTCTTGACCGTTCATATCCGACTTTGCCATGAAAGATATATAAATGAAATATTTTCGTTGCAAGTTCCAGGATCCCGGCTCAGCGTTCACTCAATATATCCCTATTCCGGGCCGTTTTATGTCTTTATTATACTTCACGGAGCTCCATAAGCATTATTTTCTGGACTCGGCGGTTAGGTATACTGTGGATTTTTTTATGGGGAATGCTCACAGCAACAATGTGAAAACTTATTTCACGATATTTTACTTTGTTGGATTGCACAAAGAAATACATTTCTTCCTTTTGTCGACATTTCTTCCTCGAAGTTATGTATTCTCCAGTACTCATCAGGATGACGTAATCTTTCATCAACAGATTTATTTCATGTAGTCCAAATGTAAGATCACTAATTCTCATTTGATTTTGGAGATTACGAGACGAAATCTGCAGAATCATACTATATCTTTGAAAATATCATATTACTCACATGTACTTCAATGTCATATTTTCAAAGAACAATATAATCCTCCATAAAACGTGAATTATCGTACTCCATGCGATAATGAACAGAATCTTATTTTCAAGAATTTCAGTAGTTTCATAATGATTATCGATGGTAGGGGCTCATTCCTGGACTACCTATTATACTGGTGGAAATAATTCGTCTCATACCAGTCGTTAGCATGCGAAGGTAATCAACAGTATCAACAGTCGCTATTTGTATTTCATTTATCACTTTTCATTCCTCCCTATCCCAAAGAATATCTTCCTATCCGAGTTTCTGTTGATCAATTATTTCACGGTTTCAATATTATCAGAAAATTTACAGATCCCGTGACGTCAACGCCCGAATCATTCGGTCTCTACACCAAGAGATGAAGTTTCTAAGTGTAACTAATCTAAACCATGAGATTCTTTTATAGATATATCACGACATATGTACTTATCATATATCTGTTACATTCATATAGTTTCTGACAGAAACTAAACTCTTATTTTACACATGATTTATGCTGATGAATTCTGAATAGAGACAACAATACTCTTGTATCCTTTTTTAATCAGAGCAATATCAACAGAGAGGTCACCGAGGTCTCTCTACTTGTCTTGTGGGGACATTTTCCAAGAGACATTTTCCACCGGAAAGTATCAGTCTCTTGAAGTTCAATAACGATTGAATGCAAAATCATTATTCCTCGAACTTTCAACCCATAAGAGAAGTGTTCAGACCTGATTGTTTGGTTGGAAATGGGGTAGTGATTCGTCCTAATTTAATATTTTTATCACCCAATTCACTTCTGCAAAATGAAGGAGGCTGGTGGAAAATAACTTTTGAATACCTTTTGCTAACTACTATTTGAAAACTAGTTCTCCTCCGAACATTCGAGTCCACCAATCATTATGAAAATTGTAGAAAACCAATAGAACGGTTTTCTTATATGTATATAGATTTGTCACATGCTCGAATACCAACAACTCATCATTCAATGTCTCATGAATTCAATGTCAGTATATGCATCATGCACGTTCGAGCATCAAAACCTGTCCTACCGATTTCTTTTTTCTGGACTCAGCGATTTCACCCCCACCCCATCGTGATCACTCAGTACACATCTCGTCTTACAGAATGGAGAATCAATACTGTCTGTAAGTTATTCGAGGAGGTGGTACATTCATTCTTCAGCTTCTTGTGGGAATTTCTCTCCTCGTTTCTAAAAAATGAAATAAAAGTTATTATAATTATTTCAATATATTTCTAGCAAGCAGATTCGTGATCTGCCCCAAAATGTCACTGCGCTTGAAATCGAACTTCCAAATACCTCATAGAGAAATTCTCTATTTTTCAGTGACACCTCATTAGGAAAAAATTGAAATGCAAATATATATTTAAACTTCTACTCATATCAGTGGACGTTTCGGAAACGAATCTGCTCCCGTTTTCAACACAATTCGAACACTATATCGAACGAGGAGAGAAAATCCCACGCGAAAGCTCGAAAAATGGAGAATTATTTTTTTGTATTGGAGATGTATAACCTCAATCATTATTGAAGTAGGCATTGTATTCGATTTTTTGACCAAGAATACATATAGTTCATCAATTCCAGTGCATCTTCTGTTTTTCGATCAATAATTGTTATTATATAGTATGTAAAAATATGGAATTGATTACTATGGGAATTGAAATAATCTAAATTTCCCGATTGGAGTGAGTAATCACTGTATAATTATGTAATATCGAATTTAGGTATACAAGGTTAATTTCACTAAATTACAAATTCTAATTGGTTGATAAATTATAGGAAAGAAATAATCATCAAAATACAAACTATCCATATCCGACTCATGTCGAAAACATGGTGGAATCAAACTCGTCAACACATCACTCAATAAGCTCATCACGCGAAGATGTATTTGAATACTCTCGGTTGTTGGATATATTTGTGGGAGTTATTAGAGTTAGTTCCATAATTTTCATCTTATGTCATTTAGTGATTTTTCATTTCTGCAACATGCTTGACCTAAGTAATGATGTAAACGTAAACGATCATATTTATTTCATAACTAGATCATGGTCCAACTGATGCCACATCAGCCTCAGCAAATAACTCTCTTCAGGATCATATATCATAATTTTTTTTGCGCTTTGTTATGAATGTCCTAGCTCAAATAATCAATCATTCATTAGAAATCACTGGGGAATGACGTAAAAGCCAGCTCATAAATCGCATAGAGAATTTTAGTATCGTGGTATCGATAATTTATGTATTATAAACTATACAAGAAGAATTCAAACAACGCATGATGCGGAATACAAATGTAGTGATCGTCAATAACGGCCTTCCTCACAATTACTACATGAATTTTGCGGTTCTGGTAAATAAAGCTCCGGCGTACAGTTGAATGGAGTTATGTCAGATAAACTGTCGATGAAATTAGTCGGATAATTGAAATTACATCGGAAAACTTGTGACAATGAGGAAAATTGGCACATAATATCTAATACTCGACGTTATAGCACTGACTCTAGAATTGATTTTATTCCATAATGCTCATATCATTCATTTGTAATACCATTGTACAGGTTTGCTCTTGTATATGATATTATATTTTCTCTGGTAGCATTAACATCTTCAAGATATAATGCTATGTTAGCTGCTGAGGAGAAGTTGGAGCTGAAACGATCAAGAAATGTACTTTCCCGAAGAAATTTAAGTGATCTTTACCTCAAGTATTACGGGGTTGGTTTCATAGAATATCATAAGTAGGTAGTCTCAGGGAGTTTTGTGGAATGATCGATACTATTTATGAATATAATAATACTATTGATAGATACTTCCGCGTCCAGACGAGCCTAGGCTGGTCACCCCTACAATGTCAGGCTAGAGACCTGTCGAACATCGCTATACCATCATTCATCAATAGAATCAATCATTCATCAATAGAACGGCAAAGTTATGAAATTATTTGCCCAGTGAAGTATTTTCAGATACTCACAACCTCCAAACTTTCAAGAGAAGTTCCAACACCTCACTCATAGCCCAAAATAATCCCACCGCTGGCCAACATGATGTTCCTCGAACATTGTAGGTATTCCTTTGATGTTGATCAACAGATCAATTGAGGATTATATAGATGTACTATTTATTTGTCAGTCAAAACCTATCGATTCCTTAGCCGCGGAACATACCAAGTACCGTGAGTATACTAACATTGGAGATATCTGTAAATAACCTTATCACATTGTAGTAATGTTGGAGGCGAGTTCCAAGAGTAGTAAATGAATCGGGGTCAATTTTAGGTTTCAGTATAATTGTCGGGAAATATACCATTATTGATTGGATATGATTTGCATTCAATATGATAATTTAGATTGATATAGATAATTGACTGAAATGCAAATATTTCTCACACCTCCAATAATACCTTTCAACACGATTTTTGTGTTATGTTATGTTATGATATAATCAATAATATACTAATCAATTGGTGAAAGTCTCCCATAATATAGTCAACATGAATTGGTTGTCAGTATATTATGTAATATCAATCGAAGACACGAAATATTCCGAATTCTCTTGAATTACACTTTTTGTCTCTGTTCGGTTTCACCGGAAGTAAACGTCGAATAAATTATTCAAAATATACACTATATATATAGCTTTGGATTCCTCACTTAATTCTAGCTGAAGTTTGTAAGTCAAGCAGCAGTTTTTGCCACAGATTTTGAATCCTATGTCCGAAATGATAATATTTTTTCTTTGATGAAATATGAATTCATCTCACATCATCAATGTGGATGTATCAAATTGTACAAATCATCGGGCAATTTATCCATGTAACGTACAGGGTACTCAGAATTCCACGAGGTATTGAGAGAAATTGTCTCTTCTTCAGTGACCCCTTGTTTTGGAAAGAATTGGAAGAAAAAAATACTTGATGATTATTGACATTTCTCTACTAATTCTTATTGTAGTGAACTATCGGAAAAACGAATTTTCACTCGTTTACAGCAGGAAAAAATAATATTTCTCTCTAATAGTTGCACTGGTAGTCTTTGACGTACTGAGCAGTGACAAGTAATAAAGAAATTTTTGGTTACTGGGTGTTTCTTCATTAATCGATTATGTGTTTACCATTTTCATATATTCAATTCGAAGAAGTGAATGCCAAGTACTATTTCTACATCAACTGAACAAAAAGCAAGCAATATCATCATCTCTGCAGATCCATGGATTTTCCTTTTTTGATTTTTGTCTTCTTTTTCTACAATCTTATCAGTACTCCAATCGGCCATATGTTGTCTATCTTTAGTAAGGATATGTGTTCAGCTAATTTTGACTCGATATATCGTTCCTTTATATTTTTCTCATATCTTTTCGTCTTTACTGATAGAGTTCTGTTAGTTTCACCTGTATAGTATTTTCCACAAACACACGTCATACTGTGAATAGAATTTTTCGATTATTGTTCTCCATTTCCTGGATTTGTATGAGTTACAATTGATCTTGCTGTAGTTTTAGTCTTGAATGCTGTGAAAGTAAAAGTCCTGTCAGTCCCATTATAACAGAACTCATATGATCAGAATATCCTTCATGAAGCATACTTCTACTTGTATATTCATATTATAGAAGCAAACTTTCAATCTTTCAATTTCAGAAAAATCACAAATGATATATGATATACTGTCTGTAAGTTCTTCGAGGAGGTGGTATATTCATTTTTCAGCTTTTAATGGGATTTTCTCTCCTCGTTTCTGAAAAATAGAGTAGAAGTTATTAAAAATTATTGCAATATATTTGTAGTAAGGACAGTGTCAAAATCGGAAACATTAAAAAAAGTTTACGAAGAGAGAAATATTTCAATTGTGTTGACAACAGGAGCAGATTCGTTCCCGAAACGTCCACCAAGATAAGTAGAGGTTTTATTCTTATTAAATATATTTGTATTTCCAAATTCTTTCAAAAACAAGGTGTCACTGACCAATAGAGAATTTCTCTTTTAGGTATCTAAAGGTTCAATTTCAAGCGCAGTGACATTTTGGGATCCTAGATCTGTCCTTACTACAAATATATTGCAATAATTTTTAATAACTTCTACTCTATTTTTTAGAAACGAGGAGAGAAAATCCCATTAAAAGCTGAAAAATGATATATGATATGTAATACACATCTATAAAAGGCTCAGTGAATTTGTTTATCAGTTGTTGTCACTGTCAAATTCATGAAAATTCATTGAAGCCTAATCTTCTGAGATGTTTTCCTTACAATTCAATCGACTTTCATAATGGACGAACAACTCCTGAAACTTGAAAGATTAGAAGTAGAACCCAGTGAAGCTACTGGCTGCACAACAATGAGGATATTGGAACTTTTCATCATAGCAGCAAGAGCTGAAAAATATATCGATAAATTGAATCTTTTGATCTACGAATACATCAGTCACTGTAATACATATACGATTATGCAATCGAAACTCTCAGGAAATTCAAGGCATTCACAAGCTGATAATTCTTTAGACCAATATTTGCGAATATTAAAGCAAATGGTTTTCCTTGCAATGAAAACTTCGACAGTAAACTTCTCTTCTGGAAACGAATTACGGACATGATAACGTATAGAAAAAGTTGTAGGCTAAACCGCCTTGAGGACAATGATACAATAATTCCGCAGTTGGATTCTCCCGAATTGGTAATTAAAACTCATATTGGGTGTATATGTATGTTGCAGAGTGTATCATTACCGACAGACATAATAAGATAATCCATGCCGTGGATAATTAGAAACCGGAAGGAAACACGAGTAAAAACTGCTCGGAGATTCATCTGCGATACATTTATTACAATAATTTTGCATAACTTAACAACGGTCAGTGCGTTATAACGCTCGGGATGCCGCCGTATATAGTGAGAGAGTCTCTGTGTGCGACCAGAACAGAAACTTTTATCGACTTCCTTCACCTGGCCACTGTGTCATTCCTCATGGTTCTCATGATGGCGATGATGATAATAATAACGATGAGTATTGCGCCTCTTTCAATTTTGTCTAGCAATGTTCTCTCTACATTTTCTACATGCCATGAGAAATTTCTGTTCCGAACTATATGAAACTCATTTTCTAGCTTTTGTAGGATTTTCTCTCCTCGTTTCTGAAAATAACAATAGAAATTCCAACAATCATCACAATTTATTTATAGTGAGGACAGACCTCAGATTAGTTGTTGTGAGAATTTCATTTTATAATACACATAAGGAACAGTCTTGGGTCCAATATTGTTTCTTGAATACAGGGTGTCCCTCAATTTCCTCGACAAGTATTATATCCGTTATGTCAAAAGATAGAAAGGTGAATCAAAAAAAAGTTTGAAAGGCATCAAATAGTCCTTCTGATTGCACCAATGAAACTTTTTTTTTCAATGGCATCGTCTTTTTTATTCCATGGTATAATCTCTACTCCATTCTGAATACAATAATGGTACACTCTTTCTTTCATTCATTTTTCACTTCGTGGACAAAACTTATAGGAGCTTGGCAGATAGTATAATGTGGTATTGATGAGTATAAAAGTACATAGAAGGATAAATAGTACATAGTACATAGAAGGATAAATGGCATGGGAACTGGCATGAGAATTCTACCTAATATGTATACAGGGTTGGGATAAAGTATGGAACCAAATAATTATCTTTCAAACGAAAAGAATGATATTCATGAAAATTTGCAGGTGAGTGCAATGGAACAGAATGCATCTGATGTACATTTTCTCGTGACTAATATACTCCCGGTTTAACCGGAAATGCCATCAACTCCTTCAATTCGAATGGGACACCCTATATAATTCAACAGATTTTGAAAGATCTTGTTATTCTGAATTCATACATACTGAGTTTAGTGTGGAAAAATTCGTAAGAATCAGGGATATAACACTTTAATCAACCTCCTTTTAGTTTTTTGCATTAGAGCAAAAAACTATTTAGATAAACTGATGGATTGTGTTTGTATGCATAGTTATAAATAGAAGAGTACTCTTTTGTTCTCCAAGTGTCAAATTGTAATTGACGGAAATAAATTTTACGATCACCATAACCGATCATCATTAAAATTTCAATACGCTCTTTTTCACTTAATTGAAACATTCCAAATTGTACAATTCGTAAATTGTACGTTTTTTTACACTTCACACTCGGTATGGTATGAATTCAAGATAACAAGCTCTTCCAGTTGAACCGGAAGTATATTATCGACAAAAAAATGTACATCAGTTGCATTCTGTTCCATTGAACTTACCTGCAAATTTTCATAAGTATCGTTCTTTTCATTCAAAAGGTATTCACTTGGTTCCATACTTTATTCTTACCCTGTATTTGAAAAATACACTATTTCACATTTGTGATTTTCGTCACATTATTTCTGATAGTCGAATATGTTTGTGAGGTAGTTTTCGAATCTGCCAGTGGCAATAAGTAATCACATTCACACCATTCAAATCACATTAGAAGTCACAAGAAGACTTGAGGAAAACCACATTTTCCTCAATTGATCCAAAATAAAATGTGACATACTTCCATTCTAACTAATTTTTTAGTGAACTACATGATTTTTGGGAGGAATGAAAAAAATTAAATAACTTTTGAACCATCAACAATTGGATAACAACATATACGGTTAGTTTTAATTGGATGGAAATGACCCCACCTCCTTCGATCCATGATTCATGGGACACCCTGTATAACATAAAATTATCCGATGTGATCATTTTTGGAGTTCTAAATGGTCGTAAACAATCGATATGGAATTGAATGAGATCATTCTTTGGTTTATAATTTTCACACTCAATTCCAAATGAACACACGAAGGCCCCCATTCACCTGTATTAGAATAGAATAGAAATTTATTTATACTGAGCAACAGACAGAATGATTTCCACTCACATATTGCACAGTTGTTTTGAGTTCCTCAACACAAAAATTATAACATTTCAAAACACGAATATGAAATAACAAAAATACAATGATACAATTGAAAATAGATTGATACAGCTTGAAAAAATTCAAGAGTGCAATGACCAGAGATAATCAGACACATTTGAGCATTCGAAGGGGTTGTCTCTCCGTAACAGTAAATGTATCTAAGTCACAGGTTTTCACCATTTCGTTGACGCTCACGAGACATTGTTGAAGAGGAGATAGACTGTTCGAGACATGGAATAGATTGTCTCTTCTTCTTAGTCTTATGTCTGGTGCAGTGAAATTAATAGTTTGAGGAATTTCAGGTACTTTGAATGTTCTAAGAATGTTAAATACGAAAATTACTTCCGAGGCCTCACAGTAAAATCAATAGTTTGAAGAATTTCAGGTACTTTGAATGTTCTAAGAATGTTAAATACGAAAATCACTTCCGAGGCCTCACGGCGGTCTTTCAATGGTTGCATATAGAATTCTAGTAATTGGCTGAAATAGGATATGAATGAGGGCCAGACCATTTATTTTCTGAAAAAAAAATCTTCGTAATGATCGTTTTTGGATTTTTTCTATCATATCGGGTCATGAAAAAGTCTTCGGATTCCAAATGACACATCCATATTCTAGTTCAGATCGAACAATGGAGTTGAAAATTATCAGACAAGTATCATGATGGAATTCACGGCTAGATTGACGTCATCGAACCGCCCAAGAATATGCGAAACATCGGTTAACTAGAAACGAATCCGTCACGTAACAGCCAAACGGGAAGCAAGGTGGATCCCTATTCGGAAAGAAATAATCCATCTGAAACATCAAAGCCTATATCGCCACCCAATTTATTTTAACAAGGGCGATCTCTTCTCCTCGGCAAAATAACAAGTCTGAGTCGGCGAGACTCATTGCTGCTGCCATCAGTATCCATAAGTGATGAGCCGTCGCTGGCTGAGATGGCCTCAAGAGTGGCCAATTCGGAAAGAAGCTTTCCTCTTCACTTGCCACGACCGATGTGTGCCGTTCGAGTTTTTATTATCCTTGCCGCTCTTCTTCTTCTGTTCGGCTGTGCCATATCATAGTCGCTTCGACGCTCTATAGACAAAATACAGAGTGATTGCGAACCGATAAACCAGTTCAATTTGTCGCCTGTTGACTGACTTTGAAGAACAAAAGTTTGGTGTACTCAAGGAGTTGAATGTTTTTCCAAGAGAAATGGACCGTTTTCTCGATTCAGGTCTATCACCTGGGGTGTTACTCATTCGATGTAAAATTTTAAAATTGTTGCTTTTCCGATTCACCCTCTCATAAGATCTGATAGGTTCATTAAAATGTTGTATATAATGTATATAATGTTCTTAATTATGGAACTCAGATACACAGTAAAATAATAAAAGAGTTGGATGATACATATACTGAAACCGTTTCAGGTCAAAAATATATTTTTCATACTATATCATTTATTGAATGAACAATATCTAATTGTCAAATCAGAAATACTGTAGTTCACAAAATACCAATAATTTTTTTTTAGCTCATAAAGCATTTTTTTTTGTTGAATTGGCATTATTGGTTGTACTTCATTCATAAATATATTTGTTATTATAACAAGCCAATTCTCCAATGAACAATATACAGTTGCTTAAGTAACAAAACAAATGTTACATTTCTAATTATGTCAGTCAATAAATCGAACTGTTTTGTTGGAATAACATTTTTGGTTCTACTCCACACATAAATATATTAGTTTTTATACAAAACTGTTTCTCACATTTGAAATATCTCTTTGTTCAAGTATCGAATAAAAATACTCAATAACCAATTATGTTATTCAATAAAAGCAAAGTGCATTGTTAAATTCACTTGAGTGGTTGTACTTTTTGATATATATTTATATATATATATTTGATATATATATATATATATATATATATATATATATTTATATACCAAACTATTCCATGAATCAGCAATACAAAATTGTAGAAGCAACAAAGCAAAATCATAATCCACAAGTATATCTAGTACTATAAACCAATCCGCTTCGTTGAATTTCCATGGAAGGTTGTGCTTCCATCTAAATTTATTCGTTAAAAATACAAACTCATTTGATAATTTTGCAATATTGTTTTGTAAGAACTGCAAACAAAATGATACTCAGGGGAGAAATTATTGGTTGAATCTGCAAAAACGTTCTGAGATTCAACAAAATGATAAAAAATATCCACAAGAAGAAACACAATTATAAAAATAATCTAGTTGGTATATTAATACGATTATATCAATATGACTAGTGGTAATTGTTAGAAAAACAACTATTTTCGTCTTTTTGGCAAAATTATTTGTGTAGCTGAGGTAATGAATTGTCATTTTTCACTACTGAATTTTGTTATTTGGTACATAGGTTATTGCACATATCAACAAGATTCCTTCGACTAAAAATTACTTTTGTTACTTCAACTAAATATGGTTAGTGGATCGATCTGAGCAACAAGTTGTAGTTAATTTTAACTACCCAGTTTTCACTGTGTACAGAAGCTTCAGCTTTGTATATCTTCTACAGGAAAACAATGAAATTGAAGTTGAAATATTGAAAAAAGTTATCGATTCAAGGAGATATTCTGAATCAAGTACAAATAGAATGATGGACAAATACTTCCCAAATCCTCCTAGAAAATATACAGTCTGTGGCTGCTGATGTGATCATATGGCAATTTGGTCAAGATGAAATGAATTCGCCAAAATTTGAGATGACTTCATGAATTAATAAGTATTGCGAGAATACTTCTATGAATCGATCTCTGATTGTTAATTCTTGAAGAATAAAGCATGAATAGTTATTCAACCAAGTAGTAGATATATTAATGAAGGCGATGAAGATCGAGATATCGAGATGATCGCATTGTCCGTCCACCTTATTAGCAATGGAAAAGAGGAAACTCACTTTTGGTATTCATCGGAACTGTCCAATTGCAAATATTACCCAATCTGTATAGTCATGACAGTTGACTTGTCAGCCATTGTGACTTCAACATTTGACGAAACTATAAATGCTGCAGCAGAATAATTGCTGCTTGTTGTTTTATACACTCATTATGATAAAGTGGGCTTGATTTGATATCCATGACAAACAATAATTTGTAGTTCCTGATTGTCTGCCAAAATTTGTGCAAGCTGAATTTTCTCATCACTGAAAGCCTCCTGGTTTCTTTCGGTTTATTCAAGAATACATCGTATGCCTGCCTTCAGGTAAGTTTGTTCATTGAATCAGGAATTCTTTCCGATCTAGAACTCTTACTCATTGTATATGATTATTACCTCGAATATTACCAAGGTATAATATTTCAGTGTGAATTATTCTTCTAATCAGAAAATAAACCGTGACCCTTTGACTGAGTATCACTCTCAAAAAGAAACGAGAATCACCGACGTCTTATGAGCTGTTCGAAAATGTGAAATCTCGATTGATATTCATTTCATTCATTCATTATATGCATTTCACATAATATCAGCTCCGCAATAGTACGCCACGATGTATTTTTTGGTTGCCTATACCACAATCATGCATTGATAGAGAAATTGTTCGTTGATAGGAAATAGTATAATACATGACTAGTGTGAAAAGTAGTGATGAAATGTAACGAGTGCTTGAAAAACACTTTCTAACGAGTTATGTACACTATTTTTCCTACGACCATCAATATTCGAATTATGTCCATCATGAGAATTCCCCTCTCAAGCAGTCTGAGAAGGATACTACAATGAGGCGAAGATCTTTCAGCTCACTAAGCCATCCTTTTTTGGGAGTGGTTGAATCAAAGAATGTTCCAGCGCAGTAATCCAGAAAAATCAGTATAGCAGTAGATCCGAATTTATACCGTCACATCCTTGTGCATTCAATTTCAAGTTATAAGTTTAACGACGTCTGAATACAATTCCGTGAAACTGTATGAAAGTGAATTCCAAATCAGTTTCCTTAAGTTTTTCGGAACTCGAGGAATAGATGTATTCGTTATTCTTTTAGGTGACTGAATGATTTGTTCAACACCAAGCTATTCGAGCATGTTAACAATCTTGTCGTGGATATCGGTATTAGTTTTCAACATATCCAGATGTAGTACCATATCATATAGAATGAGGGCCAAATTCAATGAGGGCCAAATTCGATCAAAAAATATTCTAGCTCAATGATGAATTCATTAGACGAATGTTCGAAGGGCTTATAAGTACGAAGGCTTTTGCTATATTTTGCTTACCAATTCTCACTCCTATCCAGAGCTGCTCGATATCTAATAATAATGAGTAAATTAACGTCAGTTTGTTGTCTCATAAGATACCTCAGGAATCATATAAGTATACGCGATATCAAAATGTTTTATGTCGCTCATGTGCATTCTGTAATTGATCACAGCGTAGTATTTCGGTATCATGCACCAACATCTGAGGATATATTCATCTCTCAGAAGAAAATCATGAGAACTATGCTCAGGAAACATGAAAAATGATACCTCTTGCAGACAATTGTTTTTCAACTTCGTGCCTTCATTATTTCATATCGCAATTTTTGCAAAAAAATATTTGCACAAATTTTCTGCTATATAATAATCAACACATCTGCAGTATAGTAACAAGAGGAAGTCAACATTCACGCATTCCAAAACATAGAACAAGTCGATTTGAAAAAGGTCCGTACTATAATCGTATGAAAATATATAATGCATTGCCTCCACATTTCAAAGAAATCAACACCACGAGTCTCTTCAAACAAACCTTGAAGGAATATATCTGACTGCAAATCCCCTGCATTCATTAGACGATGTATCTGCTATATATGTATTTTTTTGTCAAACAGTTACAAATTAAAGTCCCTCGAATTTTTGTTATCTGTACTTTTACATTTATCTCTGTTGTTTCCAGGAAACCCATGGCAATAAATATATTAATATTATCATTATTATTATCTCCATTTTTTTGAATGATTGTAGATGTAGAATCATACTGCAGACGCCACCTCCCCTACCCACTAATCTATCCCATCTGGCATTTCTATACCCCCCTATTTCACAGAAGTAATTGTCAGTTTTTGCCGATGAACATGCCTCATCGAGACGAAAAATTGATCCGTATACAAGTGAAAATGATATTTTTACCACTGATCGAAATAAATACACAGCCCTTACTGTTTCAATATGATTGAACAGGTATTACATGTTGCCAATGGTCACGTTTGTTTTTCGATCGTACAACATTTTCTTGAAATGGAAACTGATTAAAATAATTACATAATTAGTCGCTCTCTAACGAATGACCAGTCATCTGGGAACGCGAAAATTATCGTGCTGGTGTTGAATAGTGGAAATATTGTGCTGACTACTCTTCCTGATTGAACTAGTCATTTTAACCGTTATCCATTGAGGATAAAATCCATGTAATAATCATTACACTTTCAGGACTGAAGAGATTCATTTTACCATGGAACTCAAGTGAGTATCCTAGCATAATGTGATGACATTTCTATTCGATAAGTAAACAGATTATGTCACTATGAGCAATTTCGCGATCAAGATTGTAACATTGACAGGGCGTTGAATTCGTATCCACAGGTCAGCTAATTCTTGATATGATTCTCCCGGGAAATTGTGGGAAATATCTCGGATTCAGGAAGAACTTGAAAAAATATCACGACAACTGTAAACTTTCCAACCCACAGGCTCTCCTTTCTGAGACGTGCAGCCATAGTTAATTTTATGAAGCTTGAATCGTCAGCTGAAAAAAGTAGTCGTGTTTGATGTCGATAGAATAGCCCGTTTTCGAGAGAAGAAATTGAGAAATCATGGACCTTTCTATCAAAAATCAAATATTGATTTGTTGAGATGGCATTTTCCTCAGAAATGATTTATTCCCCATCGCCAATGAACGAGAGTACCTTTTTCTCTTTCACGAGGTTGAAGCTACCCATATTTATTTTATTCATTCATTATTCATTTCAGGCCTCTATCGTACAGGTTCTGAGGAATTAGAGCATTGAATGTCCATTCCACATGAACTAAAAAAGCTAAGTATGTTTTTTAGGACCCTATTTAAAGAGTTAAGGACCCCCCCCCCCCCCTTATGCCGCTCATATTGGATTTTCATTAAATTATATTAATTACTTTGGAACTTCATCGAGCAGAAACAATTTCTAGTGGTGTCCCCTAGGGGTTCTTATCTTCTCAGGGAAACATTTCTACAATAATTTAAGAGTTCAAGAATGCAGGAATTTTCAGTCATCTCATTTCCTCAAGTTCTGTTTGAATCCGAGAGGTTTCCCAAACTTTCCTAGACACCTTATACACTTTCTATGTCACTTAATTATACGAGTACATACGAATATACACATCTTTCAATGTCATACCAACTCCATAAAGTCAAATCATGCGTTTGCTTGCTGAATTGGAGGGAAGATTCTAATTTTCAGTAGAAAATAAAATCTTGTTCGCATCACGAGCGTGTTGAAGATATTGACATTCATCTCTCTGACTGGATGCCCTCTGATTATATCAGCCCCCCTCCTCACTTGGTGAATGAATAATTATGGAATTCGTGCGATCATCCAAAACTATGATAGAAATTTGGCGTTTTATCAACTGTTGTCTTATCCGAAACCTAACGCAAAAAGAAAAATGGGCTCGATAAGACCCACATACCAGTAAATTTCTATGCGAATATATTCTGTATGTACTTTTGACTGACAGGCATAAGAAAAGATCATACTATAACAAATTTCAAACAAATATGAACATCAACATGTTTAGGAAAAAATATTTCGCCATTTGATAGTACTCATCCAAACTAATTTCTTTTGGCACCATCCGTTTTTCTGTACGTCTTTTAAATAATTGTTGAAATTCGCGATTTTCATATCAGTAAGAAACGAACAGATCTAGTGACGTCAATATCCGTGCCACTCGGTTGCCTCCCTCGAACAGAGATGAACTGATCAATCAACCACTGAAAATTAATGCGAAAATTCCTCATTCATCACGACATACGTTGCGACTATACTTGTGTGTCGTACTCATAGTGACGGAGATAACAATACTCCCACACTCGTAAAAACACGGCTGGCTAGGAGTGTCACGAAGCGTTGACAAGAGACTAGCGTCTAGCGAACACATGATGGTTTCAGTTGGGTATCGACAATTATTGATATACAACATTTTTTTCATCTGATTTTAATCCGAAAATCATCACAAAACAATTTGATTCTACTGTCACATAACAGTTTTGATGACGAATCAGTATCTTAACAACACATAATCAACACCTCCTCTGTATCTTTCTCTGTCCCCTGATTCTTCTGGATTGTCAGCCTTTCTTCCCTTCAGTCCCATTAGGAGGCGATATATATCTTTCCACTTGAAGATGAACTCCCAGCTATAATATTTCACACAAGTTCGGCTCTGGCCTGATGTGTTGAATTCATACATGTGAATGTGTAGCTTATCTAGGGTTATCTCTCCTACAGGCTTTTCTCTCTATTTTTACGACGTAGCACATACCTGCGTTCCAATAACTGAATGATCATGATGCCGAAAATGTTCCAGTCAGATGCCGCGTTCCAGAAAAATGTTTGTTCTGAAAGTGATTCTTGTATTTGAGAAGAAAACCAACGTGCCAAATTATGTATTTTCGCATCATCAAATATTGCAATACTGAATATCGACTCATTCATTGCAAGTTATGAATTGAAATACATATTTATTTTTTTCATTTTTCAGCTCTTAATGAGATTTTCTCTCCTCGTTTCTAGAAAAATAGAGTAGAAGTTATTTAGAAACGAGGAGAGAAAATCCCATTAAAAGCTGAAAAATGAATGTACCACCTCCTCGAAGAACTTATGGACTGTAATACATATAGATTCTCAAAGACAAACCAGCTTTGGTCTCTAGATAAGCTCCACATATTTTTTCAAGGTCAGAAGCAGTTTCTACAAGCATATGCACAATTCCGTCATTTCCTGGGTGGACAGCACTGAATCTTTCTGATTCCCATGCAGGCATACCTTAGTACATCCTTATAAAGCAGTTTAATCAGAATTGGCTCTATTTGGTGAGGTAGGCAGTTCACCCAACATTTCGGAAAATGGTTCTAACATGATAGTGCTATTATCTTCACTTAATGAAGATCAAGTATGAGTGCTTCAAGTTCACTCGATAATCTGTTAGGAGCTCATTTATTAATCATAATGTGTTCAGATGCTGCGAAAGAGGTCTGGATTGTCTCTTCTAGAATTGATTGATAGAGATCCTAAACAGATAAGTTCCTAACGAGGCCAATCTTCCGTAACCATAGTCCTTCCATTTTTGGCGCATCAGGTGGATCGAATTCGATTTCGATACATCTGGGTGACGTTCAATTCATCACAGGTGATTCGTTCTTGTCTTGAATCCCTCTTTCCTCATATCTTTCAGGGGCGACATAATTACTTCCATGATCGCAAAAAATAACTCTTGGCTTCTCGCCATCAACGCTGACTCACTGTACTGACTGTATTGTACGATGATCCAGAGTGGATAAAGCTTTCAGAATCAGTGAAGAACTTTCTCAGAACCCTATTGAAGAGAATTTAGTTGATGATGGTTTGAGATGGTTCATGAGGAATCAATAACGTCACGTTATCATATCGAAAGTTGCAATGGATGCAAGTAGTTTCAGTTTTTTCTATCTCTGAAAAAATTGCTCAAAAATATATGAAAAATTCAGTATTTTTGATATTACTGAGAAACTATTGATGAGTGGAAATGTTGGAATGGCCCTTTGAATGCGCAACTTTTTTCCCATTATACCGAATTAGCATCTCCCACCATTTCTGAGATCCCCATGCTGTACATTATTCCTATCTTGGACACACTATATACGACAAACTCCATTTCATATGAATAAATCAATTACGACTCATAGTATTATATCCGTACGTTTTATCTTCTGTCAGCAATGTTTTCCTTTTCCAGATATCCAAATCACAATTTAATCTAATTATATTGAAAAAATCCATGTATATTTTCAATATTGAAAGCATGAAAACAAAATTGTGCAATACAGAAATATTATGGTGAGTGTATTCTACATGAATATAAATCTTTCTTTGAGAAGGAATGTCATTTCCTTAGGAAAGGTAATGTTTCAAATTCCGCATATATGACAGACGGTATGGTAGAATATGCAATGACATTGTGAAAAAGAAATATCGGTCGGTTTAATAAAAGATATGAGAAGGGATTTCTGAACGTTATCCTGGATTTGGGAGGACTTACTATGCCCGTGACTAACAGCAAGGGGTCCCACATATGTGAACTTGAAATAATACATAAAAAAACTGCTCTGTTCAAAGTTATTTCATTCTTTGGACTTTTTGAATCGGAGGGTGGTCTATGAGCGTTCGGGGGATGAATTATTTCAGTAATTGATGTCCATGTCTCGAAGGGCCGAAGAAATCGTGAGTAATACTATTTTTATCGATTGATTCTCGAATGAATTGAATATATTCATTCATTTTCGAACATGTCTCTTCATATTCATCACCAACATCTCCTCTTTCTATATTTACTCGATCGTTTCAATTTTCTTCACTGTTTCACCAGTTGTTCTCTATTAGTTCATCAAGATTGATGATGACTTTATAAAAATAATGTATCACCTAAGATTTACCACTTAACATTTAAGACTTTACATTTAAGACAGATGGAACATGGAAATACAATTGTTCATGTTATAAAACCATTTAAGACTTTCCAACTCAAGAAATTATTGCTAAATGGCCTTAAATGAAAATAAGATGTGCGCATGTTCGCCTATGATGTTTTTTGGGAGTGTCGACAAGTGACACCTCTGCTTCCCGCTTTTGTTCAAAACTGTATTGAGGTTATCTTTCACTGTACGAGAATATTGTCAGTGTTTTCAGGATTTTTGCGGATTTTTGTCATGGTTATTATTACTCTAACCAGTTTTTTGATGCCTCCGGCGTTTGAAATTTATTATTCAATTGATAAAAAAAAACGTCAGTATTTACAAAGCTTTAATGATTTTTAAATGTTAAATATTTCCATAACCTTACCTATTATGATGTCTAAATGATAAATGTTGAACGTTAAATGTTAGAAGTTTTTATAAAGCCACTATTAGTATGTAACATGTGGATAGGTGATGAAGCTAGAAATTTCTTTGCTCAATAAGTTTTTTCCAATAGTTTCTATTGGTTTATCTTCTTCAAGAGTACTAGTGAATAACTCGAGAGCTATTCCTTCTCATTTATTTATCCTCATCGTAAATCTGCCTTGAGGATTAAAACGGGAATTTCCCTTGCTGAAAAAAAAAAATTCAAACTCTCGTCAGCTCAAGGTCGTTAGAGATGTAAATTCGTGCGTCTGGAAGTGACGTCTGAGGAGGGTACTCTGCCGACCACACCACCTGGGCTCATCTGGGGCAATTTCCTCGTACGCCTTCGAGAAGGCGTTTTTCTTCATTAGCCGATTTAATTTTTCCTCGCTGCATACATAATCAATAAGGCCTCTTTTTCTCGTGCCATAATTTTAATATTTAATTTATTTCTAATTTGAATGTTGAATTATGCATCATTCTTTCGGGGTGTTCTTTGAGACGATTGCATATTCAGTGTACTCTCCTACAGAAAAGGAGGGGAATGGGATTGTTTATCAGATGGGGGCGATCGGGGAAGAATTTTCCCCTGAATATTATATGGATAGTGTTTTCCAAAGTATCAAGTATCAAGAATCATTAAGAACATGGATTCAACAATTTACTAACTAATCCCTGCCTCGTCAGCTTCGAAAGATCGTCACAGCTCATTCACTATTCTTCCTGATTTTATGTTCGACATCTCACGTAGTTTCAAGTGGTTTCCGCAAGTTCCAACAGCTTCTATGCCACCTGAACGGACGAAACAAAAATCAGACTATTTCTGAAGGTCCATACTCTTCGATAGCTCTATGAGATATCATCGGTTATAATTGCACGAGTACATGAAAATAACCGATCATTTTGCAGGGAAGCGTGTTATCTAAAAGTTGCAAGAGCAATCCTCCTTCGGACCTCCTTCGGACAAATTTGTATAATGTAACAGGCTTGAATGTGAGATTATCTGGTCATTCTTATCGACGAACATAATTCATTGAAATATTTTAGGAATGAAGAGATTCTCGAAGAAATGATTTATTTTCTGAGAAATATCATAATACTAACAAAGACACGCTTCTGAACAATTTCATTTTCATCTCACCAACTACAAATTACAATACCATGATCCTTTTAAATCACTAATTTTGTGGTCACATTCCCTATTGTCTTCACTGTAAAGTCCTTATGTTCTTCACCATTCTTTTGCCGCATATTGAATCCCGACACCATTGATATTTTTGTAACGCTCATGGACGTATTTTTGTCCAGGTAATCTCCTTTGGCCTGGCAAATCTCCATAACTGTCGCCTGTTGTATTTGGTATTTTTGTGGTTCACTTCAATTCATACTTTCCTCCATAGATTGTAAGGTGCACTCACCAAAACGAGACGTTTTTTTTTTTTCATCTTTTTGGTCTATCTGACATTTATGAGTATTGTTCACTGGGATCTAGTTACACGGTTTCCATTTTGATCATCCAAAACATAGGCCTATGTTTTGTTTGCGTTGTTGATCGTTATGGCGACGGGATGTTTTTGCAGTGCAATCTTCGCTGTATTTTTCCGATAATCACATTGAAATATTCTCCCAATGTTTGCTCGATCGGGGCAGTGCATTCTTGAGAACATACCACCGTTATCGAGAATACCATTTCTCAGTGTCGAATTGTTGCTCCACTCTCTCCCATCTCGAACGGATTCGAAGGCAACGAAAGCGGAAGACATCCGATTTCATATTTATCTATGTATGGTATACAATCACCACAGGCTGTCTATCGCCGAACGGTCATCATTGGTGTCGGCCCCAAATCCTTCTTTCTCCTTCTTCTTTCCACCACAGCGCGACTGACTCCCGAATATAATGGTGCGCTTTGAATTGTATGAAACATACATGAGTTCTGCCCTGCTTGAATAATATACCGGGCCCCCAGTTTACAAATGAATACAGCTATTGAACTTACTTATAATATCAATGTGCTGCCGTTCTCTCTCGAACGTTCTGCCTCCTGGCCCTTCCTTCTCTCTTATTAGGAACCAAATCAAAACCTCTTTCCAACGGCCATACAGAATGGCCATATTAACTTGATAATTAGGTATGTTATCCGACTTGCAGATGAGCTAAGGCTTGGTGGATGGAATAAAAAGTGTTTTGCCCCCTCTTTGGGAGAAGATACCGTGGTATAAAATTGGGAAGGGTGTCGTCGATGGCACATTCTGGCGTCGGTCGCGTCTTGTCGAGGTTTGGTGGTACGATGGACGTCGTCGCTGTCGGCTAACCGGGAACCAGGTTAGCTCCAGGTGGTTTTGTGGGCCGGTCCGTCCCTTCTGAGTGATGTGATATTGTCCGGCGCCTTATCAGTTGTTGCTTTGATATTTTTTGGGGTTTTACTGTTTCATATACGTCGCGTGTGGTTTTAGCAAATCGTATGTGGGAGTTCTGCTGGATCTGAACTTAGCACAGTGTTTTGATTCACTCGCTGACCGAAATGGATATTGTGAGGTTATGAAGCGTTGGCTCTGATTACTATCTTCCTACTGAGTTCTGGTCGGAAACATGATATGAG